>LR991049.1:2611928-3917893 GCA_905163495.3 Cosmia trapezina | reverse complement strand
TGCTAATTCCCCAGATTAACAAACAGAAATAAACCCTCCTCACAGTTCAAAGACAAAACATCGTTTCAGTTAAAAATAAACGATGTCAATGCATTTGCGGCCAGTGAATCGTGTTAATTGACGGTAATTGAACGGGAATGGCAACAAAATTGGCTCCCACATATATAAACAAAAAAACGTTTCTTCTGTACGAGTGTGGCCCGAGTGAGTCACTTGGCATATTGCAGACAGATGTAAGCTCCGACAAGATTATAACAAGCCGTTAAACGTAAACATTGTGCACACAAACTTACTTGTATCTTCCGACAGACAAGGCAGACGAGCCACCCACAAAATCCTTCAAAAAGACACGCTTTCACACTCACAAATCTTAACGAACACAAGACAAATAAAGTAATCACACATTACACCCACGAATACAACCTTTCACGTCCATTTTGTGCGATAATTTTAATTAATTATTTACATATTTTGTAATCACATGTTAGAAAACACTTGATTTACACAAGTATATTTTTGTTTCTGAGATAAAATAAAACGGGCACTATGCATCACTCGCGACGTGAATCAACGAGTTTTTTTTTTCTATTGATACAGCGAGAGCGAACTGAACAATAGTAACGAAAGTATTACAAAATGCAGCGGGCAAAAGTGGCGAATGAATACCAAACGCGAAGGGCGAAAAGCTTAGCATAAAAAAGTTGAATGAAATGAGTTTAAAGTTGCCAGATTCTTCATAATATTTCTACTTTATTAGTAGTAGCCCGTCAGAAATGGCATAAAAAGCAATAAAAATGTACATACCATAATTATGTCTTGTCGTCAACTACGTACAATAATTATTACTCTAATTACAATTTCAAATTAATTACTACTACTACAAACAATAATTATTATATTTATTTATTTATTTATATCCTCACTTACAACTATTTTTACAGGTATAACCCAATGCAATAGTGAAGCAAACTTAAAAACTTATTATCTAAAACTTATTACATATAATGTTATCCTTGTGAATTAATTAATTAATTTATTATTATTAATTACTTATATTATTAAAAATTCCCCATCTTCACTTTGTGTGCCGTATCCAGGAATACTGCTGAATCAAGACCGTGACCCAAACCCAACCCCGGAGTCAAAACCATCGGTTTTCTTATAGAGGTCACCGAAATGCAGCCAGATTACGGACATTAATTATGTTATACATTCAAGATTAAACATACCGGTCAAAATCATAACCCTCCTTTTTGCTTCGCCGTAGTCGGGTAAAAATGAGGAGCTCGTGGCTAAGTAATAACAGCCACACGGGTCGATCCATCAGGTTAAGCTACGCTTGCCGGGGTTGGTCAGTGGATGGGTGACCATCTTTACATACCGAGACTACTACGTGCCTCGGAAAGCACGTTAAGCCGTTGGTACCGGCTGTCATTTGTGGATCTTTGACAGTCGTTATGGGTCGTCAGAAACCCGAAAGTCTGACAACCAGTCTTACCAAGGGGTATCGCATTACCCAGTTACTGGGTTGTGGAGGTCAGATAGGCTCCATGTAAAATACTGGTATTCAGCTGCATCCGGTTAGACTGGAAGCTGACCCCAACATAGTTGGGAAAAGGCTGGGCAGGTTGATTGATTCAAGATTAAAAACAAATTAAATACTTAAAATTAAAACATCAAATTCAATTTAATTATTAAAACTGGTAGCATTGTTAACACAGTAAAATAGATCAAAAAAGTTCGTAAATGGTATAATGGTTTCTCTTATTATTACTGCACAGTGCACAGTACGTCTGCATTGAAGTGTTTTTTTACAGTTCTTTATAATAAGTTATTAACAAGAATATTGTAGTATTATGAGCAAAACGTGGCAATGTTAATAATAATTATTAACTTTTTGTTTGGTATTTTTGAGGTTCAATAGATTATGCCATTTTTCTTATTTTAGGGTTTTTCGGAACATTCTATAGTTAAACTCACTCCTTACCTTTTTAATTGTTTGTACCAACTTGGTAGAAATATTTTGTAGTGGGTAATAAAAATGGCGCTACTGTAGCAAAACAAAAAAACTTCAAAAAGAAAAGCTTTGTGCGTTCCGTTTCACGCAGACGTTTAAAAAGGTTCTTGTTTATTATTAAATTGTAACAATAATAGTTTTTACTGAATAAATAATTAATTGTTTCAATAAAATAAGAATTTGGCGCGCGTTTATGACCAAATGGATGAACGTGGAAACATAAGCAGTACTTACCTAAAAGGAAAAGAAAAGGGAAGGGAAAGGATCATAAAATATGGTGTTCTGTGTAGTTTCTGCCTACCCACTTGAGAAAATGTGTGAAACTTAGATTAGACAATAGAGGTAATAATGCGATGTGTGAAAGAACACAGGTTTTGATAGGTAGTAAGAAATATCCATCCTGTTATTAGGTAACATGTTTGAATGATCCTCCTCAACCATGCAGGATACAGGTGATCTTTTCCACTACAGTTATGTGCACAGTTTTTACTTATTCATAACTGGTGGAAAAGCAACCATAATACTGTTTTTGGAACAATAAATTATGATTTATTTACTGAGTAATATCTGTTACTACCGGATTGAATCTGTCATTATTAATTTTGTTATTTCTGCTTAGAAACCATTTGCGATAAGAATTGTCTTGTTAGCTTTTATTTTGGGCAACTTTAGCGGTGAAAGACAAATGAAAATGCATTTCTGCGAGACAAAAAACAGCAAGTCAATTAAGATGATCTCACCAAATATACAGTTACGGAATAGTTTAAATAAAATAAGTCTACTTAGGGCCTATTTCACAATGTCCAAATAGCCACTACTTACCGAATAAATTCAAAAATGGAACAGAAATTGTATGAAATTATCTGCCAAGTAAGTTATTGGAACTTAATCGTAGTTGGTGAAACAGGCCCTTAACACACACACACATTTAATTTTATGAGCTGTTTTAAAATTGTAACAATCACTTTTTTACTTATTCATTAAGATAGCCATTCCAATGCAGCTATAGTTTGTTAGATATACAATTGGAAGGGAAATTAAAATATCATGCTAATTTTAATTCACAATGGAAAATAGTTAGTACAGTAAATGAAAACGAAAATCAAATGCTCACATTACGACTTTATTGCGAAACTTATGCTTAAAATAGTATGTACACACACTTCATAGTCCAAAAATACACAATATCCGGTGAAAGAGGTTATAATAATTATCTTGTCGAAACTGTGGCTTCCTTACGCGCTGCATCTTGCAATAACTGGGTATCTACCTCGTCTGCCGGCAGCTGCACGTAGCGGACCACAGAACCACGTATAAAGCAGTTTTTCACCGATAACATGTGAGGATATTTCTCGGGATCAATGACGCTTATGTCCGACAGCTTTATATTCAAATATTGGTCAACAGAATGCAAGGTGCCGCATATACTAAGGTCGTTCTTCAGTTCCACAACCACATCTTTACCCACTAGCGATTTAAAGAAAGAATAAAATAACATTTTTGTTTATTTTGGTAAGAAAACTTTTCACCCGCCTCGGCTTGGCTTGGTTGGTTGTTGGTTGCACAGATTAAGTAGTATTGGTTGCAGTGTTGCCAGATGACCATCTCGCGTTCCCCCCAAACCTTCCCCGAAATCCCCCCAAAATTTAGGTTTGCAAGGAAAAATCCCCCACAAATGGTAAAATATTTTTTTTATTAATGAACGATTCAATTTTCGGTACGTAAAAAAAAAAAAAAATGTCAAATTACTCGAAAATGGTTGACATTTGCATAGGTGTCATTTGGGGTCATTTGGTTGCAAATGACCTTTCCTACATGCCCTTAATTGATTGCCGACATAATTACAAATAAAACCTATATACATATACCCACATGATGTGTAAATCGTTGGTTCAAGTCCAAGTGTAGTACAATAATCAGAGCAATTAAGTAAGTATATAAAACTTGCTTTCATCTTAGTTATGATAACTACAATACCTAACTTTATATTGTTAAATTGGATCACTTTTTCTTTCCTTTCTATACCTTTGTTCTTTCTTTTTTTTGTTGTGATAGTGCCATTAACTTCAAAGTTCAAACACCAAGGCGCAAAGAATAATGGCGATTGACGATAAAAACCTGTTTGTCCGACCAAGCGAGCGACCGACCGACTTTTCCCAGATTTGATTTGATTTGATTTTTTTTTTGTTAATAAAAATCCCCCCATTCCCTCCAACCCCGTTTTTTTCCCTCCATCTATCCCCCCAAAAATATTGTCCCCCCAATTTTCCCCCCATGATTATAAAAAACCCCCAAATTTGGGGGGAATACCCCCAATCTGGCAATTTGTTTGCAAAGCAAAGCAACCAACCAATGTTGCTTTGCTTTGCAAACAAATGTCAAAGTAGGGACTGTCATGCTGTCATGTCATTTATTCCACAGAGCATACAAACTCGAAAAGTGCGTCCACAGTGAATGCGCGGTGACTACGGCCCACAGACCAAGAAGTAGGGCCTAAGGCGGGCGCGACGCACGGTGGATCGAAATTGGGATATTGGGGTTTTTTTACAAATTCGACTTTTTTAAAATACCTATCGAAAGATCTGTCATTCTGATGAATAATTGTAATGAAATGTTTTTCTTTAAAATTATTGATAGTTTGCCCGGAAAAAAATATTTTAAATTTTTGTTGTATGGAATGAAACAAAAACTGCTAAAATTTGGCCAAGTCTTGACAGGTCTTACTTTATTCTTATTCTTTGGCTTGTTGGCTCTAATTCTATGCTATCAGCGCGCGCCCATACTTGCCCGTTCAAGAGTTATGAGGATCAGTAAAATAAAAAAACCAGCCAAGTGCGTGTTGGACTACGCACAATGAAGGGTTCCGTAGTTGGGATGAAATTATCCCAAGAACAAAGTTAACATTGTAATTGAAAAACATGTTCTCCCATGCAACGGTAAATGTAAGTTTGTACTCACAATATCGTAAAGTAGTTTTTCTTGTAATCTACAGGTATAAAACTAGGGGGGGGGGGGGGGGGGGGGGGGCTGGTCAATTTTCTTAAATAACTTTAAAACGATTTATTTTAAAGTTATAAAAAAATATAATATACAACGTGTAATGTTAAATGCGCAAAACCTCTTAAGGGGTCATTGTACTCATCATTATGAACAACTTTTACTATGGGACCAAACCTGAAATCGCGAAAAAAAAATCAGCTGTTCAGTACATTTATGTTCGCATAATTCGTCAAAATGTATTGAACAGCTGATTTTTTTTTCGCGATTTCAGGTTTGGTCCCATAGTAAAAGTTGTTCATAATGATGAGTACAATGACCCCTTAAGAGGTTTTGCGCATTTAGCATTACACGTTGTATATGAGACCTTCATAGGTCATTCCTTTCATTTGATATGTCACACGGTACAGTTTGCAAAACTTTTTTTTTTTTATTTGCCCCTAAAAGTGACCCAAAATCAATTTATTTACTTTAGCCTTACGTGTTCGGTTTACAGAAATCCATATGTGTACCAAACAACTTAATCAGTCCATTAGATTCGGAGCAAATTGGCTGTGACAGACGGACAGACATTAGACCCCAGCGGCCTACCCACGACCCCAAACCCTAAAAAAAAGTGAGTAAAAGATACTTTTTATAATGATAAATCATAGGTAAAATTAATAATTGTGTTACACATACTTATAATTAAGTAATAATAATCATTTCAAAACATATAACTATCGAAAAAGTAAAAAATATATTTTCAAAATTAAAGCAAATAATAAATATAAACGAAATTAAAAAAATAATGAGGTGGACGCACGGCTACAGATCAAGTTCCAGTATAAGCTGATCTCGCATGGTATAGGATTTCCTTACAATGAGAGGTCAGTGTAAACCGGAAATGTATAGCTTGATAGCCGTGTGTACTCATTTATTTTCTAATTTCATTTTTTATTACTTGCTTTAATTTTGAAAATATATTTTTTACTAGTACTTTTTCGATAATTATAATTATGTTTTGAAATGTAACACAATTATTTTACCTATCTATCTGCCTAGCCTTTTCCCAACTATGTTGGGGTCGGCTTCCAGTCTAACCAGATGCAGCTGAATACCAGTATTTTACGTTGAGCGACTGCCTATCTGACCTCCACAACCCAGTTACTGGGTAATACGATACCCCTTGGTAAGACTGGTAGTCAGACTTTCGGGCTTCTGACGACCCGTAACGGCTGTCAAGAATGACAGCCGGGACCAACGGCTTAACGTGCTTTCCGAGGCACGGAGGAATCTCGCTATGTAAAGATGGTCACCCATCCACTGACCAACCCCGGCAAGCGTAGCTTAACCTGACGGATCGACCCGTGCGGCTGTTATTACTTAGCCATGAGCTCCTCATATATAGATATCATTATACGTTTTATAACAATAATTATTCATCAGAATGACAGATCTTTTGATAGGTATTTAAAAAAAATCGTATTTGTAAAAAAAAACCCAATGTCCCTCATATAGCAGTTTCGTTCCACCGTGCGCCGCTTAGCTTGCTACCATAATCTATTATTATTAGACCACTATTAGGTCTATTAGACTCTATGATATAAGTAATCTGTGGCGCCGCCCAAAGAGTAAAGTAAGTATAGAGGCGCCGCCCAATGGAATGGCGTCAGTTGTGTTTCGTGGTAGTCCTAAACAATTATTTTATTTTTCATCGTAACTTAAGCAATACCAGTGTTTCTCTATAGCTTAATCTTATAATCTTGCATTGTTCTTAAGAATTATCGTGGTAGAAGACGAATAATTTTATTTAGTTTCTGACATAGCCTTTAAAACCCAAACAAAAAAATGACGACGACCACTGAAGAAAATGCGGAAATTGTAAGTTGATTATTTCCGTGCTTTTATCATAATCTAAACATTTTTGAAAGTATTATAACTTAGTCATTATGCTTTGTATCTGTGTAACAAATCTTATGGTACAAACAAACAAACCTAAATTAGCCGTTAGACCTACAGAACATTGCGCCGGCGCCGGTAAAGGCGGCCGGTATTGTCCTATGACAATAATAATGATTTTTTAAATTAAAACCTTTTGTTTAATTAGTTATAAGTAGTAGTTAGTTTTTATACCGATTTAACATTGAAAAGAAAGGCAAATCGTTTAGTTTAACGCTTTAACGTTTTCCCTGAGCATCCTGCTTTAGTTATACCTTTGCCTGCTTTTACAACCTGCTGTAAAAATTACACTTCTACAGGATTGGGGAAACGAGCGTCTGAGCCGAGCTCAACGCGCAGTAGAAGCAAACACTTACGATGTGGACTCCTGGTCCCTTCTCATCCGTGAGGCCCAAACAAGGCCCATCAATGAAGTACGGCCAATGTATGAAAAGTTGATCAATGCATTCCCAACAACGGGCCGGTATTGGAAGATTTTTATTGAACAGGAGGTAAGTTTCTCATCAATACATATAATTATAATATCTTGATTGCAAACATCTGATAGAATTTTTTTTTTTTTTTTGTTACTACATAACATTACGACTCCGGGCTGATAATGAGTAATTCCAGGTTGAAAAAACTTCATGCGCAGAAGTAGCACTTGCAACCACTAGACCAAAAAGGCAATCAATCTGATTTATTTATTTTATTAAGTTTACCAACTGATACCAACAAGTAACACATTTTTAAAAGTAAAATAACAGTGCATCAGTTACAAAGTAAACTCCACATGCATATAAATGAATCGGAGGAATACCCATGGTAACTTTGGTAAAAAGTTAAATTTAAATTAAATTTAATTAAATTCTGTTTTTTTTTTTACCGACTTCCAAAAGGAGGAGGTTCTCAATTCGTCGGAACCTTTTTTTTTTTTTTTTATTTATTTTTTTTTTTTTATTTTTTTTTTTTATGTATGTTCCCCGATTACTCGAAAATGGCTAAACCGATTTGGATTTTTCTTTTTTTGTTCGAAAGGGTATACGTCCCAAGTGGTCCCATGATCATCAAGTCAGGATCTGATGATGGGATCCCATGGAAATCTAGGGAAACCCTCAAATTTTATGGGCACACCTATATCGATTTCGGTATTTTTTATAGTAACTCGTGCATTTGCTCTCGGAAAGTACCATTCGGTGAACTGGAACTGATGATGAAGAACACAGAGAGCCATCGGAAATACTCAATTATATCTAAGTATATAACAGGTTAGGTTGCGATTCGACTACTTTAATATGGTTTATGCTCGTCAAAATAATGGTAATGGTGACTTCACCATGAGCTCCATTTCTCCTGGTTCTTACTAGGAGAACTCCTCAACAATTAACGTCCCTGCATCGGGAAAAGCAACATTTTGTAAAACGTGATGAGCAGTTGACATTGGGTTATTGTAACTTAGATAAATTACAAACTGAACCACTAAAAAGTGAAAAATAAAAACTTTTTTACAAAAAAAAAAACCGACTTCCAAAAAAAACACTACAAAGTGAAAAATAACTTTAATTTCGGAAGTCGGTGGCAAAAAACTAAAATACAGATCCAAAGACACCGACTTCCGAAATTAAAGTTATTTTTCACTTTGTAGTGTTTTTTTTGGAAGTCGGTTTTTTTTTTTGTAAAAAAGTTTTTTATAAAATAGGTTAAGGTAAAAAATAATATTCTTCTACACTATAAGATTGGTAAAATTGATAAAAATAAATATCTGACGATGGAATAATCAGCTCTTAGTAAAAATGAATGTAGTATGTTAATTTTTAGCAAATTAATGAATGAATTGTATTTATTGGCAGCCTCTTGAAGATCTTGCATTGCTGTTTAATGCATTTATTATTTAAAAATTTTAGAACTTGTAGACATATTGAATCATACCAAGGCTTGTACGAGTATTATAACAATAGATATTTTTAAATGCAACCAGAGGTTTAAGTCTTCCTGTTATTTTTTTTCTGAAATTTATATGTATTTTGTTACCATTACAGATGAAGGCGAGGAATTTCGAGAAAGTGGAAAAGGTTAGTATTGTAACAGCGTAAGTTAGTCTATACTAAAAATATGCGATAACTGTGATAATAATAATAAAATGCCTAAGTCATTTAGTCTGCCTCTGTACATTTGTGTGCTTGGAATAAAGAAATAAAAGAATTTTGAAGGTCAATTGAGATTGAAGGTCAATTTAGTTTGAAGGTCAATTGAGATTGAAGGTCAATTGAGTTTGAAAGTCAAATGAAATTGAAGGTCAATTACAATTTGAGAATATATCTGTGATCAACTTGATCTTAAAAAGGTCATAATAAATGATTTAGTAAGTAAGCTAGCAAATAATTGAAATAAAACCGAAGAATTAAATTGTATCTTTTTTTTCGGCTAGGGCTAATGTGTTCAGACATATTGGAGGCGAGTTTTTGATGCAAATGTTACTTTATTTTCTTGTATAAATTATTGAGAAGCTAAATATACAGTATCACGCCTGGATTAGACCTACATTTTGCCAGGGGTTACCTATTGCTATTATAATATTTAATTATTTTATTTCATGATACCATAAACTTGATCAAGGCGACAATAATAAAAAAAGACAAAAAAAAAAACAATACAGACTAATAAGATAGAATTGAACATTTGCAAAGAAAGCTCACTTTTGAAATGTAAACCCTATTTCGTGAATTCCTTAAAGTAATATGAATGTAAACATAATACGACACGGCATGTTTAGTTATGAACGTGTATGGTTACGGTTCGTTTTTAGAGCGTCGTCTCTGTCACTCATACATGAGACAGTCTCTTTCTAACACTCGGATGTGCCATATTAACTGTTGGGGTACTGTAAATTGACTTCCCACAATGCACGATTTGAAAGACAAGCATTTTCGTCACAAGCTATTTTAGACCGTATTGCTGACGAATGTAAAGATTAGAAACGCTCGTGAGCTTTTGACCTGGCATTTTGATCTTTATGATGATGTCAATACGGTGTAAATTCGCTTCTGAAATGAGCGTGCGAATTCTTTGAAGCAGAAAATAGCGCATCTTTGGAAGCCATTCCTCACCTGGACGCCCTGGCGGCGCAGCCAGGTCGCGTCACTTATAAAATATATGGTTGGCTGCGTAACCAAGCGGACGCGAGGTGAGCTACCTACAACTTAAATAACGCACAACCTCATTAAGTTGTCATTAACCTCATGAACAACTTTTACTATGGGACCAAAACCTGAAATCGCTAAAAAACTTTTTAACAAAAAAACAAAACCGACTTCCAAAAATCACTACAAAGTGAAAAATAACTGATTTCGGAAGTCGGTGTCTTTCGTTTTTTATTTACTTTGTTTTTTTTTTGCCACCGACTTCCGAAATCAAAGTTATTTTTCACTTTGTAGTGATTTTTGGAAGTCGGTTTTGTTTTTTTGTTAAAAAGTTTTTATTTCTCGCTTTTTAGTGGGTCTGTTTATAATTTGTATAAGTTACAATAGTCTAATGTCAATTGCTCATCACATGTTACAAAATATTGCTTTTCCCGATGCTGGGACGTTAATTGTTGAGGAGTTCTGCTGGTAAGACCCAGGAGAACTCCTCAACAACCACTCACCACACGCTTTGTGTGACGAGCGGAAATTGCTTAGCAACCATATTAAAGTAATCAAATCGCAACCCGTGAAATATTGATCATTGAGTAGTTCCGGTAGCCATCTGTGGTCTTCATCATCAGTTCCACTTCACCAAGTGGTGCTTTCCGAGATCAAATGCACGAGCTACTATAAAAAATACCCACATCGCTATAGGTGTGCCTATAATATTTGAAGAGTTCCTTCGATTTCTCCAGGATCCCATCATCAGAACTGGATTTTGACAGAAATGGGACCATTTGGGAAGTATACCCTTTCCAACAAAAAAATAATTTTTCAAATCGGTTGGCAAGCGACGGAGTTATGCGCGAACAAACATAAAAAAAAAAAAAAAAAAAATACAAATATCCGAATTGAGAACCTCCTCCTTTTTTAGAAGTCGGTTAAAAAATCAGCTGCTCCCTACAATTTGACGAGAACATAAAATGTAGGGAACAGTTGATTTTTTTTTCGCGATTACAGGTTTGGTCCCATAGTAAAAGTTGTTGTTGTTATGAGTACAATGACCCTTTAAGAGGTTGTGCATTACTTAAGCTACTACTTGTATAGATGTATACATTTAGTCTTCAGCGCGAACTGGCGACGTCGGCGTCGTCGCCATGGCGTCCCGGTGAGGTATGGCTCTTAGATGTATCTTTTATCCCGTAGTCATGGTAAACAACAGTTGCGTAAAATTACTAAAGAAAAAATGTTTTTGTGTAGCTGGAAACATTTTCTGTCTTATTACAACAGAAGTTTGAACTTTAGTCCAAACCCAAACCCCTTCTCCCGTCCTCCCAACCCCCTCCCTCCTTCCCGTCCCCGTCCCTTCTTCTTCTTTTTTTCTTTTTTTCTTTGTCCCTACAAGTCAGTTGTATTTTGAACTTTATTCCGACCAACGTAAGTTCTTAAGGGTGATTCGCTCTGGTAGCCCGCGAAATTCAAATTTTCTTGCATTTTTGCAATTTGCAGGTCAGTGTCAGGTTGTATCCTAATCAAACTATGATTCGCGGCAGTCACAAATATCTATTTACATAATTTTAACCATAAAAATCATCAATACATCTTTCTAAGTTAGATTTCCTACGGATTTGTCTGAATTCCGAAATCAGAGCCGGAGGAAATCTAACTTACAGATAGGTATTGATGATTTTTATGGTTAAAATTATGTAAATACATAGTTGTTATTGTCGCGAATCATATTTTAACTAAGATACAACCTTACACTGACCTGAGCTGCAAATTGCAAAAAAAGCAAGAAAATTTGAATTTCGCGGGCTACGACAGCAACCTTAATAAAAATTGTCAACATAGACTCGATAGGTTAACCGCCAAAAGGTTCACCGAAAGCTGGACTTGAACCAACATGGCGGCAAAGTCGTTAAAAGATGCCCATCCATAGATAAATCAACCTTCTCTTCACAATTCCATTGCTTACTATACGGTGCATACTCGGTAGGCTCTTTATCCCTTCCATATCATAAGGGCACGTCTTCCCTACCATTACCGCGCCCCCCGATCTACTCCTTGATATGCAACGGTGTCCGTTGCACCATGTAACATGAGGCAACGGGGGCTGGTGTGAATCTCTGGGTTCGTTTGAGTAATCGAGTCTTGTCAAACCACGCTGCATTTCAATAATTCAACATAGACTCGATTCTAGTCGAGTCTAGAAGTTTTTTTTGCATTTTGAACTTTATTCCGAGGAACGTAAAGTACTTCTCTCCTATCCCTTTTTTTCCTATCCTCGTTCCTATGGGCGATTTTTTTTATCGCGCACTGGATTTTCAACGCACTGCTTAGCATCGAGAGTTGGAAATCCAACGGTGTATTTTTTTGAGGCGCTGGGATGCACTGTTGGATTCTCAATGCTCGGCTTAACATTGAGGGTTGAAAATCCAGTGCGCGATAAAATTTAGCCCGTGCGATTCCATGTTGACAATCTGCTTCTCGCAACACAAACATGTCGCTGCAATAATGTTGCGCATCTTTTTTCTACTATGAATACGAGGTTTTTTACACAACACTACAACATAAGCTTTCGAGTAAACAGTACTCGAAATATATTACATCATTTTGCGCCACAAATCTCAATTAATTTAGCGCTAAATATGTTTGAAACATCTTTAAAAATCTATCAGCTATTGACAGTAATAGAACTTTGTATGGGACATACATGCTGCCTGAGATATTTGAGTTCATAAACTTGGAAAAATGAAGCAATTTTAATGTGAAAGTATATCACTTATGAAATTAATCTCTGAATATTTTTTATTTGTAATCATCACTTAGCCGACGTTCGCACGGACGTAATAATATCGCGGCGATTTTTTTTTCGCGTACTGAATTTTCAACGATCTGCTTAGCGCCGAGAGTTGCAAATCCAACAGTGTGTTTTTTCATCGCGCTGGGATGCACTCTGTTGGATTTTCGAAGCTCGGCTCAACACCAAGAGTTGAAAATCCAGTGCGCGATAAAATCCCGCCGCGATATTTTTACGTCCGTGCGAATGTCGGCTTACTCTGTCGATTTACAAATGTTTCATCTCTGGTCAACCAATTTGCCAACTCTCTCTCTGAAATGCCAACGAGTTTGGATGTTTTTTGTTTAAGGCGCAGATTTCCTGAAAACGATCAAAAATGTGGTTTTTTAAAGCTGTGTAGGTATCTCATAAACCGTAAATAATTTTGACATGAAATAAAAATATAATATTTTCAAGTCCTTTTCGCATACAGTGATGGAAGCCAAAACATAATTAAACATACTTTAATGCACCAAAAACATCTTTAAACATACCTCCTAATAATCTTTAAAAGCTGTTTATCCCTTCATTAGCAATTATAATTAAAAACATACCATGAAATGTCAAATTCTAAACTGCATCCAGTGAGGGATTACTTTTTATTAAATAGTTAATTTCTAATTTTATACGATTTTTTTTGCACTTTTACGACATAATTTCGGTGCGCGTGAGAATCTTCTATCTCGTGCGTCAAACTAGACAGCCATAAAGCCATTTCACTTACACACCGAGCTAAACCAAGCTTGGAACCAGGGCCTTAACACTAATGCTCGTTTTCACTAACACTGGATTTCAACGCTCGACTCAGCGGCGAAAGTTAAAAACCTCGGATGACCCGCAGCCCGCCCCCTAAGTCAGGGATGCACAGACTTATTAAGACCATGGGCCACTTGAGCAAATGATGAACTAATGGCGGGCCACCAGCACAAATTAAAAACATAAAAATAGCCAAAACTTTTATAAAAAAAATAATATACTAGTTTGAAGCGTGGCTCTGCATTGTGCTTACAATCTTTTCAACATTGGGCTCTATAATTGTAGCTACACGTAAAATTGCTTCCAAACTTAAATTTGCTAGGCGGTTTCGATTTTTTGTTTCATTATTATTAAATACCGAAAAAGTTTGTTCACATTATATAAGTAAGTTCCTTCAAATGTACTAGGGAATATTTTTGCTGGCGTGCCACTGGCATAATACTTGGGGGCCGCATGCAGCCCGCGGGCCGCGGTCTGTGCATCCCTGCCCTAAGTTGTCTGTTGATCGTATAATAAAGCCTCTTTATACACGACTGCCCAAAAAGGAGTGTAATGTATTCAGGGTTGATGTATGTTTGTTTGTATGTATGTATGTGAGTTTCTTTATTCCACCATAACTTTTAAATGCCTGAACCTATTTGGATGTATGGGGTATCGTTAGAATCCTTACATCATCCCGAGTGACATAGGCTATATTTTTTTTTTTTGAAAAAAAATCAATATGGCGTCAGTATGGCTCCATTTTGAAATGTGAAAAAAAAAAATTCTTCAATTCTTACAATATGGGTATCAAATTGAAGGCCTTAAATTCCAAAAAATATAATTTAATGGCATCAACCACGTTTCATACATTTTTGGTCCAAATGTGAAAGTTTGTTATTAGAATTTGTCAGACTGAGCATTTAATCAGGCTTTAGTAAGACTGCGAATGTCTACATTGTCACTAAAATGTATAAAATAAAAATAAATAATTAAAAAAATAAAAAACACGACTGCCCTGCCAAAAAACGAACAAAAAGTAAAAAAACAAGTCATATTCTCTGACTGAACAGATAAATAAAATTGTCATTGCAGTCGGGGGACCATTCTGTGGAACACTTTTTAATCTAAGAGGTCCCCCGAATACGACTTGTTTTTTTACTTTTTGTTCGTTTTTTGGCAGGGCAGTCGTGTTTTTTATTTTTTTAATTATTTATTTTTATTAATGAACTTACATAAATGTATATTGTGGTGAGAAATAAATCTTTATCTATCTGATTATTCGTCTTACATTTTCGACCAAAGTTAAAAGAGTCATTGAGGGTTGCTACACACTTGTTCGGGTCGGCACATTCCATTTGGCAGTGTTTGTTGAACTACAAAGCTGACCCTAAGCAGTTACTTACTACACATTCGGCACGTGCCGATAGGCAAACTGTTCGCCATCTACCATAGCTGAATAATGTTCGGATCGCCTCGGCTCGGCTCGGCACAATTCGAGGTAAGCGTAGTTAATCAACAGTTATTCGATTTTGCTGTCCCCCCCTCCCCCTCTCCCTCCCACAGTATATTAATAAGATTATGTAGATAAATCGTAGTCATCCTCGAAGAGCGGACACATTGTCCGTTTTTTTCGCCTTCTGGCACAGGCATCTGTATGGTTAAAAGTAGACGCCTCCAACTGTATAATGTACAACGTGTAATAATGAAATAAAACATTTTTGTTTTTTTATTTTTAAAAGGGTTTTCACGGCTTGGGAAATCAATCCTCAACCAGAGCACCCACCCATTTGACACCTCTTGAGAGAAAATTTAAATCCGCGCTGATGCCGACCCGAACAAATGTGTAGTAACCCTGTTTTAAAAACGTGTTTTTACTTTATTTTGGCATGGCATTTTCATGTCACATTTTGTCTAGTAAGTTCTTGCGCGTAACTTATTAAAAATAACGGTACCTAAAAGTAAGTATGTTTTAAACTCTTCTATATATCAACCACTGTCTGAATCCACTGCTGAATTTAAAGACCTCCAAATTGGTGAGAATTATAATTACGCGTTAGGCAACAGTGTTGGTTGGCGCACTTCTTCGCACAAAATCTGGACCTCTGTAGGTCATAATACCAAGATTTCTCTCATGAACCCGGAGTGTTATTTGTATCTCTGATCGTCCGAACATACCTGTATTCCTTTAGTAGACAGAGGTTTATTCTAAACCCATCCATTGCCATAAACCAGGCACTAAGTCAGACTCCCGGTAGCTTCTGCAATAACATTTTGTCCGGCCAGGGGATCCTATGCTCCCCAGAAACCCTTGTTAAAATTCTCAAATTCACATTCTGGCTGTGTTTGTCGAATGCAACATCACTTGGGAACCTAATGACCGCTTCAGTGAGCGGTGTTCACGTAGCAAAATTTTGGGCCAAGTATTTGTACTTTTTCCCATCCATTTGCTAAGAAGAAGGCAAGGCCCAAACGTTCTGACTATCTATCCATACTAATATTATAAATTCGAAAGTAACTCTGTCTGTCTGTCTGTCTGTTACCTTTTCACGCCTAAACCACTGAACGGATTTTGATAAAATTTGGGATGGCTATAGATGGCATCCTGGGGAAGGACATAGGCTACTTTTTGTCTTAAAAATAATTCTACAGGGGGTGATATAGGGGATGAAAGTTTGTATGGGGAACACAGCATTTCTTAAGTTAGTGATAATGAAAATTCAAGTTTATGATTTTGGTAGGAAATAAAGAAATATGTGGTTCAAGGTTTTTGAAAAATCATCCCCTAAGGGGGTAAATATGGGTTAATAATAAAATTCACAAAACTGCACGGATTTCGATAAAAATTGGCAAGGTTAGGTATAGATAGCATCCTGGGGAAGAACATAGGATACTTTTTGTCGTAAAAAATAATCCTACTGGGGTGATATAGGGAAAGAAAGTTTGTATGGGAAACCCAGCATTTCTTAAGTTAGTGATATTTATGAAAATTCATGTTTATGATTTTGGTAGGAATTATAGCACTAAGCGGTTCAGCGTTTTTGAAAAATCATCCCTGGCGGTAAAATAGGGGTTGATTTTAAAATTCACAAAACTGCACGAATAATATTAAAATGTTTGTGTACCTACCTCTTTTTATGAGATTTAAGGGATTGGAAATGTAGCCATAGTTCGTATCTTGACTTCTTGAGGTAACATTTTGTCTTTATTTCATTCGACGTTTTTCCGACCAATGGATTTTCATACGGCTTTCACCAATGCTGCAATGGACGGAGTTATTTGCAGTGTATAATTAATTATAGTTTTTTGTAAATAGGCTGAAATTATGACGATGATTGTTGAAGATGTCGGAAAAAATCATGCTGACTGGGAGCTTTAAGTCCGCCATACTTGGCAACGATATATCGTAGCGATTTGAGTTTGCATACTTATATCGGACGGCCCTATGTTTTCCACATGAACGTTCCCATGGGATATTTTCCGACATCTATGCGGGCGAAGCCGCGGGCAAAAGCTAGTCTATCTATATAAATAAAAAGAGAAGTCCTGATTGACTGACTGATTCATCAACGCCCAGCCCAAACCCCTGGACTTAGAAAGCTGAAATTTTGCACAGAGGTTCCCTTTATAATGTAGACAAGGAATAAGGAAGTATATCCCGGTAGCATGTTCCCATGGGATATTTTCCAACATCCACGCGGACAAAGCCGCGCGGGAAGTGGTAGTACAGGATGGGTATGGTACAGACCATCAAACTGAACAACTTTTTCCATGGGACCAACATCGTAATCGAGAAAAAATTATCAGCCTTCCCATACATTTGCGTCGAGTAGGTATTGAAGCTTTGTACAGACGCCAGCAGGTCAAGCCAAAGCCACCCGAAACTATCAAATTTTCCCAATCAACCTTGAACCTAATGCTTTTGCGATAAAGATGAAAATCTATTAATTAAATTTGACAGATTGTAGTAGCTTGATGTGCTGGCGTCTGTACGTGACAGCTGTATTTTTTCGCAATTACGATGTTGGTCCTATGGAGAAAGTTGTTCAGTTTGGATGGTTTGTAATACATCCTTAAATCAATTGGACAAAGTCTATATTCAGCAGTGGTTCACGCAAAACCTTTAAGAACAAAAATGACATGATAATATTTTGGCCGGGCAGTTGTTCCAGAGGTGCCTGATGAAGATCCTCAACATAGAGTTGTGGAGGCTGTACCTCAACTATGTGAAGGAGACCAAGTGTATGCTGCCGACTTACAAGTACGTATGAAACTTAACTATACCAAAGATTAATACAGATGGGACACTCCGCAGTTTAGGTATGAAGCTACAAGTACGCGGCGGCCCCCGCCCACGGGGCTAATTCAGTAGGTCGGAAGGTATAAGGCCTGAAACTGCGTTAAGCGGGCGCCCGCGACGGTTAAACGTCGCGTGTCTACGCGCGTGGATACCCGGGTTGGCTCTGCTTGTCGTCGTTTTGCTACGTAGTAATATATTAAGTTCTCCATCGACACGACTGTATAATGTATATGCACACCGTTAAAATTGAACTAGCGACACTGCGTAAATAAAACGCTGCGACGGCCCGCCTCCCCGCAACGTACACCCGAGCGGGGCTCCGCGACGGTGCACTTTTGTATGGCACCGCGCGGGCGTCCGCTCAACGCAGTTTCAGGCCTAAGAGTTACGCGATAGAAAGAGAGGCAACTTGTAGTAGAATATAACTGTAGGTAATAAGCGTTGTGCGACCTGAATTGCACTTTATTGTGTCGTAGCAAGAGTCGCTTTTTATTTAAATGATTTTGCGGAGTGTTCCATCTGTATTAATCTGTGACTATACTAACCGGCCGCAAAATTTGACAAAAACTGTCGCATTATAGGACAAGTTCTAACAAAGTTGAAACCTTCGAGTTGTTTTTACCCGACAGTAAAGCCAGGGAATGAACTTAGCCGACGTTCGCACGGACGTAAAAATATCGCGGCGAGATTTTATTGCGCACTGGATTTTCAACTCTCGGTGTTGAGCCGAGCGTTGAGAATCCAACTTAACAACAACAGAGTGCATTCTAGCGCGTCGAAAAAACACACTGTTGGATTTTCAACTCTAACGATTTTTCTCATGCTAACGTCGACTAACTGCCGCGCAATCGAACTGTTGCCTACTGGTATACACTGAGATTTCGAAGCACGTCGTTTCGGACGTTTTCTATGCTTAGGTACTACTGTAACATTATTATTCAGTGATATAACTATGAATATAATGAAAATATTGCACTAAAACATTGATTATGAAATGCTTTTTTCACGACTAAAACTAAATATTTAGTAATATTAATATTGCCTTCACCTTGTAACCATTTTATGTTTAATTTTCAGAGAAAAAATGGCACAGGCCTATGATTTCGCCCTGGATAAAATTGGTCTGGATATCCACGCGTATCCGATATGGAACGACTATATAACGTTTTTGAAGAGCGTAGAAGCTGTGGGATCTTATGCTGAAAACCAGAAGATTTCAGCTGTACGAAAGGTAAGGCATAAACACAAGTATTTAAATCTAGCTAAGTATCTCTTAT
The DNA here is from genome assembly GCA_905163495.3 of Cosmia trapezina. Lineage (NCBI taxonomy): Eukaryota > Metazoa > Arthropoda > Insecta > Lepidoptera > Noctuidae > Cosmia > Cosmia trapezina. Next base: position 3,898,686 of record LR991049.1, on the reverse strand, counting down.
AACGTACGTTTTAAGGGTTCCGTACCAAAATGGTAAAAAAGGAACCCTTATGGTGTCACTAAGTCTGTCTGTCTGTCACAGCTGGATATCTCAAGAACTACTAATGCTATCAACTTGAAATTTAGAATAGTTTTAGATGACGTTTACCCAACTATTTTGCAAATACGAAAGAAATTAAAAATATATATGTTTTTCTTGCAACAGGGACTGAAAGGGGGTCTTAAAAAATCAAAGTGGGTAGCCCCACTTTGATTTTTTAGGGCATGTGGGGTATCATAAGAAAGAGCGCTGTTTGTACATTCTCAAACTTTTTTTTTTCTTTTTTTTAGGTCGCATAGTTTTCGACTTCTGATGACAAATGTAAAAAAAGATACCATCCCCCTTATCTCCGAAGTTTGCAAAGAGAAAAATCTGAAATTAGTCTATGTGATAGAAGTTTATGTAAAGATTACAGGAAAAATAAAACGATGTCTCTAAATAGCACACTTTTTCAGAAATCGGGAACGGAACCCTCGGTGCGCGAGTCCGACTCGCTCTTGACCGTTTTTTTTTTTTGTTAAGTAAGCGATTCATACGAATATGAGTTCCAAAGTGTTACTTTGGAAGAGGCGTACATTAGGGGTTATAGCCATTCTTATCAATGAGAAACCATGTAGTATCGTTTTTGTGTATTTTTCAGGTACTTGTTGTATAAATTCTAGCCATGTCATCTTTCACGCAATTCATCCATTGTGTCTTCGGTCTTCCCTTATTCTTATAGCCATTCTTATCAATCAGGAACCATGAAGTGACATTTAATTAATATTTCAGGTATATCAAAGGGCAGTCATCACCCCGATAATAGGCATAGAAACATTATGGAAGGACTACATAGCGTTTGAACAGAGCATCAACACTATTATAGGTAAGACATATTGTCTCTTTGTATTTGATTTGCAAAACTATACTCCAATTCGTCCCAGAGTTTTAGGGTCAGCAGTGCGAACATTAAGGTCTGATTATGTTATGCGGAAATTTCGGTCCGTGGGGTTTGGACTTGATGTCAAATTTCCATCTTTTCATATCGTCTGAAACTCAAAATGTCTTATGCCCCAAAATGCCTGAAATCTAAAATGCTTGAATGTTTATATGTCTGATAAAGAAAATGACAATCGATGTACAGTCTTATACAATGTATATCTACCTACTTAATTTAATAATGGTGTGCGGTTGACGGATAGGTTAAGTAAAAAAAGTTGCAAAGTAAAACATAAACTATACTTTATTTCTTTGACCAAAATAATACCTATTTAAATTATCAATAAAAATATTTATATTTTTCTTGCAACAGGTGCTGAAAGGGGGTCTTAAAAATACAAAGTAGGGTTACTAGGGCATACTATCATATGAAAGAGCGCTGTTTGCACATTCTCAAACATTTTTTTATTTTTTTCAGGCCGCATAGTTTTCGACTTTTGATGATAAATACCGTTCCTCTTATCTCCGAAGTTTGCATAAAGAAAAATCTGAAATTATTCCATGTGATAGAAGTTTACGTAAAGATTACAGGAAAAATAAAACGATGCCTCTAAATAGCATACTTTTTCAGAAATCGGAACGGAGTGGCGCGAGTCCGACTCGCTTTTGACCGGTTTTTGGATATATCACGTCTGCGTACTTTCGCTAGTAATTTGACCCTGTATATTGACTTAATTCTCTTAGTAGTATACCAGTTTAAAGTAAGAACAAATTTAACCCATAAAATAATGTTAATTTCCCTACAACAGCCGAACGCATGGCGATGGAACGTTCCCGCGACTACATGAACGCTCGTCGCGTCGCTAAGGAGTTGGAGACTGTGACACGAGGACTGAACAGGAACATGCCTGCCACGCCACCTACTGCTGACAGAGAGGAGATGAAACAGGTGAGGGTTGGAACACATTCTTAAGGCCGAACTATACGCCAATGACCTTGAGTGGTTAGCTGGCGCATTCTGGCCTGAGCTCACGCAACGCGTCGTACGTCCAGCCAGTAATAGGACTCGCCCATCAAGGAGCGCGGTCCCAAATTAGACGCATTTTTAATTTATTATAATAAAAAATATACATGTTTTTAAAAAGTAACAAAACCAAATCATTTTCGTTTGTATTGCAAAGTAGTAGATATTTTTTTTATATTCTTTTGATAAAAAATGAAGGAGTAAAATGGTTTCATCTTAACGATTTGGAGGTGATTTGGGGTTTTTTTTTTCTTATTATGTGATACCGATAGAAAAAATATGGCTAAACCAAATTACGATTCATATCATGTAGATTACTAACAATTTTTTTCAGATGTAATTTCTCTATAAGTTCCGGCGAAAAACTGCTTCATCTGCACGCTGTTTTTAAGCTTTTTTCGAAAGAGTAGCCTTAAAGCGTGTCAAAAGACGCTTAACGAAGCAGAGTCACTTGTTCTACCTGCCATTGTGATCTTTTTTTTTGTACTGGACCATACCGTCTGGTTACGGAGATATTAAAGGTCAAAGTTCCAACTTTCTTTACTAACTTTGATGTACAGAATGCGAAAATAACGGCTGTTTGATTGATGGGGTTTCACCTTGTATTTAGAAAGAGTATGATGAAATTCATCTGCACATAATTGTATCCAGACAACTAATTTGAAATTTTTCGACTGTTTCACATTTTGGAACTGACTGCATGATTTCGTCGTCTATCTGGCTGCCAACCAACAACCAATCACTGTACTACAGTGAGCGCGCAAGTGCTAGTCACAGCCTCAGGTATGTGAGCGGTGAGACGTGGGAGGTAGACAAACGAACGTCAAGCTAATTCACTCAGTCCCCGTCTCATCGCTCACATATCTCAGGCGGTGACATTACTTGCGCGCGCGCACTGTAAACACATCAACCAGTTTCTGGGACGAAAATCAACACAGAAATTAGCTAATAAAATTTCAAACGCCTATCAACTGCTGTGATTTTTTGACAGATTTATCAACAGTTAATTTGATCATTTGACATGAGTTTAATTTTGACACGTCGTCGATTTTCGTACCAGAAACTGCGTATTAGGGCGGGAATACACAATTTTATTTATTTTAACATAAAACTTCCATAGTCAGTTCCATTAGTTAAGACACAAACACAAACTACTCGACAGTCGTACGCTGTTCTCTCTCACAATACTCCAGACATACTGACAAGATCTTCTTCCATTCATCCGCGAACACGTCACAGTCAGGCTTAGCGTCTAAGAGAGCGTCGAGCGCAGTGAGTGTGCGAGGAACACTGTAGCTTGTACAAAACTATGCAAGTAGCTGGCATGCCATTGTGACTTTCACCAATGAGCAGTTGATATGGCACACAGCATGTGACCTACTTGTGAGCTATGTGTATTCTCTCATACAATATGGTTCATATTACAGAAGGAAACTCGAGCACTGATCTTTGTCAAAATCAAGTCTAAAACTAATTTCAACCAATCAAATGGCTTGAATATAATTTAAAGTAATGCTTGAGTATTGAGTGACGTTCAGTAACTTCCATGTTTTTTTACAGGTGGATCTCTGGAAGAAATACATTACCTGGGAGCGTTCCAACCCCCTGCGCTCGGAAGACACAGCCCTAGTAGCGAGACGCGTCATGTTCGCGATAGAACAGTGCCTCCTCTGCTTGGCTCATCATCCGGACGTGTGGCATCAAGCGGCGCAGTTCCTGGACCACTCGGCCAAGCTGCTGCAGGAGAAGGGGGTGAGTAGTGTAGCCGGGTATCCGTCTGTAACTTAACTTTGAAAAAATTGCAGGAAAAGTCTATAGAACTATACTCCATTTTCAATGACAATAGACCCAAACAACAACAACAACAGAAAAACAACAACAAAAAAAAAACAAACAACAACAAAGAGAAACAACTCTTTTTTACAGACCGTTCAACCGATTTTGACTTCTATTGCGTAGGCTTAAGGATGGCATTAAAGACAAAAAAGTGATTACAATACCAACTGTTTACTGCAGCTGCCATTTGTCATGCTACCAACGCAGTAGAAGTAGTAAAAGTTGTTCACAATGATGAGTACAATGGCCCCCTTAAAAGGTTGCCACTGTTTACACTTACATCCTGTATAATATTAGTGTGATAGCAATATTAGTTTGCTATTTAACTCTTCAGACATCCGCCTGAACTAATTTATAAACCCAAAACCCAGCTTGAGTGTAACCCCATAGGTTCACAACTATTGATGATGATTTTTTTTTCCATCGGATGAAGTTTTTTTTACGATTATATATATATGATATAAGCTTATATACCTATTATGTAAAGGGTTTTCCTTATGCACACATGGGGTGCAGTCGACACTACACCCCAAACAAACAAGACATCTGTTAGTGATGGTGCTGCAGGAACCGGGTTTGTACCACAAACGGAAACACAGGCGAACTTTTGAAAACACGTATATTGAGCTTTGAAAAAATAGCAAGATGGCCGCGTGCGCAAAATTACAAAATTCGGGCGGGCGCATTGATTCGAGTTCGGTGGCAGACTCGCGGGGGGTCCACAATGTGACAAGCATGTCAGCGTATCCCAGCTCTTAACTATTAGTGATGCTACTTACTAACTATATACATTTGACGACACGGTTGGCGCAGTGGTTGAGCGATTGACTGCTTCGCAGCATGTCGCGGGTTCGATTCCCGCACGGAACAAATATTTGTACGACCTACAAGTATTTGTTCCGAGTCTGGGTGTTTTTCTATCTATAATATGTATGTATTTACAAAAAAAAAATGTATATAAGTAGTTTATCAGCCATCTCGTTACCATAACACAAGCATTAGGTTGCTTAGCTTGGGACTAGATGGCGTTGTGTGAAATGTCCAAGGCTATTTATTTTTATTTATTTTATTTACTTTATTTTTTAAGACATATTGAGCGCGTCGCTAACAACATCAAATAAATAAGAGTTATCACAACAATTCGCTACGCAGGACTCGAACGCCGCCCGCCTGTTCTCGGACGAAGCCGCAGCGGTGTACGAGCGCGCCACAAGCGGGCCTTTGAAACAGTCCACCTTGTTACACTTCGCGCATGCCGACTACGAGGAGAGCAGATTGCATTATAATAAGGTAAGGGAACAAATACAGACAAAACCAAAGAGATTTAAGATACTATAGAGAGGCTATCAGAAGAAATGTCATACAAAAACTATTATCCCATGTCTCAGTGACGCCATCTAGCATAATATAGCAAAATTACATAATAGCCAAGTATGACATGAATACCCAATGATATTGAACCTCTAGACGTTGCCATGATTACAGGGTGGAGTGTGGAAGTGAGACACATATATTCGAAATTAATAGGAAAATTGTGACAAAGCATCGTATCTTCCGTCTCTTACGGCGTGCCGCATTTTTGCTTGGCAAACTTTTGAATGTTAGCCAAACAAAGTGCTTTCATCTGTTACAAAATTTATTTTGCGTCGATTAATTTAACTTTTTTGGACAGTTTTTGCATTGTGCGTATTGACATGGGTCCAAAATATGATTATTTTCTTACTTCTCATACCACATATTATGATGATTTTCTTACTTCTCATACCACATAACTTATAAAAAGTATTATATTGCTGTCTCATGGTCATGACCGACCACGCGGTGGCTCAATCTAGATGTATATTATCTAAAGTTATCCTAAGTCTCAGTGACGCCATCTAGCGTAATATTGCAAAATTACATAATAGCCAAGTATGACATGAATACCCGATACACTTTTACCGACATCAACCTTTGATTTAGCAACCGTCAGATAGTTTGACATATCTAAGTAAATTATTTATTTTATCTCAATACTCCATAAATTATAAAATAGTAACGAAAATAAACCGTAGTGGAATCGAGTCATTTTATCACTACGAGGTTTGCAATACCAAATTCGGCTTAGTTTCTTCGAAAATAATTTTCATTTGGTGGACACGAATGTGACTTGACATGCAGGCGTACCGCACAAGACTGAGCGACTTTTGACCACTAGGACATAAGTATCGGATTACGATTTTGTTCGCTATGTCCCGTCTATTATTGTTAAGTAATGTTGTATGTCTTTCGACAAAACGATTGCTATTATAAGTTAGTAGGTACTACTAAATTAGGTTGATCTTGCAATTTTTTTATGTTTCTATTTTTAACTAGCCCGCGACTTCGACCGCGTGAAATTTCTTGTTCCCCCGACCCGACCCACCGCGACGAATCGCATCGCCTTCCCGTAGTTTTACTTCGTTTACGTTTTTTTGTAATTTTTACTCAGCTCCTAAGTGTCATAGCGTGATGTTAAATAGACTATAACCAAGAATAGGGTATTACACACAGTTTTAAAAAGTGTCTCTATTAGATTCTATAGTGCTGATAAGACACCAAAAAAAAACACAAACTTTTTATTCAATCGATAAGTGCCATTTAAATTTTACATTTTCTTCGCGCGAAAACGCTGGACGCAGTGGACGCCATATTGCTCTGTGGTCATGACGTCAGTTAGTCAGTAAACAAACACTTTTTATACGCTGATCAGTTGACAGTTGACATTGACACTTTTAAATTTATACTACCGTAATGACGTAATAACATGGCGGCTACGTTCATGGTGTTAGAAAACAGATGAAAAAACTGAAAACTTTGAATTGAATTTTAAAATTTATATCGTTATTTTACGAACTAAAGCTAACATTTTCCGACTGCTTTTTGTCTAAGCTATCTAAATAATATATTTTTAGATTTTTTCTCCTTTATTGAGTAACTAGCTTTTGCCCGCGGCTTCGCCCGCGTGGATGTCGGAAAATATCCCATGGGAACGTTCATGTGGAAAACATAGGGCATATCCCTAACTTAAGAAATGCTGGGTTTCCCATACAAACTTTCATCCCTTTTATCACCCCTTGTAGGATAATGTTTGAAGACAAAAAGTAGCCCATGTCCTTTCCCAGGATGCTATCTATAGCCTTGCCAAATTTTATCGAAATCCGTGCAGTTTTGTAAATTTTAAAATCAATCCCTATTTTACCCACTTAGGGGATGATTTTTAAAAAACGCTGACCCGCATATTTCTTAACTTCTTACCAATAGCATAAATTTGTTATCCCTAACTTAAGAAATACTGGGTTTCCCTTACAAACTTTCATCCCCTATGTCACCCCCCGTAGCATTATTTTTGAAAAAAATAGTATCCTATGTCCTTTCCCAGGATGCTATATAAAGCCTTGCCAAATTTTGTCGAAATCCTTGCAGTTTTGTAAATTTTAAAATCAACCCCTATTTTACCCCTTAGGGGATGATTTTTCAAAAATGCTGAATCGCATATTTCTTAATTTCCTACCAATAGCATAAATTTTTTATCCCTAACTTAAGAAATACTGGGTTTCCTTACAAACTTTCATCCCCTATATCACACCCTGTAGTATTGTTTTTGAAAGTATCCTATGTCCTTTCCCAGGATGCTATATAAAGCCTTGCCAAATTTTGTCGTAATCCGTGCAGTTTTGTAAATTTTAAAATCAACCCTAATTTTACCCCCTTAGGGGATGATTTTTCAAAAACGCTGAACCGCATATTTCTTTATTTCCTATCAGAAGCATACATTTTGATTTTCACATCCCTAACTTAAGAAATACTGAGTTTCCCATACAAACTTTCATCCCCTATATCACCCCCTGTTGGATTATTTTTTAAGACCAAAAGTAGCCTGTTTCCTTCCCCAGGATGTTATATAAAGCCTTGCCAAATTTTATCGAAATCCGTGCAGTTTTGTAAATTTTAAAATCAACCCCTATTTTACCCCTTAGGGGATGATTTTTCAAAAATGCTGAGTCGCATATTTCTTAATTTCCTACCAATAGCATAAATTTTTTATCCCTAACTTAAGAAATACTGGGTTTCCTTACAAACTTTCATCCCCTATATCACCCCCTGTACTTGTTTTTGAAAGTATCCTATGTCCTTTCTCAGGATGCTATATAAAGCCTTGCCAAATTTTGTCGAAATCCTTGCAGTTTTGTAAATTTTAAAATCAACCCCTATTTTAACCACTTAGGTAATGATTTTTCAAAAACGCTGAACCGCATATTTCTTTATTTCCTATCAAAAGCATACATTTTAATTTTCACATGCCTAACTTAAGAAATACTGAGTTTCCCATACAAACTTTCATCCCCTATATCACCCCCTGTAAGATTATTTTTTAAGACCAAAAGTAGCCTGTGTCCTTCCCCAGGATGTTATATAAAGCCTTGCCAAATTTTATCGAAATCCGTGCAGTTTTGTAAATTTTAAAATCAACCCCTATTTTACGCCTTAGGGGATGATTTTTCAAAAATGCTGAATCGCATATTTCTTAATTTCCTACCAATAGCATAAATTTTTTATCCCTAACTTAAGAAATACTGGGTTTCCTTACAAACTTTCATCCCCTATATCACACCCTGTAGTATTGTTTTTGAAAGTATCCTATGTCCTTTCCCAGGATGCTATATAAAGCCTTGCCAAATTTTGTCGAAATCCTTGCAGTTTTGTAAATTTTAAAATCAACCCCTATTTTAACCACTTAGGGAATGATTTTTCAAAAACGCTGAACCGCATATTTCTTTATTTCCTATCAAAAGCATACATTTTAATTTTCACATGCCTAACTTAAGAAATACTGAGTTTCCCATACAAACTTTCATCCCCTATATCACCCCCTGTAAGATTAGTTTTTAAGACCAAAAGTAGCCTGTGTCCTTCCCCAGGATGTTATATAAAGCCTTGCCAAATTTTATCGAAATCCGTGCAGTTTTGTAAATTTTAAAATCAACCCCTATTTTACGCCTTAAGGGATGATTTTTCAAAAATGCTGAATCGCATATTTCTTAATTTCCTACCAATAGCATAAATTTTTTATCCCTAACTTAAGAAATACTGGGTTTCCTTACAAACTTTCATCCCCTATATCACACCCTGTAGTATTGTTTTTGAAAGTATTCTATGTCCTTTCCCAGGATGCTATATAAAGCCTTGCCAAATTTTGTCGAAATCCGTGCAGTTTTGTAAATTTTAAAATCAACCCCAATTTTACCCCCTTAAGGGATGATTTTTCAAAAACGCTGAACCGCATATTTCTTTATTTCTTATCAGAAGCATACATTTTAATTTTCACATCCCTAACTTAAGAAATACTGAGTTTCCCATACAAACTTTCATCCCCTATATCACCCCCTGTAGGATTATTTTTTAAGACCAAAAGTAGCCTGTGTCCTTCCCCAGGATGCTATATAAAGCCTTGCCAAATTTTATCGAAATCCGTGCAGTTTTGTAAATTTTAAAATCAACCCCTATTTTACCCCCTTAGGGGATGATTTTTCAAAAACGCTGAACCGCATATTTCTTAATTTCCTACCAATAGCATAAATTTGTTATCCCTAACTTAAGAAATACTGGGTTTCCCTTACAAACTTTCATCCCCTATATCACCCCCTGTAGTATTATTTTTGAAAAAAATAGTATCCTATGGCCTTCCCCTGGATGCTTTATAAAGCCTTGCCAAATTTTGTCGAAATCTATGCAGTTTTGTAAATTTTAAAATCAACCCCTATTTTACCCCCTTAGGGGATGATTTTTCAAAAACACTGAACTGCATATTTCTTTATTTCCTATCAAAAGCATACATTTTAATTTTCACATCCCTAACTTAAGAAATACTGAGTTTCCCATACAAACTTTCATCCCCTATATCACCCCCTGTAGGATTATTTTTGAAAAAAAAAGTAGCCTATGTCCGTCCCCAGGATACCATCTATAGCCTTGCCAAATTTTATCGAAATCCGTTCAGTGGTTTAGGCGTGAAAAGGTAACAGACAGACAGACAGACAGACAGACAGACAGACAGACAGACAGATAGACAGACAGACAGACAGACAGAGTTACTTTCGAATTTATAATATTAGTATGGATATACCGTATTAATGCAAAAATATTTTCTTTAAATCGGACATGGCAGTTCCAGAGATTACCCCCCTACATACAAATTTTACCTCTTTAAAATATTATAGTATAGTTAATCTCGCTGCAGACTTGGTCATAAATCATAATCGGAGTAGGGATGTGCGCTAGTTGCGCGCGCTCAAGGCCATTATCGATAACAGAATCATGATGACTCAGACGAAGAATTTTAATTTTCTATTTTTATTTTTATATATACATTCTTTTGTTTATATATTTAATATGCTTTGTAGTAAATTTGGTAATAAAATAAAAAAAAATGTGTATTTATTTCTATCACCCATTTATAAATATATAAAACTATCGATATCACTCATCGACTGCAGTAATGCACAGGACTACGTGTGGGCGTGGCCTGCCCATAAGGCCCGTGAGTGGGAAAGAGAGCGAAACACTCGAATGATTTATGACCGAGTCTGCAGCGAGATTTTAACTATACATATAGATTTTTATTTTTTTTAAATTTTTCCTGGGTTCCTTTATCGATACTAAACCTACCCCTAAGCATGGTACGCAATTACTTTAACACCCTGTATTGTAATTTCTACCAGGTACATCAAGTGTACACCCGCTACTTGGACATGGAGGACATTGACCCGACGCTGGCGTACGTACAGTACATGAAGTTCGCGCGCCGCGCTGAGGGGATCAAGTCTGCCCGGACTGTGTTCAAACGTGCGCGGGAGGACCCCAGGTAACAATAATAACATAACATCGAATCTACAATCCCCGAAGGGCTAGATAGAGTACAGTAGTACCCAACTGATATGGCTTATCGATGTTACCTGCGCAGAAGATGAATTTTCAAAGCGCGGGCTATTGACCAATCGGCACGCTCCACGCACCGCGCTTCTTTTTTCCTGTACCGCTATCGAGAGATCGCCGCCGCCGATCGCTTCCGTGAGACACGACGAACACGGCGGTGCTCTGCCCAAGCCGGGCAGACCTCCACCGTGTCCTCCGGGCGATACACACAATGGTGACACCCGGGCGTTTGCTCCCGCCTTATGCGAAACAGGAACCTCCCGAAACAACCGTGTCCGCTGAGGACCTGCGTCAGGCGGAAGGTGAGGACGCCTTGGCGCCTCACTAACCACTCCTCAAAGGAGGGACTTATCGCCGCGATTGTGGCGTGCCCAATCAGTTGGGTACCACTGTAATAGTATCCCCACATTTCGCCAGTAAGTCCCATGTAATAGGGGGCGAATTGCCATTAATCGGGCACAAATCCAGATTCCGGACATGCTCAACACCGGATTAGCGACGCCCTAATGTAATCGTGTAGCTCAACTCAGAACTTACTACTAAACTACTGGTTACTAAATGATATTTCTCAAGAAGCATAAAGATATTAGGGATTGTCGAAAATTAAAAGCATTTATTTCAATAAAATCATTTATAGGCACTTTTGAACGTTCAAGGAGTGTTAGTTATTCAGAAAGTTGAAAGTATTTGCCCATTCAGAAAGACGTCCACTGCTGGGCTACTTTATCCGGTTAGACTGGAAGCTGTTCTCAACATAGTTGGGAAAAGGCTGGGCAGATGAATAACGATTATTTCATTTAGTTTTATACTTTACTATCTGCGCCCCGCGGTTTCACACGCGTAGACCGGTATAAAAAGTAGCCTATGTATCCAGGGTATAACTATCTATATACCAAATTTCATTTAAATTGGTTCAGCCGTTTGACCGTGAAGAAATAACAAACACACACAAACGCCTTTATAATATTGGTGTGATTTTTACACGACTGCCCCAAAAAGGAGTGCAATGTTTTCAGGGTTGATGTATGTTTGTGAGTTTCTTTATTCCACCATAACTTTTGAATGCCTGGACAGATTTCGATGTATGGGGTATCGTTAGAATCCTTACATCATCCCGAGTGACACTAATTATATAAAGGTACCACTCCGTGGAACACTTTTAATCTAAGGGGTCTCCTGACTGCAATGACTATTTTATTTATCTGTTTAGTCAGGGAATACAACTTGTCTTTTATTTTACTTTTCGTTTTTTGGCAAGGCAGTCGTGATTTTTTAAATGTTTTTAAATTATTATTCTTCCCCAGGTCTCGCTACCACGTATTCGTGGCTGCAGCGCTAATGGAGTACTACTGCTCCAAAGACAAGAACATAGCGTTCAGAATATTCGAGCTGGGACTGAAGAAATTCTCTCATATTCCTGAGTATGTGCTGTGCTATATCGACTATTTGTCCCATCTCAACGGTGAGTCTTATTTATGGTTGTAAATGAAATAACTTTTTACGAACTCTCTTATTGCTGGCGGCAAAGCAATATGTAGTTCATAGATTCTGTGTTTTTTTTTTGTGGATGGGAAATCATCAAAATGACTTCTCCTGCTCCGGGTGGAGCGGGAGGGTGTGTCAGACTTTTACTGACTAAAACCCACCCGTGTTCCTTCAGTTGCCTATGCCAGGGCCACGGTATCTCTTTCGAACAACCCGCGACCCTGGCGGGATAGTTTCTGTCTTGCCAATGGAAAAATGGTGTGAGTTAATACATACATTAACTCACACCATTTTTATTTATTTATTTATTTAAAACTCTTATACTATCATTACAGGTTACAAACCTAATGCGATAGCTAAGACTACTTGTAATAATTATTAACTATTTAAAATTACCTTACATTACTAACAATTACACACTAGTACATTAATACAAAATTACTGATAACTAAAACGATACCACTTAACCTTACTTACTTTTTCCGTCTCTTAACTTCTGTCTCTGTCAACTTAAAATAATTAATAGAAATAGAAAGATGTTCTAAGTTCGTATTTCGCTGAATGTATTTAGTGATTTATGGCAGGGCTTGTTAGCGTTACCAAATAACAAAATAATAACTGTTACGTAACGTTAATTTAAATGTGATACCTTACTAACGTTACAAAAATGTAACGCTACTTGATAACATTACCAGTAATATAACGTTAATTAACATTAACGAAAATACGATAAATAACGTTAATTTACCGTTAATTTAGCTACGTTTCCGTTCCGTACGTAGGTTTATAATTTTGTGCGCTCCGCTCGCGGTCGCTTAGCATTATTGGATCACGATGCACTGTTATCAAACAATTAACGTTAATAAAGACTCGATAAAAATAGCATGTAATAACGTTAATTCTATTACCGTTATTGTCATTATTAACGGTAACTCTGTCAAACAGAGGTAACGCTATGAATTTTTACCGATATTTAAAGCCCTGATTTCTGGTGCAAGCAGGCCCAAGAGTATCAATGATCTTCTCTTTCAAATGATAACATCCTACAATCATCCTCAGAGGACAACAACACTCGCGTGCTCTTCGAGCGGGTCCTATCATCTGGGAGCCTCAAGCCTGAGAGCCAGGTGGACATATGGAACCGCTTCCTGGAGTTTGAGTCCAATATCGGCGACCTCGTCAGTATTGTGAAGGTGGAGAAGCGGAGGCAGGCTGTGCTGGAGAAGGTAGGTCTTTATGGGCTAATCACACATTTTACGGACTTAAAAAGAGTCCTATGTCACTCATGAATAATGTACAACCCGTTCGACTTAACTGGAATGCAAATTATTTTTTAAATATTTTGTGTGTTTATATTTATTATTACGATGGCAGATGAGCTCGTAGCTAAGTAATAACAGCCGCGCGGGTCTATCCATCAGGTAAAGCTACGCTTGCCGAGGTTGGTCCGAGGTAAACTCTGCTTGCGCGATGCAGGATTTGTGTGACGTCAGATTTTAGATGCGTAGTTCGCATGTGGCGTTGTAGATGTCACAGCAGATATGTGAAAGCAGATTGACACAATATTCTAGTCACATGTCCACTGATTTTTTTCTATATAAGTACAGTGTTACTAGGGAAATTCAATAAAATATTAATTATGTATGTAATTTTCTAAATTGTCATCTATTTTGTACCTTTTGTTGATTAGATCAAGGAGTTTGAAGGCAAGGAGACTGCTCAGCTGGTGGACCGATACAAGTTCCTCGATCTGTACCCGTGCAGCATCGCTGAGCTCAAGTCCATTGGATATACAGAGGTACATAGTCCCTTTATTGTGTTTTCATATTTGTAATGGTACGAAAGTGTTACAGAGCTTTTGAACAGGACTTTTTTTGTTTACTGCAATGAAGGTAAGGTTTAATCCTCTTCGCCTAAACTGAATTTATAATATTATCATTAAAAAAAAACTTTATTTTATACAAAAACCTTCAACAATACTTTAAAACCAGGTCGCATGAATTTCAGTGAATAAAGGTCATACAGATAGAGTAAACCCTGACTCCGAAACTAGGAGATCCTGTGACTTAAGTGTTCTGCTGTCACTATGATACCAAAAATCTTTAGTAAAAAAACCAGCCTAGTTCTAGCTTACCCTTTCATTGGTTTTTGCCCGCGGCTTCGCCCGCTAAGATGTCGGAAATTGTCCCACGGGAACGTACTACCGAGATAAAAAGTATCCTATGTTCTAATCCAGGTCATGGTTTACGCATGTGCCAAATTTCATACAAATACGTTCAGCCGTTTTAGCGTGAAAGCGTAACAAACAAACTCACTTTCGCATTTATAATATTAGCTATGACGTTAGGATAGTTAAGATAGCAAGTAATGGTTCACAAATTCATAAACGTATCTATAAAGATAAAAAGAGAAGTCCTGACTGACTGACTGACTGACTCATCAACGCCCAGCCCAAACCCTTGGACCTAGAAAGCTGCAATTTTGCACAGTGGTTCCCTTTATAGTGAAGACAAGGAATAAGGAAAGAATTCCCGGTAGTACGTTCCCGTAGAATATTTTCCGACATCCACGCGGGCGAAGCCGCTGGCAAAAGCTAGTTAATAAATAAAAAAGCGAAACAATTTTGTTTCGTTAGATTACTTTTCAATTTGTATTCGGTCTTTTTATAAGAAAAAAAATCCTTTAAGTTGCTTGTATTTTTGTTTGTGAAAATGTTTTTTTTTGTAGGTTGCGTCTATGTCAAACAAATCATGGGCGCTTGGCGGGCCGTTAGCAGGAATATCACCCGAACTAGCAGCCGTTATACTTGGACAGAAGTAAGTTCTACACATTACAGGACGCTTTTATTCTCCGAAGGGGCAGGACTTCACCTACTCCGAAGGGGTAGTGATGTCGGGACGTTGTATATATGCTAATCGCGTGGTAAACTCTAATTGCGCGATGCAGGTTTGCGTGACGTCATGTCATTGATGCGTAGTTCATATGTGGCGATGTAGATGCCGCCACAACTGTCCCGGCCGTAAGTATGATACATAAAGTTTTAGAAAAAGTTTGACTTTATAAAGCGTCATCTGTCACTTAGGGCAGGCCAGACGCACTCCGCATTTTAGATATGAAGCTATAGAGGCATGAGGAACAGGGTGTAAAGTTCACTCATCCTCCATAGAAAAGGGAGGATCCTCCGACCAGACGGGTGTCGTGTCTACTGCCCGACGGTTGATCTCGGGACGTTGTATATATGCTAGTCGCGCGGTAAACTCTGATTGTGCGATGCAGGTTGCGTGACGTCAGTGTGACGCGTAGTTCGTATGTGGCGATGTAGATTCCGCCACAAAGCTACAACTGCTCGGCGGGCTCGACTTGTCGGGCCAATTCAGCCAATTCCGGCCGGCTTGCACGTTAGTTCGATACTACGTTAGTTCGTAAAAAACACAGCCATAACGAATCGGAAGGTATAAGAGTGATAGAAAGAGAGGCAACTTCTAAGTGAATATAACTGTAGGTAATTAACGCTGTGCGACCTGAATTGCACTTTATTGTATCGTAGCAAGAGTCGCTATTTATTTAAGTGATTTTGCGGAGTGAATCTTCTGTAGGTACTTGTACAGACGCCAGCAGGTCAAGCCACCCGAAAGCGACAAATTTTCCCAATCAACCTTGAACCTAAAGCTTTAGCGATAAAGATGAAAATCTATTAAAGAAATTTGACAGATTGTAGTAGCTTGATGTGCTGGCGTCTGTACTACTATGTGATCTGTGCTTAGGGCGAAATTTACAGGGGCGCTTTGTCCTTTGCTAAGTTGGCATTTCATGCGATTACGAACGTTATTTCAAGCTGTTAAGGTTCATATTCCTATTAACCTTAGCAAAGTATAGTTACAGTGCGATCAGTGAATCTAGCCCTGATACCTGTGCGATAGTCCCTTCATGTATCATATTAAGGGGGATGCGCTGGGTCGTAATTAAAAATTTCTTGCGTTTTATGCAATTTGCAGGTCCGTGTCAGGTTGTATCTTGATCAAAATATAATTTTAACCATTAAAACCATCAATACATGATCACATCTCTCTAAGTTAGATTTGGTGCAGATTCTTCGAACAAACGAAATCTAATGAATCTGCACGAAATCTAACTTGGAGAGATGTATTGATGATTTTTATAGTCAAAATTATGTAATTCATAATATAATAATAAATAATAAATAAATAAATTTATTGAAACGAAAAAACTCAGTTTACAGGAACATTGTGTACGATAACAACTGCATTAGTAAGTAAGTACTGTGTCGCAGTCATTAACGCCCACCTCCAAAAAGTCGTGAAAAAGCAAAACTAAAAGACTAAAAAAGTAAAATTAAAAACTAAAAACAAATTTAAAAAAATAAAATAAAAAAGTTAAAAATAGAACTAAAAAATAAAACTGTAATTATTCGTGCAATTGTGTGTTTGTATGTAAGTATTGTGTAGGTTTGTGCGTGGAGTGTACCTATAGATGTATGTGTGTGGGGGTGTGTGTGTGTGTTTGTGTGAGTTTGTGTTTGTAATTACATAATTATTGTTTTATTAAAACGGAAATAAAACATAATTATTATGTTTTATTTCCGCGTATTATATTTTGATCAAGATACAACCTGACACGGACATGCAAATTGCAAAAAACCCCACAAAAAAAAAAATTGCGAGCTACCACTGCGCATCCTCCTTAATGCCTGAAAAAAATGTTATACTGTAATCTAAACCTTTTCTTGCAGAGACAATGATCCCAACAAGGACATCGCTCGTCCGGACACAAGTCAGATGATACCTTACAAGCCCAAGGTCAACCCACTGCCTGGAGAACATCCTATACCAGGTATAAAAAAAAACAATCAATCTGCCTAGCCTTTTCCCAACTATGTTGGGGTCGGCTTCCAGTCTAAACGGATGCAGCTGAATACCAGTATTTTACATGAAGCGACTGCCTATCTGAGCTCCACAAGTAACTAGGTAATACAATACCCCTTGGTAAGACTGGTTGTCAGACTTTCGGGCTTCTGACGACCCGTATCGACTGTCAAAGATCCACGAATAACAGCCGGGACCAACGGCTTAACGTGCTTTCCGAGACACGGAGGAGTCTCGGTATGTAAAGATGGTCACACATCCACGGACCAACCCCGGCAAGCGTAGCTTAACCTGACGGATCGACCCGTTCGACTGTTATTACTAGAGATCGGATAATCGGATGCATATTAACCTAAAGTTAATATTTTGCTAACAAAGTATGGAAGCGGCTTCTTAGCATTTTTTTTCTTACTATAAATCCCGGGATTCCAGAAAATGTGGGAATGCACAACTAATCGGATACATGGTATGGAAAAGACTTCATAAATAACGTGGTTTTATTTATTTGGAAATACCCGGAAATCGGGATCACATAAATATTCCGTTTGTTACACGTGATCCCCGCGAGAAATACAAAGCTGCCGAATTAAAATGGTTGTCACTGGAAGGTACCGTCACTATATCGGTGGGGTTGTTTTCATGGGTTTCGAGAATGTTAAAGCCGATAGTGACGTTAAAATGTAAATCCAAGATGGCGGCTGCGAACATTTTCGAATTTTTCGTCATGGGTGTCGTTTTCATTGTTTTCGAGGGTTTTAAAGCCGATAGTGATGTTAAAATGTAAATCCAAGATGGCGGTTGCGAACATTTTCAAATTTTTCGTCATGGGTGTCGTTTTCATCGTTTTTGAGGGTTTTAAAGCCGATAGTGATGTTAAAATGTAAATCCAAGATGGCGGCTGCGAACATCTTCAAATTTTTCGTCATGGGTGTCGTTTTCATGCTTTTCGAGGGAGTTAAAGCCGATAGTGATGTTAAAATGTAAATCCAAGATGGCGGCTGCAAAATTTTAAAACTTTTCGTCATGGGTGTCGTTTTCATGCTTTTCGAGGGTGTTAAAGCCGATAGTGATGTTAAAATGTAAATCCAAGATGGCGGCTGCCAACATTTTAATTTTTTTTATCATGGGTGACGTTTTCATGGTTTTCGAGGGTTGTAAAACCGATAGTGGCGTTAAAATGTAAATCCAAGATGGCGGCTGCTAAATTTTCTAACTTTTCGTCATGGGTGTCGTTTTCATGGTTTTTGAGAGTTTTAAAGCCGATAGTGGCGTTAAAATGTAAATCCAAGATGGCGGCTGTGAAAATTTTCTAACTTTTCGTCATGGGTGTCGTTTTATTGTTAAGAGGCATGAGGAACAGGGTGTAAAGTTCACTCATCCTCCATAGAAAAGGGAGGATCCTCCGACCAGACGGGTGTCGTGTCTGGTGGGCTACTGCCCGACAGTTAATGTCGGGACGTTGTATATATGCTAATCGCGTGGTAAACTCTAATTGCGCGATGCAGGTTTGCGTGACGTCATGTCATTGATGCGTAGTTCATATGTGGTGATGTAGATGCCGCCACAATTAGTTTTCGAGGGTGTTAAAGCCGATAGTGACACTAAAATGTAAATCCAAGATGGCGGCTGCAAAAATTTCGGTCGGTTTTACAACCCTCGAAAACAATGAAAACGACACCCATGACGAAAAATTTAAAAATGTTCGCAGTCGCCATCTTGGATTTACATTTTAATGTTACTATTGGCTTTAAAACCCTCAGAAACCATGAAAACGACACCCATGACGAAAAATTAGAAAACAATCGCAGCCGCCATCTTGGATTTACATTTTAATGTCACTGTCAGCTTTAGTACCCCCCAAAACCATGAAAACGACACCCATGACGAAAAATTAAAAAATATTTGCATCCGCCATCTTGGATTTACAATTTAGTGTCACTATCGGCTTTAACACCCTCGAAAACCAATAAAACGACACGACACCCATGACGAAAATTAGAAAATGTTCGCAGCCGCCATCTTGGATTTACATTTTAATGTCACTATCAGCTTTACCACCCTCGAAAACCAATAAAACGACACCCATGACGAAAAATTAGAAAATGTTCGCAGCCGCCATCTTGGATTTACATTTTAATGTCACTATCAGCTTTAACACCCCCGAAAACCATGAAACCGACACCCATGATGAAAAATTAAAAAATATTCGCATCCGCCATCTTGGATTTACATTTTAGTGTCACTATCGGCTTTAACACCGTCGAAAACCAATAAAACGCCACCCATGACGAAAATTAGAAAATGTTCGCAGCCGCCATCTTGGATTTACTATTTTAATGTCACTATCAGCTTTAACACCCTCGAAAACCAATAAAACAACACCCATGACGAAAAATTAGAAAATGATCGCAGCCGCCATCTTGGATTTACATTTTAATGTCACTATCAGCTTTAACACCCCCCAAAACCATGAAATCGACACCCATGACGAAAAATTAGAAAATATTCACATCCGCCATCTTGGATTTACATTTTAGTGTCACTATCGGCTTTAACACCCTCAAAAACCAATAAAACGACACCCATGACGAAAAATGAGAAAATTTTCTCAGCCGCCATCTTGGATTTACATTTTAATGTCACTATCAGCTGTAACAGCCTCGAAAACCATGAATAGTACCCATGACGAAAAATTTGAAAATATTTGAAGCCGCCATCTTGGATTTACATTTTCAGAAGTTTTCACTATGGGACCAACTCTGAAATCACAAAAAAACTACTGGACCAAAATGTAAGAAACACTTATGCTGACTTATGTTTCGTGATTTACGGGTTAATCCCATAGTGAAAGTTGCCCATGAGTAGAACACAAAAAAGTTACCCTTTCAAAAAATACTTAATTTATCAATTCCGGAATCGCGATATTTTGACGATCGACACAAAAGTGCATTCCTTAATAGCCAAAACCTAAGTAAATATACATTCGATTCTATAATCAGACCTATAAATTTGTGAATCCCGGAATCCCGGTATTTTTTTAATACAAAAGTACAATCCATATTAGCCAACACCTGAACGCAAGTACCTAACTAAAACATTCGATTCCAAAACCAGAACTTAAAAATTTTCGTTCCAGAATCCCGGGTTTCTTTTTTTTTTTAAGTGCAATCTATAATTACTAACTTCTGAACTTAAGTAAATTATACATTCG
This sequence comes from Cosmia trapezina, assembly GCA_905163495.3. Lineage (NCBI taxonomy): Eukaryota > Metazoa > Arthropoda > Insecta > Lepidoptera > Noctuidae > Cosmia > Cosmia trapezina. The sequence goes on along the minus strand of LR991049.1, from coordinate 3,878,336 downwards.
ATTCTATAATCAGAAGTCAAAATTGGCCGATACCGGAATTCTGGGATTTTTAAATCCAAAAGCCCACTCCATACTTAGCCAACACCTCAACTTTAGGTTAATATGCATCCGATTATCCGATCTCTAGTTATTACTTAGCCAAGAGCCTATACCAGGTATAGTTCATAATAATTATGTCATAATTTTTGTTTTATTATAGTCGCCGCGTTAACAATTGAGTCGTTGGGCCAGAAATCATTGTTATTAGTCTGTCTCGCCTCGAGACTAAGGGCGGGTTGTTTCACGTCCACTTAACGCACGCGTATACGTCAAAAATGGCGCTAACTATCGTCAAAGTAAAAAAAGCGTTCTTTCACATAATCAGCCTATAATGTTCCCACTGCTGGGACACAGGCCTCCTCTCGGTGAGAGGGAGTGGGCCGTAATCCACCACGCGGGCCCAGTGCGGGTTGGTAGATGTCACATGTCTTCGAATTTTTGGTTCTAGGACATGCCGGTTTTTCCTTCACCGTTTTGAGAGCAGCGGTGATGAAATAATTTACACAAAGTAAAGCGCCTGCCGGGGTTCGAACCTACGACCTACAACTCGTAAGTCGCGGCCACCATACCACGGGGCCACCAGTGCTCTCAATTGTTCTTTCACATACAATCGGTTTTTTTTTTCAGTGGAACAACGCTTTGTATTATGTATGAACGTCGTCATTATTTGACGTACGTATGTTACGTTAACCAACCGCTTGAAACAACCGGCCCTAACACTAGAATGTCACAATGCACTAGAACGAGTAACAAACAGTATCTAACCGCAACACAGTGACACTGCAATGGATAAAAAGACACAGCGGATCACTGGGTAACGACGCAGCTGACGAACTAGCTAGGAGAGCATCCAGCACGTCCGTCTGGACCCGAACCAATCATACCCTCCCTTCAACCAGCTACGCAGGTGGCTATAGGAAGTTCACCCATACACAAGCGGAGAGTTGGTGGTCCTCGACACCGGGCTGCAGGCAGTCCAGAGAGGCTATGCCATCTCTAGATGGTAGGCTAACCAGACTTTTGGTAGTTGTTGAAAGGCCTACATTGTCCTCACCTATTAACACTGTTATTTGAAGATAAAAGCCTATTATTTTTAAAAGAGTAACCATGGAGTTTCTTGCCGGATCTTCTCCATAGGAAACAACCAATTTGGGACCGTGCACCTAGCTTCTGACGTTTCATAAGTGACCATGTAGGTTTACGTGAAATAAAATATTTTGATATTTTTTTTTAATTTGACAGCTGTCGTGTATTTGACAGCTATGGGCTGTACTAATTTGACAGCTACCGTGTGAAGTTGGCAGCAAGCGCGATCCAATTCTCATTTGGCATGCATAGCACACATATTTTGAGACGACGGTTGACGTGGATCCGACGCGATCTGGATGCATCCTTACCTTACGAGTCTCGCATGGACATATTCGGCTTTCGATGGTCAAGAAACTCCTCGTGGCTTTTAAAATTGTGCTAAAAGTTATTGTTGTCAACAGGCGGAACATTCCCGATGCCGCCGCCCGCAGCACACCTCTGCACGATGATGCCTCCCCCGTCCTGCTACCGCGGCCCGTTCGTGGCGATAGACAGGCTGATGCAGCTGTTCAACCGGATCTCACTGCCGGACAAACGTGAGTGTATCTATTTATTCAGACTACATTGCCCGATGTAAACATTATCATTTTCTACCTCTTGAACAGAGGCGCAATATTAGTGACATCTGCTACTTGTCTAACATAGCGAATGGCGCTATTGACTGTCCGGAGCTCCTTGCGAATGTATCGCTTCGCACCGGCCAAAGGAGTTTAAGGCAACGGCCACTATTAGATGTACCATTTGCCGCGACCAATTATAGACCGATATACCTATATGTGTGAACTTGTAATTAGCTAAATAGTTACCTATATTGTAATTATTTTAATTATTTGTCTGTAAGTCCTCCTAAAAGATAAAAATAAATAAATAAATAATCTATATTTAGTTATCAACTAGGCACAGAGCCAGGCTTCTGTATCCTGGTATTGAGAAATTGCTGATGGAAAATTAAACAAATAAATAAAAATATCCTTGGACATTTCACACAACGCCATCTAGTCCCAAACTAAGCAACCTAATGCTTGTTATGGTAACGAGATGGCTGATAAACTACTTATATACATTTTTTTTTGTAAATAAATACATATTATAGATAGAAAAACACCCAGACTCGGAACAAATACTTGTAGGTCGTACAAATATTTGTTCCGTGCGGGAATCGAACCCGCGACATGCTGCGCAGCAGTCAATCGCTCAACCACTGCGCCAACCCTGTCGTCAAAGAACAGTATTATGCCCAATCTGATTAATTGAACCTGGGATCTTATGTTCAGCAGTCACGTTTGCGACTACTAGTACTATGACTCGGGACGGTCACGATCAAGATCACCGTGACCAAGATAATGTTATACATATAATTCTAAAGAAACTAACGTAGTATTTAGATATAATATTTAACACTACATAAAAAAAATATTTAAAAAATACTTCAGTTTAAAAAAAAACATGTTTCTTCTATGGGGACTTCCTTTAATTTTTTACTTTATTTTCTTATTACTAGCTTTTGCCCGCGTATATTAGGTAATACGGGCTGGTATCCGCAACTCCACGTCAATGCGCGTATTTTGCGTATATTATGCCCGAATATATTATACATATAAACCTTCTTCATTCAAGTCCTTCATCGTCTAACCCGTCGCACGCCAATTAGCAGACACAATAGATTTTTTATTGTTATCTGCACACCTGGGTGTCACTCGACGTTTAAAGAGTTGAAAAAACCGCATCAAAATCGGTTGCGTAGTTTTAAAGATCTAAGCATACATAGGGACAGACAGCGGGAAGCGACTTTACAATCTGTGAAATTTTCAACTGTCTACTTATAACGGTTCATTGGAAGCAGCCTGCTGACAAACAGACAGACGGACAGCGGACGCTTAGTAATAAGGTTCCATTTGGCACTCTTCGGGTACGGAACCCTAAAAAGAGTAAAAACTATGTGTCAATTTGGAACCGTACACCTATCTTTTGGCGTTTCGTAAGCCAACGTTCGCACGGACGTAAAAATATCGCGGCGATTTTTTTTCGCGCATTTGATTTTCAACGCTCTGCTTAGCGCCGAGAGTTGAAAATCCAAGTGTGTTTTTTCGTCGCGCTAGAATGCACTCTGTTGTTGTTAGGTTGGATTCTTGAAGCTCGACTCAACACCGAGAGTTGAAAATCCAGTGCGCGATGAAATCCCGGCGTGATATTTTTACGTCTGTGCGAACGTCGGTTATGTGACCATGTAGGTTTATTTATTTAGTAAAATTTCTCTTGTATTACAGGTTTTCGTACATAATGCGACAGTGCGGTCTTTAAAAAGATTTAAATATAATTTTGAATGTATATGATCTGTTATTTTTTATAGCGCCGGCGCCTACCCAAGAGAATGGCTGCGACACCAAACTTTTTGACTTGGCGCGCTCCGTGCACTGGATTGTGGATGACGAGGGAATTACCACTGTTGCTAGCAAGGTATGGGTTTTATTAACGATGAGGTTTTAGGCGGGTATCACATCTACGCCGCGGTTCAGTCAGTTGAATTGAACCAAGGGGCCTAAAACGGCCACATTAAGGAATTCCTCTAAAAGCGATTCATTTCCTGAATTCGCAGCAATTTATTATGATTGTGTTATTTGACATTAAACTTCAATAAGGCAATTCATAATTTGTGGACCATTTTACGAATCTCCATACACGACTGTCAAACAGATGAATTGCGTGCTATGAATTGTACGCAGATAAATTATGAATTGTCAGTTCGTGACGGTTTTACGATTTCAAATATGATTCAAAAGTACCTATTATCATATTATTATGATTCTGCCAAAGTGGCCGTTTTAGGCCCCCTGCAGTTTCGCTGTTATGGTTTCGCGTCGGAGGTGTGAATACCGTCCTTAAAGTTCTCCAAGTAGTTTTCATTTTGACAGTATTGATTCCGGCTTGAATACGGATAGCCGTTTAATACACCGTTTTATAACCGAATAACGGATGTTTATTTAGATTTGGGATTAGAAATGAGTATGTAAGAGGAATACTTAAAGTGGCGCCAATGATCGACTATTCATAGCTGTGTGGAAATCGATTGCCATGGTATGGGCATGTGATGTGGAGGAATGAGGAATATGTCGTGAGGAAAGTCTTGAATATAAATGTAGGTTGTAAATGGTTAAAAGAGTAGGGGAAGCCCAAAGAAACAATGATGGATGGATTGTGTGAAGGATGATATGGCTAGAACGGGGGTGACTTCAGAGATATAGTAGATTTCAAATAAATTGCGATGATGGGAGAAAGATCATGAAGGGATTTTGGGCATTGTTTTATGTAGGAAAAATGTCAGAGCCTACTAAGAATAGGATCGCGCTTGCTGCCAACTTCACACGATAGCTATCAAATTAGTACTGCCGATAGCTGTCAAATTAGTACGCATTGGTAATGAAGTTCGCGAGCATTGCGGAACAAAATGGCGTCTTGACAGTACTATTCTTATTTGGCTCGCATCTGAGATAATAGACATCTAGAACGAGCCACCGCGTGGCCGGCAAAGAGACAGCAATATAATACTTTTTCTAGGTTATGTGGTATGAGAAATGAAGTTTAACGTAAGAAATCTTCCATATTTTGGACTTAAACCCATGTCAATACATACGCAAATTGCAAAAACTGCCCAAAAGAGTTAAATTAATCGACGCAAGATAAATTTTGTAACAGTGAAAGCACTTTGTTTGGCTAACATTCAAAAGTTCGCCAAGCAAAAATACGGCACGCCGTAAGAGACAGAAGATACGATGCCTTGTCTCAATTTTCCTACAAATTTCATATATATCTGTCTCACTTCCACACTTCACACTGTAATCATGGCAACGTCTAGAGGTTCAATATCATTGGGCTTGCATAGTAGTTTTTATATCTTTTTGCATTACTGTCAGTTTCCTAGTTTTCTTGGTGCAATATTAACTTAACTTGTATGTCTACAGGCTCGCCGACGGAAAGCGGGTGAAGACTCAGATGATGACGAGCTGGGAGTTGCGCCGCCAGCCAACGACATCTATCGGCAGCGGCAGCAGAAACGAGTCAAATAGACTGTGTATTGTACAGATGACAGCACATCAAGCTACTACAAGCTGTCAAATTTCTTTAATAGATTTTCATCTTTATCGCTAAAGTATTAGGTTCAAGGTTGATTGGGAAAATTTGACAGTTTCGGGTGGCTTGACCTGCTGGCGTCTGTACCACGTAGCTTTAAGCAGATGTATTTTGAATGGATTCTAAATAAATTGAAGATTTTCTAAATAAATAAGATTATGCAATGTGAACAGTTTGTATTATTTCGAACTAGCTTTTGCCTGTGACTGCGTCTGCAAGAATATTTTTTTAGTACAAATATCCAGCAGGCTTAGGAGGCTCGTGGTTTACTGATAACAGTTGCACGGGTCGATCCATCAGGTTAAGCTACGCTTGCCGGTGTTGGTCCGTGAATGGGTGACCATCTTTACATATACAGGTTGTAATTTTAATCACCGTTATCCTCTTAAGGGGTCATTGTACTCATCATTATGAACAACTTTTACTATGGGACCAAACCTGAAATCGCGAAAAAAAAAATCAGCTGTTCAGTACATTTATGTTCGCATAATTCATCAAAATGTACTGAACAGCTGATTTTTTTTTCGCGATTTCAGGTTTGGTCCCATAGTAAAAGTTGTTTGTAATGATGAGTACAATGACCCCTTAAGAGGATAACGGTTATTAAAATTACACCCAGTATATGTCGCGCGGACACAGTTTCGCCCGCTTGCCACTTCTCCTGTTTTTTTATATTTCTATGGTAATGGTAATAGCCGCCATCTGGGACGGTGAGAGTATGCCTCGGTTGGCGAATCTTACACGCAGTGTGTCGTGCGGACTGCGATGCGAACACACGGCTACACATCAAGCTGTACATTCAGTTTACACTGACCTCTCATTGTAAGGAAATCCTATACAATGCCAGATCAGCTTATACTGGAAATGTATAGCTTGATCTGTAGCCGTGGGTACAAGCAGGTAGAGACCACAGACTTCACTTCATTATCATGGAAGCGCTGTTTAGTAATGTGTGAGCTACTCTTCTCAGTATGGACACTTTTTCTAAGTACGAGCACGGTGGCGATGGCGGTGAGGGCAAATCTAGCGATTTAAATCTTTGGAGGGCGTGGTTTCAGGGAGATCCGCAGAATCGCGAAATTCAAATTTTCTTGGGGCTACTGCTGCGATCACCTATAGAGGCATGAGGAACAGGGTGTAAAGTTCACTCATCCTCCATAGAAAAGGGAGGATCCTCCGACCAGACTGGTGTCGTGTCTGGTGGGCAACTGTCCGACGGTTAATGTCGGGACGTATAATTATTATGCTAATTGCTCGGTTAACTCTGACTGCGCGATATAGGATTTTGCGTGACGTGAGTGTGTTATGTAATTTGATTTACATGTGGCGATGTAGATGCTGCCACCTCAGAAGAATAACTAGCTGCCACACACCATAATAACATAATAACTGGTGAAAATGACAGATTTTTATGACGGCGGCCGTCATAAAAACCGTAACATAATGGAATATAGATTGACGTAAAACGTTCCATACGGTTCCTCCACGAGACCACGACTTAATATTTCAATGGATTCCTCACACCAAATCGGTTCCAAATAGAAAATAGTTTATTTTCTTAGTAAGTTCAGACGACATGAGTGGCATAGAAAATGAGTAAAAACACAAATAACTAAACAAGAACAAGAACTTGTTATAACAATAAACAAGCTCTAACTCCATTTTCTATAAAAACTTACAATACTAAGGTTTTTGTGATTTTTTTTCTAGTCGATTAAAAAGATCTGTTTCAGAACGAACATGATTAACAATAAACTCCTTGCTGTCAAATTGATGACAGATGACAAATGACATGTCTCTCTAGTCTCATTTTCGAACGGAAAATAGTCCCGTCAAAAATGGCCTCTTTGATCAATGTTTTGCTGCGAAAATCCCCAAATTTGGGGCAAACAGCAGCTCTCGCTAAGAATTTACCAGCACTTTATAATGTGAAGTGAGTGTCCGTTGTATTAAAATATCAAATATTGCTTAAATTGTGGTGTTATAGTGAAATACAAATTATGTAACATTTGAGGTTAAAACCAGAGATCTAAATCATTGGTTAAAACCTAACAAATCCCCGTATTTTGTTTTACAAACGGTATCTTTTTCAGTATAATTAAGGGAATGATTGAATGAACTCGTTAAAAAAAATCTTAAAAACATGAAACTCAATTCACACAAGTTCAAAAAGTGGAAAAACAAACTAAGATATATTTTTCCAGTTTCTAAGTAATTAAATATAATAAATAACAAAATGTTAAGAATGAATCGTCACAGAGAACAAGACTACCCTCTGGTCAAAATGAGTTCTAAAGTCACAGCAACTTGGATTTAGTCATGAAAATGTTCATAACATTACTTACAAGTCCCATATTTTGGTGTAAAACCAGTTGCACCAAATTCCATTTTTATAAAACACTGATTCTAATAAATACTACAGGTACCTATTCTGTCCTAAAACATTTCTCAATCACTGTTAATCTACACAAATCAATACATCACTGAAATAACTTCATAATGCAAAGTAAACATCAAAAGTTCAAAATATTATAATGTCACAATAGTGTAAAGGCATGCATGTCGGAAATTATCCCACGGGAACCTGCTACCGGGATAAAAAGTATCCTGTTTAATACAGGTTATAAACTATCTGTGTGGCAAATTTAGTCCAAATCCGTTCAGCCGTTTTTGAGTGATTGAGTAACGTTCATCCAAACATCTTCAAAAACTTTCACATTTATAATATTAGTAGGATACATGATAGGAGTCACTGAAGAGATACTGTAATCAATTTTAATATACAAAATGTAAATTAACAAACTTGAGGTTGAGACTGTTGTGTTGCTGGGCAGTTTTTTGCACCACTCATTTTCCCCAGGTAAAATACTAGGAAGTGGTGACTGCACCCCGCTTGGGGCGGACAGGCCCACTTTAAGGCTGTCTCTCCCACTGTCCCCAGCGAGGGCAAAAACTTTTTTTGCCCATAATTCCGCTGATGTCCAGCTCTGACGAAAAAAAAAAATGTAATATTAACATTAACCATACCACACAAAAGTGCTGATTCTGAGTCTAATTTAAGGACGCTACGGACGGTAGTCAAATCATTACTTTTTCACGCAACAGTAAAATTTTTCACTTTGGTACATTTATTGAGAAACTGTACCTATAACAACTAACTCTGACTATATTTATAGTTCAGAGTTGTACCATGCATATCTATCAACAATTCCGCCAAAAAACATTTTAAGAATGCAATTCATTTTATTTAGTAAACATACTTTTGTGTCAAAAAGTACAACGCGGTCACATTAACTTGACGCTTGGCGTTGATGACGTCATTTTGGTAATATTAATATAACAATATTAATATTAATATAACACCAACAGAAATCTAGCCAAATTATCGACGCGCGTATCGGTGACAAAGATGCTGACCATACTGACCCTTGCCGGGCGAGCTAAGGGAATGCGGGGGCATGCGGGCGGGGCCTCGCATTCCAGAGATGCGTCAAGTTAATGTGACCGGGATATAATGATTTGACTATCCACTTGTAACAGCGTCCTTAAGCAAACAGTTTTGTTTTGAAGGGTTTATATTTGGTTAATTCTTTTGATTTATAACCCACAGCAGCCAGCGTAACGCACACAGATGGATGCCGGATGTAGAATACGTGAAACAATTTGATGGGGCCGTCATGTACCCTGATGAGGTCACTTCTCTGTTGAAACATCCACCATACCACAGTAAGTGAACTAATAAAATTTTTATTTTCAAAGCTTAATGCATTATACAAGATAATATTAAATTATTTATACTATGTACAAGTAGGTATAAATATAAAAAAGGGGAGCTCATAGGAAGTTGATTTTAAAACTTTCTTTCCACTGTTTTCTAGCCTGGCGGAGTATATAGAAATGCTACTTCAGTACGTACCCTCAGGCGGAGACGATAGATTCATTTCCAGGCATTAAACACATATAAATGCTAGTAAATGCTAATTCTAATTCAATTCAATGCTAATACCCTATTCTAATTTTACCGCAAATAAACGTATTTTCTTTCTTTCTTTCTAATTCCGCGTAAATGCTACTGAATCTAACATTTACGTGTGTTTAACTCCTGGAAATGCGCTAACTTTAGTTAGCGTTATGCGTCTCCGCCTGAGGGGACATACTGAATTAGCATTTCTATATATGCAGCCTGGCGGTGACAGTCTAATTAAAGTTGGTGCCGTTAAAAAAAAAAATATCCCAAGTAGTATGCACAGCTACATATCATGCTATACATTTTCACTATTAGCTGATCTCCCATTGTATAGGATTTCTGTACAATGAGAGGTCAGCTAATACTGGAAATGTATAGCTTCATATGTAGCAGTGTGTACCTAAGATTTTAGAATACCTACTAACTATTATTACCCTATTCTTTATTCTTCTTCACCACAACCACAAATGAATGAATTCCATCAGTTATTTGTTGTTATAATATTGTATGTTGACTATGCCGACAGAGAGGCAGTCAATAGTCAATCTGCCTAGCCTTTTCCCAACTATGTTGGGGTCGGCTTCCAGTCTAACCAGATGCAGCTGAATACCAGCATTTTACATGGAACAACTGCCTATCTGACCTCCACAATCCAGTTAATGGGTAATACAATACTCCTTGGCTGATTGTCAGACTTTCGGGCTTCTGATGACCAGTAACAACTGTCAAAGATCCACGAATGACAGCCGGAATCAACGGCTTAACATGCTTTCCGAGGCACAGGGGCAGTAAATAGTGTTACTAGAAATAGCACAGTATTTTTTTCTAAAAAATCATCTTTGGATAATGGATACATTTTTTAGTATTTTATTTAGAACTTTTTTAGTATTTTATTATACTCCATTTCAAGATATCCATTCATTACCGGACAACCTGTATATAACTAGCAAAGTAGTGTATCTTAATACCTGTGCCTAACCCTATTATACTTAACACATTAGCTGCCAGACAATAGACACAATAGAAAATCAATTGTTTGAGGTCACCGGTGACCGGCGTGGCAGTTAACCTGTTAAAGTTCCTTCCATTCCGCAGGTGTGATCACCCCCGGGGAGAAGCAAGTCCGGAACATGGTGCTCAACTTTGGTCCACAGCATCCAGCGGCTCACGGAGTGTTGCGTCTGGTACTTGAACTTGACGGAGAGGTAGGATTTATTTCAAATACTTAGTAGACCATTTATTAATAGGTACTAGCGGACCCGACAGACGTTGTCCTGTCTGAACGATCCTAGAACCTGACTGCAGCGCCACCTACCAGGTCCAATTGTGTTTTGAAACCATTCAGGAACCCATTCAAATATACACACAAAATTTCATATAAATCGGTCCAGCCGTTGTTATACCACTTTTATCCGTTTTTTTTAAAGTATCCTTTGTCCGTCTCCTGGTTCTAAGCTACCTCCCCACCAATTTTCAGACCAATCGGTTCAGTCGTTCTTGAGTTATAAATAGTGTAACTAACACGACTTTCTTTTATATGTACGGGATGAAATTTAAAACATGTTCCAAATCGAAATGGGAGATTGTACTCATCATTATGAACAACTTGTACTATGGAACCAAACCTGAAATCGCGAAAAAAAAATCAGCTGTTCAGTACATTTATCTACATCAAACTCGTCAAAATGTACTGAACAGCTGATTTTTTTTTCGCGATTTCAGGTTTGGTCCCCTAGTAAAAGTTGTTCATAATGATGAGTACAATCTCCCATTTCGACTTGGAACATGTTATAAATTTCATCCCATATACATATAGGTTAGGTAGTAGATAATTAATTAATAGGTATTTATTGTACTTTGAAGTCGATATTATACAGGGTTAGTTAAATTAACTAAAACGAAACAATATCGATATCTAAACACGATAAAACAAATTAAAACTGGTATTCTCAACTCATGCTTCAAAACTGCAAGTACTACCAGCGGTCGTTAACCGAAAAAAAAACCGGTCAAGAGCGAGTTGGATTCGCGCACCGAGGGTTCCGTTCCGATTTCTGAAAAAGTGTGCAATTTAGAGACATCGTTTTATTTTTCCTGTAATCTTTAAGTAAAGAAACTTCTATCAAATAGAATAATTTCTTATTTTTCTCTATGCACACTTCGGGGATAAAGGGGGGAACGGTATTTTTTTTTTTACATTTTTCATCAAAAGTCAAAAATTATGCGTCCTAAAAAAAAGAAAAAAAATGTTTGAGAATGTGCAAACAGCGTCCTTTCATATGGTACTCCACAATAGCCCCACTTCGAACTTCATGTTGCAAAAAAAAAAAATCATCTTATTTGAAAAATAGTTGGGCCAACGCCAACGTCATCTAAAACCGTTCCAAATTTCAATATGATAGCATTAGTAGTTCTTGTGATATCCAACTGTGACAGACGGACAGACAGAGACATTTTGGTACGGAACCCTAAAGAAAACATCACATCATATTTTTTTTTTCGTTTTATCATGTTTAGATCACGTCTGCTTTTAGTAGAAAAAAGAAAGAAAGAAAACTTGTTTATTCTGCACAAATAAAACGCACATAAACAAAGAATAATAATAAAACAAGAAGACAGTACACTCAAAAAGCAATATGAGCCGCAAATATTTTTTATTGGTTGGTATGAGACCAAAGACAATTTACAAGTCTACATTGCCTCTGCTCTGAGTGGTGCTGTGTTGTGACACTAGTAAATGAAAACAATGAGAACAACAAACAATCAAACAAAAGTGGAAAAATCATACTTTTTTAACAAGAATAACACGAATATATTGATCCGTGCGTCGTATCTGCGCAAGAAAGTAGCTAATTTAATTTTACCACAGATTAATACAGATGGGACACTCCGCAGTTTATGTATGAAGCTACAAGTACGCGGCGGGGCTCGTTCGCGGGGCTAATTCAGTAGGTCAGAAGGTATAAGAGTTACGCGATAGAAAGAGAGGCAACTTGTAGTTGAATATAACTGTATCCAATAAGAGTTCTGCAACCTGAGTTGCACTTTATTGTGTCGTATCAAATTCAAATTCAATACTCAATACAATTCTCAATACTCAATACTTTATTTGCATTCCACAATGTGTATAAGATGGTAATTTAAAAATATGTGATCATTATGGACCCTGTCGGGCACAGCAACAATAGCAGGAGAGAGGAAGCTTTGAAACTTAAATCTAATATTACTTAAATCTAGCTTAAATCTGATATTATTGCTTACTGAACTTATATAATAATTATAATAATATATTCATTTAATCGGTACCAAATGCCAAATCATTTTATTTCAGATAAATATCCATAGGAATAAAAAGATAAAATTAAATTCGAAATTAAAATCAACATTAAAAACAAAATTAAACTCAGAATTAAAAATCAAAATTAAAAAAAAAAAACAAAATTGAAAATAAAATTAAAATCAAAAATTAAATTCAAAATTAAAAATAGAATTGAAATCATAAATTAAAATCAAATTTAAATCAAAATTAACAAAATTAAGAGTCGTTTTTTATTTAAATGATTTTACGGAGTGTCCCATCTGTTTTAATCTGTGATTTTACCCTGTTTTTTTTTCAGACTGTCCGCGCCGCCGACCCTCACATCGGTCTCCTCCACCGAGGCACAGAGAAGCTCATAGAATACAAGACTTACACCCAGGCGTTACCTTACTTCGACCGCCTGGACTACGTGTCCATGATGTGTAACGAACAATGCTACAGTCTCGCGGTTGAGAAACTGCTTAACATAGATATTCCGATCAGAGCGAAGTATATTAGAAGTAAGTATTTGATACATCACTTACTACTATACTTGCTGTACCGCTGTAGGTGGGACGCCGTGGCGTTGACGAATGAGGGGCCTGCACGGCCCCCTGTCTCTCCGCGCATCATCAAAACTAGATCATCAGTAAAACTAGATTACTATCAGACATAATATTAAACTAGAATTTTAACTGGATAAAATAATCTGAATAAAAGGGTAAGTAACAAGAACAGATAAGCATAGAACTTCGACTGATCTTTGACCGTTCTTTAGGTCAAAGACCAGTCGAAATGGTTTGTCTGTAACCGTGTATTGTGAGGCATACGATGTTTTAAAGAATGCCTACCGTAAAGCTGTAAACTCTTTATAAATAAATAATAATAATATTAGACGCCTAGAAATGTCTTTATACACTAATTTAAAAGCGAATAAAAATAAATTCCTGCACTTACACGCGCTTATACGCGTCTTTAGCCTTCGACTTCATCGCACGAACCAGTGGGTCTGTCATTTATAATTTACTAGCTGCGCCCCGCGGTTTCACCCGCGTAGACCAGGATAAAAAGTAGCCTATGTGTTAATCCAGGGTATAAGCTATCTACATACCAAACTTCATCCAAATCGGTTTAGAAGATTCAGCGTCAGAATACCAGCGTTGCGGTATTTATTTTTTAAATATCGCAGCTTTATGCTGATATAGGAGCCTTTTTGGCCTCACACGGGTCTTTTTTTTTAGTTTGAATTTTACTTTTTTTTTTTTTGTTTTTTAATGTTTACTTTGTTATTTTTATATTTTCCTTCTTAACTGTACTTCCTGTGTGTGTCCCGAATACAATTTTTTTTTCTTTCTTTCTTACATACACACACTCACAAATTTTCGACTTTATATTAGTGTGATGTTTTACTACAAATGGAAATTGTAAATCGTCTCCAACATCCACAGCTTTATTCGCCGAGATCACTCGTATCCTGAACCACATCATGGCAGTCGGCACCCACGCCCTGGACGTCGGAGCCCTGACGCCCTTCTTCTGGCTGTTCGAGGAGCGGGAGAAGATGATGGAGTTCTACGAGCGAGTGAGCGGCGCTCGCATGCATGCTGCTTATATCAGACCCGGGGGAGTTTCTCTGGTAAGTACTAATACGACCGACGAAAGCCACTCACGGGGCAAATACAAAGAGGAGATGTTGTAATTAGATTTCCCTATGAAACAACGCGTGACAATTTGCGGGGTGAGGGGGTGTTAGATCGCGCCCACTTCTTTATGTTCCATCTACCGGTCAATAGCCAAACTATTATATCCGGCCCACTTCTTTATTTTCCATGTAGCGGTTAATAGCCAAACTATTAGATCCCGCCCACTTCTTTATGTTCCATCTACCGGTCAATAGCCAAACTATTATATCCGGCCCACTTCTTTATTTTCCATGTACCGGTTAATAGCCAAACTATTAGATCCCGCCCACTTCTTTATGTTCCATCTACCGGTCAATAGCCAAACTATTATATCCGGCCCACTTCTTTATTTTCCATGTACCGGTTAATAGCCAAACTATTAGATCCCGCCCACTTCTTTATGTTCCATCTACCGGTCATTAGCCAAACTATTATATCCGGCCCACTTCTTTATTTTCCATGTACCGGTTAATAGCCAAACTATTTGATCCCGCCCACTTCTTTATTTTCCATCTACCGGTCAATAGCCAATTTTTTTGCTCGTTCTGTCAATTTTACTTGTCTTTTTGTAGTTACGTAACTATCTCACACTATAGTTAGGGAGGCGAGTAAGGGAATTTCGGTAATACTCGAGCGTGGCAGTTTAAGATATGAGAGATACCTTAGACCTAATAGAACAACCTTGTAAAGTATTTAGCTCTATATGTAGTGTCGCGCGCCTAGGATTGACGGTCAGATTAGTAAAAAAAAATCGATAGTCTGAAATACTCGAGCGCGTCAGATTAAGATATTGGGGGTTGATTTTAGTGTTTTAAGACTAAATTTAACTAATCTGACGATAAGTCCTTGACGCCGCCGAGTTATAGGGTCGCGAACTTGTAAAAAAAAACGTAAATTCTCGAGCGCGATTTTTTCATTTTTTATTTTGAAGAATATAATCTAAAACTTACTAAAAATACAAAATCTGCCGGTTTCCGCATGATCCGAAGTGTGGAGGAGCCATTTCGTCTTCCGAAAAACGCGTTGCGGCATATAAGTCGCGGACGATACATTTTACAAAAAAAAAGTTTAAATAAACAAAAAAGGTAATTTTATTTTACACAAAAAAGATCTCTTTACATTTTTGTCCAAAGTTAAAACTTTTTGACTTGAAGCATTATAAAAACTCAAACTGCCGGTTTTTTGAGTATATCTCGAAAATTGAGGGTGTTAAAAAAAATTGATAATGAAATAACGATGATTAAATTATGTGACTTTTATTATATTGAATTGTATTGAGAAAAATGTAAAGGCCATACATAACAATACAATTATAATACAATTTTTATATCATTTCATTTTTTTATACAATAAATAATACAATTCGTACTACATTTCATCTTCATTTACGTTGGTTGTATCTATCGCTTTATTGTCATTCTTAAATTCCCCGTTTTATCAAGGAGAAAGAAAGGAAAAAAAAGAAACCAAAAAACCTTTTTCGGTCAGATTAAGAGAACCCACCAACATTTTTGTCAGATTAAGAAAATATGCTTTCAGGATACCGAGATAAACCTCCCCTATGAAAATCTGACGCGCTCGAGTATTTCAAAAAAACTTTTTTTTTTGCATTTTCAAAAATTCATCGTAACTTATCGTCACGCCGAAATCGTCAGTTTTTTTAAAGGGAGCTTCCTTGGGGCCTACTTAACACCCCTTCCGAAAATCTGACGCGCTCGAGTAAATTTTTTTTTTTGCATTTTTGACTACTTTATATGCCTACCCCCACCACGCAAACCGGCAGATTAGTATACCGTTGTTATCAGAGGCACTTGGGGCATACGTAGTATGAATATCTGACGCGCTCGAGAATGCCCAAGTAACTGTTTTTTTTAACATTTTTGAAAAATCGTACACGCCAAACCCACCGCTAAAATGGTTTTTACCATACGAGCTTTTCTTTTCGAAATTATTTTATCTTTCGATTGTGATAGGTCTCGACGGCGCCGTTGAATTACGCCATTTAGCTACCTCGCCTCCCTAACTACTAGATGTCACTAAGAACAGGATGCAATAGGGTCGTATTCAGAAAATGTTTATAACATGATATAAAAACTACAAAAATAATATTTTGGCTATTATAAGGTCTTTAGGAATGAATGTTGAACAAATTTCAGTACATATGATTATTATTAAAATATGTTAGTACTGAGCTCTACCTGCCTAAATATTTTTAGTTCCCATGGCACCAAGTGTCGCCATCTAATGTCGGGTAGAATTATGTTTGGAAAATAGGAACGTTTACAAAGTTGTGCACAGGACGAACGCCAACAATACATTGACTAAGGCCACGCCTACATGATGACGTCAGGGCCTAGTTGAGAACCACAGTGCAACTGTTGCTGAGGCCATCTCCTCTTTGTATTTGCTCCGTGGATTAGTGTCAAGAGTGCGAGGTACGGAATCACAGCTTAAGGCCCTGCATCCAAGTGTGGTTTAGCTCAGTGTGTAAGTGAAATGGCGTTATGGCTATCTAGTTTGACGCACGAGATAGAAGACTCTCACGCGCACCGAAATTATGTCGTAAAAAACTTTTTTACAAAAACAAAAACCGACTTCCAAAAAAAACACTACAAAGTGAAAAATAACTTTAATTTCGGAAGTCGGTGTCTTTGGATCTTTAGTTTAGTTTTTTGCCACCGACTTCCGAAATTAAAGTTATTTTTCACTTTGTAGTGTTTTTTTTGGAAGTCGGTTTTTGTTTTTGTAAAAAAGTTTTTATTTTTCACTTTTTAGTGGTTCAGTTTGTAATTTATCTAAGTTACAATAACCCAATGTCAACTGCTCATCACGTTTTACAAAATGTTGCTTTTCCCGATGCAGGGACGTTAATTGTTGAGGAGTTCTCCTAGTAAGAACCAGGAGAAATGGAGCTCATGGTGAAGTCACCATTACCATTATTTTGACGAGCATAAACCATAATAAAGTAATCGAATCGCAACCTAACCTGTTATATACTTAGATATAATTGAGTATTTCCGATGGCCCTCTGTGGTCTTCATCATCAGTTCCAGTTCACCGAATGGTACTTTCCGAGAACAAATGCACGAGTTAATATAAAAAATACCGAAATCGATATAGGTGTGCCCATAAAATTTGAGGGTTTCCCTCGATTTCCATGGGATCCCATCATCAGATCCTGACTTGATGATCATGGGACCATTTGGGACGTATACCCTTTCGAACAAAAAAAGAAAAATCCAAATCGGTCTAGCCATTTTCGAGTAATCGGGGAACATACATAAAAAAAAAAAATAAAAAAAAAAAAAAAAAAAAAAAAAAAAGGTTCCGACGAATTGAGAACCTCCTCCTTTTGGAAGTCGGTTAAAAAGTGCAAATAAAATCGTATAAAATTAGAAATTAACTATTTGACAAAAAATGTTCCATCACTGGATGCAGTTTGGCATTTGATATTTTATGGTATATTTTTAATTATAATTATAATTGCTAACGAAGGGATAAACAGCTTTTAAAGATTCTTAAGAGGTATGTTTGAAGTTTTTTTTAGTGAATTAAAATATGTTTAATTATGTTTTGAGTTCCATCACTGTATGCGAAAAGGACTTGAAAATATCTTATTTTTTTTATTTGTCAAAATTATTTACGGTTTATGAAATACACAGTTTTAAATAAGCACCTTTTTGACCGTTTTCGAGAAATCTCCGCCTTAACTGCCTGTACTTTCTGCCATGGTAATAATTGTTTATTGTACTTGTGGCGGCATCTACATCGCCACATATGAACTACGCATCAATGACATGACGTCACGCAAACCTGCATCGCGCAATTAGAGTTTACCACGCGATTAGCATATAAACAACGTCCCGACATCAACCGTCGGGCAGTAGCCCACCAGACACAACACCCGTCTGGTCGGAGGATCCTCCCTTTTCTATGGAGGATGAGTGAACTTTACACCCTGTTCGTCATACATCTATATACTTTTCCTAACACCTGCGAGGGAGTCAGTGGTGATGTTAAAACATGGACATTACTTTTCCAGGACATGCCTCTAGGTCTGATGGATGACATCTATGAGTTCAGCGCGAAGTTCGCGGAGCGCCTGGACGAGGTGGAGGATGTGCTGACGACCAACAGGATCTGGGTGCAGAGGACCAAGGACATCGGCGTGGTCACCGCGCAGGACGCGCTCAACTACGGGTTCAGGTGAGACAAATGTCACTAAACATTAAAAACCGGTCAAGAGCGAGTCGGACTCGCGCACCGAGGGTTCCGTTCCGATTTCTGAAAAAGTGTGCTATTTAGAGACATCGTTTTATTTTTCCTGTAATCTTTACATAAACTTCTATCACAAAGAATAATTTCAGATTTTTCTCTATACAAACTTCGGAGGGGGACGGGGGGGGGGGGGGGGGCGTTTCTTTTATTTTTTTGGCGGCGTCGTGTTAACCCCCGTATCTTCGAGCGTAATAAAATTGCGGCGGGATTTTATCGCGCACTGGATTTTCTACTCTCGTTGCCGAGCTTCGAGAATCCAACCTAACAAAAACAGAGTGCATCCCAGCGCGACGAAAAACACACTGTTGGATTTTCAACTCCCGGCGCTAAGCAGAGAGTTGAAAATCCAGTGCGCGATCAAATCCCGCCGCGGTTTTATTACGCTCGTGGAAACGCCGACTAAGGCCGCGTTTCCGCTGACGCGGAGCTGGGCGGAGCGGAGCGGAGACGTGCAGGAATCGTCCAATTACAGACGAGGCAAGAGACGCGATGAGGATTTCAACCATTATGATTGGTCGATTCCTGCACTTCTCCGCTCCGCTCCGCCCAGCTCCGCGTCAGTGGAAACGCACCCTTACGCTGCGCGGTGTCGCATAGCCTGCCGCTAAAACGTGGGTAAAAAAAAAAAAAAAAAAAAAAAAAATATCCTTGGACATTTCACACAACGCCATCTAGTCCCAAGCCTAGACTATACCCTTCGGCCAAAACTCTTCCTTTAAGAAAGGGGCCAAGTTGGTGTGTCAGAACCCACACGACTTGAAGTTGGTGTTGTAACGCGGCTCCAACTTCTCGACCCTCAAGGTCCACTTGGTCTTCAACTTCATATCCTGGAATAAATGAAAGCCTCAGCTAGGGCGTAAGACTTATAGGTAAACTAAGCAACTACACGCTACAGCCCCTGTGGGGTACAGACCTGAGATAGGGCAGCAAGGGACAGGCTGGATCGGATCAAATATTGTAACAGGTGGGCCAAAAGAAGTCATCCGATATTGTTTGGCTCTTATTTTTTTTCTAAATGAAAAATTTCGATTCTGTTTTTTGATTAATGTTTATTTGAACCTTTAGAATTTTATTGTTCAAGTCGAGAAGATGATATCGGCCAAATGGGCGCCATCACAATTGATTGCCATACGGCCTCGTTTTATGGCATTTTTCATCACTTCGGCGACATCTTCGGGCGACAGATTCTCGCACTCGTGTCGAATGTTGTCCTTGAGGGCTTCCAGGGTCTCAGGCTTGTTCACGTAAACACAAGGCTTCCAAAAACCCTACAGAAAAGTTTGGAACGGTTAAATCGGGCACACGTCAGTGCAAATCACTACACTTCATTTCTTAACATTTCTTCAATAGACACGATTATTCCGCGTTCTTGGTTAGTGTATCGCTCCATGGCTTGTTCACTTGTATTCTACATCTGTCTAGTCCACAAATGTCAAAACAGATTTGACATTGGCCGCCATTTGCAAAAATAAGAGCATAGAGCAATAGGGTGATTTCTTTTGGCCCACCTTGTATTTATTCGTATTGAAGCCGCTTTTGTTTGGTTCCAGCGGCGTGATGCTGCGCGGCTCCGGCATCAAGTGGGACCTGCGCAAGTCGCAGCCGTACGACGCGTACGAGCACGTGGAGTTCGACGTGCCCATCGGCACCAACGGAGACTGCTACGACAGGTAACAATAAAAAAATATATGAACCTACGTGCGGAACGGCAACATAGCTAAATTAACGGTAAAATTAACGTTATTTATCGTATTTTCGTTAATGTTAATTAACGTTATATTACTGGTAATGTTATCAAGTAGCGTTACATTTTTGTAACGTTAAGGTATCACATTGTAATTAACGTTACGTAATGGTTATTATTTTGTTATTTGGTAACGTTAACAAGCCGCTGGGGTCGCGGGTTGTTTGAAGAAGTTACCGCGGCCCTGGCATAGGCAACTGAAGGAACACGGGTGGGTTTTAGTCAGTAAAAGTCTGACACGCCCTTCCGCTCCACCCAGAGCGGGAGAAGTTATTTGATGATTTCCCACCCTCAAAAAAAAAAAAAAAAAAACGTTAACAAGCCCTGCTCTCGACTTCTCTCCGTCTTAAAATCTCTCTTTATTGAAATTATCCTTCATTATTTATTTATTATCTAAACAAGTACGTTGTGGCAGGTACCTGTGCCGCGTGGAGGAGATGCGGGAGTCCCTGCGCATCATCGACCAGTGCCTCAACCAGATGCCCCCCGGAGAGATCAAGACGGACGACGCCAAGCTCTCGCCGCCCTCCAGGGAGGAGATGAAGGTATGAGGAACCTCCCTCTTGATAACTGCACACAGTTATACCACAGATTAATACAGATGGGATACTCCGCAGTTTAGGTATGAAGCTACAAGTACGCGGCGAGCTCATCTCACTGGGACAATTCAGTGTGGGCTGCCGCGCACCGGCCGGCTCGCACGTTATAGTATAGTTAAAATCTCGCTGCAGACTCGGTCATAAATCATTCGAGTGTTTCGCTCTCTTTCCCACTCACGGGCCTTATGAGCAGGCCACGCCCACACGTAGTCCTGTGCATTACTGCAGTCGATGAGTGATATCGATAGTTTTATATATTTATAAATGGGTGATAGAAATAAATACACATTTTTTTTTATTTTATTACCAAATTTACTATAAAGCATATTAAATATATAAACAAAAGAACGTATATATAAAACTAAAAATAGAAAATTAAAATTCTTCGTCTGAGTCATCGTCATCATCTGTTATCGATAATGGCCTTGAGCGCGCGCAACTAGCGCACATCCCTACTCCGATTATGATTTATGACCAAGTCTGCAGCGATATTTTAACTATACTATATATAGTTCCATGCTCACTCACGCGCCGCGTCGTAAAAGAACACAAACCTAACGAGTCAGAAGGTATAAGAGTTACGCGATAGAAAGAGAGGCAACTTGTAGGTGAATATAACTGTAGGTAATAAGCGTTGTGCGAGCTGAATTGCACTTTATTGTGTCGTAGCAAGAGTCGCTTTTTATTTAAATAATTTTGCGGAGTGTCCCATCTGTATTAATCTGTGGTTATACCAAGTCCAACACACGTCAAATATTCTACCATTTTGGCTAGTAAATTTGAATAAGGGGGAAGCGCTATGGTAGCTCGCGAAATTTAAATTTTATTGTTTTTTGCAATTTGCAGGTCATTGTTAGGTTGTATGTTGATAAATATATGATTTGCGCCTTTATCAAATATGTATTTACATAATTTTAACCATAAAAATCATCAATACATCTCTCTAAGTTAGATTTCTTGCAGATTCGTCGGATTTCGAAGTCATTGTACTCATCATTATGAACTTTTACTATGGTACCAAACCTGAAATCGCGAAAAAAAAGCTGTTCCCTACATTTATGTTCGCATAACTCGTCAAAATGTAGGGAACAGCTGTTTTTCTTTTCGCGATTACCTATATACCTTTCACGCCTTACCCGCTGAACGGATTTGGATGAAAGGGATAGACCATGACCTGGGTTAGGACATAGGATACTTTTTATTCCGGTAGTACGTTCCCGTGAGATATTTTCCGACATACACGCGGGCAATTATTATGCGTCTGTTCTCGTCAAAACAACCAATATGACTCGACTCAAACCCAAACTCAAAGCATTTATTTCAAATAAACCAATTACAGTCACTTTTGAATTGTCAAAGAGTCGGTCTTGGGTCGGTCAGTCAGAAAAATTAAGCTAGTTGCCCATTCCAAAGCGTAGATCCTGAAGAAGAACGGGCAAGAAACTCCACGGACACTCTTTTAAATCAAATATTTTTGGTACATAATATTGGTTACATATTAAAGAACATATTCTAGCGGCAAATGAGTTAGTTATGTGTCAGTGTAATTGTCAGAAGGTTTCAGACCGTGATGCTGTCCAGCCTGAGGCAACGGAGGACCCGTCCCAGACTGAGAGTTTGTCTCAAGACTGTACCCTCAACCAAGATATACCTGATATAGTACAAGATCTATCTCAAGTGGTACAGTCTGAGAATGGTAGTTTTCCATCTTTCAGTAGTAATGATTCTTATCATTCAGTTATGTTTTTAGATAGTATAGGTAGAGGTTTAGGTAAATTAGTTAGTAACAATCTGGGTTATTCTAATCAAAATTATTGTATGCCAGGGTCAACCTTCAAACAAATAATGGCATCAGTAATGGGTAATGTGTATAATCATAAAACCAACATTACTGTATTTGTAGGTAATAGTTCTCAGGTCAGGAAAAATGAAATCACTGACTGTGTAAATGAATTGTTAAAGTTAAATTGTAGGAAAATAATATTGTGTGCATTCCCATATTTCGAAAAATTGACAAATAGACAAAACAATTATATTCATATGCTTAATAAGCATATGCACTTTTTAGTTAGTCATTACAGTGACAAGCTTGTGTTTTTTGACACCAATAGTTTTTTGGAAACTTTGAAATCGACTAGGGATACTGTGTCACATAATAGCAAGGCTATTAGCTTTTTGTATAACCTCAGACATAAGTAGTATGTCGAAGTCTTGTATTATTAACACCACATTGGTTAGTAATAATACTAATAATAACGTGGTGAGCCTGAATCAATGTAGCTCAAATGCTATAAATATTTATACAAATTGTACGAAGGAGGTTCCAAGTCCCACACTCACTATGAGCTCACTGCCTGGTGATGACATTGAAGTCTTGGGGTTAACTCCGGATAGTAATTTAAACTAGTTTGTAAGACAACAGAGGGTACCAGTAAGAATATTCTTATACCTAACAGCAACAAGGTGCCTTCTTGCTCTAAAATAAATAATAATCGGAAAGGAGATCAGCAGAATGCCTTGAAATTATTCCATCAAAATATTCAAGGTATTTCTTCCAAATTATTAGAAATTGAAATGTTTTTAGAAAAAACAAAGTTTGACATTGTTTGTTTTACTGAACATTGGTTAAAGGATTACCAAATGCTAATTAATTATGAGAACTATAGTGTGGGCAGTTGTTTTAACCGTAGTTCTATGCTGCGTGGAGGTTCTCTAATCTTGATAAAAAATTGTTTAAAATCTAAGCAACGTAATGACATAGTTGGTTTATCAGTTGAACATTGCGTCGAACTGTCTTGTGTTGAGCTAGATAAGCATGTCGTAGTGTGCGTGTACAGACCCCCTAACTGTCAGAACTTTTCTTTATTTGAGTCAATAATGGAAGATGTACTAGCGAAACTTGCATCCGGTAACAAAGCTGCAATTATTTGTGGCGATTTTAATATTAATATTCTGGAAAATAATTCTAATAGCAGTAGATTGTTAAGCCTTTTTAAATCATTCAATTTATCTAATATTTTTACAGAACCGACTAGAGTAACTCTCACTTCTGCTACATGTATCGATAATGTTTTCTGCGATTGTGATTATTTAGATAAAGCCATCGTAAATTATTTACCGTCGGATCATAGTGGACAAACAGTAACTTTTAAGTCTAAAACACCTTTGCAAAAAGTGCAAATACAATTTAGACCAATAACAACTGGCAAATTAAATAGATTCAATAGTACCCTATGTAATAAGTTAAGTGTTCTGGGTCATAATATGGACGGAGCAAATAAATTGTATGAGGATTTCTTTTCAGTAGTGCACACTGAATTCAATAAAACTTTTGGAAAGAAAACAAAAAATGTTTGCCCAAACTTTTTATTTAGTGACTGGGCAACTAGAGGTATCAGGATAAGTAGGGAAAGACTATTCGAACTGTATGGCCTTAAGCCTTACATTAACACTGAAACGTTCAACAAGTATGTTGCTACTTATTCCAAAATTTTTAGAAATACCTGTAAAATAGCTAAAGCCTTGTACATTAGCAATAAGATCAAATCAGCAGAAAATAAAGTAAAAACAGTGTGGAAAGTTATAAATAATGAAACTAATAGGAAAAAAATACGAAACACAGATTATACATTGGAGACTTCTCGTGGTGACATAAGCTCTAATTTAGAAGTAGCTCAAGAATTTGTACACTTCTTTACAAATATACCTTCTAAAACAACGGAAGCTTTAAATTCCTCACCCGATGTCTCAATTGATTTATTAAGAGCGAACGTTCCAAGCTGCCCGGTCGAATTTCAATTTAAACATATAAACCCTATGGTAGTTATAAAAGCTTTTCGGCAAATTAAAATCAAATTGACCGAAGATCTATGGGGAATGTCTATCAAAGTTTGTACATCCATTATTGAAACTATAGCACCATACTTAGCATTAATATTTAATCTGTGTGTGGATGAAGGAGTCTTCCCGGATTTAATGAAATTTAGTAAGGTTATACCACTTTTTAAATCTGGGGACAGTAAAGACACCAACAATTATAGACCAGTTTCCGTGTTGCCGGTATTCAGCAAGGTGTTCGAAAAGGTAATGCTCAATCAAATGCTTAATCATTTTAACACCAACCAAATATTGCACGATCAGCAATTTGGTTTCACCAAAGGACGTTGCACGACTGACGCGGGTGTCACTTTATTAAAACACATATTTTCAGCGTGGGAGGAGGCCCAAGATGCCATAGGAATCTTTTGTGACCTCTCCAAGGCATTTGACTGCGTAAATCACGAAACCTTACTCTTGAAACTTGAGCACTACGGACTAGGTAAACTTGCGCTCAGTTTAGTAAAATCTTATTTAAATGATGGACAACAGCAAGTTCAAATAAATGGTGTCAATTCACTCGGTCTAAAAGTACAAATGGGTGTTCCACAGGGCTCGATATTGGGTCCTTTCCTCTTTTTAGTATATATTAATGATCTACCCCATTTATTTAAAAACCAACCACAAATGGTGTTATTTGCTGACGATACATCCTTAATTTTTAAGATAAATAGACGTGCATCAAATCTTGACGACGTAAATAACGCCCTACTGCAGGTTCAAAATTGGTTCACTGCTAATAATTTAGTATTAAATGGGAAAAAGACTAAATGTATAAGATTTGCTTTACCAAATGTTAAAAGTACTGATTGTGACATAGTATTGAATAAAGAGAAACTAGAATTCGTCGATAAAACTGTTTTCCTGGGGATCACGCTCGACTCAAGGCTGCAATGGGGTCCTCATTTAACATCTCTTGCGGGACGGCTAAGTTCAGCAGCATATGCTGTGAGAAAAATACGTCAATTTACTGATGTAGATACCGCGAGGCTAGTTTATTTCAGTTACTTTCATAGTATTATGTCTTACGGTATCTTACTGTGGGGACGGGCTGCTGATATAGAGTCTATTTTTATTCTGCAGAAAAGAGCCATCAGAGCAATATATGGCCTCCGCAGGCGCGATTCTCTAAGGGAACTGTTTAAAGATATTAACATCATGACGGTACCTTGTCAATATATATACGAAAACATCATGTACGTAAGGAAAAATCTAAATCTTTTCGGAAAAAGAGGTGAAAGACACAATTATAGGACTAGAAATAGGGACCATTTAGATCAACCAGGTTTCAGACTAGCGAAAGTAGACTCATCCTTCATGGGGTACTGTTTAAAATGTTATAATAAAATACCTCCGCACATACTACAGCTGAATGAAACTAAATTTAAATCATGTATAAAACGCACACTATGCAGCCAGGCATATTATAAGTTAGGAGATTACATCGCTGACAAAAATGCTTGGCTAAATGCTGGTCCTGCTCCACAAGGACGCTTAGACTAATTGATTAGCATTCAAAAATATTGTTGGACCTGCTGAAGATTAAGAAGAAACAAAATTTTTCTTTGCATTGTTTAAATTCAATCTCTTAGTATTGTATAAATGCATAGCACATGTGTGAGCACTATGTAGCTAATATAAAGCTACCTTTTACTGGGTTCGTCTTTCACTGACTTGAATGTGCCCTGGCGGTTGAGAGTATGTCATGCTCACTCAAATGTCTCGCTGGTGGTGGCGTGTGTGTTGGATCATTAAGTTCCCTTCAAAATGGTTGAGCTAATTGGTGCTGATCCATGCGTCATGTTCGTGAACGGGCGCCGTCAGTTGGGACTGGTCGTCTCTTAGCTGCCTCGGCTTATTTTTATTTAATTGTTTTTAGTTTTTATCTTTTTTTTTTTTTATTACGGACGCTTTTAACGTGCACGTCTTTCTACATTGTTCTCACATGTATATTTTCAATATGAACGATGTAACCAATATTTTGTAAAATATTTGATTTTAAAAGAGTGTCCGTGGAGTTTCTTGCCCGTTCTTCTCCATAGGATCTACGCTTTGGAATGGGCAATCTAGCTTCATTTTTCTGACTGACCGACCCAAGACCGACCCTTTGACAATTCAAAAGTGCCTGTAATTGGTTTATTTGAAATAAATGCTTTGAGTTTGAGTTTGAGTTTGAGTTACATCGTTCATATTGAAAATATAGGTGTGAGAACAATGTAGAAAGACGTGCACGTTAAAAGCGTCCGTAATGAAAAAGATAAAACTAAAAACAACTAAATTAAAAATAAGTCGTGGCAGCTAAGAGATGACCAGTCCCAACTGACGGCGCCCGTTCACGAACATGACGCATGGATCAGCACCAATTAGCTCAACCATTTTGAAGGGAACTTAATGATCCAACACACACGCCACCACCAGCGAGACATTTGAGTGAGCATGACATATTCTCAACCGCCAGGTCACATTCAAGTCAGTGAAAGACGAACCCAGTAAAAGGTAGCTTTATATTAGCTACATAGTGCTCACACATGTGCTATGCATTTATACAATACTTTACCTGACACAGACCACCATACCTTACCTTACCTTTACCTTTACTCCATTGAATTGTTCCCCTTGTGTTACAGTCCTCCATGGAAGCCCTGATCCACCACTTCAAGCTGTTCACGCAAGGTTACCAGGTGCCTCCCGGCGCCACCTACACGGCTGTGGAGGCGCCTAAGGGAGAGTTCGGTATCTACCTCGTCTCCGATGGAGGATCCAAGCCCTACAGGTATGTGCACAGGGTCTTACAGCTAAGCATTATCATCATCATAGAAGGTGGAGGCGGAACGCGTGAGGGAGAGGCAACCTCACGCCCTTAGCCGCCGCAAGAGACGCCCTGGGCGGTGGGAGTCGATAGCCGATTCCCGGCCACCGTAGGCGTTGGGCTAGCGGACGGCGAGTAATGGGTAGCTCGCCGTCCGGTAAGGACCAGGTCCGGGTCGACGGCGCATTGTGTTCCCCGCGCGCCTCAAAGAGATGTCAGCACATGGGGGGCCAATGCCGCCGGGGTCGTAGGTTCACAAAAAAAAAAAAAAAAGGATACCGCAATTTAAATGCACTTCTATATTATTTTATCTACACCCATGCCATAAATCCTCTATAAAAGTCTCTGAAACAGTTAGCTTATTGCCAACATTAAAACAGCCAGTGTCATAGTAACCATGGTAACCATAATAGCATCCAAACGGGTGCTTTAATGTTGTACTGAATTTCATAATGCAACTCGTTTTCAAAAAAAGAACATTGTAATGCACGCGCGTTTCACTACAATAGCGCCCGTAACTTAAAAAAAAAGAACTTATTCGAATTCATGTCGTATACTATGACGGCGGCCGCCATGTTCGATACGAGTATTAGTATTGCAAAAAACTGTTTCAGAACCTTTTATAGAGGATTTAACATGGATGTAGATAAAGTCTTGTATGCAACTGTACATAATTAGGTATTAAAACACTCATGTGATACTATTATGTGATAAACCCACGTTCGTGTTTTAATACCCCTTATTATACGTCAGTTGCATAAATAACTATTAATGAATGACAAATTGTTCCCCCAGATGCAAGATCAAGGCGCCCGGCTTCGCTCACCTTGCGGCGCTGGAGAAGATCGGCAAGAACTCCATGTTAGCCGACATCGTAGCCATCATAGGAACTCTGGATGTCGTGTTTGGAGAGATTGACCGATAAATACCGAATCCAGACGCAATAAAATACCGGTAATAACGTGAAAACCGCTCATAAAACAACCGAAAGTTGAAAATTTTTGTTTGTCATGTCAAACGGAAAAATCTACGGTTTTCGGTAATTTACGGTTTTTTCGGTAAATACCGGTTTTAGTTAAGTGCAACATTCTTAGTATAAAATGTCAAAGTGTAGATTCTTGTGTACATTTTTTAAGTTTTAAGCAATAAATTATTATTATATAATTTTGAAGCTTATTCGTGTATATAACCGGTTATTTCCAACAATCCCCACGTAGATGTTTGCGATGCATTGTACTAATACCAAGGAAAATAATAAAAACATATAGAATTAAATTATAATTGGGCGTTTTTAATTTCAAAAAGCTCCCATTTTGTTTTAAAATACATGACGTAACATATAATAATCACGCATCACGCCTGTTTGAACAGAGGTTAGGCAGAGTGCACCCCATAGATATAAGAAAGAAGGAGATTTAGAGGCATGAGAAACAGGGTGTAAAGTTCACTCATCCTCCATAGAAAAGGGAGGATCCTCCGACCAGACGGATGTTGTGTCTGGTGGGCTACTGCCCGACGGTTGAGGGTTGAAGGGCTCTGCTTGTTGACCGGCCGAAAGTGCAGTGTGCTGTGCCTTGGTTGCTGATGAGGCTGAGGGTGATGACCAGGTATGCGCGTCCCCTGAATGCTGGTGGTCAGGATACCCGTTGAAGCCGTGGATGCTGGCTGGCTGTGTCACTCGCCGCTCGAAAGTTTGAGGAAGTGATGCTGATGACGTCACGCTGAAGGAGTTGTACGAAGGCTGCGCTGACGTTCATACTCGGGGTCACCAGTTTTAGAGGCATGAGGAACAAATCAAATCAAATCAAATCTTTATTGGAACAGAATAATTACAACAAATTTATTTTGTACGTAAATAGCTGCTATAGTTAGAAACTGTGTCGCAGCTATTAACGCCCACCTCCAAGAGGGAGACAACAGCGTTCCAGATTACAAACAAATAAATTAAAATTAAAATAGTACCTATTTAAAATATTAAAAATAGAAAGTAAAAATTAAACACGGAAAAAATTAAAAATAAAATAGTAGGTACAAAATTATTAGTAATAGCAACAAATTAAAAAGTAAGTGTTGAATGTTGTGCATGTGGGAGTGTTGTATGTGAGTGTAGTGCATGTCTGAAGGGTGTAAGTATAGAGTGTGCTTGTGGAACTTCTCCACGAGCACACTCTACGCCATGTGTATTTGGTGTGCATGTCTGGAAGAAAGATCTTTAGGGTTTGACAAACATCTCCAATTCATCGTATGAGAGAGTATGAAGCCATTGATCAATCAGTCTTTTGCAATCCCGGAGAGTGCATGGATAAATAGTAAGCACTTTATTTATTCTGTTATAAAGCACGGGACTGCAAAAAATGAACTGCCGGCGAACAATTTCCAATTTTACACTCGATGTCGGGCAGACTCTGTCAGTTCTACGTTTTTGTCTTCCAAACTCCGGTTCAAAAGACAAGTTTGAGTGCTTCCGCAACACTGTACTTAGCACAAAAGAATGCCTTACTGTAGGTAGCTTCCATAGCGTATACAATTCACTGGTAGGGAAGCGATAGGGTTTGAATGCCATTACCTTAAGGACAGCCCTCTGCGCCCTCTCCAAACGCAGCAGAAGACATTTTCCAGCACCACCCCAGGCCGAAATACAGTACGTTAAAACAGAATGGGCAAGAGCAAAGTACACAGTTCTCAGGGTAGAGAAATTGGCGGAGGACCTTAGATTTTTAAAAACAAAAATTAATTTTCTTACCCTAGAGACCAGTGAATTAATTTGCCCACTCCATGTCAACGTGCCGTCGACCCAGACTCCAAGATATTTAATTGAGTCCGTGCGTATAACTTCAGGACAGCCACAGGTGGCAGTCTTCACTGTATGGCATGCATGAGCTGTCAGGCAGAAGGGTGGGGCTGGCTGTGACGCTTTCCTTGGACTAAAAGTGATAAATCTAGTTTTATCCAAGTTGAGGGTGAGCAAATTCTGTGTAAGCCATCTCATGATAACACTCAAGGCTGACTCTGCCCGAAGCCTAGCTTCGTCCCAGTCACTGCCACGAACCAGAATAACAGTGTCATCAGCGTAAGCAATCAGTTTGGAGTTACTTAGGTCAAGCTTACAGAGCTCGTTAATGTAAACAAGGAAAAGTGTAGGTCCTAGGACACTAAATTGCGGAACTCCATAGGTGAGGAATGCTTCCTTACTGTTGTGGTTGTTTACCCTGATGATTTGCGAGCGACCACTGAGGTAACTCTTAAACATAATAAGCGGTAGGCCTCTTACACCAATCCTTTCTAGTTTACTGAGAAGGAGGGGGACAGAGACAGTGTCAAAAGCTTTAGAAAGATCAAGGAAGATGGCTATAGATTTTTCCTTGTTGTTAAGATTCTGAGCTACTGAACCTATTAATTCTAATACGGCATCTTGTGTTTTTGCCTGATCTGAATCCATATTGGTTATTTGCAAGTATACTTTGTGAGCTAAGGTAATCCAGCAGACGTTTGTTTAGTACTTTTTCGAGGAGCTTAGACAGAATAGATAATACAGATATGGGTCTGTAGTTGTTGACACTGTCTCTGTCTCCACTCTTGTGAATAGGGTGCACAACGGCCTTTTTGAATACCGTTGGGAATAATCCAGATGTAAGGGCAAGGTTGAAGACGTGACAAATAACTGGGACAAGAGTGCTTCTAGCACTGTAGATTACAGTTGCGGGGATACCATCCCACCCCGTAGAACAGGGTGTAAAGTTCACTCATCCTCCATAGAAAAGGGATTATCCTCCGACCAGACGGGTGTCGTGTCTGGTGGGCAACTGCCCGACGGTTGATGTCGGGACGTTGTATATATGCTAGCGCGGTTAACTCTGATTGCGCGATGCAGGTTGCGTGACGTCATGTCATTGTGATGCGTAGTTCGTATGTGGCGATGTAGATACCGCCACATCACTCCCCTCCGGAGACCGGAGGTGAATAGTGGGCTGAGTCGTGTAGTGGGCAGTTGTGGTCCCAGTGAGTCGGAACCGGGTGCCGCATAGTTCACGGTGAATCGGATCTGTCTGCGGTGATACCCCACTGAGTCGGGGTGGCGCTGCGTTATGCTCCAGTGAGTCGGAGTGTACAGCACTGGGTTTAGGTTGAGGCTGAAGGTGATGACCAGGAATGCGCGTCCGCTGCATGCTGGTGGTCAGGATACCCGTTGAAGCCGTAGATGCTGGCTGGCTGTTTGACTCGCCGCTCGAAAGCTTGAGGAAGTGATGCTGATGACGTAACGCTGAAGGAGTTGCACAAAGGCTGCGCTGACGTTCATGCTCGGGGTCACCAGTATAGAGGCATGAGGAACAGGGTGTCAAGTTCACTTATCCTGCATAGAAAAGGGAGGATCCTTCAACCGGACGTGTGTTGTGTCTGTTGGCTACTCCCCGACGGTTGACGTCGGGACGTTGTATACAGGGTGTTTCTTTTAGGGTGTCAAGCCAGTGCGAGCTGATAGCAGAGTACCATACCTATCGATTTAACCCCCATGTATGTTCTACGATTTTTTGTAGTTTTCGAGTTATTTTGGATACCTCATTTTATATCAATGGATAGTACTAAAACTCAAACTCAAAGCATTTAGTTCAATTAAACCAATTACAGGCACTTTTGAATTGTCAAAGAGTCGGTCAGTAGGTAAGTCAGAAAGTTGAAGCTAGTTGCCCATTCCAAAACGTAGATCTATGGAGAAGAACGGGCAAGAAACTCCACGGACACTCTTTTAAATCAAAATATGGTTACTAAAATAATTCATGTTGAAATTATACAACATGTGAGAACGATGAACGTTAAAAGCGTCCGTAGTAAAAACATAAAAAACAACAATTCAAAATTTAAATTAAAATAAGCCGTGGCAGCTAAGGTATGACCAGCCTCCACCAACAGCGCCCGTTCACGAACCTGCCGTATGGATTCGTTAAATGATCCAACACACGCGCCACCATCAGCGACGCATTAGAGTGAGCATGACACACTCTCAGCCGCCAGGGCACATCCAAGTCAAATAAAGACGTACCCAGTAAATGGTAGCTTTAGAGTAGTACAAACACATGTGCTAAGCAATTATATAATATAAAGGTGATTGAGTCTACACAATGCAAAGCTATTCTTACAATCTTCAGCAGTTCCAACAGTATCTTCAAATGTTAATTAATTAGTTGAGGTTGTGGAGCAGGACCAGCATGGAGCCAAGCATTTTTATCAGTTATGTAATCCGCCAACTTATAATATAGAGCCTGCATAGTGTGCGTTTTATACAAGTTTTACCTAGTAGGTATAAAATTTATGTTTTTATTATCAACTTAGCTCTGCTTAAACGTAGAGGAATAGTAAATGTCAGGATTCACAAAAATATGCAAAGATAATATGAAAATCACAAGATTTCAGATTCACCACTTTCAACGACCGATTTCAGCAAATAATGCCCTATTTATTTAGTACATTCTTGTTCAAAGTTGACCCAAAAAAAAGGGTATATTTTTTTAAAGTCATCATCTCGTTGAATTAGGAAAAATATCGAAAAAAAATTATAACTCGAAAACTACAAAAAATCGTAGAACATACATGAGGGTTAAATCGATAGGTATGGTACTCTGCTATCAGCTCGCACTGGCTTGACCACAGAACAGATAAAGAGGTGAAATAAAAATCAAAATAATCAGCTGTTCAGTACATTTATCTACACCAAACTCGTCAAAATGTAGGAAGCAGCTGATTTTTTTTCGCGATTTCAGGTTTGGTCCCATAGTAAAAGTTGTTCATATTCATGGGTAGAACACTCTGTGAAGATTTGTCCATATATTTTAATAGGACCTTATATACAACATTAGTTTTTGTTTATACTAAACCCGACAAGGCGCGTCATTGTACTCATCATTTTGAACATTTTTTCCTATGGGACCAACCTTGAAATCGCGAAAAAAAAATCATCTGTTCAATGCATTTTGACAAGTTTGATGTAGATAAATGTACTGAACAGCTGATTTTTTTTTCGCGATTTCAAGGTTGGTCCCATAGAAAAAAATGTTCAAAATGATGAGTACAATGACCCCTTTTAAGGTTTAGTGTAAACAAAAAGTAATGTTGTACACAACATGTAACGTTAAATGCGCAAAACCTCTTAAGGGGTCACTGTACTCATCATTTTGAACAATTTTTTCTATGGGACCAACCTTGAAATCGCGAAAAAAAAATCAGCTGTTCAATACATTTTGGCAAGTTTGATGTAGATAAACCTCTTTTCAGGTTTAGTGTAAACAAAGACTAATGTTGTATATACAAATATTGCTCGTTTAATAGTATAGGGATATATCGCATTATAGGTACGTTTTGTTAGGCAGGATAACGTAAACTTAGTGATTACCTACTCTATCGTAGTGGTTCGCAAATGCTATAATGGCGTGACAACTTTGTATTGTTATTACTGATACCTATAAGCCGTATAGCGTGCCTCAAACTGTTAATGATATCCTTAATAGGGCCGAATTTGCAGGCCGACATAATATTCACATTATTATTAAAATTCCGGTTATTTCCAATTGCGATTAACGCAGATATGACGCATTTCCTCCTGCCGCACGAACGCTGGAGTTCACCACCTCTTCGTCGCATAGCAAAAAATTTCAACACTGTTTACATTGTCTGCTAATAAGTTTAGAAGCTCGTTGGTAAAATTAATTAGAGTGAATGATTTTTAAAATTAATTAGAAAGTCAGATTTTTAAAACAAGAACTGTAATTTTGATAAAAAAAAAATGTATTTTTTTATTTCCTCTCTTCATTTTAGAATTTTCTTTAGATTTAATACCTTTTAAGTTTCACTCGTGTGCAAATAGTTCTTTAGCAATTATGAAGTATTTAAGATGTGGATAACGCCGTGAGCTACACATATGTAATCTCTTTATTTCTCACTTCTTGTTTGTTAAGATATTTGTGTTTACTGTTTGTTTTCCCGAAATAAATAAATAAATAAAGCAGATGTATCTTCAGATTCCTGTTACTTACTTAAATATTTCGTTTTAATACCGCAGAGCCTATACAGGCTGTATCAAAAAGGTGGGGTCAAATTACAGACCATTCAACTGAACAACTTTCTCCATGGGCCCAACATCGTAATCGAGAAAAAAATATCAGCTTTCTGTACAAAACTTCAATAACTACTCGTCCCAAATGTATGGTCTGTACCTACCTTACTCCACAGATTAATACAGATGGGACACTCCACAGTTTAGGTATGAAGCTACAAGTACGCGGCGGGCCCCGTCCGCGGGGCTAATTCAGTAGGTCAGAATGTATAAGAGTTACGCGATAGAAAGAGAGGCAACTTGTAGTTGAATATAACTGTAGGTAATAAGCGTTGTGCGATCTGAATTGCACTTTATTGTGTCGTAGCAAGAGTCGCTTTTTATTTAAATGATTTTGCAGAGTGTCCCCTCTGTATTAATCTGTGCTTATTCTTAAAATGACAACACCTTTTTCTGATAAACCCTGTCATATATGTATTCGAGAATTTCAATTTAACAAGGTTGCATTTGGAATCCAAATCTGGTCCGCTTCTAGCCATGCGCCGGTGCGCCAGTTATTATTATTTATTTTATTTTATTATTAAATTAAAAAAAAAACTTTGGTTAGTAAACGCCCGGCAAAGTACGGACACTTAATTTTCTCTTAATACCAAATTACTCATTTGCCCTCCCCCAGCAATCTACAAACCACTGCACTGCAGCGGATGAAAAACATCGTTTTCCACACGCTACTATTGTAGCTTCGCATAAACTGTACATGGATGACTCCATTACTTCATTGGACGAGTCTAAGGTTCTATCCAGTGAACTCGAACTCATCACATTATTTAAAGTTGGTGTTTTTGATCTAAACAAGTGAGCAAGTAAGTACCTAGTTCAAAGTGAAAACTTCTTTAGGCGCGTTGACCGATTTTTGGCCTAATTATGGGAACCACTGTACAACCGCCCCCGGCGCTTTTATATAGTAGCTATTTTTTTTTGCGTAGAATAGACCCTTTTTAGTGTATTTTTGAAACCCCTAAAGTGCGCAAAATAATAGACGCAGAGAAAAAAAAAGTAGCCTTTTTACAATACGAGTACCATTGACCTTGACCTCAAGGTCAATGACCCTGAGGCTTTCATCGTCTAATATACGAGACATTCACCGCCTAACCTAACCCAAATGATTCACCAGCATTAGAGGTAAGGGTCAGTATTCTCTAACCTAACCCAAATGATTCACCAATGCCAAGTTTCGGACGCGCGGGTGTGATAGTACAGTGGAGCCTAATTATTTATTTATTTATTTATTTTATTGAAAGGAACAGCAAACAGTTACATTATAAGAACTTACAACTATCTTTTAGTAAACAATATTATTAATAATATAACCCACAACGCTGTCCACAGGTAGACATAAAAGTTTAAGAAGGAAAAAAAAAGTGTAAACGCTAGGGGTTTTTACAATAATTAGCTAATTTCGTGCAATAATTAGCTGTATTATGTTAATAAGCTTAAATTTAGTTAAGTATGATGTAATTAAGTATGTGTCTACTCAATGGAATTAATTTAATAGAGAGGAGTGAGTGAGGCTTTTGAATTTACTCATTGAACAATTGAAGATGTCAATATTTTCAAAAGTTCTATTATAAGAGTCGACCATACGGCGGACAGGTGCGCGCTCGCCAGAATTATGTAAGCATCATAAAGGTGTGGAGGCCAACAAACTGAACAACTTTCTCCATTGGATCAACATCGTAATCACGAAAAAAATATCAACTGTACCTACCTTACAAAACTTCAGTAAGTTCTTATCAGATTTTTTTATTACATGCTGTATGTCTGAATGAGGAAATCGGTAAAACAGGAAATATTAATGGTAGAAAATGGAAAACCCAGTCTTTTGCATTCATATCGCTTAGTTACGAAGTATGGAAGTGACCGAAATAATAAATTAGAGTAATTAGATATATTATTTTTCTATTCATATGTTTAAAAATATTTCGACCACAATGAACTCAACATTTGTTATATTTGGTGTTTGTTTTATAATTCTACAAAATGTCGTGTCATCTGAAGTTAAACCTATCACTTGTAAGATTCTGAATCTCTCTTTAATCCAAAAGATGTACGCGGTTGTGCTAAATAAGCTTTCTGGTAGGTACAAATCTGTAAAAGTTTTGGCATATAGAAGAATTTGTAAACCTTGTTAGAATAGACAAATGTGTATTTACAAATGTACACTTGCTATTATAAAAGACTAACTTTTGCCCACGGCTTCGCCCGCATGTACTAAGTTGGAAAATATCCTACAGGAACGTACTACCGCGATAAAAAGTAGATACCCATCCTATTAAATTATGTCATGTTTAAAGAATTAATTATTATTAATTAAGAATATTTTTTCATTGTTTTCAGATGAAGTTGAAACAGGAGAAGAACTTAGTCCACCGATTTATTTCGGTTATTTTAAGGGAGATAACATATCTATGATGATTTACTTAAATAATAGAGAGCCGAATGTCTTTGCAGCTCTTACTGTCACATCTCAATTAGGTAAGCTTCTTGTTCTTACGTATTAGTCGGCGTTTCCACGAGCGTAATAAAATCGCGGCGGGATTTTATCGCGCACTGGATTTTCAACTCCCTGCTTAGCGCCAGGAGTAGAAAATCCAACAGTGTGTTTTTCGTCGCGCTGGGATGCACTCTGTTTTTGTTAGGTTGGAATCTCAACGCTCGGCTCAACAACGAGAGTTGAAAATCCAGTGCGCGATCAAATCCCGCCGCGATTTTATTACGCTCGTGGAAACGGGGGTTTATAGTTGTACAATAGTACATTTTGATACGAACGTTTTTCAATACACTTTTGAAGAAACAAAATAAAATAACGAAATACCTAGTTAGTACATTTTGACACATTTTGACTACAAGTGGAGAACGTTTGCAGTTCTCGGTTCAAAAACAACCTCGCCTACGGCTCGGGTGTTAATTCCGCCTCGACTGCAATAACAAATGTCCACGTGTATCAAACGACGTTTTTCAGTACACTTTTGTAGAAATAAAATTAAATAATGGATAATATTGGCGCTGTATGCCGAGATACAGGACTCGTCCTAGTTCGGCTGCAGATGCTCCCATGTTAATACTCCTAAATACTAGCCTAATAAGTATGTGTAAATCGTTGTATTTTTTCTGCTGTAATAAATAAAATAAAAACGAAAAATGAATGAAATGAATATTTTTGTCATGAATTATTAGGAAATTCAGCCGCATTCAGTTTTATTGGTGAAATTCGCCCTGAGAAATAAAGTGGGATCTACCCAGGCGTTTTAGATTTTCGGGACATAAAAGTATCGCGGCGATTTTTTATCGCGCACTGGATTTTCAACGGTTTGCGGTTCACCGAGAGTTCAGAATCCAGTGCGCGATAAAATCCCGCCGCGATATTTTTACGTCCGTGTGAACGTCGGCTTAGAGCGTCGTCTCTGTCCTCGATCAGTTCGATTATATTTTCGGAGCATTTTTGTATAATCGACCTCGTAATTGCTTTTATTTACACCCATGCTTTAAATCCTCTATAAAAGTTTCTGAAACAGTTAGCTTATTGCCAATATTAAAACAGCCAGTGTCATAGTAACCATGGTAACCATAATAGTATCCAAACGGGTGTTTTAATGTTGTACTGAATTTCATAATACAACTCGTTTTCAAAAAAAGAACATTGTAATGCACGCGTGTTTCACTACAACAGCGCCGTAATTTAAAAAAAGAACTTTTTCGAATTCACGCCGTATACTATGACGCCGGCCGCCATGTTCGATACGAGTATTAGTATTGCAAAAAACTGTTTCAGAACCTTTTCTAAAGGATTCATAACATGGATGTAGATAAAGTCTTGTATGCAACTGTACATAATTAGGTATTAAAACACTCATGTGATACTATTATCACCCACATTCGTGTTTTAATAACCCTTATTATACGTCAGTTGCATAAATAACTATTACCACATTTGACAATAAATTCCAGAAAATTGGAATCAACGGTTCCATATATTTGCGTCGAGTAGGTATAGAACTTTTGTATGGGACAGTTGATATTTTTTTCGCGATTACGATGTTTGTCCCTTGGAGAAAGTGGTTCAGTTAGGTCTGTTACACCCAGTATTGCTAATTAGGTACATTACAAAATTATGATTAATTCTAAATTGCTTGTTAAATCTATTGCAGGTAATCGCACGAGGAAAGAAAGTTATAATGCAGTGAATCAGAGCTATTTTATTATCGAACGCCAATTAACACAGGATACAATATCAATTGACCTAGAACTAAGTGCAAAAAACTCGTGTTCCTGCTCCAAAAGAATATCCGAGGGACGACTTGTCGCCGGGACAACTAACTCGACTTATGAATGTAAGAGATAGTTGGAGCTCTGGCACAGATTAATACAGGGAATGGGACACTCCGCAAAAATATTTAAATAAAAAACCGGTCAAGTGCGAGTCGGACTCGCGCACGAAGGGTTCCGTACCATATTATATGTTTAACAATCGCAAAGATAACTTTTTACTTATTTTATAATGATACTGTGAATTACAAGGTTATTTTTGCAGTTGCAGAAAATCACCCATGTTTAATTAAGAAATAGGGGGCCCCCTATTTCTTAATTTTAGAAGATAAAAAAATATGTTTGTACTCTACTCAATGAGTTCTAGACGATGACACCTCACATGCTAGATTTTTTTTTTTTTTTTCAAAATTAAAAGTTTATTGTCTGGGGACCGACCCCTTAAATTTTTAACTTTGCTTTATTTTTATTATTTGTTGTTATAGCCGTAATAGACAGCGGAGGCTTAGTAAGTTTGTACTGGACTGTACGTGGTTGTCTGATTTCATGGATTTTAATTTTCTTGCGCGGAACCCTAATTATTTTTCTAAAATAAAAATAGCCTTAGTTACTCCTTAAAACATCAGCTATATGCCGTCAAAATTGGTGAAAATTTGTTTGGCAAGTTTCCTAACTTGACTCAAAGTACCATTTTTTTAATCGGACTGCGCTTTAAAATTCTTCTATACAAACTTTAACATCCCTAAACCTCATTATTACTTACTTATGCAAGTATGTGTGCTAAGTTTCAAGTTCATTAACCAAATTAATAAGATTTTTCATATAAACTGTATCTCTGTTTTCACGAACACAGATAAAGAATTTCAAAAATCGTCTGGTATGTTTCCATAACTTGACTCAAACATTATTTACACCAATTTTAGAGTTAATCAAGCCCCCAATAAAATCCTCCGCTATAAAATTAACTTTTCACCCCTTAGGGGTAGATTTTTGGAAAACCCTGATACGCGTTAGTTTTCATTTTTGGTCTCAAGTATAAAAACTGAGTTTTGAGTTAATCGGACCGCGTGTTAAAATTCCTCCATACAAACTTTGACACCCCCAATCCCTCTTTAGGGGGTAGTTTAGGAAAACTCAAAATGATAAACTTTATAATTTACTTAGATGAATATTCGTGCTAAGTTTCAAGTCTATTAACTCAAGGGATAGGATTTTTCATACAAACCTTCATCCCCTATTTTGCCCCCTTAGGGATGGAATTTCCAAAAATCCTTCCTTAGTGGATGTTTACACTATATAAGGTATCTATGTGCAAAATTTCAAGTCTCTAGGTCCATTGGTTTGGGCTGTACATTGATATATTAGTCAGTGACTCAATCAGGACATTGGATTTTTTTATATATATAGATTTACCATGTTATTTTAAGACCACAGACTTCTTATAGGTTTTCCTGTAATCTACAGGTATAGAACTATTTTCTATATTTTTTTCAAAATTTTAGGCTCAGTAGTTTCGGAGATAAGGGGGGGGGAATGGTCAATTTTCGTCTATTTTCTTAAATAACTTTAAAACAATATATTTTAAAATTATAAAAAATATATATTTGAGACTCTCATAGTAAGCCCTTTCATTTGATATGTCACACGGTACAGTTTACAAAACTTTTTTTTTAAATTTTCTTATTTTCCCCCTAAAAGTGACTCTCATATTCAAAATTCATATATTTATTTTAGCTGTACGGGTTTGGGTCACAGAAATCCATATATGTACCAAATTTTAACTTAATCGGTCCATTAGATTCGGAGCAAATTGGCTGTGACAGACGGACAGACAGACAGACAGACACACGAGTGATCCTATAAGGGTTCCGTTTTTTCCTTTTGAGGTACGGAACCCTAAAAAGCGACTCTTGCTACGAAACAATAAAGTGCAATTCAGGTCGCACAACGCTTAATACCTACAGTTATATTCACCTACAAGTTGCCTCTTTTCTATCGCGTAACTCTTATACCTTCTGACTCGTTAGGGTTGTGTTCTACGCGCGGCGTGAGTGTGTATCGAACTAACGTGCGAGCCGGCCGGTGCGCGGCAGCCCACACTGAATTGACCCAGTTTGATGAGCCCGCTGCGCACTTGTATAGCTCTTACTTGAGTGTTCTTGAACTTGAGTGTCCCATCTGTATTAATCTGTAGCTCTGGTTAAACCGACGTTCGCACGGACGTAAAAATATACAGCCGGAATTTTATCACGCACTGGATTTTGAACTCTAGTTGTTGAGCCGAGCATTGAGAATCCAACCTAACAACAACAGAATGCATTCTAGCGCGACATTGTTTCAAAATTGGAAAGCCCTAGCGTTTGTCGATGGTACATTCCTTTCACATGTTACCTCTGATTTTGTATCACTGTCAAAAGCATAGTGTTTTATATTTGTCGTCGCAATACGGTACGGTTGCTGTGCAGTGGCGTAACCTCAGAAGAACAACTAAAGCATAGAAGGAAGGC
Organism: Cosmia trapezina; assembly: GCA_905163495.3. Lineage (NCBI taxonomy): Eukaryota > Metazoa > Arthropoda > Insecta > Lepidoptera > Noctuidae > Cosmia > Cosmia trapezina. The sequence continues at coordinate 3,836,949 of LR991049.1, read as the reverse complement.
TAAAAACAGAATTCTGTAACTACCTTTATTCCCGTTCTATTATCAGGTACGATAAAGGTACGATAAAGGATGTGGGAAAGAGATAAATGTTTTACTCTTTGTTTTACTTTCTTGGCATGGTCACAAGATCAATTGTCATTTGGTTCAAAAAGTTATAGTATGACGCGGCCAAATTTGATAGTACTTTGTTTCAATGCCTGACAGTTCGTTCATTGAACTACCTGACTTATTCGCGTGTTCATTGTTTACGTGTTTGTCGTAATGTTCCATGGTTTTGCGATGTTTTAATAATATTTCTACTGTTAGATTGCATGAATTCTTTGTTTAATTACAAACAGTGAGTGTGTGGCCGCTGTGGAGCAATTTCTTGTGTGGTTGGGGGCTGCCAGTCCCATTCATAGCCAAAATAAAATGAACAATAAATATTGACCTTCCATCGGTAAGTTTTTGCTCAATTTCTTGTTGCATATGATCTGATAAACGAATATAAATACATAACAAATATTGCTGTGTCACTATATAGCTGAAACCAGTCGTAATATTTATTCCAATAGAAGTTATTAGCGAAAATTCGGAAATTGTTTTGGGGTTATCTTGATCAGCCATAGTGACGTAAATAATGTTGTCGATACTTTTCTTTTACAGATTACGTAGACGATGTGAAAAAAAATGGATAAATTGTATTGGTAGACGAAATTGGACTCCAAAAAGCACAGCCACATAATATGCTCCAAGCATTTTACTTTGTATTCATTTGGTAATGAACCTATGAAATGGATGTAGCATGTTCTTTAAGTCGTCGCTTAGGGAACATGCTGTTCCTACATTATTTGTTATGGATAGAACAGATGAAATGGTCTGATATACAGGATGAATTTTTTATCATGCACCAAATTGAAATGGGAGATTGTACTCATCATTATGAACAACTTTTACTATGGGACCAAACCTGAAATCGCAAAAAAAAAATCAGCTGTTCAGTACATTTTGACGAGTTTGATGTAGATAAATGTACTGAACAGCTGATTTTTTTTTTAACATCTAAATTGCTTAAAATCTAAATTTTAATTTTAATAATGAAATGATTAAGTATTAATATTTTTGTGTTGATGTCTTACGTTATTACTGAATGTGTACTGCATGCTCTAATCTAAATATTTGTATGGCTGAAATGCCGAGTATAGTGAAACCCATGACAGATGATAAGAACATATGTACCTACCTATATTCTTGCAAATAAATATCATTCATTCATTCATTCATTCATTCATAAATTTTATTGAGAACTGTTTGTTTTAGGAATCCTTGACACAGATGACAATAACAAATTCAGAAATAATTGGGTTCCATCCCGATTCAAGAAGACTGCGCTTTTGGCGAGTTCCTGGTCGCCAGAGTCGACTACAGAATCCTCAGGAAGTTCATCCGTACCAGGGCGGAATGCGCTGGAATTCGCCTCTAACAGATTATTAAAGTTGCTAGGCATTTTATTTTTTTATTTAAAATATTATCTGGTCGTTATTTATTTTTTTATGTACAAAAAGTTTTTGTCGCTTTAATACCATTTTGAATTTTCATAATAAATTTTATTTTTTCACTAACGACCATTTTATTTAATCAAATAATTCAAATCTCTATTAAATTACGCTTCACTGATTTAAAATAATATGTTACATAAAAAGTATTAAAATAAAAATTATTAGGTACTTTGAATACCCTTGTTCCCTAGACTTTGTTGAGTAGTCTATGATGTAATCTAAAATTCAAACAAATATGAGAAAGTAAGTTGCTAAAAACATTTGCAAAACCGAATGTATATCTAAGTATGCTTAGTTAATTCAAAATTTTAGGTACGCACGGCTACAGATCAAACTATACATTTCCAGTATAAGCTGATCTCGCATTGTATAGGATTTCCTTACAATGAGCGGTCAGTATAAACTGGAAAAGTATAGCTTGATGTGTAGCCGTGTGTACCTACGGTTATTATTCTTGGCAGTATAGGAAAGAATGTCATTGTAAATTCTATCGACGTTGAAATTTAGTGGGTACATCACTAGTCAGAATAAAATGAATGACAACCTACAAAATTTCGAAACGTCTTCTGTATACGTGTCCTTCTTTAACATATAGAGGCTCCATAAGTCAAAATGAAAGAAATATATTGAGTTCAGTTGCTATTTAAACACTACTTCTATGCTTTAGTTGTTCTTCTGAGGGCGTAACTACAGGGTGGCATGTCGGCAAAATGCCACGGGCCCCCAGCCGAAAGGGCCCCCCGGTCAGAGGAGAATCCTAAAAAAAAATAGAAATGTCATCTTATAAAAGAGAACTTGCTGACTTATTATATGAATAATAAAGAATCATTTTATATCTTCAAGCTTTCCTGAAGTGTCCACTGCATTTCTGTTATTTCTCACCATTATTGTTAGGTACCTACCTACCTTTATTTTAAAGTGAATTATTAGAAAATCAAATAATTATAATTGGGGGGAGGGGGGGACGGTGGGGGGGGGGGGCATTAATTTGCCACGGGCATCGAACGGTATAGTTACGCCACTGTTGCTGCCATTGACATGTCTGTCAAAATCACAGTGATCTTTATTGTAGTTACAATAAGGCCTCATTTACGGAGACGCGGGGCGTCGCGCGGCGCGTTGTGTGGAGCGGCCCGCGCTAAATTCAAACATAGGGCGTTCTATGAGAGCGTTTACGGAGAAGCGTTTAAGGCTGTTCCTTCCTAAAATACGACGAAACTAAGTAACTTTGTAACCATCTTTTACAGTAATTATAGCATCTTTCTGATAGGAAAAAATACACAGTAATCTACAATACATAAGAAGTGATTTCATGTGTCCTGAATTCTATTTTAGTTTGTAAAACTAAGGAAAAAAAACCTAAATCCAGGTCTATTTCGGTCTATTTTTTCGAGTTGTTACCATATTACTCCTATAGTTTTCATTAAAAGTGTTCATTTTATACAGTTCTTTACAAACTAATAAGGAATGATTTCTTGTCATTACTTTTTTAGTTTAATCAACAGATTTTTTGTAAATCGATAATTACTTCATATTTTGCAAACGTTGTGTCATCGCGCTTCTCTTTCTTTTCTATGCAGTCCGACAGTGAGCGCGCTTTTTGCGACGGACAAGCCTTAAGGTGATTGCGCTGTGTAGCCCGCGAAATTCAATTTTTTTTTGGGTTTTTTGCAATTTGCAGGTCCGTGTCAGGTTGTATCTTGATCAAAGTATGATACGCGGAAATAAAACATATGTATTTATATAATTTTAACCATAAAAATCATCAATACATCTCTCTAAGTTAGATTTCGTGCAGATTCGTCGAACGAAAGAAATCTAACGAATCTGCACGAAATCTAACTTAGAGAGATATTGATGATTTTGCAATCACCACTGCGTATCATCCTACACTTGATTTCTTACGCCCCGCGCACCGCGCCGCGCGACGCCCCCCGCGTCTCCGTAAATGAGGCCTATAAGGTTGTAATTGAGTTGCTGCTGTCAGAGGTAATTATTATAACCGTGAAAGGACTGTAGCTTAAACAGATTAGTATTATTAAATTGTTTTTTTTTTTAAATTTCAGATAGCGGTATTTGTTCAATAGAGTTTTGTAAAATAGTTTTGGATGTCAAAAAACAATGTAAAGGTAAGTTTTCGATTTTTTTATAAGACTGTACCTACTCACCGCGTGCTGTCGCTTCATGAATTTGTTTTGCAAACATACTTTGCGCGAGCTTTTGTTAAGACCGACTAAACTAAACGAACATAGAACCAGAACAAAAACTAGAGCATTCTTTTGTCGATATTCTTGACATTTCAGTAGGGAGAGACCAAGGAGAGACCAACGAAGGAATGTTCTGTCCCTGTTCACACAAACAGAATTTGGTAGAGTGAGGATAGAATGTGCATTCGCACGTTTGGTCTAAATCGACCTCGCAACGAACATTCAATCGCGAAACGAAAAGTTAGTAAGGAGGTACTTGAAACTTGAATACAAACAATTATTCTATTAGCCGACGTTCGCACGGCGTAAAAAATTCGCGCCGGGATTTTATAGCGCACTGGATTTTCAACTCTATGTTGAGCCGAGCTTCGAGAATCCAACCTAACTAGAACAGAGTGCATCCCAGCGCGACGAAAAACACACTGTTGGATTTTCAACTCCCGGCGCTAAGCAGAGGGGCAATTCTCGTACCTAAAAACGTTCACAATCTCATGCCAGCGTCAATCAAATGTCAAAAATGTAGGTAAACGCTATACCTACAATTTTTGACAGATTGAGTCTTGAGATGATATTGCGAACGTTGTTAAAAATACGAGAATTGCCCCTCAGAGCGTTGAAATTGCAGTGAGCGAAAAAAAATCGCCTCGATTTTTTTATGACTACGCTAAAACGCTACTACCTGTGCTACTACTAACCATGAGGTCCTGAGTTCGATTCTAGGGTCAGGCAAAGGGTTATTGGGTTTTCCATCTGAAATAGGCTTAGTTGACAGTTTTTATGAATCCGATTAAAAATGTTTGCTTCACGCAAAGCCTAAACCCAGTGGTTTAGGCTTTGCGTTATTGTCTGTCACTGAGTGAACGAATGAATGAATAAATCATAGACTTATAAAAAAAGGAGGACTCCGCGCCAGGCATATCAAAAGTGAGGCACCGTACCGATCTATGTGTGCGTGATTTGAGTACCTGCAAAGACGCCGTCGCTCGTGTCACGTAATGGCGGCCGGTCGGCATACTATGATGTAAATGTGTGCGTGAGGCGTGTTTGTACAAACGGTTCCGGCATACTTACCGTGCTTCACTTGCGATATGCGTGGAGTGGAGTCCTTTTTTTATAAGTCTATGGAATAAATTGAAGATTTTTGAGGAACGATTTAATTTCAGACGCAGACGGGAAGCCATGTTTGAACAGTGTTTGTGCCTGTTATTTTACAAACGCGTTGCTTCTTCTACTTGCTGTTCTTATTCATGTGTGAACTTTGCTATCGGAGCTACCATTCCCTGTGAGTTATAAACTTATAACAGGGCAAGATTCACAGATAGCTAAGTAAAGTTCAGTGCGTTCAAACGAATATGAACCTCATTTTAATTAATATAATGTTTATATTCGCATTAGCAAATTTGAGCAATAGTTTCGTAAGGATATTATGAGACGCTGTGAATCTTGCCCTTATTTCCATATTTAACATCGTTGATAGAATTAATCTTCAGTGGTAACACTTGCTCTACGAAAATCGTCCTTATTGCTACGACATAGAGGCGCTGTCAATGTCAAATTGTTACCACTGATGTGCGGATGAGTACAACGCAGAACACCGAGAACAGAGGTGGCATTAGTGGCATAGTGATATCGGTCCCGACTAGAGAATACAATCCCGAGCATGTTTTTCGATACCGGGATTACGGGATTCTTGATGCGTAATCCCGGGATCCCGGGGCAATCCCGGGATTAGACTATGTGGTTTCTAATTGGTCTCAAATGTAAAAAAAAACGAGTAATTTCTTGATATACCTACCTATATTTATTGCACAACACAAATCACAATATAGCAAGAAAAGAAAAAAGGAAAAAAGACAAAACAAAGTAGGTAACTAGATAGGTAGATAGGTACTTTGTAAGAAATAAAAAGACTAGAAAAACTTATTTAGAATTTTGAAAATACAATCGTAGAAATATCAATAATGTATCCAAGGTTTGACGTCCAAGCCTGCTTCATAGTTTATTGCCAACACAGGCAGTAGCTGAAAATGCTCATTTATGTTCTACACTGGTTGGAGAAATAGACAATAGATACTATATATCAAAGGGTTGTTTTTTGGCGATATGTAATAAATGCTATTAATATAATCTAGGCAAGGTCATTGTCAAGGCGCAACGGACTACGGAGTGCAAACTAGACCTGTTTGTGGCAATCCCGTAAATCCCGAGATTAGCCAAGTACAGTCCCGGGATTTTCGGGGTCAGAAAACGGCCGGGATCCTGTGTATTCTCTAGTCCCTACTAACGAGTGTCGTGGGTTCGAACCCAGACAGGCGCTTTACTTTGTGTATATAAAATTGTGTAATTATTTCATCACCACTGCTCTCTTAACGGTGAAGAAAAACATCGTGAGGAATCCGACATGTCGTAGAACCATGTGATATCCACCAACCCTCCTTCTTTAACGCTCCTCACAGAGAGGAGGCCTGTGTCCCAGTAGTGGGAACCTTATAGGCTGATTATGCTAGTACCTAGGTACAGTCAGCAACAAAAGTCGATTAACACTTGAGTTTTCTAAATCTTAATTATTGAGAAAAATATTTAATTAAAATCGCAACAGATGTAAATTTTAAAGAAAATTAACTCTTACTAATAAATGAAATGCTAAAAAGCAGGTCATCGTATCATTTTGTGTTAATTTAAATGATGTCAAAAAGTAGCAGTGTTAACCGACTTCTGTTGCTGACTGTACAAACCCTTGTGAACTAGTTCGTATGGAAAAGCTACTAAACCACAAGAAGCTACTCAGCCTATTTCCTTCGCCAATAACCACTAAGGATGAATTGACCACAGCACGCTCTGATGTTTTTGATTTTTGGTTAATTATTTTCAACTTGATTTTAACTGAATGTCGTTGTTTTTCAGAATTTTGACCTGCTTACGCGCCGTATCCAAAGATATCTAACAAGAAGCCGTAGAAAAGAAGTGTTCATTACGAATAAGAAATAAAATATCAGTAGTAATGTGAATTAGGTACCTAGTACTAGTTTATTATTATAATCTACTTATACAATAAATAAAAACGAATGGCATTGTGCGATCAATTGGCTTTTAATGTGTGTTACGCATTTACCCCATTGGTTTCACCGTTACCAAATCAATCTGCCTAGCCTTTTCCCAACTCTGTTGGGGTCGGCTTCCAGTCTAACCTGACGCAGTTGAATACCACTGTTTTACATGGAGCGACTGCCGATCTGACCTCCACAACCCAGTTACTAAGTAACATGATACCCCTGGGTAAGACTGGTTGTCTGGTTGGGCTTCTAACTATCCATATCGACTTTCAAAGATCAACAAATGACAGTTGGGACAGGCCAGGCACCCTCAGCATTTTAGTTATGAAGCTACAAGTACGCGGCGGGCTCGACTGGTCGGGCTAAATTCAGTGGGTGCGGCAGGCTCGCACGTTAGTTCGATACTCACTCACGCGCCGCGTCGTAAAAGAAGACAGCCCTAATGAGTCAGAAGGTATAAGAGTTAGGCGATAGAAAGAGAGGCAACTTCTAGGTGAACTATGTAGATGTAGGTAATTACCGCTGTGCGACCTGAATTGCACTTTATTGTGTTGAGAAAGTCACAATTTATTTAACCTGTCGCACGCCAATTAGACACAATAGATTTTTTATTGTTATCTGCAAACCTGGGTGTCAATCGACGTTTAAAGAGTTAAATCATTTTGCGGAGTGAATCTTCTTACTGTACTTGTACTATTATGTATTCTGTGGCGGGAACCAACGGCTTATCGTACTTTCCGAGGTACGGAGGGGTCTAGTCAAAAACCGTTAGCCATTATGTTATAATTAACTGTGGCATAATAATTCTAAAACAAATAACAGGAAACTGATATGAGTAGCTCCGGACCCGAGTTACTGATAAATAGCAGGAAATTCTAATAACGAAAAACATCATTAAAACAATCCTTATCTCTATCCCACTAAGGACGGTTTCCGGAACCAAAAACAACAAAAAGGTGGCTAAGTGAGAGTCGGACTCACACACGAAGGAGTCCCGTACTAACGTATACTATTTAACACTACTCAAAAAAAAATAGGACGTTGAAAATTGTTGGCCCATTTGTGACGGCCTTGTTAAAACTTTTCGAGAGGCTCGTTCACAATTAGTTATATCCGATTGTCCATGACAGCAACATCACGGGTTCGTAAAAAGAAGTTCGTAACAACTATTATGATAGCTTTCACTGACTAATTGTTTAATAGTATAGACTGTCGTGTGCAAGTGGACGCTGTATACACTGACTTTCGAAGAGCCTTTGACAAGATTGATCATGAATTGCTTTTGAAGAAGCTAGCTAGCCTTTAACGGTATCCGCGGGGGTTTGTTACGTTGGTTCAAAATGTGACAAATAGAACACAAAAAGTAGCTGTCAATAGGTTCCATTCCACCACCATAACCGCAACGTCAGTGGTGCCTCAGGGCTCAATTCTCGGACCTCTGTTATTTGTAATTTTTATTAACGATATCGATTTGGGTTTTCTTAACTCTAAATTCCTACTTTACGTGGACAATTTAAGTGTTTTAGAAACATTAGATCAATACTAGACTGTCACTTACTCCAAAAAGATCTTAATCGTAGAATATTGTAATAAAAACAAACTCCATCTTATTGTTCCCAAATGTTGCTGGATCAGATTTACTAAAAACATATGAGTACCCCTTTAATTATTAACTTTATTTTATGTTTTGTTAAAAAAATTAAGTATCTACATATTACGGTTCAAAATAGACAGAGCAGACGGACGAACGGATATCGGAGTGTAACCGAACGTACCCAAAGGGTCTTGTCATTCGCATCCATTGGGTACGGAACCCTAAAATATCTAAGAGATTGTCAAGTGCGCGTAAACTGTTGTGATTGGTCGACTTAATTATGAAGAGCCAATCGGATCATTTGACTTGCGTTTAATTTTGACGCGGCGATAATTTTCGTTCGAGAAACCCCGGGATAGTTTTGTTCTCACATTCGTACTCACAATATATCCATTAACTGACGTTTGTAACATATTAATGATATTTAATCAATCTAAACAATAAACAATTAAATTAATTCAACTTTAAATGTTTGTATTTCTTGACTGAAAGTGCGAATAGATTTAAAATGAATACAATCAATTGTGTCGTTGCATGTTTTTCTGCCATTTTGGTTTTTAGCGTTTCTGGTAAATGAGAAATTAAAATTATACTGGTGAGTAAATTTTATTTTATGCACGTGTCGTTTTGCATGCTCCTCAAATTTCAGGGAGTGATACAGAACATCAAACCGAACAACTTTCTCCATGGGACCAACATTGTATTCGCAAAAAAATTTTCAACTGTCCCATAGAAAACTTCAATACCTACTCGATGCAAATGTACAGGACGGCTGATTATTTTTTCGCAATTTCGATGTTGGTGCCATGGAAAAAGTTGTACGGTTTGATGGTCTATACCACACCCTTAAATTTGAAGAGGATGCAAGACGACACGTTGTATATGTTTTATGTAGTATTCTCGCATCACCCCGCGGTTTCATCCATGTAAGTCTCAAACCCGTAAGAATATCGGGATAAAAAGTATTGTATGTGTTAATCCAGATTATAAAATATCTGTGTGCCAAATTTCATCAAAATCGGTTCAGAAGTTGTTGCGTTAATGAGTAACAAACATCCATCCATCCTCACAAACTTTCGCGTTTATAATAATAGTGTAAGAACAGTGTGCTTCATTTAATTTCATTCGTGCGGATTTCGGAATAACCAGGCATTAGATTTTGCCATTCAAACTTTAGCGGCTCAAGTGATGGGAACAGAGTTAAAGGCGTTCCTCCACAGCAACCCACGGCTAAGCTACGCTACATAGCTTGGTTTTGTATGTATAATAGGCGGGATCATCCACTGCGAGCCACGCCACGGCCACACTACGCATGGATGCGTGACTGAGAAACAAATGAACCGCGCAGCTGACGTGGCAAACTTCTCCGTGCACGTAAAGGGTGTCTCAGTAAGAACTTGAATTTTAAAAACTTAAAAATAAATAATTATTAAATATTTTATTTATTAATATGTACACAGAAAGTAATTACAAATGAAACAAAATAAATAATTATTAAATATTTTATTTATTAATATGTACACAGAAAGTAATTACAAATGAAACAAAATATCCAAATAAAAAAATCGCTACTTCTTGGCGGTCAGTTTTGATCTCCGAAACGAGAGATGACACGACGGAAACTTTGTTTGCATGTTTCGCGTGCAGTGTGACGGTGGTGCCATCCTGTTGAAACCTCATCTCATTTAAGTCCATTCTGTCCAATTCTTGCCAAAGAAAGTCTGAAAGTCAAAGAAGAAATTGCACGCCAAATTCGTGAAATGCAGCAGCATGTACTCATATATGCATATGCAAAATATACTCCAAAATTTCGCCAATAGAGTGCATTCTTGCCAACAAAGCAAAATTTAACCAATAGGTATTTTGTTTCAAATGTTGTCATTAGTCAACTGTGTATTTTGTTTCATATGTTGTCATTAGTACAACTGTACTTATTAAGAATAAAATGTAAATAACACATTTAATTAATATATCTTTTTACGTTTTTAAAAGTCAAGGTCTTACTGAGACACCCTTTAGCTGCGGACGGTCGACTTCATTTCTGTGTAAAACGCAAAATATAATTTTCCCAACGCATAACAGCTTCGTCTCTTTTGTTTTAGAAAAATCGCAGCAGAAACTCTTCCATTCCTCTCCTGCAATTTGGGAGATAACTTAAAAATATGAACATGGTTTTGAAGAACTTACCACCGGCTTGGTGCATCGTCAATGTCTATAAAACATCTGATAAATCAGGTACCTAAGCTAAAGCATCAGGAGATTTCATTTTTTTCCGAGTCCACTTAGTTATTATCTTGAAATGTAATTCCTTGGCCTCGACATACACGCTCAACTGAAACGCGACTTGCGATAGAAACTGCGGAGAAAACAAACGAAAGAAGTTGCTTAGAGCGTGCCACGGCCCACGAGTTGGCCAGGAGTCACCTAGCCGCGGGAAACAGGGGGCCTACTCCCTAAGTCCGTCCGTTCATCCGTCCGTCCGTTTATCCGTCCGTCTGACTTAACGATCCATCAAAACAAGTGTAAAAGTTAAATTTTTCGGACGGGCGAAAACACATCGGGAGTAGGGACAACTGTCGTATCGTGCTGCCATTCATACTTCGTTCGGGCCCCGAACCAATCATACGTCCGTAGGTGATACGGAGTAGGAAACGCCCGTAACGAAGGCCGAAACTACGGACTTCGTGCTTAGGGAGTAGACCCCCAGTGACGAGTGATTTGACGAGTAGCCGTCGCCACCCGTCGCCTCTGACGGGTCGTGGTTGGCATGAAGCCGCGCGGGCGTTTCGCTGGTCGCATCGCCCGGGGTCGTGTATGGGGCCTGATACTTACGCCGAATAGCATAACGCTGAACATTTGTAATGTCGAAAGCACGAAACAACGAATACTGAGATCTGACTCGTTCTCGGGTTTTAATATGGGTTCGGGTTTTAAGGTGTAGCTATAATAATTACCGGGGCGAGCCTATTGCCATAAACCGTGCATAAATTCTGGCTCCGGGCTACTATACTGCGCGCGGAACTAGTTGGCCGCGCCTTAGGTCATGTCGCGCTTATGTCAAATTATAGGCCTATTGCGTTGATACCCGTCTTTTCAAAAATATTTGAAAAAGTCATTTATAAGTCCTTGTACAACTTCTTTTAGAAAGCAAACATATTAATAAATGAGCAAAAGGGATTTCGTAAGCAGAAGACAATCAATATGGCTATACATGACCTGCTTCTACCTATTTTGTCAAATATGGATAACAGAAATCCTGTATGTGCCATATATATGGATCTAACTAAAGCTTTTGATTATGTCGATTATCCTATATTAATACATAAACTTGAAAAATATGGTATCAGGGGAAATATACTTGACCTCATTCGATCATACATAACGGACAGAAAGCAATTTGTAGAAATCAAACATGTATCCTCAAATACTAGTTACGAGAAAAAATATCATTCCGAAAGCGAAATAATTAAATACGGCGTTCCTCAGGGTAGCGTACTAGGACCCCCCCTTTTTTTGCTTTACATAAATGACCTTCCGAGGCAAATAAAGCACCCCATGGTACTATTTGCCGACGATAGCACCGTAATTATTAAGTGTGATGATCCCAATACTTATGAAAATGAAATAAATATGACATTAAATACAATTATAACATGGCTTGACAACAATAATCTAATTATAAACTTAGAAAAGACTAAAATTATGCATTTTTATCAAAGAATACCAAATCCAATCCTTGACATTAGTTATTTAGGGACAAAAATAGAATCAACTACCGCTACTAAATTTCTTGGTATCAATATAGACAACAATTTGACTTGGAGACCCCAGACAGACGAAATATGTAAAAAACTTAATAAATTTACCTATGCTCTCTATAAACTATCAAAAATAGTGAGCCTAGAATCCGTACTAACAGCCTATCATGGCTATGTTGCATCAACACTCAGATATGGCATAATATACTGGGGCAATTCAGTTGATAGAGAACTCGTGTTTAGAGCCCAAAAAAGATGTGTCAGAGCTATGTGTGGCCTTAAAAGCACAGACAGTTGTCAACCGTTCTTTATACGTCTAAAAATTCTTACCTTGCCATCGTTATACATATACGAAACGAATATGTTCGTCAAATCTAACATTTCATTATACAAAATAGCTAATAAAAGTTACTACAGAAAATTACGCGATAAAAATAAGTCAGAACTCGAAGTAACTTATGGCAAAACTGCACTAATGAATAAAAGTACCTTCTGTATGTCTAAAAAAATATATAACAAACTACCTGAAAAAATAAAAACATTAAATCTGGACGATTTCAAAAAGGAACTATTAAGAATATTGATAAATAAATGTTATTACTCACTTCAGGAATGTTTGGCCGATAATTCTATAATTACTGCTTCATAAAATTGTACATCATCTCACCTATTTTGACGATTTAGAATTATATTTGACATTAGAAGTATTACTATGACTATATCATTATTAATCTATTTGACATTTGAAATTGATTTATATTTTTATTATTTTTTTTATTAATTGATATGCATGTACCTATTGATTTTATTAATAATTTGAAATTCGACAATGTTAATTAATTATATTTGTACGCCTCAGGGCAAAACATAGAGGATCTACTTATCCGTAACATCTCGCACAATATTGTACATTGACCTATGTTTACAAATAAAGCATTCATTCATTCATTCATTCATTCATTCATTTATTCATTCATAGGTGGCGACAGGGGTGATAATAATGACAGTGATAATTATAATTAATAATTAATAAAAAAAACATTAAACACATGCATGCACCACCATGTATGTGTGCACCACCATTAAACCTAACTATCATCATCTTTGTTATACAGGGTGTAAGGGACAGCCCTCCGCAAACTGATAGGGTGAATTAAGTATGTCATACTAAGATGACCGGTACATGAAATTTTTTCAGGAACGTTAAGGGAATCCAATAAACCTGATTTGTTTGTGTTTTTGTGCACAAATCGGAGCGTCTATTACTGGTTGGGAGGGGTAGGTAATAGGTATGCGGTGAGTTCGATGAACGCTGTAGCTAGACAGAAAGTGAACAGCTGATTTCACGCCTCGTTGGTTAGAGTATTTCAACATCCATTGCTGTTTTTTTTGCAGTTTTTTTTTACATAAATGGAGTGCTGCGAACACACAATGCAATTTTACATTGAAATAATGAAAATGTAACTGGAAAAAAAATTGAAAAAATGAAAATTTTCCTGAGAAAATTTCCGGTGGAATATGATTCAAAATGAGGAGCTGAATGCACCCTGTTAGTTTGCGGAGGGCTGTCCCTTACACCCTGTATTCATTCTCATTAGCTAAGGAGCGGCCAACTGTTCCGCGCGCACTATAATAAGAAATTCCTGATGGGGATACCCCATAACACTTTGTTCGACATGGGAATCGAACCCATGCAGGAGCTCATGATCAGCAGTAGCGCCAAAGCGAAAAGTACTTCTTTATTAAGAATATTGATAGATTATTGATTTAAAAAATACCTAATAGTCTCTGTTTCTGGAGTTTACTCCTTAAGGCGGAGATTTCTTGAAAACGGTCAAAAAGGTGTTTTTTTAAAGCTGTGTATCTCATAAACCGTAAATAATTTTGACAAATAAAAAATTATGATATTTTCAAGTCCTTCTCGCATACAGTGATGGAACTGAAAACATAATTGAGCATACTTTAATGCACCAAAAAAATCGTCAAATATACCTCTTAATAATCTTTAAAAGCTGTTTATCCCTTCATTAACAATTATAATTATAATTAAAAATATACCCTAAAATGTCAAATGCCAAACTGCATCCAGTGTGATGGATTACTTTTTATAACACATTTTCTCGTAAAGGGCCTCTTATTTCACCAATTTCAATATCGTAATATATATCATTATGTACTTGTGCGTAATCGTAAAGTAAAACGCACGAGTTTCTTTCTAATAAGGTAATCGTACGGTTTATCATGATGCTCCGTCTAAAACCAACGGTACTTTTTTAAATCTTAAGAAAAAAAAAGCAAAGAAAGCAAAGCAAAGAGTTTTTATGTCAGAAAAGTGGTCAACATTTTATGAATAAAATTAACTTTGGGATAAAATAAAATTAAAGAATTAAATGTTAAATATTTAATTCTTTGATTTAATTAATTTTGGCAATAAATTACAACCATTTATCTGTAACAAAAACAAAAAAAGTATTAATTTACTTTAATAATACTGGCTGTTTTTGTGCCTTTGCCTTTAAAAAAAAAAGCGCTGATGCGTGCGCATCGCTAATTTGTGAACCAGTAAAAAATATTCCGTGCGCTTTTTCTTTTCGCTACATTGTTTTTATTTGAAAATGTCGTCAAGTAGTGATGACTTTATTCATTCGACACCGCCAGAAGTCTCAGAGGCAGCGAAAAAGGCTACTCTAAGTCTCTTGCTCGAAAAATCGACCGATAGATACTTACAAGCGGATCAAAATTTCATCGTATGGAAAACAAGCAAAGATGCAAATTCATTTTCAGAAAGTGTGTTTTTAAAGATTAATTCGTTTAAGAAATCCGAGTTTTATTTATTTCCTCGCAAATATGTTATAAAACGTCGTATGACATACGTGCGCTTTGATAATTACAGCCTCTGCTTTCTTGTAGCTTGTAGCAATATCGCCTCGGCTGTAATTTTCAACTTACCGCACTTATATCATAATGTACTATTATTAAATAGTTAATTTCTAATTTTATACGATTTTATTTGCACTTTTACGACATAATTCCAGTGCGCGTGAGAGTCTTCTATCTCGTGCGTCAAACTAGACAGCCATAACGCCATTTCACTTACGAACCACATTTGGATGGGTACAGGGCCATAAGGTGATATGTAAAAAGCGAACTAGGCGTGAATAAGAAAGGGACAGAGTTATTTACTTCCACATGCGAAAAAAAGAGAGCGCAACAATGCGCTGGAACCAAAATAAAAGCGCCAAACCAAATAAAAATTCTTTAAAAATAAATTAAGCTATTTAATAAAAATATTTTCAGCCTGAGTTTTCAATTACTTATTATTAATAATAATAAGTTTAAAATGCAATTTTGCAATGAAATTACTATTAGAATTACCTACAGAAAAAAAAAATGAAATGTAGAGGTCTTTTCGGAATTAGTTTCTATCGAGGAAAACTTTTGAGCAGTGGTGGCCCAGTGGTATTGGCCGCGAATTACGAGTTGTAGGTCGTAGGTTCGAACCCCGGCAGGCGCTTTACTTTGTGTAAATTATTTCATCACCGCTGCTCTCAAAACGGTGAAGGAAAACATCGTGAGGAAACCAGCATGTCCTAGAACCAAAAATTCGAAGACATGTGACATCTACCAACCCGCACTGGGCCCGCGTGGTGGATTACAGCCCGCTCCCTCTCACCGAGAGGAGGCCTGTGTCCCAGCAGTGGGAACATTATAGGCTGATTATGTGAGGAAATTTAACCCAATTGCGTTTTCCTTCAGTCAATAAAATAATACCCAAAAATTAAATCTGTAGAGATTTAATTTTTGGGTATTATTTTATTGTTGTAATAGTGAAATAAATGGTTACTAAAAATCCCCCAATTTATTTTAGTATCGCCTTAAGAATTGATTTTCTTAGAAGGCCCCCGGTATTGAAATTTAATAATATATTCAAAGACAAGGAGGATGTAATGTACATACATTTACGTACATTAAGGGTTGTCCTCCCTAAAATACGGCGAAAATAAGTAACTTTGATTCCATTTTTTACAGTAACTATAGCACCTTTTTGATAGAAAAAATACACAATAACCTAGAATACATAAGAAGTGATTTCATTTGTCCTGAAATCTATTTTAGTTTGAAAAACTAAAGAAAAAAAAGGCTAAACCCAGGTCTATTTCTGTCTATTTTTTCGAGTTTTTACCATATTATTACTCCTACAGTTTTCATTAAAAGTGTTCATAAATTTATACAGTTCTTTACAAAGTAATAAGGAATTATTTCATGTGATTACTTTTTTAGTCCAATCCCTAAATTTTTTGTAAATCGGTAATTACTTCATATTTTGCAAGCGTTGTGTCATCGCGCTTCTGTTTCTTTTCTATGCAGTCCGACAGTGACCGTGCTTTTTACGGCGTACAAGGCTTAAGGAGTAAACTCCCGTCGTGCGTCGGAGCTCACATACACACTTTTTTTTTCCAGATAAAGATAATGGTTTGAGAAAGTCTCAGCAATCACAGCACGGGACAATTGATGAAGTGGATTTAAAGAACGAATGCAAAGGTAAGACTTTTGATACACTTTCGTTTTTATCAGAAGCTTTGATATTAAGGTTGATGCGCCAGGGTAGCCCGCGAAATTCAAAATTTCTTACGTTTTTTGCAATTTGTAGGTCAGTGTGAGCTTGTATGTTGATTAAAATATGATTCGCGGCCGTAGCTAATATGGCTTTACAGAATTATAATCATTAGAATCAGCAATACAGCTCCATAAGTTAGCATTTATCTCAAACCTCATGATTTCATGAAATCGCTAGATTTGAGATAAATAAACTAACATAAGGAGTTGTATTGCTTATTCTAATGATTATAATTCTGTAAAGCCGTATTAGCTACGGCCGCGAATCATATTTTAATCAACATACAAGCTCACACTGACCTACAAATTGCAAAAAACGTAAGAAATTTTGAATTTCGCGGGCTACCGTGGCGCTTTCGCCTTAAAACCCTGGGGGAGTGTCGACAAAATTTCATATTTTTAGGTTTTACCTACAAATATGAAATGAGTGTTTTTTTTATAAATTGAAATTATGAAGTATAAATTAAAATATATAAGTAGGTATGCTTTCACTGCTGGCTAAGCGCAACACTCATTACTTATAGCTACAGTATAATACAAGGTGTAAAATAAATAACCCACAACCTCTTAAGGGGTCATTGTACTCATCATTATGAACAACTTTTACTATGGGACCAAACCTGAAATCGCGAAAAAAAAATCAGCTGTTCAGTACATTTTGACGAATTATGCGAACATAAATGTATTGAACAGCTGATTTTTTTTTCGCGGTTCCGCGAAAATTTTTTTTTGTTATGTGTTTGTTTTTCGATGTCGAGTATGTGGACGAAGTTCTTGCAGTTAATTTTTTTACACCTAATATATCGCATGCTTATTGGAACATTGACCAATTATTAGATAGATCAGACAAAAACAGCCAAGTGCGTGTCGGACCACGCACAATGAAGCGTTCCGTAGTTGAAAAGAATTTATCCCAAAATCAAACTTACATTGGATCCCAAAAAAAATTTTTTTTTGTCATAAAATTAAAAATTTACAATTTTCGGACTTTTTCCTTTACTTGTGCAGGGAGACCTTACTTCTTGCCAAACATTAGCATAGGTCAACGGGAAGTACCCAGACAGACTGACAGACAGACAGACAGACGGACAAACAAGTGATCCTATGGGTTCCGTTTTTCCTTTTGATGTACGGAACCCTAAAAATAGATAGAAATTATTTCCGTTTTTTTTTTTACTCAGATCTTATCAATAGTTAATCATAGACGTTCAAAATACAAGCGTTCGTGATTAATATAAATCAGTTTTATTTTTATACATTAACAAATAGGATAAGTCCTCATAGGAAGATCTTTTGCGATTTCCCAAAAATCCTCTTTTTGAGTTAAGTCAGTATTCCATTAAGGATTGTGCAGTGGTAGCCCGCGAAGTTGATTTTTTTTACAATTTGCAGGTGTCGGGTTGTATCTTGATCAAAGTATGATCACTCTAAGTTACATTTCGTGCAGATTCGTTAGATTTTGTTCGTTTGACGAATCTGCACGAATTCTAACTTAGAGAGATGTATTGATGATTTTTATGGTTAAAATTATATAAATACATATGTTTCATTGCCGCGTATCACATTTTAATCAAGATACAACCTGACACGGACCTTCAAATTGCAAAAAACCCAAAAAAAATTGAATTTCGCGGTCTACATAACGCAATCACCTTAAGCATGTATTTAATAATAGGCATGTCTGTAATAATGTCTGTTTGTGAATAATAAAACAAAAAATTACTTCAAACCCATCATGTTATTATTTAAGGTCACATCCACCATCTATACTTAAAACTAATATTTATACTAAATATATCTACTAATACTAATAATATTTTAAAGAGGAAAGATTTTTTTGTTTGTTTGTTTGTACCGCATAACCTCAGAAACTACTGGACCGATTTTAACCATTTTTTCACCAATAGAAAGCTAGTTTATCTGGAAGTAACATAGGTTATAATTTATTTTCAAAAAATTAGAGATCCTTAAGAAAATTGCAATAATATAACCGAAAGTAACAAAAATTTTGCCTATAAAATTGTTATTTAGCGTCAAAGTCAAAGTCAAAGTCAAAGTCAAAGTTTTATTTGTAAAACATAGGTGATGTAAAAAACAGGTGTTGTTAATAAAACATAATGTTCACTAGCGTGCGCTATTGATGGAAAAAAAATTAATTTCGCGGGCTACTAATTCGTGTTTTTGTACACAAATCGGTGCGTCTGTGGTTGGGAGGGGTAGGTACTAGGTAATGGGTATGCGGTGAGTTCGATGAACTCTGTAGCTAGACAGAAAGTGAACAGCTGATTTCACGCGTCGTTCGTTAGAGTATTTCAACATCAATTGCTGTTTTTTTTTGCCGTTTTTTTACATAAATGGAGTACTGCGAACACACAATGTAATTTTACATTGAAATAAAGAAAATGTAGGTAACTGAAAAAACTATTTAAAAAATTACAATTTTCCTGAGAAATTTTCCGGTGGAATGTGTTTCGAAATGAGGAGCTGAATGCAACCTATTAGTTAGGGCTGTCCCTTACATCCTGTATCAAGGCTCACACAAACAGGCGCGGCACGAGTCGCGAGCAGTGCCTTTGTGTCGCATGCGATTCCCGTCGAGTGTCTCGTGTTTTTAGGAGCCTTTACGAGTGCAAAACTACCCTTTACGAAGTCGAGAGCCACTTGTTCTTCCCGTTATTACGATATTTTTTTTTACTGGCCCATACATGGGAACTTTCTGTTTACGGAGATATTGAAAGTCAAAGTTCCAATTTTTTACGTTGTACGTTTTTTTTACGAAAACAAGTTTAGTGTTAAATATTATAGGTACTTATAACATTATATGGTGGATCCGCAGCGGTAGCCCGTGAATTTCAATTTTTTTGCGTTTTTTGCAATTTTCAAGGTCAGGTTGTATGTTCATCAAAATTATGATTTCAGAAATTAGATTTTCCCCGGATTGGTCTGTTTTCCGAAATTAGACCAATCCGGGGTACAACTAACTACACAATATAACACTAAATACTAACACAATATAGAGGTGTATTGATGGTTCTTATGATTTTATTTATATACATATAAATAAAATCATAAGAACCATCAATACATATTTGTTACTGTCGCGTATCATATTTCGATCAAGATATAACCTTACACTTACCTGCAAATTGCAAAAAACGCAAGAAAATTTTAATTTCGCGGGCTACCACTGCGCAATCCCACGATCCCTGTACCGTTGCATGCGCATAATATAAGCACAATGTTTTACGTGCGTTACAATGCACACTACAGACCGTCAACTACCAAAAATAAAAATCGTTTCCCAGCAAAAAAAAAATCTGCCTAGCCTTTTCCCAACTATGTTGGGGTCGGCTTCCAGTCTAACCGGATGCAGCTGAATACCAGTATTTTACCTCCACAACCCAGTTACTGGGTAATACGATACCCCTTGGTAAGACTGGTTGTCAGACTTTCGGGCTTCTGACGACCCGTAACGACTGTCAAAGATCCACGAATAACAGCCGGGACCAACGGCTTAACGTGCTTTCCGAGGCACGGAGGAATCTCGGTATGTAAAGATGGTCACCCATCCACTGACCAACACCGGCAAGCGTAGCTTAACCTGACGGATCCACCCGTGCGGCTGTTATTACTTAGCCACGAGCTCCTCTTTTCATCGTTTCCCAGCAATCATGTTTAATTTGATGTGCAGAATGCGTAGATGACAGCTTCGTGTTGGGTCTTTTTACATCCTGTAGGTATACAAAAATAAAGGAGTCCAAAAAGCCGCCGCGCCGGCCGCAACGCTCGCACGGCACGCAACGATTTTGCTTTGCTTGTATGAAGAAATCAAAATGCGAGCGGTACTGATAGTGGACACAGTTCTATAGGAATTCAGACAGAGCAAACCGAAATCCAATGCGTGCCGTGCGTGCGTTTCGGCCGGTGCGGACCACTGGCCGCGCAGACCTAAGTGCCTACTAGGCACTTACGTCTGTGCTTAGGTGTCAAAGTTACTTACACTCGTATTTATAGTCAAGTAAAAGTAATTACCTCAGTCAAAGTAATTGCTCAAGTAATGATTTTCATTATATAGTTTAGTAATTGCTTGAAGTTAGAACTGTCAAAGCTTAGAATTCTTAGCCAAGTAATAGTCACTATTTTCTTTACATAAGAATTCTGCCCTCAAGTAATGACTTCATTAAGAAATTACTATATTTAAAGAAATTAAATACGAGCCTTAGATTTCTTCGGAAGAAAGGCAGTTGCTTATTTCTAACGGTTAGTAGATGGTAGCTGCCATTAAGCACCAGGTTAGCGCGCGAAATTCAAATTTTCTGACGTTTTTTTCAATTTGCAAGTCATCTGACGTTTTTTGCAATTTGCAAGTCAGTATTAGTAAATTGCAAAAAACGTAAGAAAATTTGAATTTCGCGGGCTACCCTGGCGGTTTCAACTTATGATCCTAATTTGAAAACTTCTAATGTAAGTTATTACTTTGTTCCAGATGCTGAGGAAATAACCAGTTTCGCTGAATATTATAGTCAATGTATATGCATAATGTATTCAGTGTGTATCTTCAGTTCTGAAAAGGTTCTTTATGTTAACGAGTGTTATAATAATAACTACTGGTTGGAATTCTTATTATTATGATGTGAAGAATAAATAAATTTCGTTGATTTTAATAATATTCTAGTATTTATTACTTAGGTACCTACTATCCATACTTAAATAAATATGTAATTAAAATTAAATAAATACTACCATTACTAATTACACAAAATGCGAAAGTAGGTAACTCTGGTGACCTTTTCTCGCATTAACGTCTGAACGGATTTGGCTGAAATTTGGCACACGGATAGGACATGGTCTATCCGTGAATTTCCGACCTCCAAACGGGCTTAGCCGCGGGAAAAAGCTAGTGCAAAAAGAACCTGTTCTGAAACAGTTACTTCTTAGGCATCATCACTCCTACTATTTGGGCATATGGCGATTCTTCCTCTTGTCTCGGTGGTTGATTGCTTCCTTGCATGAAGCTGAGATCTGCATATAAAACTTCGTTTGTGGTGGCCTGGAAAAAATAAACAATAAGTACATCAGAACCTACACTCAGGGAAAATATAATAATTATGTTTATCAATGGCAGGCTTAGATTAATCTAAGATGGCAGGATAATTATTGACACAAAAAGTATTTGACAGGTCTACATCTACAACAGCGCCCCCAAGCGGGATATATTACGAGAATCGTAATCCGTTCAAAAATGAATGAATGAAAATTGTATACCCATCTCTTTCTTCCCATTATGTCAAGTACCTAATACTTTCTTGTCTTTGTATTTTATAACATGACATTTTATTTTAATGGTATTGTACGCACGGCTACAGATCAAGCTATACATTTCCAGTATAAGCTGATCTCGCATTATATAGGATTTCCTTACAATGAGAGGCCAGTGTAAACTGGAAATGTATAGCTTGATGTGTAGCCGTGTGTACTCAATGATATTTATAAAGGTAAGATATGTTACGTTCATACTGAGCGGCGTTCGGATATTGTTGCGTTGTTATTAGTTTTCAACTACAAATGCGATGCGATAGATAATACGGGACGTATGGTACAGAAAGAGATAGCTTGGCATTTTAGATATACTGTCACGCCACGGACACGCTTTGTTTCGCTCGCTGCTATTAGCCGACTAAATCAAATGACAACAAATGTCTAAAGTCTGCAACAATTTGCGCACGCTAGCAGTGGCGTAACTATACCGTTCGAGGCCCGTGGCAAATTCATCGGATTTTTACTAAATGTGTAATATTAAATTTTGGGAGTTGGGATTTTCCTCTGACCGGGGGCCCCTTCCGGCTGGGGGCCCGTGGCATTTTGCCGACTTGCCACCCTGTAGTTACGCCACTGCACGCTAGTGCCGTATCTACCTCTTTAATAAAATATCATTGATTGTACTAAATCTCTACATAAGTAGTTTCCATATTATTATTTTGGTAAACAAGTTTTGTTTCTTAGCTCTTTGGCTAGTTTAAGCTACATTAACGGGCCCAAGCCAAGTCAATGTAGTATGTGGTGAATTTTTTATGAGGATGAATTAATGTTATAAGGAGAGATTTCGTTTTCCTCAATTTGCATGAACTTTCTCACTATTCTGCAGGTGTTTAAGATTGCGGCTTTTTGAAGTGTAATGTAAATTGAGTCTTTCAAGTCTATTAGTTTAAGGCTATGGTGGAGGTGATTGGGTATAACACCCGCCGCGGAGATAACGATGGGTACTATGTACACTTTTTCCTGTCTCCAAATTCTGGTAACTTCTTCCTTCAGTTCAGCGTATTTACTGATTTTCTCACCTATTGTTTTTTGTAAATTATGTGTATTAGGGACTGCAATATCTATAAGGTATGTGACTTTATTAACTTTATCTTTAAGGGTTATATCTGGTCTATTGTATTATTATTATTTTATTTATTTAAGATATACGTATACAACATAACAGATTTAAATAAATCTAAGGCGTTGTACAGCAAAATTTAACAAAATTTAATGTATTAAGGAGAAATTTATAGTTAAATAAGAGGGTTTTTAGTAGTTTTAGTTTAGTTTAGTAACATTATTAAGCAGCAGCTATTACTTGACAGAGGCCATCATGAGGCCATCAGTGCCAGTTCGACAGCGTATACAAACAAAAACATTCTTACATAAGTATTTAATTCCAATGCCTCTTCTGGGGCCGAACTTCGCTTCCGGATTTTTTTGACACTTAGATAAATCACCAATATTATAAAACACATGATTACAACGGATGATATCACGTATATAGAAACATACGTCGACTGCATCTCCTGCTGTCGGTCTGTAATGGCTGAAAAAACAAAGCTCCGTCAGGAAAGTAGAAATCAGATACAATACTGACTGTTAATTTATGGCCAGAATTTGGATAAGTCAGTAAATAAAAAGATAAACAAAAAAAATAGAAAAGAAAAAAAAGAGAAAAAGAAAAAAAAGAGAAAAGAAAAAAAAGAGAAAAAGAAAAAAAAGTGAAAAGAGAAAAAAGAGAGATAGAAAGAGAGTTGGTCGGTCGGTCGGTCGGTCTATATCGTCATCAACCAAAAATGTACTGCTGAACATTGGCCTCCTCTCATCAACCAGATGCTTCCTTCTTTCGAAGATCATAATCTTCATTCCACCTATCCCGAGGGCAGCCCACCTGCATCCCAATTGTACAAAAACCAAATCCATTGCTCCATATTATGTTTGAAAAATTCGTTTGCTCGACAAACAAACAAACAGAGCACATCGCAGAGCGACAAAATTTGTGATCCAGCTGTACCACAAGCGCTGTGTCTCAGCAGGATTCCAAATTCAATATTTTTTTTTTTCTTTACAAACAATGACATCATAATTAATTTAGACAAGTTTAAAAAGTATATGACACTAGTATGTGAGAGACTGGTTTCTGCACTAGGAATACCTCTATAGCAGATCACCAGGGTCCCAAAGCCAAAGGCTGTTAAATGTCCACCGCGGCTTCGAACTTTGGCACGGATCCGAGAGGTCCAACTTTCAATTACTCTACTGCATAGATCCGGCTGAATCTGAGCGATGGCCTGTGTAATGTTGACTTTCAGGGCATCGGTTGATTGCGGATTATTGGCTTAGACCTGCGACTTGAGAAAACCGCACGATCTTTGTGACCAATTCACGTCACCAATAAATTGCTACTCATTGATCTTTAGCGCTCGCCGTTGACAGTAATGGCCTCGTCGTCATCGTTTTTGAAAAAGTGCGGACTAATGACGCCGCCTGTCATATTTCATAAATAATGGCATAAGTGAGCGTTTCAAATAAAAAAATAATTTCTTTAATATCTCACATATACAGCTTGTTTTATTTAAATTCAACATCGACCCGTCCTTGTTGAAAGACCCTTTACAATGTAATTGAAATAACAGGGAAGTGTGAAAGGGGTTATTGAACTACGCTTGCTATATTATATTGCACTACTTTTACTGTGGGACTAATACTGAAATTGTGAAAAAAAATTGTTGTTTCATACATTTATTTATGTTCACATACAGATATAAAAAACCAAGACATAGCGCTGTCAACAGTGACGTGAGGCCGCACGTTTCGGGTTTCGTAAACATGTGTGCACATAATGAGGTGTAGTTTAATTGTAGTTCGGTGTAAATGTGTGCGTGTGAGCGTGTGATCGTGTACGCACAGAGCGAGGTGTAGTTTTACGCATGCTTCACTGTGTTGTTCGCAGCGCTATGTCTGGGATTTTTATTTATTCTGAGTGTTCACGTAATGCGACAAAATGCATGGAACAGGTGATTTTTTTTCACGATTTAATTTTGCACCATTAGCATTTTCCTTCCACGCGGGTTTGCCTCACTAAAAGTACTAAGGGTCCTTTTCTTTCAAAAAACACAACCTCGTACTCTTCTACCAGAGTCTGTCTATCTACCCTCGTACCAGAGTTTGCAAAATTGTGCCCTCTGGAGCGGCAGTGGCGAAAAGAGCCTTCAGGTTCATCAGCTCCAAGATTTACAATAAAGTAAATAAGAGCATCGACATTTCCCGCTTACCTCGCTTAGTAACGCTGGCCGACTGGTTGAAATCTTTGTCATATGATGCAACTGAAAAAATTGTGGAAACTTAAATGTTAACTAGTCCAAGTACTCACACAAACCCTCGCTCACACACTCACTCACTCATTAACACCGTCACTCACACACACTCACTCACACTGCCACTCCACACTGCACCTCACCTACCAACATACACAGTTTGCATGTTATTTTTGCACGTTTACGATTTTTATTTGAAACTAGATGTTGCCCGCGACTTCGTCCGCTTTTTTATATACAAATATTCAGGTTGAAGAGTAGCCTACATCCTTCTCAAGGTCCCAGGCTGTTTAATTTGAAAACGATTAGTTCGATGGTAAAAAAAAATATGGCGCTATGAGGTACAAAAAAAAAATGTAGGTAAACATTTCAAAAATTAATATCTTTTGGTTCTGTTGGTCGATTTTTATGAAATAAAAGCTAAATGTTACTCACAATAAAGCTTCTTGTATTTCAGTAATATTCGATTTTGAATACAATGAGTAGCTTTTACGTGATCCGGCACAAACAAACAAACAAACTGATAAACACGAAAATTTCAATAAAATATTTTTTACGTTCTGTTACCTACTTATTTCTCGCGTCTTCCAGTACTTTTTATTTGCAAAAATCTTTAATGTTCACAGCAGGTTTACGATTTTATTATAATATGTATAGATACCAAAGTTAGCTAAACTGTACCCTTGTCATAGTTAAGTCTGGAACATTGTGTTTCTTAGACGGGCGTTGATAGCTGCGACACAGTTTTTTACTTTTAGCTACAAAAGTAAAAAACTGTGTCACAGCTATCATCGTTTCCATTGTTATTCTGACAATTTGTTATTGTTCCAAAAAAAAAAATTTTTTTTTACTTATAATTTTTTTTTTTTTTAACTTTTCCTTTTTTTTTTAGCTATTTCAATTACACCTTGTATGAAGTCCGAACATTGAATGTTGTACAGATTATCAAAGTCTTACCTCCGCTACATTCATTTTGTACATCTATCACCATTACACAGTTGCGTGGTAGCACACACAAATCCTCCTTAGCTGCAAGGAAAATAATACCAATCAATTTCATAATCTTCTGTAGGTCTAAGCAACGGTCTAAGGGCCTATTTCACGATGTCCGAACCATTACTTACCTAATAAATTGAAAAATGGAGCAGAATTTGTATGAAATTGTCTGTCAAGTAAGTTATTGGTGAAACAGGCCCTTAATTGCCTGTTGACGGCAATTTGGACTCTTTGTTAATTTTTATAATAATACTAATTTACACAAAAAAAAATAATTACGAAAATATTTGAAAAAAAAAAATCAAAAATGACAGTTAAAAAATTAAAAAAAAAACTAAAATCTATCTAATCTAAATCTGTTATTTTTGATTTTTTTTGATAACTAGCTACGCAAAAATTGTGAAATAAAACAATCATATCATGTCAAAAACATGACGTCCGTATTTTTTTTTTCACTTCACTATCCAACATAGTTTTAATTATATACTATCAATAGAAATGGGGAAGGTCTGGCAAATCAAAGCTAATTGTAGATGGCGTGATGATAGTTAGGTCCCTAAATTTTACATTTGGTTCATTCATGAGTTTGGTTTTATTTCACTATTTTGTTATTTTCGGTTAAAGTAGTCGCGTGCCAGAGCTTAGGGGTAGGTAGGTTCACCGCCGTGTTCTCACGGAGGCGATCGGCGGCGGCGATCTCTCGCGTCCGAGCCTGGTCCAGGCCATGGTGCGGAACGAGAGTGCATGGGAGGCCGTCACCTCCTTCTGCGAAGCAGTGATGCTCGCGAAGGAGGAGGCGGAACGCGTGAGGGAGAGGCAGCCTCACGCCCTCAGTCGCCGCAGGAGACGCCCTGGGCGGCGGGAATCGCGGGGCGATTTCCGGCCACCGTAGGCGCGGGCCTGCGGACGGTGAGCAGCGGGTAGCTCGCCGTCCGGTAAGGACCAGGCCCGAGTCGACGGCGCGTTGTGTTCCACGCGCGCCTCAAAGAGATGTCAGCAAGTGACGGGGCCCAATAGGGCCGACGCCGCTGGGGTCGCGGATTGTCCGAAGGGGTTACCGCGGCCCTGGCATAGGCAACTGAAGGAACACGGGTGGGTTTTAGTCAGTAAAAGTCTGACACGCCCTTCCGCTCCACCCAGAGCGGGAGAAGTTATTTGATGATTTCCCACCCTCAAAAAAAAAAAAAAAAAAAAAGGTAGGTTGGGCACGTCACAATTGCGGCGTTAAGTCCCCTCTTTGAGGAGTTGTTAGAGAGGCGCCACGGCGTCCTCACCTTCCGCCTGACGCAGGTCCTCACCGGACACGGTTGTTTCGGGAGGTTCCTGTTTCGCATAAGGCGGGAGGAAACGCCCGGGTGTCACCATTGTGTGGATCGCCCGGAGGACACGGTGGAGCATACAGTGGAAGTCTGCCCGGCTTGGGCAGAGCACCGCCGTGTTCTCACGGAGGCGATCGGCGGCGGCGATCTCTCGCGTCCGAGCCTGGTCCAGGCCATGGTGCGGAGCGAGAGTGCATGGGAGGCCGTCACCTCCTTCTGCGAAGCAGTAATGCTCGCGAAGGAGGAGGCGGAACGCGTGAGTGAGAGGCAGCTTCACGCCCTCAGTCGCCGCAGGAGACGCCGTGGGCGGCGAGAATCGCGGGGCGATTTCCGGCCACCGTAGGCGCGGGCCTGCGGACGGTGAGTAGCGGGTAGCTCGCCGTCCGGTAAGGACCAGGCCCGAGTCGACGGCGCGTTGTGTTCCACGCGCGCCTCAAAGAGATGTCAGCAAGTGATGGGGTCCAATAGGGCCGATGCCGCTGGGGTCGCGAATAGTTTTAAGAAGATACCGCGGCCCTGGCATAGGCAACTGAAGGAACACGGGTGGGTTTTAGTCAGTAAAAGTCTGACACGCCCTTCCGCTCCACCCAGAGCGGGAGAAGTTATTTGATGATTTCCCACCCTGTAGGTAGGTTCAGTATCGATAAACGAACCCAGGAAAAAAAAACAAATTAAATAAAAGCATAAAAAAAATATGGCAAGAGCAACCTAATTCTGTACCTACTAACTTAAAATAGCAATCGTTTAGAATTAAAATTATTTGTATAAATGCTTTAATTACATACTTACCTACCATACAAATATAAAAAACAGGAAAAGTGGCAAGCGGGCGAATATGTGTCCGCGCGACATGCTCAGTATGAGCCGTTCATAGTACAATTTCAGTCTCCGCGAACTAGTGCGCTGTCGACTGTGACCGTGACAATTTATAAGAATGCCGTGTTGTGCAAACCAGGCAAACTCTCCGGGGTATGCCCCGGATCCTACTTAAGTATAGTATTTTTATCTGTACGAGGTGACGCGTGCTTTACTTGAGGTTACCAAGTGTATAAACACGCTGTGAATGTGTGTGTAAGCGCAGCAGCTGTCGTCACCGTCCGTGACAATGGCGAAGTCAAAAGTGTGTGTGTGTGTATGTGCGTGTTAGTTATGCACTGACGCTATTCGTAGTCACGCACTTTTCACAGCGTATTTGTACACTAGGTTATAGTGGTACCCAACTGATAACGCCCGTCGTGAATCTTCATTCGCACAGAAAATAAAGTATGGCCACGAAGATTAACGAAAGAATGCTTAAAACTTACAATCAACTGTAGATCACTACTATAAGGTTCATAATACACTGCAGCTGTTACTTCCGTCTCACTAGCAATAGTGAAGGGAATAGGGAATAGGGAAGTAACAGCTGCATATGCATATGCATGCGTATGGCATGTTAGTCAGCCGCCATACTTAGCGTATGGCGGCTGACTAACATGCCATACCCGGCTCAGAACAATAACAAGATACCCGGCGCGCGCCAACATGGCGACAGCTGCCGACCAATAGCGGTACAGGAAAAAGGAGCGCGGTGCGTGGAGCGTGCCGATTGGTCAATAGCATTTCCCGCGCTTTGAAAATTCATCTTCTGCGCAGGTACATCGATTAGCCATATAAGTTGGGTACGCACAAGTAAAGCAAGCATCGCGTCCGTTCACGAGATAAAAAATAAAATACTGTAGTGCAATGGACGGTCGACTTTATTGTTGTAAGTTATAACATGTAGGTAAGTAGATACTTAAAACATTCTCTTACATTCAGATGTCGTGTTAGGTAATACTGAATTATTTCCTTCCGAAATTATGCGTGTAAAACATGTGAAATTTCCTTTATTTAATTGCATGCCAATAGTTATAAATTTATACTTTAATTTAGTACTCGTATATGCACAGTCCTCTTTATTACATTTTATCATATTTAGCAACACCGTGCCACCTGAAATGAAAAACACCAAACAAAATTAAATAAACTTTAAATAACTGAATATAGTACACTTTAGGGGTGCTACACACTTGTTCTGGTTTGGGTTCGGGTACCGAATTGAATGTACCGACCCGAACATGTGCGTAGCATCCCTTACCAAACTCAAGAGAATAGAAGGGCTTTAGAAATATATTTAAATGTATTTGTTTGGAAGACACCACAAGCTCACCCGTTTCCTTTGTTGTCCTACGATTTGTTATATATATATTTGCGTTAACATTGGGTGCTTTATTCTTTAATAGTATATTCATCATTAATGTTTGATCCGAATGATAAACAAACTCATATTTATTCTTGAGTTTATATACTGGTACAGGAACATCTAAAACGAAAAATGATTTTTATGGAATGAAATAGTATAATTATATTATGCAAAAAAAAAATTTTTTTGGGATTACAATATTAAGTTTGTTTATGGGATAAAGTCTTTTCAACTACGGAACCCTTCATTGTGCGTGGTCCGACATGCAATTGGCCGGTTTTTTTTAATACCATTGTCGAAGCGTTAGGTTTGTGAGTGTGTTACACAGTGACTCAATGATGATGATGCGGAAAAAGTGTGGTGTTAATGAGCCAGAAATATATATACAAACTTCTGCCTATTTTTTTCCTGCTTCACATTGTAAATAAATAAATAAAAGTATATTAGGTACATTATTGCATCTTTAATATGTAAATAGGTAACTAAGTCCAACACTATTTGAAAAAATTAATTAAAGTTGTCTACGTATGCAGCAATACGTAGAATGCCACAATGGGTCCTTGATCCCGCTATTTATAACTAAATACAACAACTATTAGAAGTATTAGGTATAATGAAATTGTTTACCTAATTTAATGCCAGTGTGACTGAACACGAGAGGAACATTGTAATTTTGTTTCAATACAAACAATCTGAAATTATTAGTGTTTTATTTTGAACAATCCTCGAAAATGATTAACATACCTACTTACTTACCTACCACTGACCTAGGTATTATTGTTTGTTCTGATTGATTGAAACTTGGCATAAGTAATAATAGCTCCAATTCAAAACAACAATTGAATACTATATTTTACTAGCGGACCCGACAGACGTTGTCCTGTCTGAACGATCCTAGAACCCGACTGCAGCGCCACCTACCGGGTCCAATTGTGTTTTCAAACCATCCAGGAACCCATTCAAATATACACACAACATTTGATCTAAATCGGTCCAGTATCCTATGTTCGTCTCCTGGTTCTAAGCTACCTCCCCACCAAATTTCAGCCAAATCGGTTCAGCCGTTCTTGAGTTATAAATAGGGTAACTAACACAACTTTCTTTTATGTATATAGATTCCAAAAAGCACTGGGTTTTTATTTTATTTTACGGAATAGGCAAAAACCGTATCTCGGGTACAGTCGACCTTGTAATTGCTGTATCACCTTTGTTAACAATTCTCATTAAATTGATACTTCACTAAAAATCGTCTCTGATCTTGCGTAATTGTCAAAATCGAAGCCGTTTAGGAGGAGTTAGGTCTGTGACAAACACAGGTACAGAAGCCCGACAGACGTTGACCTAGGTCTAAACGATCCTAGAACCCGACTGCAACGCCACCTACCAGGTCCAATTGTGTTTTCAAACCATTCAGAAACTCATTGAAATATACACACAAAATTTCATCCAAATCGGTCCAGCCGTTTAGGAGGAGTTAGGTGACAAACACACGTACCGAAGAATTATATGATTATATTAAGAAGATGAGATAAACGTTTATTACTAAGCAATATTTTATGTTAAGGCTGCTCCTTCCTAAAATACGGCGAAACTAAGTAACTTTGTAACCATCTTTTAGAGTAACTATAGCATCTTTCTGATAGGAAAAAATACACAGTAATCTACAATACATAAGAAGTGATTTCGTGTGTCCTGAAATATATTTTAGTTTGTAGAACTAAGGGAAAAAAAACATAAATCCAGGTCTATTTCGGCCAATTTTTTCGAGTTGTTTCCATTATTACTCCTACAGTTTTCATTAAAAGTGTTCATAAATTTATACAGTTCTTTACAAGCTAATAAGGAATGATTTCTTGTCATTACTTTTTTAGTTTAATCAACAGATTTTTTGTAAATCGATAATTACTTCATATTTTGCAAGCGTTGTGTCATCGCGCTTCTCTTTCTTTTCTATGTAGTCCGACAGTGACCGCGCTTTTTGCGACGGACAAGCCTTAAGTATAACCTAGCTATAACCCTAACAGGGTAATGCACAAGACTTATATGTTTAGCCTAGTACGAGCAACTGTGTGTACATTGTGCAATAAATAATTCTGTCAATGCATGTACAGCCCGTGTCGTTGGCGATAACAGTTTTAAGGCACACCATCCGCCTCTGTTTAAACGATAAAGAAATAGTAAAGTACTTACTCACTTATAGTTCTGTTGTAATAATCAGTACCACTATAAATAGACACATTAAATGCATAAACCACTGAAAATAATAAACAGTAACACACTATCGAAATCATATTTAAGAACTTTCTTTGTACCTAATTGTTAAAACTAAAGGTGCTGTGTGTACTTATTTCACAAAATGTATACTTTAAATGATTGTTTAATACGTCCTGTAATGTTTTCGTTATAAAAACATAATAATATGAAACTGGTTTGTCACACGGTAGTGTGTCGGCCAAGTTCGGAAAAAGTGGACGGCAACGCAACGCCCGAGTATTGTATTAAACGAACCATTTGGAGCTACTTTCAACCTCCTGAATCATAATCTATTTGACCTTTAAAGTTATAATATTGTACGTCGACAATTAGGTACCTTGAACACAATCTTTCATAATAAATCTAGAACCCAAGCTTTCATAAAAAGTCTAAAAAAAGGGGATTTTTTTATATCCCCAATTACCTAGAATCCAATATTTAAAAAACCCAATCTTTCATAGTCTAAAAAAATTTATCATTAAAAAAAAAAACACGACGGCCCTGCCAAAAAACGAACTAAAAAGTAAATAAAAAACAAGTTATATTCCCTGACTAAATAGATAAATAAAATTGTCAATTCAGTCGGGGGTCTTCTTCTTCGTTCTTCTTTTTTTCTTCTTTATTCTTAGATTGTTATACAGAATGGTCCCCCGACTGCAATGACGATTTTATTTATTTAGTCAGGGAATATAACTTGTTTTTTACTTTTTAGTTCGTTTTTTGGCAGGGCAATCGTGTTTTTTAATTTTTTAAATTATTTATTTTTATTTTATACATTTTAATGACAATGTCATTAAAATCAATCAATCAAATCAATTGTCAATGTCATTGAAGTGAATCGCAGTCTTACTAAAGCCTGATTAAATGCTCAGTCTGACAAATTCTAAATTTCTAACAGAATAAAGCACAATTTTTGTTTGGTACCGGCACTTTCACATTTGGAGCAGAAATGTATGAGCCGTAAAATGGTGGTTTATGCCAATAAATTATATTTTTTTGGAATGTGCTGTTCAAGGCCTTCAATTTAATACCCATATTGTAATAATTGAAGATTTTTTTTTTCACATTTCAAAATGGGGCCATACTACCGCCATATTGATTAAAAAAAAAAATACAGCCAGTGTCACTCGGGATGATGTAAGGATTCTAACGATATCCAATACATCCAAATCTGTTCAGACATTTAAAAGTTATGGTGGAATAAACAAACTCACATATACATACATACATCAACCCTGAATACATGACACTCCTTTTTGGGCAGTCGTGTAAAAAAGGAGATTTTTAATGTTTTTTTTTACCTCGAAATGCTCAGTCTAGGCTAAAATTAGCATCGAGATAGATCATTAGGCTTATAAACAAAAAAAAAAAAACGAAATCAGCAGGATGATTTGGACGGGGCTTTCTCCCTTTTATCAACGACGCCAACAATTCCGCACGTTCTTTTTTTCTGAACTTGGCTCACTCTTCACATTAGTGTAGTCAGTGGGATATGAGTAACAGTTGGTTTTCCTATTGGAAGTTATTTCCTCCTTATTGTGACGCTGATGCCCGTTTTCACTAGCTTCATTCGCGCTGTTGGATTTTCAACTTTCGGCTCTGAACCGAGCATTGAAAACCCAACAGCATAAATTATTTAGGCATCTAAGCGCTACATTTGCAGTATGGTTTGGTTGTTTCTGTACCTACACACTATGTATCACCACGTTTGATAATGATGGGTGATTCATGGTCATAATATTATTTAATAAACTTGCTGTGCCCGCGGCTTCGGTCACGTGACTGTGTATTCTAATAGCACTAAAATTTGATAGTAACTGTCCGTTAAGGCGCGGACTGACTACGATTTTAAACGGCACACAACCGCGTAATCTATTGTCACCATTAGCTGGCTTGAAATAAAATTGAAATTGAAATAATATTTGTGTAGCCTAGATGTGACTAAGCTGCGAATGTGCATTTATTTTCCCGGTTTTCTTTAGATTATTCAGAATATACACAATCAATTAAATAATTGTCCGGTTAAAGTTTAAAAAAAATGCTAATTCTATTAAATTCTTAAAAAAATGTCGTTAGCTAAAAATACAGAAATGTTCGATGCCAAACTTTATTTTTGTGGAGCAACTTCCAAATTTTTTTATTAGGAATATCAAACTATTTTTTTTTACTATTCTATTCGGTTAAAATTTTTCTTTAAGCCCTTCTCTGTCCACTGTATTTTTTGCGTCGGATAGTTTCATTGCGTTACGTCATACTCGACAATCCAAGATACCAATTTTTGTGAATATTGAGCTAATACCGCGCCTTATGTCCATCATTAGTCTAAGTAGTCTACTGCTGGACATAGACCTCTCATCCAGCTGACACCACCGAAGATCATGGCTCCATCTAGCCTGAGGGCGTCCTACAGCGGAGTATTCCCGATGCCAGCCACAATGAAGATATCTCTTCAAGGAGTGGTGATCGCAGTGATGGAGGGGCTCGTGGTTAAGTTAAAGCCACGCGTATCTATCGATCGAAGGTTAGGTAAGCCACCCTTGCTGAGTTCAATCAGATGGGTGACCATCCACTTCATACCGATACCCCTTAGTGCCTCAGAAAGCACGATATGCCGTTGGTCCCGGCTGTCATTCGTAGATCTTTGTCAGTCGTTACGGGTAGTTAGAATCCCGAAAGTCTGACAACCAGTCTGACATTAATTCTGGTGTTGTGTGGCAGAGAATAGAACTAAATTTAAATTGAAAGTAGAATTCTTTATGTTATCCATATTCTATACAAACTTCGTTTTTTTTTACACTTATCTTTTAACGTCATTGTACTCATTATTTTGACCAACTTTTACTTCGTAGTGTGTATGTTCATAATGACGAATATGTACTGCGACTCCTTATCCTTAAGAGGTTTAGGGTAAGCAAAAACTAAGGCTGTAAATCAAGTCAAACAGTAATGGCAATACTTACATGTTGATTATATTTTTAACCGTTTTCAAAAAAGGTGGAGCTTCTATGCTCGTCTGTATATATTTTTTGTTCAATGTATATTTATCGATATTTTCATCAATTGTAAAGCGATTTCGAACATTCTTTTTTCATTTGATAGAGGATGCTTGGGCGGTAGTCCCCTATGAATATTATTCGGTGGTTTTTGTGTTAGCTTCAATAATACTCGTACGTATTTAATCCACTTTGTATACAATGTGTAACATAAATAACCCACAACCTCTTAAGGGGTCATTGTACTCGTCATTATGAACAACTTTTACTATGGGACCAAACCTGGAATCGCAAAAAAAAATCAGCTGCTCCCTACATTTTCACGAGTTTGATGTAGATAAATGTACTGGTCAGCTGATTTTTTTTCGCGATTTCAGGTTTGGTCCCATAGTAAAAGTTGTTCATAATGATGAGTACAATGACCCCTTAAGAGGTTGTGGGTTATTTATGTTACACCTTGTATATTGATGATGTTATAAAAACTTCCTGACACTGTTGTTTACATAGAACTACAGCTAAAAAGTGAAAAATAAAAAAGTTATTTACAAAAATTCAACCGACTTCCAAAAAACACTATGAATGTGAAAAATAATTCAATTTCGGAAGTTTTGTACTTATTTTTTGCAAGTCAGTTGTTGTTTTAGTCATAAAAACTTTTGAAAATTATAATATTCAAATTCATAACCGACGCGTAAGGAAGTATTGGTATTGTTAGTTGTTACAGGATAATTTCAAATATAAATGTGACTAACTATCACATTTGTGTGTTCCTGTAAAATTCTTCATGTAAACAAGTTAATCATACTAAAATATTTATCAAAAGTATTGTTTTGAACTCATTTATTTTTGTGTAATCAGAAAGTGACAAAAAAAATTGTGTCGAGTTGTCTCGGGGTCGAGTCAATAATATACCTTACATACCTATATTAATATTAGGACCTTACCTATAAAACTGCCCTTTTACGTAGAAAAAATCAAACAATTTTTTAAAGGAAACGTCGATGCACATTTGCCATTTTAATGAAAGTTCTTTATTGCCTCTGCTATAGAAATCCTGAGGACGAGAATCGATGAATTCGGTGAGAGGGGGAGGGGAAAGTTAGCGGAGCGGGAAGCGGATGTGGTGAGGGGGGTGAGAGAGGGAGAGGGGGATGGGAAGAGTCGGGGGGTGAGAGGGGGTGCTGAGGGGATGATAGGGAAGGGGGGTGAGAGGGATAGAAAGGGGAGGGGGGTGAGAGAAAGGGGGGTTTGAGTGACTTTTTTGTATAATAGCACTGATTCATTGAAAATACCCAGCCCGACAGAAATGACCATAAAATAGATAGTCGGAAACTCGGAACGGCACAAAAAGCAGGAGTAAACTCCAGTCGTGCGTCGGAGCTGACACACACACTTTTTTTGTTTGTTTAATCTCTGGAACTACTAGTCGGACTTTAATAATTATTTTTGTATTTGTTAGCCCAATTCTTTATAACTCTTAGGTGCCGCGCAAAAACAAAAAAAGTCAGAAAGAACGCTAAGCGAAAACGACGTAGTAGCGCAGCGCAGGCAGGCAATGCGATGCGACGGGGTAGGTCGGGACAACAAGAAATTTCACGCGGACGAAGTCACGGGCAGAAGCTATTTCAATACATAAAAAGAAAAGTCCTGACTGACTGACTCACTCATCAACGCCCAGCCCAAACCCTTGGTCCTATAAAGCTGAAATTTTGCACAGAGGTTCCCTTTATAATGTAGACGTAGTAATAAGAACGGATTTTTGTTCCCGTGGGATATTTTCCGAAACGCGGGCGAAACCGCCGGAAAAAGCTACTAGTACATAAGGAAAGGGAAAGGAAAAGGGAAGGGGGAGGGGTGGTAAGGAAATTATAATAATTTATTAGGATTACAGGAAAACCGACCACGAATCGATTTAGTTATACTGAATTTAGTTTGTTTTGTATTTGAAGACACACGTTTAATTAATAATATTGATGAAGTGTAAATAACTGTTTTAAAATAATCATAGACAATACTAGTTTAGTGAAATGAATATACCCTAACGTAACTTACATTCTTATTACCATTTTGTGTCTTTCTGTAAGCTAAGATGCAGAGATTTATTTACTTTTTTATGATTTTTGCTTCGAGTTTGGCTACGAACGTGTTCATTTATAATCCCTTTGATTACTGTAAGTAACGTTATCTTATTTCTGAAACACCCTCAGGCGCCAGAGGTCTCGCTGGGGTCGCGGATTGTCCGAAGGGGTTACCGCGGCCCTGGCATAGGCAACTGAAGGAACACGGGTGGGTTTTAGTCAGTAAAAGTCTGACACGCCCTTCCGCTCCACCCAGAGCGGGAGAAGTTATTTGATGATTTCCCACCCTCAAAAAAAAAAAAAAAAAAGGCGCCAGAGGTCTACTTAATACATGAAAAACCAATGACATTAAACATCTAGACGTTGCCATGATTACAGTGTGAAGTGTGGAAGTGAGACACATAGTACGAAATTAGTAGGAAAATTGAGACAAAGCATTGTATCTTCTGTCTCTTACGACGTGCCGTATTTTTGCTTGGCGAACATTCAAATGTTAGCCAAACAAAGTGCTTTCACTGTTACAAAATTTAGGTATCTTGCGTCGATTAATTTAACTTTTTTGGACAGTTTTTGCATTGTGCGAATGTATTGACATGGGTTTCAGTCCAAAATATGGAAGATTTCTTACGTTAAACCTCATTTCTAATACTACATAACCTAGAAAAAGTATTATATTGCTGTCTCATGACCGGCCACGCGGTGGCTCGATCTAGATGTATATTATCTAAGTAAAAACGCATCGAAGAAGGTCTGGCTGTTTGTGTTTGTGAGATTTGTATTTTAAAACATTCCCACTGTACAGGAGACTGCCTCGTTGAGAGTTCGAGTGACCACAAGCGCGATTGTAGAGCAGTCATGCATGCTAAAACTAGTACTTTGCGTGTCAAATAAGAATAGTTCTGTCAAGACGCCATTTTGTTCCGCAATATTTGCGAACTTCGTTACCAATGCGTACTAATTTGACAGCTATCGGCAGTACTAATTTGACAGAGCTGTTAAATTAGTACTGCCGATAGCTGTCAAATTAGTACGCATTGGTAACAAAGTTAGCGATAGCTGTCAAATACACGATAGCTCTATCGTGTATTTGACAGCTATCGGCAGTATTAATTTGACAGCTATCGGCAGTACTAATTTGACAGAGCTGTCAAATTAGTACTGCCGATAGCTGTCAAATTAGTACGCATTGGTAACGAAGTTAGCGATAGCTGTCAAATACACGATAGCTCTATCGTGTATTTGACAGCTATCGGCAGTATTAATTTGACAGCTATCGGCAGTATTAATTTGACAGCTATCGTGTATTTGACAGCTATCGACAATATTAATTTGACAGCTATCGGCAGTATTAATTTGACAGCTATCGTGTATTTGACAGCTATCGACAATATTAATTTGACAGCTATCGGCAGTATTAATTTGACAGCTATCGTGTATTTGACAGCTATCGACAATATTAATTTGACAGCTATCGGCAGTACTAATTTGACAGAGCTGTCAAATTAGTACTGCCGATAGCTGTCAAATTAGTACGCATTGGTAACGAAGTTAGCGATAGCTGTCAAATACACGATAGCTCTATCGTGTATTTGACAGGTATCGGCAGTATTAATTTGACAGCTATCGGCAGTATTAATTTGACAGCTATCGTGTATTTGACAGCTATCGACAATATTAATTTGACAGCTATCGGCAGTATTAATTTGACAGCTATCGTGTATTTGACAGCTATCAACAATATTAATTTGACAGCTATCGGCAGTACTAATTTGACAGAGCTGTCAAATTAGTACTGCCGATAGCTGTCAAATTAGTACGCATTGGTAACGAAGTTAGCGATAGCTGTCAAATACACGATAGCTCTATCGTGTATTTGACAGCTATCGGCAGTATTAATTTGACAGCTATCGGCAGTATTAATTTGACAGCTATCGTGTATTAAATATTATTTGACAGCTATCGGCAGTATTAATTTGACAGCTATCGTGTATTTGACAGCTATCGACAATATTAATTTGACAGCTATCGGCAGTACTAATTTGACAGAGCTGTCAAATTAGTACTGCCGATAGCTGTCAAATTAGTACGCATTGGTAACGAAGTTAGCGATAGCTGTCAAATACACGATAGCTCTATCGTGTATTTGACAGCTATCGGCAGTATTAATTTGACAGCTATCGTGTATTTGACAGCTATCGACAATATTAATTTGACAGCTATCGGCAGTATTAATTTGACAGCTATCGTGTATTTGACAGCTATCGACAATAATAATTTGACAGCTATCGGCAGTACTTATTTGACAGCTATCGTGTATTTGACAGCTATCCTCAGTATTAATTTGACAGCTATCGTGTATTTGACAGCTATGGACAGTATTAATTTGACAGCTATCGTGTATTTGACAGCTATCCTCAGTATTAATTTGACAGCTATCGTGTATTTGACAGCTATCGGCAGTACTAATTTGACAGCTATCGTGTGAAGTTGTCAGCAAGCGCGATCCTATTCTTATTTGGCACGCATAGTATGCAAAATAATTGATTCCCTACAAAAGTTACACAGATGAACCTAATAAAATAAACGAAGATAATAAAATGTAACATAAATCTAATTATTAGGGATAAGAATGTAAAATAAATAAATAAATAAATATCCTTGGTTGGACATTTCACACAACGCCATCTAGTCCCAAGCTAAGCAACCTAATGCTTGTGTTATGGTAACGAGATGGCTGATAAACTACTTATATACATTTTTTTTTTTTTTGTAAATACATACATATTATAGATAGAAAACCACCCAGACTCGGAACAAATACTTGTAGGTCGTACAAATATTTGTTCCATGCGGGAATCGAACCCGCGACATGCTGCGCAGCAGTCAATCGCTCAACCACTGCGCCAACCGTGTCGTCAATGTGAATAGGATATATTATTTATAGGATATAGATATAGAGACAAATGGAAATTAAGATTAAATTACTAACTTAACAAAGGACCTCCAAAGCGAGGATGAGATCCTGCCAGCTCCAGTATGGGATGCAACCACGAGACCACTTTTTAAAGCGTTAATTTTGACTGTTCCCGCAATGGTGATATTACAGGTGGCGGACTGGCGGTATACGTTAGGCAGAATTTAAACGAATACAATAGACGCGGGGCAGATAGAATAGGCATAACTACTGTACTCGTGGTAGAGACAAATTAGCTGGTAGAGACAAAAATCTGGAAGGTTAATTCACATAATGGGTCCGTCGGTATACAATCGGCTACCAGATGAAATTGTAAGCGCAACGTCTGACAATGCTTTCAAAGCTAAACTTAAAGGCTGGCTAACCGACCAGGTATTATATGGCTTAAAAGAATGGTTTTAATTATTATTTATTATTATTATTTTTTTAGGGCATTATTATTTATATTTTAATTTAAGTATTATTATAAACTAACACTAATATATTATTTACATATTATGTACAAGTATAATATAGAAAATAAAAAGGGGAAGAGCTCATAGGGCATCAAAAAATTCGTCTGCATCGCTGTCAATGGGAAAAGTGCCCAAAAGGCTGGCGGCATTGCCACGTTGGATGGCAATGCTAATTCTTTGGGCTAAAAATAGGGCAGCCCTTTGGTCCCGTGTAGAGTCGACCAACCGCTTGGCGAGGTCCCGAAAAACTCGATGAGCACTCGGACCCCAAGGCCTTTGTTTCAACCCCAAACGGCTCAAACATATAGCTCCCAATAAGGTTATATTTTATTTTTAATTGATTTAATTATTATTTGTTTTTTTTTTACGAATGATTATTATATTGTTTTATTGGTATTTTCTCAATTAATCTGTAAATTATCATAACTTGTATAGTTATGCTCTATTTTTTAACGTATTTGACTATTGACATGTAATTTTTGATAATCTATACATATAAAACTCAAAAAAAACTCAAAACTCAAAGCATTTATTTCAATTAAACCAATTACAGGCACTTTTGAATTGTCAAAGAGTCGGTCAGTAGGTAAGTCAGAAAGTTGAAGCTAGTTGCCCATTCCAAAACGTAGATCTATGGAGAAGAACGGAAAATATAATAAAACAGTAACGAAAGAAAAACTGTACATTAAAAATTTTCGAGAAAAAATAAGTGGCTTTTGTTAGAAAAACGTAACTGATGACAAAAAGTGACTTTTTAGAATTTTTGTCTGTTTGTCTGTGTGTATGGTACGGCTTCACGCCAAAACTACTGGATAGATTGAATTGAAATTCAGCAAAAATGTTCTTTGTAAACCAAGGAAGGCTTTAGGCTACATATTATCACGCCGTATGCTATGGGAGGTAAGCAATATTGATTTTAAAAGGTTTTTGTTCGTAATTGAATGCAGAAAATGACCTGTTATTTATTTAATCAAAATTTAACTCTGGGAACATAATAATCACGCTATTTTTATAAAGGAGTGGGGCAGTAATATTATAAATTGCAAGGGAACAGCTATTCAACAATATGTCAACGGGGAATTCAGCGGTAAGGTCAGGCGACCGTTTACCGCACTACATGGTGCGAGTGTATTGTTTTAAAAAATCGACAATTCTTTTTTTTTAGTTTTTGTAATATAATATAATACGAGTACCTAATCATAACAACTTTTTTAAATCAATCTGGGTTTCACTTTGTACTTGTACGCAGAGCGAGCTTCGAGTTTAACCACTGTATCCGATAGATGGCGTTCAGCAAATGTCGTCTTTTTTGAATGATTTTCCGCAGAAGAGTGACACTCTTTCGGTCTTAGAATTAAATAAAATATTTTACGATAATAATCTTAGTGAAAATTGAAAATGGTTTCGGTTTCGGGTAGATCATGCATTGCTATTCTGGTCTTTGGACAGGTCCAAGCCCAGGGGTCGCGAGTGCCGCCGGGGTCGCGGGTTATTCGAAAGAGATACCTGTGGAGATACCGTGGCCCTGGCACAGGCAACTGAAGGAACACGGGTGGGTTT
Organism: Cosmia trapezina; assembly: GCA_905163495.3. Taxonomy (NCBI): domain Eukaryota; kingdom Metazoa; phylum Arthropoda; class Insecta; order Lepidoptera; family Noctuidae; genus Cosmia; species Cosmia trapezina. The sequence continues at coordinate 3,794,709 of LR991049.1, read as the reverse complement.
TAGTCAGTAAAAGTCTGACACGCCCTTCCGCTCCACCCAGAGCGGGAGAAGTCATTTGATGATTTCCCATCCACAAAACAAAAAAAAAAGTCTCAGGGGTCTAGGAATATTTGGTTCTGCATTTCTCTCTACAGGTCGAGACGAGATTGAGGCATCTTTAAAACCGACTTCAAAAAGGAAGAAGTTTTCAATTCGTCTGTTTTTTAGGGGTCCGTAGCCAAACGGCACACAGGAAGGGAACTCTTATCATTTCGTCCTATCCGTCTGTCCGTTCGTATGTCACACCTTTACTATGGTGAAGATCTGACACTTGAACTCATCAATAATGTACAGTAGGTAAACGTACTGTGATTTAGTTATTGTACAAAATCAAAGAAAATTACTGGTTTGGTAGTTACTATCCGTGGTAAACTAAGTAACTAAAGTTTGAAGCTGGAACGCAAAGAACAGTGCATTTACATAAAGAACCTAGAGGATAAAATAGAAAACTTTGAAAAACAATCCTGTATGACAAAGTTAGAAATAAGAAATGTGCCTAAGCTACAAAATGAGACAAAAAATAATCTTTGTAATGCAGTCATCAAAATTGGTGAAACATTGAACATTCCTTTGCATGCCTCCAATATAAGAGACATCTATCGACCCTTCGTGAAACCGGATGTTGTTAAACCAATCGTAGTGGAATTTACATCAGTCTTAACAAAAGAAAGTGTTATGAATAACCTTAAAAAACTATCCCTGCAAGAGAAGAAAGATAAACTGAATACCTCTATTTTTAATCTAGAAGGTCCTCAGAAACCAATATTTATCTCGGATTATCTTACTCCAAAGGGAAGACGACTTTTCTTTTTGGCCCGTGATTTTGCTAGTACCCACAATTATGATTTCTGCTGGACATCATATGGTAAAATTTACCTTAGAAAGAAAGAGGGGATGCAGCATATCCGCGTCGAAGAGGAGGCAGATCTTAATAAGATTAAGGGAAAAACAACCGAATGACTATCTTTCCTTGTCAACCTTCGCTTCCTTGTAGTATTTTTATGCGTACATAATTCTATAATAATTCATAATTTGCATGCTAATATTGTAATAGTTTTAAATTACTACTCTGATAATATTTTTTGTTCTTTTTATATGTACTCCACACATACACAAATCCACACGTTATTTTTATTTATTGACAAAATATCACAAAGTTTTTTCTCATGCCAAATTATCATATACATATTTTTATTCATTAACAGTAAACGTAAAAGTATAGTATTCCTTTGTGTCCATAAATAACCACCGTGACTTTTTAATTTTATTTCAAGATAATCGCTTTGTTTGTGTTGTTGTAATGTCGAAAAGTAGCTCTAGTCCATTTTTGCAAGGTACTTCGTTATTTTTCGATATTAAAAATGCTTGATTTTGCCTCCGAAATTGATAGTATATCTATCTCGGAATCTCGCTATTGTGACGTCGAGGACTGTAGCAAGTTAGTATCAAGCCCTGCTAATTGCTTGACAGTATTAACTCAAAATATTCGAAGTATATCACGAAATATTGATGATTTTGTTACAATGCTGAGTAGATTAAAGATTGATTGCGATATCATTATCCTAACTGAGTGTTGGTTATCGTGCGACCCTGTGGTGCCGAGATTGGATGGTTACAGCCATCACATTACTAAATACTGCGTTAACCAAAACGACGGAATTACAGTATTTTGTAAATCGAATCTTGTTATTACCTGTGAAGAGCCTTCCTGTGAAGACTTTAACTGTCTTGTAATAAAGATTGGTACTGAAAGTGTTATTTTAGCCATTTATCGATCGCCTTCAAATATAAATATTGACAACTTTCTCCAATCTTTAAATGACATTTTAAATAAGTTAGGCAGTTTCAAAAATATTTCCATTATTGGAGATATCAATATAAATATCTGCCCTGAATCTCAGGAGTCAAGGACGCTCGACTATCTGAATCTGTGTGCATTTCATGGACTTTTACCAGCACACTCTCTCCCGACTAGACAAAATAAATCATGCCTTGACCATGTTATGCTAAAAACACAAAAATTAGCTCTTACACTGGTGTTAAACTCTACAATTACGGACCACCAAGCAGTCCTACTCTGCTTGCATCTTAAACAAAAGAGAACCTTTAGCTATGTTTCAATGAACCGGATCGAGACTGAAGGGTTAACGTCAGATCTCACAAAAATCGATTTTTCACCTATCTATGCGTCAACCGATCCCAATTTCGCTATGGAATACATCTCCGTGTCAATTCAAAGGGCTATATCGCTAAATACAGTTGTAATAAAATATCCAAGACGTCATAAAATTGTGAAGCCATGGATTACACCTGGGCTGTTAAGGTGTATTCGACATAGGGACAGGCTTCATAAAATAATGCGTGAATCACCTGATAATGAGATTCTTAAAATTACTTACTCCAGGTATAGAAACCATTGCAATAACCTATTAAAAAAGGTCAAACGAATGTATGATAGAGACTTATTAACAAAAGCGGGAAATAACAATAAAAAAATATGGGAAGCGATCAAAACAATAACTAATACAACTAAATTGAAACATAGTGCTACGGAATTATTAAATCCATCAAAAACAAAAGAGTCTGTAGAGATGGTGAACAATTTCTTCGCATCAATCGGGAAAAAGCTGGCTGATAATACTCATTCCTGTTTAAACCCTTCCCATAGTAACTTTAATAAAGCTCCCTCACAACTGGTTTCTAAATCCTTTGTATTGCTGGAAACTGATGAGTCTGAAGTGGAACATTTAATATTGAACCTGAAAGATGTGTGTGCCGTTGGTTGGGATTCTGTACCAAATAATTTCCTCAAAGAATATAGACACATTTTAGTCCATCCATTAACGTATATTTTCAACCTCTGTTTAACTAAAGGTCAGTTTCCTACGATGTTAAAGAAATCAGTAGTATACCCAATTTATAAGTCGGGTGATAGAGACCGTGTCACTAATTATAGACCCATCTCCATATTGCCTTCGATCTCCAAGCTTCTAGAACGATTAATAAATAGTAGATTGATTGATTACCTGGAATCAAATAACCTTTTATCCAACAACCAGTTTGGTTTTAGAGCAGGTAAGTCTACTAGTGATGCAGTCCACGAGCTCCAGGACTATGTGGTAAAAAATATTGATTCAGGTAAAAAGACAATAGGCATTTTCCTTGACCTAGCCAAGGCATTTGATACGGTCTCTACGCCTTTGCTGATTCTAAAATTAGAACGCCTTGGAATAAGAGGAAATCAACTGCAACTTTTAAACGACTACCTCTCTAATCGTTTTCAGTGCGTTAAGATTAATGACTGTATCAGCAGCGATATACCTATCACTCACGGAGTTCCGCAGGGGAGCATTCTGGGACCAACACTCTTCCTTGTATACTTGAATGATCTCTGTAAACTAGACCTTTCAGGAGGTAAAATTATATCATATGCAGACGACACAGTTTTGTTGTTCTCTGCCGATACCTGGGACAAAGTATATAGGGAGGCGCAGGATGGATTCAATGTTGTGACTCATTGGCTGCAGAATAACTCACTGACTCTTAATCCGGAGAAAACCCAGTACATGACATTCTCGATGCTCACTCTAAATATACAGCTTCCTTATACCCCCTCGATTACAGCACATAGTTGTTGTAATAGCTTGGTTTGCTCTTGTCCAACAGTAACAAAGACAGCGTCAATTAAATATCTTGGAATTATTCTTGACTGTAACCTCTCATTCAGACACCATATTCACCTTCTTACATCTAGGACAAGAAAATTGATCTATGTTTTCAAGAACCTTAGACATGTTGCGCCCCCAAAATTAGTGAAGCAAATATACTTAGCACTAGTACAGTCCATTCTTCAATATTGTATCACCGTTTGGGGAGGTGCACATAAAACTATATTAAAGCCCTTAGAAATAGCCCAGAGGGCTGTACTAAAAGTTAGTACTTTTCGCCCATATTTGTACCCAACCCATCTTGTTTACCAGTCGTGTGAGGTTCTGACAATTCGCCAGTTGTTTATATTTCTTGTGGTTATGAAGCAACACTCTTTACTACAATTCTCAAAGGGTGATCTAGCTAGAAGACGAAATAATGTTATTAGTAATAATGACCGACCTTTTTTCAGGCATGCTTACGTAAACAAATATTTTTGCTTCTTGGGGCCGTACCTATATAATAAAATAAATGACGCTTTGGAAATATACCCGCTAAATAAAAAGATATGTAAAAGTAAAATCTTTAATTTTATAAGTAAACATACGTATGAAGAAACAGAAAACTTATTAAAGATAGTTAGATAGTAAATGTCTTTTATACTCACCCTCTCACACTCTTTCACTCACTTTCACACACTACACACCGAGAGGTTAACACTCCACACACCATTTTTGTTTATTTTGTTTTAAACTTTTTTCTGTGCTATGATATACCTCCTATTAATATTATGTCTAATTAAGTTAGTAATGTAATGGTCATCATAAGGAAGAGCGCTGATGTCCGAGATACAGATATTTTTATCTAGTTCAGACACAGATGCCTTCAGTATAAAATTAAGAAAATTTGATTGTGTCCTGTATATCTGATCAAATGTAACATATGTTGTGTCAAATAAATATATTATTATTATATTATTATTATTAATTATGGACTTCGAAAATAAGAAGGTAAATACCTACTTACCCCATGGAACTCCAGTAGTACTTACATTATTGTGAACGGGTAACCGAACGGAAGATGAAACACAGTAGGTTAAGTACTTAACAGTGGTCAACTGATCATGGACTGCTAAGAAACCCTACTGTCACGGAACTCCTCAATGACGAGCAGTATCTATACCTGCCTACATATTGTGACATGGGTTATCGCGCGGGATGTGAAAAAAAGTTGCTGAGTATCAATTTAGAGAAGTAGGTACTTACGCGAATTAGTGTGAGGTAGGTAGGTGTAATACGCGCCACGAAAGATGAGACTTGACGAACGGCGTACCGCGCCTCCCGCGCTGCGCGATTAGGCGATGACGCCCGATCCCTTCCCGTTTCTACCTCATACCGCTAAAGAGACCTATAAATCGTCTACTGCGCAAGTCAAACCAGGTGGTGTGTCAAGTCTCTTAGTGGCACGTATTGCACCATAATGCAATATAATTATTAGTAGGTATTTATTAAAGACTGTTAAAGTTTCGGTAATTCGCACGGACGTAAAAATATCGCGGCGGGATTTTATCGCGCACTGGATTTTCAACTCTCGGTGTTGAGCCGAGCTTCGAGAATCCAACCTAATAACAGGGTGAATCCCAGCGCGTCGAAAAAACACTGTTGGATTTTCAACGTTTGATTAATGCGCAAGTTCCTTGATATTTATTTATTTTCACAAATCAAAGTGACACTTCGTCGCTTTGTCATTATAAACCGCAGTGACTGCATTCGAAAGGGCTGTGGTAGAGAACCCCAGGAATGAAGAATCTTCCGATCTTGCCTGGTGGGAAGCACTACGTCCCACCAGGCAAGATCGGCAGATTCTTCATTGGAGGAGTTATATGGGTTACCTACACCTTATCTAAGCGATACATTACTTGTTTTCCGACATGCACGTGAACGAAGTCGCGGGCACAGCTAGTTATTAATAAATAAACTAACTAAACTAAACAGTATTAAATTAAGTGAAATAGGAAAAAATATATCTAGATAGGTACCTAAGATTAAGACAACCTTGAAAAAAATGTATAAATGGGCACTTATTATTCTAGTGTCGTACTATAGTTAATCCCTACTGTGTAGACTGTTTGTCCACGCACCGGGAACGGGACGTCAACGAGAAAACAGAAGACGGCGCCGACGTAAATGTACTATCGCTACTTCGACGCCGTCATCTGTTTTCTCGTTGACGTCCCGTTCCCGGTGCAAAGGAGGAACAGTCTTAGGGTTGATTATTAGTGAACTGCTTCCTCTCAGGAGGGTTAGACCAAACGAACACAGAAACAGAACAAGAGCAGAAGCATTCTTTTCTCGATATTCTAGACGTTTTATGTGAGAGAGACCAACGCAGGAATGTTCTGTCCCTGTTTACACAAAAATAATTAGGTAAAAAATTCCCCACTTTAGAATGTGCATTCGCTCGTTTGGTCAAAATTGACGTTTTTTGTTTATTTATTTATTTATATACAGGCTTACCAACTAGTTACACATAGCATTAACCCAATCTTTGACATAGGTAATTATAGATCTCGCATGTATCATAATATCACCTATCATGTATCCTTTACGGGGCAGTTGAATGTTAATTCAGCGAATTAACTTTTAACATGTTACGTTACATGCTTTTTGTTTTTAGATTATAACAGACAGGATGCTGAACCTGTGTCTAAATCTGCCGCTCCGTGGAAATTCAGATACACCTCGACTGATCGGTTATATATTACAGTGTATCATGCTTACATCTTATCACCGAGTTTTAGTGTGGTCAATGCAGCCGTAACATTCGAATCAGAATATGGTAAGCTTCTGGTTTCTAACTTTCTACCCTGTAACTAGACAGCACATTCACACTCGTTCATGCGACGAAATACTGAGAATAATTTTGTGATGTTTGTGAACTACAATTTCCAACAATACCATCGGATTAGTTTAACGAAGTTTGTTCAAATTCAGACTTGTACGTGTATGCGCGATGATGCCGTTGTGGACCGATGAATGGAAAATAAATAACGATAAATGGTTCCCAAATGATGTAATATAATTTAATTTAACATAAGGTAATTTTTGTACTTAATGTAAAAATAAAAAGTGACATTTTTCTTGTCAAAGCTATGTAACAAGTAAAGAATCTGATGGCTAATTCTCGTACCTAAAAACGTTCACAATCTCATTCCAGCGTCAATCAAATGTCAAAAATGTAGGTAAACGCTATACAATTTTTGACAGATTGAGACTGAGATGAGATTGTGAACGCTGTTAAAAATACGAGAATTGCCCCTCAGATAGCGCGTGCCGGCGTCAGTCGTCTGCGCGCCTCGACTGCGCAGTCTTCTGGAATCTTCCACGATGACACGTCGATTGCATATGTGTGCATGCACTTGCACACATATGCGAGGCATTAACAGTACGATATAATTGAGTAGCAGGAACATTTTGGAGTATTATTACCTACTTGTGTAAAAAGATGTAAAGAGTAATTTTGCCTTTCTAATACGTTTCAGGTCTCGTACCTGTCAAGAAAGTAAAACTTCCCAATGGTGAAAAAGTTAATGTAATTGTTCAACAATTTAGAGGCATTAATGAAACAATAATAAACCTAAATTTGTACACATCAAATGGCTTGTGTACAACTATAAGAGTTGCCGAAGGGAGACTCGACTCCACATTACGGTCCAGTAAAGACAAAAAGGAATATAAATGTAAGAGATTATTACATTGTTACAATACTGAGAGCGGCAATTCTCGTATTTTTAACAACGTTCGCAATCTCATCTCAGTCTCAATCTGTCAAAAATTGTATAGAGTTAGCCTACATTTTTGACATTTGATTGACGCTGGCATGAGATTGTGAACGTTTTTAGGTACGAGAATTGGCCATCAGAGCTTTAATATAAGTTTTTGCGATGCTTTTGTGTAAATTGTCAGCAATTGACAGTTCCTAATGTAGTTGGCATTAAGAAAATCGTGCAAACAAAAGAAAAACGTGTCTTGACTGATTGGTGTTTTTTTTCTTACAGATGCTGATATTTGTTTCAAAGGAGTCGACAAACCCTGCGTGTTAGTGGTGGACTTGAAGGACTTCAGATGTGAAGGTAATACTTTACCTTTGCTTCTTTCTCTCTACAATATTGTAAAGAGCAAAAAAAAAAAAACTCTGTCATAAATATCTGATTCTTATTCTGAAACGAAATTTACACGTAAATATACAGGGTGACATTGAACACATGCGACAAACCTGAAATCGCGAAAAAAAATCAGCTGTTCAGTACATTTCGACGAGTTTGATGTAGATAAATGTACTGAACAGCTGATTTTTTTTTCGCGATTTCAGGTTTGGTCCCATAGTAAAAGTTGTTCATATTGATGCGTAGAACACCCCCTTAAATTTTGTCGCATGTGTTCAATGTCACCCTGTATATTTAAGTTCGTGATTTATGAAATGAGAATTAAACTGAATCATATAGTATAACAATGGTATTCTTCAAGTATTAGGAGCTGTTATTTTAAGATACAAGGTTACAACAGATCGAGCTCCCTAACATACATACAAAAACTAACGTCTTCTTCCCATGATGGTAGACAGAAACTACAACTAAGCTATTCTGTAATCATCTCACCGTGAAAACTTAAGTGAAGTGAGCGTGGAGTGATCTGTCAGTGTCATTCCACCAGATGCTAGCGAAGGACCAAGCACATTTTTACAGTCATAATCGAGATTTTTTTTACGCTATTCTAGTGGTCAATTTATATTATTTCAAAGCTAGTACCTATTTAAGTGTCTAAACATTACTACACCTATAAGAGGTTTCTAAATAAAATTGCAAAACATTTTTATTTGACTATTTTATTTTAAAAACCCCTAAATAGTAATGTTTATACACCATACTTACTAGCTTACAAATAATATAAAATCATTATGTATAGAATTCGCATAAAAAATATAATTGAAATCTCGATTATGATTGTAAATGTAATTTAATTTGGTTCTATATAAAATACGTATGTCTATAAAATAGTTATTTTCGCACCGAAAGCAGAAAACCTAATGAGGAGCTTGTGGCTAAGTAATAACAGCCGCACGGGTCTATCTATTAGGTTAAGATACGCTTACCGGGGTTGGACGCGGATGGGTGACTTATTTAAGTACCAAGACTCCTCCGTGCTTCGGAAAGCACGTTAAGCCGTTGGTCCCGGCAGTCATTCGCGCATCTTTGATAGTCGTTACGGGTCGTCAGAAGCCCGAATTCTGACAACCAGCTTACCAAGGGGTATTACCCAGTTACTGGGTTGTGGAGGTTAGATAGGCAGTCGGTCCATGAAAAATACTGGTATTCAGCTGCATCCGGTTGGGAAAAGTAGTTGTAAAAACGTAGAAAAAAGGAAAAGCAGAAAAGGCTACGCAGATTGACTTTTCGCACCGAACTGTGAATCTTGCTCAGGTTTTTCTTGTGTGAAAATATATTAAGATAATTAATTATTCATATTATTATGTCCTACAAATAATAACATTATGTACCTATTGCAGTGCCTCCGATAACCAGTGAAAAACCAGAGAAACGAGTAATTACAGCAAAGCCTTTCACTAGTTTACAAAACAATAAGAATACTTTTAAGTCTAACGTTACAACATTACCACATGAAACAACAGTTACAACAACAACGACTTACAAAATGGCGGCTCCTGTCACTCGTGAGTTTTACATAATTATCTTATGTCAGATAACTCTGGTATCGGACACTTCATTCAAGTGAATGTTCATTTTCGTTTCATTCCACGTTCACACGACATCAATGATATTATACACTATACTAGAAACGTTTAGGTAGTTAAATAAAGGTAAAAAATCTTGATGTGTCTTTTATCTTTTTTTTATTTTAAAACCTCAGTTTAAAAATAAAATGCAAATAAAAACCAATGCAAATACAACAATAATGATTACTAAATCAATTGAAACATTATTTGTTTTTATATGTGTTTGTGTAAAAAGTCACATCAAGATTGTGTACCTTTATTTAACTACCCTAAACCTTTCCAGTATAAATATTTTACGTTCATAGTTACCGACGACGTTTAAAATATGTTCGTTACACATCACTACAGAGCGTTTAGTGTTGACGCGCGGACGACAAAAAAAAAATAATAATGAAAAAATAAAAAAATGTTTATTGAAGAAAAGCCAAAGTAGGTACTCGCTAAAACAATGTTATATTTAAAACTAGGTGGCTATGCTATGCACAATACATTGAAACTCTGATCTCTAAACTAGGGATATCCCTGTATCTAAGAGATCAGTGTCCCTCCGCAGCAAAGTCACAAGCCATTATAAAAAAAAAATAAAAAAATGAAAAAAAAAAAAAAAAAAAAATATCCTTGGACATTTCACACAACGCCATCTAGTCCCAAGCTAAGCAACCTAATGCTTGTGTTATGGTAACGAGATGGCTTATAAACTACTTATATACATTTTTTCTTTGTGTTGACGCCAATTTAACTATGTAAAGAGACGCATGAACCTACATTGAACTAGTTGCCAATAAACCTCGTAAAGAACAGACGTATTTCATTTTAAAATCCAACGACACAGTGCAATCAATAGTAAACCTAATCGCTCAGTACATTTGGTCGAAAACGAGCCGGATACAACCGCATCAAGCATTGACGGAGCGCTGCCTCGAGAACAATAGACCCGCATTCCATTGAGAGATAAGGGAACACCTGGTGTTGTTTTGCACGGATTTCTTAGAATTGGTCAATTAGTGTGTGTGCAAAGTGTATCGGTGTATCATTCGAACATTTATAACTTGTAAACAAACAGACTACATTTGAAGATTCTTGTGATTTAAACAAAAACAATGTCAACTCGAGCAGACCAAGCGCTATGTGTACTAGAAGATATAATGTCAACACTCAAAAAGACTCAAATAAACCTTAAAAAGTGCCCAAAAGAACGGTTATCGAAACCTGCCTATTTACAAACTCGTATTGAAACGATTGAAGAATACTGGGTAGCTTTTAAGAAAGCACACCATGATTTATTGATAAGTACAACTCGGGAAGAACGTGAGGACATTCCGTACTACGTAAATGATGAATTCCTCCTTCATGAAGACTTATACATAAGTATGTTAGGAGATCTTAGAGAAATGTTGGCTTCATGTACGAGTACTTTGAAGACGACTGACCAACCTTCATGCAGCAATACGTCGTGTGATGGAAAATTACGTACTAAAGTGATGCTACCTAACATACAACTTCCTCCGTTTTCCGGTAACTACGAAGAATGGCCTACATTTAAGGACTTGTATGTGTCATTAATTCATGAATGCACTACACTAAGTGAAGTTGAAAAATTACATTATTTAAAGACCAGTATCACGGGCGAAGGAGCATCATTATTGAAGCACGTTCAGGTGACGGGTGCTAATTATATTCAAGCTTGGGAAACGCTGAATCACAGGTACGATAATAGGCGCATAATAGTAAATGCATTAATGAAGCGATTATTTTATCAGAAAAAATGTACCAATCAAACTGCGGCTCAGCTGAAAGCTCTCCTGGATTGTACCACTGAGGTTATTAACAGCCTAAAAAACGTAAAAGTGCCTACCGATTCCTGGGATCCTGTAATTATATTTCTGGTTGTGCAAAAGCTGGACCCGGAGTCACACAAAGAATGGGAACAGACTGCCTACTCAGTGAACGCTCAAGAGCTGCCTACATGGAAGGAATTGCGCGAGTTTTTAGAAGCCAAATTCCGGACGCTTGAAATGATTTCCCCTACGACTACCACTAAACCTACCAAAGAGCGTGTTCTTCATGTGATAGCAACAGAAAATGATAAACAAAAACCATGTGCTTTGTGTAAAGAAACGCACACACTGTGTCATTGCAGCTTATTCAATAAAATGACCATTAATGAAAGAAGCGAACATGTCAAAGCGAACAAACTATGTTTCAACTGCCTTGGGGCGGGACATTCGGTGTTCAAGTGCCGTATGCCAATGTCTTGCCGCACCTGTAAGAGACGACATCATACACTTTTACATCAACCAAAGAAGATTGATGAAGCGGCTCCGAATGTAGAAACCAAGCAACCGACTTCATCCAGCCAAGCAGATGTAGAAGAGAAGAAAGTTCACACAATGATTGCGTCTCATTATACCGCGGGGCAGAAGATATCTCTATTGGCTACCGCAGTAGTAATTTTGAAGAGTGAACAAGGACACACTACTGTTCTAAGAGCGCTGATAGACTCAGGATCTCAAGCATGTTTTATAAGCGAGAAGGCAACTCAGATCCTGAACCTAGAAAAATCATCAGTAAATCTAATCGTCTCCGGAATGGAATCCATGAAAGTCAGAGTCAAGCATGAGGTCAAGTTTCAAGTATTGTCACGATGGGAAGACCAATTCAATTTACCTATCAGAGCCTACGTGATGTCCAAGCCCTTGACCTCAAACATACCTATAAACACCACGATGGGGACTAATTGGCCGCATATAGCAAACCTCCAACTAGCAGATACAAATTATTATGCATCAGGACCTATTGATCTGTTGTTGGGTGTAAACGAATATGCAGCAATTCTCAAGCAAGGACTTATTAAAGGTCCACCAGACACACCATGCGCCCAAAATACCTACTTGGGATGGATTTTAATGGGTGGAATAACAATTAAACTGAACGCACGAGAAAAATCTTTGACGGCCATGAAGCAAGAAATTAACATAGAAGATTTACTGACCACAATATGGGAAGTAAACTTACCCTAACTGAACAACTATGTGAAAACATATACGAGAAGACACACAAGCGAGATAAAGACGGAAAATATATAGTCAAGCTACCGTTTAAAACAGAACAACCAAAATCAGTAGAAGGCAACACAAGAGAAATAGCAAAAAGAAGACTCCTTCAACTAGAAAAAAGATTAAATCAAAATACAGAACTGAAGCAAGAATATACAAAGGTGATTAACGAATATAAAGAATTAAAACATATAGAAGAAATACCTAAGGATGAAATAAATAATAAATCAGTATACTTACCTCACCACGCGGTGATCCGTAGTGACAAGGAAACAACGAAGACTCGTGTTGTATTCGACGCTTCGTGCAAGGGCTCCAACGGTATTTCACTAAATGATGAACTTTTGTTGGGTCCTATATTACAAGATGATTTGAGAAGTATAATCATTAGATGGAGAATTCATGCTGTTTGTTATGTTTCTGACATTCACAAGATGTACAGAATGATCTGGACAAACAAAGAAGACATCGATTATCAAAGAATTCTATGGAGAGATAATATATCAGAAGACATTAAAGACTACAGACTTTTAACCGTGACATTCGGAACGGCTTCCGCACCCTATCTCGCCGTAAAAACACTCATGCAATTGGCTGATGACGAAGGTGACAAATATCCCGAAGCTGCAAGGATATTGCGTGAAGATCTTTACGTTGATGACGTCATGTCCGGAAACGATGATCTGGAACAAGCTATAAGAATCAGTCAAGATCTCAAAAAGCTACTGCGTCTAGGTGGCTTCGAACTGAAAAAATGGTCATCTAACAACCGTGATTTCATGGAGACTATTGAACCAAGTGAAAGATCATCCAATGCACATCTAGAACTAAAGATCGATGGAACAATTAAAGCCCTGGGCATACAATGGAATTTGGGTAGAGACCAATTCGAATATAATCTGAACTTACCAGTTATCGGCAAAGCAATCACGAAGCGAAGCATTCTATCCGACATTCAAAAGTTATTCGACCCGCTCGGATGGATTGCACCTTGCCTTGTTGTGGCGAAGATTTTAATTCAACAACTCTGGCAAGAAAAGATTGATTGGGACGAAGTCTTGAATACAACACTGGCTGAAAAATGGGCTACAATAAGATCTGATCTTGAACATGTAAATGGAATCTACATTAATAGATGGATGGGAACGTCAAGCTTGAGACAAGATTCTATAGAAATCCACGGTTTCTGCGATGCCTCTATACAAGCATATGGGGCTGTGGCATACTGCCGAGTCACAAACTCAGATAGCACAGTAAAAAGCACAATCATTGCTGCAAGAACAAGAGTAGCTCCTTTGAAAACTATTTCATTGCCTCGACTAGAACTGTGTGGAGCTTTGCTTCTATCCAAACTACTTAATCAAATAAGGCATGCAATGAGAATACCTACAACACAAATCTATGCTTGGACAGACTCATCTATTGTAATCTCCTGGTTACATGGCGATCCGAACAAATGGAAGGCGTTTGTGGCAAACCGCGTTGTCGAGATCACAACCAATGTAAGTTGCAGTCAGTGGCACCATGTCCAGTCTCACGATAATCCAGCTGACATTGCGTCAAGGGGTATGTCAGTAGCCAACTTGAAAGGTTGCGACCTATGGTGGAACGGACCACAGTGGTTATTACACCAGAAGATACAGTTCACTAAACTAAACATAACACCAACAGACCTAGAAAGAAAGAAAAACACGATACAAGCTCTGAAAATAACAAAAAACGAAGAAAGTAATAAAATATCTGCACAACTCGACGACTTTGATACTCTGACTGAATTGCTGAGAGCAATCACCTACTGCCGAAGATTCCTGAAACAAAAGAAATTAAAGGAAAACATAGATAGTACAATCACAACTGAAGAACTCCAACTCTCCCTGCAAACCTGTATAAAAATAGAACAAGAGGAAGATTTTAAAGAGGAGATAGAAAGCTTAAAAATAAAGAAAAGAGTAAAAAAATCAAGCAAATTAAAATCATTAAATCCTTACCTTGATGAGTATGGAGTCCTCAAGGTGGGCGGCCGGCTCAGGAACGCAGAGTTGACTGATGAATGCAAGCATCCAATCATTCTAGGTCGAAACAGTAAACTTACCTATCTTATAATAGCAGAAGCCCACTCGAAGACGTTGCATGGAGGTATACAATTGATGCTTACTTACCTCAGATCCAAATATTGGATACTGCGAGCAAAAACGCTGGTCAAACAATACATCCATCGTTGCTTGGTGTGTGCTAAACTAAACGCAAAAGTGAGAACACAAGTAATGGGTGACTTACCAAGCGTACGGGTGAAACCAGCACGAGCATTCCTCAACTCAGGGGTCGACTTCGCGGGACCATTCCAAGTATTGTTGAGCAAGGGCAGAGGAGCCAGAACTAGCAAGGCCTATATAGCCATATTTATTTGCATGTCCACAAAGGCACTTCATTTGGAATTGGTTGGTGACCTAAGTACAGCAGCATTCATAGGCGCCTTCAAAAGGTTTTGCGCCCGCAGAGGAAAATGCATAAATCTGTGGAGCGACCAAGGGCGAAATTTTGTTGGCGCTAACAAACAGCTATATGAAGCCTGGAAAGAAGCTGGTCTGCAATTTGATGGAAAAATAGCTGAATTACTTGCTAACGACGGAACTCAGTGGCATTTTATACCGGCGTATTCACCTAACTTCGGAGGACTATGGGAGGCCGGAGTAAAATCCGTAAAATATCACTTGAAGAGAGTTCTCACTACAAACTTGACATTCGAAGAGATGACGACGGTTCTCTGCGAAATCGAAGCATGCCTGAACTCGCGCCCGTTATGTCCAATGGACGACGACACCATGCAAGCACTGACACCTGGTCATTTTTTAATAACGGAAGCACCAGTCACCGTCCCAAACCCAAACATAAAGGACGCTAAAATAAGTAATTTGACACGGTGGCAATATACGCAAAAATTGTTGAGTGACTTCTGGTCGCGATGGCAGAAAGAGTACCTAACGAGACTCCAACAGAGGCCAAAATGGTTAAAACGCGAAGAAGAGTTTAAGAAGGGAGACATAGTGCTGATCAAGCAAGACAATCTCCCTCCGGGAAAATGGTCCATGGGACGCATCACCGACAAGCACCCCGGCCCCGACGGTTTAACCAGAGTGTACAGCGTAAAGAGCGGTGACAGTATAACCAAGCGATGTGTGACAAAGTTATGTGCTTTACCAATCGATACATTGCCTGATGAGATGATTGTTTAACGTACCTATCTAGCTTTATTTTGCATGTATCTTAACTTAATAAATTATTGTTTTGAAAGGACTATCATAGTCCTTTGGTGGGCGGCTTATGTTGACGCCAATTTAACTATGTAAAGAGACGCATGAACCTACATTGAACTAGTTGCCAATAAACCTCGTAAAGAACAGACGTATTTCATTTTAAAATCCAACGACACAGTGCAATCAATAGTAAACCTAATCGCTCAGTACACTTTGTAAATACATACATATTATAGATAGAAAAACACCCAGACTCGGAACAAATACTTGCAGGTCGTACAAATATTTGTTCCGTGCAGGAATCGAACCCGCGACATGCTGCGCAGCAGTAATCAGTAATGTCCCAATTAGGGCGTTTTCGAGTCCTCACGACGCGCGCGCTGGAAATATATCTTCCTCTTTTTATATACAGGGTTATTGGTAAAACACCAACAACCTTTTTAGAGGTCATTGTACTCATCATTGTGAAGAACTTTTACTATGGGACCAAACCTGAAATCGCGAAACAAAAAACAGCTGCTCCCTACATTTTGACGAGTTTGATGTAGATAAATGTACTGAACAGTTGATTTTTTTTCGCGATGTCAGGTTTGGTTCCATAGTAAAAGTAGTTCATAATGATGAGTACAATGACCCCTTACGAGGTTGTTGGTATTTTACCAATAATCCTGTATAATACATATCATTGCACGATATCTACAAAATTGTGTACAAATTAACTCGCTTCGCTTTTCGTCCATTCGGAGTGCGAGTGAATGATGCCGAATGCCGAAATCCAACAGCGTTTGATTGGTTCAATAATTAATGGATTTGTCAGTTTTGTTTCATTTTGAGAGACGCGTCTGATATCAGCTTTATTATCAGTCACCATGCTGACTGACTGGTTTGCCTTTTTCACCATCACAAGAACTATTCTCGCATCGAACTAAATATTTACATTGTATATTGCAGGTTTTCCAATTGTTACACGGAAGAGTGAAATTATAAAGACAACAACAACGGTTTCAACTGATTTAGCAAACAATACTTTACTACCTAACGTTCTACCTTCCCCACCTTTGACTACTTCTGCGTCGAACTTTTCATCATCACCACATGACGATAAGAAAACGTCGACTCACAGCTTTGCAAATAATACTGGTAATCACCTATATATTATTACGTAGACACTACCGCCATCTGTTATCGAGCAGCAGAACTACTCAATTCGTCCATTCGTTACAGATATTCTTAGAATATTCTAACCCTTCCAGAATTTTCTAAATGGTTAACGTCGTGTTGCATCATTCTAGATAATTCCTGTGAATACTAGAATGTTCTCGAACTATGTCCTCGAAATTTCTAGAAGCTTACACTCGTTATACAAATATAGGGTTACCAGCGCTGCGAGGCAGCCCTCTAACCCTTGACCCGGCCTGCCCGCGGAGCAAGTAGCTATAAATACCGTCCCTAATAATAATAACAATCCGATGCTATAAGTCCCCACTTGCTCAGTAACCAGTAGCGCCTTAAGCCTAGGTTCGAGTTACACTATGGGACGGACGCCCTTAGCTGTGCTACTTAAATTTTTATTAACACGGCGAGAGGCCTTTCTAGTCCTTCCAATGTCCGGTTAAGCAGCCAAGGCTTTCCGGGGCCAACTGAAAGAGGTACGAACCAAAAAAAAAACAGGTCAGTTTGGAATGCGAAACAGTGAATTAATTCGTGATATAACTTTATTCCGTGTTTTATTTGTAAGTTAGTGTTTTTGTTAAAAATTGGTCTACATTTATTTATCACGAACCCAGCTCGTAACAATATTGACATTTCAGCGGCGAAGTGTCAATTTTTGTAAGCGAGAAGCCGGTTTTAACTTACTTAGGTACTTAGCAATAAAGTAAAAATTAATTTAGTAACTTAAAAATAAAAATATTTTATTAACAATTTTTTTCACTATCACAAGAACTATTCTCGCATCTGACTAAATAATGACATCGTATTGTTGTATATTGCAGGTCCTCCAATTGTTACACGAAAGAATGAAAACCCAAAGACAACAACGCCTTCAACTGAGTTAGCAAACAATAAAACTACTTTTGTGTCTAACGTTTCATCATCGCCACATGAAAACAAGAAAACGTCGACTAACAGCTCTGCAAATAATATTGGTAAATAAATTCATATTTCAGTGGAGAGGTGTGAATTATTGTAAGAAAGAAGCTGGTTTTAACTTACTTATTTACCAGTAAAGTAAACATTAATTGATTAACTTAAAAATAACTTTAACAATACACTTCCTCGAAAACTGGTTCATATCGCACTACGATTAGGTTCACAATGCAATGTATGTCGCACGCGTGCGATTTTTTATTTCCCCGCACGTGTGCGGGAATGCCACAGATAACTTATACCTATACTTAGTCCAAATTGGTTCAATGCCTCTATTCACAACTCTCTATTCGGAGGTGAATGTTTTTTTTTAATCTCGGCAAAGAGATATGCGTCTTTAAGGCGTTAATATTTTTTGAATATTTAAATAATGTTTCTTTAAAGAATGTTATCAAAAACCATGATTATTACTACAATAAAAAAAAAAGTTTATGAACAAATTAACATTTATTTGTGTTCTAAACTCAAAAATATTTGAATTTTCTATTTTTCATATTAGGCTGTTTATCGGCTTTATACCTTTGCTTCTCCTTCAACCTGGCGAAAGCAAATCGCGAAAAAAAAAGAAAATTTAAATCATAGTTCCCTATTAATTCATGACAAAATTATTTTCCGTTATTTTATGTGTTTTTTTATTTTATTTCTTCAAAAGTGTATTGAAAAACGTCGTTTGACACTAGTGGACATTTGTAATAATAAACGTTCTCCACTTGTATCAAAATGTACTATTCTTAACTGAATTTAACACTAACTATCGTCAAATAGCAAAACCAAAAAGACGCTATCAATATTGCAATAAAAATGTACTATTCTTAACTGAATTTAACACTAACTAACTAAGCTTATAGGCGTTTTTATTGTTTAAATATAAAGATGAATTAAATCCCGTAGTGTAACTACGTATATATTTTTTTAGCAATAATAGACACTACTGACTGTGCCATTTTTAAATAGCGGTTGTGACCGATTTACATTTTCACCACGATAAAATAGTAATTTACTGTAGCGTAGCGACCTCTGTCGTTGGGTGGCGGAAGAAATGATGTGATTTGTGTCGTTTATTTGCGCTAGTCGCTGATAGATGGCGCTTGCGTTTTTGAACGAATCTCTTACGAGTCCCATTGATTATTTGATAGTAGTTATCGCTCCTCGACGCCAGAGGGCCGCCTTTATGAATGGGCCATTGTGTATTTATCAATGGCCAGCGTAGTTATCGCTCCTCGACGCTAGGGGAAGCACTGTAGAATACGTTGGAATATTCTGGAAACTTCTAGAACCGGAAGTGGTCGTAAATGTTAATCCTTTTCCGCCCACTCTTAAATTTAGATAGTTAGTCCGCTTTCAGAGTTACTATGGTGTACAAGTTTTCGTAATGTTCTAGCGCGTAGTTTGTAGAGGGTCGGCAATTATTTAACCAAAGCCGTGTTTGCCTATATCAGTGCGTGTAATTATTAGTTTGTTAGCTATGGAATACCGACAATAAATCGGGTAATAACGAGTCGTGGTTTTATTATTCAATTTAGTCCTCTGTCCTCAACAGCGGTAGAGTTGCGAACCTCTGAAGGCAAGCCGGTAGGAATTGTGTTATATGGTACTTTTGCCACTGTATTTTGTTATTAAAAATCATGGACGTACAAACACCATGGGTCGAACAATATTCTAATCACTTATCTAGCCTATTCGTAACTATAGTTGGGGTCGGCTTCAAGTCAAACCGGATGCAGCTGATACCAATACTAAAATAAATATTAATTAATGTATTTCATCTATTAAAGCTCCCTAATAAATTCTATAAATTATAGCATTTTACTTGAAAGTTTGAGTATTGCCTATTTTATTGTGTATGTGTGATTTATAAATCAATTTTATATTTTAATTTAATGCGAACATGAATGATGGGGCAGCTGATTTTTTTTTCGCGATTTCAGGTATGGTCCCGTAGTAAAAGTTGTTTGTTATCATGAGCACAATTTGTACCTAATACAATGGACTGTGTCTGAAATAATTATATTAATTAATAGTGAATCCATTGTGTAGTTTAGAACAAAACAAACTAAGCGCACAGGCACGAAAAACGACTATTTTTTATTTATTTCTTTATTTACTTTCTTTTTAAAGATGTAGAGATTATCTTTCTCACCACTGCACGAGCTATTCTATATAAATAAAAAGAGAAGTCCTGACTGATTGACTGACTCATCAACGCCCAGCCCAAACCCTTGGACCTAGAAAGCTGAAATTTTGCACAGAGGTTCTCTTTATAATGTAGACAAAGAATAAGGGAGGATTTTCCGAAAGTACGTTCCCGTGGGATATTTTCCCACATCCACGCGGGCGAAACCGCACGGTGCTAGTCTCTTATAATTAGTGTTATTGTTACAGAAAATAGTAAAAGCCTGTATTTTGTTTTCAGAAAGTAACCACCGACAGCCGCCTTCTCTAAACACTGTGTTAATGTACGTGATCCCATCCGTGATTGGGATGTCTGTTATATTATTGCTGATTTATATAAGTGTCAAAAAATATCGTTTTCAAACGCACCCAGTAGAAGCATTGGAATTAAATACTTACGTAAGTCTTAACACCTTTGTCTACATCACCTAGAAACTAACTTGAAATCATTTCAGACATAATTACAAACACACAAGCCTGCCTGTCAAAGTCGGGTCATAATCGATTTAAAGACCGTTAGAGCACATTAAATAAAATAAATTAAAGTAAATTAAATATTATATTATATTTATTAATTATTATAAGATCTCCCAATAGATAACTATTTATATTCTATATTATAATTTATACCTACTATTAGTTTATCTTAGAAATTACCTACCTATTGTGTAATAATTATAATTTACAAGTGCTTCCTCTCTCCTAACTCACTTATTTTGCTGTGCCCGACAGGGTCCATGTGATCTAATTTTAAGTTTTACCACCTAAGTACTACATGTGGAATGCAATAAAGTATTGAGTATTGAGTATTGAGCAGATAGACACACATAGGTACATAACTACTCGTAAAACATGAGATTTGATTTAAAAACCACTAGCGCGCGCCGCGGTTTCACCAGCGTAGACCGGGATAAAAAGTAGCGTATGTGTTAATCCAGGGTATAAGCTATCTACATACTAAATTTCATCCAAATCGGTCCAGCCATTTGAACGTGAAGAAGTAACAAACATACAAACACACACATACACCCACATACTTTCGTCTTTATAATATTAGTGTGTGTGTGTGTGTGTGTGTATTAGTTGGGCAGAAGAGTCAAGAGACAGTTACTTCAGAATCACAGCAAGACGATGATGTAGTAAGGGGAGAAGAAAACTCTTTTTAAGATATTTTAATAATTGTTTTTTTGTATTCCAGGCCACTGCAAATGAAGTTGTATATGCGGATCTCAGCTTGATGCATGGCGGCAATCAACCACCAAGACGTGATGAAGAGTCGACATATGCCGAAATAATTGGAGTCTTACATCCTCAGCGAAATGTAAAAAATAAATAGACACTATTATATTTACGCTATTTCGCAGCTCACACTGTGCTACGGGCGTGTAGCTGACACTGCTACGATGTGGCCCACACTGCTACGGCGTAGCTCACACTGTCCTACGGCGTAGCACACACTGCTACGGCGTAGCTCACTCTGCCACGGCGCAGATCACACTACTACGGCGTAGATCACTCTGCTACGGCGTAGATTACACTGTGTTACGGCGTAGCTCACATGTGCTACGATTGTATTGGATAGAACATCGGTATTTGCCAGTAGTGGGTCGCTAAGTCAGACAGCGCTTACCAGTCGCTCTGTGTACAATACTGACAGTCAGCCTCACCTGGTTAGACTGGGAGCCGACCACAACATACACAGTTGGGACAAGGCAAAGATGAATATATTATGATTTGAGTACATTTGTACTTGGTTCTAAGCTTCTATGAATTGGTAGAGAATATGGTTGTTATATGCAATGAATAAAAGGTTTTTTTTTTGACAGTCTATAGCTTATATTTAATTTGATTTCAAAAGTCACCCCTTTTTAAAATATACTGGTTGTAATTTTAATCACCGTAATCCTCTTAAGAGGTCATTGTACTCATTATTATGAACAACTTTTACTATGGTACCTTGAAATCGCGAAAAAAAAGCAACTGTTCCCTACATTTTGACAAGTTATGCGAACATAAATGTAGGGAACAGCCATTTTTTTTTTCACGATTTCAGGTTTGGTCCCATAGTAAAAGTTGTATTATGATGAGTACAAATGGCCCCTTAAGAGGATAACGGTGGCGATTAAAATAACACCCTGTTTTAGTTAAAACTTTTTTAATTAAGATGCAAGTAACCATTCTACGAGTACATTGGACATTTTTTTTCGGGAATATGTTGGATGTATATGATCTAAAAATAGAAGTAGTAAATTGATTAAAGATGTCACTGCTGAGCGTGAGGTCCTGGTTTCGATTCCCAGGTTGTGCAGAGTGTTAATGGGTACTTACATCTAGAATTTCTCAGCAACCGCCTGGAGTCTGGATTTGTATCCGGTTGATGGCAAGCCTCGCCTCCTAGTCATATCACATGGGACTTAGACATAACTGACGAAATGAGGGTGTTAGTACAGGTAAGTACACTTCTGCCTAACCCTATGGGTGTTAGTACAGGTAAGTACACTTCTGCCTAACCCTATGGGTGTTAGTACAGGTAAGTACACTTCTGCCTAACCCTATGGGTGTTAGTACAGGTAAGTACACTTCTGCCTAACCCTATGGGTGTTAGTACAGGTAAGTACACTTCTGCCTAACCCTATAGGTGTTAGTACAGGTAAGTACACTTCTGCCTAACCCTATGGGTGTTAGTACAGGTAAGTACACTTCTGCCTAACCCTATGGGTGTTAGTACTGGTAAGTACACTTCTGCCTAACCCTATAGGTGTTAGTACAGGTAAGTACACTTCTGCCTAACCCTTTGGGGATACAAAGCGTGATGGTATGTGTTACGTTAAAAAAGATATTAAACATTTATTAATGTAACTACACTGACGAGCAATATAAAAAAGCCAATAACTAATCATGGAATATTTCTGAAACCACTATTCCATTATTCTGATATAAATTTTACGTAATAATATTAATGTACTACTAAGGAGACAGTTAATTCTGAGCGATTTTAGTAGTTTTTTTGTTTCGAATATGATTTTTTTATAGATATTTTATATAATATTTCAACATTCCGAGGCCACTACGGACTAAACCACTATTAGAGAAATATTATTATATATTTTTCATTTCATTTTCTTATGTTTTGTAGTTCAATCCACGAGCTCAAAAAAGTGCCTTCGCGCATTTTATGAAAAACTTGCCTCGGAATTTTGGCTTTATTTCTAAAGATAAGAAAAAATTGCGAAAAGCTACGACTATACTAATAGCTATTCTCCACCACTCAATAAGTCAAAGTTGTCGAAGTCTTTCAGTTTCTCAGAATAAGAACGTCAAAGTTGGCCACTATCGCAAAAATCACGGTCAAAATGTAATAGCGCCTTTAACGCAGTTTCAGGCCTGAGAGCTTCCGTTGCGTGCGCTGCGTAAACGGTAAAAGTTACGCAACAATCATGTATGACGGAATTGTTCCTCTTTTTAGGGTTCCGTACCAAAATGGTAAAAAAGGAACCGTTATGGTGTCACTCAGACTGTCTGTCTGTCTGTCACAGCTGGATATCTCAAGAACTACTAATGCTATCAACTTGAAATTTGGAACAGTTTTATATGACGTTTACCCAACTATTTTGCAAATAAGAAAGAAATAAAAATATTTATATTTTTTTTTGTAATAGGAGCTGAAATGGGGTCTTAAAAATTCAAAGTGGGGCTACTAGGACATGTGGGGTATCATATGAAAGAACGCTGTTTGCACATTCTTAAACATTTTTTTAATTTTTTTAGGCAGCATAGTTTTCGACTTTTGATGAAAATGTAAAAAAAAATACCGTTCCCCCCTTATCTCCGAAGTTTGCAAAGGGAAAAATCTGAAATTATTCTATGTGATAGAAGTTTATGTAAAGATTACAGGAAAAATAAAACGATGTCTCTAAATAGCACACTTTTTCAGAAATCGGAACGGAACCCTCGGTGCGCGAGTCCAACTCGCTCTTGACCGGTTTTATTTAAGGTTGGCTCACTATAACTTTTTTAATGGTAATCAAATCTGTACTATTAATAAACCTGAAGAGTTTGTTTGTTTGTTTCAACGCGCTAATCTCTAGAACTAATTTTTGCATTTGATTCAGGATGGCTATTATAATAGGCGATTTAACATCACGCTAGGACCATAAGGAGCCAAGAAAAAAGAAAAAAGTCAAAAAGAACATTAAGCGAAAACGAAGTAACAGCTCGGGCAGGCGATGCGATGTGATGGGGTGGGTCGGGGGAACAAGAAATTTCACGCGGACCAAGTCACGGGCTGAAGCTAGTATTATAATATTCAGACAGAAGTAATAAGTGAAGTTTGTATGCAGATAACATTATGGAAAAAAACAGATTTGACGGAAAAAAAAAAAACGACAGTCGAGCTGCCATGGAAGTAGTCCATGGTATGCCCCGTTTTGACGAACAACATTAACTCATAAAGGCGAAAGTTTGTGAGTGTGTGCGTGTGTGTGTATGTTTGTTACTTTTTCACATTCAAACGGCTGGACCGATTTGGATGAAATTTGGTATGTAGATAGCTTATACCCTGGATTAACACATAGGCTACTTTTTATTCCGGTCTACGCGGGTGAAACCGCGGGTCGCGCTAGTGACAGTGATTATTATTATTATTACTACATAATAGATTGAAGCTAATATTCCACAACTGCAGACATTTATTTACACGAATTAGTGGTTTTTAAATCAAATCTCATGTTTTATGTCAACAAAACTTATCTTTAATTTCGCTGAAATATTCATATTTTAAGCCGTATTGGAGTTTGTGGCTAAGTAATAACAGCCCAATGGGTCATGCTTCGCTTGCCGCGGTTGGTCTATGGATGGGTGACTATCTTATACTAAGACCTCTCCGTGCCTCGGAAAGCACGTTAAGCATATAGAGATAATGAGGAACATGGTGCAAAGTTCACATATCCTACATAGAAAAAAGAGGATCCTCCGACCAGACGAGTGTTGTTATGCCAGTTGCGCGGTAAACTCTGCTTGTGCGATGCAGGATTTTGTGTGACGTCAGGGGGCTTACTATGAGCTCTTATAGCAGGGCAGAAGTTGAACGTTTCCAGTAAGAGAGAGAGAGAGAGAGAGAGACGGAGCTATATACGACCTATAGTACCGCCACTCTCTCTCACTGGAAACGTACAACTTCTGCCCTGCTTTAAGAGCTCGTAGTAAACCCTCTGGTCTCTGATGCGTAGTTCACATGTGGCGTTGTAGATGCCACCACAAGCCATTGGTACCGGCTGTCATTCGTGGATCTTTGACCGTCGTTACGGATCAGAAGCTCAAAAGTCTGGCAAACAGTTTTACTAAGGAATACCGTATTACTAACTGGGTTGTGGAGATCAGATAGGCAGTCGCTCCATGTAAAATACTGGTATTCAGCTGCATCTGATTAGACTGGAAGCCATGTTTTAGGCAGATGATGATGATTCATATTTTGAGGAAAATAACCCATTAAGGAACATTACTAATGGATTTCTCAAAAGCAGTTAAATAGCCTTTTAGGGAACGTCAGTAATGTAAATATTATTTTCTTTATGTGGTCGACAGGAGGGTAGGACTGTGCTCGTGTTTACATCAGCTCTGCAGTAATTTAATAAAATAAAAGTTTTTAACAGTGTTCTAAGTATTTGAGTGCCATAATAACCAAGAACTATAAGTGATAGACTATTGAGAAAGTGGACTTTAGTGAAAATATACTACAGACGATACATTCTTGTGACTAAAATTCTGTGAAGTAACGGACCATTTGAACTTCACGTAAACCTCCGGAATAACATTTTCGAGTGAAACATAAGTGTGCACATTTCAAAGGTGGAAAGAACGATTCGGTGTAATAATTTCAAGCTGTGAAAGTGAGAAATACAATGTTAGGAAAAATACCATAAAATAAAGTTTGTTAATAATATTGCAAGTTAAGATCTATGCAACATCTAGTGACGAATAGCTGAACTACTTCATGTGTAACAACGACGTCAATAACTACCTGTCAATCCTGTCATTGATTGTAAACAAAGGTGTTGTAATTTTGCTAATAACCGATAGAGGGACTCACTAGTACGTTATCAATAAATACATGGAAGATCTAATGAAACTTATTTCATGCAACATCTAGTGACGAATAGCTGAACCATTCAAAACCATCTAACGGCCAAGAGCTGAACTACTTCATGTGTAACAACGACGTCAACATAGATATCCGGAGATATGCCTTCATTGCGGAATAATAAGGAGTCCTAGTGCCGCCGCTTATCTCCCACCCAAATAATCACAACATTAACAAATAGTGTACTTACGATACACACTTAAAATTTGAACACGCACATTAAGAAGAAAGCAGCTACACTAAATCAATTTCTAATAGCACACATACATAGAATGGGCGGGGCATTCACTTGTAAACATTTGCTATTCGCGAACATTCAATGCACACGCAAGCAATTAGGGAGTCGAAAGCGATGGTCCATAATTTTTATCGATATTTAATTTTAGCACATTCTTGTATTAAAATAACTTAGTTTAATTTTCTTAATATTTTATTACCGGTTAAAGGGAACGCTTTCTGTTAAATATAATACTGTATATTTATATAATAATATATTACTTAATATTTAAAAAAATGATTTTAATCAAAAATGCCTACCTACATTCATAACATAACATAACATCACGCCTGTAATCCCCGTAGGGTTAGGCAGAGGTGTACCCATTAGCCTACCTACATTCAGGTTTGGTTTAATTCAGTTTAATTGAGTGTGGAGTTCATATAATAGAGAGTAGGCTTGAGTCTTAGCAGTGGGAACTGTAATAATAAAAATAAGGAAATAGAAAATAAAAATCAAATAAAATTAGAATTATTTATTGTCCAGTAAAATGTAAATATTTGGATAGCACTTGACGCTTTGAAATTTTTGGTGTCACATTTTTTGCCAAAAAGTGAAGTCTTATGTCAATGTATTTTTCCATGACACATTTTATCAACTGAATGATATGATTATTTAACGGCTCCTGGTCGAATTGATAAAAATCAATGGATTTGAATACATTTGACCCGATGAAGTGGTTAAGGGCTTTTGGTACCAGTAATGACTTCGTAAATTTTGAAGACACTTGAAATTTATCATCTCTCAGTACAGATTTTTTTATTACCCCTTCCATTTTTCTACAAATGTCTATTACATCTTCGGAGGGCAATACAAGGCTACCTCTGTCTTTTAGAGTAATAAATCGGTGTATTTGTGTATCTGGGTTGCTAGCAACAGAAGTAACTCGCAATCACCGATTTATTACTCTAAAAGACAGAGGTAGCCTTATATTGCCCTCCGAAGATGTAATAGACATTTGTAGAAAAATGGAAGGGGTAATAAAAAAATCTGAGAAAACCGCGACGGACCGCGAATTTTCAAATTCAAACTTTGAACCTTGACGGCTGCTCGGCCTTATGATTGACTAAGGTGGGCTTGCGATTTAGTGATCAATACAAAAATATAGCGCATTTTTTTTTTGTCGACAATGTTTAACCATCTCAGTCTTCAATATTAATTCACTCGGTCAATAATATTTCGCAATATTATTAATCGTCTAGGGCCCACCTTACGAAATCGCCAAATAGCCAGATTTTTTAAAATAATAATTGAATATTTTTGCATATCGAACATAAATTATTGTAATTTTTTGACCAAAAATAAATAATTGGATGAAATATAATATGTATTTATCTTAATACTTAACATAATTGTACTATAAATTAAAAACTTCATTAGTCAAAATCTTTTAGGCATAATATTAATTTAAGTTTTTACACTTCACGTGTAACTGTATTGAAATAACAATGTCTTAATTTGGTTCAAACCTCTTTTACTATACATGTAATACGAGAATATCCATTGAGTTCTGTAAAAAAATATTTAACTGCAATAATACGCATATCGATAAAATCAGCCGCACGCACTCGATTGCTCCTCCCTAAATCCAAAACGCTCGTTGCGTTCGGGAAGATTCGGGCACTCTCGGGCTTGTTCGTGTCGCTCCGGACGAAAGTTAGTAAAATATTTAAAAATTGATTTAAAATATAAAACAGTGACTTAATTGTTTACTTACCGGTGGTAGGACACGCCATTTGTCTTCAGGTTGATGGTATTTGACCTATTTTTACAAATTATTACAGCACAACTCGGCATTTTGGTTTTTTACGCATCAATACGCACTGTACGCAGTTGCAAAGCGACTGAATGAAGCGTACAGCCGCCGTTCGAACATAAGACCAATTTTATAATATCGAGGCGCCACGTGCCACGCCCCCAAGGCATATCCCTCGATATCCGTGGACGTCAATAACTACCTGTCAATCCTGTCATTTATTGACTCAAAACAAAGGTGTTATAATTTTGTTACTTACCGATAGAGGGACTCACTGGTACGTTATCAATAAATATGGAAGATATAAAGAAACTTATTTTAGACATGAAAACTGAGCTACAACAGAAATTAGTCACTGTGGAAAATTCACTTACAAACCTTGAAGAAAAAATTACTACTAATATAAATAATAATGTTAATGAAAAGTTCAATAAATTGGATATCAACTTGAATAATTTAAATTCACAAATAGAAGAGCAAGAGAAAAGACTTGATGAATTAGAGAAGAATGTAAGACAAAGAAATGTGGTATTTTTCGGTGTAGAAGAAGGAGAAACATCATACTTTCAGTTGGCAGAAAAAATTTTAAACATAATACAGGAAAAACTATAAATTAATATTCAGGAATTTGAGGTGGAATCAGTTAAGAGACTGGGAAAAAGAAACGACAACACTAGACCAGTGGTTGTCGCGTTTACAACACTAGGAATGAAAATAAAAGTATTAAAAAATAAAAAACAACTGGCAGGGTTGAATATTTATGTCAAGCACGAATTTCCAACTAAGGTACTAAAAATCAGAGAACAATTGAAACAACAATTAAAACTTGAAAAAGAAAAGGGTAACGAAGCCTTCATAAATTACGATAAACTAATTGTTAAGCAAACCAATGAGAAGCCGAACAATAAAAGGGCACCCTCAGCATCTCCACCAGAAACTACCTGCAGTAAGGACAGTATATCATTTAGCAGGACAAACAATAAAAAGAAACTGAAAGCAAATAACCAAATTACTAGCTACTTGCAACAATATGAAAAAACGACAGATCAAGATAATACCTCCACTAATAACGAATGAAATTCACAGGCCCCCTCCTACCTAAAACCACAGCATAAAAAGAAGATAAATACAGTAACAAGATCTCCCAATACGGCTGGTCCCAGCGGGAGTGATCGACTAAAACCCTCCTTGCAATACAATGAATATGAAAGTGAAAATAACTCATATCTAAATATATGCACACTAAACGTCCGATCCCTAGCAGGCGATACGAGACAAATTGAACTGTTACATGCCATGAAGAATATCAATTGGGATGTTTTAGGTCTTTCAGAGACAAGACAAAAAGACTTTGGAATCCTAGAAAAGGATGATCTCATTTTTATGTACTCAGGAAACAAGAGCGGCTATAGCGGCGATGGCTTTATACTCAAAGGGTACATGAAACTACACGTCATAGAGTTAAAACCCATCTCGGATAGAATAGCTCGACTCGACATAAATATAAATAACACCCAAATTAATATTATTCAAGTATACTCCCCAACAGAAAAATCAAAAGATGAAGAAATACAACTGTTTTACGAGGATTCAATTATAGCTCTGTACAATACAGGCCCAAATACAATAATAATGGGAGATTTTAATGCCAAAATCAGTGCCGCCAAACTTGAGGACAGAGATGTAATGGGCCCTTGGTGCTACGAAAGCAAAAGAAGTAAAAGAGGAAAATTACTTACGGAGTTCTGCATAGAACATCGGCTCCATATTATGAATACTTACTTTAAAAAGAAACAAAAACAAAAATGGACTTGGTGTTCTCCTGATGGTAAAACCTACAACGAAATTGACTATTTCATAACTAATAATAAAAACAGAGTGAGAGATATTAATATTATAAGCACAACACACCCTACCGACCATAGACTGGTGCGAGCAAAATATTTAATCGGGGCGCAAATAAAATCGAGAAAATCTTTCAAAGGTAAAGTCTGCGCCTTTACAACATTGGAAAAAGAAACACTCAAAAACCAATTTATTGAAGCATCTGCATCTATTACTTATACTGACGATGTGCAAGAATCATACTCTGCAATCATAAACACTATTAAAAATGTGACTTCATCATCTGTCACGAACTCTACGAAACCTACACCCAAAACTGATATTTCACGAGATATTGCTAAACTTATAGAACGCAGAACATTCTTAAAACATAAGAAAAATAAAACGAAAACCGAAAAGCAGGAACTCACCAAGATGTATAGAACCATTAAGAGAAAAATTAAAAGAAAGAAATACACAGATGACCTAAAAATAATTGAGGAAGAGTTAACCTTTAATAGTTCAGTGAAGAGGAGACAACAACGTCTAAACGACGTGCGAAAATGGGTTCCTTCTCTAAAATCCAAAGAAGGACGAACTACTTCCAATAGAAAAGAGCTAGTGGAGACTGCTACAGAATTTTACGAAGATTTATACCAACGTAGAGACGAAATTAATAATATGTTTGCAACAATAGGACCTGATGAGCTAAATTTAGAAGTGCCAATATTTATGGAAAGTGAAGTAATTAATGCTATCCTGTCTCTTAAATCCTTAAAGAGTCCGGGAGAAGATGGGGTTACCAATGATATACTTAAAACTCTAATAGAACCACTGTCTCCTATTATTACAAAATTGTTCAATAATATCTTGGCATATGAAAACATACCTGTGGAATGGGAGACATCAATCATAACATTGTTGTACAAAAAAGGAAATCCTCAGGACATAGGAAATTATAGGCCTATAAGCTTATTACAGACCACATACAAATTATTCACGCAAGTATTGCTTAAAAGAATTATGCCGACTCTAGAATTCAATCAACCTAAAGAACAAGCTGGTTTCCGCCCAAGGTTCTCTACAGCCGATCATATATTTACTGTGGCACAAATCATCGAAAAGTATGAAGAATACGGGAAAAGGCTCTATATTGCTTTCGTTGACTATTCGAAAGCTTTTGATTCAATCGGACACTTAGCTCTGTGGAAAGCCCTAGACCAACAAGGAGTACCACAAAAATACATAAATATACTAAAAGAAATCTATAAAAGGGGTAAAGCCAAAGTTAAATTAGAGAGACAAGGAAGAACTTTCGAAGTACAACGTGGAGTCCGACAAGGCGACCCGATATCACCGAACCTTTTTACTGCTCTCCTCGAAACCATCTTCCGCAACTTAGAATGGGACTCTGTGGGGATTAACATTAATGGAGAAACACTGAACCACTTACGCTTCGCAGATGACATCGTACTGATTTGCGACAACCACATACACCTGGAATACATGCTGCAAACTTTAGATAGTGAAAGTAGAAATGTGGATTGAGTATGAATCCGGAGAAAACTCGCATAATGACCAACGGAGAAAATATACCTATAAAACTATCATCTAAGGAAATAGAGTACGCGGAAGAGTATGTATATTTAGGACAGAGAATCACGTTCAAGGAGCAGACTGCGGGCGAAGTAGAGCGTAGAATAAAACTTGCTTGGAAAAGGTATTGGTCATTGAAGCACATTTTCAAATCCAAGCTCCCATTAAAACTAAAGAAAAAGCATTCGAAACTGTCGTGTCTCCTACACTACTCTATGGATGCCAGAGCTGGGCACTAACAAAAGAAATTATCACCAAACTCCAAGTTTTCCAGCGGGCCGTCGAACGAAGTATGTTGGGACTGAAACTCCGAGATAGAATTCGGAACTCTCAAATCAGAATGAACACCAAACTGATAGACGTAGCAGACTTAGCCTGCAGGCTAAAATGGCGATGGGCAGGTCACGCGGCGCGCGCAGACGACGGACGTTGGAGCGAGCGTGTGCTGCACTCAGGGCGTTCAATCTTAGTACAAAAAACTGGGGACAGGAATGGGTACAATGTTACAAAATCACGAAGTATATGTAGTCCCTGTACAAAAGAAGTGTAAATGTGTTTTTTAATTTTGTTGGATTATATTAGTACGGTTAGCACCTACTTATTATAAGAGATGGCGGCTCTGAAGCAATGTTCACTTTAATTCGAATAGATGGCGCTAAACAAAGCCGCAACTTATCAACATTGCATAACTCCGGTAGCTCATTACTACTAAAATAGTATATTTTTAACCGACTTCAGTTTTAATGTATCCAAAAAACATTTTCAATTATGGATCATTGTTAAGGGTTTTAATTACATTTATCACACAGTATGACATTTTCTTATTTATTTATCAATTATAACACCTAATGCAATAGTTTATACTAACATTTTGCAAACATTCATTGGGATGATGGTAGAATTCCCTTGGTGGTTTTATTAACAATAAACTGGTAGCCCTTATACAAATGTCTGCTAATTTCTGACGCTTGCGCCGGTGTTTTGCGATATTTTGTTTATTTTTGCCATCTTTCTGTTTTATGTTGTGCGTTTGTTGTTGAGTTGAGCCAAAGCTACTCCGACTAATCCATATTTGTGACCAGAAAGTAATTTTGTGAGTGGTTTTGTCAAAACTGAGATAGGACTCCAGTGTAGTGTTAAGTTTGAGATAGGACTCTTTTGGTGCATTATGTCTTCGGATAAGCACTGCTGTGTTCCTGGGTGCAAGGACAGTGAAGGTATGTCACATTTTTATAGCCAAATCTTTCATCTTGGAACTTTTCCTATAACGCAATTATTATTCAAAATTACTTTTTGTCATGTGTTATTTTCTTCGTATCTCTTCAATATAAAATTGACTAACTGACTGACTCATCAACGCCCAGCCCAAACCTTTGAACCTAGAAAGCTGAAATTTTGCATGGTTCCCTATAAAATGTAGACAAGGAATAAGGAAAGATTTCCCGGTAGTACGTTCACGTGGGATATTTTCCGACATCTACTCGGGCGAAGCTGCTGGCAAAAGCTAGTAGGTAGACATATAAATGAATAATTACATGCAATTTGTTTCAGGAGTGCATGCAGTTCTTCATAGATTTCCGAACCCAGAAAAAGACAGATTACGTTTTAATACCTGGCTATATTCGATTGGAAGTGATATTTTGGGACTTAACAATGAACACATATTTAAGTACCGACGAGTGTGTCACATACACTTTGAAAATAAATATTTATGTTGCAATAACAGAATAAGCAATATTGCAGTTCCAACATTATATTTACCAGGTTTGTTCAATACATAATATCACTTTGTAAGACATAATGTTTACATTATATTATAAGAATAAAATTACTGATACTAAACATATTCAGCGCAGTTCAATCAATCTGCCTAGCCTTTTCCCAACTATGTTGGGGTCGGCTTCCAGTCTAACCGGATGCAGCTGAATACCAGTATTTTATATGGTGACCTCCACAACCCCAGTAACTGGGTAATACAATACCCTATAATAAGACTGGTTGTCAGATTTTTGGGCTGCTGACGACCCATACCAACTGTCAAAGACCCACGAATGACAGCGGGGACCAATGGCTTAGCATGCTATTTCAGCGCAGGTCTTAGACTTAAATCAAATGATATGACATTCATATAGCTAATTAAAATTATGTTGACCACATAATTATATGAATGGCCACTAATGCTTTAACTAATTAAAAAACTATAAAACATCTTAGCAAAATTATTAATGCAGTTTTCCTTTATAATTTTTTCAGGTTTTAGTCTAGTAACACAACCAAAGTTACCATGTGTTGGGAGAAAACCATTGCAAGGACTTGTAAATCAGCCAATTCCTTCAACTTCTACAGGTATTATTACATTATGATTTTTAGGATTCCGTACCAAAATGGTAAAACAGGAACCCTTATGGTGTGACTCAGTCTGTCTGTCTGTCACAGCTGGATATCTCAAGAACTACTAATGCTATCATCTTGAAATTTGGAACAGTTTTATATGACGTTTACCCAAATATTTTGCAAATAAGAAAGAAATAAAAATATTTATATTTTTTTTGCAACGGGTACTGAAAGGGGGTCTTAAAAATTCAAAGTGTGGCTACTAGGGCATGTGGGGTATCATATGAAAGAGCGCTGTTTGCACATTTTCAAACATTATTTTTCTTTTTTTTAGACGGCACAGTTTTCGACTTTTGATGAAAAATGTAAAAAAAAAATACCGTTCCCCCACTCTTATCTCCGAAGTTTGCAAAGTGAAAAATCTGAAATTATTCTATGTGATAGAAGTTTATGTAAAGATTACAGGAAAAATAAAACGATGTATCTAAATAGCACACTTTTTCAGAAACCCGAACGGAACCCTCGGTGTGCGAGTCCGACTCGTTCTTGACCGATTCCATATTAAAATATGTGTCAATAATATGGCCTCTATCATAGCAAATAAAATGAAGGCAATGTGTAAAAGTTTTGGTGGAATGGAACCCTTAATGCGGAACTCGGGTTTAAAATTGAATATTTGAATAAGTGTAATAATCCTACCCAGTAGAAATTGAACTTTTTTACTATGAGGAACTTAATTATGTACCTATGTATTTATGTTTTTATATTTTATTTTAGTTCCTGAATCTCATCAGCAGTTAATGTACACATCTACAAGCATTGTAGAAAATATAATGCAAAAAGAAAATATTGGTAAGTACATACTATGGCCCAATGTTATTGCACAACCTACACACTTGATCAGCCTTGTGTGATAAAGATTTATTTATATTTCAGATCCAGAAACAGTGGTATGTGAGCAAGTGCCACCTTCTACTTCTCAAACTACTGAAAAAAAAATAGGTAAGTTTTGCTATCATATATACAAAACAAGTTTTGTTTAACATCTTCACAATTATCTTTGATTAGCTGCGCCCCGCAGTTAATCAAAGATAACCCGCATGGACCAAAGGAACCGTTAATTTAGTAACAAAAAATTTTACTTTTAAAAAAGATGGCGTGACCAAAACTGCCAAATGGTCTCATTTATTACAACTTCATAAAGAAAACCCTGGCTATAGAGGCATAAGACTGATACCAAAGCTAACATAATACCACTTGAACCCTGAAAAATTGAATAAAATGAAAGTTAAATTTGCATCTCAGGTGTTTAGTCGCACTGTAGCATCCAATATGGGATACCTAGCAGGTATATATTTAGCCATTTTTTTTTCTTATTTAAATTTATTGTACAGTAGAGACCAGTTTCCAGGCAGTTTATTATCATGAAATGTTAGGTACCCCACACGTAACACAGAATTACTGAAACATCCGATTTGCTGCCCTATAAAGTTTTACGGTCATACTATGACAATAATTAGATGTTTATATGAATGAATAACATTTTTTCTTTTCTTTTTTCAGATAAAGGAATTCTACCCGCAGAATGCAAGGAAACCGCAGATCTGCTGTTATTTATGGACAACGTCTTCGACTCTGTCAATGGAAGTCATAACAAAAATAAAAATGCTAAGCCACTACTTGGCCCAGCTACGCCAACATCTGCCCATAAAAAGACATGGGCAGAAGCAAAAAGAGTTTTTAACTCGATGGAGTTTGTGACTTCTGCTGGCAGGGTCGAAAACGTTTCTACCTTAAAAAATTGGGTGTGGACACTGGATGGAATTCAAGTTTTACTTGAAAAATTACGTGTTGATTATGGGGTAACATCAGTCTGGTTGCGGCACCTTAATCAAGATCCCCTAGAGAACTTCTTTGGGGCGGTTAGAAGTCACGGGTGCCGCAATGTTAACCCGACATGCGACCAATTTGAGTCTGCTTTTGCCACTCTGCTAATTAATAATTTAAACAGTGTCCACACCCAAGGAAAAAATGTGAAAATGACTTTTGTGATGCTTTATGCTCCTTCGTACTCAACGAAAATACTGAAGCCACGTCGACCTGTACAATTAATCTTGAAAATATTTTAGAAATGAATTTTGAAAATATAGAAAATAAAGAAAAAGACCCAAGAATACTGGCACCTCTACAGTACGTCAGCGGATATTTTTTGAAAAAAACAAAAACAAAATTTTTTAAAAATTGTTCTGTCTGCAAAAATGATTTCACAAGTGAAGATGAAATTGAATATATAAGATACAGGGAATACGCAGGTCGACGATGGCTTTGTACTCCCAGTAAAAATTTAATAAAACTTATATCCAATTTCCAAGATATAATTAATCATATTCTGCAGGAAAACTTAGAAGCTTATTATTTAAAAGATATAAGTAAAATGTCTATATTGTCCTTAGTAAATTTTGATTTTATAAAATGTAATACACATAAAAAAAGAATGGTAAATTATTTAATTAATACAGTGATTAGATTTATGAATTTTAATTATTGCAAAGTAATAAATAAAATTTTATCTGGGAGAAGACAAGTTGATGACGAAGAAGATAAAGTACAAATAAAAGCTAAAAAATATCACAGTAAATGTTTTAAAAGGAAAGTGTAAATGTACACACGGCTACACATTAAGCTATACTTTTCCAGTTTACACTGATCTCTCACTGTAAGGAAATCCTATACAATGCGAGATCAGCTTATACTGGAAATGTATAGCTTGATCTGTAGCCGTGCGTAGTTATACCTACTGAATTCAGTATTTATAATTGTAGAACCTATAAGTACTATATTAGAAAGGTTTAGGTGGTGAAATAAAGGTAAACAATCTTGATGTGACTTTTACACAAACACATATTAAACAAATAAACTACTGCTTAAACTAATGGTTCAATTGATTTAGTAATCATTATTGTTGTATTTACATTGGTTTTTAGTTGCATTTTATTTTTAAACTGAGTTTTTAAAATAAAAAAGATAAAAGACACATCAATATTGTTTACCTCTATTTCATTACCTAAACCTTTCTAGTATAGAACCCCTCAGCGTGGAAATTTCACATCGGTTTTTGTTAATGTTTACTTTTAATATTTATTTACATTGCAAATTCGTACTAGTAGATAGGTACATTACGGGCTGTATCAGAAAGGCGTGGTACAGTCTATCAAACTGAACAACTTTCTCCATGGAACCAACATAGTATTAGAGGAAAAATGACCAGCTGTCCCGCACAAAACTTCAATACCTACTCGACCCTAACATATGGAACAGCTGTTTATTTTTTCTCGATTACGATGTTGTCCCATGGAGAAAGTGGTTCAATATGATGGTCTGTCCCTCACCTTTTAACTTGACCACACCTTTCTGATAGACCCTGTGTACCTACATAGCAATAAATATTGTATGTATAATTTGCTGCAAATTTAAGAAATACCCAATGTAAAATTTCAATGTTTTAATTTATAATCTTGTACTGGAATCCGTAGTATAAGTTTATGTAGCCCCCGAAATTAAAATATTCTTACGTTTTTGTAATTGTCAGGTCAGTGTCAGGTTGTATCAAAATATGATTCGCGACAGTAACAAATTTGTATATTTACATAATTATAACCATAGGAATTAGATTTGCCATGTTTCGATCTGATTTCAATTAGAAAACATTTCAATCAGATCGAAACACGGAAAATCTAGCTTAGAGAAATATATTGATGATTCTTATGGTTATAATTATGTAAATACATGTTTGTTATTGTCGCGAATCATATTTTGATCTAGATACAACCTGACACTGACGAGCCAATTGCAAAAAACGCAAGAAAATTTGAATTTTGCGGCGACCACTGCGGATCCACCTTGAAATGTCCCTTCCTTCCGATATGTTGCACAAATCCCTTATAATAAGCAATTTTCCGAAAGTTCTATGGATCGTCCTTAGCTTTTAGAGGTACATGTTGTAAATGACTTGGTTGTATAAAGAAATTTTGTAAAACTCTACCATACTAAGTTAAATCTTTACATAAGTCATGTCATTGGATAATTATTTAATAATAAAAACATGATAAAAACATTGTATTTTATTTTTATATCCTTGAAATGAAGATGAACACTACATTACTACAGAATACAACCTACCTATAGGAGTATACTTATACATAGCTATAGGTATACCGGTACCATCCATAACAAAGGTGTAGGTCCCACTCTATATATCAGATGGCGCTAGTTTCTTCACGAACGCAAAAGACCCGTTCCACGGAACAAGATTGGTCTCTATTTCAGTATAGTATAATGTACTGTGTGCGTTACCGCAGCCAGAAAATGTCGAAAATCGTCATTTGAATTTTATAGATAATTAGTGCCTCGGCTTCTGTAATTGTACCATCGATTTTTAAATTTGTACCTCTAATAGTTTTTTAGTTATTTGACAAAAACAGTTCTGGCTGGCGTAACGTTACCGTAGCCAGAAGTTTTGTTTATTAATGGGTATATTGAAATAAATTGTAGCCAAATATTTAGTGCCTCAGACGAGGTAAATGTACCAACTTAATTTGTATTTGTATCTGTTATGGTTGCGAAGATATTCAAGATCCTGCTGCGGTAACGTTTACATGTTTGCTGGATCTCTGAAACGGATAAGCCCCCTTTTATAGTATTTTGCACACGACTTCTTATGAGTTAGCTTGAATTTGTTCTTCATTAATAAAACAAAAAAATTGCACCGTTAAGGAGTTATTTAGGTAAATAGAAATATGCTTTAATCGATCCTAGCACTTCGAATAGAAGCTCTAAAGACTTACTTGCAACGTTATGTTATAGCTTATAACTGCCTTCAATTGTACCTGAAGTTTAATTTATTATCCTGTAAGCAATTAATAAATTATGATGAAATTTAAATTTACTTCGGGACATGATGCGCAGCGGTTTTTTAAACCACCGTTTAACCGAGATTCTTTAGGATTTATGAAATGAAAGTTATATCAATAATCAGTGCTTTTATTCAATTTTATGCCTGTACATTTGCAACGTAATCCACTCAATAATTAACGAGATAATCGAAAAATAGTCACTATGATGTGTGTGACCACGGTAACCCGGCCAAGTTTAGATGGTTACAGAAAAGCGGACCTTTAATACATTACGCTAACCTTCTGAAAATTACAGTATAATAGTCTTATAATTTTGGTACAGACGCGTACATTATGTTTTGAGTGAAAAATATAACCTTCTAGGTACCTAATAAATAATTATGAACTTTTAAATTCAATAGTTTTATTTACTTATGTAGGTACCTATACAGGGTGTAAGGGACAGGTTGGCAAAAACGAAAAGTATGAATTCAGACTGGTATTGTTAACATTTTGATAGTGAAATATTTTCCCGGAAATGATAGGTGAACGTTTTTAAATTTTAAATTTTATTTCGGCTACGCAATGTATAACGAACATTGCGATACGCGCGCGATCCTATATTGCGCGCGTATTGCAATGTCCGCGCGTTGTTCATTCATACTAATAGGTACTTCGGGACGTTTGGAATAAATACATAATACAATACACACACAAACACACCTATCAAAAAATTTAAACACAAATTCAATACCTATCAAAAATTAAATTAGTCACTTACCTAAATTAAAGTCTCTCGGGTCGTATAAGGCATGGCTCGAAGTGGTTGCCTCTGAGCACAGTTGTGCTCGACGCAGGGTTTCGGCATGGAGACGAGGCATCATTGTGACATCCTCATTGATTCATGACGATACCACACAACACAAAAACACACAACTCAACTCAACGCACAACACAGTCCCGAACTCCCGACAGTTGAAAGAAAACGAAATAGACGTCCAGAACGCACCAGCAATCGCGGCAAACTGAACTGACTAGCAGTGTCGGCGCGTAAGCAAAGGCGCCGGCGCGCAGCACACAAAGGGAGCGAGCGAGTGAGCGGTATGCTTTCTCTGTCTGTCGTAGGTACTCTCGGAGGCCAGTAAACTTTTAGAGCTAACAGCTGATTCCGCGCGGTATGTATGAATTTTCTTTTTAAATCATTATTATTTACATTGCCGAGTTTAAGTTTTTTGCTTTTTTTCACTAAAATTATGTTTTTAGGGCTGGATTTTGTTGTAACAAATGAATAGAACACAAATCTAGTTGAAAAACGGTCGGAAAATTCGACAATTTTCCTGAAGAAAAATCCAACGTTTTTCAGTCATAAATCATGGTCTGAAGCTACTGTTTCAGTTTTTGCCAACCTGTCCCTTACACCCTGTATAAGCACGTAAGTACAGACTAGTCTTTATGAATCTATACTATAATATTATAAATTCGAAAGTAACTCTTATCTGTCTGTCTGTCTGTTACCTTTTCACGCCTAAACCACTGAACGGATCTTGAAAAAATTTGGCAAGGCTGACATGGCATCCTGGCGAAGGCTACTTTTTGCCTCAAAAATAATCCTACGGGGGGTGACATAGGGGATGAAAGTTTGTATGGGAAACCCAGCATTATTAGTAGAGATCGGATAATCGGATGCATATTAACCTAAAGTTGAGGTGTTGGCTAAGTATGGAGTGGGCTTTTGGATTGAAAAATCCCAGAATTCCGGTATCGGCCAATTTCGACTTGCGATTATAGAATCGAATGTATAATTTACTAAAGTTCACATGTTAGTTAATATGGATTGCACTTAAAAAAAAAAAAATCCAGGGATTCCGGAACGAAAATTTTTAAGTTCTGATTTTGGAATCGAATGTTTTAGTTAGGTAGTTGCGTTCAGGTGTTGGCTTATATGGATTGTACTTTTGTATCAAAAAAAATCCCGGGATTCTGGGATTCACAAATTTATAGTTCTGATTATAGAATCGAATGTATATTTACTTACGTTTAGGTTTTGTCTAATATGGAATGCACTTTTGTATCGATCGT
The DNA here is from genome assembly GCA_905163495.3 of Cosmia trapezina. Taxonomy (NCBI): domain Eukaryota; kingdom Metazoa; phylum Arthropoda; class Insecta; order Lepidoptera; family Noctuidae; genus Cosmia; species Cosmia trapezina. The sequence goes on along the minus strand of LR991049.1, from coordinate 3,753,702 downwards.
CAAAATGTCGCGATTCCGGAATTGATAAATTACGTATTTTTTGAAAGGGTAACTTTATTATCACTAAATTTTCATAGGGTGTTCTACTCATGAGCAACTTTCACTATATAGATAAATATCAAATATCTAGATAAATCACGAAATATAAGTTAGTTGTTTCATACATTTTGGTCGAGTAGGTATTGAACTTTTGTATCAAACATCGTAATTTTTTTGTGATTTCAGAGTTGGTCCCTTAGTAAAAGCTGCTGAAAATGTAAATCCAAGATGGCGGATGCAAATATTTTTTTATTTTTCGTCATGGGTGTCGTTTTCATGGTTTTCGGGGGTATTAAAGCTGATAGTGACATTAAAATGTGAATCCAATACGGCGGCTGCGAGCATTTTCTAATTTTTCGTCATGGGTGTCGTTTTATTGGTTTTCGAGGGTGTTAAAGCCGATAGTGACACTAAAATGTAAATCCAAGATGGCGGATGCGAATATTATTTAATTTTTCGTCATGGTTGTCGTTTTCATGGTTTTCGGGAGTGTTAAAGCTGATAGTGACATTAAAATGTAAATCCAAGATGGCGACTGCGAACATTTTCTAATTTTCGTCATGGGTATCGTTTTATTGGTTTTCGAGGGTGTTAAAGCTGATAGTGACATTAAAATGTAAATCCAAGATGGCGACTGCGAACATTTTTAAATGTTTCGTCATGTGTTTCGTTTTATTGGTTTTCGAGGGTGTTAAAGCTGATAGTGACATTAAAATGTAAATCCAAGATGGCGACTGCGAACATTTTCTAATTTTCGTCATGGGTATCGTTTTATTGGTTTTCGAGGGTGTTAAAGCCGATAGTGACACTAAAATGTAAATCCAAGATAGCGGATGCGAATATTATTTAATTTTTCGTCATGGGTGTCGTTTTCATAGTTTTCGGAGGTGTTAAAGCTGATAGTGACATTAAAATGTAAATCCAAAATGGCGGCTGCGAACATTTTTAAATTTTTCGTCATGGGTGTCGTTTTATTGGTTTTCGAGGGTGTTAAAGCCGATAGTGACACTAACATGTAAATCCAAGATGGCGGATGCAAATATTTTTTTATTTTTCGTCATGGGTGTCGTTTTCATGGTTTTCGAGGGTGTTAATGCCGATAGTGACACTAAAATGTAAATCCAAGATGGCGGATGCAAATATTTTTTTATTTTTCATCATGGGTGTCGTTTTATTGGTTTTCGAGGGTTTTAATGCCGATAGTGACACTAAAATGTAAATCCAAGATGGCGGCTGGTAACATTTTCGAATTTTTGTCATGAGTGTCGTTTTCATGGTTTTCAAGGTTTGCAAAGCCGATAGTAACATTAAAATGTTAATGCAAAATAGCGCCTTCTTTAAAACTGTTGATGGTTTTTTGATTACTATCACACGTGTTTTCAGGTTAAAACGCGATACGCGCGTTAGTTAACTAAGCATCTGCCAAGCGACACGCATTTTGACTCCACTATGGGCTTCAGCACACTCTAAAACCATTAAAACGATAACCATGACAAAAAAAAATAAAAATTTCGCAGCCGCCATCTTGAATTTACATTTTAACGCCACTATCGGCTTTAAAACCCTCGGAAACCATGAAAACGACACCCATGACGAAAATTTTGAAAATGTTTGCAGCCGCCATTATGGGTTTACATTTAAACGTCACTATCGGCTTATACACCATTAAAAACCATGAAAACGACACACATGACGAAAAATCAGAAAATTTTGCAGCCGCCATCTTGGATTTATATTTTAACGCCACTATTGGCTTTAAAACTCTCGAAAACCATGAAAACGATACCCATCACATTTTTTTTTTAATTTTTTAAAAATCTTGAATTTACATTTTAACGCCACTATCGGCTTTAAACCCTCGGAAACCATGAAAACGGCACCCATGACAAAAAGTTTGAAATTTTTTCAGTCGCCATCTTGGATTTACATTTTAATGTCACTATCAGCTTTAAAACGTCACTTCACGTCACTTCGTATGCAATAAGGAGTTTAGTTTTGTGTTTTTTTTATAAATATGTATGATATACTGTAAGGTATTTATGTTATGGGTCTTAGTTACCCGAAATAAATGATATATTATTATTATTATTTCCTTTATTTCATTTGTATATACATATAAATTACATTTTTAAATGTTGAAATATAAAAAGTATAAAAACATTTAAAAATATAAAAAATAGTAGCCCACCGGTATCGGGAACAGGGTCCAAGCTACCGGCGGTCAGGGCTGCTGAGAGAGGAACCTCCTAACGATACGCGCCGTGTCCAGAAGTACCGCTTTCTGGATCAAGCCCTTGATCCAGCCGCCTAACGAGAGCCTCCTCAGGTGTTGGTCGAGGCTCTTGGCTATTATGCCATTGGCCGTCACGACTATCGGCACAATGATTGCTGTATCCACATCCCACATGTCGACAACCTCGCGAGCCAGGTCAAGATACTTAATTTGCTTATCTTTTTCGGCTTTCACGAGGTTCTCGTCATGCGGGACCGCTATATCAACAATCACCGTGCGACGCTCTAATCGATCTATCACCACTATGTCAGGCTTATTGGCAACAATAGTCCTGTCAGTGATGATAGACCGATCCCAATACAACGTGATATTGCCATTTTCGAGAACTGGGTCGGGCACATACCTATAGTATGGTACTTCCGATTCAACAAGACTGTATTTCAGAGCAAGTTGCTGATGGATAATCCTGGCTACAAGGTTGTGCCTATGCAAGTAGTCTCCGTTAGCCAGACGAGAACAGCCAGAAATAATGTGACGGATTGATTCCCCCGGACGGTGGCATGCCCGACAGATGTCAACCGTGCCGTCCTTCACAATATACTTCCGGTAGTTGTTCGTCATCATAACTTCGTCCATAATCGCAAAGACAAAACCTTCGGTTTCCCCAAACAGATCACCGAATCGCAACCAGGATACGGACGCTAAGAAGTCTACATCGGGTCCATGTAGGACCCGGTAAAAGCGTCCGTGAAGCTCTTTGCTCTGCCATACCTCCCTGCGGTCATTAGTATCTAATACTATAGGTTTGCGCTAGTTCTCGTTAGCTAAGGAGAGCGGGGTGAGGCCCTTATCTACTGAGACCACTTCTCGGTGCATCCCCACGTCGGCTTCTAGGAAGTATTCCCTGAGACTGCATACCTCACGGTTGTGCAGGGTCTTAGCATTTAAGAAGCCACGACCTCCGCACTTCCGCGGGATATACAGTCTCATCACCGATGACCGTGGGTGATGCATCCGATTTGCGGTCAGCAGTGTGCGGACCCTCCTATCCAGGGCGTCAAGTTCCGTCTGAGTCCATTTGAGTATGCCGAAAGAGTACATCAAAACCGGCATGACCCAACCGTTGAAGGCACGCACCTTGTTTCCGCCTGATAAAAGACTATTTAAAACTTTATTCAGGCGGCCAAAGAAACGTTCCCTCAGCGATTGTTTCATGTCAGCAGCGTTGATGCCTAACGCTTCCGACATACCCAAATACTTGTAGGTTTCGAGTGAGGAGAGAGATCTTAGGTGTATGGAATCCGAAAGTTGGGTTCTCACGGATTCCACAATCTCCCCTCGCTTTACATGCATGACCGCACATTTGTCCACACCAAATTCCATCCTGATGGCGCTACTGAAAGTTTCCGTTACCTTCAGTAGCTCCATCAGTTGCAAATTGTTGGGTGCAAAGAGTTTTAAGTCATCCATGTAAAGGAGGTGAGATATAACCTGACCACCTCTCCTCAATCGATAGCCTAGACCTGAATCCTCCAGCAGTGTGCTTAGAGGATTCAAGGCTAAGCAGAACCAAAGTGGACTCAAACTGTCGCCCTGAAATATACCTCGCTCGATCCTTATCGGTTCGCTATTCCTCTGGATATTTCGACATCCTGGATAGCGAAGGACCGTCCTCCACTGTCCCATACACGACATCAGGAAGGTGCATAGAGTTGCATCTATTTTATACAACTCCAGCACCCTCATGAGCCATGTATGTGGCACCGAGTCATAGGCCTTCTTATAATCTATCCAACATGTCGACAGATCCTTTCGGGAACGACGAACCTGCTGGCTAATGGTCATATCGATGAGGAGCAGCTCCTTAGTACCGCGGGACCCGTTCCCACATCCATTTTGAGAGGCAGACATGATGGAGTTGGTGTCTATGTGTTTGTTAATTTTAGCTCTCAAAATGGATGTAAGAACCTTATAGACCGTCGGTAGACAAGTGATCGGTCTATAATTTCTGGGTTCCGCAGTACTACCTGATTTATGGAGCAGGTGGGTTATTCCTGTCGTTAGGAACTGGGGCAGTGATCCTGACTGTAAGGCTGACTGGAACTGGGATGCCAAGCGGGCGTGCGACCTTTGGAACCACTTTATCCAAAAGTTGTGCAGCCCGTCCGGCCCTGGAGATTTCCAGTTAGGTAACGGACGGACTGCACGAGCTACATCTTGGGGGCTGATGGTAAGTGCCCCCATTTGTGGTATGTGATCACACGCTCGCTCGACCTCCCTAGTCCAATCACCCTCAGTGTGACTGACAGGCACCGACCAGATGCTTCGCCAGAATGAACACATGGCGTCATCATCCGGTAGCTGCGTGTCAGCCACACCTTGGTCAGGTCGCTCCCAAGCCCTATAGACCGATATATATATATTATTATTATTATTATTAAAACCCCCGAAAACCATGAAAACGACACCCATGCCAAAAAATAAAAAAACATTTGCATCCACCATCTTCATTTTAGTGTCACTATCGGCTTTAACACCCTCGAAAACCAATAAAACGACACCCATGACGAAAAATTAGAAAATTTTCGCAGCCGCCATCTTGGATTTACATTGTAACGCCATTATCGGCTTTAAACCTCTCAAAAACCATGAAAACGACACCCATGACGAAAAATGAAAAAATATTCGCATCCACCATCTTGGATTTACATTTTAGTGTCACTATCGGCTTTAACACCCTCGAAAACCAATAAAACGACACCCATGACGAAAAATTAGAAAATTTTCGCAGCCGCCATCTTGGATTTACATTTTAACGCCACTATCGGCTTTAAAACTCTCAAAAACAACGAAAAGGATACCCATGACGAAAAGTTGGAAAATTTTGAAGCCGCCATCTTGAATTTACATTTTAACGCCACTATCGGTTTTACAACCCTTGAAAACCATGAAAACGACACCCATAACGAAAAATTTGATAAATGTTCGCAGCCGCCATCTTGGATTTATATTTTAACGCCGCTATCGGCTTTAACATTCTCGAAACCCATGAAAACAACCCCACCGATATAGTGACGGTACCTTCCAGGGACAACCGTTTTAATTCAGCAGCTTTGTATTTCTCGCGGGGATCATGTGAAACGAACGGAATATTTATGTGATCCCGATTTTCCGGTACTTGCAAATAAATAAAATCACATTATTTATGAAGTCGTTTCCATACCCTGTATCCAATTAGTTGTACATTCCCTCAATTTCTGGAATACCGGTATTTATATTAAGAAAAAAAAATGCTTTATGTTCGGACGGCTTTATGTTCTCCACATGTAAGTACGCTGAACGTATACATGTAGAGACGAGAGCATAGGGCCGTCCGAACGTACTACGTTCCCATGGAATACTTTCCATCATCCACGCGGGCGAAGCCGCGGGCAAAAGCTAGTACTTACAATAAGCCTCTTATCTTACCCGTAGTGAGGTACCTAGGTACATAATAATATAAACCCATTTTCAGACTACTGGCGTAAAATTACGTCGTGCAGGCAAAGCATATATGAACTGTCGCTGGTAAAAACCCGTATTAAGAGCGAGCGCGCACTGCGGTGCGTTTCCAGTAGTTCTACCGCACTGGGCGGGGCCTACGGTAACAAAACGCATAACCGCAGTGCGCGCACTTCAAAGACATTCCTTACTTCACAGATTATGCGGTAGAAAAACGCACCGCAATGCGCGCTCGTACGGCGCCCGCCCTAAGGGCGAGCGTTTTTCTACCGCATATGTCTTTGAAGTGCGTGCACTGCGGTCATGCGTATTGTTACTGTAGGCCCCGCCCAGTGCGGCAGAACTACCGGAAACGCACCGCAGTGCGCGCTCGCTCTTCATACGGGTTTTTACCAGCGACAGTTCATATATTCTTTGCTTGCACGACGTAATTTTACGCCAGTAGTCTGAAAATGGGTTTATATGTACCTAGGTACCTCACTACGGGTAAGATAAGAGGCTTATTGTAAGTACTAGCTTTTGCCCGTGGCTTCGCCCGCGTGGATGATGGAAAGTATTCCATGGGAACGTAGTACGTTCGGACGGCCCTATGCTCTCTACATGTATACGTTCAGCGTACTTACATGTGGAGAACATAAAGCCGTCCGATATAACTGTGCAAACTCAAATCCTTACGATATATCGTTGCCGTGTATGGTGGCCTTAAAGCTTCCAGTCGGCATGATTTTTCACGACTCTTCAACAATCATCGTCATATTTCAGCCAATTTAGACAAAAACTTAATGAATATACACTGAATCACTCTATCCATTGCTGAAAACGTGAAAACCGTATAAAAACACGTTCAATAGTTTTTGAGTTTATCTCATTCAAACAGACAGACAGACGCGGCGTGGGGGGGACTTTGTTTAGATATTTACTATGCCAGTCACGTTCTAATAAAAAAAAAACTTTAGACCGAGTATCCACTTGTTCAAAAGTTATTTCTTGTAGGTAATAAATTAATAATTTCTAACGAAATCCGTGCATTTTTGTGTATTTTAAAATCAACCCCTATTTTTATAATTTTATTTCCTACCAAAAGCATAAATTTCAATTTTCATACTTAGGTATCACTAATAATGCTGGGTTTCCCATACAAACTTTCATCCCCTATGTCACCCCCCGTAGGATTATTTTTGAGGCAAAAAGTAGCCTTCGCCAGGATGCCATGTCAGCCTTGCCAAATTTTTTCAAGATCCGTTCAGTGGTTTAGGCGTGAAAAGGTAACAGACAGACAGACAGATAAGAGTTACTTTCGAATTTATAATATTATAGTATAGATTCATAAAGACTAGTCTGTACTTACGTGCTTATATAGGTACCTACATAAGTAAATAAAACTATTGAATTTAAAAGTTCATTATGATTTATTAGGTAGAAGGTTATATTTTTCACTCAAAACATAATGTACGCGTCTGTACCAAAATTATAAGACTATTATACTGTAATTTTCAGAAGGTTAGCGTAATGTATTAAAGGTCCGCTTTTCTGTAACCATCTAAACTTGGCCGGGTTACCGTGGTCACACACACCATAGTGACTATTTTTCGATTATCTCGTTAATTATTGAGTGGATTACGTTGCAAATGTACAGGCATAAAATTGAATAAAAGCACTAATTATTGATATAACTTTCACTTCATAAGTCCTAAAGAATCTCGGTTAAACGGTGGTTTAAAAAACCGCTGCGCATCATGTCTCACTGATCATCACTGATCACACAATTAGCGACTAATTTTTCATGTTGTCAAAATTAAAATACCTGATGGTGGCCATGCCAGTGTCATTCACACAATTAGCGACAAGTTTTTCATGTTGTAAAAATTAAAATCCCTGATGGTGGTCATGCCAGTGTCAGTCACACAATTAGCGACTAATTTTTCATGTTGTCAAAATTAAAATCCCTGATGGTGGTCATGCCAGTGTCAGTCACACAATTAGCGATAAGTTTTTCATGTTGTCAAAATTAAAATCCCTGATGGTGGCCATGCCAGTGTCAGTCACACAATTAGCGACAAGTTTTTCATGTTGTCAAAATTAAAATCCCTGATGGTGGCCATGCCAGTGTCAGTCACACAATTAGCGACAAGTTTTTCATGTTGTCAAAATTAAAATCCCTGATGGTGGTCATGCCAGTGTCAGTCACACAATTAGCGACTAATTTTTCATGTTGTCAAAATTAAAATCCCTGATGGTGGCCATGCCAGTGTCAGTCACACCATTCTCAAAGATTGGACATTTTGGGAGTTGGACATTTTGGGAACTGGACATTTTGGGAATTGGACATTTTGACACCGTTGGACATTTTTAGAATTGTATATTTTGACCTTGAATGATAATTTATTATGTTGAGTAAAGGTTGATCTGCGAACCTATATACCTTATTATCTTAAACAAACCTACGCATTTTTTTAAATGATTATTTTACTTATAAATAAAAATACTCAAATAAACATATTTTTATTTAACACTTGTGTACGCGTATGTACCAAACCATACCACACTATCCTATAAATTTCAGAAGGTTAGCATAATGTATTAAACGGCCGCTTTTCTGTAACCATCGAAACTTGGCCGGGTTACCGCGGTCACACACACCATAGTGACTATTTTTCGATTATCTCGTTAATTATTGAGTGGATTACGTTGCAAATGTACAGGCATAAAATTGAATAAAAGCACTGATTATTGATATAACTTTCATTTCATAAATCCTAAAGAATCTCGGTTAAACGGTGGTTTAAAAAACCGCTGCGCATCATGTCCCGAAGTAAATTTAAATTTCATCATAATTTATTAATTGCTTACAGGATAATAAATTAAACTTCAGGTACAATTGAAGGCAGTTATAAGCTATAACATAACGTTGCAAGTAAGTCTTTAGAGCTTCTATTCGAAGTGCTAGGATCGATTAAAGCATATTTCTATTTACCTAAATAACTCCTTAACGGTGCAATTTTTTTGTTTTATTAATGAGGAACAAATTCAAGCTAACTCATAAGAAGTCGTGTGCAAAATACTATAAAAGGGGGCTTATCCGTTTCAGAGATCCAGCAAACATGTAAACGTTACCGCAGCAGGATCTTGAATATCTTCGCAACCATAACAGATACAAATACAAATTAAGTTGGTACATTTACCTCGTCTGAGGCACTAAATATTTGGCTACAATTTATTTCAATATACCCATTAATAAACAAAACTTCTGGCTACGGTAACGTTACGCCAGCCAGAACTGTTTTTGTCAAATAACTAAAAAACTATTAGAGGTACAAATTTAAAAATCGATGGTACAATTACAGAAGCCGAGGCACTAATTATCTATAAAATTCAAATGACGATTTTCGACATTTTCTGGCTGCGGTATCGCACACTAATGTACTCTGTGGCTGCACTGGTGGCCGCGCGGCGAGTCGCGCCGCCGCGGTCGCCCGCGCCGCCGCTGGAGCGACGACGTCACGCGGGTCGCGGGACCCACTTGGACCAGGACCGCTAAAGATAGAAGGTTATGGAAATGCATGGAGGAGGCCTTTGCCCAATATTGGGTACCCAAAAACTAATAAAAATTAAATATAATCATTGTTACTTTTATTACTATTTGAATTAAATTGCTGTTATCGTACCTATTGTTGATAATTAAACTATTAAAATTATTTTGTAAATTGAATGTAATTAATTAAACTGTCTTTTTATCATAATTAGAATCTCTTTTTAGTGAGAGAATATTTCAATTAAATTGTTTTTTATCATATTATTATTTTATTAAATCAATTGTTATTTAACAAAGATTCAATATCAATTGTTAGATTTATAATTATATAATTGAATGCTTAATAATATGTTATTTATAATAATGTTTATAGTGTTTTGGGAATAAATGGCTTTATTATTATTATTATGTGTCTTGACAATTCTCGGGACCCTGGAGTCCCGGACCTTTAGAAGTCGTACGAGGGGCCAAAGCCAACTCGCAGAGGCCCGTTAGACGCTTTCAATGAAATGAGGCACCAACCGACGATTATCCCTGTACGCACCATGCAAGTGCACCCAAGGACAACCCCCGGTTGGTGCAGGACTATTGCAGTATATGGAAATAAAGAGATTGGACTATGGATTTGAGTGGCTAAAGTGGACTGGTTGCCTAGAACTATGAAAGGACTATGGCCCCTGCCGGATCAATGTTTTGTAATACACGGATAAAATGGCAGGGGGTGACTTGCATACACAATAATGGGCCCCCGAAAAGGTCGCTAGCACATAGTGTCGTAGCGGCAAGGGGGCAACATGTCCTGAGGTGCTTGTGAGGAGTGGAGAGGTATCCCACGGTTCTCAGAACAATCCCAGAGCCCGGAAGATGGTCAAGATCCCTACAAACACTTACTGGAATACTTCCTTCCTCCGAGCACATTTTTGCTCTTGCGAATCTCCACTCAAACCGGCCAATAAAGGCAAGAAAGAGGTGGGAGCTCTGTTCCTCGTCAGTGTTCACTCCAGCCGGCCAATAAAGGCAAGCGAGAGGTGAGGAACAAGACTTCTCCCGGGAGATAGGGTCCGTGGGGTCGCTACTGCCCAACAGCTCGCCACATGCTGCCCTGCGGGTTTCTGTATCTCTCTTGGTCTGGCTCCTCATCCTAGACCTGTTCCGGCAAAGTGAACTCTACCGGCACAGACCTAAAATTCGGAGCGCGCAAGCCCCACCACGACGTCAACGTAGAGATACTGCGGTGGGGTTATTATTATTATTATTATGTGGTCGACTGGCGCAATGCGGTCAGAGTTGAATCAGGAAAAAGCAAGCAAAAATACATTAGAAAGGTAGGTATTAAGTTGAAATGAATATCAAATACGTAGGTTTACGGTCCCATGGAGCTCTAAAAAATCAAGCTTCTAAGTCAACGACAAAAATACGGCCATTTATGCGACATATTTTGATAGGTAGGTAACTACTCGCTAGTAAATCAAAACCTACAGGTACAGGGTACTACGTGAGCACCGGATTGCTCGACTGAGGTTCACTAGAAATTGTCTATCTTGGACACTAGGTAACTGGAACGCGTACTCTGCTCCGATGAGGCTCGAATTTGCCTGAATGGTGAGGACCAACGTCGGCGAGAGTTACGAAGACCAGGGGAATGCTATGCCGACGTGTGTTTTGAAGAAATCACCCCTTATGGTGGAAGGTCCGTTATGTTTTGGACGGGCGTAACTTCCAGCTATCGTACCGAGATAGTGTTCATTGAAAATGGCTCACTAAATGCGCAAAGGTACATAACAAGAATAATTTGTCAACATGCACAGCCCGCACTGACTGTAATTGGTGAAGATGCCATTTCATGGACGATAATGCTCGGGACCACCGTTCTGGCGACGTAGATGCTTATATGCAAGAGGTCGGTATTCGTCGTCTGGATTGGCTAGCGAGGAGCCCCGACCTTAACCCCATTGAGCACGTCTGGGACCTCCTAAAAAGGCGAGTACGATCTGTACAACCACTTCCACAAAACATCAGTGAGATTAAACGTGTAATATCGGCTGAGTGGGAACACATTCCACAGGACACCATCAAAAGCCTGGTGGAAAGCATGCCAAGACTATTACATGTCATAATCGCTGCAAGGGGAGGTCATACTCGTTATTAATTTTTATTTTTCAATGTCTTTTTTTATTAAAATACCATAAAAATACTCGTAGTCTTAATTTAATTGTACCCTGAAAATTTCCATTTTAACACGACTCTCTGTTTGCATTGACTAAAACACCGATTCTAGGATTTAAGGGTTAAAAACTATATTCTCAATGATAATAAGAAATTTCTAGTCATTTATGCTAACGACATACTAAGAATATTAATATTTTCCATAGAAAAGCCAATGACTGTAAGGTGCCCGTTTTTTTTGCATGGAGTTTAGATACCCTACCCAGTACCTAGTTACCTACATACCCGACTCTTACCACAAGGCGCCATTGGCTTCGCATGGCGTTTGTTTGCGACCACCACAAATATCTAAATTATTTAAATCTGCGTTATAAGTGCAAATGTATTAGTGCAAATATATAATTTTTATGTTGATTTGTAAATAAAATGCAAGGTAAACAATACAATAGTTTGTGTATACACAACCTTTAGCTGTTAGCCAGTAACAATTATCATAATACTTTTTATGTAAATAACGAGTAAGTAGCATTACCTTTTTTTGAGTTAAACCAAACCCCGGGTACACACGGACGCCTTTGCAATCAATTTAACTTCTTCCGCAAAAGATAACATCGAAACAGCGGCAGATTTTAATTTATTTGAACACACTTGGCCAGCACATGTCTCACAGGTATAATTTTTCGTTTTTAGGGTTCCGTACCAAAATGGTAAAAAAGGAATTCTTATGGTGAGACTAAGTCTGTCTGTCTGTCTGTCTGTCTGTCTGTCACAGCTGGATATCTCAAGAACTACTAATGCTATCAACTTGAAACTTAGAACAGTTTTAGATGACGTTTACCCAACTATTTTTCAAATAAGAAAGAAATAAAAATATTTATATTTTTTTTGCAACAGGTACTGAAAGGGGGTCTTAAAAATTCAAAGTGGGGCTACTAGGGTATGTAGGGTATCATATGAAAGAACGCTGTTTACACATTCTCAAACATTTTTTTTCTTGTTTTTAGGCCGCATAGTTTTCGACTTTTGATGAAAAATGTAAAAAAAAATACCGTTCCCCCCCCCTTTTCTCCGAAGTTTGCACAGAGAAAAATCTGAAATTATTCTACGTGATAGAAGTTTATGTAAAGATTACAAGAAAAATAAAACGATGTCTATAAATAGCACACTTTTTCAGAAATCGGAACGGAACCCTCGGTGCGCGAGTCCGACTCGCTCTTGACCGGTTTTTTTACAATAAACTTACTAAATAATTACTTAGACAATCAATCACTTCCGCCCAGAAATACAACCGAACAATGATATTAAATCAATCGAAACAATAAATATGGCGAAAAACATAGCAATTACGAACTACAGTCTGATTTTTAATTCGACGGAATTCTGACAGCAGTCATTTTTTGACACTTCAGATATCCTAAACCTTTTTTCTTTCTTGTCCTTTTTATAAGTTGAAAATTACTACAATTTTTGGGATATAAAATAACAAAATATGAAAGAGAATGGGATCAAGTAAACTATATGACAATGTAAATATTGTTTGTTCTGTACATTCAATGCACACTAATTAAAATATTAATTTTATATGGCTAAATGGAAAAAAGCGTAAAAGAACATATTTTTTTTAATTTAAATATTTATTTAGGTATCATTATCACTAATATCATCATCGTTGTCTGTCTGTAGTAACAAGAAGCGATGATTTTACAAACAAAAAGATATTCCTAAAAAAGGTTTGTAACCTATGGATTATTAGACAGGGATTCCTGTGAAAGAAAAATAATTACCTTACTAACTATCGTAACTTCAATAATGTGATAGTAAAAAATCTGATTACCATTTTAAAATTATCAGTCAATTTTTAAGTTTTAGTTTTTCTAATTGAAACCTTCTATTCAAGAAAGGTTTTTTTTTAATTTCGCTTAAATGCGTTCCGTTTTTATTAGGACCGTTGTAGTATTGGCAACACTTCTGAAATGTCAGAATTCCGTGGAATTAAAAATCAGACTGTAATACGAACAAATAAATTGGTTAATCCGACAAAAAAAAGTCGACCCTCTACAATCAACAAATAAGCGGTGCTTTTACGGCTTGTCAATTTGGACGGTTTGCAATGTAAGCTCTGCTTCTAAAACTCCAACACGCGCACATGTCACACTTTTTCTGTGTACACGATAATTCAAGAGATGCGTTGTATGAAAAATAAGACGTAGTAGTGCTTTTGCTCACACGGGAGCGCTGCTTGCGCGGTGTATCGGTGGCGCGTGTTCGCCGCTCCAACGAGTTAGTTCCATAAAAAAGTAATAGATGGCGCGGAATCGCATTATAAACACGGGAATTCAAATGACGGATTTTAAATTAGATTCATTTAATACCTACCATGTTTTTAAAAAAAATAATAATAATGATTTATCATTTAGAGGGGCATGTATGTATGGGACTACAGGGTATGCATAGCTTATTTGCATGTATGGAGTGCACGCCACTGTTTGAACCGAATCCGAACTTCGGCCGAACATTCGGTTAAAATGAAAAGTTCGGCCGAACTTCGGTTCAATTTCAAGCGCTTTCTCGAGAGCGACACGTCGTGACTTGTTTACGCATTTACTCAATCTTCATTCAATCAAATTCTTCAAATCATAACCTGCCTCTAGTAAATTTTAAATATGAGTGAGTCGATAGATGACAAAAGTTTGTTTATGGTGGATGCTCCAAGGTAGCCCGCGAAATTCAAATTTTCTTACGTTTTTTGTAATTTGCAGGTCTGTATCAGGTTGTATGTTGATCTAAATATGATTTGCGGCTGTAAAAATCATCAATTCAACTCTCTAAGTTCCTAAAATTCTATTGAATGACTATTTCATGAAATCATGACATTTGAGGATTATTCTAACTTAAGAAGTTGTAATGCTGATTCTAATGATTATAATTCTATAAAACCATATTTGTTGCGGTCGCAAATCATATTTTAATCAATATACAACCTGACACTGACTTTCAAATTGCAAAAAAAAAAGCAAGAAAATTGGAATTTCGCGGGCTACCATGGAGCATCCACCTTCATTTGATTGTTTAATTGGACCTATACCCTTTGTAATAAAGAAATATTTGATGTTAATTAATGTTTAGTTTGTGAACCAAAAACGTGATTTTTTTATTCAATTTACGAATTGTAATCCAGATGTTTGTTAGAAGAATACTAAGTTTATTTCATTTTTGTAATAGTATGTCTAATTTTTATGTCTAATTAATTAGGCAAAGATTTTCAAAACTAATAAGAAAAACTGTAATTTAAGGTTTACATTTACAATCTTCATATCTAAAATAAATGATAATGTCTGAGTAAAAGACATAATTTTATTTTACAGTAATTGCTATTCTAATTCTATTGAATTTCAGTCAAAATAGTGCAAGTAGGTATTATTTTTCTTGTGCCGAATGTTCGGCATCTGAACCGAATTTCGGGCGAATGCCGAAGTTCGGTTCAAGCTGCCGAATTTCGGTTTAACCGAATGTGAACCGAATTTCGGCCCATCCCTAATTTACCATTTCATGAAATGGTCGAACACTTCATGAAACGATCAATTCTAAGATCTGGCCACGACATATACATAAACTCACGTCTTCTCCACATGGGGGTAGGCAGGAACTCCTTACATACTCCTTTTGCTTCGTTTACGTTGATACATCTGGTTACCATTTCTCTAATCCTTATTATATTTTGCTTCGTTTACGTTGATACATCTGGTTACCATTTCTCTAATCCTTATTATATTTTGCTTCGTTTACGTTGATACATCTGGTTACCATTTCTCTAATCCTTATTATATTTTGCTTCGTTTACGTTGATACATCTGGTTACCATTTCTCTAATCCTTATTATATTTTGCTTCGTTTACGTTGATACATCTGGTTACCATTTCTCTAATCCTTATTATATTTTGCTTCGTTTACGTTGATACATCTGGTTACCATTTCTCTAATCCTTATTATATTTTGCTTCGTTTACGTTGATACATCTGGTTACCATTTCTCTAATCCTTATTATATTTTGCTTCGTTTACGTTGATACATCTGGTTACCATTTCTCTAATCTTTATTATATTTTGCTTCGTTTACGTTGATACATCTGGTTACCATTTCTCTAATCCTTATTATATTTTGCTTCGTTTACGTTGATACATCTGGTTACCATTTCTCTAATCTTTATTATATTTTGCTTCGTTTACGTTGATACATCTGGTTACCATTTCTCTAATCCTTATTATATTTTGCTTCGTTTACGTTGATACATCTGGTTACCATTTCTCTAATCCTTATTATATTTTGCTTCGTTTACGTTGATACATCTGGTTACCATTTCTCTAATCCTTATTATATTTTGCTTCGTTTACGTTGATACATCTGGTTACCTTTTCTCTAATCCTTATTATATTTTGCTTCGTTTACGTTGATACATCTGGTTACCATTTCTCTAATCCTTATTATATTTTGCTTCGTTTACGTTGATACATCTGGTTACCATTTCTCTAATCCTTATTATATTTTGCTTCGTTTACGTTGATACATCTGGTTACCATTTCTCTAATCCTTATTATATTTTGTCCACAGAAAAATACCCACAAATTAAGAAGCTCTTCGGCTACGACCCTAACTTCAAATGGGTGGTGATTGCCATGGTGTTGATACAGATCATTTCTCTGCCGTTCGTGATACAACTCAGCTGGCCTATGATGCTGGTGGTGGCCTACTGCTTCGGAGGAGTTATTAATCATTCTCTTATATTAGCTAAGTGTGCCCATCATTAGTATTGTTACGTAGACGCTAACGCAACGCCATCTGTTATCGAGTAGCAGAACTACACGATACGTCGATTCGTGGCAGATATTTCTAGAACATTCTACACAATTCCAGAACCTTCCAGAATTTTCTAGATAGTTAAGTGTCGTTTTGCAGCATTCTAGATCATTCCTACTACAATGTTCTACATACTAGAATGTTCTCGAATTATACCCTCGAACTTTCTAGAACTTACACTCGTCATATACCTAAATAGAGGGTTGCTAGCGGTATACGGCAGTTCAGCTAGGAAAGCGAAACAGTGAACACTGAACAATAGTGAACTAACAGTGAGCTACAAGTGATTCTGTTTAAAGTTTCTGATTACTGTATTTGTGATTATTTAGATATAGTGTGATTTTGGTGTAAATTGGCATACATTTATTTATCCCGAACCCCAGCTCGTAACAGTAATCTATTTAAATAACCTCTTGTGATCTACCCAAATGTCCTTCTCTTGGTAATTCTCGTCGGGTCGTTGAGTTAAGAAATTAACGAAAATAAATTTATTTGAACCATGTTAAGGCAAGTCTTTGACCAGGGCAGTGATGACTGATGGCACTGAAACGTGGTCGCTCACAATGGGCCTTATTAGAAGGCTAAAAGTTACCCAAAGGGCAATGGAGAGAGCTATGCTTTGAGGAGAACCGAGGTAACCGACATAGCCTTAAGAATTGTCAAACTGAAGTGACAGTGGGCAAGGCACAATGCTCGCAGAACAGATGGCTGATGGGGCCGAAAGGTTCTGGAGTGGCGATAGCGTACCGGAAGACGTAGCGTTGGAAAGCCTCCCACAAGATGGCTGATGACCTTGTGAAAGCCGCAGGAATCCGCTGGATGCGGGAAGTACACAACCGGTCGAAGTGGCGGTGCTTGGGGGAAGCCCATGTCCAGCAGTGGACGTCTTTCGGCTGAAATGATGATGATGATGTTAAGGCTACATTCATACACGATGACTGACTCATGCATGGGTGCTAACTACCAGGAACAGGTCCAGTTAAATCTGTATGCTACTGATGTTATGAGCTGACCATAAGAAAACCATCCCCTTCTGATTTTGTTCCGGAATTTATTCTCGGAGATCGTCGCTAGGAAACGTTCTCTGCAGGACATAGGACTCCCCCAAGCAACTGTCGAATTCTGGCGATATTAACTAAGTCGTCGATCCACGTTATTGGAGACCTACCATGCTGCGACTAGGAGTGGTGGCAGCATTATATTGATAAATTTGACTCTGCCCTTACTAATAACATGTCTCACTTACTTGAGTATACCACTCCCAAGAGTCAATAATCATTCTGCTGCCCTTATCCAATGTCCAATATCAATGTCATGTCAAGAATCAGATATCATATCATCCGATAAGAGCTCTTAAGTCCCATATGATACAGACGATAATAGCTTAACTCCTTCAAAAACTCTCGAACCTTCATCCACTCCTTCCTTTGAGGACCATTCAAAGATACGCCTACTTGGAAACACAAACTTAGGTACTTAACTATAACAAGTCAGGAAATAAGATTATTAGGCTTTGGTCGACAATGTAGGTATGTGTTCAGAAGTCTTATCGCTTATGCTCTGCGTTGAGGCTGGAATTGCGACGAGCGACGAGAAATAACATCCGTTGATATGATGTATGGATTGGAATGTTCAAGATAAGCCGTTGTAAGTCACTTGTAAATTGAACTTGGATCACTTTACTATTATGGGAAAGTATGTTCACAACTCAGTATTATTGCGCACATTTTCTTCATGTTTCCTCTGGAGCTGGAACTGGATTGACCTTGAACTTGGTCAGTACCGGATTTCCCGTTGGGGTGAGTCGTCTCAGGAGCTTTTGAGGCACTTAAACACTCGCACTTTTTGGCACTTATCACTTTTTAGCTCTCATCACTTTTTAGCTTAAGATTTTGGAACTTTGCACTTTTAGGAGGATTCCAAGGATTTTTCAATCCCTTTCACGCTGCCACCAATGTTATAACGGGGTTCCGGATTGATTAAATAAAAAAAGAAACATTTCAAGCTAAAACAAACTTGTATTAAAATATTAGAATAATTAAAATAATACACGAGTGCATGTGCACGGCAGGAAGGTTGGAAGACGACTGAGGTGCTGGATTGAGAGGAGGGGAAGAGAGGAATGAATGGATGCTGCGTCAGCAGCAAGAATGCAGCATAGGCTGCTGAGCAAGCCAGAAAAGGTACAGGTGAAGGATGTAACAGCACGTTCCGTTGTATCGTGCGTAATTTTTAACTTTCGAACAATGAATACAGGCTTCGTAAATGCATTTTTTGAGCAAATGTGTTGAAAAATATTTTTACTTCTTTCGTATTTGAAAAATAGTTTGGTAAATGTCATCCAAAACTGTTCCAAATTCCAAGTTGATAGCTTTAGTAGTTCATGAGATATCCAGCTGTGACAGACAGCCAGACAGACAGACTGAGTCACACCATAAGGGTTCCTTTTTTACCATTTTGGTACGGAACCCTAAAAAACGATTCACGGTTTTGAAGTAGGCACGAATATTAATTTGTTTTGTAGTCATAAACTCATAACTGTTTCCTCCGCGCGGTTAGCTTGATTACCTAATTTGGACATTATAAATAAATTATTGTTAATTTTGTTTCGTTTTAATAGGAAGTATATCTTTCGGTTGCGAACAGGATAACCACAAAATAGGTTTGAATGATGCATTACTTTCAATAAGTGGAAACACCCCAACAATTAATGGTTAGGTAATTAAATACAAACACAATGGTAGGTATGCCTAGATATCACTGACTTGAATGTGCCTTATGGCGGCTGAGAGTATGTCATGCTCACTCAAATGTCTCACTGATGATGGCGTATGTGTTGGATCATTCGGTTCCCTTCAAAATGGTTGAGTTAAATGGTGCTGATTCCTCCGTCATGTTCGGGAACGGGCGCCCGCCGTCACTGGCTTTGACTTCGATTGGGACTGGGGATCTCTTAGCTGTCCTGTGTGTAGTACGTCCACGATTTTCTCAAAAATGAATGTACTTACCAATTTTGATGATTCTTACACTAACGTGATCTATACAGGGTGTAAGGGACAGCCCTCCGCAGACTGATGGGGTAAATTCAGTATATCATACTAAGATGACCGGTACATGAAATTATTTCAGGAACGTTATGGGAATCTAATAACCCTGATTTGTTTGTGTTTTTGTGCACAAATCGGAGCGTCTGTTACTGGTTGGGAGGGGTAGGTAATAGGTATGCGGTGAGTTCGATGAACTCTGTAGCTAGACAGAAAGTGATCAGCTGATTTCACGCGTCGTTCGTTAGAGTATTTCAACATCCATTGCTGGTATTTTTTGCTGTTTTTTTTTGCCGTTTTTTTTACATAAATGGACTTTCGCAGCAGTCCATTTATGTAAAAAAAACCGGTCAAGTGCGAGTCGGACTCGCGCACGAAGGGTTCCGTACCATATTATATGGTTAACAATCGCAAAGATAACTTTTTACTTATTTATAATGATACTGTGAATTACAAGGTTATTTTTTGCAGTTGCAGAAAATCACCCATGTTTAATCGCCGTTTTCAGTATTGTTGCTTAAATACAGTATTTATGGTACCTACATGGTATAAAGAAGTTTCAAATTCCTAATTTGTTGAATTGTTGCGCTAGAGTTCGTACAAAAATGGTCTAAAATTTCTTAATTTTAGAAGATAAAAAAAATGTGTTTGTACTCTACTCAATGAGTTCTAGACGATGACACCCCACATGTAGTCCAGTAGAGATATAATATTTTTTCCATTTACCCTTCGATAATTCTAAAGTTTTTTATTTTCGCTGAGTGGATAACTATAGTGAATTCATTGCTATGTACAAAAATGCTAACAGTTTAGAGTTATGCTATAGGTATTAAGTAGGTATTTCTTATTATTTCGTGTTATAACAATGATATAAAATTTAAATTAAAATACTACACTGTTTCTTAATTAGTACTGTCTAAAGTATATATTACTGAAAATGCTAACAGATAGGTACTGTGGAACAATGGAAATCTGAAAATGTCCTTTAACTCATTCAATAAAAAATTTAAGTTTTTCAAATCATTTCCTATACACTTAAAGGGATTAGTTATACCTTACAACAAAAGTTCTAACAGCTAAGTAATATGGCTTCACAAGTAATTGTATTTTTACTTTGCAATTAGCGAAATATTGAATTTAAGTTTATAAATTTGCGCCCACATATTCGTGATAATAAGCTCTGCTACCATACAAAAGTTTCAACTTGTACGTGCTATGCCTTTTTGTTTAATAAATAAAATACAATTTGGATATTGTGGCGCGCGGTGTAGGTACGAAAATTCGTGCAGCGCGACGCGGTGACAATCAGACCCACACTCACTGCAAACGTGCACGCGGCTACACATCAAGCTATGCATGTCCAGTTTACAATGACCTCTCATTGTAAGGTAATCTTATACAATGCGAGATCAGCTTATACTGGATATGTTAGCTTGATCTGTAGCCGTGCGTACCTACCTCTATTGAATGAGGCGCAAAATCATTTCATTACAGTCACATCTGATCTCACAAATGACTAATACGAGTACAGTCAGCGTCAAAAATATCGGAACGAACAGACTGTTCAAAATGATCTCAAAAACTAAGAAAATTAAACTACTCAATTGGGTAAAGCTCTTGTCAGAATTACAGTGTAATATTATCGTATACTGTCTTCATTCTGAAAACAGTCTGTTCGTCCCGATATTTATTGACGCTGATCCAATCCAGTCAGTTATTTTTTCTGTTCCATTCCGTGACCGTGACTTCGCCCGCGCGTAGTTATCAACAATTGTCAAAAATAGTCAAAATCCCGGATTCCGGGATTCACAGATTTAGAGTTCTGATTATAGGATCGAATGTATATTTATGTATTGATCGTCAAAATGTCGTGATTCCGGAATTGATAAATTAAGTATTTTTTTTACCATTACTGGGTAACTTGTTTATCACTAAATTTTCACAGGAGATCATCTACTATGAACAACTTTCACTATGGCATCAACACGTAAATCACGAAAAATAAATCAGCTGGTCGAGTAGGTATTGAGCTTTTGTATCAAACATCGTAATTTTTTTCGTGATTTCAGAGTTGGTCCCATAATGAAAGCTGCTGAAACTGTAAATCCAAGATGGCGGCTGCGAATATTTTCAAATGTTTCGTCATGGGTGTCATTTTCATTGGTTTCGAGGGTGTTAAGGCCGATAGTGACACTAAAATGTAAATCCAAGATGGCGGCTGCGAATATTTTCTAATTTTTCGTCATGGGTCATTTTTTTGGTTTTCGATAGTGTTAAAGCCGATAGTGATACTAAAATGTAAATCCAAGATGGCGGCTGCGAACGTTATTAAATTTTTCGTCATGGGTGTCGTTTTCATGCTTTTCGAGGGTGTTAAAGCCAATAGTGACATTAAAATATAAATCCAAGATGGCCGGTGCGAACATTTTCAAATTTTTCGTCATAGGTGTCGTTTTCATGCTTTTCGAGAGTGTTAAAGCCGATAGTGACACTAAAATGTAAAGCCAAGATGGTGGATGCGAATATATTCCAATTTTTCGTCACAGGTGTCGTTCTCATGGTTTTGGGGGCTGTTAAAGCCGATAGTGATGTTAAAATGTAAATCTAAGATGGCGGCTGCGAACATTATTAAATTTTTCGTCATGGGTGTCGTTTTCATGCTTTTCGAGGGTGTTAAAGCCAATAGTGACATTAAAATATAAATCCAAGATGGCCGGTGCGAACATTTTCAAATTTTTCGTCATAGGTGTCGTTTTCATGCTTTTCGAGAGTGTTAAAGCCGATAGTGACACTAAAATGTAAAGCCAAGATGGTGGATGCGAATATATTCTAATTTTTCGTCACAGGTGTCGTTTTCATGGTTTTGGGGGCTGTTAAAGCCGATAGTGATGTTAAAATGTAAATCCAAGATGGCGGCTGCGAACATTATTAAATTTTTCGTCATGGGTGTCGTTTTCATGCTTTTCGAGGGTGTTAAAGCCAATAGTGACATTAAAATATAAATCCAAGATGGCCGGTGCGAACATTTTCAAATTTTTCGTCATAGGTGTCGTTTTCATGCTTTTCGAGAGTGTTAAAGCCGATAGTGACACTAAAATGTAAAGCCAAGATGGTGGATGCGAATATATTCCAATTTTTCGTCACAGGTGTCGTTTTCATGGTTTTGGGGGCTGTTAAAGCCGATAGTGATATTAAAATGTAAATCTAAGATGGCGGCTGCGAACATTATTAAATTTTTCGTCATGGGTGTCGTTTTCATGCTTTTCGAGGGTGTTAAAGCCGATAGTGACACTAAAATGTAAATGCAAGATAGCACCTGCTTTAAAAATGTTGATGGTTTTTTAATTACTATCACACGTGTTTTCAGATTGTAACCCGATACGCTGCACTGCCGCAGGGTTAGTTAAGTAGGCATCAGCCAAGCGTCACGCATTTTGACTCCTCTATCGGCTTTAGCACACTCTAAAACCATGAAAACGATAACCATGACGGAAAATTTTCGCAGCCACCATCTTGGATTTACATTTTAACGTCACTATCGGCTATAAGACCCTCAAAAACCATGAAAACGACACCCATGACGAAAAGTTTGAAAATTTTGCAGCCACCGTCTTGGATTTACATTTTAACGTGGCATTAAAATGTAAATCGCCTTTGAAACCCTCGAAAAGCATGAAAACGACACCCATGACGAAAAATTTAATAATGTTCGCAGCCGCCATCTTGGATTTACATTTTAATGTTACTATCAGCTTTAAAACCACCGAAAACCATGAAAACGACACTCATTGAGAAAAATTAGGAAATATTCGCATCCACCATCTTGGATTTACATTTTAGCGTCACTATCGGCTTTAACAATCTCGAAAACCAAGAAAACGACACCCATGACGAAAAATTAGAAAAGATAGAAAATATTCGCAGCCGCCATCTTGGATTTACAGTTTCAGCAGCTTTCACTATAGGACCAACTCTGAAATCACGAAAAAAATTACGATGTTTGATACAAAAGTTCAATACCTACTCGACCAGCTGATTTATTTTTCGTGATTTACGTGTTGATGCCATAGTGAAAGTTGTTCATGAGTAGAAGATTCCCTGTGAAAATTTAGTGATAAAAAGTTATCCTCTAATACTCGTAGTAAAAAAATACTTAATTTATCTATTCCGGCATCCCGACATTTTGACGATCAATACAAAAGTAGGTACATTTCATATTAGCCAAAGCCTAAACGTAAGTAAATATACATTCGATTCTATAATCAGAACTTAAAAATTGTCTTTCCGGAATCCCGGGATCTTTTCGATACATAAGTGCAATCCATATTAACTAACATCTGCACTTAAGTAAATTATACATTCGATTCTATGATCAGAAGTCAAAATTTGTGAATCTCGGATTTTTTTTGATACAAAAGTGCAATCCATATTAGCCAACACCTGAACGCAAGTACCTAACTAAACATTCGATTCCAAAATAAGAACTTAAAAAGTGTCGTTCCGGAATCCCGGGATTTTCTCGATGTATAAGTGCAATCCATACTAACTAACATCTGAACTTAAGTACTTAAAACATTCGATTTTTATAGCCGATAGTGACGTTAAAATGTAAATCCAAGATGGCGGCTGCAAAAATTTTCAAGCTTTTTGTCATGGGTGTCATTTTAATGGTTTTCGAGGGTGTTAAAGCCGATAATGATGTTAAAATGTAAATCCAAGATGCTAAAGCCGATAGAGGAGTCAAAATGCGTGACGCTTGGCTGATGCCTACTTAACTAACCCTGCGGTGCAGCGTATCGCGTTACAACCTGAAAACACGTGTGATAGTAATTAAAAAACCATCAACATTTTTAAAGCAGGCGCTATCTTGCATTTACATTTTAGTGTCACTATCGGCTTTAACACCCTCGAAAAGCATGAAAACGACACCCGTGACGAAAATTTTAAAAATGTTTGCAGCCGCCATCATGTATTTACATTTTAACATCACTATCGGCTTTAACAGCCCCCAAAACCATGAAAACGACACCTTTGACGAAAAATTTGAATATATTCGCATCCACCATCTTGGCTTTACATTTTAGTGTCACTATCGGCTTTAACCCTCTCGAAAAGCATGAAAACGACACCTATGACGAAAAATTTGAAAATGTTCGCACCGGCCATCTTGGATTTATATTTTAATGTCACTATTGGCTTTAACACCCTCGAAAAGCATGAAAACGACACCCATGACGAAAAATTTAATAATGTTCGCAGCCGCCATCTTGGATTTACATTTTAATGTTACTATCAGCTTTAACACCACCGAAAACAATGAAAACGACACCCATAACGAAAAATTAGAAAATATTCGCATCCACCATCTTGGATTTACATTTTAGTACACTATCGGCTTTAACACTATCGAAAACCAAAAAAATGACACCCATGACGAAAAATTAGAAAATATTCGCAGCCGCCATCTTGGATTTACATTTTAGTGTCACTATCGGCCTTAACACCCTCGAAACCAATGAAAACGACACCCATGACGAAACATTTGAAAATATTCGCAGCCGCCAACTTGGATTTACAGTTTCAGCAGCTTTCATTATGGGACCAACTCTGAAATCACGAAAAAAAATTACGATGTTTGATACAAAAGCTCAATACCTACTCGACCAGCTGATTTATTTTTCGTGATTTACGTGTTGATGCCATAGTGAAAGTTGTTCATAGTAGATGATCCCCTGTGAAAATTTAGTGATAAACAAGTTACCCAGTAATGGTAAAAAAAATACTTAATTTATCAATTCCGGAATCACGACATTTTGACGATCAATACATAAATATACATTCGATCCTATAATCAGAACTCTAAATTTGTGAATCCCGGAATCCGGGATTTTGACTATTTTTGACAATTGTTGATAATTACGCGCGGGCGAAGTCACGGTCACGGAATGGACAGAAAAAATAACTGACTGGATTGGATCAGCGTCAATAATATCGGTACGAACAGACTGTTTTCAGAATGAAGACAGTACACGATAATATTACACTGTAATTCTGACAAGAGCTTTACCCAATTGAGTAGTTTAATTTTCTTAGTTTTTGAGATCATTTTGAACAGTCTGTTCGTTCCGATATTTTTGACGCTGACTGTACTCGTATTAGTCATTTGTGAGATCAGATGTGACTGTAATGAAATGATTTTGCGCCTCATTCAATAGAGGTAGGTACGCACGGCTACAGATCAAGCTAACATATCCAGTATAAGCTGATCTCGCATTGTATAAGATTACCTTACAATGAGAGGTCATTGTAAACTGGACATGCATAGCTTGATGTGTAGCCGCGTGCACGTTTGCAGTGAGTGTGGGTCTGATTGTCACCGCGTCGCGCTGCACGAATTTTCGTACCTACACCGCGCGCCACAATATCCAAATTGTATTTTATTTATTAAACAAAAAGGCATAGCACGTACAAGTTGAAACTTTTGTATGGTAGCAGAGCTTATTATCACGAATATGTGGGCGCAAATTTATAAACTTAAATTCAATATTTCGCTAATTGCAAAGTAAAAATACAATTACTTGTGAAGCCATATTACTTAGCTGTTAGAACTTTTGTTGTAAGGTATAACTAATCCCTTTAAGTGTATAGGAAATGATTTGAAAAACTTAAATTTTTTATTGAATGAGTTAAAGGACATTTTCAGATTTCCATTGTTCCACAGTACCTATCTGTTAGCATTTTCAGTAATATATACTTTAGACAGTACTAATTAAGAAACAGTGTAGTATTTTAATTTAAATTTTATATCATTGTTATAACACGAAATAATAAGAAATACCTACTTAATACCTATAGCATAACTCTAAACTGTTAGCATTTTTGTACATAGCAATGAATTCACGAAAGTAATCCACTCCGCGAAAATAAAAAACTTTGGAATTATCGAAGGGCATATTCTTTTGTCTACTGGACTACATGCTAGATTATTTATTTATTTATTTTCAAAATGAAAAGTTTATTGTTTGGGGACTGACCCCTTAAACTTTTAACTTTGCTTTATTTTTATTATTTGTTGTTATAGCCGTAATAGACAGCGGAGGCTTAGCAAGTTTGTACTGGACTGTACGTGGTTGTCTGATTTCATGGATTTTAATTTTCTTGCGCGGAATCCTAATTATTTTTCTAAAATAAAAATAGCCTTAGTTACTCCTTAAAACATCAGCTATATTGATACAAAATCGGTGAAAATTCGTTTGGCAAGTAACTACCATTTTTTTAATCGGACTGCGCTTTAAAATTCTTCTATACAAACTTTAACATCCCTAAAACTCATTTGAGGCGTAGTTTTGAAAAACTAATAATGACAAACATTATTACTTACTTATGCAAGTATTTGTGCTAAGTTTCAAGTTCATTAACCAAATTAATAAGATTTTTCATATAAACTGTATCTCTGTTTTCACGAACACAGATAAAGAATTTCAAAAATCGTCTGGTATGTTTCCATAACTTGACTCAAATATTATTTACACCAATTTCAGAGTTAATCAATCAATCAATCTGCCTAGCCTTTTCCCAACTATGTTGGGGTCGGCTTCCAGTCTAACCAGATGCAGCTGAATACCAGTATTTTACATGGAGCGACTGCCTGTCTGACCTCCACAACCCAGTAACTGGGTAATACGATACCCCTTGGTAAGACTGGTTGTCAGACTTTCGGGCTTCTGACGACCCGTAACGACTGTCAAAGATCCACGAATGACAGCCGGGACCAACGGCTTAACGTGCTTTCCGAGGCACGGAGGAGTCTCGGTGTGTAAAGATGGTCACCCATCCACTGACCAACCCCGGCAAGCGTAGCTTAACCTGATGGATCGTCCCGTGCAGCAGTTATTACTTAGCCACTTATTACTTAGACCAGAGTTAATCAAGCCCCCAATAAAATCCTCCGCTATAAAATTAACTTTTCACCCCTTAGGGGTAGATTTTTGGAAAACCCTGATACACGTTGTAGGTGACTACATTATAATTATTACTTACACAAAATAGCACAATCGATTGTAGTCTTCATTTCTGGTCTCAAGTATAAAAACTGAGTTTTGAGATAATCGGACCGCGTGTTAAAATTCCTCCATACAAACTTTGACACGCCCAATCCCCCTTTAGGGGGTAGTTTAGGAAAACTCAAAATGATAAACTTTATAATTTACTTAGATGAATATTCGTGCTAAGTTTCAAGTCTATTAACTCAAGGGATAGGATTTTTCATACAAACCTTCATCCCCTATTTTACACCCTTAGGGATATAATTTAAAAAATCCTTCCTTAGTGGATGTTTACACTATATAAGGTATCTATGTGCAAAATTTCAACTCTCTAGGTCCATTGGTTTGGGCTGTGCGTTGATATATTAGTCAGTGACTCAGTCAGGACTTTGATTTTTTTATATATATAGATTTACCATGTTATTTTAAGACCACAGACTTCTTATAGGTTTTCCTGTAATCTACAGGTATAGAACTATTTTTTATATTTTTTTCAAAATTTTAGGCTCAGTAGTTTCGGAGATAAGGGGGGGGGAATGGTCAATTTTCGTCTATTTTCTTAAATAACTTTAAAACAATATATTTTAAAATTATAAAAAAAATATATTTGAGATCCTCATAGTAAGCCCTTTCATTTGATATGTCACACGGTACAGTTTACAAAACTTTTTTTTTACATTTTCTTATTTTCCCCCTAAAAGTGACTCTCATATTCAAAATTCATATGTTTATTTTAGCTGTACGTGTTTGGGTCACCGAAATCCATATGTGTACCAAATTTTAACTTAATCGGTCCATTAGATTCGGAGCAAATTGGCTGTGACAGACGGACAGACGGACAGACAGACAGACAGACACACGAGTGATCCTATAAGGGTTCCGTTTTTTCCTTTTGAGGTACGGAACCCTAAAAACGGCAAAAAAAAAAAAACAATTAAATTTTAAAAAAATCGGCTTTATTTGATAGAACGGGATGTTGGCTACTGAAATCTATTTCAACTTTAGCAATAACATCAATAGTTTTCTGGCATTAAACGTTTTTAGGGTTCCGTACCAAAATGGTAAAAAAGGAACCCTTATGGTGTCACTCAGTCTGTCTGTCTGTCTGTCACAGCTGGATATCTCAAGAACTACTAATGCTATCAACTTGAAATTTAGAATAATTTTAGATGACGTTGACCCAACTATTTTGCTAATAAGAAAGAAATTAAAATATTGATATTTTTTTTGCAACAGGGACTGAAAGGGGGTCTTAAATAATCAAAGTGGGGCTACTAGGGCAAGTGGGGTATAATATGAAAGAGCACTGTTTGCAAATTCTCAAACATTTTTTTTCTTTTTTTTAGGCCGCATAGTTTTCGACTTCTGATGAAAGATTTAAAAAAAATTACCGTTCCCCCCCCCTTATCTCCGAAGTTTGCAAAGAGAAAAATCTGAAATTATTCTATGTGATAGAAGTTTATGTAAAGATTACAGGAAAAATAAAACGATGTCTCTAAATAGCACACTTTTTCAGAAATCGGAACGGAACCCTCGGTGCGCGAGTCCGACTCGCTCTTGACCGGTTTTTTTTTTTAAAGTTGGGAAAGTTTATTTATTTATTTATATCCTCACTTACAACTATTTTTACAGGTATAACCCAGTGCAATAGTGAAGCAAACTTAAAAACTTATTATCTAAAACTTATTACATATAATGTTATCCTTGTGAATTCACTCAGTGTACACGCACAAACGTCTATCTCCTCTGCTACAAGGTTAAGGGTGCGAAGCGCCCGCGTCAGGGGCGCCTCATTTAACAGATTAGTGCGGCCACGAGGTATAGCCAGCAGCTGAGGCCGCCGTCGCCGCCACACATATCTGTCGGGCACACTCAAACACACCAACCCTAATATGTCGGCGTTATGTATCTTGCCTCTAATTACTTTAAATAAATAAGAGACAAGTGCGAACTCAAGCCTAACTCTCAGCTCATTGTATCCAACCATGCCTAATATAAACAAGGTTGGATACATAAGATCCAGTGATGATGATCCAGATCCAGAAGATCCAGTGTACCCCACATTTGTTACACTGGATCTTCATGTGGGGTACTGTGGATCGTAGTGGGGTACAGTGAATCAACACATGGAATTAACATGCTTTTTTAATGGGTTACAATGAACTGATTGAATATAAATATGAAATAAAAGATTAATTTGTTTAATCAATACTTTTAATCAAAATTATCTTATTCTTCATCACAAAATTCTCAAAACTTAAAAAGAAAAAAAACCTTCTTATAATATCTTTGCAAAGTTGTCTACGGAATATTTTTTAGTGCAGCAGCTTTCCTAATTTTATTTCTTTCCAAAATGAAATCGATCGCATCCTTCATCTGTTCCCGACTCACGAAACCAACCATCATCGGTGAAAAAACCAGTTTCATCGGTGTGCGGTGTGTGTGTAACAAATAGATAAGGAGTTCTATGAGTGGATTCACTGTGCCCCACGGTCCACTGTACCTACCCCCCTCTCTCGCTAGGTTTTTGAAGACGGTTTTTTTTTTAAATTTTTTACTATGGCCCCTTCTAATGTGCACGTCTTTCTGCATCGTTCTCACACGTATAATTTCAACTTGAATAATGTTACTAATATTTTGTGACAATATTTTGGTTTAAAAGAGTTTCTTGGCCGTTTTTCTCCATGGGTACCAACTACGCTTTGGAATGGGCAACTAGCTTCATCTCATTGACCGACCCCTTGAAAATTCAAAAGTACCTGTAATTGGTCTAATTGAATTATATGCTTATAATTCCTTGCTTGCTTCCCGTGACCTAAGGGCTGGCTTTTACCTTGGCCAGAGGATTAGCATTGCCATACAACGTGGCAATGCCGCCAGTCTCTTGGGTACAGTACCAGTCGACAGCGATGCGGATGAATTTTTTGCGCCTTGTTTTAGTTTGTGAATAGTTTTAGTTATGTTAGGATATAGTTTTGTCATTATTAGTTTATGTTTATATTATATGCTTTGAGTTTTAAATATTTTTTTTTATGTTTATCGTTTCATTCCTGATAATGAAAGACCACGCCATCTCTACCCGGGGGTGTCGCAAGTTGTGATTAGTGGATTATGTTGAGAGGATGTGCAGCAATCTGTGTCTGTTAATAAGAACATACTGCGATCATCACTCATCATCAGCTTACCTTTTGCCAACTATGTTGCGGTCGGCAGTCTAACCAGATGCATCTGAATACTAGTGTTTTACATGGAGCGTCTGCCCACGTGCCCATGGACCTACACAACTCGGCTACGGGGTAAGTAACATATACCCTTTGTCAGACTTCGAGCTTCTGACTATCCGTAACAACAAAGATCTACGAATGACAGCCGGAACCGACAGCCTACCGTGCTTTCCGAGGCACGAAGGTATCGGTATGAAGTGGATGGTCACTCATCTGATGGAACTCAGCAAGGGTGGCTTACCTAACCTTCGATCGATAGACACGCGTAACTTTAACATAACCACGAGACCCTCCATCACTGCGATCACCACTTCTTGAAGAGATATCTTTATTGTGGCTGGCATTGGGGGTATGCTCAGCTATGGACGTTAATGCTGAACGAGGGTAGGGCGCTCCCAAGTTAGGTGGAGCGACGGTCTTCGCTGGTAGCAGCCGGATGAGAGGCTTATGTCCAACAGTGGACTGCTTAGACTGATGATGGATGTTTAACGAAAGGTTACTATCAAATTATAATGCCAATAAAATTTATACAGTTACGTGAGCGAGACCGCAGGCACAGCAAATTACTAAAGTGAATCACCCGTTATTTTCAGTCGTGGTGGATACATAAATAGTGTGGTACCATTGAGATTCAATGAAAACTAGACAACATGTTGCCCGGCACAGCAAACATCCATACACCGCGGTTGTCACATCGGCATCTTTAGTTTTTGGGACAGCAAAATGTTGCGCAATTGTGTTCGCGGGGTCTGTACAGCCGTGTACGCACGAGCGAACAAAAACATGGTGAACACGAACATCGAACACTTTAAATGTTCAACAGCGTCCTGAGTTTCTTCAGATGATCCATGTTCGTTGGTCGTGTTCACCATGTTTTGTTCGCTCGTGCGTACACGCCTTACTAGTTTACATTGAACCTCAATGGTAGGTACAGAAACAAAACAAACAGTACTGTACATTTAGCGCTTGGATGCCTAAATAAAAGCATGCTGTTGGGTTTTCAACGCTCGGCTCAGTGCCGAAAGTTGAAAGTCCAACATCGCGAATGGAGCGACTGAAATGGGCATTAAGGTCATAGCACACTTCAACTCGGAAACGGAACGTAACCGTATCAACTCGAGCCGTTTAGTATTCTTTGTATGAAACTCTCTACTGAAAAGCACACTAATCGGAATAGTAACGAAAACGAATCGCCTCGGGACAAGCTCGACAAGCTCACGAACCGCGGTGTGGCGCGTGGTCAACCAGCAGTCCTCGCGCTTACGCCTCTCCGTCGCCTCGCTTACGTCTCTTCGTCCACCCTTGCCCCTCACCCCTCCCGCGGCCTGCCTGCAGCACACTATTCTCACAGAGTACATCTTTTGCTGTTGTAACCTATTCCACCTATTTTATAATTGGTCACGAACTTTTTACTCTTAATTTTTAAAATGTTCAATATCTGTTTTTGACGTAAGCGCGGCGTCGCCTAGCTGTAGCCGAGTCGACGTATCGGAGCTGCTGGTCCGCTTTTGTTACGTTTTGTTGTGTTAGGTTGACGCCTGTTTGACGGCGCGGCGAAAGGCGATACGGTGACGATCCCTTTCCGAGTTGATATGTGTGCTATGCCCTTTAGCGTCACAAGTCACAACAATAAGGAGGAAATAACTTCCAATAGGAAAACCAACAACGGAGCTTTGTTAATAATATCCCACTGACAACATTAATGTGAAGAGTTAGCCAAGTTCAGAAAAAAAAGAACGTGCGGAATTTTGTTGGCCTCGTTGATAAAAGAGAGAAAGACTCCAAACCATCCTCCAAGAGGGTTAATGATTTTCACTGATTGCCAATTTTCAAGTTTCTAAGCTTTAGGCTATTTATTACCTAGAATCTTAGAGCATTTCGAGGAGGAAAATAAAAACTTAAAAATCTGTATTCTTTTTTAAATGAAAGATTATGTTCTAGATTTTTTATGAAAGATTGGATTCTAGGTAATTGGGGATGCATAAAATTATAAGTTAGGTTAAATAGATTATTTTATTTATTTACGTAATACTTTATTTCAGACCATGATGTCCATTTTGACAATGTTCATAGAGATTATGATTCAGGAGGTTGAAAATTGTTCCCAATGGTTCGTTAAATACAATACCCGGACGGACGGCAACGTCGTCGTTGCGTTGCCGTCCACTTTTTCCGAACTTGGCCGACACACTACCGTGTGACAAACCAATTTGTAAGCTCATTTACAATGATAACGTTAAAATATGCCTTATATACAACGAATTATACCTGTATAAGCATTTGAAACATACATTTTGTGAAATAAGTACACACAGTACAGTTTTAACTGTAATATTTATTTATTTATTTATTTATTTTAACAGTTTAAATTTTATTAAATATTTTAAAAAGAAAGTTCACAAACATGATATTGCTCTTGTGTTACTTTTTATTATTTTCAACTGTTTTTGCATTTAATGCGTCTATTTATAGTGAAACTGATTACTACAACAGTATTTATAATTTAACTAAAAGTGAGTAAGTATTTTATTATTTATCTTTTAAGTAGGCGTACCTATGGTGTGCCTGTTTTAAGGTGTCGATACAAACCAATGACATTAAACATCTAGACGTGGCCATGATTACAGTGTGTAGTGTGGAAGTGAGACACAGTTATACGAAATAAGTAGGAAAATTGAGACAAAGCATCGTATCTTCTGTCCCATACGGCGTGCCGTATTTTTGCATGGCAAACTTTTGAATGTTAGAAAAACAAAGTACTTTCACTGTTACAAAATTTATCTTGAGTCGATTAATGTAACTTTTTTGGACAGTTTTTACATTGTGCGAATGTATTGACATGGGTTTCAGTCCAAAATATGGAAGATTTCTTACGTTAAACCTCATTTCTCATACCACATAAACTAGAAAAAGTATTATATTGCTGTCTCATGACCGGCCACGCGGTGGCTCGATCTAGATGTATATTATCTAAGTGCCTAATGGAATCGCGCCTTAAGTTTGAATGTCACGTGCACGTCATACTCGTAAAACGACAAGATGTCGATACAAACGAAACTTGACAAGTAGAACTTGTCATTTTAACCTTACCGACCGGTCACTGTTATTTTACCTCTGACAGCAGCAATCCAACAGCAACCTTATTGTAACGAAGATAAAGATCACTATGATTTTGACAATGATGCAAGATCAGTCTGTAGTGAAGTTTGAATTTAATGAGAATTGTTAACAAAGGTGATACAGCAATTACGAGTTCGACAGTACCCGAGATACGGTACTTGCCTAAACTTATTCGTAGGTATTTACGATTCCTATTCCGTAAAATAAAATAAAAATCCATTGCTTGTCGGAATAAAACATAAGTATTCAATAATTGTTGCTTTGGATTGTACGGTCAGCAACAGAAGTCGGTTACCACTGCTACTTTTGACATCATCTAAATTAACACAAAATGATGCGATAACCTGCTTTTTACAATTTCATTTATTAGATAAGAGTTAATTTTCTTTAAAATTTACATCTGTTCCGACTTTAATGAAGTATTTTTCTCAATAATTAAGATTTAGAAAACTCAATTGTTAATCGACTTTTGTTGCTGACTTTACAGTATTAACTACTACGCCAAGTTTCAATTTCTTTGACGGACTGTTTTCCAAAGAGTGTTTTTATTTACATTAAATTTACTGATCGCTGCAATAATGTTCCTGATACAACTTTTATTTATTTATAACTAGCAACCCGGCCATGCTTCACACAGTATTTACGACTTGGCAAAACATAAAGATTTCTAATTAATAATATATTAGTTATATATTAATGTATTAAACTTCTTAAACTTTTGCTTTTTTTTGTTTGTTTTATAATGTATTAAAGTATTGCCATATTCTAAACCTTCCGGAATAAATTGTCTAAATGATAGTGAGAACTGCATCAAAGTTCGTTGCGTAGTTTAGAAGAACAACACGGCCACACAGACAGACACGAAAAGCGACTTTAATTTGTAATATATGTCAAGCAAAAACAGGCAGAAGTTTGTTTATATTTCTGTCTTATTAATACCACACTGTTTCCGCATCAAAACCTGTTGGGTCACTGTGTAACAAACCCACAATACTAAATACATATTATTGATAATTTTGGTAATTCAACAACATTGACAAAAAAAAATGTATATAAGTAGTTTATCAGCCATCTCGTTACCATAACACAAGCATTAGGTTGCTTAGCTTGGGACTAGATGGCGTTGTGTGAAATGTCCAAGGATATTTAAATGTCCAAGGATATTTATTCATTGTGTTATTTATGTTGTCGAGCTATCGAGTTTATCAAACATAACAAGTTTACCAATTTCCTTCAAATGCCTTCGGATTGTGATAAAAAGTATGTCACGCACACATGTGCATATGTGTATATGTATGTATGTGTGTTTGTGTATGTATCTGGGTGTGTGTATGTTGTTTTAGCACATGTTGATTTTTTTTCTTTTTTTTTAAATCTTTTTATTATTCTTTTTTTATTATTGTTATATTATTTTGTATTCCTCATAATCTGTGCTAAATAAATGTTTTATTTTTTTTCTGTCACGCAATTGGGCTGCTGTGTTCTATCTCATAAGTTTGTAAAGTCAGTGAAATTAACTGCTGAGCAAAATTACCACCAATAAATCCCAACTGTCATCCCTTGACAGTTGTTTCAAATGGCTATAACACGTCAAATTGACTTATGGTGTCAATTTGTGTAATAATTAATTTCCCTGACTGCATAATAAAATTTTAGCGCGTTTAACGTGTAATATGACACTACAACTACCTACTTAGAATGTTATACCTAGTCGGTCGCCCAAGGATCTTTGACAGGTGGCGAAAATATGACACTACAACTACCTACTTAGAATGTTATACCTAGCGGTCGCCCAAGGATCTTTGACACGTGGCGAAAATATGACACTACAACTACCTACTTAGAATGTTATACCTAGTCGGTCGCCCAAGGATCTTTGACACGTGGCGAAAATATGACACTACAACTACCTACTTAGAATGATAACTAGTCGGTCGCCCAAGGATCTTTGACACGTGGCGAAAATATGACACTACAACTACCTACTTAGAATGTTATACCTAGTCGGTCGCCCAAGGATCTTTGACACGTGGCGAAAATATGACACTACAACTACCTAATTAGAATGTTATACCTAGTCGGTCGCCCAATAAGGATCTTTGACAAGTGGCGAAAATATGACACAACAACTACCTACTTAGAATGTTATACCTAGTCGGTCGCCCAAGGATCTTTGACACGTGGCGAAAATATGACACTACAACTAGCTACTTAGAATGTTATACCTAGTCGGTCGCCCAAGGATCTTTGACACGTGGCGAAAATATGACACTACAACTACGTACTTAGAATGTTATACCTAGTCGGTCGCCCAAGGATCTTTGACACGTGGCGAAAATATGACACTACAACTACCTACTTAGAATGTTATACCTAGTCGGTCGCCCAAGGATCTTTGACACGTGGCGAAAATATGACACTACAACTACCTACTTAGAATGTTATACCTAGTCGGTCGCCCAAGGATCTTTGACACGTGGCGAAAATATGACACTACAACTACCCACTTAGAATGTTATACCTAGTCGGTCGCCCAAGGATCTTTGACAGGTGGCGAAAATATGACACTACAACTACCTACTTAGAATGTTATACCTAGTCGGTCGCCCAAGGATCTTTGACACGTGGCGAAAATATGACACTACAACTACCTACTTAGAATGTTATACCTAGTCGGTCGCCCAAGGATCTTTGACACGTGGCGAAAATATGACACTACACTCACTAAAGGTCGTTCGACTACGGATGCGGGTGTTGCTCTGCTGAAACACATATTTAACGCTTGGGAGAACTCGCAAAATGCTATTGGAGTTTTTTGTGATCTCTCCAAAGCCTTTGATTGCGTGCACCATGACACGCATTTGCGTAAATTACGTCACTATGGTGTCCAAAACGAAGCTCTCAAAGTAATAAATTCTTATTTAAATAATAGGTTCCAATGTGTAGATGTTAATGGTGTGAAATCTTCCGGGCTACCAGTTCAGTTAGGTGTACCTCAAGGCTCAATACTGGGTCCATTCTTATTCCTAGTGTATATCAATGACTTACCATTCTATTTAAAGGGTATCTGTGACGTTGTACTGTTTGCAGATGACACTTCTCTTATTTTTAAAGTAGACAGAAACAGACATGATTTTGATGACGTAAACAGTGCACTCTCAATGGTTACGGATTGGTTTACGACAAATAACTTAGTTCTCAATGCCAAGAAAACTAAATGTATAAAGTTTGCCTTACCGAATGTTAGAAATCTGGGACCCAACATCGTCTTAGATGAAGAGGTGCTTAAGACTGTAGAATCAGCAGTTTTTCTGGGTATAACGGTAGATGCTAAACTTCAGTGGGGCCCACATATATCAAGCCTAGCGGGAAGGCTCAGTTCAGCCGCCTACGCCGTCAGGAAAGTAAGACAATACACTGACGTTGATACAGCTCGGTTAGTCTATTTTAGTTATTTCCATAGCGTTATGTCCTACGGTATTCTGCTATGGGGCAAAGCGGCTGATATTCAAAATATTTTTGTTCTTCAAAAACGAGCTGTTCGAGCAATTTACCAGCTAGGTGCTAGAGTTTCTCTGAGAGAATTTTTTAAGGATATTGGTATTCTCACGGTGGCATCACAGTTCATCTTCGCCAATATCTTATACATTAGGCAAAATATACATTTGTACAGTAAAAACAGTGATATTCACAATATTCACACCAGAAATAAGGACAAATTACGTGCTCCATTTCATCGGCTTCATAAGGTTCATAACTCATTTGTTGGTCTTGGTATAACTTTTTATAACAAGCTACCTTCTTCTTTGCTAGATTTGCCTTTTAATGCGTTTAAAATTAAAGTTAAATCCAATCTTTGTTCAAAGGCATACTATTCTATCAACGATTACTTAAACGATAAGAATAGTTGGTCGCTGTGATTAACTCAAGACAATGTTTATGTTATGTTCTTTCTCCAGGATCAGCTCACATAATGACAGGTTACATGAGTTAAGTACTAAAATTGTTTATTTTATTTGACAAAAATATAATTTAATGTATTGTGTTGCGTAAATTATTTTGCATAGGTACTATTGTATAGAATCTAGTTCTTCTAACTGAACAGACAGCTGTGCTGCTGGGGAGTTTGTTCCGCTACTTCTTCTTCCCAGCTAAAGCACTAGGAAGTGGTGAAGGGCGGGCGTTTTGTGGGGACTGTCTTACTGTAATTTCGACGTTCAAAAAGTGCTGATTCTCAGCCTAATTTGAATAAAGGACTTTTGATTTTGATTTTGATTTTTTGATTTTACAACTACCTACTTAGAATGTTATACCTAGTCGGTCGCCCAAGGATCTTTGACACGTGGCGAAAATATGACACTACAACTACCTACTTAGAATGTTATACCTAGTCGGTCGCCCAAGGATCTTTGACACGTGGCGAAAATATGACACTACAACTACCTACTTAGAATGTTATACCTAGTCGGTCGCCCAAGGATCTTTGACACGTGGCGAAAATATGACACTACAACTACCTACTTAGAATGTTATACCTAGTCGGTCGCCCAAGGATCTTTGACACGTTGCGAAAATATGACACTACAACTACCTACTTAGAATGTTATACCTAGTCGGTCGCCCAAGGATCTTTGACACGCGGCGAAAATCGGAACTGATGCTGCCATCCTGTTTTCTCACACAATTTTGCAAAACAATTTCACAAATGCTTACCAGCAGCGCCCTCCTGTCAATGTCGTTCAAGCTCGCAGAGATCGCTGCCGACTATCTAATAGTATATTACCAATGATATATTACGTCATTGTATATATCGGCGCAACTACAATAGTTCGTCAATTAAAAGACTTGATTTGACTAAGTTTAATAATTTGATTGTTTTAAATTAAATTCAAAAACTATTGATTGATTATTACAATGTAAAATTTACGTTAAACAACATGTTTCTACTCCTCTTATTTAAAATACTTAACATAAAAATGTGCAAGTGGGGCGATCCCTATAAATACGGCCGCACTGTGAGCGCTCAGGTCATTCTTGTTCGAGCCGCTGGACAGTGCGGACCTCTCTGGGATATCGTCACGCTGTCAGTTAAATAAACGAAGCTTTGAAACAAGTCGTGAAGTTTTCTTTTGAAGATCGAAGATGAGCGACCACCATGAAGACGACATCAGTGACGTCAGCTATGCTGACGTCACACTTTTCAAAATGCTACGGACGTATTTCCTCCGTCAACGTATTTCCTCCGTCATCAGAAGTGGGATTGCAAGAAGCTCCTACCCAAGCCGCTTCCTCATCAGCTCGTTCACCACCTGATCAACCAGAACCAACCAATACACAGCAGCATGTGCCTATGTTCGTCACAAATACACCATTGGAAGCAGTAGTAAAATCAAGACCGCAAACATACGCTCACCATGGAATGCAGATGGATGGAATACCACCACAGTTCATGATGCAAATGATGGAGATTATGCAGAAAATTTCGGAGCGCCTATGTGCTCCGTCCACCGAATCAAAAGTAAGGATCAAGGACGTCTACTTACCGTCTTTCGACCCGGACGACCCCGCAAGGTCGCCCATGATCAGCTGCGCCGTGCTCCACAACCTGGTGAACAGTTGACCGTATCGGCGGGAAACGAATCACCTACTCACCGAGACGCTGCAGCATCAACCGAGCCTATTCCAACGACCTCACGAGAAGAGCTGTAAGTACAGCCAAACCACGACCTACTGGGTGAAGACAACCCATCAGAAATACGGTAAGACACTTAAATTCAATATTAATAATTCCAAAAAACCCTACGAGAACTTTTACCACATCCGCGATACTCCGAGAACCCTAAAAGAACCTACGAGACACTTCGAGAACCCTTCGAGAACCTCCGAGAAACTTCGAGAACCTCCGAGAAACTTCGAGAACCTCCGAGAAACTTCGAGAACCCTTCGAGAACCTCCGAGAACCTACAAACCTTAATACTTTCAATCATACAAGATAGTTGTGTGATTATGAACTAACAGAATGCAATGCACGTTGCTTAACAGATATCCAACTCAAAGAAAATTTGTCTATGCTTATAGGTAATCGCAACGAGAATCAACGAGGCTGGTGCAGAGCGCGCACCGCCTGTCAGTATGGCCGTATCGGCGCAACTACAATAGTTCGTCAATTAAAAGACTTGATTTGACTAAGTTTAATAATTTGATTGTTTTAAATTAAATTCAAAAACTATTGATTGATTATTACAATGTAAAATTTACGTTAAACAACATGTTTCTACTCCTCTTATTTAAAATACTTAACATAAAAATGTGCAAGTGGGGCGATCCCTATAAATACGGCCGCACTGTGAGCGCTCAGGTCAACGGGGGCCACTCACCCCATCCGTGGGAACGCAGAGTCCGTGTTTCTGTCGCTGGTCGCTATCTGCTGGGCTTCACGCATGTAGATGCGGGCTCCACCCGGTAGTAGTTGACCGCCGAAACACGGTGAAGAAAGCGGTAGTATGCATATGCCGTAGCGAGCTCACGGACACAAAGACAGACACCATCTCCATGGGCGTGTTAATGCAGCACGTCCAACCAGCCATCGCCAGTGGCGACCAAAATGAGGGGTCCGTAGTTACGGACCACCGTAAAGCTTCCGCGGTAGGGGGGCTTAGCCCTGGAGCCGCACGCCACGCCCCTTGCGGGGCGTAGCGATATCCACAAGCGCTCAGGTCATTCTTGTTCGAGCCGCTGGACAGTGCGGACCTCTCTGGGATATCGTCACGCTGTCAGTTAAATAAACGAAGCTTTGAAACAAGTCGTGAAGTTTTCTTTTGAAGATCGAAGATGAGCGACCACCATGAAGACGACATCAGTGACGTCAGCTATGCTGACGTCACACTTTTCAAAATGCTACGGACGTATTTCCTCCGTCAACGTATTTCCTCCGTCATATATTACACCCATTTTTTGAAAAGTAAAAAAAAACAAAAAATTTATTCAATCGATAAGTGCCATAAAAATGCATTGCAAGGAATAGCATTAGGCTGCTTTATATGCCAGAAAATGCACGGTTCCCGTGGGATAATTTCCGACATCCACGCGGGCGAAGCCGCTGGCAAAAGTTAGTTATTTATAATCTGAATCATTGTTTTAACAAAGAATGTAGTTTTATTTCTTAAAAATCATATTTCTGTTTAGGACTTCCTGTACCAGTACTTACAGTCGAGAATAAATATGAGTTTTCCATAGACTTATAAAAAAAGATGGACTCCGCGCCACGCATATCGAAAGTGAAGCACAGTAAGTATGCCGGACCGTTTGTACAAACACGCCTCGCGCACACATTTATATCATAGTATGCCGACTAGTGATGGCAATTAATGCGATTTAGAATAAATTTCATTAGCATGCGAATTCTTGAGTCTTAGCCTGCGAAATGCTATTGCTATGCTATTTGCTAATATGACGATAATTAATAATAATCAAGTATGTGAATTTTGTAAATATGTGAATTAAAGAGCGCGTTTGCTGTTTTTAACAATTCAAAAAGAATCGCGCGGCACGCACGTGCCATACAAAATCACAAATTATTATTAACAATACAATCACACGCATTCATTCAATATACGATCCTAAGTACGAGCTAATCGAAGATAAAAAGCTAATAATTGCTTGACTTCATTCTTCGCACCACCAAATTGCTAATAATTTCACTTGCGAACGTAGTCAGGGTCACGTGAAACAGATAGATTTAGTAGTTCCGACTTTTCGTGGGTGTGACAGAGAGCGCGCACTGCAGCTGCGCGCTGTCAAGCTATGAAGTATGAAGGGATGAATAATAATTCATTTCACATTTCACAGAAATTCGCAAATACATTTCATTTGCTAAATGCTAAATAAGCATTCGCATGCTAACAATGAATGCGAATGCTAATTAATCCATCACTAATGCCGACCGGCCGCCATTACGTGACACGCACGAGCCACGCCGTCTTTGCAGGTACTCAGGTCATGCACACATAGATCGGTACGGTGCTTCACTTTCGATATTCGTGGCGCGGAGTCCATCTTTTTTTATAAGTCTATGGAGTTTTCATATCATTTGGATAGTACGTTATCGATGGAAATACGATTAGAGAATAAAGCACCAAATGTCAGCGCCACTTTCTATGTAACAGATCAAACAGGTGAGTTTGTGGTTTCTTCCAATCATTTAAATATATTGCTCCCAAAG
This sequence comes from Cosmia trapezina, assembly GCA_905163495.3. NCBI lineage: Eukaryota > Metazoa > Arthropoda > Insecta > Lepidoptera > Noctuidae > Cosmia > Cosmia trapezina. Next base: position 3,711,723 of record LR991049.1, on the reverse strand, counting down.
TATAGGTACCTACACTAGACTTCTATTTTCTTGAGCTTGATAAGGGCTGCTACACAATTATTCGGGTCGGCACATCTGATTCGGTAGTATTTGTCGAACAGCAACCCGAAGCAATTAGTACCCATATTCATCATTTCATTTTAATGGTGTGCATAGTAAAGAGTATTCTATCTTTCTATCTATCTATATTCGGCTTTCATTCGGCTAGTGTCGATCGGAATACGTTCACTGAATCATATTCGGGTCGGCTCGGTACAATTCGAGCGTCTTTTTTTCAAATTCAAATTCAAATTCATTTATTAATTTTGTGAACACAGAGTAAACAGAGACAGAGACAGGTACAGAGTAGTGTTTCGAACATAATATTTAATTTGTCGCCCGGCTGTGTCGTAACAGCAGACCCGAACAAGTGAGTAGCACCCCTAAAGGGTGCCTATAGGTGCTTACAATGGGCAACCTCAGTGATTTACAGTTTCACCGAAATTACAAGTATCATTTTGTTTTTTTTTTTCATTTCAGGTGGCATGGAGTTGCTAGAGATGATAAAATGTAAAAAAGGGGACTGTATCCGTACTCAATTAAAGTCCCAATTTATAACTATTGGCATGCAGTTAAAACGAGGAAAGGTCCCGTGTGCTACGCATATCATTTTGGAAGGGAGCGCAACATTAACTAATAGTAAGAGAATGTTATTAAGTATGTATGCATGTCGCGCAACACGTGACGCTCAACATGTTCGGCAACGTTGCACAACAGCGCGCGACGTTGCCAGCTGTCGCGCAATATGGCGCGCGGCTTGTTGTTTGGTTGCCGTGCAACATGCAGCTGATCATCATGTGTTGTCGAGTGGAGGCGTGACGCGCAGAAATGGAATGTTGGCTTCGGCCCCTCGTACGCCTACCAAAAACCCCATGGTCCCGAGATTTGTCAGACATTTATAAAATAATCATCACACTATATTATAAAGGCGAAAGTTTGTGAGTGTGTGCATGTGTGTGTGTATGTTTGTTACTTCTTCACGCTCAAACGGCTGGACCGATTTGGATGAAATTTTGTATGTAGATAGCTTATACCCTAGATTAACACATAGGCTATTTTAATCCCGGTATACGCGGGTGAAACCGCGGGGTGCAGCTAGTAATTATATATTGATATATATATTATATTATGATCATATGAGTAACAGAAAGCAGTATGTAAGAATATGCTGGGTACAGATCTGAGCCCTATTTTACGAGGTCAGGCGTAAGTCAGGGCAGTAACATAGGACCACTTGAATTTATAATCATGGTAATCAACAATGTAGCTGTTACTTTAGTAGGTATATTGTGGTGTCTTACAACTTCCACGCGAACTAAGTCGCGGGCAGAAGCTAGTTAGAGTTAAACATTGCAGTAGTGAGGTGAACGTTTTAAATTGCAATGGTTCTTCTACTGGGTATCAAAAAGTCAAAAAGTAAATTTTCTATAAAAAAGACAATGACCAAATTAGTATGAAGAAAGGTGCGGCGTTTTGTATTTTTGGCGGCAGCCGATCAAATATGAAAAAAACGGTCCAGAATAATATTATGAATTGTACGGTCCAGATTAGTTCCTGAACGGTACACTATAACTGTTTGTGTATTAAGTAGCGAGTGTGTCCCACATGTAAAACACTTCATATAGTAACCCAAAAGTTCATTTATCACTAGTGTCGTACACCGTAAAGGTTGGTGATTATTACATGTATGTCTGTTGCGCGGGTTAGTAAATTGCACACTGACTAAATAGCAGTATTTGTTGTGACAAGTGAACTTATTGATTCGCCTTGTCAGCAAGAAGTAGGGTCAATGTAAGTAGACCGTACATGAATGAATTATTGTATGGGGTGTTATATCGAAAACTCAGTCTGGACTGAGTTATATCAGTTTAAAGATCATGTAATATTTTCTTAAGATATGGAATAATTCTTGTTACAAAGCATATTTATTGCCTTCCCAAGCGACATTCACTATTTAGGTACTACATAGATCTTCAAAAACATGTTTACATTTTTTTTATTGGTTTTTTTTTTTTTTTTTTTAAAATAACAAATCACATTTATACATCATCATCGCTAGGATCGTCAGCCTCATTTTCGACGTCGTGTCTCACAATTATACTGTCTAAAAATAATGCTGGCGGGGACTAAGATTGAGTTGATGTCTGCTCCATCCTAAGTACCAGACAATAGCCATCGCGTGAGAACAGCAGCCGAGGGTTCTTTTTCCCACAATACAGCTACAGTAGTGGCCTATTATGGCTTCACTTCCATGCCAATTTTCTTCATAGAGTATGTAAACATAATATATCCGAGCCTGCCGATATCTGGATTGAATTCTTCCTCTTACTAGCACAGGATTGGTAGCTACTATTCCTTATTGAGTTATATTTTGCGTGTTAACTTCTCGGTATACTTCTATATGATATTGACCATTATGCTTTATAGGCTCACCATAATAGCTTCGAGCTTGTTTTATCTGGTAAGTACCAAGAGCATGTAAAATAAGTTCGTCTGCGGTAAGAGTTAGAAAACTATCTAGTTCCAAGTTTTCTGCGGTTATTGCACGGAATATAGCTCTGCGAGCATTTAGATTATTTGCAATTGCATAACTGCTGAGATGGTTCTCCATAGCGGACCTTTGGTGTATCTCACTCAATATATCACTCACTAACCTATGATCAGTCGCCCAAACGCATTGAGTATAGCACACGCAATCTTAATTTCATCAAAGAGGTGTGTCATTGCTCGACTATTATTCGTGTGCCTTAATTGCTTAAACTGGTTCTTCAGCCCGCCATTTATTATTTCAACGACCCAGCGACACATCGTTACTTTCCGGGATTCGTTTGCTTCTCGTGTCGTAAGCTGAGAGTCAGTAATGCTTTTTGTAATGAGCATTTTTGGACAATAACCATATGACTTTAACGGTTCAATTAAACCTCTGAACCCTCGATCCAAAATCAAAAAATCATTAGGCCTAAAAACCCACTGAAATGGATCATCTCGGCTTCTAATATTCTATTCAGTATAACTGAATCAGATGTCACTGCATCATAGGGCCCATAAACATCCACTATGTATCCATCAGGGCATACTATTAAATATGGCTTGTAAAGGTTACGCCACTTATGCAGGCTATATGACTGGAAATAATTTAAAATTCTCTGGAAATAATAATTGGTACATCTTTGGAGGTACATGTATGTCCCATCGTGTATTGTAATTGCTTTTTCGTAATTGTTTCCAAATAAAGCATTGGGTATCGCCAAACACCTTGAAATCATTTCATCGCGAGAAAAGTGACCGTACTCAAGATGTCTTGGAATAAAATCTCGCTTCAAGCATTCTTTTACATTAGTCATCGTCCTCTCAAATGTAGATCGGGACTTTCTTAAAAGGCTGCACACTCTTTGGTTAGAATAACCAGTGTGCAGTTTCATCAGCACCGTTGCCAAGGCTGTAGCTGGCCTTCTTGTGTTAGTTTCCGCAATTGAAGGTGTACTTTGCAGCATTTCTTGGAATTGAGTCTTCGAAAACCCAATATAATAGTGGAAAATGCTGTCACTGATTGAAGACAGCCGTTCGAGGTTTAAATGTGAACGATGCGACTGTAATAGTCTCACCATGTCCATTAATTGTCTTGGAGAAAACATATTGTATACGTGGCGTATACTCCGTTCGACGTCTTGCCAAGCACTATCATTTCTATGTTCTTCACATACACGAGAGCCAAAAGGTATAAAAAATTTCTTCTCTTTAAGAATAGCAGCTCTTAAAGACCTATCAATCCGTTGTAAGTGTCGATTTTCACAAATCGCAAAAATGAAAACCCTAGTATTCAAAGGAACTCGGTGATAACCGGGGAAAGGAAACTAGCGTTGCCCTTGAACCACTGCAACTGGCTGTTCTACAACGTTCGGTTGCGCTGCTGGTTCCAAGATTTGTGGATCCGCTGGTTGTTCCAGAACAATTGATTCCGCTGGTTGTTGCAAAACGTTTTGCTCCGCTGGTTGCTCCAATATGTTTGGTTCCGCTGGCACGTAACGGTCAGCTCGTTGTAAGCATGGTCTGCAAATCCGAAACAAACAGTTGAAGAGACACATTAAAAAAATACATTTTTCTTTAATTATATTCTAGTAAACCACTTACCTCTGTTATATTTCCAACATTCAACAGAGATATTGCAACAAGGAAGGATGTGCTTGCACTAATTCAGTAGTTAATGGCATTGATGGTCTCCGGTGATTATTACTCTGATTTAAAGTGCGTCGGCACAACAAACAAAGTCCCAAGTCTGCAATATTAACACAACAACAAAATCCAACACGTAAAGCACAATCACAGTCCGAGTATTTCAAGCACAGGTTATTCAATTAAAAAAGCGTTTTCCAAGTCCAGATTATTAAGCCAAGACGTCTATAAAATCACCACGAGAAACTAAAAAACATACTTATACCACGAAGGTAAAACCACAGGTAAAACATTGAGTGATTTGTTTGCCAATGTCTAAACAAAAGACACCACAAACCGGCTCGTGCGCAGGTAAAAAATTATTTGAAGGTGATTGGCTAGCGTTCTAGCCAATGGCAGTGCCCCGGGCGGCGCGGATTTAGATAGAACTGCAAGTGCTAATTATTGAATTATTTACAAAACAGTTTTTTTTTTCTTTAAACACCCATAGCTCAGTTCGGACTGAGTTTATGATATAAGACCCTGTACAATATTTCATTTGTTATATTATTCTGCATCCCTTTTTTGATATCCGATCGACTGCCGCCAAAAAACAAAAGGCACCAATTTTACGCATTGGCCTTTAATTTTGATAGTACCAATCCGCACATTACATGCAATGATGTAAATTGAAAATTAATGTACTTTATTGATTTGATGTAATATGCAATATTATGAACACCTTTGTAAACATACCATATTTCTGGCAAATAAATATTCTATTCTATTCTATTCACCATTTTGTATATTCGCCGTTTAGATAAAAGAGCCGTACGGTGACTGTTAAAAATCGAATATGATGTAACGTTTTTTTCCTTTTCACAGATGAACAAAGAGATAATGTGGTTTCTACGAGTGACTACACCTACATAGAAACAGTAAAAAAATTGTATAAGATCCACTCGACACCAGAGACTTGGTTTGATGCAAAACGAAAGTGTGCCCAAGAAGGAGCCAAATTGTACTACCCAGAAAATTGCTACGAACAAAACGTTGTTATGTCGTTTCAACACAGTAACCTGAGACCTGAGACCAGTTCGGTGTTTTTGGGAATCTCAGACTTAATATCTGAAGGAGAGTTTGAGACCATTGACGGTGCGTAGAAATATGAATACATACCCCTTATCGTAATCCTATTTTGTCCTATTACTGACACAAGGTAGAGTGGCCTGCATCAATTGGGCACCCCAGTTGTATTAAAATTAACTTTGCTACAACTTTGCAATTAAAACAATACATCCTTAAGAATAATACAAAAAGTGTTTCTTATGCCCGGACGAGATTGGAATCGTCGAATCATTGGTTATACATACAATGATTACCGCAAGCTATTACCAACTAAGCCAGTTAGGTAGTTAATAACTCAATGAATTATCAATCTACTTGTAGTATTAAATCTGAAATTATTCTGTGTTGTAGAAGTTTATGTAGAGATTACAGGAAAAATAAAACGATGTCTCTCAATAGCACACTTTTTCAGAAATTGGAACGGAACCCTCGGTGCGTGAGTCCGGCTTGCTCTTGACAGGTTTTTTTTACGGGCCCGGGAGTAAACTATAGTCGTGCGTCGGAGCTGACACACACACACTTTTTTTTTTTGTTTGTTTACTCGCTAATGTCTAGAACTACCTGTCAGATTTGAAAAACTATTTTTGCATTTGATAGCCCAATTCTTAAGGAAGGCTGACTGTGAAAAAAAAATCTGCTGTTCAGTACATTTTGACGAGTTTGATGGAGATAAATCTACTGAATAGTTGATTTTTTTTCGCGATTTCAGGTTTGGTCCCACATAGTAAAAGTTGTTCAAAATGATGAGTACAATGACCCCTTAAGAGGTTTAGTATAAACAAAAAATAATGTTGCAGTGTAGATGATATGTTTACATTTATTTAAAACTCATATAGCTGCTAATATGATGGTGCTACCGCTTTGGTGCCATAAGTACCAAATGCTTAGGACGATGTTCCAAACGGATTAAAAACATCCTTTTCTGCTGGCCCATTGATTTTGGGCCCAACAATGTATGAAACCTGAATGGTCTCCTTTCACGCGGATTCGCGGACAGAAGCTATATATATATAACTAGCTTATTCCCGAGCCTTCGCCCGCGTGGATGTCGGAAATTATCCCACGGGAACAAAAATCCGTCCTTATTCCTTGTCTACATTATAAAGGAATCCTCTGTGCAAAATTTCAGCTTTATAGGTTCAAGGGTTTTGGCTGGGCGTTGATGAGTTAGTCAGTCAGTCAGGACTTTTCTTTTTATGTATTGAGATAGCTTCTACCCGCGACTTCATCCGCGTGAAATGTCTTGGTCCCCCGACCTACCCCGTCGCATGGCATTGCCTGCCCACGCTATTACTCATCAGTGGTTGTGAACCTATATGGTTCGCAACTGACCCCCAACCCCCCCCGCCCCACCGCTGGGGTTTTGGGTCTAAAAATAGCCCAAACTCAGACACTTGAGAGGTTAATCGGACCACGCGTAAATATTCCTCCATACAAACTTTGACACCCCGCAATCCCTCCTTAGGGGGTAGTTTAGGAAAAGTAAAACTGGCAAACTTTATAATTTACTTAGATGAATCTTCAGCCTATTAACACAAGGCAAATTATTTGTCTGTATGTCTGTTTGTATGTTCCGGCTAATCTCCTAAGCAGCTAAACCGATTTTGACGGCATATTCACTGGCTGATAGCTGATGTTATAAGGAGTACCTTAGCCTACTTTTATTTTAGAAGAATAAATCTGACATCCACGCAGGCGAAGCCACGGGCAGAAGCTAGTCGCTCAATATTGTGCGCACAAACTTACATTTGCAGTTGGAATGTATGGGAGAACATGTTTTTCAACTAAAATGTTAATGTTGCTCTGGGGATAAATTTATGCCAACTATGGAATCCTTCATTGTGCGTGGTCCGACACGCTCTTGGCCGGTTTTATAATTTGCCCTGTCTATAACTAAAATATCAATACAAAATTACTTCTTAATTTTGTTCTTCCCATCCAACAATTTACACATTTTACATATTATTTTATTACATTCTCAATAATTTATGTGTAAATATAATGTGCGGAAGAAAGCCCTTTAAGCAATGATACCTTTCATATTTTTAGGTAAGTCAGTGTCTGAGGTGTACACCAACTGGCTGTCAGATGAGCCAAACGATAACAAGGGTGCGGAGGACTGTGTGGAACAGTACAGCACAGGCAAGATGAATGATGTCAGATGTTCTGAAACGTTTGCCTTCATTTGCAAGAAGAGCCCCCCGTCAACAGAGCGAAACAAGAACAACAACAAAGGTAAAATCAATCTGCCTTTTCCCAACTATGTTTTGGTCGGCTTCCAGTCTAACCGGATGCAGCTGAATACCAGTATTTTACATGGAGCGACTGCCTATCTGACCTCCACAACCCAGTTACTTGGTAATACGATAACCTTTGGTAAGACTGGTTGTCAGACTATCGGGCTTCTGACGACCCGTAACGACTGTCAAAGATCCACGAATGACAGCCGGGATCAACGGTTTAACGTGGTTTCCGAGGCACGGAGGAGTTTCGGTATGTAAAGATGGTCACCCATCCACGGACCAACCCCGGCAAGCGTAGCTTAACCTGATAGATCGCCCCGTACGGCTGTTATTACTTAGCCACGATCTCCTTTAATACGATCTAACTGTTAAATTCTACAATTGGTGGTATAATCAAAGCGTAGGTAGAAAATTGACAAAAGTAATTATTGTCATAATTTGCTATTTATTATATCCTATAGAAAGGAACTAAGACTTTCCGAGCTCAAAGGGACATCAGTTGCGGAGTGCTATTAAATTAGAGGGTGGAAATTGGAGATAAATAAAAAAAACACAATTATTAACAATTAAAAATGAACAAAAATTTAATATATTTATAAATAAACTAAAACAATACCTAATCCATAAATATTATTGTTATATTAATGGATATTTTAATGGTAAATTAAATGAATAATTAAAAATGAATAAGTACCAAAAATAATAAATAAAATCAAAGTGGAAGTGAGTAGTAGAAAAACATTTATATTTTACTTTTTTCAAATTATAATTTATAATAATAGCCCTCTTTCCCTATCCTATCTTGCTGTGCCCGACAGGGTCCACAATGATCTATAATTATGTATATTTTATAATGTACCTACCACCTACTATGCAAATAAATATATTGAGTATTGAGTATTGAGATAGGGGTGAAAATTTACCTTTTTCAGTTTTTTCAATTTAACTCGCAATTGAGGCAAAACTTTTATTTGATATACTTTGTAAAAAGTTTCCGGACAAAATTAAATTTCCCATCGAAATGGTTTGTTTAAAAAATTTAAAACATTTTTTTTATGTCAAAAATATTGAAACAAAACGATTAAAACAAGCCAAATTTTCATTTTATTGTTTTGTTTTAACTTTGTTTTGGGCATACTTTTATTTCTACTATACAATTGATAGGCAATTGTATAGTAGAAATAAAAGTAGACAAAATTTTCTTTACAATCGAAAAATCTTGTGCGTTAAAAATTGACCGAAATATGGCCATTTGGACATGGTTTTTTTTCCCATTTTTATTCCTCTTATTCAGAATGATGTTTTCAGTCCGATGGCATTGCGCTAGTTTCCGAGAGTAGCTTAGAGATTTCCAAAGCAGGTTGGAGGGGTGGTGGGAAAAAGTTGGCGAGAGATTAAGTCGGACCAAAACTGAGCATTTGTTTTGGATTTTGGCGGTCTCTCCAGTCCTGTGCCCAAATCTCTCGCCGGAACGCCCTTACCGATCTGCTCCGACTTTCAGTACATCAGATCGCTTGTCCAAGAGGATGGCGAAGTAGACCGAGACGTAACTCATCACATTAACTCGGATGCCAGTTACTTTTTTTAGAAAAATATCTGACGCAGGAGGTGCTGTTGTGCGAATCGCAATATTTTAATCCATATTTAGAATTATACAACCCCAGTCCAGAGGTTTTAAGTGATTTCCTTGCTACTGCTGGATTTAGAAATACGTTTTTAAGCTGTGCTGTTTGATGGCATAACGTGATGGTGGTAATTACAGCACCCTCTGTTATGGGCACAGGACTGGAGAGACCGTAAGAATCACAAAGCAAATACTCAGTTTTGGTCCGACTTAATCTCTGGCCAACGGTCTCTAGTCTTTTCCACCACACCTCTACTCTGCTCTGGACCTCGTGAAGTCGCTCTCAGCAACCAGTATAATGCTATCGGCGAACAGCATAATATTTTTTTCAACAAAATGAGAATGAAATCAACAAATGAGGGATAAAAATCGAGAAAAAGCTCTCATATGTGGCCATATTTCGGTAAATTTTTAACCAATAAGTTTTTTGGATCCAGCATTATTTAGTAAATTTTGTCTTTTCTATTAGGTATACCTAGCTGTAACCCAAAAATAATTAAAGGCAAAAAAGCAAAACCAAAACAATAAAAGCGAAAATTTGGCTTTTCTTCTTTTCGTTTCAACACTTTTGGGTTTAAAAATGTTTTTATATTTTTTTTAAACCAGAAATTTCGATTAGAAATTCAATTTGTACAAAACATTTCCAAGTTTATTGAAATTTTGCCTCGTTTGCCAGATATATTAAAAAACCTAAAAAGGTTGCGTTCACCCCAATCTCAAATTTTCACCCTCTAAGTTAATAGCACTCGGCAGTTTTCCTTCTTATATGACCCACTGACCGATTCCTGCAATATTAACCCGGGGATATGAACCCCCCGTTCCTTATTACCCTGTTATTTAGCCTATAGAATACATTGAAGAAGAATTTTAGTTGTTTTTTTTTTGTTACAGATAACCTTTGCGTAGGATCACGCAACTGTGTAATGGTCATAGATTTACAAAATGAATGTGAAGGTAATCCTTTTAATTATCTCTATGATTATTATTATTAAACCACTGCTAACCTAGAGGGCACCAGGTTTAAGATTAGACTAATATTTTTTTAAAACATTATTTAGATGTAGTAATTAATGCACTTGGGTTAATTTAGTGCCCTCGCGTGAGCTCGGCACCAACATGACACTCGTGTGCCTTGAGGCTTGTCCTCTCAAAAATACGGCGAAAATAAGTAACTTTGTTTCCATTTTTTACAGTAACTAATAGCACCTTTTTGGTAGAAAAATACACAATAACCTAGAATACATAAGAAGTGATTTCATGTGTCCTGAAATCTATTTTAGTTTTTTAGAACTAAAGAAAATAAAAGGCTAAACCCAGGTCTATTTCTGTCTATTTTTTCGAGTTTTTACCATATTACTCCTACAGTTTTCTTTAAAAGTGTTCATGAATTTATACAGTTCTTTACAAAATAATAAGGAGTGATTTTATGTGATTACTTTTTTAGTCCAATCCCTAGATTTTTTTGTAAATCAGTAATTACTTCATATTTTGCAAGCGTTGTGTCATCGCGCTTCTCTTTCTTCTCTAAGCAGTCCGACAGTGACCGCGCTTTTTACGGCGGACAAGCCTTAATAACTCAGTTTGCGCTCGATGCAACAATCTACTATTGTTTTCCTGTCTCGTTGGTGTAGTGGTCGCAAGCTCTACCGCTGAGCATGCGCTCCTGGGTTCGATTCCTGAGTTGGGCAGTGTTATTAGGTTTTTCCATCTGGAATTTTGAATTATTCCCGATGTCCACCACTTGTTTGGCCACCACTGGGGGACAGCGAAACAACTTTTAAAAGTTGTACCGGACTTGTTCGCGGTTGATGGCAATATTATTAAATGAGAATCAAACATTAGTGACGAAATGTGTGTGTACTATAGATAGGTACACCTCTGCCCAACCCTTCGGGAACACAGGCGTGGTGTCATGATTCTACACTAGCATTCATTAAGACATTTTGTTTATATCCTCATCGATGAACGTTGCTTCTTTGTATTTTTAGCGCAAAAGATTGTTCCTGCTTAGACAGTGAAAATATATGTTAATTTAATTAATTTATTGTCCTATTTGATAAGTACTGTCGTAGAGATATGGCCTGAAACACAGGTTTAAATAAACCTAGATCGGGCCAGGCACTACATTATCTTCAGAATTTTATTTTTTTGCAACTATAATTTTTATATTTGTTATAGTTACCATAGTTTTTAACCAGATTATTATAATACTACTAACATAGGCCTAGATTAATATTTACTACTGAACCATCTATGTACACTCTTTTGTAAACATATTTTTTATTTCAATTTTTTTTTTCTTTTGCGTGGGTAACTAATAAGATGCCCTTCGTAAAGTCTGACCGAGAATAGCTGCCCGCCACCACGGGCAAAGTGTAGAAACGGCCCTAGTGACGACAGCATACATATTGGAAGTAAGATGGGCGAGTTACCCAGTTACACTCGTATTTATAGTCATGTAAAAGTAATTGTAATTACTTTAGTAAAAGTAATTGCTCAAGCAATGATTTTCTTTCTATAGTTTAGTAATTGCTTGAAGTTAGAACTGCCAAAGCTTAGAATTCTTAGCCAAGTAATAGTCACCATTTTCTTTACTTAAGAATTCTACCCTCAAGTATGAAATTACTGAGTAGCAAGTAATTACTCAAGTAATTACTTTGATTATAAATACGAGGCTTAGAGACCACTTACAACCGCACGTGACGTGATGGTCTCTGGAAGTGACGTCAGGACAAAGGGCAGCTTCATTTACTTGCGCTCAGAATGTACAGCGACCACCAAGACGTTGGTCAAGCAAGCTGATGCGATTCCCTCGCGAGCATTCATTAGAGGCTCCGTGTGTAGCGCTAAACGATCACAAGCTGATGTGAATAAATGATGTGACAGTTTTAAACTTCTGAATAAGAGACAAATTATGTGGTTTCAGATGTAAACACTACAAACTACACATTCATTATAATTGGATCATTATCTGGCATAACGTTTACCCTGATAGCTGTTGTTGCAATTTGGAAACGTTGCTGTGTCAAACCCAGTCCACAAGGCACACCCAGCTTACCAACGAACCACGTAAGTATATACTATGTATATTTAAATAATGTTAAGACCCTACATCCCAGCGTGATTTAGCTCGGTGTGTAAGTGAAATGGCGTTATGGCTGTCTAGTTTGACGCGCGAGATAGAAGACTCTCACGCGCACCGGAATTATGTCGTAAAAGTGCAAATAAAATCGTATAAAATTTGAAATTAACTATTTAATAATCCATCACTGGATGCAGTTTGGCATTTGACATTTTATGGTATTTTTTTAATTATAATTAGAATTGTTAATGAAGCGATAAACAGCTTTTAAAGATTATTAAGAGGTATGTTTGAAGATTTTTTTGGTGCATTAAAGTATGTTTAATTACGTTTTGAGTTCCATCACTGTATGCAAAAAGGACTTGAAAATATCTTCTTTTTTTATTTGTCAAAATTATTTACTGCTTATGAGATACACAGCTTTAAAAAACCACCTTTTTGATCATTTTCAAGCAATCTCCGCTTTAAGGGAAGAAAGTTCCACTTGTGGCCTTTGCCCAAGAGTGGGATAGAGTAGGCTAGTAAAAAAAAAGAGAAGGAAGATATCTGTAATGATACTAATGATTACTACGAATATTTATGGTGCATTGTACTAAGAATGCACCTTAAAATAATGTTCGTAGTGACACAATTCGGGAGGTACTACTCCCATGGTTCTGAGGTTGCATGCATTTGGCTCCATCAAGTTCTACACGCTCCACGAAAGATGAGACTTGACCGCGCCTCCCGCGCTCTTTCCGCCGCCCCGATGACGCCCGATCCCGTCCCGCGCTCAGACCTCATACCGCTAAAGAGACCTAAAATCCTGTACTGTGCAAGTCAAACCACGTGGTGTGTCAAGTCTCATCTTTGGTTGCACGCATTGTACATGTTTTTCTGCAACGTTGTGATCAAATAAAAAAAAAATAAAAAACACGACTGCCATTTCAAAAGACTTTTCTAAGAGGTCCCCCGACAGCAATGATAATTTAATTTTCTGTTCAGTCAGGGAATATAACTTGTTTTTTACTTTTTAGTTTGAAATGGCATTCGTGTTTTTTAATTTTTTTAATTATCAATTTTTATTTTATACATTTTAGTGGCAATTGAGACATTCCCAGTCCCATTACTAAAGTCTGATTAAATGGTTTGCAACCAAAGATGAAATGTTTGTTTTGCATGGACACCCTACATGTAGGTAAAATTTATGCCAATAAATTATATAGCTTTTTTTGAAATGTACTCATCAAGACCTTCCATTTGATACCCATATTGTAATAATTGAAGAATTTTTTCATACTGCCGCCATACTACTTTTTTAAATATAGTGTCAGCCAGTGTCGCTCCGGATGATGTAAGGATTCTAACGATAACGAAAGTTATGGTGGAATAAAGAATCTCACAAACATACTGAACCCTGAAAACATAACAGTCCTTTTTGGGGCAGTCGTGTAATAATAAAAGAATTGTATAGAGATGTAAATTGAAAAAAAAAAAAAACAAAATGTTTTTTTCTAAATTTGGTTTTTTTTTTTCAGAAAAAGTGAAAAGCAATAACTTAAATGGAATAAAACACTAATTTGATTAATTAAAGTCAAATTATGTTATCTACTTTAGGTACTTTCGAAGTGGTACAAAAGATTTGCCACGACTGATGTCTTTAGACCTAAACTGACTCGTTTCGGCCGCATATTTACAAAAGTATAATCAATTACATTAAATAATACGATTTTAATGTTTACACTCACACTCAACAAAAACGAACTGTCACTGTCTCAAGCTTTCTGCAGTCTGCACGCAATTCAACCAAAACATAAAACAAACGATGATCAGGGAAATCCCCGTCCGTAAATGTAAACTTCAGTGGGTGTCACCAATTATTTTAAAACATATAATGTACTATTTACCAAAAAACAAATGGTATTTTCTTATTAAACAAAAAAAATGCTATTTTCTTACTAAACAACAAAAAAATGTATTTATCAACTCATATACGATAACCACCTTACCATATTTTTATTATCGTAGGTACTCTTGAAAAAAAACCTACTCCAGAATTTTTTTTTTTTTATTTAAACGTTTTTTTCTCATCTCAGAATAAAAACCGTTTTTTTACAGCTCTAATTATACATTAGTTTTGTGTTGAATGTATCAAAACGTTAACTAAGACCACGAGACGAATTCATAAAAAAACTTGATTTTCAGCATACTGAGTCGTTCTACCTGGACATGCAGCGAGGGCCACACCCTCGCTGCATCGCGGAGATCGCGGAAACGGACGAACACTACTATGAGGAAATTCTCCCTCAAGGCGGCGGAAATATACAATTACAGCGTCAGGGTGGATGTGCTCAAATAAAATAATTATGTAAACCCTGGAGTTTCTAAATTTGCCAAAGATGTAAACGACAATGGCAGTTCGAAATTTAAATTCTTTTTTTTATTTGTTTTTTTCAATCAATTACAATTATATTATTTCCGCGCATAGAACAGATTAAATTATTTGAATTTTGATAATTTCCGTTTATTTTTACTATGAAAAATTTACTCCAAATTAGTAGTTTTCTTGACTTTACATGTAAAGTTGTTGTTATGAAAAGAAAATTGCAAAATTTCTACGCCTAATGCTTCTTCTCCATCCTATTATACACTATTTTGTCTATGGTCAGACTTTTAGCAGCAGTAAAATGACACTGTACTGTCATTTCTACTGTCATTTTGCTATCAAATGGGGTTGGCTACTGTCAAAGTGGCGCTAGCATAGCTTTAACCAAAATTATATTCATTTGTATGAAGTATTTGTTTGTTTAAGATTTTACAAAATGCGTAAGAAATTTGAAGTGCCTTATTGCAAAGAAATAGGACCACACCAATTTCCGATAGCTGTAGAATTAAAAAAAAAGTGGTTAAAAAAAGTAATTAAAAAAAGTGGTTTAATTCGGCTTTTTGTAGTAATTTATATTGGCGAAAAGTATTATGAAATGTATACTTCCCACAAACAAAACTATTTCATAAATAAAATAGCTTGATGTATAATTTTAAGAGTATACCTTTCAATAAGGTCTGCTTTTCTTCCTTGTAGAGAAGCACCTCGTTTTTTTCAGTTCAGCCTTTAGCTCGCTTATTCTCCATGTTGAGTACATGTTTATCTTATCATCCATCCGGGTATTTTAATGAAAAAATATACAAAACCGAACACACAAATTGAGTAAACAAATGTGACAGGTGAAAGCTATGCTAGCGTCATCTGCCAAAAGTTTTAAGGAGCCAACCCCATTGGAGCATTTTTTAACGAAATGACAGTTAAGAAGTGTCATTTTACTGCAGCAAACTGAAAGTTCTAGCAATAGACGCTAATATAGTTATCCGTTATTTATATACTTACCTCTTATTCATAAAACTAAAACGCTCTATAAACCTCTTTTAGTTATAGAAGTGTTTTGTCTTCTTCTTTCAAACTCAAATCATAATTTGAAAGAAATTTACAAAACACTTCTATAACTAAACTAGGTTTTAGTTTTTTATGAATAAGGGGGTTAGGACTTTAAATTAGTATTAGTAGTATTAAATACTCATATTGTCTTAGCATACAGGGTGTAAGGGACAGCCCTCCGCAAACTGATAGGGTGAATTCAGTACGTCATACTAAGATGACCGGTACATGAAATTTTTTCAGGAACATTATAGGAATCCAATAAACCTGATTTGTTTGTGTTTTTGTGCACAAATCGGAACGTCTATTACTGGTTGGGAGGGGTAGGTAATAGGTATGCGGAGAGTTCGATGAACTCTGTAGCTAGACAGAAAGTGAACAGCTGATTTCACGCGTCGTTGGTTAGAGTATTTCAACATCCATTGCTGGTTTTTTTTTTTGCAGTTTTTTTTACATAAATGGAGTGCTGCGAACACACAATGCAATTTTACATTGAAATAATGAAAATGTAACTGAAAAAAAATTTGAAAAAATGAAAATTTTCCTGAGAAAATTTCCGGTGGAATATGATTCGAAATGAGGAGCTGAATGCACCCTGTTAGTTTGCGGAGGGCTGTCCCTTACACCCTGTATTGTATATACATATTGTACATATTGTTGATAGTTTTGTAATTAAAATCAAAAACTATGTCAGTCGTTTGACCTTTTCTATGAATTCACAAAACCGTCCAGGGTACGATAAGACTTGAAAAAAGTTCCGTTAAATCAGAAAATTATAAATTAAATCTGATTTAATAATTTTCTGTAGAAATAAGTAGCTTTATTTTTCTGTTTGTGCTTTAGAACTACACTCTGTGTCTAAGTAAAGTTGCATTAATAAAAATGTAAAATCACTTTTATATTTTATCAAATCAATCAAAATCAATCTGCCTAGCCTTTTCCCAACTATGTTGGGGTCGGCTTCCAGTCTAACCGGATGCAGCTGAATACCAGTATTTTACATGGAGCGACTGCCTGTCTGACCTCCACAACCCAGTAACTGGGTAATACGATACCCCTTGGTAAGACTGGTTGTCAGACTTTCGGGCTTCTGACGACCCGTAACGACTGTCAAAGATCCACGAATGACAGCCGGGACCAACGGCTTAACGTGCTTTCCGAGGCACGGAGGAGTCTCGGTGTGTAAAGATGGTCACCCATCCACTGACCAACCCCGTTAAGCGTAGCTTAACCTGATGGATCGTCCCGTGCGGCAGTTATTACTTAGCCACGAGCTCCTATTATATTTTATCAAATGATCACTTATATTTTTACATAATTTTTGAATATATAATAAAAAATTAAAAGGGGAGAGCTCATAGGGCATCAAAAAATTCGTCCACATGCCAGCCGTTTGGGCACTTCCCATTGACAGCGATGTGGACGAATTTTTTGATGCCCTATGAGCTTGTTCATAATATGTAAATATATTAGTGTTAGTTTGTATACAACGTGTAATGCTAAATGCGCAAAACCTCTTAAGGGGTCATTGTACTCATCATTATGAACAACTTTTACTATGGGACCTAACCTGAAATCGCGAAAAAAAAATCAGGTGTTCAGTACATTTTGACGAATTATGCGAACATAAATGTACTGAACAGCTGATTTTTTTTTCGCGATTTCAGGTTTGGTCCCATAGGAAAAGTTGTTCATAATGATGAGTAAAATGACCCCTTAAGAGGTTTTGCGCATTTAACGTTACACGTTGTATATTATAATAAAATGTATTTTTGTCTAAAACTAAATAAAAAATTGCAAATTTTTAAATTGTACATAATATTCCCGAAAAAAATTGTCAATGTAGAATGGTTATTTTCATGTGGCTGGCTATCTATAATTATCATGAGAAAAGCTGTAACTAAATATATTATCTATTTAAGATAAGATTAACTTTTGGAATTAAAGCAGTAAAATATAAAAAAAACCTTTTATTCATTGCATAAAACTTTATTCTCTGCCATTTCATAGAAGCTTTGCACCAAATACAAAATGTCCTCAGATCATAATACATTCATCGTAGCCTTTTCTCATCTATGCAGTGTTCGGCTCTCAGCCTAACCAGGTGCGGCTGACTGTCAGTATTGTACACAGACACAACTAAGCGCTGTCTGTCTTAGCAACCGACTACTGGCGAATACAGAGTTCCTACCCAATCCAATCGTAGCAGTGTGAGCTACGCCGTAGCATAGTGTGAGCTACGCCGTAGCACAGTGTGACCTACGCCGTAGCACAGTGTGACCTACGCCGTAGCAGTGTGAGCTACGCCGTAGCACAGTGTGACCTACGCCGTAGCAGTGTGAGCTACGCCGTATCACAGTGTGACCTACGCCATAGCAGTGTGAGATACGCCGTAGCAGTGTGAGCTACGCCGTAGCACTGGTTGAGCTACGCCGTAGCACAATGTGTGCTACGCCGTAGCACAGTGTGAGCTACGCCGTAGCACAGTGGAACTACGCCACATAGCGTTGTATCTATTTATTTTTTACATTTCCATGAGGATGTAACAGCCCAATTATTTCAGCGTATGTCGACTCTTCATCACGTCTTGGTGGTTGACTGTCTCCATGCATCAAGCTAAGATCCGCATATACTACTTCGTTAGCGGTAGACTGGAAAACATTTAAAAAAATCCTATCAGTATGTCTTTAAAAATCCTCTAATTCTTGTCATCCTTAGTACATATATATTTTAATAATGGTACAAGTGATTATTACAAGGGGGCTGTCTGGGATAACTATCTCCAGTCGCCTGAAGGTGTAGTGTTCCGTGAGCCTCTCAAGAGGAGTAGGTCGTAGTGCGGCTGCGCAGTCACTGCAGCACTCCGGTATATGTAGCTGAAGGACACCGTGTGGTTAGTCAGTAAGAGTCTAACAGAGCTCTCACAGAGCCCGCCTCAGGGCAGCGGACATACAAATTGAAAGTTTCTTGATGTAATTGCTCTTGCAACAAACAAAGGTTTTTGCTTAACTCAAGACTTACGTAAGTATTCAATTCTATTGTTTCTATGGGGAGCGCATTTCGATGAGAATATTTTTTGACACTTGTATACATCACCAGTATCATAGTACACGTCACTAAGACGGACGGTATCGCGTACATAAACACAGCGTTTTTAAATGGCACCGGTTGGTCAGTACTTTCTGAAAAAAAAATACTTTTGTAATTACAAAGATATTGAGTTGTTGCCAGTAAAAAAAGACGGCTACAGCTAACGAATACTTAAAAAAAACTAAAATACCTGTGCTTTATGACTAGAAATCATCCGTAGTGAGCAAGCACTGTGACTCCTAATACTTATAGGCTAGGCTATAAATGATAAATGATAAATGATAAATGATTTATTTTCTGTAAGTAGGTTTGTACAAACACTTTTACACGTCAAACATATTTTTTTTAAACTAGATGAGTTCGACGTTTCCTATCTGACTACTCTGAGAAGAAACGCCGAAACAAACTCAGAGGTCACAGTCTCTTTTAAAGTCCAGACATAATCTTGGTCAGATCATGTGAAGACCATGTAGATTGCAGTCAGAAATGGTCTTTTGATGAAAGAACCACACAGATTGAGTGGACCTGTCCAGTCAGTGCACGCATTTGTCAGTAATCGTGCAGCTCAACTCAAAACTTAAGGAGCTTATATTCTTGCAAATAAATATCATTTATTCATTCATTAAAATATCCACACGGAAGGGAATACTTAAATGTATAGTTGAACAAAGAGATTGGTATGCACTACAATAGAGAGGCAGATAACTTACAACTTATCTTCTTTTTAGGGTTCCGTACCAAAATCGTAAAAAGGAACCCTTATGGAGTCACTCAGTCTGTCTGTCTGTCTGTCTGTCTGTCACAGCTGGATATCTCAAGAACTACTAATGCTATCAACTTGAAATTTGGAACAGTTTTATATGACGTTTACCCAACTGTTTTGCAAATAAGAAAAAAATAAAAATATTTATGTTTTTCTTGTAACAGGTGCTGAAAGGGGGTCTTAAATAATCAAAGTGGAACTACTAGGGCATGTGGGGTATCATATGAAAGAACGCAATTTTCACATTCTTAAACATTTTTTTAGTTTTTTTAGGCCGCATAGTTTTCGACTTTTGATGAAAATTGTAAAAAAAATACCGTTCCCCCCCCCCTTATCTCCGAAGTTTGCAAAGGGAAAAATCTGAAATTATTCTGTGCGATAGAAGTTTATGTAAAAATTACAGGAAAAATAAAACGATTTCTCTAAATAGCACACTTTTTCAGAAATTGGAACGGATCCCTCGGTGCGCGAGTCGGACTCGCTCTTGACCGGTTTTTTTTATTTCATCCTGCGACACAGGGTATCCTAGTGCAGGATCTCATACCAAATTTTTTGTAACGTGTTTACTGTTTACGAATCAATAAACCTTCTTACTTTTCCTTTTTTGTTTACTTTATATTATGAGTGTGCTGAGTAGTCAAGAATGTGGCTCTAACAAGTGTATCTTAAGCGTAAAAGCGTCCAGCCTTGCGTTCAGCCTTTTTCCATCTGTGTTGGGGTCGGGGAAGCGTAAAAGTATTACACAATCAAAATAATTACCTTCAAACATATCCACTTCAATTATACAGTACTGATCTTTTAAACAAATGTCGTTATCTGAAAAATATTAAAACAATAAATAAATTCACTGCACAAGAGAGTTGTATTGATGATTTTAATGAGTAGGTACCTATAATTCTACCTGTAAGTACATAAATAATATGATCGCAAATCATAGTTTGATCAATATAACAGGTTATTGGTGCTGACCTGCAAATTGCAAAAACTAATGAAAACTTAATTTCGCTGGTTATCCTGGCGCATTCGTTTTAATACCTTGACATAATCATCACGCCTGTGGTTACCGAAGAAGTGAATCGAATCAGTCCCATTAAATGGAGAGCGATATTATTTACAAATCCAGACTCTGGGCAGCTATAGAGAATTTCCTGTTGGAAAACCCAAGAATTCTTTTCCCAACCCGGGGATTGCACCCGGATCCCCGCGCTCTGCAGTCACGTTTGCGGTCACTATACCAGTGAGGCAGTTTATCACAAAAATATAGTATTTTCTTCTACCCACATGGCATGTCATTTGTCTCGTCCGGTAATCTTGTCACATCTTTCCCTTTAACTATTTGTTTTCTGATATAAAGGCCGGTTGTTGTAGAGAATTCCAGATCAATGAATATGTTGCTGTAGTTTAAAACACTACGGATCATATAATATTTTTCTCGTCTACTGTTTAAGTACATTTTCAATTTTTCCTTTTGCATGATTACACCTGTAACGTATAAATATGAAATCTTTTTGGAATAGAATTTAGTAGAACATTATTTATTGTTGCTACAGATATTTATTATATATACAAATAAAGCTTGTCAAGATAAAAGCAAGTATCTTTGCAACAATAACCCAAGAAAATAAAAAGACTAAATGGATAAACATAAAACTAAACTATTTTTTTATTTGCAAGGACTGAGTTAGAACATAAAATATAAGATAGAAATAGGTACACATAGATTTAGTAAAAAAATATTTAATTCCTCCAATCTAGTATTTATATTTTAAACTGTATTTCTAAATCTCAATAAATTGACAAAAATTGCCAAAATAATCCATAATGATGTACAGCTGTCGAACATGCTATTTTTTTTTTTTTGATACAGACATAAATATTCACCTTTCCACTACAATGCCAATATTCATCTTTTTTGTGGCGTTTCAGTTGTAACTTTCTAAGCTTATGGCATAGAGAGCGATATAAAATATTGACTACTTTGCACACTCACATCGTTGTTGCCTATATACCAATTAGCTTGTTCGACTGTACGATTTAATGTTTATTAGTCGCCTACTACAATATCACGGGAGAAACAGTCTGTATAGAGGCATGAGGAACAGGGTGTAAAGTTCACTCATCCTCCATAGAAAAGGGAGGATCCTCCGACCAGACGGGTGTCGTGTCTGGTGGGCAACTGCCCGACGATTGATGTCGGGACGTTGTATATATGCTAGTCGCGCGATAAACTCTGATTGCGCAATGCAGGATTTTGCGTGACGTCAGAGTGTGTGATGTGTAGTTCGCATGTGGCGATGTAGACAAAGACAAAGACAAAGACAAAGACATTTATTCGTAGGATATGGTAGCAAAAAAAGTTGGTATACATATAAAATAATTTTGTTCAGGACACATCCGCGCTGAAAGCGGCTACGAATATTTACTTCCAATAGTTTGTAAGTGCACATGGGCATAAAACGTAACTTATATTCTATAAACTCTACAAAACAATACAAAACACTTTCACAACTATAGACATAAAGACACATTATTATACTCTACAATATAAAATAAACAATAAAAACACAACAATAACCTAAACAAACAACCTAACAACAATCTAATTATAAATCTAAATAAATCTAATTGAACCCTGACCCACGCTCTGGTTCTTTCCTGGTGCAGAGGCTAGCCCTGGCAATTCAGCGCGGAAACGCTGCAAGTGTCATGGGCTCCTTTGCGCCGGGAACGTCTAGGGACTGTGGACTTCTGACGTAAAGTTTTTTGTAAACTGGTTTTATGTATTTGATTCTAGTAATAAAATAAAAGAGTATTAGTAACTATTAATCAAGACAAAAAATGTACGTAACCACCTCGAGTCAAGCGCACGCGATACAATTAATGGACTCGCAGAACATGACCGCTTTACATTTTATTTAACCCTTATAATAAAAAAAATCTTTTAAAGTATAAAAGTTATTTTGGAGAAGCCATGTTTTAGTTCTTTTTTGTAACAATTAAATGGCAGTTCTCTTATTAATTTTGGAATGTGGTTGTAAATTTTTATGGACATAAGGTAGGTAGCTGTTTCTATAGTGGAGAGTGCTGTTACAAAATTGGTTTTTTAACTTGGTGGGGTCTCTTTTTGTAAATCTATTGTTTTCAGCTACTGTGGAGAAGAAGTGTGAATTTTTTCTAACAAATATGGCTATTTCTAAAATGTAAATAGAAGCTACCGTTAAAACCTTTAACTTTTTAAAAATTGGTCTACAGCTCTCATATGGAGGCGCCCCAGTTATTGCTCTCAAGCATTTTTTTTGCGCTATGAAAGCTCTTTGAATATGTGACGAGTTACCCCGTAGAAGTAAGCCATACCTCAATACAGACGCTACGTAGCCGTGATAGGCGTTGAGTGCAGCTCCTTCATTCGCTGTTTTGTGTAGCTCTCTTAGTGCGTATACAAATCTGTTGATTCTTTTAGAAAGATTTTCAATATGTATTCCCCAGTTACAATTTTCATCTAGTGTTAGAACTAAAAATTTAATACTATTTTCTTTGGTAATTATTTCATTATTGTGGATTAAATTGATTTTTGGGGGATTTTGTTTGTAGTTTGCAAATTGAATGAATTTTGTTTTAGATAAATTTACTTTTAAGTTGTTTTCATTAAGCCAGTTTATTATATTGTTGATAGTTTGATTTACTTCGTGTTGATGTAATGTTTTATTATTTTCCGGTATTATTACTGACACATCATCTGCAAATAGTACGCACTTATGGTTTGTTACAATTTGGTAAGTCGTTAATATATAAAAGGAAAAGAAGAGGCCCAAGGATGCTTCCTTGGGGTACTCCAGACCTATTGTGTCTGAATAAAGATTTGTATGACATTGCAACAAGTTTATCATTAATACGGAATACTTCAACACATTGTTGTCTATTGCTGAGATAACTTTTCAGCCATTCTAACGCTGGACCGCTTTAGATTAAAACCACAAACTTACCTGATGTATAGTTTAAATACACATCTGTGGTCACATTCACTTTTTCATTCCTTAAATATATTTGCATAGATATCACATCACTCCAGTGATAACCAAATACGAATGAAGCACTCGGTTCAGGCTTAACCACAGTTTGATTCGATACACGATCTAAAAAAGAAACAATGTAATTAGTTTAGACGGTAAGAAAATGGATTCAATGTTAACTTTTTATTAGCTTCAAAATATACGCCATAGAATCTAGTTTTGCAAAACTGCGTCCACATTTCAAAAATTTCAACGGAGTGGACACCGTGACTGTGATATATGACAATAAGCGGCAAAAACATCGACTATCAGACGTCACATAGCGATCTATTCTGATGCCTCATGAGATAATACCACAGAACATGTCTATTCTAGGGTTCCGTACCAAAATGGTAAAAAGGAACCCGTATGGTGCGACTCAGTCTAGCTGTCTGCCTGTCACAGCTGGATATCTCAAGAACTGCTAATGCTATCAACTTGAAATTTGGAACAGTTTTAGATGACGTTTACCCAACTATTTTGCAAATAAGAAACTTTTTTTTTTGCAACAGGTATTGAAACCCCCGTCTTAAAAAAATCAAAGTAGCCCCACTATACATGTGGAATATCATATGAAAGAGCGCTGTTTGCACATTCTCAAACATTTTTTTATTTTTTTTTAGGTCACATAGTTTTCGACTTTTGATGAAAAATATTAAAAAAATACCGTTCCCCCATAACTCCGAAGTTGAGAAAAATCTGAAATTATTCTATGTGATAGAAGTTTATGTAAAGATTACAGGAAAAATAAAACTTTTTTAGAAATTTGAACGGAACCCTCGGTGCGCGAGTCCGACTCGCTCTTGGCCGGTTTTTTTTTTACACGGCAAGGAATACCGGCGACAATTCTGTCAATGTCTATTCCAAGTGACTTTTTTCAGTTAGAAAAAAAAACAATGGTACATAATAAAAGTAAAATAAATTATAAAGATTCCACTAAAGACATTCTTACGGTACCCGTTTATATTAAATGTACAGTAGTACAGTCAATCACACATCAGAGGGCCAATTCTCGTACATAAAAACGTTCAAATTCTAGTCGCAATCTCATGCCAGCGACAATCAACTGTCAAAAATGTAGGTAAACGCTATACAATTTTGGAGACTGAGATGAGATTGCGAACGTTGTTAAAAATACGGGAATTGCCCCTCTGTGGTATTACTTTACACTACGAGAACTTGATATGCGCTGTCAATATCAAATTTTACCTATTCTATTCTTTTTCTTGTTGTGGCAAAAAAAGCCGATATCGACCATTCTGGCAACGTCAAAAGTGAGATGGAAATAAAGTGTGCATTGAAAAAAAAAATAAGGGAAAAATGTACACTTGAAAAGAAAGCTGAAGACATATTTAGTAAATAAAGCCAAAAAACATTAACCAATTACTAGAGGAAATATTTGTATTGAAATAGAAGCTTAATTGATTAATTATTAATTTTTGGTGTTGTTAATTTACAATGGAATAGTTGGATCTTTATATTATTTTGTATTGTTGACATGATTATTGTATAGTTTGTTTTAATGCTCTGTTTGATTTTTGCTATTTTAAATTTATTACAATATTATTATTAATCTTTAATTACTTTATTCATTGTTATTTAAAGATAATGTTTTAATTAATATTACTACTAATATTACTACTATTAATATTATTACTTTTATTGTTTTACTTGACATATGCACGTCACATCATGTGGCAAACATGCCTGTACTTAATAATGTTGTAACCATCATGCATGCATGTATTTTCTTGTATGTTTAAGCAAATAAATATTATCAATCTAACTAATAAAAAAATAATAATATTATTAACTACGACGATACAGTTGGCCTTGTGACGTTAGTACGGGATTGAAACAAACGAAAAGATAAAATTACTTATACATATGTCGGAGTTGGTTGTCAATGACAATTGTGGGTAGTTGAGAATTTGTTATGTTTTTTTCTCTTATTATGACCTAATTTAAGTGATTTCTATCAAATATTGTCTTATAAATTGGAACATAATTTATTGAGTACTCAGTGTACGCACTAATTGATTTTTGGCAACTTATTTCGATAATTGTTATTTCGATAATTGTATGTCTAATGGTTTTGTTCTTGATTACTTTGTGAAATCACCATTGTTTAATTACAATAATTATTCTTGTATTATTTGATTAAGTAATTCTTATTAATTTTATGCCTATTTTTAGTATTTTTGTATCAAGTAAACTCGTGACGTACCGCAGTGCGCCATCGGACAGAGTTGTCGTGGAGGGGTTGCAAGGTGGGGACATCGTCCTATAAAACAGCGCGCACTCGGCGTTTCAAGGAAGTCAATCCTCGGATTCGACTCGATACAGAGCTCCGCTCCCGACAAAACTGTCGGTTTACTTGGTACAGCACTGCTGTATATTCACATAGCTGTATTGGCTTGCTGATAGCGATACACTTTGTATTTGGGTGGCTTATGCCGCTATACGAACTGTAACCTAAGGGTTTGTTCGCCTAGTATTATTACTGGTTATCATTATTTGTACCTATTGTGTTTTTTTGTAAAGTGTAACTAGTATTGTAATTAAAACTCTGAAATTGTTTATACAGTCTTGTTTATCCCAATAAAATGGGAACTCCAAACCCTGACGATATACCTCTCGGCAATCCTGATCCTACATCAGAAGTGGGATTAGGTTTAGCCCAGGAATCGCAAGGTGTTGGTGATCCATGGCGAGCAATGTTAGAACTTCAGAACCATAATATGACTCAGTTAATTGAAGCAATTAAGACGCACTCCGCTCCACCTACTGTAATTCGCTTGCCCGATTTTGACCCAGACCTACCCGATTCCAATGCTCAATCTTGGAGTACAACCGTTGATATTTGCCTATCAGAAAAACCTCTTGAAGGTGGCACTCTTATTATTGCCCTCACTAAAGCTTTAAAAGGCAGTGCTAACGCATGGCTTTCCCAAGTATCGTATGAAGGCATGACCTGGACAGACTTTAAGAGTCTCTTCCTCTCTCGTTATGGTTTTTCAGAAACTGTTGCCGCTACCGTCATTAACCTTCATAATAATAGTCAGCCAAAAGAAGGAGAATCTTTAGCCGCATATGCCAGTAGACAGGTCACTTCACTGACCTCTAAATGGAATAACCTGAGTGTCGAACAAATTGCTGTTTCTACTGTACTGGCCCATGTCTCCAAATTTGATTCCCGTGCTCATCGACTAGCATTTACTACCGAAGTTCATACTAGACAAAAACTTCAACAAGAACTGAGTGTCTTGTCCTATCTTAAGAGAAAGTCTCAGTCTGACCAGCACGATTCTTCTCAACCTAAAAGGTTCAAACCAGGTACAATAGTATGCGACTATTGTGGTATATCCGGTCACAAATCTACAAACTGTCGCAGGAAGGCTGAACAAACCGAACATCCTGGACCAGCCAGCTCGTCACATAAGGCGACACCAAAGAAGATTGTCTGTTACCGCTGTGAGGAGTCGGGACACGTCGCTTCTCGCTGCCCCAAGCCGACCGGAAAGCGGCCGGGAGGTTCGAGTGAAGGTGCCAGCAGTCTACCTTCGAGCAGCCAACCATCCGTGAAATGAGTTGAAGCTTGTGATGTACGAGTGTGTTGAATCATCTGGTGAGTCACTTTCATTTTGTTATGACCCTAGGGCTGAATGTTCTCTTATTGCTGAACCATTTTGCTGATGTCTAGCAAAAGTATTTCTTGTGGTCAATATAATAGGAATAGGACATTCTAACATAAGTCATAGTATCACGATAGACCGTGAGGTACTGTCTAATAGTTGGCTTTTAGCTGAACAAACAGCCCTGGGTATAACTAAAAGTGCCAAATATGATAAAATCCGATATGTTAAGACTAAAGCTATTTTGAAAAGTTTCAAGTTGGAGACTTTGTACTCAAACTAAATTAGATCCTAAATTTAAAGGTACCTATTGAAATCTTTGAGTAAAAATGCCTGAATGTTTACATGTTTAGTCACTATTAATGATGATGTTAATATTGACATTGATGATGAATCATCTGTTGCTGACATACTATAGCTGAATTAACAAGATGTCTATGTTGACTCTTATTTGGAATGTCTATCTTGATGCTTATTTGGATGTCTATGTTGACTCCTGGATTTGGACGTTGATCTTGACGCTTATGCGGGTTGTCTATGTTGACGCCTAGCGGGTTGTCTATTCGACTTCAAATTACATGTTGATCTTGACGCTTATGCGGGTTGTCTATGTTGACGCCCAGCGGGTTGTCTATTCGACTTCAAATTACATGTTGAACTTGACGCTTATGCGGGTTGTCTATGTTGACGCCTATGCGGGTTGTCTATTCGACTTGTCAAATCCCATGGCATGGATTTGGCTGGGAGACTATGTCTCTACTTTAGTTAGCTATGTATTGTCAGTATCAGTATGGTCATTTTGAATGGTTGCGATGCAACTGCTATTGAGAATCATTTTGATTTGACCAATTCAGGATTTTCTTTTCAACATACCTTTTTAAGAATTTTGTTTGTCAGAAAGGCCGATCGTTATTTTCTTTGTTACAGAACCACACGAGGACGTGTGATCGTCAGTTCTGGCCGTGTCGGAGTTGGTTGTCAATGACAATTGTGGGTAGTTGAGAATTTGTTATGTTTTTTTCTCTTATTATGACCTAATTTAAGTGATTTCTATCAAATATTGTCTTATAAATTGGAACATAATTTATTGAGTACTCAGTGTACGCACTAATTGATTTTTGGCAACTTATTTCGATAATTGTTATTTCGATAATTGTATGTCTAATGGTTTTGTTCTTGATACCATGTTATGATGATTTACTTTGTGAAATCACCATTGTTTAATTACAATAATTATTCTTGTATTATTTGATTAAGTAATTCTTATTAATTTTATGCCTATTTTTAGTATTTTTGTATCAAGTAAACTCGTGACGTACCGCAGTGCGCCATCGGACAGAGTTGTCGTGGAGGGGTTGCAAGGTGGGGACATCGTCCTATAAAACAGCGCGCACTCGGCGTTTCAAGGAAGTCAATCCTCGGATTCGACTCGATACAGAGCTCCGCTCCCGACAAAACTGTCGGTTTACTTGGTACAGCACTGCTGTATATTCACATAGCTGTATTGGCTTGCTGATAGCGATACACTTTGTATTTGGGTGGCTTATGCCGCTATACGAACTGTAACCTAAGGGTTTGTTCGCCTAGTATTATTACTGGTTATCATTATTTGTACCTATTGTGTTTTTTTGTAAAGTGTAACTAGTATTGTAATTAAAACTCTGAAATTGTTTATACAGTCTTGTTTATCCCAATAAAATGGGAACTCCAAACCCTGACGATATACCTCTCGGCAATCCTGATCCTACACATATATAAATTGTTAGAACATTAAATACGTATACCACATCCACACTGACAGATATTTGTGGAGATAAATCATAATTTTATATTATTATGACGGATGAAAATCATCAACGCCTCAAGCAGTTCTGGAGAGGAAAATTGGCAGAGGGATTTTAAATTTAGGGAGACGGCTATATAGATCTAGAGGAGGAATGTTGTTAGAGCATTCAAAAAATATTGTACAGTTGAATGTACTTACTGTGACATTGCAAAGTGTCATGTCCGTTGAAATGTCGCAAATGTGGACGCAGCTTAGGAGTAATCAGTTTGGTTATAATTAGCCTGAGTCATACAATATTTCCTTAAAAGGTGAATTGACAACGGTTGCATAGAACTATAATTATTTATGACATTTGTCACATAAGTTACTGCAGTGCGATTCTGTAACCATCTCACCGTGAAAACTTAGGTGAAGTGAGCGTGGAGTGAGCTGTCAATAGTGTCAATTCCTAGCAAAAACAAATTCACTTCACCTAAGTTTACACTGCGAGATTTTTACAGAATCGCTGTTCCTGCTTCTCTCTTCTATATGTATCGTCAGAGCGGTTACAATCACAAACAAGACCTTATATGATGTATATATTTTGTCAACGGGCTCCACTGTACTTTAACACCCGCTCGTCCGAAACTTCACATTGGTGAATCATTTGGTATAGGTTAGAATAGTGACCAGATCCCCTCTATTGTCGGTGAATCATTTGGGTTAGATGAGCCGGTGAATGTCTCGTATATTTAGACGATGATAGCTTGACCTCAGGGTCATTGACCTTGAGGTCAAAAACTACTGTAAAAAGGCGACTTTTTTTTTCTCGCCGTCTATTATTTTGCGCACTTTGGGGTTTCCAAAAATACACTAAAAAGGGTCTATTCTACCCACAAAAAAATAGTTACTATATAAAAGCGGCGGGTGCGATTGTACAGTGGTTCCTGTCAACGTATCGGACAAAAATAGGTAGGTACTTACAAAAATCATAACCATTGTAAATGTACACGTCCACGTCTGTTGCTACAGTAGTAGTTAATATTAAAACGAAACAAATGATCGTTTGCATATTTACGATTAAACACACAATTTTATTGTAATATTAAATAAAAGCTAAAGTGTAATATTAAACTTAATTGATATTTTTTAATGATTTCATTTAAAAACATAATAATAAACACTTCATTTAAATAATTAGATATACGTGCATCTATAGGTACAAAACAGACAGAAATAACAAAATTGATTCGATGTCGGTATATTATTAGATATTATTTTTTCCTCATAATAAAAGTGTCACCACAGTGAATGCTAAGCAATAGCGATAAAAAACGGTCAAGTGCGACGGACTTTGCACATTTAGGGTTCCGTACCACATCTGATTTATCAATATATTGGTATTTGTTACTAAAATATACGTAATAATAAGCATTATCACCAAATTTCAAGTTCACAGATCAATGGGAAGTTAAACAAGAATAAAGTTTAAAAAACTGTAACCCGACTACGGAAAAATAAAAATTATCTAAAAAGTTATAAATATTTATTTACTCTAAACAATAATGACATAGGTATGTACATATTTGTAATGTGCTCGTCAAGACATTTCTTTTAATACCAAACATGACATGATTATCTCAATTTAATTTTTTTCGAGGTCAGAAATTTACGTGTTAAGTCCACCGTTTTAAAGTTAGGGAGAATTTATATAGCCTATATCACCCGGACTATTATTTCGAATCTACTGATACCTCATTCATCAAAATCGGTTCAGTAATATAGGCGTTACGGTGGAACACACGTAAATACATACTTATATACATACATACACAAGTAGACAGCTAAAATCATAACCCTTCCTTTTGGTTTTGCCGTAGTCGGGTAAATATACATACTTATATACATACTTACATACATACATACATACATAATAGACTGCTAAAATCATAACCCTTCCTTTAAGCTTTGCCGTAGTCGGGTAAAAAATATTCGGAACATAATTTTTTAAAAAAAAGCTGACTGTGGTGGCTTCTCATTCCTTTGTTTTCCAATATTTTTTAAAACATAAAATACAATATTTATCTGCTCAACAAGTAATAAACAACGATATCCGATTCGATGGGGTAAATTAAAATTTTCTTTTTCGCGCCCCCCTTTAGCTGTATCGGAGCCCCCTTAAAAACATTTAAAAATAAGTTTCGGCAATTTTCATACTAATAAAAAGTACTACTACTACTAACTACTTTTTTATTGTCGAATCTGCTTATACCTCAGACTAAATAAAAAATCAAGACATAGATAGCGCTGTAACAGTAACGTGAAGTCGCACGTTTCGGGTTTCGTAAACATGTGTGCACGTGATGAGGTGTAGTTTAATTGTAGTTCGGTGTAAATGTGTGCGTGTGAGCGAGTATGCACAGAGCGAGGTGTAGTTTTGCGCATGCTTCACTGTAATGTTCGTAGCACTATGTCTGGGTTTTTTATTTAGTCTGAGGCTTATACTATGAAAATTTGAAGACTAGCTCCAACCGTTTGGCTGTAAATCCTTTGTGACAGACGACGGATAGAATATAATATGGCACACATCAATTATCTACCTAAAATCAGACATTTAACATTAACATTAAAATGTAACAACCACTGTGTATAGAGCATACAGCTTGTGCAAAAGCTCTAGATTGCACAAGGATTACTAATGGTTGAGAATTTAGTGTTCCAACCAGCAGCTTTTCTTATGACTTCAATGTTGATACCTCCTTCAGAGGTCTTTTAAGTTGAAGTAGAGGCATGTGAATTTGGAAATACTACTACTTAAATTTTGTTTCATCCATCTACTAATGGTTGCAGTAGAGGTGGCATGAAAAGGTTTTCTCATAGTTCTAATTAATTATTTACAATCTTAGGCTAGGATACATTCTCTTTAAGAAATGATAATAGCAAATGGTAATAGTTCGGTTTTATTAAAGACACACAGATGACACAGTCACATCTTCGAGACCGTTCCTTAAAATATCAGAGGGTCAATTCCCGTATTTTTAACAGCGTTCGCAATATCACCTCGAGACTCAATCTGTCAAAAAGTGTACAGCGTTTAATACAATTTTTGACAGATTGAGTCTTAAGATGATATTGCGAACGTTGTTAAAATTACGGGAATTGCCCCTCTGACCACAGAGCAACGTAACGATCGGTAGGGCAACGTAACGAATGTCGAGACTGCCGGCCCAGGTGAAGAAGTTTTAATTATTTCTGAGGGGCAATTCTCGTATTTTTAACAACGTTCGCAATATCATCTCAAGACTCAATCTGTCAAAAATTGTATAGCGTTTAGTACAATTTTTGACAGATTGAGTCTTGAGATGATATTGCGAACGTTGTTAAAAATACGAGAATTGCCCCTCTGGTATCTTTATGTAAATGTTATCCTCATTATCAAATGCTATCAATACTAATGAGTGACAAGGTTTGAATTCTATGTACTGTTACAAAAGCTAAATGGTTACTTACTAATTTTTTGTTACTTAAATATAAGAAACCCAGCCCTGTTCCCACTCACTGTAATTTATATGGAACTTTCTATCATTAGCAGTCCAGTCCAGCCGCACGGGTCAAATCATCAGGTTAAGCTGCGCTTGCCGGGGTGGGTCCGTGGATGGGTGACCATCTTTATATACCGAGGCTCCTCCGTGCCTCGGAAAGTACGTTAAGCCGTTGGTCCCGACTGTCATTCGTGGATCTTTGACAGTCGTTACGTGTCGTCAGAAGCCCGAAAGTCTGACAACCAGTCTTACGAAGGGGTATCGTATTAGCCAGTTACTGGGTTGTGGAGGTCAGATAGGCAGTCGCTCCATGTAAAATACTGGTATTCAGCTGTATCCCGTTAGACTGGAAGCCGATCCCAACATAGTTGGAAAAAGGCTAGGCAGATTGATTGATTTTCACACGTTTAGTGAAGTCTTATAATAAATTAAAAATTACAAAAGAAAAATTAATTATAAGTTTTTAAGTACCTACCTAATGATGTGGAGTGGAAGTGAAGGTGAAAGTGTTTGTATGTGTGTGAGGGTGTGTGTGTGTAAGATGTGCAATGTGTCTGTTATGAGACACCGGTAGCGTGAGAATTTTTTTTATGATAACACAAGTTCCTCAGCTTAACGTAAACTTCAATTTGTACTGAAAATGAATAAGCGCCGTCTGGTGACTATAATGGGAACCATAATTATTCCATACAAATTGACTTAAGTTAACGCTAACGTAAACGCTATCGAATAGGTACAAAAACTCGCACTAAGGGCTCTGACTAACTTGACTTTAGTAAAACTAACTTTAGTTACTATATAAAAGCGGCGGGTGCGATTGTACAGTGGTTCCTGTCAACGTATCGGACAAAAATAGGTAGGTACTTACAAAAATCATAACCATTGTAAATGTACACGTCCACGTCTGTTGCTACACTAGCAGTTAATATTAAAACGAAACAAATGATCGTTTGCATATTTACGATTAAACACACAATTTTATTGTAATATTAAATAATAGCTAAAGTGTTATATTAAAATTAATTGATATTTTTTAATGATTTCATTTAAAAACATAATAATAAACACTTCATTTAAATAATTAGATATACGTGCAATGCACTTAGAGATGCACGTCGTGCATCTCTAAGTACAAACAGACAGAAATAACAAAATTGATTCGATGTCGGTATATTATTAGATACTATTTTTTCCTCATAATAAAAGTGTCACCACAGTGAATGCTAAGCAATAGCGATAAAAAACGGTCAAGTGCGACGGACATTGCACATTTAGGGTTCCGTACCACATCTGATTTATCAATATATTGGTATTTGTTACTAAAATATACGTAATAATAAGCATTATCACCAAATTTCAAGTTCACAGATCAATGGGAAGTTAAACAAGAATAAAGTTTAAAAAACTGTAACCCGACTACGGAAAAATAAAAGTTATCTAAAAAGTTATAAATATTTATTTACTCTAAACAATAATGACATAGGTATATACATATTTGTAATGTGCTCGTCAAGACCTTTCTTTTAATACCAAACATGACATGATTATCTCAATTTAATTTTTTTCGAGGTCAGAAATTTACGTGTTAAGTCCACCATTTTAAAGTTAGGGAGAATTTATATAGCCTATATCACCCGGACTATTATTTCGAATCTACTGATACCTCATTCATCAAAATCGGTTCAGTAATATAGGCGTTACGGTGGAACACACGTAAATACATACTTATATACATACATACACAAGTAGACAGCTA
The DNA here is from genome assembly GCA_905163495.3 of Cosmia trapezina. Taxonomy (NCBI): domain Eukaryota; kingdom Metazoa; phylum Arthropoda; class Insecta; order Lepidoptera; family Noctuidae; genus Cosmia; species Cosmia trapezina. The sequence goes on along the minus strand of LR991049.1, from coordinate 3,677,443 downwards.
AAATCATAACCCTTCCTGAACTGAAATTGACTATAAAATTGTTATAAAATTTAATTCGCATTCATGCGTTTATACAATTACGTACTCAAATAATAATTATATTGTAATTTTATCGTTGTAATTTAATAGTACCCATGCAGTCATGTAATCGTTTTCTATCATTTGTATGTCAATATTGGCAAAGCATAGCGCACTAATTAATTTTTTAAGATCTTTTTATGTATTACCTATGTTTAACAAATAAATTATTCTTATTCTTATTCTTATTCCCGTTCCTCAAAATATCAGACCACAGAGCAACGTAACGATCGGTAGGGCAACGTAACTAATGTCGAGACTGAAAAAAAGGTGAAAAAGTTTTAATTATTTCTGGAATCTTTATGTAAATGTTATCCTCATTATCAAATGCTATCAATACTAATGAGTGACAAGGTTTGAATTCTATGTACTGTTACAAAAGCTAAATGGTTACTTACTAATTTTCTGTTACTTAAATATAAGAAACCCAGCCCTGTTCCCACTGACTGTAATTTATATGGAACTTTCTATCATTAGCAGTCCAGTCCAGCCGCACGGGTCGATCCATCAGGTTAAGCTGCGCTTGCCGGGGTGGGTCCGTGGATGGGTGACCATCTTTAGATATATACCGAGGCTCCTCCGTGCCTCGGAAAGTACGTTAAGCCGTTGGTCCCGACTGTCATTCGTGGATCTTTGATAGTCGTTACGTATCGTCAGAAGCCCGAAAGTCTGACAACCAGTCTTACCAAGGGGTATCGTATTAGCCAGTTACTGGGTTGTGGAGGTCAGATAGGCAGTCGCTCCATGTAAAATACTGGTATTCAGCTGCATCCCGTTAGACTGGAAGCCGATCCCAACATAGTTGGGAAAAGGCTAGGCAGATTGATTGATTTTCACACGTTTAGTGAAGTCTTATAATAAATTAAAAATTACAAAAGAAAAATTAATTATAAGTTTTTAAGTACCTACCTAATGATGTGGAGTGGAAGTGAAGGTGAAAGTGTTTGTATGTGTGTGAGGGTGTGTGTGTGTAAGATGTGCAATGTGTCTGTTATGAGTATGAGACACCGGTAGCGTGAGAATTTTTTTTATGATAACACAAGTTCCTCAGCTTAACGTAAACTTCAATTTGTACTGAAAATGAATAAGCGCCGTCTGGTGACTATAATGGGAACCACAATTATTCCATACAAATTGACTTAAGTTAACGCTAACGTAAACGCGATCGAATAGGTACAAAAACTCGCACTAAGGGCTCTGACTAACTTGACTTTAGTAAAAACGGGTGGGAATTTCATACAAATTTTAATCAATCAATCAATCAATCATTTATTTTGTAAAACATTGGTATGATTACAGATAGTGTATAAAAATAAGTGCGCTATGTTTTGCCAATATATGGCGTACAAAATTAACACAAATAAGTATTACAATAAGGTGGCATGTCAATAGTACATTAAAAAAATAATAAAAATAATAATTCAATTCAAAATATGTCAAAAACAGATCATTAAAATTTAAAAAAACACATTCATAATAAAGCAATAAATAAAATCATAAGCGTTTAATTAGCAAGTCGGAATCGTCATACCTCTGTTTATCAGCAGTAAACTCAGTGATGGAGTAGTAACATCTATCTAAAAGTAATTTAAACAAACACCTCTTAAAGAATCCCAGACACTCTTTATTTCGAATAGCTGCTGGTATACTGTTATATATTTTTGGGGCCATACCTAGCACACTTTTGCCGAAAAATACGGTTTTATGAGAGGTAACATGAATGGTATTCTGATAACGGCGAGAGCGTAGTTTTTCAAATAAGTAAATAAATAAATAAATATACTTGGACATTTCACACAACGCCATCTAGTCCCAAGCTAAGCAACCTAATGCTTGTGTTATGGTAACGAGATGGCTGATAAACTACTTATATAAATTTTTTTTTTTTGTAAATACATACATAATAAAGATAGAAAAACACCCAGACTCGGAACAAATACATACTTGTAGGTCGTACAAATATTTGTTCCGTGCAGGTTACAGCGAACAAACACTCCCATTTCATATATGTACATAGACGGTAGAGTGAGCAAACTAAGTTCCTTAAACAATGGTTTACAACTATCAATTGATTGTAATTTGGTAAATGATCTCAAGCATTTCTTCTGAGCTTTAAAAGCAATGTCTCTGCCCGTGGAGTTGCCCCAGAAAATGATTCCGTACCTAATGCCAGAAGCCACATAAGCATTATAAGCTATTTGTACTGTAATGCGGTTAACCGTTTTGAATAGCTTATACAAAGCATACGCAAATTGGCTAAGCTTCTTTGACAAAGCGTCGATATGATGTTTCCAAGTCAGATGACTATCTATGTAAAGGACCAGAAATTTTGAGATGTCACTTTCAGCGATTGCTACGTTACCTTATTTTATATTCAGTTTCGGTTTATTTGTTCTTTGATTAAATGTCATTATTTTAGTGTCTTGTCAAAATTTATTTTTAAATTATTATCATTTATGTCATTTTCAAGAGTATTAATGTCATTATTAGAGAACAAAATAGTGCTGTCATCAGCAAATAAGACCATCTGATGTTTACTGACCTTAGGCATATCATTTATGTAAATGTTAATGTGTCTAACTAAAAGATGTTCAAAGCAAGTGATATAAAATCCAAACCAACTAAAACGGATTTATTTGGTGTCGGTGCAGCATACCGTCTTCTCAGTATTCACTCCTCCTCCACAAACGAACTCTAAACATTCCTCACGATATTCGTCATTATCACAACTTCATGACAACCTCATCACATGCTGAACTTGTGTGCAGGAAATAAAAGATTAATTAATTCAATATTTTTGAAGATTTTATTCTTATATATGTCAATCCTCGAAGCTCCGGCGCTCCGCTCTCTGACTTGAAGTCTTAGTCAAAGCCCAAACAAATAAAGTTTTTCGGCCTCTGACTAAAGAATTTTCGTCAAACCTAGGAGAAACTAATTTGGTCAAGCAAACGTCGAAACTCAATTTAATGAAATCGGGGTTTGACCAGTCAAACTAACTAACGTCAAAACACCTAGGTTAGGCTTGGGTTAGGGTTTTCGTCAGCAGGTCGACGGAGCCCGGCTTCGCGGGGCTCCTATTTCTGTCTGCAGGGTTTTATTTATTTCGGGGTTTGCCCGAAGCCTTTGGTCAAACCTACGATAAAACAGTCGGGAAGAGACGGGAAGAGACTGCATATCGACCTTTGACTATGACATAATATAGGTACTGTTCTGAAATTCGACGATTTCTTACGACGACACTAGTTGAACTATAAATGGCCAAAGATAGACGCAATTAACCACGTTTACTTACTAATACATTTTTTAGGTGTTGCCCCTTATATATTTGACCATTTTGCATTTGATGATGCGTACATATTTAACAATTGCGTTCGAATAGGAAATGAATAAAGTACAAAAGTATTGCTTATTCCTACAGAATCTTCTATTATTCAGATTCAAAACATAAAATAACGGCATTTTGTGCACCCTTATTTAAGGCTTGTCCGCCGTAAAAAGCGCGGTCACTGTCGGACTGCATAGACAAGAAAGAGAAGCACGATGACACAATGCTTGCAAAATATGAAGTAATTACTGATTTACAAAAAATCTAGGGATTGAACTAAAAAAGTAATCACATGTAAAGAAACAGTTCTATAAATTTATGAACACTTTTAATGAAAACTGTTGGAGTAATATATAATATGGTAAAAACTCGAAAAAATAGACAGAAATAGACCTGGGTTTAGCCTTTTTTTTTCTTTAGTTCTACAAACTAAAATAGATTTCAGGACACATGAAATCACTTCTTATGTATTCTAGATTATTATGTATTTTTTCTATCAAAAAGGTGCTATAGTTACTGTAAAAAATGGAAACAAAGTTACTTATTTTCGCCGTATTTTAGGGAGGACAAGCTTTAAAAAAAAAAAAAAATCTTTGACTTTGACTTTTAATTAGTTCAGTCTGAAGAGTCGGTAACTCACTGGTTGGTGGATCGTGGTTCCTTTATCGCAATAAAGAAATCATTATTTACAAGGATAGAATTAAAATCAATGATCAAATAAGCCTAGAAATCATTAAATTCGATTTATTTCACGAGCTGGTACCTTTATTAACACAAGCTAATTGGTTCATATTCACAAAAGTAAATGGTTCATAAAATTTAATCGCTGCTCAGCAAGGAAGACTGATACCATTAAAATAATAAACACAAAATTACTATTATCATTCGGAGTACCCTTATTAGTCGTTGTTAAATCCGTAGCCAACCTCGCTGGCGTTGTGTGCACCTTTCCTTCAGTAACATGAGTACCTGGAATTAAACAGTTTTTTTCATATAGATTTTACTACTCCATCACTGAGTTTACTACTGATAAACAGAGGTATGACGATTCCGACTTGCCAATTAAACACTTATGATTTTATTTATCGATTTAATATGAATGTATTTTTTTAAATTGTAATGATCTGTTTAGCTAATTGACATATTTTAAATTGAATTATTATTATTTTTATTTTTTTAATGTAATCTATTGACATGCCTTATTAGATTTGCTTATTTGTGTTAATTCTGTACGTCATAATATTGGCAAAACATAGTGCACGTATTTTTCTTGTCTATCTGTAATCATACCTACCTATGTTTTACAAAATAAATGATTGATTGATTCAGATTCAGACTTGGGTGCAAAAAGTACTATTATACGTATATAAATATGTCACTGGGAGCTCGAATTCTGGTGAACTTAACACAAGTCCTAATATCTTGAGGCACACCATTGTTGTTAGTCTTACTAAATGCGTAGGTATTCAGCTAAATACTCCTTTCATAAATCATGAAGATATTGTGTACGTGTGCGTTTTGTTTCAGAAAAAGAAAACTGATATTTATGACAGAAATCTTTACATAATATCAAATAGCAAACAAGAATAGTGATTCAATGATACATAAGTACCTGTAAGTACTTTATCTAAAGTTGGATTTTACTAAATCCAAAAAATACTAAATCGTTTTAAACTACCGCTGCTTAAGCAAGTAAGGATTACCAAAAACCTGCTTAAGTAAAAACTAGTTTGTATTAAGTATGCCTACAGTTATAACTAAAAATATTTTTTTACTATTCTCAGATTATTTGAAAGCTCACTTAAAACTCAACTGAATAATTGAAGTATATTTTTAGACTCACAAGGGAAAATAATATTTGATGATGAAATGACAAGTTAAGCAAATATTAAGACGTAATGTGGTTTTAAGTAAATCAAACTATATAATCACTTAATACCAAAAAAAAAAAATATTACTTCACCAATACGGTTTTTAGTATAGGTATAGGGGATAATATCTCTTAACTAGCGCTATTTCAAATGTAACTTGTCTGAACCAGCCCTACAAAATCAGTATTGTCTAAAATCTTGCTTCGTTAGGAAAAATAAGATTTAAAGCCATTTTGCACTTTAACTGAGAAAATAATAAAACATTTTGCGACAACACTTCATCTAAAACTAGAGTAGATTGAACTTTTTTGTAATAGTAAATCTAACCACATTACTATCTTACTTATTTATAGAAATTGTACCTAGTACTATGTACTAAGGTATATGCCACAAAAATTTTTCATGTGCAATATTTATTATACACAATTTTATTGTTTGTTTTCTAGTATTTTAAAGGCCCGTCTGTTTTATAGCACTATAGACTATATATTTTACACCAGTTTCAATGCATTCAACGACGTGAGAAAGCGTTTTCTAGACATAAAAATTAGTTGTTTAATCGCCATTTTCATAAATCTTAAAACAGTTTTTGTAACAATTCAAAAGTTCACCATATTTTTTAAAATAAAGTTACTTAAAGCACTTTAAAGCAAAATAAGTTTTAAATTTTACTTCAATAAGATAAGATTGATTATCTGCAGTTCAATATTGATAGTTTTAATTAGGTATTGTCTTTAAGTTTATTTCTTGATCTGAAGTCAACCTACAGGATATCTTGATATCAGTGTTTAGAGTTCTGCAAAACCACATTGTTAAATAGGGTTAAAGTTTATCTAAACAGTAGTATTAACTCTTTCTTAACATGTTCTGAAATTTTGTGCCCACTTTTACTTAACTGACCCTTGGAGTGTATCTAGTAGATATCTTGAGGGACATACTACTTTTAGCCAAGATAACAGCTGGAATTCGTCTACTTGCCTTCAAGGTATCTACAATACCTTTTTAGGATATTTGTTTGGTACTTGGGTTGTAGAAAAAAGTTAGAGAAAGAGGCAGAAGTAAAGTGTTACCGTCACATTTGAAGTCCTTCAAGTCAACCAGTAACACGCAGGGATTGTCGATTCCTTTGGAACAAATATCAGTATCTGTAAGAAAAAAAAAAAACAAAAATCTATCAATTTATATTTTTCTTTTGTTTGCATGATCTTTTGTAATAATATCCTTCCGACCGAATTTTGGTTACGGCGGTCAATATCAATTAGAGGAAGTTAGTATAAAACAATATCTACAACGGGTCTTATCGCGATATTCCTTTTTTACGAGGTAAACAGGTACCTACTTGTTTCCCGACGTTTCGACCGCCTTGCAGCGATCGTGGTCACGGTCCTTCCGAGACCACGATCGCTGCAAGGCGAAGGAAGGAATATCGCGATAAGACCCGTTGTCGATTTTGTTTTATAACATATATGAGCTGTGTGAGCGCAATTACATAGCACTGAAACTCAAAAAAGCATTTTTATTTCAATTAAACCAATTATAGGCACTTTTGTATTCTCTAGGAGTCGGCCAGTCAGAACGATGAAGCTAGTTGCCCATTCTAATGCGCAGTAGGTTTCTATGGAGAAGAATGGGCATGAAACTCCATGGACACTTTTTAAATCAAAATATTGGTTGCAATATTAATGTTGAAATTATAAATACATGTGAGAACGATGAAGAAAGACTTGTACGTTAAAAGCGTCCATAGTTAACAAATTATGTTCATAAATTCAAAAAAATTCAAAGAGCTATTAGATGTCCAGTCCTTACTGACGGCGCCTTTCGTGAATATGACGTATGGATCAGCATCAGCTCAACCATTTTGATGGGAACTAAATTTTCCAACTCACACGCCACCATCAGCGAGACATTTGAGTCAGCATGACATACTCTCAGCCGCCAGAGCATATTCAAGTCAATGAAACACGTATCCAGTAAATGTTAACTTTATAGTACACATACTCACACATGTGCCACGCGATTATACAATACTAGCTGCGCCCGCGGCAATAAAAAGTAGCCTTTGTGTTAATCCAGAGTATGAGCTATCTACATACCAAATTTCATTCAAATGAGTCCAGCCCTTTGAGCGTGAAGAAGTAACAAACATACAAACACACACACACACACTCACAAACTTTCGCCTTTATAATTTTAGTGTGATTCTCTCTTCCTATACTCTCATACTACAGTGTGAGTCTTCATAATGTTCACATAATATCGAAATTAAGGAAACAATGCTTAATTTCATCGATGGAAAAAATGTTTAAAAAAAAATTAAAGTGTCTACTTGCTGAATGATTGTGCTAGCAGTGTGCAAGGCCTTTCTTTAACAGTTGATAGGAAATGCTGTGACTGAGTTATAAAAGTGCCATTTTTACTTTTAGAAAGCTAATACGATGTAGAATAATTTAAAGTAATAAAAAGAGGTAAGTAATAGGGGTTTTATTGAGAAATTTTACAATTATTGTAAAAAATGGTGAAATAATACCAGATTTTTGTTAAAAAAAACACCTTAATTCTCAATTGAGAGCGGTTTTTTAATTTTAATTTTATGAGGACGCCATGTTATTTCCAATCATTAATGAGTTTGGTTCATCGTGATAGATGGTTTAGTTTAAAAGTTATACTGTTTTATTTACACAGGGTACAGTGGCCAACAAGATTTAAAAAATGCTATAATTTTTTTTTTCGATTTAAAAAAAAAAAAAATCCGTCGATAAAATTAAGCATAGTTCCCTCATTTCGATATGTGCACATTATGAAGACTCACAATGTATAACAAATATGATCAAGCGCCGGACCAACGGATACACGTGTTTTCCGAGGCTCGGGTGTATCACACCAAGAACTTTTAAACTCCAGGACGCTACTAAGAAGCTACCAATGGAAAATCCCAATAACACTTTTGGTAATGAACCCAAGACAACTGCCCTTTTGTACTATGCGTACCAAATAAGAATAGGATCGCGCTTGCTGCCAACTTCACACGATAGATGTCAAATTAAGACTGCCGACAGCAAAGACATTAAACATCTAGACGTTGCCATGATTACAGTGTGAAGTGTGGAAGTGAAACACATATATACGAAATTAATAGGAAAATTGAGACAAAGCATCGTATCTTCTGTCTCTTACGGCGCGCGTGCCGTATTTTTGCTTGGCGAACTTTTGAATGTTAGCCAAACAAAGTACTTTCACTGTTACAAAATTTATCTTGCGTCGATTAATTTAACTTTTTTGGACAGTTTTTGCATTGTGCGTATGTATTGACATGGGTTTCAGTCCTAAATATGGAAGATTTATTACGTTAAACTTTATTTCTCATACCACATAACCTAGAAAAAGTATTATATTGCTGTCTCATGACCGGCCACGCGGTGGCTCCATCTAGATGTATATTATCTAAGGCCGATAGCTGTCAAATACACGATAGCTGTCAAATTAGTAGGCATTGGCAAATGGCAATGAAGTTCGCGAGTATTGCGGAACAAAATGGCGTCTTGACAGTACTATTCTTATTTGGCACGCTTATTAGTCATGGCAACTATAACGATCAGTTGTCTGACAATTTACTCGAAAGCATCGCAAAAACTTATATAAAGGGTATTTCAACAAGAACTTTGTTTTTCAATTGGGGCAACACCAAGAACGTGATAGTTTTGACATTTAGTTTTTGGCGGTATTCGTAGTAGGTGCTTTGGCAATTGTTACAATGAATTCAATTTCGGTCGAAAATCGCATTAAAATAATTCAAATTCACTATTCGGTCGTTCGTTAAAGTTACATTTCGTAAAATTCGTGATATTTTCGGACAACATAATCTTCCTTCTGAGACCACTAAATTTTGGCCTATTATTGACGACATGGATAATGTGGTTTCAACAGGACGGTGCCACATGTCACACAGCCAATGAAACGATCAATTTATTGCAAACCAAATTTCCCGATCGCAAAATTAAAAATTTTGATGAAAGAATCAACATCTGTCAGCATGGTCGTGGTGGACATTTGCCAAATATCATTTTTCAATCATAATTGCCAAACTTTTCTCTTTGTAATACGATAAAAATTTTATTCATTTTCCTCTAAATTCTTTGTTTTATTTTGTTTTAGAAAACAAAGTTCTTGTCGAAAAACCCTGTACATTAAAGTTCTCATTATTCTAACATACGACAATGGTGCCGATTCCCTTGTACACCGAACTAAACTAACTAAATTATCACTAAAATTCCTTACTTTTGGCTATGACAATCTTAGACTATTCTGCAAAAAAAAAAACCTCTAAATTTAGAAACAATTTTGACACAACTAAAATCGAGTTTGACAATCGTGACTCCGCGTGGTATAGTGCCCGTAGTATACTTGACCCGGTGGCTTTAATTGGAACTAACGAAATCTCTATGAAAAGTGAGAAGGCTTGTCATTTGTTTACCGACAATCCGACATCGCCGCTGTTACCACAGTCTAAAAATCATACAGTCGTCCAACGAAGACGTCTAGACAGGGCAATCGTGCGGGGTGTGAGGGGCGAGACGCGGGTAAGCCGATCCCGAACTGCGAACAAAACGATGTTAGTAGTTCGGGATATGTTATTCAGGGCTAACGCGTGTTTATTTTTTATTTGTTTATTTAAAATGGTGCATACGACGTGTGCTGTGAGTGATTGCAAGTCTTATATATTATAATTAAGTATATTATAATTGTGAAAGTGTTTGTTTGTATGTTCCGTGTCAAGATGGTGGACTTTTTTATTATTTACTAAGGGTGAATTTCGAGATGGTGGACGTAATTTTTTATAATTTGATATGGGTGTCAATTTTGAGTTTAATTGGGGTGCTTGTTACGAAAAAGCCATCCTTTTTTAAATCCAAGATGGCGGACGTCATTTTTTTATAATTTGATATGGGTGTCAATTTTGAGTATAATTGGGGTGCTTGTTACGAAAAAGCCATTCTTTTTGGAATCCAAGATGGCGGACGACGTAATTTTTTTATAATTTGATTTGGGTGTCAATTTTGAGTATAATTGGGGTGCTTGTTACGAAAAAGCCATCCTTTTTGGAATCCAAGATGGTGGACGACGTAATTTTTTTATAATTTGATATGGGTGTTAATTTTGAGTATAATTGGGGTGCTTGTTACGAAAAAGGCATCCTTTTTGGAATCCAAGATGGCGGAACTGTAACTTATATGTATAAAATGAAATTAAGGAAATAATAGTAATGACATAGGTGTCATTTTCATGGTTTTTGAGTCCAAGATGGCGGATGCAAAAATTTTCAAATTTTTCGTCATGGGTGTCATTTTTATGGTTTTTGAGCTCGCTAAAAACGGTAATGAGGTCAAAATGAAAATCCCAGATGGCGGCTGCGAAAATTTTCTAATTTTTCGTCATGGGTGTCATTTTCATGGTTTTTGAGGTCGCTGAAAACGATAATGAGGTCATGACGAAAAATTTGATAATTTTCGCAGCCGCCATGTTGGATTTTCATTTTGACTTCACTATCGGCTTTACCGTCCTAGAAAACCATAGAAACGATACCCATGACGAAAAATTTGAAAATTTTCACAGCCGCCATCTTGAATTTTGATTTTAATCTCGTTATCGTCATCAGCGACCTCAAAAACCATGATAATGACATACATGTCGAAAAAAATAAAAGAACTTCTAAGAATAATAATATAACTTAAAAGAAAAATAATAAAATAATTTGAAAAAAAAAACTTAAGAAATAAGCAGGCACTCAAATGTCGTTTATAATAATAATAATGTTAATGACGATGTTGATCTCAAATAAACAAATTAATTAATTAATATCGTTTACTTGGGACAACCCTTGCTGTTGCGACAATGTCTAGACGTTGTCGGCATTTACCACGAGATCAAAGGCGTCGTCCTACTGTATGTTTTTATACTGTGCTGTTACCGTGTCAGATATTTTTTAGAGCCGGAGGGGGGCAGGGAGGGGGCAGCTTCAACGTGTTTTTGTGGATTTTTTTTTGGTACCTACGTGTTGACATTTAGGGGTTTAAGGGTTTTATAAGGGGTCGCCAAATTTTCATTATTTTTGCGATAGGACACACAGTTTTCGAGATATATGGAAAAGAAAAAAAAATACAGTACTGTTTTGCACTTGAAATCAAGGTGCTGTGTCAATTTTATAGCTCATGACAACTAATCTTATTCCACACCTTTTTAATCGCGATTAAAAATAGTCTGATTTAGTTTGACAATCAAAATTTTAGGTGAAAAAACGTCAAATTCAGAATAGCAAAATTGTCATTTTCACTAAATTATTATCTCAGTGCAATCTTAGTGCTGTCAAACTTGTCATTTTAATCAATTTCAGAATGGGAATTCGTCGTTTGACAGGAATAAACTAAATTTTAGTGATTTTTAGTCTAGTTTAGAGGCATTTGTGACAAGAGAATCGGCACCAATTTCTTACCTTTCTTAAATTCACTATCAGTTTTCTTGGAACGTACTCTCCCTTCAGCAATTCTTATTGTTGTACACAAGCCATTTGATGTATCCAAACGTAGGTCTATTGTTAATTCAGTGCCGTGAACTAGAGCGACATTCACAGTAGTGTTTCCAACAGTGGGTAGTGTTATATTTGACGTCCAGAAACTTTTTAGAACTGAAACATATTAGAAACGCAAAATTGAACTTTATATCTTGAAATAATAATTGTAAGTACAGTACGGTTATACTCTAAATTTTTTGGAACTCAATTTTATCCAATAGGTCTTTGAATTTGGACAAAAGCTCGTTAAACTAATATGACGGACTTGAAATAGTAGTTCACTAAATTATTCTCAGTATTTCCTCGCATGAACGAGTGTGAATCTGCTGTCTTATCTTAGGTAGAAAGTTAGAAACCAGAAAAAGTTAGAAATTAGAAGCTTACGTGGTCCAAATTGTGCCACCGGCGCAGTAGTAATCGGTGCTTTGCTCCTATATATTAATGTCACATATAAGATATCACTGGAGCTGAACTCGAATTTCCACGGAAAGACAGAGTCAATCACAGGTTCAGCATCAAAAAATCCTACACCATCTAAAAACAAAGAATTTACATTCAACTGCCGTAAAGGATGATATATGATGGGATACATGCGCGATATATAATTATGTCTGATAATGCTATAGGTATATGTATCTAGTTGGTAAGCCTTTATGTAAATAAATAAAAAGCCAATTTAAATCAAACAAGCCAATACACATTCTATCCCGCACGACGACATGGTTGGCGCAGTGGTTGACTACTGCGCAGCATGTCGCGGGTTCGATTCCCGCACGGAACAAATATTTGTACGGCCAACAAGTATTTGTTCCGAGTCTGGGTGTTTTTCTATCTATAATATGTATGTATTTACAAAAAAAAAAAAATGTATATAAGTAGTTTATCAGCCATCTCGTTACCATAACACAAGCATTAGGTTGCTTAGCTTGGGACTAGATGGCGTTGTGTGAAATGTCCAAGAATATTTATTTATTTATTTATTATTTATTTATCCCTACTCTTTGTTTAAACCGAGATATAAGATTCCTCTCTCAACTAAAATGTCATGAATATGGAGAAAAGAATGCTTTTGCTCTTGTTCTTGTTCTGGTTCTGTGTTCGTTTGGACTAACCCATCTTGAGAGGTAACAGTTCACTTATAAGCAACCCTATACTAGAAAGGTTTACCTAGGTAGTTAAATAAAGGTAAACAATCTTGATGTGTCTTTTGACTTTTTTAGGGTTCCGTACCTCAAAAGCAAAAAAACGGAACCCTAGGATCACTTGTTTGTCCGTCTGTCTGTCTGTCTGTCTGTCTGTCAGTCTGTCAAGACCGTTTTTCTCAGGAACGCGTGAAGGTATCAAGCTGAAATTAATATCAAATACGTAGGTCTATGGTCGCTTAGAGTCCTAAAAAGATCAAACTTCTAAGTCAACGCAATAAAAAAATACAACCATTTATGCGACATTTTTTGATACTCTCAAGTAAATAAACCTATCTAAGGGTATTTCGCGTCGTCCTAGAATCATGAAACTTGGCAAGAAGCAAGGTCTCACAGCACAAATAAAGGAAAAAGTCAGAAAATTGTAAATTTGTAATTGTATCACATAAAAAATATTTTCAAGGCCGTCAGTCTGTCAAGACCCTTTTAATCAGGAACTCGCAGAAGTGTCAAATTGAAATTTATATCAAATAAGGAGGTCGTCTATGGAGGAGTTCTAAAAAAATCAAGCTTCTAAGTCAATGCAATAAAAAAACACAGCCATGATGCGAAATATTTTGATACTCGTAAGTAAATCGAAATCTAGGTATTTTCCGTTGACGGTTAATTTGTAATTTTATCACAATCATGTAAAAAAAATTGACATTACAATATTAAGTTTGTTTTTGGGATAAATCCTTTTGAACTACGGAACCCTTCATTGTGCGTGGTCCGACACGCACTTGGCCGGTTTTTATTTTAAAACCTCAGTTTAAAAATAAAATGCAACTAAAAATCAATGTAAATATAACAATAATTATTACTAAATCAATTGAACCATTACTTTATTGTAAGCAGTAGTTTATTTTTTTAATAAGTGTTTGTATAAAAGGTCAAAATGGGAGAATAGAAACTCTCTGACACCGTTTTCAGAATGCTGTTGCTTCTGCCCCGGGTTCTAGATACTAATGATGAGATTTTTTTTCGGATGATCGCATGAAATCCGTCAGTTCGATTCTGTGCAAACATTTCTGACGCACTACAGAAACGGGGCAGTCCAAGAGCATTCTGAAAATATTATTATATTGGACGCGTAGGACATCTAGCGATCTTTTGGTGTAGTTGATCCATAGACCCCCGTGTACAGACACTGACAATATGCCTTGAATGGCGTTACAGCGGTCGGTACAGCGGGAGAATCTACGTGCCAACATATTACCTCGAAATAATTATTAAGTTACTTACGAAAGTCATTGTACTTATAAACGGACACATCCGCAGCCAAGCACAATGCAAAACTAAAAAAAAAGGAAATGAATCTCTGCATTTTCACTTTAAAAAAACACAAAATTCTTATGAAATTGTAAGTTAGGTTAGCGTATAAGTAACGCTCTTGTAAATGATTATTTTTAGACCGTTATTTACACTATACACTAATAATTATTGATTGTTATACATGTGTCTCAACTCTGAAGGCACAAAACTAACGGGAATTATATGTTCGTGGTCGCTTATATAGTTATTATAGTTTTTCTATGATTTCATGCTAATAATAGTTGTGACATCACAATATGTTCAGGTTCGCACGAGCAATTTATCCCACTGGGATTTTTTTCACACACTGGATTTTCAACGCTCTGCTTTGCACCAAGAGTTGAAAATCCAACAGTGTGTTTTTTCGACGCGCTGGGTTGCACCCTGTTGGATTCTCAATGCTCGGCTCAACACCGAGAGTTGAAAATCCAGTGCGCAATAAAATCCCGCCGCGTAATATTTACGCCGTGCGTACGTGGGCTTATTGATAAGCGCTTGCGATAATAATGGGGTTAACTATAAATTGTATAAGTTTGTACTTATATGTACTACGTCATCTATATATATAAAAATGAATTGCTGTTCGTTTGTCTGGCTAAAACTCGAGAACGGCTGGTCCGATTTAGCTGATTTTGGTTTCGAAGTGTTTGTCGTAGTCCAGGGAAGGTTTAAACGCTGAAAAGAATTGGAAAAGTTGCCGGGAAAACTGGAGAATTTTAAATTATTGAAATTGGGACAGGACAACGTCTGTCGGCTCAGCTAGTATTATAATAAAATCGTAGCGAAGTCAAAACTGTACATTCAATATTTTTGAAAAAAAAGTCATTGCACGCGATTCTAATGGCGAGAATATAGTTTTTTTTTTATTTTTTGTCTGTTTTTCTGTTTGCATCACAAAAATACTATCGGATAGATTTTGTTCAAATTTTGCAAAACATTTATAGCCAACAGACTGACCAGACTTATAGGGATCTGGTCAGTCTGTAGACTATAAATTATCACCCTATTTGCTATGCGGGATGAGCAACATTGCAATTGGTTCGTTTTCTTCTATAATTTACCGCAAATTGTAAAAAGGCGAGTCAAAAGCGTAGAATGTTGCAGATAGTTGATATAACCTTTCGACAGAGTTAACGTTTTAAATTATTATCATCGCGCTATACGTTTATGGAGCTAAGCAGTCAATCATAACATATTATACAGGGTGGATTTTTGAGATGGGGCAATAAGGGCAGGTACCCTAAACCGTTGTCACTACAAAAAACATTCTTCACAGATTTGCTTTTCAGCATTTCATTTTTTCGCGAGTCGCACGCGACACAAAATCTCCGAGAGTCGCGCGACGAGCGGTGCCATTGAGTCGCGCGACGAGCGGTGCCATTGAGTCGCGCGACGAGCGGTGCCATTGAGTCGCGCGACGAGCGGTGCCATTGAGTCGCGCGACGAGCGGTGCCATTGAGTCGCACGACGAGCGGTGCCATTGAGTCGCACGACGAGCGGTGCCATTGAGTCGCACGACGAGCGGTGCCATTGAGTCGCGCGACGAGTGGTGCCATTGAGTCGCACGACGAGCGGTGCCATTGAGTCGCGCGACGAGCGGCGCCATTGATTCGCACGACGAGCGGTGCCATTCAGTTGCACGACGAGCGGTGCCATTCAGTTGCACGACGAGCGGTGCCATTGAGTCGCGAGCGATTCGCGTCGCGTGTCGCGCCTGTTTGAAGAAGCCTTTATCAGAAATATTGTTTCGTTCGCACATAGGGGAATACCCAACGGAATACCACAAATAATAATGGTTTTTCTAGTACCTAATCGTAGGTCACAATGGTAGACCTACGATTAGGTACCTACTAGAAAAACCATTATTATTTGTGGTATTCCGTTGGGTATTCCCCTATGTGCGAACGAAACAATATTTCTGATAAGTATTATGGTTTGACTAATTTGTTTACGAATGATAAAACTATAGTACAGTCAGCGTAGACGCTGACTGTTGATAATATCGGGGCCAGCAGACTGTTCAAAATGATATAAACAACTATGAAAATGAAATATTTACTCAATGACACAAGGAATGTTTCAGAATGAAAACAGTGTGGCGGCATCTACATCGCCACATACCCCACCACCCACCACCCTGTTCCTCACACGACAACTGTCATTCTGACAAGAACTTTATCCAATTGAGATTAAGTTCAATTTTCTTAGTTGTTGTTGTTCATTTTAAACAGTCTCTTCGTCCCGATATTTTTGACGCTGATTGTACAAATAACACAGTTTATTATAATTTTCCTTGTGCTACTAACTTTAGCAATATTTCCACACTCGTTCGCTTATGAGTTTGAAATATATTATGAAAATGCAAGTAGGTACATAATAATATTATAAAGCTATTAAACTGGGTGCCTACCACAACCTTGAACGAAACAATATTATTGCAGAAAGTTTTTTTTCAAGCTTCATAATCATAATAAATTGATTTGATTTGATTTGATAATCTTAATTTTGTTTCAGTGCTGGGAAAGAACGAACCGAATATTCGAATTCAATATTTGTACCATGCTCTTTTAAAATGTATTTCTGCAACAAAAGGCAACATTTCCAGTTGATCGGTTGTTGCTGCTGCAGGTAATACATCCGACTGTATATTTACACCTGACCTAGGGAATGGCTTGTGTGAATGGTTTTCGGCGAACAGTTCTAATGAGTGTGTGAGATGATACACATTTATAGGAGAATTGATTACTGTTTATAAATATTGATGAACAACAAATAAATCACAATAAGAACACCAGCTGTCAGAATGACAATAGTGACGTTGACGAATGGAAACGTTGGATTTTGATATAATATATTATTAAACGTAAATTAAGGCGAAAGCGCCAGGGTAGCCCGCAAAATTCAAAGTTTCTTACGTTTTTTCTCATGATTTCATGAAATCGCTAGATTTGAGGTAAATGCTAACTTATAGAGTTGTATTGCTGATTCTAATGATTATAATTCTGTAAATCCATATTAGCTACGGCCGCGAATCATATTTTAATCAACATACAAGCTCACACTGACCTACAAATTGCAAAAAACGTAAGAAATTTTGAATTTCGCGGGCTACCGTGGCGCATCAACCTTAATGTATTGTGAATAAAAGTTTTGTTATTTAAAATATGTTATTTTCAATTCTTTAATTGATATTTCATAATAAACATAATAATTTCATAATAAACGGTTGCTATCGTTTGATAATGTATCTACTTTAGCCTGGGGTAATGCAACTATATTTATGTAATGCATTACTTTTATTTTGTACAATGTATTTTAGATGACGTCCTAAATGTAAAGTACGTAAACAGGGTCCAGACACAAGTAATGTGTAATGTAATTGTAAAACATGTATTTTCTTGGTGTCCTAAATAGTTATTATTATCTTATTAGTTAGGTACTTGTAGCAAGTAACATAAAATCTTATTTAGTACTTAATTAGTTTTAAGACCGTTTACGCGATACGGCATTTCGTAAAAATACTAAAATATTCTCTACTAACTTTTCATATTATATTATTCATATCCAAAACTTTGGACTTTAAAATTAAATGCTGTGGCGCATAAATGTGATACCTAAGTTTTCTTTTAAGTACCTGTTTGTAGTAAATAAATAAATAAATACTATTTTATGATCATAATTGTATCTGTTTCATTTTCATTCCTGATTGATGACAAAGCATACAGGGCTCGTACCGCGTCGCGCACGACGATACAGGCTCCAACTTGATAAAACATGAAATGTCTATTAGGGTTCCATACCAAAATGGTAAAAAAGGAACCCTTATGGTGAGACTCAGTCTGTTTGTCTGGCTGTCACAGCTGAATATCTCAAGAACTACTAATGCTATCAACTTGAAATTTGGAACAGTTTTAGATGATGTTTACCCAACTATTTTTTCAAATGAGAAAGAAATAAAAATATTTATATTTTTTTTGCAATCAAAAAGGGACTGAAAAATCTAAGTGAGGCTACTAGGGCTGTTTGCACATTCTCAAACACTTTTTTTCTTTTTTTAAAGGTCACATAGTTTTCGACTTTTGATGAAAAATGTAAAAAAATACCGTTCCCTCTTATCTCCGAAGTTTGCATAGAGAAAAATCTGAAATTATTCTATGTGATAGAAGTTTATGTATAGATTACAGGAAAAATAAAACGATGTCTTTAAATAGCACAGTTTTTCAGAAATCATCAACAAAACGTACGTGTGTGTGAACTGAGGGTCCAGACTGGAATCCGCAAAAATTTAAATCCTATGATTTAGTAGAAGTTTTAAAACAATTGTAGAACGAATCTAGGAATTTGTAAACAAATTCTATATTAAAAACTACAGCTCATAAAGTGTGGTCCCTCAATCCTCACACTGCTCACACAACATCAGCCAGATCTCGGAGAGTATCTTAAAAATGAAGGTTTTGTGATTACAGACATTTAGTAAAAAATTTGTAAAGATATTTACTAAATTACAGACCCCAGAGCATTAACGATAAAAAAAAACCGGCCAAGTGCGAGACGGACTCGCACACAAAGGGTTCCGTACCATATTATAACGTTTAACAATCGCAAAGATAACTTTGTATTTCATAATGATACTGTGAATTACAAGGTTATTTTTTTCAGTTGCAGAAAATCGACCATATTTAAAAAAAATAACTTATGAATCGCCGTTTTTAGTATTTGTTGATCAAATACCGTATAAGGTACATTATAATAGAGCTCGTACAAAAATGGTATAAAATTGACAACTTTTACGGCCCCCTATTTCTTCATTTTAGAAGATAAAAAAATAAAAGTATCTTTGTACTCTACTCGATGGGTTCTAGACAATAACACCCCACACACAGGTTATTTTTTTTTTCAAAATGAAAAGTTTTGTTTGGGGACCGCCCCCTTTAATTTTAACTTTACCTACTTTATTTTTATTATTTATTGTTATAGTCGTAATAGAAATACACAATCTGTGAACATTTCAACAGTCTACCTATTAAGGTTCGTGAGATACAGCCCTGTGACTGACGGACAGACGGACGGACGGACAGTGGAGGCTTAGTAAGTTTGTACGCACAATATTGACGTACTAGCTAGACTGCCCGCGGCTTCGCCCGCGTGGATGTCTGATTTCATGGGTTTTAATTTTCTTATTATTGTTTATTTTACATCAAAAGTATAAATACTGAGTTTCAAGTTAATCGGACTGCGCTTTAAAATTCTTGCATACAAACTTTAACATCCCTAAACCCCATTTGAGGGGTAGTTTTGAAAAACTAATAATGACAAACTTTATTACTTACATAAGCAAGTATTTGTGCTAAGTTTCAAGTTTATTAACCAAATTAATAAGATTTTTCATGTAAACTGTATCCCTGTTTCCACGCCCACAGGGGTACAATTTCAAAAATCGTCTGGGATGTTTCCATAACTTGTCTCAAACATTATTTACACCAATTTTCAAGTTAATCAATCCCCAATATAATCCTCCGCTGTAAAATTTACTACCACTTTTCACCCCTTAGGGGTAGATTTTTGGGAAACCCTGATACACGTTAGTTAGTCTTCATTTTTGGTCTCAAGTACAAAATCTGAGTTTTGAGTAAATAAAATTTAAAAAATTTATTGAAATAAAAATAAAAATATGTTTACAAAAGAGTGTAAATAGATGGTTCAGTAGTAAATATTAATCTAGGCCTATGTTAGTAGTATTATAATAATCTGGTTAAAAACTATGGTATGACAAATATAAAAATTATAGTTGCAAAAAAATCAAATTCTGAAGGTAATGTAGTGCCTGGCCCGATCTAGGTTTATTTAAACCTGTGTTTCAGGCCATATTTCTACGACAGTACTTATCAATTATGACAATCAATTAATTAAATTAACATATATTTTCACTGTCTAAGCAGGAACAATCTTTTGCGCTACCTTATTATGAACTAGGCTTACAGGTTAAATTTAAATCTATACTTAACTAAAATTATAGTAATATTTATAAGGCTTGGTAAATACAGTTAAGTCCGCATCTTTATTTCAGCACTTCTAGTAATTTTTCCGTGTCTGAGTAATTTAGTTTTGCTAAATAATCGGATAAAATTATACTACACCTATTATAACTTACATTATATATCTGAAGCAATTTATTAAACTTATTATATAAGAAAGGTCCAAGAAATAAATAAAATCGATTAGAAAAAGCATGTTTAGTCTGAGGGTTCGTGCAAACCAGATCCTTTCTTCTCTTGTCTGGAGGTACTGGTTTAAAATCTAGTTCAGTGTGCTGCAGTAAAACTATACTTAGAACAAACAGTTGTCGAACTGTTAGCACCTTGCATTCTATATAAAGCTGGTGTGTGGGAAATCTGAATGGGCGACAGGTGGCGACTTTTAGAATTGCTCTTTGAGCACGTTCTAGGAGTAGTAAACTTGATTTTGCGGCACCACCCCAGGTGGTTATGCAGTAGGTAATAATAGATTGACCCAATGCCAAGTAAACTTGTTTAATTAATTTAAAGTCAGCTATGTTCCGTAAATTCTTAAAAATGTATATTAATTTACGCACTCTAGTGCATAATAGATCGATGTGTTTCCGGAAATTAAGGTTTGTATCAATGGTGACGCCTAGGTATTTGATATGGTCGGCTTTAGTTAAAGTGGGACAAGTGCATGATGTGTCAGCGTATGTATTACAATTGTGCGCGTGAATGTTTTGGTTAGTAAGCATCGCGTTAGTATTTCTCATTGCAAAGAGAATAAATTTGGTTTTATCTGAATTTAAGGTTAGTAGATTGTTATGTAGCCAATTACACACAATATTAAAGCCATCCTGAGCAAGTTCATAGACCTCCGCACTTGATTTACCTGAGAACAGTAGAGCTGTGTCATCTGCATATGACATAATTAAACCATTTTGGAGTTGTAAGCGACAAAGGTCATTTATATATATTAAAAATAAGGTAGGCCCCAGAATACTGCCTTGTGGGATCCCATAATCACTATTTTTAAGCTCAGAGCTCGTGAACTTACCTATTTTTAGTGACTGATAACGGTCGCTAAGATAATCGGATAACAATTTTAACTGTACTCCTCTTATCCCAATTTTTTCCAGTTTAAATAATAGTAGAGAACAAGAAATGGTATCAAAAGCCTTGGCAAGGTCTAAAAAGATCCCTATGGTATGCATGCCATTATCGAGATTTTTGCTTATAAAATTTGTCAGTTTGTGTACAGCTTGGCTCGTTGATCTTTTAGGCCTAAAACCAAATTGTTGATCCGAAAGCAATTTGTTACTTTCAAGATATTTTACCAGTCTGTTGTTAATGATTCTTTCCAAAATCTTTGAGAGTCCCGTTAGTACTGAAATAGGTCTATAGTTAGTAATACAAGTTTTTTCTCCGGATTTGAAAACAGGGGTGACTATGGCTTTTTTTAACAATTTTGGGAATATTCCTTGGGTTAAACAAATCTGAAAAATGTGAGTTAGTGGAGGGGCAATTAGGTATTTAAGTCTTTTAAGTACAGTATTAGAAATACCATCCCAACCGACGGCGCAGACGTCTTTTAACCCATCTATTATACCTATCACTTCACTCACGTCCGTATCTAATAGAACAAAAGAGTTCAGTGTAGTATGACTCATTGGTGGACTTTGAATAGAATGATGTCTCTGTGATAAGTTTTTTTCTGCCAGATTTTTCCCAATGTTAATAAAGAAATCGTTCGCTTTATTCATCTCTGCGGATGTGTTCAATTCGGTTGGTAAAAGTTCGAGCGGAGGTTCTGAGTTTTTTGTTCTAAATGTGTTACTTTTAATAAATTTCCAGATAAGCTTACTGTTTTTTCCCGCCTTCTGTAGCTGATCTTTGTCATATTGTTTTTTCAGTTTTTTCAACAGATTGTTGCAGAAGTTTCTATAACGCTTATAAGTGACTGAGAGTATTTCATTGTTAGGGGAAAGTTTACATTTTTGGTGTAGTTTGTCTCTATGTCTGATACAGCGAACAAGTCCGGGCGTAATCCAAGGTTTAATGTTATTGTACTTTCTAGGTATTACTTTTGTTAAAGTGTTCTTCTTAATCGCATATTGTAGCAAATCAATGAAACACTGTAACGAAATATTTGGGTCACTAGAATTATTGTAAACGGGGTCGAAATTAATAACTCGTACGTCATTTTCAAGATTAGTCATGTTTAGTTTAGAATAGCTGCGCATGCAATTTTTTCTAGGTGAATGTATTTGCAATGTTAGTAAAACGGCTTGATGGTCGGTAAGTGACGTATTAGTAATCAGTGTTTTGGAGGGCGCTTTTGACTTTAGAATGATATGGTCGAGGCATGATCCACTCTGGTGCGTCGGGTAATAATGAGCTGGTAGAAGTCCATGAAATGTGCAGATGTTCAGATAGTTATGTGCATGAGTATCGATTTTCCCGGAAGCGATGTTAATGTTAATGTCACCTAAAAGTATAATATTTTTAAAAGATGATATTTTTCCTAGGTTTATGTTAAGAGAGTCTAGGAATCTGTCAATATTTTGAGATGGAGGTCTATAAATAGCCATAACTACAGTATCGGGGGAAATTTTGATAATCAAGCAATTACAGTCTTGAAATAAGGGTTCTTCTACAATTGTTTCTAAGTTATTTTTAATATACACAACTAAGCCACTATTTTGGTTAATGTGGCTATTGGTTTTGTGTAAATTGTACCCGTTTAGAGATGGTATATTCGCTGTTTGTTCGGAGAGCCAACATTCTGTTAGTACAATAACATCACAGCTTATTTCAAGATTATGTAATAGAACTTCAAAGCTGTTAAAATTTCGATTAATACTACGAATGTTTTGTGAAAGCACTGTTAACATTTTCTTACCAGTGTGAAGATGATTTTGGCACTCCTCAAGATTACAAATTATTGCTTCGGACACTGAAAAACTATCTAGATCACTAATAAGCTGATTTGTCATGATACTAAAAACTAACTTATCTACTGTTTATGTGCGAAGTAACAAATTATTCGACGGCGCTCTTAGGCGCCTTCATAGTCTATTGAATTAATATAGTTCACTTCAGCGTATTTTCGTGCTGGGCAATTCACGTCACCAGTTGGGTGGTCACATTTCCTCTTGAAACGTTTGCACGTTGCACACTGGGGAGGAGAAGTTTTGTTACTGCATTCCTTGAATGAGTGACCTGTCTCTCCACAGAGGTTGCAAGTAGGCGATGTTTCGCGGCAGAACTTGGCTGCGTGACCAAACTGCTGGCAATTGAAGCACCGGGTCACAATAGTAAAATCTCTTACTGGGCATGATGTCCAATCTATAAAAATACGGCCTTGGTTCACCATAATTTTTCTGATGCTAGGAGGTACTTCAAGAATATAATTGCATGTGGGGCGATCTTTCTTTCCTGACTTATGGCTAATTTTTATTGTTTGAAGAAAGGCCTCTCGGGTAGTTGTCGGCAATTTGGTACAAAGGTTTTGTTCAAAAATGCAATCCAGTACCACTTTCTCATTGAGAGCTACAGGGACACCAATAATTGCTATTCTAGGTCGGCGTTTAGACGATTCTTCAATTTTAAGGCCTGACGAAATAAGTTTCTCCGAACTTTTTAATTTAGCAATGTCGTCTTTGCTATCGGTGCTAATGATGACGCCTCCATTCCTAATTTTTCTTAGACTACGGACCCGAAGTTTCAGTTCCTCCGGCGAGATAATTTGTTGTATCAGTGTTTTGGTATCGTCACTAGAACTAGTGTTATCGCTAGGGTAAATGGCAACGGAACTTAAATTTTCTGGGCGAATGAACTTGTCTGTACCCTTTTTCACCATATTAGCATAAGTAGAACTTTCTGGTTGCGTTATCTTTTTTTCGACGACATCTTTAAATTGTTGCAGTGAGTTTGCTACGACCTGTTGTTCTTGAAGGAACTGGACGGTGCTGTAAGCCTGAATGGATTTTTGCTTCAAGGATTGGTATAAGACAGCCATTTGAGATGTCCCATGTGCGACCTTTCGACAAAGATTGGTGACGCGGAGCTTTTGATCAGAGTTCATTTTTCCTTCGGCGACTGTAGAGCAAACTTCGTTTAAAATGGTCTCTATGGATCCTAACCATTTCTGGATCTCCGGCGTAGCGACGACATCGGCCAGTAAGTCATCCTCGGTGGATGCCGGTGGCGCTTTTTCTAGTGGTTCGTTTTGGTCAGAGGATGTTGGAGTAGGCGGTGGACTTCGCCGTATTAATTGGCTACGACCAAAAGGGCTGAACCCTTGGCTAGTCATAACTAACACAGAAAAACACTATTTTTGTGTATAAAAAGTAATTAGTTCATTTTGCTCTGTGACAAAGTTGTTAGTTGCACAATTAACACGAATGACACACTTAACTCAATATGACTGACTCTGCAAATATTGTTATAATATTATTAATCGTAATTATTTAGAGGTAATTCATTATAACACAAAACACGTCCGCTTAGATTCGCGACAATTCGATCAAAAATCGGACTGCGGGTTCCAAAATTCCTCTATAAAAACTTTGACACCCACCAATACCGTCTTCTGGGGTCGCGGGATGTTCGAAAGAGATACCGTGGCCCTGCCATAGGCAACTGAAGGAACACGGGTGGGTTTTAGTCAGTAAAAGTCTGACACGCTCTTCCGCTCCACCCAGAGAACGAGAAGTCATTTGATGATTTCCCATCCACAAAAAAGTGGGTAGTTTAGCAAAACTAAAAATGATTAATTTTATAATTAACTTAGATGAATATTCATGCTAAGTTTCAAGTCTAATAACTCAAGAGATAAGATTTTTCATACAAACTTTCATCCCCTATTTTATTCCCTTAGGGATGGAATTTCCAAAAATTCTTCCTTAATGGATGTTTACACTATATAAGGTATATATGTTCAAAATTTCATGTCTCTAGGTCGAGTGGTTTGGACTGTGCGTTAATTATTATCAGTCAATGAGTCAGTCAGGACTTTTAATTTTATATATATAGATTTACAAGACCATAAACTTCTTATAGGTTTTCCTGTAATATATAGGTGTAGAACTATTTTCTGTATTTTTTTCAAAATTTTAGGCTCTGTAGTTTCGGAGATAAGGGGGGGGAATGGTCAATTTTCGTCTATTTTCTTAAATAACTTCAAAACAATTTATTTTAAAATTATTAAAAAAATATATTTGAGACCCTCACAGTAAGACCTTTCATTTGATATGTCACACGGTGCAGTTTGCAAAACTTTTTTTTTAATTGTACTTATTTTCCCCCCAAAAGGGACCCCTATATTCAAAATTCATTTATTTACGGTACATGTCCGTGTTTGGGTTACCAAGTTTCAACTTAATCATTAGGGAATAATTTAAAAAATACTGTGTTACTTAAGAAACAAAATGAAGACCTTCCTACTCACTTCAGCGATCCAAACCAAATAAATAATCACTTTTTATGTGTTCCTGGTAACCCAGTTTGCAATACATCACAACGCACTTTCTTTGAGTCTCATCGTTATGGTGATGATGGCTTCGCATTTGCATTACAACCGGTATCTGCTGATCAAATTCTGGGATACTTCCACCAGCTAAAATCGAATGCTGAAGGCTGTGATAAGCTTACCCTGAATATGCTTTTGCTTACACTCCCTCATTCACTAAAAGCCATCACTAGCATTGTGAACACCTCAATTGTTTCAGCCACATTTCCTGACATCTGGAAAATCGCAATCGTTAGGTCATTACCCAAAAACCCAAATCCGACCGACCTAAAAGACCTTAGGCCCATTAGTATGCTGCCTAGCCTATCTAAAATTTCTGAAAAGGCTGTATGCCAGCAGCTGTCAAAATATCTGGAAGAAAAACTCATTCTACCTGAGCTGCAGTCGGGCTTTCGTAAACGACGTGGTACTTCTACGGCTCTTTTGGACGTGACAGATAACATTCTGTCAGCACAGGATAAAGGCCTGTGCACACTTCTCGTTCTATTGGATTTTTCGGGCGCTTTTGACTGCATTAATATAGATTTATTTCTGTCTAAGCTAAACTATTATGGTTTTGACCAAAACACTATACACTGGTTCCAAAGTTACCTCACCAACCGTCAGCAGCGTGTGGAAATACGATTAAGCAATAGCTCTTCCCTAGTTTCAGCCCTTGAATCCGTTTATAGGGGAGTTCCGCAAGGCTCAATACTGGGCCCCATAATCTTCATTTTGTATTGTGCGGATATAATAAGTTCCCTAAAGCGGTGTAAGTACCACATTTATGCTGATGACGTGCAGGTCTATATCTCTTTTAAGCCAAGTGACTATAACAGCGCGCTAAAAGACCTTAATGATGATCTTGACAGGATAGTATGTTGGGCTGAAAGCAACGGTTTGGTACTTAACCCCACTAAAACTAAGTATATACTGTTTGGAACCAAGAACCAAATCAGTGCAGTGCCGGCAACACTCAACGTTACTCTGATGGGTGAGTCGGTCAGTCGAGTCAGCGAGGCACGTAATCTGGGTCTGAACATGGACGCTGGGTTGAGATACGAAACACACGTGTCAGAGTCAGTGCGCACTTGTTTTGGTCCTCTATAAAATAAGGCCTTATCTTTCAGAGGAGCTGCGGATCCAGCTGGCTGAGTCTCTCGTGCTATCGAATTTAAACTATGCGGACGTAGTTATTGGCCCTCGGTTACTGGCAAGAACTGACCGACTGATTCAGAAGGTGCAAAACGCCTGCGCTCGATTCTGCTTCTCAATCCCACCAAGAAGTCACGTAACGCCCTTTTTAAATAACCACTCAATCCTCAAGATGAAGTCACGTCGTAAGTTGCACTTGGCATGCCTACTTTTTGGAGTTATAAAGTACAAGCAGCCGTCCTACTTGTACAATAAACTGAGCTGGATCGCTAGTAGAAGAGAATGCGCAAGAAGACAGTGCTCACAGCAACTCTCCACTCACTCGCACAAGACAGCGGCTTTCAGGGGAAGTTTTAGGTACGCCGCATCTAAATGCTGGAATAATATACCCCCGCCGATAAGGAACCTAAAATCTCTTGCAACCTTCAGAGTTTCTTATCCCCTCGGCAGTTTCTTATCCCCTCTCAGAAAAAACTGGGGATGACTGTTTCAAACACGTCCATTATTTAACGGGTTATCATGTCCTTCCCGAGCCAGTCTGTCTATTTAGCGTATCTCTTGGTAAAAACCTGTGAACGAAGGGTATAGGCACTTGGTAATTTAATAATTCGTGGATCTTTTGTTGCATATTAATGATTAAATACATAATTATTGTGATAAATATACATGTATATTATTTACCTACATTTATTTATTGTGAACACACTAATTTCATTTTTAACCCATATTATTTTATTCGCACCTACGCCACTATTTATTTATTGTGATTATTAATTTATTTTATACATTACTAGCTTTTGCCCGCGGCTTCGCCCGCGTTTATTATACATATAAACCTTCCTCTTGAATCACCCTATCTATTAAAAAAACCTCATCAAAATCCGTTGCCTAGTTTTAAAGATCTAAGCATACATAGGGACCGACAGACAGGGAAGCGACTTTGTTTTATACTATGTAGTGATACTTTAAACTTTATATATAATATCTAATCAAGTCAAGTAATCTAAACGCAAAACGTTACTGATTAAATAATTAGAGTTGCGGGTATACTTGGGGTATACTTACTTATTTCACTCCGCGCATAACACTATGTCACAACACCAACATAATCATGACTGCTCAGCGTCCGTACGTCACTGCAGGGATCCAGCAGAATATCAGCGTCAGGTATACTTGCCTGACACATGCTGAGCTGGACTCCCATTTGGTGCAACCTTGAGACGCACACCGCACTGTGTAGGTACCTATAATCTTTACTTGAAGTTATGTATGTTATGTCAAGATTTTATGTATGTTTTTCTTTATTTTTTTTTGTATGTTGCCACCTTTTTTTTAAATTTTTATATCTATTCATGTGAAGAGTAATAATTTAATTGTACTTTTGTGTGTTGTGCTGTGTCTTTTGTGTGCATCAAATAAATGTTTTATCTATCTATCTATCTATCTAATCGGTTCATTAGATTCGGAGCAAATTGGCTGTGACAGACGGACAGACAGACACACGAGTGGTCCTATAAGGGTTCCGTTTTTCCTTTTGAGGTACGGAACCCTAAAAAATATAACGACTAACTTGTGGTCCCTCAGTCCACACAACAAAGGTAATTATTTTAGTGAATATTACCGAGTTTAATCAATGAAACCGTTCTTTTTCTACCTAACGATTTAGTAAAAGTCTTAAAACGTTCTGTAAGAAAGAAATGGAACAGAAATATCGGCGCAATTTGGAAAATAGCGATTATTAAAACTGGTCCCTCAATCATCAAACCTCTACTGACATATGCGTGTGTAGCTGCTTAACGAAAGAAATATCACAAAGTCTAGTGTACTTATCTTTTAGTAAAAAAAATCTACTAAATACCAGAAAACTCTAATTGTGAATTGCTTTCCTCTTAGCTGAGATAATGTTATTTTAGTAATCCTATGAAAATAGATAGAGTAGTGTCACCACACAATTAAACAAAATGTAGACAGTACTATTAAACCGTTTTAATACTAGCTGTTGCCCGCAACTTGGTCTGTGATCCAGGATAAAAAGTAGCCTATGTCACAGAATAAAAAATAATAGTCTTATGCCTATGTCCTTCTCCAGGTCATGGCCTACTCATGTGCAAAATTTCATCCAAATACGTTGAGCCGTTTTACCGTGAAAGCGAAACAAACAAAC
This sequence comes from Cosmia trapezina, assembly GCA_905163495.3. Taxonomy (NCBI): domain Eukaryota; kingdom Metazoa; phylum Arthropoda; class Insecta; order Lepidoptera; family Noctuidae; genus Cosmia; species Cosmia trapezina. The sequence goes on along the minus strand of LR991049.1, from coordinate 3,648,273 downwards.
AAAGTCACTTTCGCATTTATACCGCTTTTGACCGCGGCTTCGGCCGAATGGAAATATCCCACGGGAACGTTCTATCGTGATAAAAAGGTATCCTATGTCCTCACTCAGGTGTAGGTCTACCCATGAGTCAAATTTCCTCCAAATAACTTCAGCCGTTTTAGAGGACCACACTTTATGAGCTGTAGTTTTTAATATATTTGTTTACAAATTCTTAGATTCGTTCTACAACTGTTTTAAAACTTCTACTAAATCATAGGATTGAAATTTTGCGGATTTCAGTCTGGACCCTCAGTTCACACACACGTACAAAAATTACATATAAATGATGGTACGGAACCTTCGGTGCGCGAGTCCGACTCGCTCTTGACCAGTTTTTTTATTACAAAGCACTCATGGCTCGAAGTTCGCACGAGCGGTGTAGAATTTGACACCGAGCAGGTGTCCGTGCAGGAGCTCGAACACGTTAAAACATGAAAATGAAGCGCAACGTAAGGTATTATAGAGTCTAATTACATATTAAATTCTAAATTCTAAAATTACGGCTCATCTTGATAAGAACAGCAAATTTATAGGAGTCTTTCTAGACTTACAGAAGGCGTTCGATACTGTATCTATTCCAATCCTCCTAACACGATTACAGAACATTGGTATCAGGGGGAATGCTCTTTTGTGGTTAGAGGATTACCTTGTAGAAAGGCAACAATGCGTTAGAGTTGAAGATTGTTTCAGTAATTTTAGTGGGGGGTCATATGGTGTGCCACAGGGCAGTACGCTGGCCCCGACATTGTTTCTAACCTACATTAACGAACTCTGTAAATGTCAATTAAAGGGTGCTGATATTCAAATGTTTGCTGATGACACTGTCATACTGTTTCATAGTGACACTTGGGAGAGTGTTAAACAAATTGCTGAGGAAGGCATGTCTGTGGTCACCTCTTGGCTTGAAGATAGTTTATTAACGCTAAACACTGACAAAACAAAAGTTCTATGCTTCAGCAAAACCAAAGCATCTTCACCAAAAAACTTCCTAGTTCGCATACATTCCTACCCTTGTAACAGATCCTACAATACTCTCAAACTATATACTCAATACTATATACTCTTTTGCCACGCTGTAACTGCGCCACGTTAGTTAGATCCACAGAAATTAAATACTTAGGAGTAAATATTGACGACAAACTATGTTGGAAGAAGCACATAACTGCAGTTAGCAACCGACTAAGGAAACTCATTTACATTTTTAAAGACTTGAGATTGATACCAGATTTTAAAACTTTTGATTCACACCTACAAAGCCTTGGCAGAATGCGTAATAACCTATTGTATATGTTCCTGGGGTTCGGCAGCTAAGACACATCTTCTTGAACTTGAGAGGGCGCAGCGTGTTGTGCTCAAAGTACTTCTCTCGCTACCGTTTCAACATCCTACAGATTCTGTTTATGATAAGGCCGATGTTCTGTCTGTCAGAAAGTTGTTTGTGTATCAATGTTTTCGTAAATATCATAAAAATACAGTACCCTATCTAATACCTTCTGGCAAAAGAAGAGACGAATGCCCAATCCCTAGAGTAAAAAGCAAATTTGCCCAACATCACTATAACAATGTAGCACCTAGATTGTATAATAAACTTAATATAGCTCATAAAACCAAACAATTATCTAACTATCAGTTTAAAAATAAAATAAAGTTATGGCTGAAACCATTAAATTACGATGAAATAGAAAATCTATTCCTAATTTTAAAATAAAAATAAAGCAGTAAAACACAAAACCCACTCTCACATTGCCACATACACACACGCACTACCACACCCACAAACATGTACACACACACACACACTATTTTTAGTTCGCAGATTGTAAACTTTTGGTTCTAAACTTAATTAATAGATAAATTATTATAAGTTATGATTGTAACACTTTAGCTCGACATATTTATCTGGAAGGATCTGATTCCCAACATACAGCTCACGCTAGTTTGGGAAACAGGGCTTGCACATGAAATGTAAATACTTGTTGTTGCAATAAAGATTTTGTATTTGTATTTGTATATTAATAATAATAATCTCTACCCCACCGCAGTATCTCTACCCCACCGCAGTATCTCTACGTTGACGTCGTGGTGAGGCTTGCGCGCTCCGAATTTTAGATCTGTGCCGGTAGAGTTCACTTTGCCGGAACAGGTCTAGGATGAGGAGCCAGACCAAGAGAGATACAGAAACCCGCAGGGCAGCATGTGGCGAGCTGTTGGGCAGTAGCGACCCCACGGACCCTATCTCCCGGGAGAAGTCTTGTTCCTCACTTCTCGCTTGCCTTTATTGGCCGGCTGGAGTGAACACTGACGAGGAACAGAGCTCCCACCTCTTTCTTGCCTTTATTGGCCGGTTTGAGTGGAGATTCGCAAGAGCAAACGTGCTCGAAGGAAGGAAGTATTTCAGTAAGTGTTTGTAGGGATCTTGACCATCTTCCGGGCTCTGGGATTGTTCTGAGAACCGTGGGATACCTCCCCACTCCTCACAAGCACCTCAGGACATGTTGCCCCCTTGCAGCTACGACACTATGTGCTAGCGACCTTTTCGGGGGCCCATTATTGTGTGTGCAAGTCACCCCCTGCCATTTTATCCGTGTATTACAAAACATTGATCCGGCAGGGGCCATAGTCCTTTCATAGTTCTAGGCAACCAGTCCACTTTAGCCACTCAAATCCATAGTTCAATCTCTTTATTTCCATATACTGCAATAGTCCTGCACCAACCGGGGGTTGTCCTTGGGTGCACTTGCCTTGACATGTAAAAATATTCGTTAATTCTAAAGTGCTGCATATTTAAATTGTTATTATTTTAATTTTCTATTTGATTATGCTGTTAAAATGTTACCTACTTTAAAATTATTGTATGCCATTATGGCGGGTCATAGCTGTGTACAATTTCGGAAACATATAACAACTTATTGCTTACCTATCTACCACAATAAAGAATATTTGTATTTGTATTTGTATTTTGCATAGTGCGTACAGGGATAATCGTCGGTTGGTGCCTCATTTCATTGAAAACATCTAACGGGCCTCTGCGAGTTGGCTTTGGCCCCTCGTACGCCTTCTAAAGGTCCGGGACTCCAGGGTCCCGAGAATTAACAAGACACATAAAAATAATAATAATAAATATTTATTTCCATCAAAGTAGGTACAACAAATTCTTAAACTAATAACAGTTTAAATCTTAGTGAGGTTGTACGCTGTCACATAGGAATATGGAATTCTCTAACTCCTACACTAAGTCAAGCTTGTATTATAGGAAAATAACCACGTTGTATTATAGGATATTAACCACGTTCCACAGTAATATTATTGTGTAGAGCATCGAACGGAGTGGTCATATCACATCGAATAAAAACGAAACGAATTGTAAGTAGGTATTGTACAAATACCCATCTACTTATAACATTATTTAATTTTCATCATGTGTATGTACTTAATTATTATTTCATTTGTTTCAGATCACTGATAATGTGTGATTCTCCAGATATTATCGACTTCTCACAATACGCTCAAGGTTTTCCCACTCCAAGTTTAAGCTGGCATGTTCCAGAGCAACAAAGACCTGAACCAACCATCAAAAAGTCTAGAGCAAGACGGGAGGGTCTAAAGCGGAAAGCATCTGAACATCAACATCCTTTTTTAGGGTTCCGTACCTCAAAAGGAAAAAACGGAACCCTTATAGGATCACTCGTGTGTCTGTCTGTCTGTCTGTCCGTCTGTCCGTCTGTCACAGCCAATTTGCTCCGAATCTAATAGGCCGATTAAGTAAAAATTTGGTACACACATGGATTTCTGTGACCCAAACACGTACAGCTAAAGTAAATATATGAATTTTGAATATGAGAGTCACTTTTAGGGGGAAAATAAGAAAATTAAAAAAAAAAGTTTTGTAAACTGTACCGAGTGACATATCAAATGAAAGGGCTTACTATGAGGGTCTCAAATATATTTTTTTAATAATTTTAAAATTTATTGTTTTAAAGTTATTTAAGAAAATAGACGAAAATTGACCATTCCCCCCCCCTTATCTCCGAAACTACTGAGCCTAAAATTTTGAAAAAAATATAGAAATTAGTTCTACACCTGTAAATTACAGGAAAACCTATAAGAAGTCTGTGGTCTTAAAATAACATGGTAAATCTATATATATAAAAAAATCAAAGTCCTGACTGAGTCACTGACTACTATACCAACGCACAGCCCAAACCAATGGACCTAGAGACTTGAAATTTTGCACATAGATACCTTATATAGTGTAAACATCCACTAAGGAATGATTTTTGGAAATTCCATCCCTAAGGGGGTAAAACAGGGGATGAAAGTTTGTATGAAAAATCCTATCCCTTGAGTTAATAGACTTGAAACTTAGCACGAATATTCATCTAAGTAAATTATAAAGTTTATCATTTTTAGTTTTCCTAAACTACCCCCTAAGGAGGGATTGGGGGTGTCAAAGTTTGTATGGAGGAACTTTAACACGCGGTCCGATTAACTCAAAACTCAGTTTTTATACTTGAGACCAAAAATTAAGACTAACGTGTATTAGGGTTTTCCAAAAATCTACTCCTAAGGGGTGAAAAGTTAATTTTATAGCGGAGGATTTTATTGGGGGCTTGATTAACTCTAAAATTGGTGTAAATAATGTTTGAGTCAAGTTATGGAAACATACCAGACGATTTTTGAAATTTTTAGGTATCTGTGTTCGTGAAAACGGAGACTATACAGTTTATATGAAAAATCTTATTAATTTGGTTAATGAACTTGAAACTTAGCACAAATACTTGCATAAATAAGTAATAATGTTTGTCATTATTAGTTTTTCAAAACTACGCCTCAAATGAGGTTTAGGTATGTTAAAGTTTGTATTTTGAGGAAATTTAAAGCGTAGTCCGATTAAAAAAATGGTACTTTGAGTCAAGTTAGGAAACTTGCCAAACGAATTTTCACCGATTTTGACGGCATATAGCTGATGTTTTAAGGAGTAACTTAGGCTATTTTTATTTTAGAAAAATAATTAGGGTTCCGCGCAAGAAAATTAAAATCCATGAAATCAGACAACCACGTACAGCCCAGTACAAACTTACTAAGCCTCCGCTGTCTATTACGGCTATAACAACAAATAATAAAAATAAAGCAAAGTTAAAAATTTAAGGAGTCGGTCCCCATACAATAAACTTTTCATTTTGAAAAAAAAATAAAGTTTTAATCTAGCATGTGGGGTGTCGTGTCATTATTTCATCACCGCTGCTCTCAAAACGGTGAAGGAAAACATCGTGAGGAAATCGGCATGTCCTAGAACCAAAAATTCGAAGACATGTGACATCTACCAACCCGCACTGGGCCCGCGTAGTGGATTACGGCCCACTCCCTCTCACCGAGAGGAGGCTTGTGTCCCAGCAGTGGGAACATTATAGGCTGATTATGTGTGGTGTCATCGTCTAGAACTGATTGAGTAGAGTACAAACATATTTTTTTTTATCTTTTAAAATTAAGAAATAGGGGTCCGTAAAAGTTGTAAATTTTAGACCATTTTTGTACGAGCTCTAGCGCAACAATTCAACAAATTAGGAATTTGAAACTTCTTTATACCATGTAAGTACCATGAATATTGTATTTAATCAACAATACTGAAAACGGCGATTCATAAGGTATTTTGTTTAAACATGGGTGATTTTCTGCAACTGCAAAAAAGAACCTTGTAATTCACAGTATCATTATAAAATAAGTAAAAAGTTATCTTTGCGATTGTTAAACATATAATATGGTACGGAACCCTTCGTGCGCGAGTCCGACTCGCACTTGACCGGTTTTTTTCGTTTATTGAAGAAAAGCCAAAGTAGGTACTCACTAAAACAATGTTATATTTATAACTAGGTGGCTATGCTATGCACAATACATTGAAACCCTGATCTCTAAACTAGGGATATCCCTGTATCTTAGAGATCAGTGTATCCAAGATGTTAGTTTATTGTAATTAGATAGATTAAGTTAAAAGAAGTAAAATAATTATTTTGTTAATCTAGTAGTTTATTAAAATGGGTTTATATACATAATATAGCATCCAAACGGGTGCTTTAATGTTGTACTGAATTTCATAATGTTTCGTTTTCAAAAAAAGAACATTGTTATCCACGCGCGTTTCACTACAACAGCGCCGTAATTTAAAAAAACTTTTTAACAAAAAAAAAACCGACTTCCATAAATCACTACAAAGTGAAAAATAACTTTGATTTCGGAAGTCGTTGTCTTTCGTTTTTTATTTACTTTCTTTTTTTTGCCACCGACTTCCGAAATCAAAGTTATTTATCAAAGTTTTTTGTAGTGATTTTTGGAAGTCGGTTTTTTTTTTTGTTAAAAAGTTTTTATTCGCTTTTTAGTGGGTCTGTTTATAATTTGTATAAGTTACAATAGTCTAATGTCAATTGCTCATCACATGTTACAAAATATTGCTTTTCCCGATGCTGGGACGTTAATTGTTGAGGAGTTCTGCTGGTAAGAACCAGGAGAACTCCTCAACAACCATTCACCACACGCATTGTGTGACGAGCGGAAATTGCTTAGCAACCATATTAAAGTAATCGAATCGCAACCCGTGAAATATTTATCATTGAGTAGTTCCGGTACCTAGCCATCTGTGGTCTTCATCATCAGTTCCACTTCACCAAGTGGTGCTTTCGAAGAGCAAATGCACGAGCTACTATAAAAGATACCCAAATCGCTATAGGTGTGCCTATAATATTTGAAGAGTTCCTTCGATTTCTCCAGGATCCCATCATCAGAACTGGATTTTAACAAAAATGGGACCATTTGGGAAGTATACCCTTTCCAACAAAAAAATAATTTTTCAAATCGGTTGGCAAGCAACGGAGTTATGCGCGAACAAACATAAAAAAAAATAAAATACAAACATCCGAATTGAGAACCTCCTCCTTTTTTAGAAGTCGGTTAAAAAAAGAACTTTTTCGAATTCACGTCGTATACTATGACGCCGGCCGCCATGTTCGATACGAGTATTAGTATTGCAAAAAACTGTTTCAGAACCTTTTATAGAGGATTCATAACATGGATGTAGATAAAGTCTTGTATGCAACTGTACATAATTAGGTATTAAAACACTCGGCTTCGCCTCGTGTGATAAACCCACATTCGTGTTTTATTACACCTTATTATACGTCAGTTGCATAAATAACTAATAAAATCGGCTGATATTCTCAAGATGAAACCAAGTGCCATAACTAACCAAGCTTTTTTAATAATAAGTATTATCAATGTGTCAAAAAGAAGTTTCGAGTCAAAAGTGACGCCTAAATTTTTAATAGTATTAACTCTGGATATTGAAGTGTTGATCAGCTTGTAATCATAATAATCTCTTGGAATCTGTCCAGATCAAGTTGAAGATGTTCAGCGTCTTCCTCAGTTCTAATTTCACTTAGAATCTTCATGTCACCCTGATATATATTTACTTGGAGGTGCGGAAATAAGTAAACGAGTGTCTTGATTGAACGCTGGTTTATTACTGGTGTTAACATGGGGCCACACCCACATTCACAATGTAAGAACTATGTGTGAGTGGCAAGCGCAAACACATCACTAAGTCAGACAGCGCTTAGCTGTGTGTGTGTCTGTGTGAGGGGGTGTGTGTGTGGGGGTGTGTACTGATAGTCAGCCGCACCTGGTTAGACTGAGAGCCGAACACTGCATAGATGAGAAAAGGCTACGATGAATGTATCATGATCTGAGGACATTTTGTATTTGGTGCAAAGCTTCTATGAAATGGCAGAGAATAAAGTTTTATGCAAAGAATGAAAGGTTTTTTTTATATTTTAGAGCTTTTATTCCAAAAGTTAATCTTATCTTAAATAGATAATATATTTAGTTACAGCTTTTCTCATGACTCCAGGTTATTATAAATGGCCAGCCATAGATGCAAATAACCATTCTACATTGACAATTTTTTTTCGGGAATATTATGTGTAAGTAATTTAAAAATTACCTATATAAAAACTAGCAGACCCGACAGACGTTGTCCTGTCTGAACGATCCTAAAACCCGACTGCAGCGCCATCTACCGGGTTTAATTGTGTTTTCAAACCATCCCGGAACCCATTCAATTATACACACAAAATTTCATCTAAATCGGTACAGCCGTTGTTGTACCACGTTTTATCCAGTTTTTTTTAATGTATCCTATGTCCGTCTCCTGGTTCTAAGCTACCTCCCCACCAATTTTCAGCCAAATCGGTTCAGCCGTTCTTGAGTTTTAAATAGTGTAACTAACACTACTTTCTTTTATATTATATATAGATATAAGTGATAATTTGATAAAATATAAAAGTGATTATACATTTATTAATGCAACTTCACTTAGACACAGAGTGTAGTTCTAAAGCACAAACAGAAAAATAAAGTTATTTCTACAGAAAATTATTAAATCAGGTTTGACTTAATCATTTTCTGATTTAACGGATCTGTTTTCACGACTTAATCCCCCCGGTCGTCGTACCCTGGACGGTTTTGTGAATTCATAGAAAAGGTCAAACGACTGCCATAGTCTTTGATTTTGATTACAATAACTGTCGACATTATGTACAAAGAGTATTTAATACACATATTATATAGATAAAATAATAAAGTCCTAACCGCCTTATTCATAAAAAACGAATTATGATTTAAGTTTGAAAGAAGAAGACAAATCACTTCTTTAGCTAACAGAGGTTTATAGAGCGTTTTAGTTTTATGAATGAGAGGTAAGTGTAAGGAGGAGTGAGGAGGTGTGTGTGTATGTGTGGTTGTGTAGTGTGAGGTGTGTGTAGTGTATAACGATTAACTATATATATATGTATATTAACGTCTATTGCTAGAACTTTTAATTAGCTGCAGTAAAATAACACTTCTTAACTGTCATTTCGTTCAAAAAGGCCCCTCTTAACTGTCATTTCGTTAAAAAATGCTCCCATTTGATAGCAAAATGACAGTAGAAATGATAGTAGAAGTGTAATTTTACTACTGCTAATTAAAAGTCTGACCATAGACAAAATAGGGTATAATAAATAAAATAAAATAAATAAATATACTTGGACATTTCACACAACGCCATCTAGTCCCAAGCTAAGCACGTGTGTGTGAACTGAGGGTCCAGACTGGAATCCGCAAAATTTTAATCCTATGATTTAGTAGAAGTCTTAAAACAATTGTAGAACGAATCTGGGAATTTGTAAACAAATATATTAAAAACTACAGCTCATAAAGTGTGGTCCCTCAATCCTCACACTGCTCACACAACATCAGCCAGATCTCGGAGAGTATCTTAAAAATGAAGGTTTTGTGATTACAGACATTTAGTAAAAAATTTGTAAAGATATTTACTAAATTACAGACCCCAGAGCATTAAAGATAAAAAAAATATAACGCCTAAACTGTGGTCCCTCAGTCCACACAACAAAGGTAATTATTTTAGTGAATATTACCGAATTTAATCAATGAAACCGTTCCTTTTCTACCTAACGATTTAGTAAAAGTCTTAAAACGTTCTGTAAGAAAGAAATGGAACAGAAATATCGACGCAATTTGGAAAATAGCGATTATTAAAACTGGTCCCTCAATCCTCACACCTCTACTGACATATGCGTGTGTAGCTGCTGAACGAAAGAAATATCACAAAGTCTAGTGTACTTAACTTTTAGTAAAAAAATTCTACTAAATACCAGAAAACTCTAATTGTGAATTGCTTTCCTCTTAGCTGAGATAATGTTATTTTAGTAATCCTATGAAAATAGATAGAGTAGTGTCACCACACAATTAAACAAAATGTAGACAGTACTATTAAACTTTTTTTAATACTAGCTGCTGCCCGCGACTTCGTCTGTGATCCAGGATAAAAAGTAGCCTATGTCACAGAATAAATAATAGTACTATGCCTATGTCCTTCTCCAGGTCATGGCCTACTCATGTGCCAAATTTCATCCAAATACGTTGAGCCGTTTTACAGTGAAAGCGAAACAAACAAACAAAGTCACTTTCGCATTTATACCGCTTTTCACCGCGGCTTCGCCCGAATGGAAATATCCCACGGGAACGTTCTACCGTGATAAAAAGGTATCCTATGTCCTAACTCAGGTGTAGGTCTACCCATGAGGCAAATTTCATGCAAATAAGTTCAGCCGTTTTAGAGTGAAAGCGTAATAAACAAACTCACTTTTAGATAGGATGACATAACATGGAATGAAAAAAGGTTGTATGGTTAAATTATTATTATATTATAATACATGACGTAAGTATGTGTATTGTTAAAGAATGAAAAAGTAGATTAAATAAAAGTAAAAAAAATAGCTACTGTCCTAACGTAAAATTCGAATTAGAAACGAGATATTGACATAATACACAACACCGAAAAAATTAAAAAATTAAATCTTTTAAAGACTTTATGTACTTAACACTTTTCCTGAATAAGTTTCACTAGATGGCGCGCTTGTGTTTAATAAAAATGCTATAATAAAGCATTTTCATTAGTTATACCGTAAACTCTCTTACACTTTTTACATTATTCAGACCATTAAGATTATCTACACTATTTACATTATTGACATTATTTACGTGTCAAATCAAACGAACCACAACTTGATGAGGTTGCGTTGTTTTATTACAGAGTTCATTTGGCCTCCCCGCCTTCATCATCAGACCATAGACATCATCTACTAATAAAGTACTAACTTAAAAATATAATATCTTAAACTAAAACTAATAAAAAACTAAAATATGGCGTCGAAAAATTCCTCCGCATCGCTGTCGACTGGTAGAGTACCCAAGAGACTGGCGGCATTGCCACGTTGTATGGCCATGCTTTGCCTCTGGCCAAGGTAAAAGCCAGCCCTTGGGTCACGGGAAGTGTCAACGAGCCGTTTGGAGATTTGCTTAAACAAACTATGAGCACTCGGACCCCACGGCCCAAGGGTTTCAACCCCAAACGGCTCAAAAATATAATTACCGATAAGGTTATTATACTTCCGCCGCTTGAGGTTTTCCGCAGCCGCAGCAGCAGTGCCAGCACAGCACGCCGAGCCAGGAAGATGGGATGGCGCAAGAGTATCGACACAAGTTGCGTCCCACACTAAAGGCCTTCCCACCTTCCATGGAAATAATGACATGCCGTCCGGTCTCTTGCCATCGTCGCGTGCCAAGCCAATGGGTTCTAATACAGCTGGAACGCCGACGGTGACAAGGGCTCGTCGGATGATGTCATTGATGTTAGCGTGCCGCGCTAAGCGACCCGCACTTCGGCTGCAAGACAGGCCGTGGTGTCCGAGGCTGCTGACAACTTCGCCACAGTGACAGCGATGAGGAGAACACGAAGGAGCTCCAAGTCGCAGGGAAGCAGCGAGGCGGAAAGTAGTGTCGTCGAACAAAGTGCCAATGTTCGACGACGGTAGCGCATGAAGCCACAGACCCGACTCCCACTTGCCCACAGCAAGCAGGCGCGCACGCTCCGCAGTAGTAGCAGACGTGTCAAGTAAATTGTTCTGTACTACTCTGCAGAGCGGCTCATCCCACCGTCTCTGGGAAGATGGATTGTCGGGTGGGTCTGAATTCGGGCAGGCGAGTTTCCAGGCATCCATAGCCTCGGTGAAACAAGGCACATCAAAATTAACCAGTGTGGAGGCTAGGATTTTCCTGATTAATTTCTCTGCGCCGTGGACCGAGGATATGAACGCCGGTAAACTAATACTAGAAATTTTGCGGACGCCGAGGCCTCCCATACGGATGGGAAGAGTAGCTTGTGCCCAAGCACGGTCGTAAAAGTAATAAAGTACTTACTTGTCAAAGTCAAAATCATCATTTATTTAAAAACATTTATTTGAAAAACACGTCAAAATTAAAAAAATAATAGAATGAATTCTAGTCGCTTCGTTGCCACTAATTCCATTAATTGTTCCATGATGGAACTAGTGATATTTTTTTATTGCCACTAGTTCCATTTTGAATGAATCTGAAAATAATGGAACTTGTAGAGGGTGCTGAAAACGATACTGAGGGCGAAATGAAAATCCAAGATGGCGGCTGCGAAAATTTCCTAATTTTTCGTCATGGGTGTCGTTTCCATTGTTTGAGAACGTGCTGAAAACGATACTAATGTCAAAATGAAAATTCAAGATGGCGGCTGCTAAAATTTCCTCATTTTTCGTCATGGGTGTCGTTTCCATGCTTTTTGATGTCGCTGAAAACGATACTGATGTCAAAATGAAAATCCAAGATGGCGGCTGCTAAAATTTCCTAATTTTTCGTCATGGGTATACATGGGTAGACCTACACCTGAGTTAGGACATAGGATACCTTTTTATCACGGTAGAACGTTCCCGTGGGATATTTCCATTCGGGCGAAGCCGCGGTGAAAAGCGGTATAAATGCGAAAGTGACTTTGTTTGTTTGTTTCGCTTTCACAGTAAAACGGCTCAACGTATTTAGATGAAATTTGGCACATGAGTAGGCCATGACCTGGAGAAGGACATAGGCATAGTACTATTATTTATTCTGTGACATAGGCTACTTTTTATCCTGGATCACAGACGAAGTCGCGGGCAGCAGCTAGTATTAAAAAAAGTTTAATAGTACTGTCTACATTTTATTTAATTGTGTGGAGACACTACTCTATCTATTTTCATAGGATTACTAAAATAACATTATCTCAGCTAAGAGGAAAGTAATTCACAATTAGAGTTTTCTGGTATTTAGTAGAATTTTTTTACTAAAAGTTAAGTACACTAGACTTTGTGATATTTCTTTCGTTCAGCAGCTACACACGCATATGTCAGTAGAGGTGTGAGGATTGAGGGACCAGTTTTAATAATCGCTATTTTCCAAATTGCGTCGATATTTCTGTTCCATTTCTTTCTTACAGAACGTTTTAAGACTTTTACTAAATCGTTAGGTAGAAAAGGAACGGTTTCATTGATTAAATTCGGTAATATTCACTAAAATAATTACCTTTGTTGTGTGGACTGAGGGACCACAGTTTAGACGTTATATTTTTTTTATCTTTAATGCTCTGGGGTCTGTAATTTAGTAAATATCTTTACAAGTTTTTTACTAAATGTCTGTAGTCACAAAACCTTCATTTTTAAGATACTCTCCGAGATCTGGCTGATGTTGTGTGAGCAGTGTGAGGATTGAGGGACCACACTTTATGAGCTGTAGTTTTTAATATATTTGTTTACAAATTCCCAGATTCGTTCTACAATTGTTTTAAGACTTCTACTAAATCATAGGATTAAAATTTTGCGGATTCCAGTCTGGACCCTCAGTTCACACACACGTAGCTAAGCAACCTAATGCTTGTGTTATGGTAACGAGATGGCTGATAAACTACTTATATACATTTTTTTTTTGTAAATACATACATATTATAGATAGAAAAACACCCAGACTCGGAACAAATACTTGTAGGTCGTACAAATATTTGTTCCGTGCGGGAATCGAACCCGCGACATGCTGCGCAGCAGTCAATCGCTCAACCACTGCGCCAACCATGTCGTCAATAATAGATGTCCGTAAGGATTGAGTCGCCAAATTTCGTATCTTAATGAAATTTAATACTTATTTAGTAGTAAGTTTAAAAATTTTGTAGGTTCGATCCTCGATTTTGTAGGTATAATACTTCAAAAGATATATGAACATAAAGGTGGCACCTCAATCTAAATATTTGGATTGAGTCGCCACGTTAGAACTAGGTACATGATGGATGAATGTTTATCATTATTTGGTATGATTTAGTAGTAGTTGTGTATAGTACCTACTAAAAATCTGAGTCCTGTACTGTTGATATTGAAGAATATACAATACTTTTAATGTGGCTCCTCAATCCATCAATCAATCAATCATAAGAACGTGAATTTCCATGAAAGTAATTAGTCAATTTATATTCCACTCCAAAGAACATTTAGTAGTAAGTGTGTTCGAATTTGTAGTATATAGAGAAAGTAGTAAAACTTAGTGAATTTAGTAAATAAACGCATTTTATTTGGCTCCTCAGTCCTGACGTTCTGCAAATAAATAATTGATTGTATCTACCTGAGATCACAACGGAATCAATAACCAGAGACACTAACATTTAGTATAAATGTCTACAAAATACTTATGTACAAATCAACATTGTATATATTCGGTATCTGAAAAAAAAATACTTTTCGATATTCATTAAGAATTCGCTATTGAGGGTGACCATGTTGTTTGTGTACCTGGGACAAACGGTCAAACTAGGTAAGTCCAGCTTCGTTAAGTTAGGGAAGCTACGGAAGATCTTCTTGTCCAAAATATCGCAGTGTCTCGAAACAAAAGTCTTTGACCAGTGTGTGTTGCCAGTTATGATTTACGGCACTAAGACGTAGCGTTTTACAATGGGCCTCATAAGAAAGCTCAAGGTCACCCAAAAGCCAAAGAAGAGGTTTATGCTCGGTGTTTTTCTGCGAGATCGAGTTAAGAATGAGGCCCCTTTTGGGGGGAGCAGTGGACGTCTTTCGGCTGAAATGATGATGATGATGATGTTAAATGAAACCAGGATGACTAGTTTTTGAAATTTATTTTTTTAATAAAATCCCTACTTATTTCTAACAGAATTGTATTATTCACTTCGTAAAGGAGAAAAATAATAAAGTGTTCTTCCTATACGTTCTAAATAATTGCCACTTAAATACTAACTTACCTAATAAATAAACACATTAATACTAATTGTAAAAAACTATTGAAACTGCCCATTGATACCTCTGATGTTATGGTAAGCGTTTATAACTACGATTTTGTATCGAAGCGCTTTTGTGTTTTAAAACAAATCACAATTGAAATCAAGATGTGCCAACAAAGATAGTTATGCAAATTACATATAATAACAATGTTACAAAACCGGTCAAGAGCGAGTCGGACTCGCGCACCGAGGGTTCCGTTCCGATTTCTGAAAAAGTGTGCTATTTAGAGACATCGTTTTATTTTTCCTGTAATCTTTACATAAACTTCTATCATACAGAATATTTGCAGATTTTTCGCTTTGCAAACTTCGGAGATAAGGGGGGGAACGGTATTTTTTTTTACATTTTTCATCAAAAGTCGAAAACTATGCGGCCTATAAAAAAGAAAAAAAATGTTTGAGAATGTGCCAATAGCGTTCTTTCATATCATACCCCATATGCCATAGTAAACCCACTTTGAATTTTTAAGACCCCCTTTCAATCAATGTTGCAAAAAAAGTATAAATATTTCTATTTCTTTCTTATTTGCAAAATAGTTGGGTAAACATCATCTAAAACTGTTCCATATTTCAAGTTGATAGCATTAGTAGTTCTTGAGATATCCAGCTGTGACAGACAGACAGACAGACAGACTGAGTCACACCGTAAGGGTTCCTTTTTTACCATTTTGGTACGGAACCCTAAAAAGGAACTATCCCTATACCATATGTTTTAAAAAACAGCACATAATAAGTGGTAGGTCCATTAATCGAATCGCAACCCGCGAAATACAATAATTGAGTAGTCCCGATGCCCATCTATGGTCTCCGAGAGCAAATGCGCGAGTTAGAGTCAGCTCACAACGAGACGCGACGCGACGTGATGCTGCGCGCACATTTTAAAAGAGCGACTCAAAATATAACTTTATTTTCTACACGAAAATATACACATTTCATTGTGAGAATTTAGAATACGTTGCACCATGCAGCGCTGCGCCTCGTGATGCCTCGCAGCGTATAGCGATGCATCGCGACGCAGCGGTGCTTCGCCGGTACGCGCGTTGTGTAAGAGCGGTGCTGCACCTCACGAAGCCGCGCGACTACACTACTACAGTCTCTACTATTTCCGTCCAGACTTCGTGTAGAATTGATGCAGTTTGGTCGAGTGCTCGAGTGAAATTATAATGATAGACTGGGATCTTGTTATAATCGGACTTCTTGCAGAAGAGGAAGAGGAAGAAGAATACAAAAATAAAATTAAAAAGACGCAGGGCGGGGCTGGAGCACGTGGCGAATGTAGACACGTTCCGCTGCGCCGCGCGGCGTCGGCTTGAAATGGCGGCTGCGAAAATTTTTGCAGCCGTCATCTTGGATATCCATTTTGACCTCATGAACGTTTTAGGTGTTTTTTTTTTACCTCTAGTGTTTTACACCCTTAAAAAATTTCACAAGTTCCATGATGAAACTATGATGATAATGAAGTTTGCTGTGTTGACTGTACAATATAATCCAAAAAAATAGGCTTGGTAGTGTCGTTAATTGGAAACGATACTACTGGTAGTGCGGCTGGTAGTGTCGTTGCCAATAAACGAAAATTCTCAAGGATCTCTTCATCAGATTCTGACTTGGTGACAATGGGACCACCTCGAGAGCATAACCTTTCAAACAAAAAAATAATTGTGCAAATCCGACTATACAGGCTGACTTTGAAAACATGCGACAAAATAGATTTTGTTTCTATAAGCCACGAAACGTACATTTTCTTTTTAAATCACGTATTCATGGTCACCCCACAAAAAAATTTCATAAGAAATTAAAGAATAGCTAATAACTTCGTAAATATGTACTTTTTTTTGTATTTTTTTATACGTGCATTTAGTAGAAATTTATACAAAATATTGGCGTTTTTTGTTCCAAATTTCGTCACATGATTATGTAGATTAGAGGCAAATCTATTTACCGAAGCATCTGAATTGAGGAGCCACATTAAATATGCTATATCTCCCATTTCTTTCTTTTGTGATTGCCGACTCTTATCCTACAAATCTAATATTTTTACTACTAAATGATGTTGAAATTGCACATTAATTGAACTACTGCTTCTTTGAAAAATGACCAGTCGTATGTGTATGGTCTGAGGAGCCACACATAATGTATTGTAACTTTTTTAATTTTAACACTACCGAGCTCAGATTTTGTCTACTAAATACTCTCAAATACTACTAAATCATACCAAATTATGATAAACATTCATCCATAATGTTCTTAGTTCTGACGTGGCGACTCAATTCAAACATTTAGATTGAGTTGCCACCTATAAGTTCATATATCTTTTGAAGTATTATACCTACAAAATCGAGGATCGAACCTACAAAATTTTTAAACTTACTACTAAATAAGTATTAAATTTCATTAAGATACGAAATTTGGCGACTCAATCCTTACGGACATAATAATAGGGTGGAGAAGAAGCCTTAGGCGTAGAAATTTTGCAATTTTCTTTTCATAACAACAACTTTACATGTAAAGTGATCCATCAAGAAAACTACTAATTTGGAGTCAATTTTTCATAGTAAAAACAAACGGAAATTATCAAAATTCAAATAATTTAATCTGTTCTATGCGCGGAAATAATATAATTATAATTGATTGAAAAAACCAAACAAAAAAAAGAATTTAAATTTCGAACTGCCATTGTCGATTACATCTTTGTTTGGCAAATTTAGAAACGCCAGGTTTACATTAATTTTATTCCGTTCATTCCCCACGACACCACTGAAAACGACACTCGACCACATCCCCCCTGCTGCTGTAAATGTATATTTCTGCCGCCTTGAGGACTAATTTCCTCATAGTGCTGTTCGTCCGTTTCCGCGATCTTCTGATCACACTCTCGCTGCATGTCCAGGTAGAACGGCTCAGTATGCTGAAAAATCAAGTCATATTGAATGTATGAATGTTAGGTTTTTTTTTATGAATTCGTCTCGTGGTCTGTCAGTCAACGTTTTGATGCATTCAACACAAAACTAATGTATAATTCTTTTATTATTACACGACTGCCCCAAAAAGCACTGTTATGTTTTCAGGGTTCAGTATGTTTGTGAGTTTCTTTATTCCACCATAACTTTTGAATGCCTGGACAGATTTTGATGTATGGGGTATCGTTAGAATCCTTACATCATCCCGAGTGACACTGGCTGACACTATATTTAAAAAAAAACCGGCCAAGTGCGTGTCGGACCACGCACAATGAAGGGTTCCGTAGTTGAAAAGAATTTATCCCAAAGACAAACTTAACATTGAGTTGAAAAACATGTTCTCCCATACATTGATATTGTAACAAATCTACTGGCCTACAGAAATAAAAGGGGGCTAAAGTAAGACTTGAAACAATATATTAAATATTAAAAGATAAAAAATACAGACCGGTTTTTATAAAACACGTCCTACCTAACACACACAGCTATTTAGGAAGGTAGAGGATAGCTTGAAGTAGTAGTTTGAGTAAGTCCAGGTTAGGCAAACACGCACGGATAGTTTGGAAGAGGAAGATTTTGAATTGAACCGCTCCGATAAATTAATGGTTATTTTCTATAACCCTCCTTTAGGGATCGACCGCAGTCGGGTAAGTTTTAGTCACGGAATCAGTTTTCCCGGTCGAAGAATACTTTTAGGAGATGTTTAGTTTATAGCTTCCGGAGCAGAACTCACTAGTCTCCGAGTCTTCCACCCATCGATTCATCAGCGTTTTTCGAAAACGTCTTCCAATTTCAGATCCTTTCCACATTTGAAGCTTTCCGTCATCAGAATGCCAAACGCCACAGTCAATGCTTGAATCTGCCAGTAATATACGTTGAAAAACCTCTAACCTCTTCGATGAATTTCGAGTGTGTGTGGATTAATTTTATAAAAGTAATTTAAGATACAGCTATTCAATAATAAATCAAAATTATCTATAAAATACAATATTTGACCTAACATATTGATAAAAAAAAATTTAGATTACATAAATCAAAAGAAACGTTCATAGTCTATGCCATTATGAAACTCTATGAAAGATAGTTAGATAGAAGAAAAAAATAATGACAGCTTGACAACCTGACGTAAGTGTCATAACAATGAAAAATTTATAGAAAACGAATTGTTTTAGACCAATTCGCAATATATGAATATAAATCTTTATAAAAGATAAATAAAAATGGATGAAGTGTAAGTAAAGGTTATGTATGTAGTATGTATGTATGTAGTAGAAGTATGTAGATACTATATTTCCCCATCGACCCCGAGAAAATTTTCAACTCAATTGAAAATTTTGAAGGTTAAAAATATTACAGCATTCACAAAACGTACATACTTCATTCAATCACACCGACATCTTACGTAGTTAGGTCAGGTAGGATTCACATTCAATGATCACTACTCAACCTGATAAATCAATAACAGTAGGCTTATTTTCGGAGTTGTAATCCGCTCACGTCTAAAACCATTAATAAAATATATTTAACAAGGGCTTATTTTTATGGAGTTGTTAGCCGCTCCAGAAGATTCAAGGTTTAAGAAAAACCAAGTTTAAGAGAGAAAACTCAAGTTAGTTTGAGTTTAAGAATAACCCAAGTTTAAGAAAAACTTAGTTTAAGAGAGAGAACTCGTTAGTTAGAGTTCAAGTTTAAGAAAGGCTCAAGGAAGACTTGAGTTTAAGAATTAGAGGATTTAAGAAAACCTCTAAGGATAGAGAATGCATTAGGGGCTTGTTTAATGAGTTGCTACCGCTCAGAAAGAAAAAAAAAAATTGCATTAGGGGCTTATTTAGAGAGTTGCTACCGCTCAGAAAATAATGCATTAGAGGCTTATTTAGAGAGTTGCTACCGCTCCAAAAAAAAAGGTGGAATAAGTTTTTACCGAATAGTTTTAAATGAGAGAGGGAGTATTTTAATGTTGAAGGGTGAAATAATAAGTTTAAAAAAATATTCAAGTAATAAATTAAAGAAAATATCTCAAAAGAGAAAAGATTTCTAAAAAGTCCTGGGAAGTTGTTTAAAAGTTCAAAGATAATATTCTATCCATGGTTAAAGATTAATGTTAAATAGGATTAAAATATTTTAAAGGGAGGTAAGTAAGGGTTAATGAGTGTAAAAGACGACTCAAAGAGAATGAGTACTAAAGACGACTCGAAGGAAGTGAGTGCTAAAGACGACTCAAGAGAGTTTAAGAGGTCTCTTAATATTTAAGAGGTTGGTCCCTTAGTATAGAAGAGGTCCCTTAGTATAGAGGAGGTCCCTTAGTATAGAGGAGGTCCCTTAGTATAGAGGAGGTCCCTTAGTATAGAGGAGGTCCCTTAGTATAGAGGAGGTCCCTTAGTATAGAGGAGGTCCCTTAGTATAGAGGAGGTCCCTTAGTATAGAAGAGGTCCCTTAGTATAAAGGAGGTCCCTTAGTATACAAGAGGTCCCTTAGTATAGGAGAGGTCCCTTAGTATAGAGGGTTTAAGAGTCTCCCAGAGGGTTGAAGAGGTCTCCCAGAGGGTTTAAGAGGACTCCCAGAGGGTTTAAGAGGACTCCCAGAGGGTTTAAGAGGTCTCCCAGAGGGTTTAAGAGGTCTCCTAGAGGGTTTAAGAGGACTCCTAGAGGGTTTAAGAGGACTCTTAGAGGGTTTAAGAGGACTCTAGAGGGTTTAAGAGGACTCTAGAGGGTTTAAGAGGACTCTAGAGGGTTTAAGAGGACTCTAGAGGGTTTAAGAGGACTCCTAGAGGATTTAAGAGGACTCTAGAGGGTTAAGAGGACTCTAGAGGATTTAAGAGGTCTCCTAGAGGGTTTAAGAGTACTCCTAGAGGGTTAAGAGGACTCCTAGAGGATCCCAATTAATGATGAGACTAAAAAATAACCACAAACAAAAAGAAAGGCACAGAGGCACATCGAAAGTTGTATGTGTGTAAGAGTGTAGAATAGTAAAGTATTTGTAATAGGTGTTATATAGATATTAGGTTTGTATAAACGACTATAGGATATTCTCCTATAGTACGTCGAAGAGTAAACCAAACCCCAACTTGTAAGTGACCACGGATGGTTTTAAGAACACTCACAAGCGAAGAATGGGTACGATTACCAGTGGGTAACCGTAGTGGTGTGCAAGTGTGTGGGGTGCAGAATAATGATGTAGAAGTAGAGAGTTATGTGTAGGTGGTAACGATTATAGGATATTCTCCTATAATACGTCGTAGAGTAAGCCAAACCCAACTTGTAAGTGACCACGAATGGTTTTAAGAACACTCACAAGCGAAGAATGGATGCCAATTACCAGTGGGTAAAGGAATGTGTGTGGGGGTGTAGTATAAGTTTGTTAAGTATGTGCTGAAGAGGAAAGTAAGTTAGTATTAGACCTATAACCTAACACATGTAATATAAAAAATAGAGACTAAGCCAAATAAGAGTCCGAAAAGAAATAGTACTAGAGATAGTTTATTTTAGAATTTTGAAAAAGATTTGAAAGGGCTAGCTTTGATTTTATATTGGGCGCCAGACTGTAACAAAACTACTAGCCTACAGAAATAAAAGGGGGCTAAAGTAAGACTTGAAACAATATATTAAATATTAAAAGATAAAAAATACAGACCGGTTTTTATAAAACACGTCCTACCTAACACACACAGCTATTTAGGAAGGTAGAGGATAGCTTGAAGTAGTAGTTTGAGTAAGTCCAGGTTAGGCAAACACGCACGGATAGTTTGGAAGAGGAAGATTTTGAATTGAACCGCTCCGATAAATTAATGGTTATTTTCTATAACCCTCCTTTAGGGATCGACCGCAGTCGGGTAAGTTTTAGTCACGGAATCAGTTTTCCCGGTCGAAGAATACTTTTAGGAGATGTTTCGTTTATAGCTTCCGGAGCAGAACTCACTAGTCTCCGAGTCTTCCACCCATCGATTCATCAGCGTTTTTCGAAAACGTCTTCCAATTTCAGATCCTTTCCACATTTGAAGCTTTCCGTCATCAGAATGCCAAACGCCACAGTCAATGCTTGAATCTGCCAGTAATATACGTTGAAAAACCTCTAACCTCTTCGATGAATTTCGAGTGTGTGTGGATTAATTTTATAAAAGTAATTTAAGATACAGCTATTCAATAATAAATCAAAATTATCTATAAAATACAATATTTGACCTAACATATTTGACCTAACATAACAATAGTCTCTGTTCTCTCTCACAACACGTTCAGCTTCTGCAATCAACTGCCTCAGCTCTTGTTCACTTGAACAGTCTCGGGCGTATGCTATTTCCTTGCAATAGCCCCAAATAAAGAAATCGATGGGGTTGAGATCAGGTGAGCGTGGAGGCCACCTAATTGGTCCGCTGCGTCCGATCCATCTGTTGGGGTATGTTTCATCTAAGTAATTTCGGACCTGGGTTGCATAGTGACACGGGGCGCCGTCATTTTGCAACACCATGGTTCGTCTGAGTTCGAGATTCACATCTGCCAGCAACAATGGAAGTTCATTTTCCAAAAAGTTTTTGTATGTTTCTCCATCAAGTCTGGACGGCAGTTCAAACGGACCAATTAGTTCGCCATTGAGGATACCAGATCACAAGTTAACGCTGAAGCGATGTTGAAATGTCGAAGCTCTCACTTCGAGTGGATTTTCATTCGCCCACGTGTGGTAATTATGAATATTGAATATAATGTGGTTAGTTTTCAGTATTCTTATCATTAATTAACCTTAGGAACGAGAAAATAGCCAAAAAAAAATAATTACTCAGATGGGTAATTTTAAGAATTTTTCCACCTCGCTGTCTTTGAAGGCCGATTTTAAACAAAGTAGCCCTATTAAGTACTTCATTTTTTTATGATTATGAAAGCTGAGAGTCTGGCGCATTCTTGAAGCCTACTTAGGAATAAATAAATAAATAAATAATATAATAAATAAATTTTTTATTTATAAGTAATTTGTACATGGCATACATAGCTGTCTTATAAACTAAAATGTTAAAGAAAACACCAGTACAACAATAACAAGGGTCATAGGACTCCCTTTTCCTAAACTAGGCAGGAAAACCTGTCTGTATCTTAGGAAAGAGTATCCTTTTATAATGGGTCTTAGTGGCGGTTACAAAATAATTGGTACGTGCAGTGGGCGAACAAAGTACTTATCTTAAATTTAAGGAAGAAAAGTAAAAAGCGCGTGTGTGTGTGTGTGTTTGGTAGTGTGTGTGTGTGTGTGTGTGTGTGTGTGTGTGTGTGTGTGCGTACGCGTGTGCGTCTGTGTGTTAGTTTAAAGCCTATAGTGTGGAGTAAACCTATCTCACATTCACTGTACAGTGGTTAAAAGCTCCTCGGTATCACTATATGTTAACGTCTGCAGCCAGAAATTAAGTTTGTGTTTTACCTCATACTTAGTAAAGGCGTAGATATTTAATAGTTTGTGGGCTTTATTATAAAGCCTAGCACTTAGGCCGCTAAACTGTCGTCTTGCGAAAGCAGTCCTACAAGAGACTGTTGGACATAAAGGAAAGCCACAACGCCGCTGACTGACTAGCTGCTTATTGAAAGAGATCATAGAGTGCTTTCGTAAGATGGATCTTAGGATGTACAATTTTCTAACAGTTAGGACATTGCATTCTGAATATAACATATGTGTAGGGTAGTCACGTGGTTTAAAGTGAATTACTTTTAGCACAGCCCTTTGAGCTCTTTCAAGCTTTAATAGCTCAGTTTTATGAGTTCCTCCCCACACCGGGATACAGTACGTCAGGATAGATTGACACAAGGCCAAGTAAACCATTCGGAGAGTATCTTTATCCGCTGAAAACCTTAGGTTTTTAAATATGTATATAAGTCTTCTGGTGCGAGAAGTCAATGACTCCAAATGAGTGGTCCAGTCCAGTTTCTCGTCGACGAACACACCAAGATATTTTATGGATCCTACCATCGTCAACGACAGACAAGTACAAGCTTCAGTGTTTTGCGGACAGTTGTGGGCTTTTATATATCCGGTTTCTTCAGCTGGTTTTGATGTATGCGGTAGAATAAAACGTAAGAATTTGGTTTTTGTAACATTTAAGGTTAAAAGATTGCTTGCTAACCAATGCATTACTGTCCGTAAAGCCTTCTCAGAGTGCATTCTGGCATCATTCCAGCTCTCACCATATGCGACGAGTGCAGTGTCGTCTGCATATGTGAAAATATCACAGTTGACGAGAGGCAGCTTACACAGGTCGTTTAAATAAATTAGGAAGAGTGTTGGACCCAAAATACTTCCCTGGGGAACTCCAAAGGTTACTTGTTCCTCTGCGCTAATTATATTGTCTATCTTGACAGTTTGTCTACGGTCAGAAAGATAATCTTTTAAAATGTCAAGCGCTAGACCACGTATACCCACATTTTCCATTTTCTCTATTAATTTGGAAATACAGACAGTGTCGAACGCTTTACTGAGGTCTAGGAAAATGCCATAGCATTTCAATTTTTTGTCTAATTTGTCGGCCACTGACTGTACAAGGTCAACCACTGCATCTTCCGTAGATATGCCATGTCGGAAACCATATTGGTTATTAGTGAGGATGTGGAATTTTGTTAAATAGTTAGTAAGGCAGTTGTTGAGAACTCGTTCCAAGATTTTAGACAGAGCGCTTAAGACGGAGATGGGACGATAGTTAGAGATCTGATCTTTATCTCCAGTTTTGTAAACAGGGGTGACTATCGCCGTTTTAAACGCCTTCGGAAATACCCCTTGTGATATAGCAAGGTTGCAGATGTGTGTGATCGAAGGTATAAGAACGTTACTAGTCATTTTGATCAATTTGGCTGGTATATTGTCCCATCCTGTGGCACAGTCATCCCGAAGGGTTTTTATAATAGTCTCCACATCACTTTCAGTAACCGAGAGAAGCGTGATTGAGTTTAGCGTACTGTGTTTGGATGTCTCATCTCTGTCCGTAGGGAAAGTAATTATTTTAGATGCCAACGTCTTACCTATATCAGCGAAATATTTGTTGATCAAGTTAACAGAGGACAGAGGGTCCGTGGTTAATGTTAAGAGATTCGTTGCTGGCTGATTATTTTTTTCTGTATAAGTGAGTTTTTTGACGACCTTCCAAGTTTCTTTGCTATTATTTCTGGCTTTAGTAAATTGAAGTTTTTCGTAAGATTGATTAAGTTTATTAATAAGCCGATTACAAAAATTTCGATATCTTGTGTAAGTTATTTTGAGAACAGTGTTA
The DNA here is from genome assembly GCA_905163495.3 of Cosmia trapezina. Taxonomy (NCBI): domain Eukaryota; kingdom Metazoa; phylum Arthropoda; class Insecta; order Lepidoptera; family Noctuidae; genus Cosmia; species Cosmia trapezina. Next base: position 3,623,315 of record LR991049.1, on the reverse strand, counting down.
TGCGGATCTGAATTAAGCTTTAAATGCATGCTGTCTCGATTCTTGATGCACCGGATAAGACCAGGTGTCATCCAAGGTTTGATTATTCTAGCCTTCCTTGAAATTTTGACATGTGAGGTATGAGTTAGAACAATGCTTTTGAGGATAGTGATTAAATTATCTGCAGCAATGTTAGCATCAGTAGCGTCCATCACTGGGGCCAAGTCAGCGTTTTCTACTTCTTTTACGGCATTAGTATAATTTAAACGTGTGGTTGTCTGTTGAGCAATTTTACGGTTCACCTTGTTTCTGTTTATACATAAAGCCGTAGCATGATGATCAGTGATACTAGTTTCCAATAAGAAGGAGTTTGATGAGGATTTAGTTTTTAGTAGGATATGATCTAGACAAGTATTTGAACTTGGTCTAGTGGGATGTAGGTTAGCTGGCAAAAGGCCCAGTGTCGCTGTATGTAGAAGATATTCGTGTGAGACTGGGTCCTTGTTGCCCGGTTTAATATCAACGTTCAAGTCACCCATTACAATAACAGATTTACAGCTTTTTAAGGCAGAGACAGACGTTTCCAGGCTATTATAGAAATTAGTTAAGTTAGTATAAGAAGGTGATCGATATATGCCAATGATTGCAGTGTCTTGTGTACGACAGATTAAGCAATTTGCGTCCACAAAGAAAGATGGTTCTGTTACAGTACATTGTAGGTCATTTTTAACGTAGATTACCACTCCATCATTTTGAATTGGGTTATTTATAGTGGAATATGTAATATACCCGTCTATAGTAGGTGAAGGGCCAGCATTTTTTAGCCAGCATTCCGTCAGTATTATGAGGTCAAATTGAATTGGCATCTGTGCGAGAACCGTTAAAAAACTATTAAGGTTTTTGTGAACACTACGAATATTTATGTGAATTATTTTAATCGACGATTGCGCTACCTTTTGTAAAGAATTGTATGAATGAGGGGCACATACTTCAAAAGTAGCTACACTGTGTTGATCGATTTCATCAACAATATCATTTATACAAGCCATTTATAATGTATAGTAGATGATTTTAAAGATAGGTCTAAAGGAACGGTTCGCTATTTGATGTGTGTTTAATGTTGAGATGTTCAGAGTTAATGTTTTTGATTTAGTGTATTGTGAACATAATTGCGTTAGTTTCTGTAGAGAGACAGTACGTATATTAGTACAAGTGGAGTAGGGCTTCATGAGTGACAGATCGTGCGTGTAGGCTGAGTGGTGTGTGAGAAAAATGTAGTGTGTGCGATGTTTGCGTCTTATGTTAAAAATGTTCACAATCATAGTTGTAAGACATATACATAGTATTTTTAAGTAGTAAATAGCTATCAAGCGAGGCAAAGTAAATATGAAGCAAAGATCGAACAGTCATATTTTTTTCAGTATGTTTGCCAGACAGTCTTCCGTCTTAACAGTGTAAGTTTCTTTATGGTCCGGGCCTTTGCGTAGCAGAATCTTACCGTTCGCAATCCAACAGAATTTGAACCCACTCTTTTTGGCAAAGTCTCGAGACTGCAGAAATAGTTTTTTCATTGAGCCAGGAAGATATTCGTCGACATATATCGGATTTTTGTGTCCGTGTATGCCTACTACTTGCGTATTTAATTTATCTTCTAATTTTCGCCTTTTGTTGAAGTTGCGAGCTGCCGACAGGTAGTTGGTTTTTGTGCGCACAGTAGAAAATTCGGCCACAATAGTTTTGTTTATCCCAGGTTTGCTTGGTAGACGATATATATCGCGTATTTCCGATGCTGATATTTCATATTCGATAGTTTTGCCGATCTGTGACACAATACTGATCATCTCCTCAGCCGATTCGTTTTCTTTGTTCGGAACATTTCTAATTTCGACAGTAGATGACCTCGAACTCAGTTTGATATCTTGAAGTTGCCTCTCGAGCTTGTTAATAGACTCAGCATTATCGTCTCGGGTCTTTTCAAGGTCTAGGATTTGGAGCTTCAGGTCCTCATAGTGATTACTCATATACTCTATCGACTTCTCAATCTCTGTATTAGTTTTTTGTATTTGGTGTACTTTTTCCTTGACATCAGACATTTCAGAGAAGATTTTGGCAAATGTCACTTCTTGTTGTGTTTTCATAGCGGTCAATGTATTCATAATTATTTCAAGTGAAACATTACTAGACGATTCTTGTTTATTAGGAGAAGACTCCATGCGCGGGCGCTTAGTTCTCGAGGTAACGTTCCTTTGCGGGGAGAGAATCACTTCGGAGTCGGAGTGAGAAGGCTCTCTTGTTAGGCTTACATTCGTAGATTTTGATGGTGTGGTTTTTTTCACGTTAGGCATGTTAAAAATCAGGAACGTGTTTAGTTATATAGTAAACAAAAATCATACGTTTTTATCTGCTACGGCACAACGATGCAGTGTGCTATTGTAGCCGGTGACGTATGCGCAGCGTAGCACTCGTAGCACAGTTGTAGCTCACTCGTAGCGGTCGGCGGTATCGGCTACGCCGCACGCGCCGTTGGAAGGGGATATTAAACACTCACGGTAACTTGCACGGTGGCGCAGTGGTTAAGGCATCGACGTTCATACGTCACACGCAGCGCGCCTCGGGTTCAAATCCCAGTAGCCCACCGGCCAATCGGCCACCACTTTATCACGCCGAGGACTGCCGCGTATTGTTGTCCTTCTCTTAGACCGCCCACTAGGAGGAGTCGGTCCATACAACTTCCGCAGGAGTGACAAGGAATTAAAAATTCAACACAGTAGCCAATAGAATTAATTAAAATTGAAATACGAAACAGAAACTGACACACGTCCACCCTCTGACACGACCAAAGTCGGAATGAAATTATGAAGTCACCTGTTAAGATTTTTAATTTAAAGTTGAAAATTTGAGTCATAATTTACCGAACGTAAATTTTTCACTTTAGATCAACATTTTCATAACTTTCATCACAGTTACGAAGCTGATTATTTTATGCATAAAAGTACTACTTATGAAAATTCAGTTGCAAAAAAAGAAACTCGATAAAACTCTCTACTTTTTTTTTTAGAATTTTTTTAGGTTGGTCAGGTCGAAAATTTTCAAACATTCAGAAAAAAATTCATAACTCGAAAACTATGAAAAGTCGCGGAACATACATGGGGGTGATTCGAATACCCCACAATACGAGGGACCGAAATTTTATTTTTGGACGTCAATGTTCCGGCCACCCTGTATAACACATGTATACTTATCTATAAAATCGTTCACAAACTTATTCAATCACGCATTACATTTACAACAGAAGGTGAAACAAGTAAAACTCATCTCGTCGACCTTGTCACCTGGTATTGTCTAGAGTAAGAACTAACTATGGTAAAAATAACCTAACCTATGGGGGAGCGCAGCTCTATAATAAACTTCCAAAAGATGTAAAGGAAGCGACTTCACTCAACATATTTAAAAAGAAATTATTCACTTTTATTTACAACGACGAAACACTTTTACTAATTGTGTTGTCATCTTTTAACTTGGACCACCACCTTATCATAGGAATGCAGCGAACTCGCTTCCAATTTTATTTTGTTGACGGTGATCGTATTTTATTTTGTGCTTATTGTTATTAATTTTGTTTTTCTTCTACCCGCACTGATATGTTATAATTATTACTAAGTTTTAATGTTCTCATGTAAGTGGCGATTGTCTTAATGAGAATAAAGTTCTTTAAAACTAAATAACAAGGTAATAAGGAACGGGGGGGTTCATATCCCCGGGTTTTTATTGCAGGAATCGGTCAGTGGGTCATCTAAGAAGAAAAACTGCCGAGTGCTATTAACTTAGAGGGTGAGATTGGGGTGAATGCAACCTTTTTAGGTTTTTTAATATATCTGGCAAACGAGGCAAAATTTCAATAAACTTGGAAATGTTTTGTACAAAATTGAATTTCTAATCGAAATTTCGGGTTTAAAAAAAATATAAAACATTTTTAAAAGTGTTGAAACGAAAAGAAGAAAAGCCAAATTTTCGCTTTTATTGTTTTGTTTTTGCTTTTTTGCCTTTAATTATTTTTGGGTTACAGATAGGTATACCTAATAGAAAAAAAAAGACAAAATTTACTAAATAATGCTGGATCCAAAAAACTTATTGGTTAAAAATTTACCGAAATATGGCCACATATGGGAGCTTTTTCTCGATTTTTATCCCTCATTTGTTGATTTCATTCTCATTTTGTTGAAAAAAATATTATGCTGTTCGCCGATAGTATTATACTGGTTGCTGAGAGCGACTTCACGAGGTCCAGAGCAGAGTAGAGGTGCGGTGGAAAAGCCTAGAGACCGTTGGCCAGAGATTAAGTCGGACCAAAACTGAGTATTTGCTTTGTGATTCTTACGGTCTCTCCAGTCCTGAGCCCATAACAGAGGGTGCTGCAATCACCACCATCACGTTATGCCATCAAACAGCACAGCTTATGAACGTATTTCTAATTCCAGCAGTAGCAAGGAAATCACTTAAAACCTGTGAACTGGGGTTGTATAATTCTAAATATGGATTAAAATATTGCGATTCGCACAACAGCACCTCCTGCGTCAGATATTTCTCTAAAAAAAGTAACTGGCATAGTTGATGTGATGAGTTACGTCTCGGTCTACTTCGCCATCCTCTTGGACAAGCGATCTGATGTACTGAAAGTCGGAGCAGATCGGTAAGGGCGTTCCGGCGAGAGATTTGGGCACAGGACTGGAGAGACCGCCAAAATCCAAAACAAATGCTCAGTTTTGGTCCGACTTAATCTCTCGCCAACTTTTTCCCACCACCCCTCCAACCTGCTTTGGAGATCTCTAAGCCACTCTCGGAAACTAGCACAATGCCATCGGACTGAAAACATCATCTGAATAAGAGGAATAAAAATCGGAAAAAAAAGCCATGTCCAAATGGCCATATTTCGGTCAATTTTTAACGCACAAGATTTTTCGATTTTAAAGAAAATTTTGTCTACTTTTATTTCTGTTATACAATCGCCTATACCTATCTATGCTCAAAAAAAAAAGGCAAAAAGTTAAAACGAAAATTTATTGTTTTAATCGTTTTGTTTCAATGTTTTTGATATAAAAAAATGTTTTCAATTTTTTAAACAAACCATTTCGATGGGAAATTTAATTTTGTCCGGAAACTTTTTACAAAGTACTTATATCAAATAAAAGTTTTGCCTCATTTGCGAGTTAAATTGAAAAAACTGAAAAAGGTAAATTTTCACCCCTATCTCAGTACTCAATACTCAATATATTTATTTGCATAGTAGGTGCCCTGTCGGGCACAGCAAGATAGGATAGGGAAAGAGGGCTATTATGATATTATTATTTGAAAAAAGTAAAATATAAATGTTTTTCTACTACTCACTTCCACTTTGATTTTATTTATTATTTTTGGTACTTATTCATTTTTAATTATTCATTTAATTTACCATTAAAATATTCATTAATATTACAATAATATTTATGTATTAGGTATTGTTTTAGTTTATTTATAAATATATTAAAGTTTTGTTCATTTTTAATTGCTAATAATTGTTTTTTTTTTTTATTTATCTCCAATTTCCACCCTCTAATTTAATAGCACTCCGCAACTGACGTCCCTTTGAGCTCGGGAAAGTCTTAGTTCCTTTCTATAGGATATAATAAATAGCAAATTATGACAATAATTACTTTTTGTCAATTTTTCTACCTCCGCTTTGATTATACCACCAATTGTAGAATTTAACAGTGAGATCGTATTAGAGGAGATCGTGGCTAAGTAATAACAGCCGTACGGGGCGATCTATCAGGTTAAGCTACGCTTGCCGGGGTTGGTCCGTGGATGGGTGACTATCTTTACATACCGAAACTCCTCCGTGCTTCGGAAAGCACGTTAAGCCGTTGGTCCCGGCTGTCATTCGTGGGTCTTTGACAGTCGTTACGGGTCGTCAGAAGCCTGATAGTTTGACAACCAGTCTTATCAAGGGGTATCGTATTACCCAGTAATTGGGTTGTGGAGGTCAGATAGGTGGTTGCTCCATGTAAAATACTAGTATTCAGCTGCATCCGGTTAGACTGGAAGCCGACCAAAACATAGTTGGGAAAATGCTAGGCAGATTGATTTTACCTTTGTTGTTGTTTTTGTTTCGCTCTGTTGTCTTCTTGCAAATGAAGGCTAACTTTTCAGAACATTTGATATCATTCATGAAGCCTGTACTGAGCTGTTCCACACAGTCCTCCTCACCCTCGGCATCGTTCGGCTCATCTGGCAGCCAGTTGGTGTACACCTCAGAGATTGACTTACCTAAAAATATGAAATGTATCATTGCTTAAGGAGGATGCGCAGTGGTAGCCCGCGAAATTCATTTTTTTTTTGGTTTTTTGCAATTTGCAGGTCCGTGTCAGGTTGTATCTTCATCAAAATATAATACGCGGCAATATAACATATGTATTTATATAATTTTAACCATAAAAATCATCAATGCATCTAACTTAGAGAGATGTATTGATGATTTTTATGGTTAAAATTCATCAATACATATTTTCATCAAGATACAACCTGACACAGACCTGCAAATTGCAAAAAACGCAATAAATACACATAAATTATTGAGAATGTAATAAAGTAATATGTAAAATGTGTAAATTGTTGGATGGGAAGAACAAAATTAAGAAGTAATTTTGTATCGATATTACTAATAATACTAATAAGTAATACTTTCATAATTATGGATTTAGCATAAAGCTGTTATTTTGACATGACAAACAGACACTTTATTTGTAAGTATGTTATATGTATGTATTTATAATCTATACATAAAAGAAGAAACTGACTGACTGACATATCAACGCACAGCCCAAACCGCTGGGTCTAGAGATTCCAAATTTGGCACGCAGGTTCCTTATGAGATCTAGAGGTGCACTAAGAAAGGATTTTTCAAGATTCACCCTCTAAGGGGGTAAAACGGGGGTCCAAAGTTTGTATGAAAAATGTTACGCCTTGAGTTAATAGGCTAAAACTTGGCATGAATATTCATCTAAGTAAATTATAAAGTTTGCCATCTTTAGTTTTCCTAAACTAAGTAGGGATTGGGGGGTGTCCAAGTTTGTATGGAGGAATTTTAACGCGTGGTCCGATTAACTCGAAACTCAGTATTATACTTGAGACTAAAAATTAAGAATAACATGTATCAGGGTTTTTCAAAAATCTACGGGTGAAAAAGGGTACTTAGTCGATTTTATTGGGCAGGTTTTACTGTGGGACTTGATTAACTCGAAAATTTTAGTGGTGTGAATAATCTTTCAGTCAAGCTACGGAAATGTCCAAGCGATTTTTTAAAATTCCACTCCTGTGTGGGTGAAAACAGGGAATATAGTTTAATGGCAAGTTTTATTTATTCGGTTAATTAACTTGAAATTTGGCATAAAAGGTAGCGGGTAGCGGTGGTAGCGGGGGAGGGGGAAGGGGAGGGGTGGTAAGGAGGAAAAGGGGGAATGGGAGGGTGTGGTGAGGAGTGAAAGGGGGAAGGAGAAGGGGTGAGTGTGGGGAGGGGTGGTGAGGAAGGAGAGGGGGAGGATGATGGAGGGAGGGGAGACGAGAAGAGGGATAGGAGGGTGTAGTGAGGGGGGACGGTGTGAAGAGAGGGAAGAGGGGGAGGGGAGGAGTTGGTGAGGGTAGGGGGAGGGAAAGTGGTGAAGGGGGTGTGAGAGGGGGAGGTTAGTGGGAAAAAGATGAGGTGAGAGGAAGAGGGGCATTGGGAGGATGAGGGGGGTGAGACGGGGGTTATAAGAGGCGGTGAGAGGGACGATAGGGGAGGGGGAGAGTCTCGGACTTAAATAGTTATTTTTGCATTTGATAGCCCAATTCTTAAGGACGGCTATAGGCATAGAACGTCAGAGAGAATGCTAAGCGAAAACGAAGTAATAGCGTGGGCAGGCAATGCCATGCGATGGGGTAGGTCGGGGGAACAAGACATTTCACGCGGATGAAGTTGCGGGCAGAAGCTATCTCAATACATAAAAGAAATAATAATGTAATGAACACCTGTATGTAACCCATGCATCACAAATAAACGATTTGATTTGATTTGATTTGAAAATTTCAATAAACAGTTAATCCCATTATTATATACCTACCATTTTAGTTTTAGCCTTAATATTGTAAATATGCATTATTTAAATGAATAAATAAATTTGAAATTTGAAATTTGATAAAAGAAAAGTCCTGACTGACTGACATCAACGCCCAGCCCACACCCTTGGACCTATAAAGCTGAAATTTTGTACAGAGGATTCCTTTATAATGTAGACAAGGAATAAGGACGAGTTTTTGTTCCTGTGGGATAATTTCCGACTTCCACGCGGGCGAAGCCGCGGGAAAAAGCTAGTTATATAAAGATAGCTTCTATCATCCCGTCGCATCGCATTGCCTGCCCGTGCTATTAGGTACTTTGTTTTCGCTTAGCATTCTTTCCGACTTTTTTTTCTTTTTGGTCGGCACCTAAGGGTCCTAGCGTGATATTAAATATGCCTACAGCCTTCCTTAAGAATTGGGCAATCAAATGCAAAAATAATTTTTCAAATCTGACAGGTAGTTCTAGACATTAGCGAGTAACCAAACAAAAAAAAGTGTGTGTGTCAGCTCCTACGCACGACTGGAGTTTGCTCCCGGAGCCGTAAAAAAACCGGTCAAGAGCAAGTCAGACTCACGCACCGAGGGTTCCGTCCCAATTTCTGAAAAAGTGTGCTATTTAGAGACATCGTTTTATTTTTCCTGTAATCTTTACATAAACTTCTATCACATAGAATAATTTCAGATTTTTCGCTTTGCAAACTTCGGAGATAAGGAGGGGAACGGTATTTTTTTTTACATTTTACATCAAAAGTCGAAAACTATGCGGCCTAAAAATAAATAAAAAATAGTTTGAGAATGTGCAAAGAGCGTTCTTTCATATGATACATACCCTAGTAGCCCCACTTTAAATTTTTAAGACCCCCTTTCAGTCCCAGTTGCAAAAAAATATAATTATTTTTATTTCTTTCTTATTTGCAAAATAGGTGGGTCAACGTCATCTAAAACTCTTCTAAATTTTAAGTTGATAGCATTAGTAGTTCTTGTCTGTCTGTCTGTCACAGCTGGATATCTTCCAGCTGTGACAGACAGACAGACAGACAGACTGAGTCACACCATAAGGGTTCCTTTTTTACCATTTTGGTACGGAACCCTAAAAACGGAACCCTTATAGGATCACTTCGTTGTCCGTCTATCTGTCTGTATTTCTGTCCGTCTGTCTGTCTGTCTGTCAAGACCCTTTTTCTCAGGAACGCGTGGAGGTATCAAGTTGAAATTAATATCAAATACGTAAGTCTATGGTCCCTTGGAGTTCTAAAAAAATGAAGCTTCTAAGTCAACGCAATAAAAAAATACGTTATGCGACATATTTTGATACTCGCAAGTAAATCAAAACCTATAGGGTACTTTCCGTTGACCTAGAATCATGAGAAATTTGGCAATAAGCAAGGTCTCACAGCACAAGTAAAGTAAAAAGTCTGAAAATTGTTATTTGTAGCTTATCAATGTATGGGAGAACATGACATTTTCAACTCAATGATAAATTCTTTTCAACTACGGAACCCTTCATCGTGCGTGGTCTGACAAGCACTTGACCGGTTTTTTTCTTATTTGCCCCCAAAACTGACCCTCATATTCAAAATTTATTGATTTACGCTACATGTCTGTCTTTGGGTCACAGAAATTTATGTAAAACTTAATCGGTCCATTAGATTCGGAGCAAATTGGCTGTGACAGACGGACAGACAGACACACGAGTGATCCTATAAGGTTTCGGTTTTTTCCTTTTGTCGTACGGAATCCTAAAAATGGAACGAAACTATAGAAGTAGGTAGGTATATTTTTGTACCTTGTGTCAGTAATAGAACAAAATAGAATTAGGATAGGGGGGGATGTATTCATATTTGTACCCACCGTCAATGGTCTCATACTCTCCTTCAGATATTAAGTCTGAGATTCCCAAAAACACCTTCCAAACGTCCTGAAATTGCAGGTTACCAAACCACGCCACAGCGTTTTGTTCGTCCTTATTTTCTGGGTAGTACAAAATGGCTCCTTCTTGAGCACACTCTCGTTTTGCATCAAACCAAGTCTGTGGTGCCCGGTGGATCTTATACAATTTTGTTCCTAAGTAGGTGTAGCCACTCGGAAAACTCACATCTCTTTGTCCATCTGTGAAAAGGAGAAAAGTTACGGCTTATTTGATTTTTAACACTGACCGTACAGCTATTTTAACACTGACCGTACAGCTATTTTATCTATTCTATCTATCTATGGCGTAATTACTAAGATACAAAATGGTGAATAGAATAGAATATTTATTTGCCAGAAATATGGTATGTTTACAAAGGTGTTAATAATATTGCATACATATTACATCAAATCAATTCAAATTCAAATTAATTTATTTGCCAGAATGTAGGTATAAATCAAGAACTTAAAACTATCGTGGCCCATGAATTACATACTAGCATTACATACGGTGTGCAAATGTGTCCTAATAATTAGGCTAACAATACATACAATTTCAATTAAATTAAGTATCAAGTTAAATAATTAAGAACATAAATAGATGAAATGTCAAAATCGAGAAAAATAAAAAAAAATATAAATTTTGACATTATGAACATAATACATTAATTAATGTCAAAGTAGAAGAGGAAAAAAAAATGAAATGCCAAAATACGAATTTAACGCAAAGTCCATAAGTACCTACTCCATAAAAATGTCACGATTTAATAATATTAAACATTAAAATAATCATTATAAGGTGTGTACTATATCAATATTAGTCAGATTGACCTTCTACACGATATTTCATAAATTCGTTTAAATCATGAAAACAATTTTCTTGTAACCACTGTGTTAACTTTTTTTTTGAACATAGTCAAAGGTAAATCTTTGAAGGCGTCTGGTAATTTATTATACACCTTTATAGCCGTTATATAAGAGTTCCTTTTGTACAATCCGAGCTTACATTAATTTTCAATTTACATCATTGCATGTAATATGCGGATTGGTACTATCAATCGTACGTATCGTCATAATGTCCGTGAGGGTATCACGACGGGTATTAAGACGACATTGGTCATTTCTTGGAAGGCCTTTTCCAAGCTTTCTTCAGTCCAACTAATGTCACAGCCCCGGTTTTCTTTTATATTTTCGAGGCATTTCTTCCAACTGTTTATAGAAATAGAACACTGAAACACTTTTTACATTATTCAGGATGTATTGTTTGAGTTGCAAAGTTGTAGCAAAGTTAATTTTAATACTACTGGGTACCCAATTGTACAATCACCTGCAAAATTGCATGGATACCTTAATGTCTATTTTCCTGTGAACGTTTGAGTTGAAGTTTTCGAAAATTAAACTAGATGGCGTTGGATTCCGGTATCATATTTACAGAATAAACAATTTCAACTGCATGTTGCACGACAACCAAACAAGCCGCACGTCATATTGCGCGACAGCTGGCAACGTCGCGCGCTGTTGTGCAACGTTGTCGAACATGTTGAGCGTCACGTGTTGCGCGACATGCATACATACTTAATAACATTCTCTTACTATTAGTTAATGTTGCGCTCCCTTCCAAAATTATATGTGTAGCACACGGGATATTTCCTCGTTCTAACTGCATGCCAATAGTTATAAATTGGGACTTTAATTGAGTACGGATACAGTCCCCTTTTTTACATTTTATCATCTCTAGCAACTCCATGCCACCTGAAATGAAACAAAAAAACAAAATGATACTTGTAATTTCGGTGAAACTGTAAATCACTGAAGTTGCCCGTTGTAAGCACCTATAGGCACCCTTTAGGGGTGCTACTCACTTGTTCGGGTCTGCTGTTACGACACAGCCGGGCGACAAATTAAATATTATGTTCGAAAAAAAGACGCACGAATTGTACCGAGCCGACCCGAATATGATTCAGTGAACGTATTCCGATCGACACTAGCCGAATGAACGCCGAATATATATAGATAGAAAGATAGAAAACTCTTTATTATGCACACCATTGAAATGAAATGATGAATATGGGTACTAATTGCTTCGGGTTGCTGTTCGACAAATACTACCGAATGTGCCGACCCGAATAATTGTGTAGCATCTCTTATCAAACTCAAGGAAATAGAAGGGCTAGTGCAGGTACCTATACTTTGGGAGCAATATATTTAAATGTATTGGAAGAAACCACAAACTCACCTGTTTGATCTGTTACATAGAAAGTGGCGCTGACATTTGGTGCTTTATTCTCTAATCGTATTTCCATCGATAACGTACTATCCAAATGATATGAAAACTCATATTTATTCTCGACTGTAAGTACTGGTACAGGAAGTCCTAAACAGAAATATGATTTTTAAGAAATAAAACTAAATTCTTTGTTAAAAACAATGATTCAGATTATAAATAACTAACTTTAAACGGAAATTATCCCACGGGAACCGTGCATTTTCTGGCATATAAAGTAGCCTAATGCTATTCCTTGCAATGCATTTTTATGGCACTTATCGATTGAATAATTTTTTTTGTTTTTTTACTTTTCAAAAAATGGGTGTAATATACTATTGATAGTCGGCAGCGATCTCTTCGAGCTTGAACGACATTGACAGGAGGGCGCTGCTGGTAAGCATATATCTCGGTTACTGTCGACCTCGTAATTGCTATATCACCTTTGTTAACAATTCTCATTAAATTCAAACTTCACTACAGACTGATCTTGCATCATTGTCAAAATCATAGTGATCTTTATCTTCGTTACAATAAGGTTGCTGTTGGATTGCTGCTGTCAGAGGTAAAATAACAGTGACCGGTCGGTAAGGTTAAAATGACAAGTTCTACTTGTCAAGTTTCGTTTGTATCGACATCTTGTCGTTTTACGAGTACGACGTGCACGTGACATTCAAACTTAAGGCGCGATTCCATTAGGCACTTAGATAATTATATAGATCGGACTAACTTACCTAGTGACGTCCGATCCTTAATTATGTGAAGTGATCTCGTCCTCATTGTACACATGTAGTTTGTACCTCGTACACACTCGTCAATCACATTATTTAAAGATGAAAGCCTTCATCATAGAAAAAATACTAAAAAAAAAAAAAAAAAAAAAAAAAAAATTATCTGTGGTCCGTCCGCCGGCGCGCACTGTCCTGACATCTGTCAATCATTCTTTCAAAGCATAAGAAAGGGACTTCGCGATGACCGATACGGGCATCGTATAGTCCCGGCATAGTGCATACAGCACAACACAACTTTTAGAGGGGGTTTAGATAAGGCAATCCATTACACATAAGTAGGTTGATTATCTGGGAAGGGCTGGGATACAATGAGGACGAGATCACTTCACATAATTAAGGATCGGACGTCACTAGGTAAGTTAGTCCGATCTATATAATTATGCTTCGTGATCTCGTCCTCATTGTACACATGTAGATGTTCAAAGAACAAAGTTGTGTTGGTAATAAGTTCAGCATATTGTATAATAGTTGAACATTGTAACTTAACATGTTATTCTAAGTTTTTTACTTACTCATTCATTATAAATGTATTTCTATCTATGAACCAGTCTTCCAGTTACATTAACATAATTTAAAATTCTCTAAATGCTATTAGTTCCTGGAATTCTTATTCAGTCCTGAATCAACTAGTCTCATTAATAATCTAATATGGCACACATCAATTATCTACTTATAATCAGACATTTAACATTGACATTAAAATGTAACAACCACTGTGTATAGAGCACACAGCTTGTGCAAAAGCTCTAGCTTGCACAGGGATTACTAATGGTTGAGAATTTTGTGTTCCAACCAGCAGCTTTTCTTATGACTTCAATGTTGATACCTCCTTCAGAGGTCTTTTAAGTTGAAGTAGAGGCATGTTTGTTTATGTGAATTTGGAAATATCTATTCCACTACTACTTAAATTTTGTTTCATCCATCTACTAATGGTTGCAGTAGAGGTGGCATGAAAAGGTTTTCTCATAGTTCTAATTAATGATTTACAATCTTTTCTTATAGCTACTCTTAGTAAAATCTAGATAGGGAAAAAGGGGCTAGGATACATTCTCTTTAAGAAATGATAATATCAAATTGAGTTGAGATCTACCAGGTGAAGAAGTTTCAATTATTTCTGGAATCTTTATGTAAATGTTATCCTCATTATCAAATGTTATCAATACTAATGAGTGACAAGGTTTGAATTCTATGTGCTGTTAAAAGAGCTAAATGGTTACTTACAAATTTTTTGTTACTTATTGTAAACTAAGGTTTTAGTTAGGAAATAAATTAGATAACCCAACGATACTGGGGTCCCAAACTATTTCATACTTAGGGTTCTTTGGTCTTAATTTAAATATAAGAACCACCCCCTCTCACCGCCCCCCCCCTCCAAAATCTTGACACTATCATATGAGCCAATGTGGGGGCCTAAAACTACAAAAATTGTTTACTATTATTATACAGCGCACTCATTAGGCCATTGAGTGAGCCATATGACAATCCCACAATAAAACTTAGTGGTCAAAAATAATATCACCATGGTGACTGAGCCTAGGAGGGGTCAATATCTTGATTCCTGCAGAAGGAAATCTGCTGATTTAGAGTAGATTCATATTGTTTTCTTGTTTTGGAAGCTATTAATTAAAAGGATCAGACTTCCTCTTCTCAGGAAAGCGTTCTTGATAATAATATGGCGGCAATCGGTGTGAGACCGTGCATCTACAGATCATGTAAGTACCTGGGTCAGGTAGCCATGATGTGTCATTCTGACACTTAGTAGTGGAGCTGCTTGCAAACAGGGTCAATGCGGGGCTGACACAGTTTAACAACAAATGAGTTGTGGGCTGTATCACATCACTTCCATTCAATTTTTATTCTAGGTTGTCTAGGTTCTACATTTGCCATAGTGTTTTCTTTGGACTAATGTAAGATGCATAAACCCATATATTTTGTTTTTCCTCTCACCATTGCTACAATTAAAGTCTAGTTAAGCTATTTAGATAAGTAAAACAAGTACCACCCATCTTATGATGATATAGGCTATGACATTGTGATATCTATTCTAAGTAATTCCTCACAGTATCTGAGTTTGCTTGCAAATGTTTTGAGCCCTACAAACGCTTGAACACTGTTCAAGGTAATTTATACGGAACTTTCTATCATTAGCAGTCCAGTGCCCATGGCTTTTGATATCATTACATACCAGGCCCCAGCCAGTTTGAAAAGCATCAGAGAATATTTCTCAGACAAAGTCAAGTTGTTTAATCTTATTGTGATTTGTTGAAATGTGAAACAACCAATAACCTTTGCTAATAGATGATTTTGAATTTGATTCTAGTTTTGTTGAACTTGCAAATACCTAAATGATTTTGAATTTTAATTTGAATCTAGTTCTGGCCTTGTTATTTTCATTATTGTTTTTAAGGCCACCATATTTTACAGTTGGGCATGCTGTAACAAGAATACCTAATAATTACGCAAACTCTATTAATTGCATCTCATTTTTATGGAATAAAAGATAAACTATCTTTTTCTGAGCAAGTGAAATGGCAAACTGGACTGAATCTAACAAAAAACCTAGATACTGGCAGCACTGTCTGGGCTCTAGGACACACTTTTCAGTATTAATAATAAATCTTAGATTTTTTAACGCAGTTTGAGTAGTAGATACATTCTAACATTTTACATACTTGAATCGGCAAGACACAGAATATTGTCAAGATATATGTGACAGAAAGTGACACTAATAACTTCAGGTGACAGCCACCTGGCTTCGTGATTTGTAAATACAAATATATACTGGAGATACCTCTAAGATATTTATTTTCCTATGGGTAATAAATAATATGCATTTATTATAATTATCTATTGTAGGCAAAGAGTATACTGTCCTTAAATCTACCAGTTTAGTTCAGTGTGTATACCTACTTATTGTATTTTTAATCTCAAAGTGCCATTTAATTTTGGGGAAAATTATAAAAAATTATTATTGACAGTAGAACATGTTTCTATGGCACCTAACTGTAAGAGATTATTAATAATAATAAAATAATAATAACCATTTTATTATCAGGCAACTAGGCCCATACATAAAATACAAAACATTATCTAATTTTTTAGGAAATTTGTATGGATATATTAAGATTGCTTTCTTTTTGAATGAAGTTTTTATTCAGAAGTTTCAAAAGGAAACTCAGTGAAAGGTAGTTTATATTAGTCCTTGATTCACTCATGTATGATTGGATTACTAGTAATAATATTACATACTTCAGAAAAATACTATCTACCATTGTGTATCTGAGCTAGTTACAGTTCGGTTCCAGTACCGTTTGATGTCATTGAATTTATCTTGAAGCCCGACCAGGTAATCAGATAATTAATATCTGTTTGTTCCATCCATTCTTTCATTTCCTTATTAAGGCTGGGTAGCATTAATGATCTCCGTGTGATGCAATGATTATGATAATGATGATGATATGATCTAGATGGCGTTGTGTGAAATGTCCAAGGATATTTATTTATTTATTTATTTTTTATTTATTTATCATGATAAATGTCACAGTAGTATATCTGAGTCACTTAACGTTTTGATTTGATGCACTCCCTTGTGAGACTATTAAACTGTTAAGGACTTTGCCAGTGGATTTAATGGCAACAGCCATTGTAATCCGCTGCAGTTGATTCCACTTTCATTTACTGTTTCTGCCACTAAGATTACAGGTGTTTCATACTTCTTTTAAATGTTTTGCTTCTTAATTGCTATCTGTAATTGGTGACCTGACCACCATGTGGCCAGACTGCCGTGCTGTTCCATAGGTAAGGTAGCCAACTGTACCACCCCCCTCTTCTCTGAGTAAATTGTCAATACTTGAAGGTAAGACTTTAGGTTGTGGTATAGATACCATTACAATCACAGCCTCCTTCTAGTTGTATTGTAGTAGAATTTAAGTATTAACATAGTATATTTAAGTTAGATTGTATACAACATCTAGAATTGTAAGTATTTTGGAATTTTAGAAATACAACTGGAAGTTGTCTGATAAATAAATCAATTAAAATTGGCAGCATTGAGTCCGGCTGCGTCGGACTCGGTCAAGTGATACACAACTCCTTGAACGTGTTCGACTGTAGTGTATTCCACATAAGCGGGCTTCATACTCATCTACAAAGAACAATTGAAGTTCAGTTCCAGACTGCATACATCTAAATCCACGGCTAACCTCTCGTGATAGCTCTAGGGACACAGCAGGGACGTGTTTTTAACACTGAACGTATTATACCATCGGCTAACCTCTCGTGAAAGCTCTTGTGGTGTCGTTCTTTTGCAAGTATACAGCATATTTAATGTTCTCATGGTTAACCTCTCGTGAAAACTCTTAGAGACTCCTAGGGGTCTAATAGCAGAGACGTGTTTTAACACTGAACAAATAGACCATCGAATAACCTCTCGTGAAAGCTCGTATGGTCGTTCTTTTGTAAGTATACGGCACAGATAATGTTCTCATGGTTAACCTCTCGTGAAAACTTTTAAGAGACTGCTAAGGATCCAACAGAGGCGTGTTTTTAACACTGAACGTATATACCATCGGCTAACCTCTCGTGAAAACTCATGTGGTGTCGTTCTTTATTAAGTATACGGCACAGTTAATGTTCTCATGGTTAACTTCTCGTAAGAACTGTTACAAGACTGTTAAGCATCCAGGATGGACGTGTTTTTAACACTGAAAGTATAGAGCATCGGCTCGTGTGATGTAGTTCTTTCGTAAGTATATGGCACAGTTAATTCTCATGGTTAACCTCTCGTGAAACCTAGAGAGAGACTGATGTGCATATTGCGGCATCCAAGGTAAATTATAGGAAAATGATTTAAAATAAAGGCAAATTGTTAGGTGTATCAAGAAACTTACTTGAGTTTCAAGACGACTCCGTTTTCGCTTTTCCACTCGATTTTCCAGATCTCGCAGACGTTCGTTCAGCTCCTCCATTTCCTTGTCTCGGATTCTTCGATATTTTTCCATTTCGTTAAAATTTTTCTTAAGTTTTTAACGAAAAACGTGATCAACGCGCGGCACAAAAAAGTACAATGATTGACAGATGTCAGGACAGTGCGCGCCGGCGGACGGACCACAGATAAATTTTTTTTTTTTTTTTTTTTTAGTATTTTTTCTATGATGAAGGCTTTCATCTTTAAATAATGTGATTGACGAGTGTGTACGAGGTACAAACTACATGTGTACAATGAGGACGAGATCACGAAGCATAATATACATCTAGATCGAGCCACCGCGTGGCCGGTCATGAGACAGCAATATAATACTTTTTCTAGGTTATGTGGTATGAGAAATGAGGTTTAACGTAAGAAATCTTCCATATTTTGGACTGAAACCCATGTCAATACATTCGCACAATGTAAAAACTGTACAAAAAAGTTAAATTAATCGACGCAAGATAAATTTTGTAACAGTGAAAGTACTTTTTTTTTCTAACATTCAAAAGTTTGCAATGCAAAAATACGGCACGCCGTATGGGACAGAAGATACGATGCTTTGTCTCAATTTTCCTACTTATTTCGTATAACTGTGTCTCACTTCCACACTACACACTGTAATCATGGCCACGTATCGACACCTTGTCGTTTTATGACGTGCAAGTGACATTCAAACTTAAGGCGCGATTCCATTATGCAAGTTAACAAACCTGCATACTAGCTACAACTTGTATGAGAAACTTGTTTGAACTTGTACATTTTTTTATTCAAGTGACGCGCAAACGTTAGTTGCACGCATAGACTTATAAAAAAAGATGGACTCCACGCCACGAATATCGAAAGTGAAGCACCGTACCGATCTATGTGTGCATGATTTGAGTACCTGCAAAGACGGCGTCGCCTGTGTCACGTAATGGCGGCCGGTCGGCATACTATGATGTAAATGTGTGCGCGAGGCGTGTTTGTACAAAACGGTCCGGCAAACTTACTGTGCTTCACTATCGATATGCGTGGCGCGGAGTCCATCTTTTTTTATAAGTCTATGGTTGCACGTTTCAAATTGCGAACGAGTGACGTTTTGTTGTCTTTTGATGTAATTGTTGAACATCTCCACTTGTATGCAAGTTAAGCCTGCATGCAATTTGCACACTCTCGAAAACATTTTTCCAATGCAAGCAACTTGTACGTAAATGTGACGTCATACTTGCATGCAAGACTTGCCTAATGGAATCGTGGCTTTAGGGCGATAAAGCAATTACGTGGTCGACTACACCTGCAGGCGGAATTACAGACGCATTAAACTTTTTGAGATATTATCTAGTAGGTATGCAATTTTTTGTGTTAAGTATATCCTAGCTATAAGTTAATGGTCGGACCAAGGTGAATGTAGGCAGGCTAAGGAAGCACTCCCTGCCATTCATGGCCGCCTCACGAAACAGGTTCTCCGACTAACTAAACAACAGCTGCATATAGTTACAGCTGCTATAACTGGCCATGGGTCATTTAATAAACACCTCTTTATCATAGGAGTCACAGACAGTCCGCTGTGCAGGGCCTGCGTGGAGGACGACGAGACAGCAGCTCATGTGCTTCTAAACTGCCCGGTGGTCGCCGCATACAGGGCAAAGTACTTCGGTAACCCAGGTACCCTCCGTGAGGTTGTCAGTAAGATCAAGGCGCTGCTGGCCTTCTTTGAGGAGCTGGGGTGGATCGAATGATCGATTTTCCCACCCAAACGCAAAATACGCGCATTGACGTGGAGTTGCGGATACCAGCCCGTATTACCTAAGTTAATGGTTCCTACTTGCTGCGCCCTAACAGGGTCATGCATTCATAGGTTTAGCATAGTCATAGCCTGTAACTGTGTTTAAATTGTGCGATAAATAATTCTGTCAATGAGTCTGCAGCCCGTGCAGTTGGCGATAACAGTTTTAAGGCACACCATACGCCTATTTAAAAGATAAATAATAAAATACTCACTTTTTGATAAATTATGAATACTGTTGTAGTAATCAGTATCACTATAAATAGACGCATTAAATGCAAAAACAGTTGAACATAATAAAAAGTAACACAATAGCAATATCATGTTTGTGAACTTTCTTTTTAAAATATTTAATAAAATTTCAACTGGTAAAACTGTATTGTGTGTACTTATTTCACAAAATGTATGTTTCAAATGATGATACAGGTATAATTCGTTGTATATAAGGCATATTTTAAAGTTATCATTGTAAAAAATTAGCTTACAAATTGGTTTGTCACACGGTAGTGTGTCGGCCAAGTTCGTAAAAAGTGGACGACGACGTTGCCGTCCGTCCGCGTATTTAACAAGCCACTGACTGGGAGCAATTTTCAACCTGCTGAATCATAATCTATTTGACCTATACACTTATAATTTTGTGCGTCCCCAATTACCTAGAACTCAATCTTTCATAAAAAATCCAGAACAGAATCTTTCATTAAAAAAACCGGTCAAGAGCGAGTCGGACTCGCGCACCGAGGGTTCCGTTCCGATTTCTGAAAAAGTGTGCTATTTAGAGACATCGTTTTATTTTTTTTGTAATCTTTACATAAACTTCTATTACATAGAATAATTTCAGATTTTCCTCTTAGCAAACTTCGGAGATAAGGGGGGGAACGGTATTTTTTTACATTTAAAGATACATCAAAAGTCGAAAACAATGCGGACTAAAAAAAATAAAAAAAAAATTGAGAATGTGCAAACAGCGCTCTTTTATAAGATACCCCACATGCCCTAGTAGCCCCAGTTTGAATTTTTAAGACCCCCTTTCAGTCCCTGTTGCAAAAAAAGTATAAATATTTTTCTTTTTTATTTGCAAAATAGTTGGGTAAACGTCATCTAAAGCTGTTCCAAATTTCAAGTTGATAGCAGTAGTAGTTCTTGAGATATCCAGCTGTGACAGACAGACAGACAGACAGACTGACTGAGTCGCACCATAAGGGTTCCTTTTTTACCTTTTTGGTGCGGAACCCTAAAAAGAATACAGATTTTTAAGTTTTTATTTTCCTCCTCGAAATGCTCTAAGATTCTAGATAAGATAAGATAATAGTAATAGCCTAAAGCTTAGAAACTTGAAAATTGGCAATCAGTGAAAATCATTAACCCTCTTGCAGGATGATTTGGAGTCTTTCTCTCTTTTATCAACGAGGCCAACAAAATTCCGCACGTTCTTTTTTTCTGAACTTGGCTAACTCTTCACATTAATGTTGTCAGTGGGATATTAGTAACAAAGCTCCGTTGTTGGTTTTCCTATTGGAAGTTACTTCCTCCTTATTGTTGCGACTTGTGACGCTAAAGGTCATAGCACACATATCAACTCGGAAAGGGATCGTCCCCGTATCGGCTTTCGCCGCGCCGTCAAACAGGCGTCAACCTAACGTAAGCACGTAACCAAAGCGGACCAGCAGCTCCGATACGTCAACTCGGCTACAGCTAGGCGACGCCGCGCTTACGTCAAAAACAAATAATGAACATTTTAAAAATTAAGAGTAAAAAGTTCATGACCAATTATAAAATAGGTGGAATAGGTTACAACAGCAAAAGATGTACTCTGTGAGAATAGTGTGCTGCAGGCAGGCCGCGGGAGGGGTGAGGGGCAAGGGTGGACGAAGAGACGTAAGCGAGGCGACGGAGAGGCGTAAGCGCGAGGACTGCTGGTTGACCACGCGCCACACCGCGGTTCGTGAGCTTGTCGAGCTTGTCCCGAGGCGAATCGTTTACGTTACGATTCCGATTAGTGTGCTTTTCAGTAGGGAGTTTCATATAAAGAATACTAAACGGCTCGAGTTGATACGGTTACGTTCCGTTTCCGAGTTGAAGTGTGCTATGACCTTAATGCCCATTTCAGTCGCTCCATTCGCGATGTTGGACTTTCAACTTTCGGCGCTGAGCCGAGCGTTTAAAACCCAACAGCATGCTTTTATTTAGGCATCCAAGCGCTAAATGTACAGTACTGTTTGTTTTGTTTCTGTACCTACCATTGAGGTTCAATGTAAACTAGTAAGGCGTGTACGCACGAGCGAACAAAACATGGTGAACACGACCAACGAACATGGATCATCTGAAGAAACTCAGGCCGCTGTTGAACATTTAAAGTGTTCGATGTTCGTGTTCACCATGTTTTTGTTCGCTCGTGCGTACACGGCTGTGTCAACCCCGCGAACACAATTGCGCAACATTTTGCTGTCCCAAAAACTAAAGATGCCGATGTGACAACCGCGGTGTATGGATGTTTGCTGTGCCGGCAACATGTTGTCTAGTTTTCATTGAATCTCAATGGTACCACACTATTTATGTATCAACCACGACTGAAAATAACGGGTGATTCATTTGCTGTGCCTGCGGTCTCGCTCACGTAACTATAAATTTTATTGGCATTATAATTTGATAGTAACCTTTATTTAACATCCATCATCAGTCTAAGCAGTCCACTGTTGGACATAAGCCTCTCATCCGGCTGCTACCAGCGAAGACCGTCGCTCCAACTAACTTGGGAGCGCCCTACCCTCGTTCAGAGAGCGTAGACGGGCTGCGCGGGAATTGAAAAATGATTTCGATAAAAACTTCGACACTAGTCATTTCCCTAATTGTGTACGTATTAGTCTAACCCTCCCTCACCTCTCGTCTCCCCCCGTAGAGTGCGATAGAGACAACTGCAGCTCAGAACGATTTTACCTATAGAAAACCTTGACCGATCGACGTTTCGTATTCTCCTGTTTTCTCCTCGAAACCTAAGCTAATTAAATTATATTTGGTATCAAAATTTAAAGGAAGAATAGATCTATGCCCCTATTACTTGTTTTTATTTTAAAAACTTTTCAATTTTCTTTGGTAGTCGTCTGATTACGTAGGTAAAAACGGGGTATTTTTTAGGTTTTTGGTAAGTCATATTTATTTTTGTAATAAATTTTTTGAAAAAAAAAATGACAGGGGCATGCTTTCAATAGACCTGGATTTTTATAAATAAAAACGATTACTCTAGAGGCATTATCCAGGAAGAGAATAGGGGAATACATTTGTATGGAAAAATGCAGCCCGTCTACGCTCTTAACGTCCATAGCTGAGCATACCCCCAATGCCAGCCACAATAAAGATACCTCTTCAAGAAGTGGTGATCGCAGTGATGGAGGGTCTCGTGGTTAAGTTAAAGCTACGCGTGTCTATCGATCGAAGGTTACGTAAGCCACCCTTGCTGAGTTCCATCAGATGAGTGACCATCCACTTCATACCGATACCTTCGTGCCTCGGAAAGCACGGTAGGCTGTCGGTTCCGGCTGTCATTCGTAGATCTCTGTTGTTACGGGTAGTCAGAAGCTCGAAGTCTGACAACCAGTCTGACAAAGGGTATATGTTACTTACCCAGTAGCCAAGTTGTGGAGGTCCATGGGCACGTGGGCAGACGCTCCATGTATAACACTAGTATTCAGATGCATCTGGTTAGACTGCCGACCGCAACATAGTTGGCAAAAGGTAAGCTGATGATGAGTGATGATCGCAGTATGTTCTTATTAACAGACACAGACTGCTGCACATCCCCTCAACATAATCCACTAATCACAACTTGCGACACCCCCGGGTAGAGATGGCGTGGTCTTTCATTATCAGGAATGAAACGATAAACATTAAAAAAAAACTTAAAACTCAAAGCAAAAATTCATAAACTAAAATCACTAATCCGTGCACAATTAAATGTTATGTAAGTGTTGAACTGCCTGTCTAGATGTATTGTTTGCTATTTTTATTTATGTATTTATTTATTTGTTTTTTTTTTTTGCTTCTTTGCTTTTTAATAATTATTTTCATTGAATTTACATTCAAATGGTACCATTAATTAATGTAATCTATTTGTATAACTTTAGTTTAGTAATAATTTATAATTTTGTGTTTGTTTCTATCGTATGATGTGGTCTCCTATAATTGAGGGAGCACATAGATTTCTGTTCTTGTTCTTTGTAATATAGCATGTAAGATGTATTCTTTGTTGGAGATCCTAATAAAATAAAAATAAAACAAGGCGTCAAAAAATTCATCCGCATCGCTGTCGGCTGGTACTGTACCCAAGAGACTGGCGGCATTGCCACGTTGTATGGCAATGCTAATCCTCTGGCCAAGGTAAAAGCCAGCCCTTGGGTCACGGGAAGCAAGCAAGGCATTATAAGCATACTAACTTTTGCCCGCGGCTTTGCCCGCGTGGATGTCAGAAAATATCCCAAGGGAACCTGCTACCGGGAATTCCTCCCTTATTCCTTGTCTACATTATAAAGGGAACCTCTGTGCAAAGTTTCAGCTTTCTAGGGACAAGGGTTTGGGCTGGGCGTTGATGAGTCAGTCAATCAGTCAGTCAGTCAGGACTTTTCTTTTTATTTATACAGATAATTCAATTAGACCAATTACAGGCACTTTTGAATTTTCAAGGGGTCGGTCAATGAGATGAAGCTAGTTGCCCATTCCAAAGCGTAGTTGGTACCCATGGAGAAAAACGGCCAAGAAACTCTTTTAAACCAAAATATTGTTACAAAATATTGGTAACATTATTCAAGTTGAAATTATACGTGTGAGAACGATGCAGAAAAACGTGAACATTAGAAGGGGCCATAGTAAAAATTTTAAAAAAAAACCGTCTTCAAAAACCTAGCGAGAGACCTACCCCCCGGTAGGTACAGTGGACCGTGGGGCACAGTGAATCCACTCATAGAATTCCTTATCTATTTGTTACACATAGACCGCACACCGATGGTTTTTTTACCGATGGTTGGTTTCGTGAGTCGGGAACAGATGAAGGATGCGATCGATTTTATTTTGGAAAGAAATAAAATTAGGAAAGTTGTTGCACTAAAAAATACTCCGTAGACAACTTTGCAAAGATATTATAAGAAGGTTTTTATTTCTTTTTAAGTTTCGAGAATTTATTAAACAAATAAATCTTTTATTTCATATTTATATTCAAACAGTTCACTGTAACCCATTAAAAAAAGCATGTTAATTCCATGTGTTGCTTCACTGTACCCCACTACGATCCACAGTACCCCACATGAAGATCCAGTGTAACAAATGTGGGGTACACTGGATCTTCTGGATCTGGATCATTTCCCAACTTTAAAAAAAAGTTTGATGCCAGAAAAATATTCATGTTATTGCTAAAGTTGAAATAGATTTCAGTAGCCAACATCCCGTTCTATCAAATAAAGCCGAATTTTTTAAAATTTATTTGTTTTTTTTTGCCGTTTTTTTACATAAATGGACTGCTGCG
This sequence comes from Cosmia trapezina, assembly GCA_905163495.3. NCBI lineage: Eukaryota > Metazoa > Arthropoda > Insecta > Lepidoptera > Noctuidae > Cosmia > Cosmia trapezina. The sequence goes on along the minus strand of LR991049.1, from coordinate 3,597,998 downwards.
AAAGTCCATTTACGTAAAAAAACGGCAAAAAAAAAACAGCAAAAAAATACCAGCAATGGATGTTGAAATACTCTAACGAACGACGCGTGAAATCAGCTGATCACTTTCTGTCTAGCTACAGAGTTCATCGAACTCACTGCATACCTATTACCTACCCCTCCCAACCAGTAACAGACGCTCCGATTTGTGCACAAAAACACAAACAAATCAGGGTTATTAGATTCCCATAACGTTCCTGAAATAATTTCATGTACCGGTCATCTTAGTATGATATACTGAATTTACCCCATCAGTCTGCGGAGGGCTGTCCCTTACACCCTGTATAGATCACGTTAGTGTAAGAATCATCAAAATTGGTTAGTAGGTACATTCATTTTTGAGAAAATCGTGGACATACTACACACAGGACAGCTAAGATATCCCCAGTCCCAATCAAAGTCAAAGCCAGTGACGACGGGCGCCCCGTTCCCGAACATGACGGAGGAATCAGCACCATTTAACTCAACCATTTTGAAGGGAACCGAATGATCCAACACATACGCCATCATCAGTGAGACATTTGAGTGAGCATGACATACTCTCAGCCGCCATAAGGCACATTCAAGTCAGTGATATCTAGGCATACCTACCATTGTGTTTGTATTTAATTACCTAACCATTAATTGTTGGGGTGTTTCCACTTATTGAAAGTAATGCATCATTCAAACCTATTTTGTGGTTATCCTGTTCGCAACCGAAAGATATACTTCATAATAAAACGAAACAAAATTAACAATAATTTATTTATAATGTCCAAATTATGTAACCAAGCTAACCGCGCGGAGGAAACAGTTATGAGTTTATGACTACAAAATAAATTAATATTCGTGCCTACTTCAAAACCGTGAATCGTTTTTTAGGGTTCCGTACCAAAATGGTAAAAAAGGAACCTTCATGGTGTGACTCAGTCTGTCTCTCTGGCTGTCTGTCACAGCAAAAAAAAAAAAAGCAAAGCTAAAGCTATCAACTTGAAATTTGGAACAGTTTTAGATGACATTTACCAAACTATTTTTCAAATAAGAAAGAAGTAAAAATATTTTTATTCTCGTTATTATTTATTTATTCTCGTAATATGAAACTCCTTGGTGGAATTCTTATAATATATTTTATGGAAATTAAAAAAAAAAACCGTAAAGAATACGCACGGCGCTATACAACGGAGTATGCGGTAAAATAGGTACTTAGGTGAGAGTACTTATTTTACCGCACGTTCCGTTGTATCGTGCGTAATTTTTAACATTCGAACAATGAATACAGGCTTCGTAAATGCATTTTTGAGCAAATGTGTTGAAAAACATTGTATGACACACGTGAGGAAATTGGTATTTACAAACTCGTGACTATGGTAAGCCCGAGAAGAAAACTCGTTTGTAAAAACCAACTTGCCGCACTAGTATCATAAATAACTATTTTTTTTTTGTAACAGGGACTGAAATGGGGTCTTAAAAATTCAAATTGGGGCTACTAGGGTATGTGGGGTATCATATGAAAGGACGCTGTTTGCACATTCTCAAACATTTTTTTATATTTTTTTAGGCCGCATATTTTTAATGAAAAATGTAAAAAAAAAATACCGTTCCCCCCCCCTTATCTCCGAAGTTTGCATAGATAAAAATCTGGAATTATTCTATGCGATAGAAGTTTATGTAGAGATTACAGGAAAAATAAAACGATGTCTCTAAATAGCACACTTTTTCAGAAATCGGAACGGAACCCTCGGTGCGCGAGTCCGACTCGCTCTTGACCTGTTTTTTTAATAATGTAGAAACTGAACACTCTCAAAGTAAACAGTTATGACCCCAGAACTCGGAAATCAAAATTAAAGTAAATGGCCCAGTGTTTCTTTGCTGCTCATGCCATATCGCCATGAGGCGTCTTCGCCAATACAGGGGTGCCAAACCATCAATCTGCCTAGCCTTTTCCCAACTATGTTGGGGTCGGCTTCCAGTCTAACCGGATGCAGCTGAATACCAGTATTTTACATGGAGCGACTGCCTATCTGACCTCCACAACCCAGTTACTGGGTAATACAATACTCCTTGGTAAGACTGGTTGTCAGACTTTCGGGCTTCTGACGACCCGTAACGACTGTCAAAGATCCACGAATGACAGCCGGGACCAACAGCTTAACGTGCTTTCCGCGGCACGGAGGAATCTAGGTATGTAAAGATGGTCACCCATCCGCGGACCAACCCTGGCAATCGTAGCTTAGCGGCGTAGTTTTCACTATGCTACGGAGTAGCTCACACTGCTACGGCGTAGGTCACACTGTGCTACGGCATAGCTCACACTATGCTACGGCGTAGCTCACACTGCTACGATTGGATTGGGTAGGAACTCTGTATTCGCCAGTAGTCGGTTGCTAAGTCAGACAGCGCTTAGCTGTGTCTGTGTACAATACTGACAGTCAGCCGCACCTGGTTAGACTGAGAGCCGAACACTGCATAGATGAGAAAAGGCTACGATGAATGTATTATGATCTGAGGACATTTTGTATTTGGTGCAAAGCTTCTATGAAATGACAGAGAATATTAGTTAATTATGCAACTGACGTATAATAAGGGGTATTAAAACACGAACGTGGGGTGGTATAGTATCACATGAGTGTTTTAATACCTAATGATGTACAGTTGCATACAAGACTTTATCTACATCCATGTTATCAATCCTCTATAAAAGCTTCTGAAACAGTTTTTTGCCATACTAATACTCGTATCGAACATGGCGGCCGGCGTCATAGTATACGACGTGAATTCGAATAAGTTCTTTTTTTAAATTACGGCGTTGTTGTTGTGAAACGCGCGTGCATTACAATGTTCTTTTTTTGAAAACGAGTTGCATTATGAAATTCAGTACAACATTATAACACCGTTTGGATGCTATTGTGGTTACCATGGTTACTATGACACTGGCTGTTTTAATGTTGGCAATAAGCTAAATGTTTCAGAAACTTTTATAGGGAATTTATAGCATGGGTGCAGATAAAGTTTTATATGCAATGAATAAAAGGTTTTTTTTATATCTTAGAGCTTTTATTCCAAAAGTTAATTCTATTTTAAATAGATAATATATTTAGTTAAAGCTTTTCTCATGATAATTATAAATGGTCAGGCCATAGATGCAAATAACCATTCTACATTGACATTTTTTTTTCGGGAATATTATGTAGAATTTAAACATTACATAAAAATATAAGTGATAATTTTATAAAATATAAAAGAGATTATACATTTCTTTATGCAACTTCACATATAGGTACACAGAGTGTAAAATAAAGCTACTTATTTCTACAGAAAATAAATCAAAACTACATTTATGATAAAAATTAAAACAACAAATTATATCTTAATATGATATAACTAAAACTCTTAATAATAAAAATCTTTATTTATTTATCATAATATTAAAAGGCGTAGAAATTTTGTAATTTTCTTTTCAAAAAACAAATTTACATGTAAAGTGATCCATCAACTACTAATTAGGAGTCAGTTTTTCATAGTAAAAACAAACGGAAATTATCAAAATTCAAATAATTTAATGCGCGCGCGCTATGCGCGGAAATAATATAATTATATTTGTAACATCGATAGCCCCTGAACTTAAAATTCATACAATCACATCACTAAACCAAATAAAAAAACTTATATCATAATCATTTTATTTGACCACATCCATCCTTTTTTTTTTTTTTTTTTTTTTTTTTTTTTTTTTTGAGGGTGGGAAATCATCAAATAACTTCTCCCGCTCTGGGTGGAGCGGGAGGGCGTGTCAGACTTTTACTGACTAAAACCCACCCGTGTTCCTTCAGTTGCCTATGCCAGGGCCGCGGTAACCCTTTCAGACAACCCGCGACCCCAGCGGCGTCGGCCCTATTGGGCCCCGTCACTTGCTGACATCTCTTTGAGGCGCGCGTGGAACACAACGCGCCGTCGACTCGGGCCTGGTCCTTACCGGACGGCGAGCTACCCGCTGCTCACCGTCCGCAGGCCCGCGCCTACGGTGGCCGGAAATCGCCCCGCGATTCCCGCCGCCCAGGGCGTCTCCTGCGGCGACTGAGGGCGTGAGGCTGCCTCTCCCTCACGCGTTCCGCCTCCTCCTTCGCGAGCATCACTGCTTCGCAGAAGGAGGTGACGGCCTCCCATGCACTCTCGCTCCGCACCATGGCCTGGACCAGGCTCGGACGCGAGAGATCGTCGCCGCCGATCGCCTCCGTGAGAACACGGCGGTGCTCTGCCCAAGCCGGGCAGACCTCCACTGTATGCTCCACCGTGTCCTCCGGGCGATCCACACAATGGAAACACCCGGGCGTTTCCTCCCGCCTTATGCGAAACAGGAACCTCCCGAAACAACCGTGTCCGGTGAGGACCTGCGTCAGGCGGAAGGTGAGGACGCCGTGGCGCCTCTCTAACCACTCCTCAATCCATCCTGCTGCTGTAATTGTATATTTCAGCCACCTTCAGTCACTTGAGGAGGAATTTCCTCATAGTGGTGTTCCTCTATTTTCGCGATCTCCTGATCACACTCTCTTCTAAAGAGCATGTTCAGGTAGAACGGCTCAGTATGCTGAAAAAAACAAATCATATTTAATTTATGAATGTTAGGTTTTATATGAATTCCACTTGGTCATGGTCTTAGTCAATTTACTACAATGCATTTTGATACATTCAGCACAAAACAATATATATAATTCTTTTATTATTTGATCACAACCGTTGCAGAAAAACATACAATGCGTGCCAGTAAAGATGAGACTTGACACACCACGTGGTTTGAGTTGCGGAGTACAGGATTTTAGGTCTCTTTAGCGGTATGAGGTCTGAGCGCGGGACGGGACCGGACGTCATCGGGGCGGCGGTAAGAGCGCGGGAGGCGCGGTCAAGACTCATCTTTCGTGGCGCGTATTGAACTTCATGGAGCCAAAGGCATCATGGGAGTAGTACCTCCCGAATTGTGTCACTACAAACGTTATTTTAAGGTGCATTCTTAGTACAATGCACCATAAATATTCGTAGTAATCATTAGTATCATTACAGATATCTTTCTTCTCTTTTTTTTACTAGCCTACTGTGTCCCACTCCTGGGCAAATGCTAGGAGTGGGACTTCTACTCTTAACATTATTTAAATGTACATAGTATAAACTTACGTGGTTCGTTGGTAAGTTGGGTGTGCCTTGTGGACTGGGTTTGACCCAGCACCGTTTCCAAATTGCAACAACAGCTATCAGGGTAAGCGTTATGCCAGATAATGATCCAATTATAATGAATGTGTAGTTTGTAGTGTTTACATCTGAAAACACATAATTTGTCTCTTATTCAGAAGTTTAAAACTGTCACATCATTTATTCACATAAGTACAAAGTCCTCTTCACCTAAAGGTTGTTCAATCTGAGGAACTTTAAAGATTTGGTGGGGTCATCACATCTTCCAAATGTGCGACTTCTGTTATCCTTATTCTCTAATAAGTCCCTATTCCCTATAGTCAGTTTGACAGAATACCAAACTATGAAATCAGGCCGCCAACAGAAAACTCATATATCGTATTTTTCTAAAAGCGATCTTCAAATCGATTCGATCTACATAGTCCTCACATGATCTGACCAAGATTATGTCTGGACATTAAAAGAGACTTTTAGACGTTTATTTTGCCATTTCTTTTCAGGGTAGCCAGTTAGGAAATGTCGACTTCATCTAGCTTATTTTTTTAATATTTTTAGGGTTCCGTACCTCAAAAGGAAAAAACGGAACCCTTATAGGATCACTCGTGTGTCTGTCTGTCTGTCTGTCTGTCCGTCTGTCCGTCTGTCACAGCCAATTTGCTCCGAATCTAATGGACCGATAAAGTTAAAATTTGGTACACATATGGATTTTTGTGACCCAAACACGTACAGCTAAAGTAAATATATAAATTTTGAATATGAGAGTCACTTTTAGGGGGAAAATAAGAATATTAAAAAAAAAGCTTTGTAAACTGTACCGAGTGACATATCAAATGAAAGGGCTTACTATGAGGGTTTCAAATATATTTTTTTTATAATTTTAAAATTTATTGTGTTAAAGTTATTTAAGAAAATAGACGAAAATTGACCATTCCCCCCACTTATCTCCAAAACTACTGAGCCTAAAATTTTGAAAAAAATATAGAAATTAGTTCTATACCTGTAGATTACAGGAAAAACTATAAGAAGTCTGTGGTCTTAAAATAACATGGTAAATCTATATATATAAAAAAATCTGACACGGTTGGCGCAGTGGTTGAGCGATTGACTGCTGCGCAGCATGTCGCGGGTTCGATTCCCGCACGGGACAAATATTTGTACGACCTACAAGTATTTGTTCCGAGTCTGGGTGTTTTTCTATCTATAATATGTATGTATTTACAAAAAAAAAAATGTATATAAGTAGTTTATCAGCCATCTCGTTACCATAACACAAGCATTAGTTTGCTTAGCTTGGGACTAGATGGCGTTGTGTGAAATGTCCGAGGATATTTATTTATATTTATTTATTTATTTTATTTTATTTAATCAAAGTCCTGACTGAGTCACTGACTAATATACCAACGCACAGCCCAAACCAATGGACCTAGAGACTTGAAATTTTGCACATAGATACCTTATATAGTGTAAACATCCACTAAGGAAGGATTTTTTGAAGTTCCATCCCTAAGGGGGTAAAATAGGGGATGAAAGTTTGTATGAAAAATCCTATCCCTTGAATTAATAGACTTTTAGCACGAATATTCATCTAAGTAAATTATAAAGTTTATCATTTTTAGTTTTCCTAAACTACCCCCTAAGGAGGGATGGGGGGTGTCAAAGTTTGTATGGAGGAACTTTAACACGCGGTCCGATTAACTCAAAACTCAGTTTGTATACTTGAGACCAAAAATTAAGACTAACGTGTATTAGGGTTTTCCAAAAATCTACCCCTAAGGGGTGAAAAGTTAATTTTATTACGGAGGATTTTATTGGGGGCTTTGTTAACTCTAAAGTTGGTGTAAATAATGTTTGAGTCAAGTTATGGAAACATACCAGACGATTTTTGAAATTCTTTAGGTATCTGTGTTCGTGAAAACAGAGATACAGTTTATATGAAAAATCTTATTAATTTGGTTAATGAACTTGAAACTTAGCACAAATACTTGCATAAGTAAGTAATAATGTTTGTCATTATTAGTTTTTCAAAACTACGCCTCGAATGAGGTTTAGGGATGTTAAAGTTTGTATAGAACAATTTTAAAGCGCAGTCCGATTAAAAAAATGGTACTTTGAGTCATGTTAGGAAACTTGCCAAACGAATTTTCACCGATTTTGACGGCATATAGCTGATGTTTTAAGGAGTAACTTAGGCTATTTTTATTTTAGAAAATAATTAGGGTTCCGCTCAAGAAAATTAAAATCCATGAACTCAGACAACCACGTACAGCCCAGTACAAACTTACTAAGCCTCCGCTGTCTATTACGGCTATATCAACAAATAATATTAATAAAGCAAAGTTAAAAATTAAAGGGGTCGGTCCCCATACAATAAACTTTTCATTTTGAAAAAAAAATAAAAATTTTAATCTAGCATGTGGGGTGTCAATGTCATTATTTCATCACCGCTGCTCTCAAAACGGTGAAGGAAAACATCGTGAGGAAACCGGCATGTCCTAGAACCAAAAATTCAAAGACATGTGACATCTACCAACCCGCACTGGGCCCGCGTGGTGGATTACGGCCCACTCCCTCTCACCGAGAGGAGGCCTGTGTCCCAGCAGTGGGAACATTATAGGCTGATTATGTGTTATGTGGGGTGTCATCGTCTAGAACTCATTGAGTAGAGTACAAACATATTTTTTTTTATCTTTTAAAATTAAGAAATAGGGGGCCGTAAAAGTTGTAAATTTTAGACCACTTTTGTACGAGCTCTAGCGCAACAATTCAACAAATTAGGAATTTGAAACTTCTTTATACCATGTAAGTACCATGAATACTGTATTTAATCAATAATACTGAAAACGGCGATTCATAAGGTATTTTGTTTAAACATGGGTGATTTTCTGCAACTGAAAAAAATAACCTTGTAATTCACAGTATCATTATAAAATAAGTAAAAAGTTATCTTTGCGATTGTTAAACATATGTATAATATGGTACGGAACCCTTCGTGCGCGAGTCCGACTCGCACTTGACCGGTTTTTTGTTTTTAATATGACTTGTAAAAGTGATTCCGATTCCTATTTACAGAATAAACAATTTCATTTCAAAGAAAACAACATCACGAGACTTGAACATAATTTGTTGCTAAAAACTACTATCGTGTTAATCAAGCTAAACCAATAAACAAAGACTAGAACTCAGTTCATCATCACCTCATCACATAACAGTCCACTGCTGGACATAGGCCTCTCCAATCACATGAGATCATCACCTAGCTTGCCCCCAGCCACCTAAGCTATTCACGGTCTCCTCAAGAACAGTCTCCCCAATGTTCCACGGCATCGGTTCTACGACTGATGTGGGCGGACTGAATAGGCAAGGTGACATGGCAAAGGGCTATATAGGCAAGGTGATATGGCAAAGGGCTATATAGGCAAGGTGATATGGCAAAGGGCTATATAGGCAAGGTGACATGGCAAAGGGCTATATAGGCAAGGTGATATGGCAAAGGGCTATATAGGCAAGGTGACATGGCAAAGGGCTATATAGGCAAGGTGATATGGCAAAGGGCTATATAGGCAAGGTGATATGGCAAAGGGCTATATAGGCAAGGTGATATGGCAAAGGGCTATATAGGCAAGGTGATATGGCAAAGGGCTATATAGGCAAGGTGACATGGCAAAGGGCTATATAGGCAAGGTGATATGGCAAAGGGCTATATAGGCAAGGTGACATGGCAAAGGGCTATATAGGCAAGGTGACATGGCAAAGGGCTATATAGGCAAGGTGACATGGCAAAGGGCTATATAGGCAAGGTGACATGGCAAAGTGCTATATAGGCAAGGTGACATGGCAAAGGGCTATATAGGCAAGGTGACATGGCAAAGGGTTATATAGGCAAGGTGACATGGCAAAGTGCTATATAGGCAAGGTGACATGGCAAAGTGCTATATAGGCAAGGTGACATGGCAAAGGGTTATATAGGCAAGGTGACATGGCAAAGGGCTATATAGGCAAGGTGACATGGCAAAGGGCTATATAGGCAAGGTGACATGGCAAAGGGTTATATAGGCAAGGTGACATGGCAAAGGGCTATATAGGCAAGGTGACATGGCAAAGTGCTATATAGGCAAGGTGACATGGCAAAGGGCTATATAGGCAAGGTGACATGGCAAAGGGTTATATAGGCAAGGTGACATGGCAAAGGGCTATATAGGCAAGGTGACATGGCAAAGGGTTATATAGGCAAGGTGACATGGCAAAGGGCCGGCCTTTGCCATGTCATCTTGCCTATTCTATGGGCTACGTCTCTAGGTTTCTGTCTAATTACCTCCAATACTCAAAGTGTCTCAACCCTAAACGGCTCAAAGATGTAGTTTCCAATAACCATGTAATATTTATTTTCGGATACATGTTTTATGAATTTTTAACGGACTCTTTACGAGCTACCGGCCAAGTGCGTGTTGGTCCACGCACAGTGAAGGGTTCCGTAGTTTGAATGAATGACTCAAACTAATTAATATACCGGGTGTTTCTTTTAAGGTGTCAAGTCAGTGCGAGCTGATAGCAGAGTGTCATACCTTTCGATTTAACCCCCATGTATGTTCTACGATTTTTAGTAGTTTTCGAGTTATATTTTTTTTTCGATATTTTTCCTGATTCAATGAGATGATGGCTTTAAAAAATTATATCTTTTTTTTGGGTCAACATTGAACAAGAATGTACTAAAATCGAAATGTATCTGAAATCTTGTGATTTTCATGTTTTATAATTTATTATTATCTTTGCATATTTTTGTCAATCCTGATATTTACTATTCCTCTACGTTTAAGCAGAGCTCGGTTGATAATAAAAACATACATTTTATACCTACTACTATCCTTAACCACTACCATTGATATGAAATGATCCAAAATAACTCGAAAACTACAAAAAATCTTAGAACACACAAGGGGTTAAATCGATAGGTATGGTACTCGGCTATCAGCTCGCACTGGCTTGACACCTTAAAAAAACATCCTTTAAAGTACTACTACTATGCCTAATTAATTACACATGAATATTTTTGCCTAGCTTTAAGCCAATTTTGTAACACTTTTAAAATAAAGTGGAATGCAAATAAATAATTATATACTTACCAGTATTAGTTGCAGAGCTGTTAGTCGACGTTTTCTTGTTTTCATGTGGCGATGATGAAACGTTAGACACAAAAGTAGTTTTATTGCTTGCTAACTCAGTTGAAGACGTTGTTGTCTTTGGATTTTCACTCTTTCGTGTAACACTTGGAGGACCTGCAATATACAATGTCATTATTTACTCCGGTGCGAGAATAGTTCTTGTGATGGTGCAAAAGGCAGGCACATAGATACCTAATACAGTGTAGGCATCCACTAAGGAAGGATTTTTGGAAATTCCAACCCTAAGGAGGACAATTAGAGGAATGGAAAGTTCTATTGCACATTGCTTTAATAAACTTGATGGAATGTCATCGATACCGCAGCTATGTTTATTTTTAGTTGACCTTATTATGTTAACTATTTCTTTTTGGTCTACCGGGCGTACATACATTGAACAAGTAGAGGGGTTAACCACGGGTTTTCCAATGTTATTGGTCGAGTTAGTTGCTTGATTTTGCCCTTCCGTCGCAAAGAACTCGTTACATCTGTTGGATACATTTAACGGGCATTTTACTTCTTCATTGTCTATCTTCAGTGATATATTTTTACGTCTCTTTATTTTTGTCTTCATTATATTCCACATTGTCTTTACCTTATTGTCTGATTTTTGCATTTGTTTAATATATGTTAGTTTTTTTGATTTTATAACAGTCAATTTTAATATTTTACCAAATAATTTATAGCGTTTTTTTATAACACAACTTTTGGTTTCATTAAAAATAGTTCTTAACACTCTTTTATGTTCGCATGATTTTTTGAGACCTTTAGTAAGCCATCCTTTTTTTGATTTACATTTTATTCTTATTTTTAGGGTTCCGTACCTCAAAAGGAAAAAACGGAACCCTTATAGGATCACTCGTGTGTCTGTCTGTCTGTCTGTCCGTCTGTCCGTCTGTCACAGACAATTTGCTCCGAATCTAATGGACCGATTAAGTTAAAATTTGGTACACATATGGATTTCTGTGACCCAAACACGTACAGCTAAAGTAAATATATGAATTTTGAATATGAGAGTCACTTTTAGGGGGAAAATAAGAAAATTAAAAAAAAAAGTTTTGTAAACTGTACCGTGTGACATATCAAATGAAAGGGATTACTATGAGGGTCTCAAATATATTTTTTTTATAATTTTAAAATATATTGTTTTAAAGTTATTTAAGAAAATTGACGAAAATTGACCATTCCCGCCCCCCTTATCTCCGAAACTACTGAGCCTAAAATTTTGAAAAAAAAAACAGAAAATAGTTCTGTACCTGTAGATTACAGGAAAACCTATAACAAGTCTGTGGTCTTAAAATAACATGGTAAATCTATATATATAAAAAAATCAAAGTCCTGATTGAGTCACTGACTAATATATCAACGCACAGCCCAAACCAATGGACCTAGAGACTTGAAATTTTGCACATAGATACCTTATATAGTGTAGACATCCACTAAAGAAGAATTTTTGGAAATTCCATCCCTAAGGGGGTAAAATAGGGGATGAAAGTTTGTATGAAAAATCCTATCCCTTGAGTTAATAGACTTGAAACTTAGCACGAATATTCATCTAAGTAAATTATAAAGCTTATCATTTTTAGTTTTCCTAAACTACCCCCTAAGGAGGGATTGGGGGTGTCAAAGTTTGTATGGAAGAACTTTATCTCGCGGTCCGATTAACTCAAAACTCAGTTTTTATACTTAACTAAAAATTAAGACGTGTATCAGGGTTTTCCAAAAATCTACCCCTAAGAGGTGAAAAGTTAATTTTATAGCGGAGGATTTTATTGGGGGCTTGATTAACTCTAAAATTGGTGTAAATAATGTTTGAGTCAAGTTATGGAAACATACCAGACGATTTTTTAAATTCTTTATTTGTGTTCGTGAAAACAGAGATACAGTTTATATGAAAAATCTTATTAATTTGGTTAATGAACTTGAAACTTAGCACAAATACTTGCATAAGTAAGTAATAATGTTTGTCATTATTAGTTTTTCAAAACTACGCCTCAAATGAGGTTAGGGATGTTAAAGTTTGTATAGAAGAATTTTAAAGCGCAGTCCGATTAAAAAAATGGTACTTTGAGTCAAGTTAGGAAACTTGCCAAACGAATTTTCACCGATTTTGATGACATATAGCTGATGTTTTAAGGAGTAACTTAGGCTATTTTTATTTTAGAAAAATCATTAGGGTTCCGCGCAAGAAAATTAAAATCCAAGAAATCAGACAACCACGTACAGTCCAGTACAAACTTACTAAGCCTCCGCTGTCTATTACGGCTATAACAACAAATAATAAAAATAAAGCAAAGTTAAAAATGTAAGGGGTCGATCCCCATACAATAAACTTTTCATTTTGAAAAAAAAAAAAAATTAATCTAGCATGTGGGGTGTCATCGTCTAGAACTCATTGAGTAGAGTACAAACATATTTTTTTTTAATCTTTTAAAATTAAGAAATAGGGGGCCGCAAAAGTTGTAAATTTTAGACCATTTTTGTACGAGCTCTAGCGCAACAATTCAACAAATTAGGAATTTGAAACTTCTTTATACCATGTAGGTACCATGAATACTGTATTTAATCAACAATACTGAAAACGGCGATTCATAAGGTATTTTGTTTAAACATGGGTGATTTTCTGCAACTGCAAAAAATAACCTTGTAATTCACAGTATCATTATAAAATAAGTAAAAAGTTATCTTTGCGATTGTTAAACATATAATATGGTACGGAACCCTTCGTGCGCGAGTCCGACTCGCACTTGACCGGTTTTTTGCAATGGAATATATTTATTTAGTTACATTGTGTTTTATTATTGAGATGAAGGATTCGTAATTTTTGTGTACACTATTATTTTTATTTAGTATATTTTCCCAATTTTCTGATTTTAGTGAATTTTTAAAACATTCGACGTTATTTTTTGTATATAATCTTTTTTTGGTATACCAAGTCTTACTTTTGTTATTTGATAAGTCTACGTTTAACTGAACATTTATTGCCTTATGGTCCGATAGTCCATAATCTTTGACAGTTGCTTTGTTTATGAGCGGTGTGTAGTTCGTAACAAGTAGGTCAATGCAAGTGGCTGTTGTCTTGGTTACTCGTGTTGGTTCGCGGATTATTTGTTGCAGGTTATATGAGTTAATCGGATTGCGCGTTACAATTTTTCTATACAAACTTTGAGACCCCCCATTCCCCTTTAGGGGGTAGTTTAGAAAAACAAAAAATCACAAAAATCATAATTTACTTAGATAAATATTCGTGCCAAGTTTCAAGTTTATTAACTCAAGGAATAAGATTTTTCATACAAACAATATCCCCCCTTTTTACCCCCTTAAAGGTCGAATTTCCAAAAACCCTTTCTTAGCGGATGCCTAGGTCATAATAGCTACCTGTGTTCCAAATTTCAGCCCAATCCGTTCAGTGGTTTCAGCTGTGTGTTGATAGATCAGTCAGTCAGTCAGTCAGTCAGTCAGTCAGTAACGCTTTCCTTTTATAGATATAGATGAGTCTTTAACAACAATACAAACTCCTCCGCCTTCGCGGGTTTTGCGACAAAAAATGGACGCTATTTTATATACCTCTGGCAAGATAGACTGACAATAATTTTCATTTTTCCACAATTCGGATAAAGACATAAAATCAGTTTCAGAATCTATAAGTAATTGTTCTATTAATTCTACTTTGTTTCCGATGCTTTGGATATTTTGGAAAATTAGCGTAAACTTAGTCAGTTGACCTATTTTGTTTCTTTGTTTTGTACCATGTTTCGTTGATGCCATTCTATGTTAGAGAAAAAACTGAGAGCCATCACTTGGTTTTCCTTTTGTCGTTGATTGACCCTCTTGTTCGAGATCGTAGTTAGAGGTTGTCATAAGGTTTACAGCAATTATATCTTCCATTTGCCGTTTTATATCGTCAAATATGGTGCGCATCCCATTGTTATTCAGTCTTCCTGTCAAATTGCTAAACATTCTACTGTCATACGTACGATGTAGGTTAGAGTCCAATAGGTATGCGTATGCATATAAATGTGTCATTATATCTAGATACAGTAAGTTGGCAAAGCTTTCTACTCGCCAGTTGAACAGATTTGAACTGCTATTAAACTTGAGGGTAGGTAGGCATAGGATAATATTTGTATTGTCAATTTGTTTCAAGGTGTTTCTTATGTCATAGATTAAATCAGAGTAGTAATTGGTTGTCTTGAAGTCGTCTTCTCCAATTAATATTATACAAAAATCTTCCTTAGTATAGTCTTTAGGCATGTTTTTTGTTCCTTTGAGCAGTTGTTGGATTCCGCAGTTTGTTTTTAGGTAATGAAAGATATTATAACTGTCTATTTTTTCCTCTGCAATCGATAATACTTTAGTAGATTTGTTGGTACTGATGACACAGATTTTATTTTGTTTGCTCTGATTGTGTTGCACTGTAGTAGTGGTATTCATTTCTGGTTCATTTAAAACTATTGATTTGCTGTATTCGTCTACATTTTGGTTGGTCATAATTTTTCCAAGTTTGCATGTAGTGTGGTTTGTTTTACATGGCACAGCCGGTGATATTTTAGAAGTATGTGACATAATATGTGGCGTGGGAGTAAATAAGATATCTCGTTCTTTTTGCGATTTAGGCGTACAATGTTTTGAAGTTGAAGATTTCTTTTTGCTAGGTGTAATTGTCTCACTTGTTAACTTTTTTGTCGCTTTTTTTACTAATTCATACCTTGTGTTTATAATGGCAACTATATTTTTAAGTTCCATATTTTCTACCGAAGCATTTCATCGCGATGTATTACATAAAATTCCTCCTAGTACGGAATCACTTTTTAATGAAGAGTCACTTCAAAAAATTGGGGGGGTGGATAAATTAACGGTATCATCAAAAGCAGTACCTCAAACTAATTCTAAAGATAATTTTTACAAAAATCAAAAACCGTCGACTGGTAAGCAAGCTGATGATACATTTTTTCGTCGAGACAACTACAATAAAAGGCAAAAACATGGCTCACACGCTTTTCAACAAAACAAAAACCGAGCAAGCAACCAGCAAGCCAAACCTAGAGGAAAGAAATCGCAATCGCAGGCTTTCACTAAAAACAAGCGTCGCGAATGATTATCGGACATTTCAAGGCGGTTGTCTAAAGCAATTTCAGTATGCTTGGAGTAATCTAGGTGCGCCAGACAAAATATGCCGGCTGTTGAACGGTGCACGCATACCCTTCATACTAAAACCGCCGCTAATATTTCCAAGTCCCACGGTTCTGAAATGTTACAGAACCAAAACATCTCCCAATATGACCATACAGATTCAAACCTTGTTAGAGTCAGGTGTACTAGAACCTGCAGAACGGACGCCTAGCTACCTTTCTACGTTCTTTCTGGTACCGAAGTCAGATCAGACCTTCCGTCCTTTCTTCAATCTGAAGCAACTGAACCAGTTCGTAATAGCCAAACCATTTCAACTATTCAGTCACTTCCGTGTTCCAAATTTTTTGCAACAACAAGATTGGTTGGCCAAACTAGATCTGAGTCAAGCATATTTTCACGTGGCCATAGCACAGCAGCATCGCAGGTTACTGAGATTAAATTATCATCAAGATCCACATCAGCATCAGCTATTTCAAATGACTTGTTTGCCGTTCGGCCTTTCATCGGCACCCAGAACGTTTGCCTCGATAACCAACTGGGTGGCGGAATTACTGAGGAGTCACAACATCAGATGCGTCGTATATTTGGACGATTTCCTTCTAGCAAACCAGTCAAAATCGCAGTTGGAAGACGACATCGCATTCACGACAAAGATGCTGCATTTACTGGGCTGGACAATCAACTTCGAAAAGTCTGTACTGGATCCGACACAATGCCTCGAGTTTCTCGGCATAACATGGGACACAATACGCAACGCAAAGTCCCTGTCGGAGCCGAAGTGCCTATCGCTACGCAATGCACTTCACCAACAGCTCCAGAGAAGCAAGTGGTCCCTCAAACAGTACCAAACGCTAATGGGGAGACTCAACTTTGCAACGTTTGTGACTCCGAGAGGTCGCCTTCACTGTCGCACTCTGCAATACTACAGTCGACAGCTCTCGGTGAAACACCCGTACCGGCTGATACCTGTCCCTCAACCAGTTCGGTCAGAGATGGAGTGGTGGTGTCAAGCTATAGGAAAATCGATGCCGATCCACTTGAGTTCGGTGACACACCTATTGACTACAGACGCATCAGACATCGGAGGGGGGGCACAACTCAGCGATACAAATATTGTGGGAACCTGGACGAATTTACAAAAGACATGGCATGCCAACAAAAAAGAGATGTTCGCTGTTTACGCAGCTATACGTCAGTACCAACAGCAACTCCAAAATGCACAGATACTGCTGCAAACCGACAATCGGACAGTAGTCTCATATATAAACAAGGAGGGCGGCACAAAATCGAAGAAACTGCTCCAAAAAACCCGACAACTTCTTACTGTTCTAGACAAACAGAACATTCATCTGACGGCACATTATTTTCCGGGCAGATTCAATGCGGAGGTGGATGCTCTTTCTCGGCAGAAGGCTTGCCCAGAGTGGCACCTCACGAGCACGGCAACGAAACAAATCTTTCAAATATGGAGCACGCCGGAGATAGACCTCTTCGCATCGAGAACAGCTCACATAGTACCAAGGTACGCATCATTGGACGTGGACGATCAAGAAGCACAACACCACAACGCATTTTGTAATCAGTGGCACTACAACCTAGCTTGGTTGTTTCCGCCACCAAATTTGATTCCCAGGGTTCTCAGACACCTAAACCAAGTCAGCGTAGACTACATATTGACTGCCCCGAAGTGGAACAAGTTGTTTTGGCTGGCAGATGTTCAACGGCGAGCACGGCATCCTCCTTTTCTGATTCCAGATCTAGCCCGCATTCTGATAGACACCAGAACAGGGACGCATCCACCACAGGTGCAAGACCTACACTTGGAGGCATGCCTGATTTCGGGTGGCCAGATATTTTGACAGACTGGACAGATCAGGAACAAAAACTCCTTATGTCAAGCTGGAGAGGCTCCACAATCAATACCTACAGACCAGCGTGGCGAAGATGGAAGCGGTGGTGTGAGTCGCATTCAATTAATTGCAAATACCCTAATGCGGATCAAGTAGCTCGATATTTAGCACATTTACATTGTGATATAGGTCTGGCTTATAGAACTATTTTGGTACATATATCTGTTATTTCAACTTTCACACACATAAAATCAAATATTGATTTGTCGTTTCTTTATGAAACATATTGAAAGCTATTTCTGTCGCACGAGAGAAATCTGCTAAACCACCTATTTGGAACCCTAAAGTTTTATTGCAATACATGAGTAATTACAATGTTGACGAAAATAATATATTTCATGTATCGAGACATGTGGCTACTCTTTTACTGCTAGCATCAGGCCGCAGGGTTCACGATCTTACATTGTTGCGAATTGATAGCACTAGTTTAGTTGTTGAAGATACTTCTATTGTATAGTTGTGTATAGGTGGTGTAGTTGGCAGAGTTGTAAATAAAAGTCAATCTGCTTTATGTACTCACGGTTTACTGAGTAGTAGGTACACACACAACACAACACAGAATAAAGTCAGAAGAAGAACAGGTAGAACAGTCACAAATTATGATAATCACACACGAAACACAAAGATAAAAGTTATTTTGGATTATTACACACAGTAGGTAGCAAGGTGTCACAAAATAGTCACGCGCGGCCGAGCGTCGCAAAAGCTAGTTTCGACTCGCTATCACTCATCCTTATAATTATAGTGTTCGACTCGGGGTCACCAGTTTAGAGGCATGAGGAACAGGGTGTAAAGTTCACTCATCCTCCATTGAAAAGGGAGGATCCTCCGACCAGACGGGTGTTGTGTCTGGTGGGCCACTGCCCGACGGTTGATGTCGGGACGTTGTATATATGCTAATCGCGTGGTAAACTCTAATTGCGCGATGCAGGTTTGGGTGACGTCATGTCATTGATGCGTAATTCATATGTGGCGATGTAGATGCCGCCACAATTGTATTGTGGCCAGCTTTTGGTTCTAAAACAGACAACCATAACCATAGGCAGTCTGGATGGAGGCTTAGGGAACATCCTGATAAAAAATTAAATTTGATTTTTTGGTTAAGACATTTATTACATATTACTTTAAACCGTCGAGGAAATATACAACATTTATTTATTACAGTAAAGGGGAATATAAAACCTGTCTCTAGAACTGTTATGGCGGATGGGTGAGGTCTCTCTTAAAAGCTAGTGGTATTGATGCAACTCCAGGATCAGTAAGATCTGCAGTAGCTTCTCTCAATTTTGTAGAAAATTTTCCGATTGATCAAATTCTTGCAACTGGTAACTGGAAAATGATTCATACCTTCCAAAATTATTATCAAAGGGAATTGCAAAATGATTCGAATATTCCCAATCAGTCTGTATCTTCTTTATCTAATCATTTTGATGCTGTTTATTGAAAGATTACCATTATTTTTCGTTATTTATTTATTTTGTTATTTAATGTGACTGCAAGCAGTATGTCATACTTGATTAATTATTGTAATACATTTACAAATATACATTATTAATTTTATTAACCCAATTTTTATTTTACATCCATAATACATATTACACATTATAGCGTCGTTGGGTTAAGCGCACCAGGTGATAACAAACACACATCACTCAAGATGGATTCCGGATATTGATACAAAACAAATAATAGAGAGTTTTACATAAAATAAAACTTACCTATTATTTTTTCATCAATATCCGGAATCCAGGTAAGATCTACCTGGTGCATCATGAGTTCCATAATGGCGGTAAATCGTACCATCACCCGGTGCGCGCATATAATACTTAGTACCAATGGTAAGTATAGAGGGCGCCACCAGCGGAGAGGCAAAGGTAATGCTGACAACAGGCTGAAAGACAGGTGCTTGACTCAAGATGGATTCCGGATATTGATGAAAAAATAATAGGTAAGTTTTATTTTATATAAAACTCTCTATTATCTTATCACACAATTGATACTCTTCGCGTTAATCACAGTTACACTTGATTTGACATTGATTTCGACAAATGATATCCAGAAAATTATTTTATAACACATTTGCTCGTAAAGGGCCTCTTATTTCACCAATTTCAATATCGTAATGTTTGTCATTACGTACTTGTGCGTAATCGTAAAGTAAAACGCACGAGTTTCTTTCTAATAAGGTAACACGTACGGTTTATCATGATGCTCCGTCTAAAACCAACGGTACTTTTTTAAATCTTAAGAAAAAAAAGCAAAGAAAGCAAAGCAAAGAGCCACAACATTCAACAACAACAACAACAACAACAACAACACAACAACAACAACACAACAACAACAACATCAACAACATTCAACATCAACAACAACAACAAACAACAACAACATCAACAACAACAACAACACTCAACATTCAACATTTTATGAATAAAATTAACTTTGGGATAAAATAAAATAAATTAAATGTTAAACACTTAATTCTTTGATTTAATTAATTTTGGCAATAAATTACAACCATTTATCTGTAACAAAAACAAAAAAATATAAATTTACTTTAATAATACTGGCTGTTTTTGTGCCTTTGCCTTTAAAAAAAAGCGCTGATGCGTGCGCATCGCTAATTTGTGAACAAGTAAAAATTATTCCGCGCGCTTTTCCTTTTCGCTGTATTGTTTTTATTTGAAAATGTCGTCAAGTAATGATGAATTTATTCATTCGACACCGCCAGAAGTCTCAGAGGCAGCGAAAAAGGCTACTCTAAGCCTCTTGCCCGAAAAATCGACCGATAGATACTTACAAGCGGATCAAAATTTCATCGTATGGAAAACAAGCAAAGATGCAAATTCATTTTCAGAAAGTGTGTTTTTAAAGATATAATCGTTTAAGAAACTCCGAGTTTTATTTATTTCCTCGCAAATATGTTATAAAACGTCGTATGACATACGTGCGCTTCGATAATTACAGCCTCTGCTTTCTTGTAGCCCTCGCCTGCGGCTCGGGCTAGCTATCGCCTCGGCTGTAATTTTCAACTTACCGCACTTATATCATAATGTACTATTACGTTTATCTTCGGTGTTCTCATGCAGAATCGTTTGCTAACACTTTCACTGCGTTATTGATAGACACTTTCAACATTTCATTGGTTTTTAGCGTAATAAGTACGAGAAAAATATTTTTAAACAACGAACAACGGAGCCGATGTTGTTTTCATCGCACGCGAGGTAGTTTCACGCGAGGTATTATATATCACGATAGGACCATTAGGAGCGAATAAAAAAAAAAAAAAACAAATGTCAGAAATAATGCTAAGCGAAAACGAAGTAAGAGCGCCGGCGATGCGATGCGACGGGTTGGGCCGGGCGCCGACATTTTACGCGGACAAAGTTGCGGGCAGGAGCTAGTTTGTCTAAAATTTTGTTGAATATTCACTCGAGTGGAGCGTCTGATATCAGAGTTATCTGACATATGATAATTATGTAAAAGTCACGAGTGACAGGAGCCGCCATTTTGTAAGTCGTTGTTGTTGTAACTGTTGTTTCATGTGCGGCAATGTTGTGTAACGTTACACTTAAAAGTATTCTTATTGTTTTGTGAACTAGTGAAAGGCTTTGCTGTAGTTACTTGTGTCTCTGGTTTTTGATTCGTTATCGGAGGCCCTGCAACCTGTACATAATGTTATTACATTGTTTGTAAGATATAAATGACTATTTGACTGACTATTTATCATAATATATTTACAGAGATGAAACATCACAGCAAGTTTCGGTGTTTGGTGCGAAAAGTACTACTTATTATACATATTTTTTATACCTATGTCATTGGGAAACTTGTCCACTCTGAAGTGACGCGCCTCGCTACCGTATTTACCGTAGAGTACCTACGTATACAAATTTAAGTGGTGGGGTTCTATTCCTACACATTTAAGGATCACAGCAGGTGGCATTATATAGTCTCCCCCCCGCCCCAGGCGTCCGTATTTACGGGCCACCGTATAGCTTCCGCGGTCAGGGGGCTATGCCCTGGAGCCGCACGCCACGCACCTTGCGGGGCGTAGCGACATCCCACGATGCATTCTGTAGTTTCTGCATACCCTCATGGGTAGAAGGCGTGGCGTTATATATGTATATTATTGGGAGCTCAAATTCTGTTGTAACCTTGTATATTACAATAACAGGTCCTAATACCTTGAGGAAAACCATGTAATGCGTAGGTATTTAGTTTAATTCTCTTTTCATCAATCTCTTTTCTCTTTTAATCACGAAAATAAATGCGAGTTTCGTTTCAGAATAAGAATCAGATATTTATGACAGAGTTATTTTTTCTCTTTACAATATTGTAGAGAGCAAAAAAAAGTTACAGAAAAAGGCAGAAGTAAAGTATTACCTTCACATCTGAAGTCCTTCAAGTCCACCACTAACACGCAGGGTTTGTCGACTCCTTTAAAACAAATATCAGCATCTGTAAGAAAAAAACACCAACCAGTCAAGACCATGGACCTAATATACAAACTGGACTGAGCTCTCATACCAAAAACACGAGCAGAAAGAGATATGTCCCATGAGGCAGTTTATCTCCTTCTAATAGGGTGACCAAACATTTTTATGACAAACAGGAAAATTCGTTTATACAGAGATAATTTGCGTCCGGTTGACCATAAGTGATTTCAAATTATTGTTTGTATTACAAACATATTGTAATTAAAGAATATAAAGAAATAGACCTTTTTCGAAAGCTCCTTTATGAAACTGAACATTATTGTGTTCTATGTCGGTGTTGAATCGTGTACCTACCCATGTTTTGAGGCAAGAAGGAAGGACTACAATATTGGTGAGACTCGTCTTGTGGCGAATCATCAAATTTGATCACGTAGGTATACGTGGCTTATGATGAAGTAGGCATGTAGAATCTCGTTCTGGGACCATGGTACTTTCTTGCTCTTTTTTCGTTTACTCTACAGAGCTGGTTTGGGTAAGTATGTAATTGAAGCAAAGAGAACTAAAATGATTCTGGAATTATATCCAACCATATTTGTTGAATTTCTTCTTTGGATGGAAAGCTGTAAACAACTTAAAAATAATGCTATTTCAATCATGCGATACATAAGTACAAATTGTATTTATTATGCGCCTAATATTAATAGTTTTAATCAGAAATACACTACTTATAGCTTTTGTAGACAGAAGACGCTAGGTCTTCTGTCTACAAAACGTCTAGAGCATGGTTACACTACTTAAACTCAAAATTGTTATTATTTAGTAACAATTTTAGGTCTTTTATCGAGATTTATTTAAATCTTTGTTATTCCCTACAAGTTCCTTACCTGTGAAATTAAATGCCACAACCAGCATAACATTCACTTTTAAATTTCTTGATGCAACACTTTCTCACCATTTTCGCTATCTAAATTGAAAAAAACCGCCATGAAACCATTGATGACAGATTTCAGTGTTACCAGAGTAATTATATGATAGCTACCAAACAATAATCAAAATTATATTATTTTGATTATTTTACTCATGGAGCTTACTTATAAAATTATTGACTATGATATACAGATTGTAAACCTGTAAATAAAATTATTTAAAACTAATCTAAATGCAAAAAAAAAATATACGTAACTTATTTTACCACAGACTTATATTGGCTAGATTACGCAAGTCTCATCGTCTGAGTAGAAACCAAGCGTGCCATTATTTTTCCACCTACTGTGACGTCACATGAGCGATTTAGTGATGGGAACTCCCCGTCCGCGAGTAATCGATTCAAAACGATTTAAAGGCCCCGCCGCGTTTCGCCTCGTCTTTGGAGCGAGAAGTCGCGTGCGAGCATTCCGTCCGCTTGCATCTTATACCTACTTGTTTCACACTGCTTCCGGTTGTGCCTAGGTATCCCGAAAGGGAAGAGGGAGTGTTACGTAAAGATTATTTGAGTAAAAAATAATAACTTTATAATATCGATTTTGCAATCGATTATTCGAGTTCATCGACAGAGGAATGATAGATCTAAAATTATTCGTTTTTTTTTTACTGAAATGTTAGTCATTTTCGATTATGTCATTTTATAACTGGTTCTTATTGGTTGCTTGAACCTAATTAGTCTTATTATGTACTTTGTTGTAGGAAAGTTACAACGTTAATAAAAAACCCTAGAAGACATTTTATCTACAAAAAGAAAAGCCAGTAGAAGTCGCTATGAAATAAAATCCGATCCAGAACTAAGTAAATAAATTAGTAAAAAATAATTTAAAAATATTTTTAATAATTCCTGAAAAAAAAGCAAATGTAAAATAAAATGTAAAGCTTGCGGCGGGTTCTATTCACTGGCACCATTCTTTAATCCTAAAATTCTAACGAAAAACCGGAAACAGATTCGATTAGATGAACACTTTTAAATCGGATCTCCCGCCTTAAGGTTGATGCGCCAAGGTAGCCCGCGAAATTCAAAATTTCATACGTTTTTTGCAATTAGTAGGTCAGTGTGAGCTTGTATGTTGATTAAAATATGATTCGCGGGCGTAGCTAATATGGCTTTACAGAATTATAATCATTAGAATCAGCAATACAACTCCATACGTTAGCATTTATCTCAAATCTAGCGATTTCATGAAATCATGAGGTTTGAGATAAATGCTAACTTATGGAGTGGTATTGCTGATTCTAATGATTATAATTCTGTAAAGCCATATTAGCTACGGCCGCGAATCATATTTTAATCAACATACAAGCTCACACTGACCTACAAATTGCAAAAAACTTAAGAAATTTTGAATTTCGCGGGCTACCCTGGAGCTTTCGCCTTAAACAATACGCATAAGAGTTCCGACATCGACAACATCTAAGTACCTACTGACACAGAATAAATAATAGTACTAACGTACTACTGATTTCTATAAAACATAGAGAATTTTAGGTTTTAGAGAACGATGCCAGTGAATTCGAGCCTAAAGTCAATCCACTAACTCCAGCATTAGTTAACGCCTTCAATGCATCAATTGTAGTCAGGCGTCGAAACTTTTTGTTTCCGTAAAGCTGCCTTCATTAAAATGAACAGAGCAAATTCGACTATATTGTGTTGGGAACCAATTTTCATGCCCCGTCGCTTCAATCCATATTTATTTAACTTTGGTATCACTTGGAAATCTGTAAATATAATTAATAATATTCTAAACAAAATGACTAAATTGGCACATTGGAGTAAAAATAAAAATTACATGTCACAAAAAACCCAACGCAAACATTCCTCATTCCTCTGTTTCCAAAATCGATTAGAATCGAGATTGACTGTACAAACTGTGTGTACAACACGATTTGCTTTATTTGACAGAAAAATGAGAATAGCGACTGTACCACGAAGCTGAGTGAAAAGTGACAATATCGATCATTTTAATTTTCATTGCGTGTTTTAACAGAAGTCCTACATACTGCCTTGTAACTAAAAACGGCAATGTATCATGAATTATTTGATACACACTCAGTTACATAGTGTTCATTGTAAGAACACAATGAACACAAAATAATTGATTTTGCAATAAAAAACACATAATTTAATAACAATATGACTTATCGATGAAAGGAAACGTTTCCATTATCTCGTCCCACTTTTTTTGTGTAGTTTCTACAGCTCAATACCGCATAATTTGGCATTTTTTAGTTTTTGGTTGACGTCCGGCATCAAGAACGTTCGAGCGCAGACTGAATGGAAGCGGCGCTGAAGGAAGTCAATTTTACTCCCTTTTTACACGCGAAGTACATACACTTGCGTCGTCTAGCCAATATAAGTCTGTGTGTTTTACCTACTTGTAGTTGGTGAAATTTTTCTACCATCTTTATCATTTTTATCTGTTGGCAATTGAGCAAAAGGGACAAATTACTCAAGTCGGGCTCTCTCTCTCGGCTCGTTTTGCCTCAACTAAGATATCCTATCAAAAGTAAACCAAAAGTACAATACTTAAGGTTAATTTTTGTATGATACGATTTTTGGAGAGCTCAGTCCTGTTTATATAGTATATTAGGTCCATGGCCAAGACACGTTTTTCTTTTGTTTGCGTGATCTTCCTAATGGCAACTACATTAGGAACTGTCAATCGCTGACAATGGGGTTGGCTCCTTAAAACTTTTGGCAGATGACGCTAGCATAGCTTTCACCTGTCACATTTGTTTACTCAATTTGTGTGTTCGGTTTTGTAAATTTTTTCATCAAAATACCAGGATGGATGATAAGATAAACATGTACCTACTCAACATGAAGAATAAGCGAGCTAAAGGCTGAACTGAAAAAAACTATGTGCTTCTTTACAAGGAAGTAAAGCAGACCTTATTGAAAGGTATACTCTTTGTCGCGAAACGCGAGGTATTTTCAGTCGCAGTAACATGGTAAGTGCACACTGGTATTAATAATTGTTCTGTGGCAACACTGAACTGGCTTGACATAGATTCATTTTTGTCGATGTGCACTTTTTAGAGGGTGACTGAAAAAGAAAGCGCGCGAACGCGATGACGCGGGAAAAAAAAGTGCTGGACCATTGCGGTACGGAGCACGTGGATGGATGGAGAATATCTCCGAGGCTTCCAACCCTGGAGCCAGGTGAGTGATAAAATCACTTTAATAGACTGTTAAAACTATAAGACATGTAACTATGGGGAAAGCTGGTTAGAATGTTTTCCAAGGTATTGTTTAGTCATGTCTGCAATCCTGAGCATGCGGACTCCCTAGCTAAATGCCAAGCGGGGAGTGCGGAGATCATTATACGTATTATGGCCTACCGTTCTCCCTTGCTACCTGTTAGGGAGTCAGGCAGGAAGTGTCAACATATCGGGTTGTTCTTCTGGTAACGTATGCTGGGGAAGGTTAACGGTCACTAGATTTGACGAGGTAGTGGCGTGACTAAGGGGATGGAGGAGGTCACCGTGGGGGCAAAGCCCTCACGCCCGTATGGTGTCATGGTTTGGGTTTAACCCATGGTTTGCATAAGCAAAGATAGTGGGACACCATAAGGGGCATCTAGTAGACTGTTGGAATGGGGTCACTCTATACGTGAGTAGACCCTTGGGTTACTACGCAAGTAGACCCTGGCGGAGCATAGCTCAACTTTGCGAAGCAGATAATGAGTTCGAGTCACTAACTTAACTCTCAACCAAGCATAGAAATAACAGTCGACCCATGGTTATAAGTTTTATGGTATTATTGAGTTTACCTGTTCTACCTGTAATGGAAATGTTTTGTTGCCCACGCGATTCCGTACGGAACCCAGGCCTACAGCCTAAGTGAATTACGGAAGGCGCGACAAAAATGGTGGAGATGCTGCTGAAAGAAAAGGACGCCAGATTCGTTCTGGCTTTCCTTAGATTCCTTTACAATTAGCTTATGGATTAGTTCGAATGTAATTATTTGATTGCTTAAATTACTGTTTCTAACATGATAAAAAAGATTATATTTTACTAAAATTCCTGTCGTTTTATTTTCAATTCTATTTCTTTCATTTTACATTGTCAGCCTTTGTTGTCACCTGTGGTTTGACCTTACATAGTGTATTATCTATGGGTTTGACCGTGCTTCGAAATGTGAATCGGTTCTATAGAAATAAGCGTTTTTAAATCTTTTTGTGTTTTAAAACTATATTATTTAGGATAAATACGTATAGTGTATAAGCACCTTTGTTTTGCGTTGGGTGGTTGGTAGCACTGACACGACTTCTCTACTCTCTACGGAAATAGTGCTTGACACTGCTTGATGATTTCTGTCGTAAACTTATCGGAAAGAAAGTTCGATTTTTTGTTGTTGTCATATTCCCGTCGAACGTATCAAGAGTTAAGAAAATAACGCTATAGGCACAGTGATTCAAGTAGTAGGTAATATTTAACTGCCGCATTAAATGCTGTAGTAGCATTTGGTTACAGAAATTCGTATTTATTTATCTGATAGGAAAAACCGGTAACTACTCATCGCCTCCTTGACAGCACTAGTGCACAGTTTGCCGCCTCAGGAAAAGTTTTTCTTCAAACTTGTGAATAGTGGAAATTATAGAATATCGTTTAGATATCTAGTGTATTTAGTGGTAAATTCATTTAAACTAAGTGTTAAAGTGGGTTTATTTGAGAGCGTGATGGAAGAAGCGTTGGTACGTAGACTCAAACTGCGCCGCGACCGACTTGATGCAAAAGTTGCGTCGGTTGAAGCCGAATGCGCAACCGGCCTCCATGAATCTAATATTCATCATTACGTTTTGGAAATTCAGGACCTGATAGATAAACTAGACACTGAAAATAAATATTATGTTACCAGTTCTCAAGTACCGGATCAATCGATAGTCAACGAATGCTTGGAACGACAGATAGTCGCTGAAGAACTAGTTACTACGTTACGTAGGCATGTACCGCCTGGGAATCCTACATCGGTGTCTGGGACATCGTCAACAAAGCTCCCTAAGCCTAAACTGCCCAAATATGATGGAAACCAGATAACGTGGTGCGAATTTTGGGACAAATTCCAGAGTAATGTTGAAGCCAAAAATATAGCAGATGTGGATAAACTTTCATATTTGCTGAGCTGTTTGGAGGGTGCTGCCTTGAAATCTGTGGCAGGCTTGCCCACTACTGGAGCAAACTATGAAATTGCAGTTGACACATTGAAGCGAAGATTCGGGTCAGATACCATACAGATCGACTCACATTACATGGCTTTGAACAATTTATCGAAGGCTCAGCACTCCAGCGAGCAATGCAGAGTAACACTGGACACTGTCGAGCATCACCTTAGAGTTTTGGAATTGTTAGGTGAACCTGGTAATGGTAACCACTTAAGAGCTCTGGTTTTGAGTAAATTTCCTGAGCAAGTGATACATGAGCTCCACCTGATGGCTGATGAGGATGACTCTATGAAGACCATTAGAAGAAACTTAAACCGGATAGTTACAGCTATGGAGAGGTCATCTGTTCTCAAATCAAGTGTGGTGGAAAATGCAGGAAATGTACCTTCATCAAGTACTACTGAGGCTCTTCATGTGAAAGCAGTCAAACCATGGAAATACCAACCAAGAGGTAACCGGACTCACCAGGCTAAGAAAAGACAAAGCAATAATACTGATACCCGACAGGAGCCTCCAAGTAAGAAATCATTACGAGCTTGCCTATTTTGTGATTTGAGTAACCATAAGAGTTCAGACTGCAAGCGTTTCAAGACCAGTGAAGCTAGGAGACAGAAGCTCAAGGATACAGGCAGATGCTTGAAGTGTTTGACTATGAGTCACAAGACAGAAGAGTGTCATAAAAAAATTTCTTGCTTCCGTTGTAAAGATGATCACCTGTTGATATTCTGCCCTAAAACTGCATACAAAAGTGAGAAACCTGACAGTGATAATACTATATCCAATACTATCTGCAACTTATCTTACTTTACCTATTTACAGACAGCAGTGGGAAAGATAAGAAATCCCAGTAACATGCCAAAGCAAACCAAAAACCGGCTTCTGCTTGACAGTGGCAGTCAACGTAGTTACATTACAAAGAAAGTTGCAAATAATCTTGGATTGGTTAGTATTAAAGAAGATTTGTTGTTGATTTATACTTTTGGAGCCACACATCCAAAGGAAACATGTAGTCCGGTAACTGATATTATAATTGAAACAAAGCGAGGGGTTACTAGGAAAGTACAGGTGAATATTGTTGATCGGATTACAGATAAAGTTGCCATTGCAAAATATGTGCACAAATGCATAGACATACATGCTGATGATGACTCTATGGGTGAGGGCATTGACCTACTTATTGGGAATGACTACTACAGTTCATTTATGAGAAATGAGAAAGTAGAATTGTCACCAAATCTTTATTTGATCAACACTGATTTTGGGTGGATTCTCTCCGGGAACACTAATGTTAATGAAGAGACTTCTGCTTTGACTGTGACAACATACTGCCAATGCCACACACCAAGCTGCCCATACTTTGCAGAGCCAGATTTACCATTAAGGAATATAGATGTAAACTTCTTATGGTATCTGGAAAGTATTGGTATTACAGACAATCCTAAGGCTACAAGACAAGAGGAAGCTGTAAAACACTTCATGGAAACTGTTCAGTACCAAGGTGGCAGATACTATGTTAAATGGCCATGGATTCAGTACCCGCCTGAACTTCCTTCTAACTTCGGTCTAGCAATTGGTAGACTAAAGAGTATGCTGAAGAGGATAGATGAAGACTCGTTTCAAGAGTATGACTCCATATTGAAGGAACAGTTACAATCTGGAATTATTGAGGAGGTTGACCCAAAACAGGACCAAGGGCTTGATCAGTTGGTTCACTACCTTCCTCATCACATGGTCAAACAGAAAGGAAAAAAGGGAAGACTTGTATATGACGCTTCAGCGAAAACAGCTGGTCAAAAGAGTCTCAATGAATGTCTCTACAGTGGGCCCTCGTTTCTTGAAGATCTAACTGCATTGTTACTCAAGTTTCGTATGAAGAAGATAGGATTGATGGCTGATGTTGAGAAAGCATTTTTACAAGTTGGGTTGCAGGATGAGGATCGTGATGTAACAAGGTTCTTGTGGATCAAAGAACTAAATAAAGAACCAAGTGGTGATAATCTCATGTATTTACGGTTCTGTCGTGTACCCTTTGGTATCATATGCAGTCCAATGCTGCTCACAGCTACAATCAGACATCATATGGCTCAGTCAACCTCGGGAGATCTGCTGAAAAATATAGCTGACAAGTGTTATGTGGATAATTTGGTAACTAATGCGGACACCGTACAAGAAGCCAGACAAATCTATGAGCAGACGAGAGAAACATTTGCGCAGCTAGGAATGAATATTAGAGATTGGACCTCAAACAACACGGAACTCATGAAAACCATTCCAAAAGCTCATCAAGCAGGTCATGAGGAACATGTCAAGGTTCTTGGACTTTCTTGGAATTTGAATAAAGATACCTTAAAACTAAAAGTATCTGAAGATTATTTTAAACAGGATCCTCTCACCAGGACTAAAAGGACAGTCCTGCGAGACATGGCCCGAATTTATGATCCTCTTGGATTTGTTTGTCCATTGGTCTTACCTATGAAGCTGCTGTTTCAAAATATCTGCAAACAAAAACTGAAATGGGATGCAGAATTGCCTGATGATTTGAAACAGGTGCTGAAAGCAAACCTAAAGGATCTACAACAAGTGCAGAATGTAGAGCTTCCGAGATATGTAGGAACCGAGTCTCCGAATACAAGATACCAGCTCCACGCGTTTACAGATGCTTCTAAGAACGCATTTGCCTGTGCCGTGTACATACGCGGTCAAAATGGACAATACATAACAGTATCCTTGATGATGGGGAAGTCACGTATCTCACGAATTGAGGACAAAGATGAGCTGAAGATTCCAAGGCTGGAACTATTGGGATTCCTGATTGGCAGTAGAATGTTGACCTACCTGAAGAACAACATTGGTCACTCAATAGAAAAGCAATACCTGTGGACCGATAGCCTTGTGGTGCTTGGCTGGATGAATTCTAACAAATTACTTCCTCCATTTGTGGCAAACAGAATAAATGAAGTAAAGAAGAATCATCCTGAAACAGAGATGTGCTACGTCAATACAAAATTTAATCCTGCAGATGTCGCCACTAGGCCCGAACTCTGGGAGGAGAAGAAGGAGCTATGGTTCAATGGTCCAGATTTCTTGAAGAAACCTGAGACACACTGGCCTGAGAATCGCCACTATGTGGTCCATCAGACTCTTCTTTCTCATGGGGAGGCCCCTGAGGAATGTACTGGGGAGAATAATGTACTTGCTGAGGAAGATCCAGATGAAACAAGTACAGTGGTTGACAAAAACGGTACTGATGAACCAATGGAAACTGATAATCCTGAATCTGATAATTATTGGGATGGACGCAAACCAGAGAACAGATTGTACAACGAAACTGTGGTTGACTTAAAAGAAATCCAAAAGCAACACTTTCCAGAAGAATTGGCTGGTAAGAAGACACATCTTTCAAGAAACCTGGATCTCTTCTTGGATGTGGATGGTGTGCTAAGGTGCCGAGGTCGTATGACTAATACCACTTGGAGCTACGACATGAAGTACCCGGTCTTATTACCAAAGGATTGTGAGTTGACAAACAAAATCATAAAAGAGACTCATGACAGAAACTATCATGTTGGCGCTGCACACACCCTGAGTATTATCCGGGAACGATACTGGATACCTCAAGGGAAGGTTCAAGTGCAAAAGGTCATAAGAAGATGTGTGCAATGTACTAAACATGGCGGTGGTCCCTACAAGCTTCCGCCCACATCAGCCTTACCCCCGGAAAGAGTTAATTACAGTGATCCTTTTACATTCACTGGTGTAGATTACTTTGGACCATTGCTGGTAAATACACCTACTGGGAAAGCAAAGAGGTGGGTAGCATTATTTACATGCTTAGCTGTCCGAGCGATTCATTTGGAAATTGTGGAAGATCTTACAGCTGAAGAGTGTCTGCTAGCCCTACGTAGATTTGCAGCAACACGAGGAGCGCCAAAACGCATATATTCAGATAACGCTACCTGTTTCAAGCTCACATCAGAGGTTATGACAAAACCATTTTGTGTTGAACATAAAATTGAATGGAGGTTTATTCCACAACTGGCACCATGGCACGGAGGATTTTATGAACGAATGGTTGCTCTAGTGAAACACTGTCTCAAGCGTACTCTCGAAAAACACCTTTTGAACTACAGCAAATTGGCTACAGTTATGAAAGAGATTGAAGCAGTGGTGAATTCCAGACCAATAACCCAAACTGGAACAGAATTGGAACATACATTGCGACCAGCTGATTTCCTGAGCTTGAGACAATGCCTGATGGTAGAACCTACATCAGTCGAAGTACTACCTGTGGGTACATTAGCAAAGATTGATCTCATACAGAGCTGGAAACAAGGGCTCAAAATCATTGAAGAGTTCAAGCGAATGTTTATTGGCCAGTATTTGATGAGCTTGAGAGAAAGGTCAAAGCATCTGCCCAAACAACCAAGAGTTAAGTCTCACCATAGTCCACAGATAGGCGACGTGGTTCAAATATGGTCAGATTCCAAAAATAGAGAATTTTGGAAGACCGGGAAAATAGTTGCTCTGATAAAAGGTACCGACAATGTATGCAGGGTGGCAAAGGTGAAGACTAAAGATTCTGTCCTTATTCGCTCAATTGAATGAATAATAGTAATGCTGTGCTATACGTGTGACACATGAACAAAGTGTTTTATCAATATTATCAGACTCTAAGAAAGTGCTACGGAATTGTGTAAAAGTGCAAATTGACACTATTCTTAGTTATAACAAAATGTTTCACGTAAAATAATAAGTTAGAGTTAAATTGCTTATTAGTCTATTAGGCTAGATTGTAATCAATTATTAAGAACTACTTAAGTTCTTATTAATAAAGGAAAAAAAAAAATAAAATTCGCTCAATTGGACATCTCTATCCACTTGAAGCAGATGACGAGGCGAGGCAACAATGTGATCTCAATCAAGAGTCTGAACAAGTGCATGACCGAACAGAGGTGGCTGTTCGTACAAACTTGGAAGAACAGGAAAAGTTTGTGCAAGGAAGAACAGAAGTCCCTCAAGTTCAAGAAAGTGCAGAAATTCTTGAAGAGTCTCAAAGAGACACTAACGATATCTCTGATGCATCAAATTCCAAGGAGATTGACGCTGACCTCACGCAAGAGGACGAGACAGAGATAGGTGAAAAGGACAATGTCGACACTAAGCAGGGTACACCTGTTGCGGGAGACGACGTAGTGGTTCCACCGATGGTGGATGGTGCATTGAGGTGCAGACGAGGCGCAGCCATTCGTGCGACGGAGCGGATCCGAGAGTGGACGCGTCACCTGCTCACTCTGCTGCAATGATGAACTTCTTCTCTCGTGGGAGTGTCGCGAAACGCGAGGTATTTTCAGTCGCAGTAACATGGTAAGTGCACACTGGTATTAATAATTGTTCTGTGGCAACACTGAACTGGCTTGACATAGATTCATTTTTGTCGATGTGCACTTTTTAGAGGGTGACTGAAAAAGAAAGCGCGCGAACGCGATGACGCGGGAAAAAAAAGTGCTGGACCATTGCGGTACGGAGCACGTGGATGGATGGAGAATATCTCCGAGGCTTCCAACCCTGGAGCCAGGTGAGTGATAAAATCACTTTAATAGACTGTTAAAACTATAAGACATGCTATGGGGAAAGCTGGTTAGAATGTTTTCCAAGGTATTGTTTAGTCATGTCTGCAATCCTCAGCATGCGGACTCCCTAGCTAAATGCCAAGCGGGGAGTGCGGAGATCATTATACGTATTATGGCCTACCGTTCTCCCTTGCTACCTGTTAGGGAGTCAGGCAGGAAGTGTCAACATATCGGGTTGTTCTTCTGGTAACGTATGCTGGGGAAGGTTAACGGTCACTAGATTTGACGAGGTAGTGGCGTGACTAAGGGGATGGAGGAGGTCACCGTGGGGGCAAAGCCCTCACGCCCGTATGGTGTCATGGTTTGGGTTTAACCCATGGTTTGCATAAGCAAAGATAGTGGGACACCATAAGGGGCATCTAGTAGACTGTTGGAATGGGGTCACTCTATACGTGAGTAGACCCTTGGGTTACTACGCAAGTAGACCCTGGCGGAGCATAGCTCAACTTTGCGAAGCAGATAATGAGTTCGAGTCACTAACTTAACTCTCAACCAAGCATAGAAATAACAGTCGACCCATGGTTATAAGTTTTATGGTATTATTGAGTTTACCTGTTCTACCTGTAATGGAAATGTTTTGTTGCCCACGCGATTCCGTACGGAACCCAGGCCTACAGCCTAAGTGAAGTACGGAAGGCGCGACACTCTTAAAATTATACATCAAGCTATTTTATTTATGAAATGGTTTTGTTTGTAGGAAGTATACATTTCATAATACTTTTCGCCAATTATACAATACTACAAAAAGCCGAATTAGACCACTTTCTTTTTTATTACTTTTTTTAACCTTGTATTTTTAATTCTACAGCTATCAGAAATTGGTGTGGTCCTATTTCTTTGCAATAAGGCACTTCACATTTCTTAGGCATTTTGTAAAATCTTAAACAAACAAATAGTTTAGTTCATACAAATTAATATAATTTTGGTTAAAGCTATGCTAGCGCCACTTTGACAGTAGCCAACCCCATTTACACGAGATGCTTTCGTGTAAATGGGGTTGGCTACTGGAAAGCATCGCAAAAACTTACAGTAAAAAAAAAAAACATTTATTTTGACCAAACACAAATACAAGCTTATAAAACCTGCCAAACTGCAAGACAGTTTGTCGGCAGGATTAAAGCTCTCATTATTGTAACAATGTAATAATCTCTTACATTTATATTCCTTTTTGGCTTTCCTGGACCGTAATGTGGAGTCGAGTATCCCTTCGGCAACTCTTACTGTACACGAACCATTTAATGTGTACCATTTTAGGTTTATTATTGCTATATTGTTGCCGCCTAATTTGTAAAGACTCGCTTCAATGGTTTGACCGACTGTTACTATCGAGCTAGTTTCGAGACCTGAAACGTATTAGAAAAGCAAAATTACTCTTTAACTCTTTTTACACAAGTGGGTAATATAAATGTTCCTGTTACTCAATTATATCCTACAAGTCTTTGAATTTGAACAAAGATCGTTAAACTAATCTGATGGATTTGTCGGAATATCATTTCCGACAAATCCATCGGATTAGTTTACAAAATCACAAAATTATTCTCAGCATTTCGTCGCATGAACGAGTGTGAATGTGCTGTCTACTTACAGGGTAGAAAGTTAGAAACCAGAAGCTTACCATATTCTGATTGAAATGTTACTTGGTTATTTAAATTAACCACAATAAAACTCTGTGATAAGATGCAATATGTATACACTGCCACATATAACCGATCAGTCGAGGTGTATCTGAATTTCCACGGAGCGGCAGATTCTAACACAGGTTCAGCATGCTGTCTGTTATAATCTAAAAACAAAAAGCATGTAACGTAACATGTTACAAGTTAATTCGCTGAATTAACATTTAACTGCCCCGTAAAGGATAATGATAGGTGATATTATGATACACGCGAGATCTATAAATACCTGTCAAAGATTGGGTTAATGCCATGTGTAACTAGTTGGTAAGCCTGTATATAAATAAATAAATAAACAAAAAACGTCAATTTTGACCAAACGAGCGAATGCATATTCTAAAGTGGGGAACTTTACCTAATTATTTTTGTGTAAACAGGGACAGAACATTCCTGTGTTGGTCTATCTCACATAAAACGTCTAGAATATCGAGAAAAGAATGCTTCTGCCCTTGTTCTGTTTCTGTGTTCGTTTGGTCTAACCCTCCTGAGAGGAAGCAGTTCACTTATAATCAACCCTAAGACTGTTCCTCCTTTGCACCGGGAACGGGACGTCAACGAGAAAACAGATGACGGCGTCGAAGTAGCGATAGTACATTTACTTCGTCGAAGTAGCGATAGTACATTTACTCCGTCGAAGTAGCGATAGTACATTTACTTCGTCGAAGTAGCGATAGTACATTTACTTCGTCGAAGTAGCGATAGTACATTTACTTCGTCGAAGTAGCGATAGTACATTTACTTCGGCGCCGTCTTCTGTTTTCTCGTTGACGTCCCGTTCCCGGTGCGTGGACAAACAGTCTACACAGTAGGGATTAACTATAGTACGACACTAGAATAATAAGTGCCCATTTATACATTTTTTTCAACGTTGTCTCAATCTTAGGTGCAGTAGCAGCCAGAAGTCGACTAGCAATCTCACAAAACAATGGCATAGCAATATTAGTTTACTTATGACCTTCTTCGGCGCCGCAGCCCGTATAGGTATAAGCGACGCAGCCCGTACAGCGCAGGCGATAATGTTCATTGCGGTCTAAGTGGACCTCTGGCCGTTGACTGTACCTATTTAGATATATTTTTTCCTATTTCACTTAATTTAATACTGTTTAGTTTAGTTAGTTTATTTATTAATAATTATCAAAAATTACATGTCAATAGTCATTATAAGTTAAAAAATAGAGCATTACTATACCAGTTATCATAATTTACAGATTAATTGAGAAAATTCCAATAAAACAATATCATAATCATTCGTAAAAAAAAAACAAATAATAATTAAATCAATTAAAAATAAAATAATAATAAATAATAATTAAAACCATTCTTTTAAGTCATATAATACCTGGTCGGTTAGCCAGCCTTTAAGTTTAGCTTTGAAAGCATTGTCAGACGTTGCGCTTACAATTTCATCTGGTAGCCGATTTTATACCGACGGACCCATGATGTGAATTAACCTTCCAGATTTAGACAGGGTGTGTGAATAGCCAGCTAATTTGTCTCTACCACGAGTACAGTAGTTATGCCTATTCTATCTGCCCCGCGTCTATTGTATTCGTTTAAATTCTGCCTAACGTATACCGCCAGTCCGCCACCTGTAATATCACCATTGCGGGAACAGTCAACAACAACAAGTGGTCTCGTGGTTGCATCCCATACTGGAGCTGGCAGGATCTCATCCTCGCTTTGGAGGT
Source organism: Cosmia trapezina (assembly GCA_905163495.3). NCBI lineage: Eukaryota > Metazoa > Arthropoda > Insecta > Lepidoptera > Noctuidae > Cosmia > Cosmia trapezina. Next base: position 3,561,022 of record LR991049.1, on the reverse strand, counting down.
CCTTTGTTAAGTTAGTAATTTAATTTTCATTTTCATTTTTCTCTATATCTATATCCTATATATATCCTATAAATAATATATCCTATTCACATTCTTATCCCTAATAATTAGATTTATGTTACATTTGATTAGCTTCGTTTATTTCATTAGGTTCATCTGTAACTTTTGTAGGGAATCAATTCACCTCACGTCTTGCAGTCAGTGTAGACGTGTTTTCTGTTGTTTTACCCAATTTTTGGTTGGAGTATTATTGTATGCAATATTGACTCGATAAGTGTACTAACAAACAGTGCAACAAGTACGAAAGTGGAGTGAACTGATTTAGTGAATTTTATTCGCGTGTGCGACGTCGCGTGGTCCGAGAACGCTGAGGTAGGCTCTTCTCCACCTCGAGTGAAAGAGACGGGCTGCGACAAACAAATAATTCGTCTTTGTCGCACCTTAGTGAACGGCGTAGTGCGCGGCAGTTACATCTACGATTTAAATTTTGTTTGCTTGTGAAACCAAAAATGCCTAATAATTGCGGCGCTTGTGGTTCGCAAATAGCAGATATTTTTATGGAATGCGGTTATGAGAAATGCAAGAAAAAATATGATTTAGCGTGTCTTGAAATAAATATAGACGCGTTTAAGACATATACTCAGTCATTTAAGAAAAATTGGGTGTGCCCGGAATGTATTTGTTCCAAACCAAAAAAAGGGAACAGCGAAACCCCGGTCCTCATTAATACACCTGATTTCAAGATCACAACCACACCCAGGAGTAACATAAATATAAATATGAAGCGTGGGGGTCAGGCTCAATTTTCACCTACAATGGATACTGATTCTGTACTGCTGGAGGAATTAAGGGAATTTCGATTGGATATGGTAGCTCGCATGGACAGTCAGGCAAATGTGATATCGCACCTACTAAATCAATTTTCTCAAACGAAAATCGAGTTGGGCAACATAATTAAAATGATGACGGCGCTCGAAGAAAAAGTAGAAGCTAAGCTAACTCGGAACAACCAAACCAACGAATTAACAGCTGACATTCCCCGAAACCCTCCTTCTACTCCTTCTACATCTTCTTTTGCCGAGGTCGTAAGTCGACAGAATAATTCCAACGTTTCTAAGAAAACGCGAAATACCCACATCAAAACGCAAAAGGTAATCGAATGTGGGGCCACGAAGTCTACCGAAATTTTACCGGAAAAAACTTTGTGTAGTACTAGCTCACTGGCGACTAGTGAATCAGCCAACGAGGTAACGGAGACCATTGAATTGGGATGGACGACTGTTCGAAATAAAAAAAATAACAGGCCACTTAAAGAGGTCAGAGTGGGAACAAATACGGAATTGACGGCAATTCAAGTTAGTGATCGCAAAAAATATCTACATGTTTGGCGACTGCATCCGGATACCTCTCTTGTAGCCGTAACAGATCACGTGAAAAATGTATGTGGCTCAGATGTTCAAATTAAAATTGATAAAATTAAACACAAAATCGCGAGAGATTATTCGTCGTTTGTTATTGGAATACCAGAAAAGTGTTTTGATAAGTTGAATCAGGCCGAAATCTGGCCAATGAATGCAGAATTCAGTGAATGGATTTGGTTTCGGAACTCAAACAGAACAAAACCAAACACATTATAGCCATAACATCGATATATTCTATCAAAATGTACGAGGTTTACGAACAAAACTGGATGAATTCCGAACCAACATTGAGGCAGTCACTTTTGATTTATGCGCAATAACGGAATCTGGTTGCAATAAGTCCATAGAAGATTCTGAAATAATCCCCCCGGGATATCAAATACTACGTTGCGATCGAGCGGATGGTTGGAAGCAGGGAGGAGCGTTTTTAGTGGCCACACACCGATATGAGCTGCGACAAGTACAAATAGCGGACGCGTTGATAGACACCTACGTTTTTGAAATGGTTAGTGCAACGGTTTATTTCAAAAATAGATTTTTGTTTGTGTGTTGTGTGGTTTACATACCACCAGGGAGTTCTGAGAATGACTACTTGACTTTATTTAGATTAATAGAAAAATTATTTGATAGATATGGAGAAATAATTGTTATGGGTGATTTCAATTTGTATTCGTGTTCTGTAAATGTTAAAAATTATTATGAATGTTTTGTGTCCTATTGCGAATTCACTCAAAGTAACACAGTACCAAACTATCTAGGTCGTCAGTTGGATTTGGTTCTGAGCACAGGTTTTAGCGGGGAGGTGTTGGTGGTGGCGGCCGACACCGACGCCGCGCTCGTGCCCGTCGACGCGCATCACCCGCCGCTCGCGGTCAGCGTGCAATGTGCGCGCGCGCTCGCCGCACCCGCCGCGTCCGCCCCGCCCGCGCCCTCTGCCGGCAGCAGTCCCGCAGCGCGTAGTGTTAGACCGCAGTGGAACTTTTATCGAGCCGACTACGAGTTGTTATACTCTATGCTGGCTTCCACTGATTGGAGTATGATTTACGACATGCATGATTTGGAGGATATGTTGAATATTTTTTATGATAAACTGAGTGATAGTTTAGATAGATGTGTACCCCGGAAAATGCTTAAACGGGAAAATTCTCGATACGTTTATCCCGAATGGTACACCGCAGGTATTATAAGAGATATAAAAAATAAAGCTAGATTTCATAAAGTATTCAAAAAAACGAAGCTGGAGAGTGATTATTCGGAATTTTCAAAGTACAGAGCTCGGATTAAAAAATCAATAGAAATTGCACACAAAGAACACAAATTTAAAATGCAAAATCAATTTTCAAAAGATCCAAAATCATTCTGGCAGTATATTAGGTCCAAGAGAAGTAGGTTAAACAGGCAAATTATTATAAAGGATGGTCAACATCTTTCGGATGAGGAGTGTGCTCGACAATTTGCGTTATTTTTTGAGTCGGTGTACACTTGCCGAGGGTATTGGCTATGTTTTACTCATTGTGCATGGGACACTCCTACCTACCGAATGACCTTATGAAAACCATAGTTGTCCCAATAGTGAAGAATAAAACGGGGAATGTGGCAGATCCTTCGAATTACAGGCCAATTTCCTTGGCTACTATTACAGCTAAAGTGCTGGACTGTCTGCTTGATACACACATGGCCAGCCGCATAAAATTGCATGATGCACAATTTGGCTTTAGGCCCGGTCTATCGACAGAAACTGCCATTTTGTGTCTCAAGCGGACCGTCCAGTATTATGCAGATAGGAAGACACCGGTCAATGCTTGCTTCCTCGATTTATCGAAGGCATTTGACCTGGTGTCTTATGACATTCTATGGGAAAAGCTGTGCCGGGAAACTGATGTGGAAAATGCTGTTACATCTTTGCTCAGATACTGGTATCAAAATCAGACTAACTTTGTCAAGTGGGGGGGGGCACTGTCTGAGGAGTATCGATTGAAATGCGGGGTGAGGCAAGGGGGAATAACCTCACCTCGCCTTTTTAATCTATACATCAATCAGCTGATTGTTGAACTCAGCAACACAAATATCGGTTGTCACATTGATGGGGTTTGTATTAATAATATTAGTTACGCTGACGATATGGTGTTGCTGAGTCCTTCGATCAGTGCTCTCAGGCGCCTTTTGCAAATTTGTGAAAGTTATGCGGTGGCTCAGGGACTTAGGTATAATGCTGAAAAGAGCGAGTTACTTGTGTTTAAAGCACGTGGCAAGTGTTACTCCAACGTGCCACAAGTCACTATTTGTAATACTCCTCTAAATAGAATCACACAATTTAAATACCTGGGTCACTGGATCACCGATGACTTGAGTGACGACCTTGACATTGAGAGGGAACGCAGGGCGTTGGCTGTCCGATGTAATATGCTCATTCGCAGATTTGCACGGTGTAGCAAGCAGGCAAAAATAACACTGTTTAGAGCTTACTGCCAGTCATTCTACACATGCAGTCTGTGGGTTAGGTATACGCAAAGGTCATTCAACGCCCTGCGTGTACAGTATAACAATGCGTTCAGGATGCTGGCGGGGCTCCCGCGTTTTTGTAGCGCTTCGGGGATGTTTGCAGAGGCGAGGATTGATGGCTTTCATGCCATCATCCGAAAACGGTCTGCCTCGATCCTTCACAGAATGCGTGCCAGCTCCCACAGCATCCTGAGCACGTTGTGCGGTAGGTGGGATTGTCCGATGCTCCGTCACTGGGTCGGACTTCATACGTCTACAAGTATGTACTACATACTACGTGGATAGTGTGAGGTTCGACTCCAGGCTATAGCGTTTTATAATTAGGATACTAACATTAGTTTTAAGTTTTTGTTTTTTACTAACACTGTATGGATCCCTGTGGTCTGAGAATAAAGGTTTAATAATAATAATAATAAAGAATTACCGCAGCTGGAGGCGCGGGCGGCGGGGGCGGAGGCGGAGGCGAGCGGTGCGCGAGTGCATATTGAGACCCTCAGTCTTCAAGACGTAAGGGAAGCGCTCATAAAGCTCAAACCAAAGCGCTCATCTGGCCCCGATGGCATTCCAGCTTTCCTATTCCGAGACTGTGGCAGGGTGCTGGCTGAGCCCCTGCATCATATCTTTAATACTTGTTTAAAACAAGCAACGTTTCCGCCTAGGTGGAAAATCACGCGAGTGATTCCGGTTCCCAAGGGTAAGTCAGGTCCGGAAGTCAGTGGCTACAGACCGGTGGCAGTGTTGTCGACGCCGGCAAAAGTGTTTGAGTCTGCCATCCAACGCTGCGTGCAGGCACAAGTGAGCGTACAGCTATCAGACGCGCAACACGGGTTCCGGCCGGCGCGCAGCACTGCCACTAATCTGCTTAACTTCATGGCGACGGTTGTGCCGGCCGTCGATGCTGGTGTGCAGGTAGACGCGGCATATTTTGATTTTAAAAAGGCGTTTGATACCGTCGATAATGATGTCCTGCTAATGAAGCTGGCAAAAATTGGCTGCACTCCGCATGTACTACAGTTCTTCGCCAGCTACTTGAAAGACCGACAGCAGTACGTTGACTACAACGGGTTCGAATCCGAGCCATACTACACCAGGTCGGGCGTGAGCCAGGGCAGCAATTTGGGTCCTCTCGAATTTATTTTGATGATAAATGACTTGCCAGACGTAGTCAAACATAGTTTATGTTTATTGTTTGCAGATGACCTCAAATTGCTGCTCGAGGTCAAGGGTGAGTCGGACTGTGAGAGATTACAGGAAGACATAAATAGAGTTGTAGAGTGGAGCCATAAAAATAAACTCTATTTCAACACATCGAAATGCTCAATGATGACCTTTACGCGCGCGAGGACTGCCTTAGCCTACGAATACAAAGTAGAGGAAGAGCCGATGCAGCGCGTGTCTCAGGTACGAGATCTAGGAGTACTGCTAACCCCGGATCTAACTTTCCGGGATCATATAGTTAAGATTTGCAAGAAGGCGTACAGAAACCTGGGTTTCGTGCTGAGACAGTCGCAGGGATTCACTAACGTTACTACGCTCAGGGTGCTGTATGACGCTTTGGTAAGGAGTCATTTGGAACACAGTGCGGTGATTTGGGCTCCTCATGAAGCGAAATACAATGTCATGCTGGAGCGAGTTCAGAATAAATATACAAGACACTTGTATTTTAAACTTTATGGGGTTTACCCATTTTACCCGCTGATGTATCCTACACTGTTTGTACTAGGTATGGTGGGGTACAACGAACTCAGAGTGCGCCGAGACTTTACACTGGCGGCGTATGCGCTAAAGCTCCTGCGTGGAGTAGCTCATAACCCGGGTGTGCTTCGTCACCTGAAGCTGTGCGTGCCAGACCGGTACGTGTGGAGGCGGCGGCGGCCGCCACTGCTGGCCGTGCCTGCTGCCAAAACCAACCTGCTGTCAAAAACACCGCTCACCCGCACAATACGGGTACTAAACGAAGTGCATGAGAGAGTTGATATATTTTCGTGCAATCTGAGTGAATTCGCAAGAGCTTTGTTGAATTTTGTAAGTTATATTTAAATATTAATATTGTGTGTTATGTCTTATTTTATATTTTAGGTTAATATTTTATAGCAATAAAAAAAAAAAAAAAAATTTAGTTTGATAGGTAAAGGTAATCCATATAATTATGACATGTTAATTGTTAGGCCTACATAAAATTCTGTAGTCAGATGGTGTTTTTATTAGTTGTTGTTGTTGTTGAAGGTTTAGATTTTTAAATATTATTATTAATCTTCAATTTATTTGTGTGTGCTTAGATTAGAATGTGTGTTTGGAAACCACTATTGTATTGGGGTTATCCTGTAATGATAGTGTGTAAGATTAAATAAATAAATAAATAAATTATTTTGCACACTATGCGTGCCAAATAAGAATAGGATCGCGCTTGCTGACAACTTCACACGATAGCTGTCAAATTAGTACTGGCGGTAGCTGTCAAATTAATACTGCCGATAGCTGTCACATACACGAAAGCTGTCAAATTAATACTGAGGATAGCTGTCACATACACGATAGCTGTCAAATTAATACTGAGGATAGCTGTCACATACACGATAGCTGTCAAATACACGTGAGCTGTCACATATACGATAGCTGTCACATACACGATAGCTGTCAAATTAATACTGAGGATAGCTGTCACATACACGATAGCTGTCAAATTAATACTGAGGATAGCTGTCACATACACGATAGCTGTCAAATTAATACTGAGGATAGCTGTCACATACACGATAGCTGTCAAATACACGTGAGCTGTCACATACACGATAGCTGTCACATACACGGTAGCTGTCAAATTAATACTGAGGATAGCTGTCACATACACGATAGCTGTCAAATTAATACTGAGGATAGCTGTCACATACACGATAGCTGTCAAATTAATACTGAGGATAGCTGTCACATACACGATAGCTGTCAAATACACGTGAGCTGTCACATACACGATAGCTGTCACATACACGATAGCTGTCAAATTAATACTGAGGATAGCGGTCCCATACACGATAGCTGTCAAATACACGATAGCTGTCACATACACGATAGCTGTCACATACACGATAGCTGTCACATACACGATAGCTGTCAAATTAATACTGAGGATAGCTGTCAAATAAATAAATAAATAAATAAATATCTTTGGACATTTCACACAACGCCATCCAGTCCCAAGCTAAGCAACCAAATACACGATAGCTGTCAAATACACGATAGCTGTCAAATTAATACTGCCGATAGCTGTCACATACACGATAGCTGTCAAATTAATACTGGGGATAGCTGTCAAATACACGATAGCTGTCAAATTAATACTGCCGATAGCTGTCAAATACACGATAGAGCTATCGTGTATTTGACAGCTATCGCTAACTTCGTTATCAATGCGTACTAATTTGACAGCTATCGGCAGTACTAACTTGACAGCTCTGTCAAATTAGTACTGCCGATAGCTGTCAAATTAGTACGCATTAATAGTAATATATAGTAATATATTTATTTGCGTAAAACATGGTATGAAAAGGTCTTACAATACAAAAATAGAGCAGAAATGTTTTGCCAAGATTAAACATAGCATGCAAATTTGTATTAACAATTTCCTTAACAAAATTATTATTATATTACAACAACGCTATTTTCGTTCTAAGAACAATTCATACAATTTATTCTTAAAAGTATATCTCGAGTTTAATATTTTCAGATCACTAGGTAATTTGTTATATATTCGTACACACATAGTTAAGCAGCTTTTATTGTACTTAGCAAGCCTGGGAGCACTGTTAAGTACGAGTCTGTGAGGATCTCGTCGGCTCCGAGGATTTATATCGTTTGCTATTTTAAATTACTCCATATGTTTCCATACAAACATGCATATTTCATTAATATACAGACAAGGTAGCGGTAACAAGCCAAGTTTCTTAAATACTGACTGACATGATTCCTCAGGATGAAGTCCATATAGAGCCCTAATGCATTTTTTTTTTGAGTAATAAATGTTCTATTCTGGTCGGTACTGTTACCCCAAATTATAAGTCCATAACGTAATATGGATTCCACATACGCATGGTAGGCTAATATAGCTGTTTTTAGATTAGTACTTTTTTTTACTTGCCTAAGAGCATACACAAATTTATTTATCTTGCTTGAAACATTGTCTACATGCACTTTCCAATGAAGAGCTTCATCAATAGTAACTCCTAGGAACTTGGTATGTGTTACTGGTTTAATTTTGGGTATATTTAATTTGAAGTTAAATTTATGATTATTCGATTTATTAAATTGTATATAAACGGATTTGTCAAGGTTTATTTTCAAGTTATGTACATAAAGCCAGTTAATTAAAATGTCAATAGTATTGTTAATGTCAGTTTCGTGGTCATTAATTGTATTATTTCTTTACCGGATGTCACAATAATAGAGATGTCATCGGCAAACAATATGCACTTATGTTTCGTTATTTTAATGATGTCATTTATATATATCAAGAATAAAATCGGACCTAGTATGCTTCCCTGTGGGACACCAAACTTATTACACCTATATTTCGATGAGTGTAGCATTACTTCTTTATCTTGGTTAATATTTGTTCTGGTAACGCATTGTTGCCTGTTATCAAGGTATGATTTTATCCACTGTAAGGTTGGTCCTCTAATCCCGATGACTTCTAACTTTTGCAGTAGTAGATCGTGTGAAACTAGGTCGAAGGCTTTCGACAAATCAAAGAATAATCCTGTGGTTAGATTGTTGTCATTGATGTTAGTTAATATAACATTTATGAGGGCATAGATTGCTAATGTTGTAGACTTCCCCTTTTGAAAGCCATGCTGTTCTTTTTTTATAATATTGAACTTTGTACAGTAATTTGCAATTCTTTTGTACATACATTTTTCATATATTTTAGATAAGATGGGTATTAGGGTGATAGGGCGGTACTTGTTCAGGTCATGTCTGTCTCCTCTTTTGTAAAGTGGTCTGTGACGTTTAATAAACAAGTTATGCGTGCTGTGGTAGGGGTTGCGCAGTGGGGGATTGTGGAGTGGTGCGCCACACTCAGTCTGGTCCGAGCGGCCGTTATGACAACACGCCTAACGCAGTGATATTGCAAACAGTGTTTTATTGTGATACCTAAACCTAACCAAAACCAAGACACCACAAGTGGCGACGAGGATTAAGGTATGTCGTGCATAAAATTTAAAATTAAAACAACCTAATGGTTGCGAGATATGTTGGCAAGTTAACGAATGAGGTTTCATGTAGTTTAAGTTTCCCCTGAATAATTTGTGGTAAAACATATCATATATTCAAAAAACTACCAATACCTAAGAGTGTACCTATTGCTCTTAAGAAAATACACATGAAATGGCAGTAAGTAATCGTGAAAACCGTGAATGTCATTTAATGCATCATCATCATCGTCAAATCAAATCAAATCGTCAATCATTCGTGAGTGGCATTTAATTTTCTTTGTTTATTTACCGTGAATATCTAGTCACGAATAAATTTTTTTTTTACTTACCTACCTACATTTCACTTTAAACATCTAAAAAAAAAAAACAAAAGAATAATGACCTCATTTGTTGATATGTGCCAACTAAACTATAACAAAATTGCCAAAAAGGCAAATGAGTCGTGGAAAGTGCGAAACTGATAGATTATGTGGTTAATCGGTATCAAAACATTACACGTAATTTGGAAAGGTAAACTATTAAATGAATAGTGGGTACCTAAACTGATAGATTATTTGGTTAATCGATATCATAACATTACGAAGTAATTTGAAAAGGTAAACTATCAAATGAATAGTGGGTACCTTTAAGCTAAATAAGCTTAAATAAATCCAATGGGTACCTTACCTGGATACCTGGTACCTTAGTGGATAAAAAACCAACTAGCTAAGTTGTTAGTGCTAGAAAAAACATATTGGTATGGATTAAATAGTGAACTGCTAAAATTAGTTAATACAAACAAAACTTTTTTAAGCAATGTCAAACAACAAACAAAAGACAATAGTAGCAGATAGCCCAAAGTAATCTTGAAAACATTCGGGCATAATTATCAAATACCTACCTACCTACATATTTTCACAATTTGCAATGTGAAAATAACAAGTGAGTTACCTATTTCATCACGCTATACCTGTGGTCGAAAAACCACGGACATTGTTAGATAATCATATAAACATTTTTGCAAATATAGACTACAAAATCCAAATACATTATTAATCCCCAAGAACGAGATTTCAACAGAAATTGGGTCAGCGCTAGTGAAAATAAAAACCAACTAGGTTTTATCAAAACAATTATCTCGAAATTGAAACATTATTATAACTCCTTTTAGTGTTACAAGAAACTTATAATTTGAATATAATTTTTTAGGTTTCATATTTATAATAAACACTTTAAAGATTGCAAAGTAAAATATGCCTTCGAGTGAAAATAAAAATATTTCTTTGGTTTGTTTGGTCTACTTTTCAAGCAATATTATTTCATTGATCTTATAAGATTAATTATCAGTTAAATACAGACAATTTTAATGGTTTTCACTATAGTTACGCTGTAATAATAATACTATAAATTTGTTGTTCTGTTTGAAATGGAACAGTAGTTTTGAATGTCTTTCGTTGCATTTTAAATGAGTTATTGTTAATGTGGTAATTCAGTTAAGTCTGAATGGTACCAGATAAATACACATGTAAGTAATACAATTAATTCATGCAAATGTACAAGTTACTAAATTACTGAAACAAAACAAAAAGAATGTACTCTGGCTATGAAAACTAGTAACATATATTGAATAATATAAAACCAATTTCAACATTTCTTCCTTACTAAACATAGACTTTACTGAAGTTTCTATATTGAAAATTGAAACATAATAATAATAGTTATAAAGTAGCTCAAAATAAAATGAAAAAATATGCAAAACTAAATAAAATCATAAAAAGATGCAATAAGGAATAAAAAAAACGGAGTTCAAATATAAGAAAAAAAACTTGTTTTGCTACTAAATAAATCCAATAACTATCAAATTAAATGAGAAGACAGTAAGAACATTTATGAGATTGATACTCAACGCTTAGTCTGAAATTCAGGTATAAGAAGAGTCAATGCAGTCTCTTTATACTAGGTATGTGAGGTCTGGAAAAAAACTAATTCAGAAGCATATCCTTGCTGCAAATGAGTTTGTGGACATGTGCAAATCTAATGCAGACAAGTGGACACACCAATTCTCAGCAGCTCTCATTGTTCTTTGCTAAGGAAATCTAAACTTGCCACTCTCCGAACTGAGGCAACGGAGAACCAGTCCCAGTTAGGAAGTGTTTGGGTCTGTATCCCCAATCAGGATACACCAGGCATTGAACAAGGTCCATTGCAAGTAGTTCAGTTAAAAACTAGTTCTCTTCCTTGTAAGTAGTAAAGTTTTACTGCTCCATTATGTTTTCTGATAGTTTTGGAAAAGGCGTTATGGAAATTACTTTGCAACAAACTGAGTCATTCTTCTCAAAATTATTCTATGCCACAGGCTTCCTACAAATACATAATTTCATCAATTAAGAATACATTTATGACCCTAATGCCATTATTACTCTAATAGTTTTTAAATGGAAAAAGATGATATCAAAACAAAAAAGAAATAATGAAAGAATAAACTGTTTGGACACAGAACGTGAACACAAGGTCAAGTCATTATAGTGACACGAACCATTGCAGTTAAATTGCATGAACATAATATTGTGTGTGCTGGTTCACTAATCCTAAACAAAAGTTGCATTCAATCAGAAACTCGTAAAGACAGTTGAATTATCTGTTGAACATACCTAGCTGTGAACTTTCTTGTGTTGTGCTAGTTAAGCACGTCATAATATACCATGTGCGTTGACAGACCCCCAAATTATTAAAAATACTCTATAATTGAGTCAGTAATCAATGTTTTGGCAAAACTTGAAACTGAATGTTTTGGCAAAACTTGAAACTGAATGTTTTGGCAAAACTTGAAACTGTAAATAAAGAAGTAATTATGTGTGGTGACTTCAATATTTAAAAAAAAAACGCTAAGCCGTTGGTCCCGGCTGTAATTCGTGAAACTTTGACAGTCGTTACGGGTCGTCAGAAGCCCGAAAGTCTGACAACCAGTCTAACCAAAGGGTATTGTATTACCCAGTAACTGAAGGTGAGATAGCAGTCGCTTCATGTAAAATACTGGTGTTTGACTGCATCCAGTTGGACTGGAAGTCGACCCCAACATGGTTGGGAGAAGGCTAGGCAGATGGTATTACTTTGTTTAAATACTTCAAATTGACAATGTTTTAACTTACCAATATAAAAAGTGCAGATACAATCAGACCACATCTGTTTATTTAAATAAAATTAAACGCACTTTAATTTGTAAAGTAAGTGATCAAAATCTTGCAATGAATATTTTGAGTATTTTGTTTAATTAATTCTTTTGAGTTCAATAAAACTAAAAAAAAAAAACTATCAAGTTATATTTAGTGCCTGGGCAACTAATGCTTGGTTCTTACAAACAAAACAGAATCGTTTTGCTTACCAGTGGTAGCATTTTTATTGCCAAACTGGGAATTTATGTAAATAGATTCGTAAGCTAATTTTACCTGTGATCAGGGCTGGGCAAAATATAATATGCTTTGCTTCGATTGAAATACAAAATATTTTGACTCTGTTTATTTAAAATACAAAATACATTCAGAGCCTTATAAAGTTGTCGTAAGTGCCCTAATGTAAGAACGATTTCAACTTGCACACTTGAAAGTGCTACTCGTAATAATGCTTATATAATTTTGGAATACTTATGGTACAAGTGATAGGTAGTTATAGAGCCCTATAACTCAAATTTATACAAGCATACAAATAGACAAAATTCATAACTATTTCAATGGAAAATTGAACAATTCAGTCAGTACACGTAGTGTTGCCAACTCTAAACATTAACATATATACTGCTTCTAGTGCAGATGCTAGTGTATGTATGAGGCAGCTTATTTTTCGTTTTCATTAATAAGATCACTAAATGTATTTATGTAAAAATGTATTTTGAAGTCATAAGTGTTTGAAATACTAGCTACAAAACACTTCAGCGTTAGGTATTTGAAATATTAATTACAAATTACGTTTGTAAGTAGTAGTTTGAAAACAAATACCAAATAGGTAGTTGTATTTCAAATAACAAGAAATTCAGGTACTGCCCAAACCTGCCTATGATAGCTACTTCCTCGAGTATGTCTCAAAGAATTTGGGTTTGAGTCGCCTGACTCCTTATCTAAAGTTAAGCCAAGAAAAAAAAATTGAAATTAGATGTGTGTCTAAAATATAATACTTAGAGGACATAGGATTCAAAGAGTCAAAGAACTCGGGACTTAAAAGACTCAAAGGAGTCGTGACTTTTGAGACTAATAGTCCCCAAGTCTTGTAAATCTATTTTGGCCTAGAAATAAATACTAAGGGATTTATGTCTTTCACAACACTAGCAGTATTACTAGCAAAAAAATTTCAAATTACTTGAAAGTAAAATAACAAAGCTAGCTAATTTGAAATCTGAAATTTGAAATCTTTGCTAGGCTAGCAAAAATGTCAAATTACTTGAAAGTAAAGTAAAATAGCAATATTATGATCAAAGAAAACAACAAAAATGATTAAAGGAAATGTATTAACTTAACAATTTATTTATCAATCTCATTAAAAAAAAAAAGAGTTGGTGATGAAGAATAGGATGATATTACAGAACAGACGTCACGTAGAAACATTATTCAATTAAAGAAATTAGAAAGTAAATGGACGGTCCATAAATCAGAAACTGGTGATTCCAGTAATGAATTTGATTCACAAACTAACTATTAACTATTAACATATATTATACCGTAATAATTGTTTATTATGATTATGTCTTTGTGTAAGGTATATTATATTGCTAATGTGTTCTATTGTTGCTATTATTCAGAGTAATGGTCCAAGAGATAGAACTGTTTTGAAGTTAACGATAAGTTATGGAAATGTAAGAAATGTGTTGATAGAATACTTTAATACTGTTTCCTTGAAGTTTCTTGTACTTCTTCTCCATGAAGACCTAGATTTGTGAACGAACGACTAGCTTTGTGATTAATTACTGGCAAGATTAATTGAAATATTGTCAGCCATTTATTTTATAAGCAAATGATTTTATTATTGTTTTTTTACATTTTGTAAAGAAGAGATGTGACGTTTAATAAACAAGTTATGCGTGCTGTGGTAGGGGTTGCGCAGTGGGGGATTGTGGAGTGGTGCGCCACACTCAGTCTGGTCCGAGCGGCCGTTATGACAACACGCCTAACGCAGTGATATTGCAAACAGTGTTTTATTGTGATACCTAAACCTAACCAAAACCAAGACACCACATGGTCTAACAACGGAACGCTTTAAACCTTCTGGAAAAAGTCCCTCATAGAATGACAAATTGATCAAGTGTGTTAGTACTTCAACAATTTCGTCGACACAGATTTTAATTATTTTTGTGTTAATTTCGTCGTGCCCTTCAGAATTTGTGTTATTTAAAAGCAGTATTTCCTGCTTAACTTCATTTATCGACATCGGTTTGAGGAACATAGAGCCAACAGTTACATTATTGCTAGAGTTACTTGTGACGTTCTGCGGCATTGATTTGTTTGTTGAATCGATATAATGGTTATTAAAGGCAGACGCTATTTCTACTGGATTGGTAATAAGTGTGTTGTTATATTTGATACTGTCTATATTATGTCTGGTGTTTGCATTATTTAGCTCGTCTTTTATAACATTCCACGTAGCTTTGCATTTGTTATCGTTATTAGCTATGTGTTAGATATTTGCGTTTTTCCTGGAATTAAAGATGCATTGGTAACGGAGTTCGCGAATATTGCGGAACAAAATGGCGTCTTGACAGAACTATTCTTATTTGACATGCAAAGTACTAGTTTTAGCATGCATGACTGCTCTACAGTCGCGCTTGTGGTCACTCGAACTCTCAACGAGGCAGTCTCCTGTACAGTGGGAATGTTTTAAAATACAAATCTCACAAACACAAAACGTGAAACGTTCTATGTGCGAATCTCTCAAAAACGAAACGTCCTGTCGGTGAACCGTCCAAAGGAGAAACGCCTGTTGGCGAAACCGGGCAGAATCTTTTTTTTTCGCGACTAGTAAAATGTTCATAACAACACAACACAGACACAACAAGACCCCTACAATACACAATACCCCCCAACACAACCCCCCCCCCACAATACAACAACCCCAATACAATACACAACCCCCCACACACCCCCACCCCACAACACCCCCCAACACACAATCAGTTAACACACAATCACAGTCACGGTCAGTACAAGTAAGAGGTTAACGGTGATTAAAATTACACCCTTTACCAATGACGTATCATAAATAGACGCGTCATACACGAACAATAATGCACTCAAAAACAGCGTAAGCCATGAAGTAGCTACATACCAGTACATACAATCATACTGTGCGCGAAGAAAAGGAAAGATTCATGCCGATACCTGTTGTTAGAAAGAGATGATCATACATATTTAGTTACGTCACCTGCTGCATGTTCATTGCGGCGCGCGCGCGTTGTTCGCAGCAGTTCGCGGAAAAATGGCGGTACAAGTACAAAGCAAAAAACATTTTAGATGTTATAATATAAAAATATAGTATTTACGCACGAAATAAGACGTTTTTCTTTTCTCTCATATTAGTAGTATAATTTTTACATTGTTTTTTAACCCAGGAAGGCATTTTCTTCACAAATAATTGCTGGAAATTGCGAGTGACAGTGACGTGTCGCCGCGACACTGCATAGTGCCCGACTAATTTCAAGCCGGGCAATTACCTTCCATTTACTTTGCCATTATTGAGCGCGGTCAACGCATCTAAAGGTAATATATATCATTGCCCTGTACCTATAGTCTACCAAATACCTTTTGTGTAAACAGGGACAGAACATTCTTTCGTTATTTTCTCTTAACTATAATATCAAGAATATCGAAAACGATGCTTTTGCTTTTGCTCAGGTCTGTGATTGTTTGGTCTAATACCTGAGAGGAAACCGATTGTTTATAATCAACCCAAACCGTCTTATTACAAAACAAGGTTCATCTTCAAACCCAGGTTTAAACCATGGATCCTTTTTTGAATTTCGAACTTTATTCCGAACATTATTTTATATTTAGTTGTACAAAACTGACAACTGAGTACCGGACTAAGTTGTCAGTTTTGTATATAGAACTGTATTTCTATCATAGCTAGGTTCTTATTACAAAAACTGGTTCGATGGTTTAAGCCATTACAGAAGAAAAACCGCGTTTTGCAATACGAGTAAGACCGTATAAGTACAAACTTGTATATGTCGTCGCGAACGGAAGTTTAGCGATAGTAAGTCACTCAGTTGATTTCTTAGTACAAGTCAAGCTTAGCTCTGATTGGTTGTTCGTTTAGTACGTACGGTGAACGCCGTGTGGCGCCAGGATCGTTCGGTCGCCGCACGTGGACGGGGCCTTTGGGGGCGGTGCGAGCATTCTCTGTGGAGAGACTGAATCGAGAGCTCGAAAGAGGCACACGCTACCATCGAACCTATCAAGTTCACAGTACCTATACCTAGTCATTACTTCTGTATACTCTTCAGTAATAGTCTTGCCACAGCATCATATTGGTTTGCCTGAGTAACCCACGCAATGGAACCCTTACCACAGGGTCCGAGAGATGAACCACCTATCTCTGCGCCCACGTTTCCGCCGTCATCAGAACTGGGATCAGCTCAGGCACCATCTACGTCTGATACATATTGGCGTAAGCTACTGGAACAGCAGAACTAGAACATGGAACGACTGATTCAGGCTATGCAAGTACCGTCAAAAATAAGTGCTGCAATTACGTTGCCTGAATTCAATCCGGATTTAACCGATGACGATGAACTGTTATCATATCGTGCTAATGAGATCACACGCGGTGATAGTGACAATAAAATCAGTGGCGGTTACTTTTTTTTTACAAACTAAGTAGTTACAATAAACCCGATTTCGATGCGCGATCATGATGGTCAGATTCGTGTGCGTCGAAACTTTTGCGGCTACCCTCATTAAGGAAATAGTGTATCGCAACCAGCCAAGGACAGTATGTTGGAGAAAGCATCGACGCCGGTGACCTGTTTCTTCTGTGGCGAATCTGGTGAGTCGTTTTCAATTTGTTTGGACTCAGGTACTGAGTGCCCTCTGATCATGGGAAGTATAGCTAGTAGGTTACCTGGTAAATAACAGCAAAAACGGTTACAATGTTAGGTATAGCCTAACCTCGTTTACAATGCAATTTTTAAATTCTGTCTACAGCTCTCTGATGCAAGGGTCTACGTTGCAAGTTATTACTGCGTGTCATCCCTGACTATTGAATTTCTACTACAGTTAGATTAAACGAAACTCAGTTCATTGGGATTCTGTTATTTCTGAAACATGTTTTTATTTTAAGATTAAAATGGTCTTCGGTGGTATTGATAGTCAGTAGATTGTGGGGTTCCTTTTTCTTCACATTTTTATTGTGTCCATATGTAGTTGCGCCGGAGCATGTAAGAAGTACATGTGGGCTGCTTTTTATGTGCAGCATGCCCTTTGCGAGGGGTAGTACTTACGCAGCTGAGATGGTTATGGCCTCTGCGTACGGGTCACTCTGCTATTGGTCAAACACGTGTATTCAGTACAGAACAAATCTTATTTAGCGTAATGATAGTGCCAGTAGGTCATGTACCAGTCCAAGTAGATACCTAGTGATTACAGTGGTGATGTAGCAAGCTTAAGTTGTGGTAGAAAATCGAGTCGGGTTTCTTTCGGCCGTAGTGTGTGCGACCGTACCAGTAGTTCTGACGGAGGTCGAGGTCTGGAGAGACCATAGTGAGACCGTAGTGTGTGTCAGTGGGTGATGCACACGGGCGATCCACTTGATGGATATGCACACAGAAGTTTTTATCCATGCGCTGGATGTGTGAGAGCAATGCGATTGCTAGTCGGCTGGAGAGCCGTGGCGTTAGAGGTTTTACTCGAGGTTTCTGTAAGCTTGGCAGTTTTGGTTGCAGTAGAGTTTTAAAGGTTGATTCGAACGACTATGGTACATGGCCCACTGTAGTGATTGTTGTATTTTCGATTATTCTCAATTTTACCACTTGATACAAGACGTGACCTTGTAAACATCTTAGAATAATTATAGTCTTGACTTTTTGATTAACGGTTTTCCTATAACGTGTGTTAACACTGGTGAGTTGGAGATAAGATTGATCGACCCTAATCATATAGTGCAAAGATATCCTTACAAACTGTGTCCGTACGAACGTCGAATCATGCGCGATACGGTTAACGAATTGTTGCAAGCTAAGATAATTAAACCCTGTAGTTCGCCTTTTCCTAGTCCGGCCCTTTTAGGTATGATGGATCAGATCGTATGTGCATAGATTATAGAAAGCTTAATAATAATAATACAGTGCCAGATCGTTATCCGTTACCGCTGAGTCCATTAGAACTGTTGTTAGGTAAGGTAGCACATCCACTTCATTTATCAACAATGACGACATGACACACACCACCTTTTCACGACACCTTTTGGATCGAAGTTCCTTATCGCGGGTTGTGAAGGGGGGCTAGACGAAAAAAAAAAAAAAAAAAAAAAAAAAAAAAAAAAAAAAAAAATTCTCACGAAAAGTTGTCACGACACTTTTTGCTATAGTAAGCTATTGTAAGCCGTGCGGCGTGCGCATGTTTCTCTGTCTGTCTCTCTCTCTCTCTCTCTCTTATAGAAAGCAAGCCAGATATTTTCATTTCTATTTCGCATTGAACAGTGTGGTGTCATGATGATGATGATGATGATGATGATGATGATGATGATGATGATGATGATGATGATGATGATGATGATGATGATGATGATGATGATGATGATGATGATGATGATGATGATGATGATGATGATGATGATGATGATGATGATGATGATGATGATGATGATGATGATGATGATGATGATGATGATGATGATGATGATGATGATGATGATGATGATGATGATGATGATGATGATGATGATGATGATGATGATGATGATGATGATGATGATGATGATGATGATGATGATGATGATGATGATGATGATGATGATGATGATGATGATGATGATGATGATGATGATGATGATGATGATGATGATGATGATGATGATGATGATGATGATGATGATGATGATGATGATGATGATGATGATGATGATGATGATGATGATGATGATGATGATGATGATGATGATGATGATGATGATGATGATGATGATGATGATGATGATGATGATGATGATGATGATGATGATGATGATGATGATGATGATGATGATGATGATGATGATGATGATGATGATGATGATGATGATGATGATGATGATGATGATGATGATGATGATGATGATGATGATGATGATGATGATGATGATGATGATGATGATGATGATGATGATGATGAAGTTTTTTTTAATCAAACTGTACAGTCTGGTCGTAGTTGTAACTGCGATTCTATGAGTCGTTCAGGGTGCAATGCGCGGCTAGATGTATGGTGGCTGGGTCTCTGTGAGACTACTGTTCGGGTCTGTAAGACTATTGTTTGGGTCTGAATAAGACTACTAATGGGTCTCTGTGAGACTATAATCAAACTGTACAGTCTGGTCGTAGTTGTAACTGCGATTCTATGAGTCGTTCAGGGTGCAATGCGCGGCTAGATGTATGGTGGCTGGGTCTCTGTGAGACTACTGTTCGGGTCTGTAAGACTATTGTTTGGGTCTGAATAAGACTACTAATGGGTCTCTGTGAGACTACTGTTTGGGTCTGTAAGACTATTGTTTGGGTCTCTGTGAGACTACTAATGGGTCTCTGTGAGACTACTAATGGGTCTCTGTGAGACTACTAATGGGTCTCTGTGAGACTACTAATGGGTCTCTGTGAGACTACTGTTCGGGTCTGTAAGTCTATTGTTTGGGTCTGAATAAGACTACTGTTTGGGTCTCAATGAGACTACGCTGCCGAGCAGCCGGATCATATTAGTGTTGTCTGTAAGGCCATTTAAAATTTTTGATGTGTTAGATGGCGATCGTTATGTTTTGAAATCTCTAGTTAACAAGCGTACTATAAATACGCTCATGATCGAATTGGGGGGATGTCTCAGAGCAAGGTACCATCTGACCTTATTTGTGACCGAGTCTGATGTAGAAAGCGCTGGTGAAGGCACGCTAGACACACACGCCATGGCTACGTATTCGGCCGCACTGCACGCTTCAGTCGTAGTCGTAACTGCGATTCACTGGTGGGTCGTTCAGGGCGCGATGCGCGGCTGAAGGTGTAGGGTTGAGGCCTGGGTCTCGTGGAGACTACTTTGCAATGCTGCAATTAATGTTGAATACGCTGCCGAGCAGCTGGGCCATGTTGTGCGTGTGTGTGAAGTTAATTGTGTTTACTATACTATGGTCTGGTTATCTTGACTTTGAGGCATCTGTTCTAATCCTGTCTGTAATTAACCTGGCTTTAGTCAGGAGAGGCCGAGCTTGTAGTATACAGTAGCCTTATTTTGTTACAAGTACACACGTTGACTTGTGACTGTCAGTTCTGGCCGTGTCGTCGCGAACGGAAGTTTAGCGATAGTAAGTCACTCAGTTGATTTCTTAGTACAAGTCAAGCTTAGCTCTGATTGGTTGTTCGTTTAGTACGTACGGTGAACGCCGTGTGGCGCCAGGATCGTTCGGTCGCCGCACGTGGACGGGGCCTTTGGGGGCGGTGCGAGCATTCTCTGTGGAGAGACTGAATCGAGAGCTCGAAAGAGGCACACGCTACCATCGAACCTATCAAGTTCACAGTACCTATACCTAGTCATTACTTCTGTATACTCTTCAGTAATAGTCTTGCCACAGCATCATATTGGTTTGCCTGAGTAACCCACGCAATGGAACCCTTACCACAGGGTCCGAGAGATGAACCACCTATCTCTGCGCCCACGTTTCCGCCGTCATATATAATAATAAAAACCGGTCAAGTGCGTGTCGGACCACGCACAATGAAGGGTTCCGTAGTTGAAAAGAATTTATCCCAAAAACAAACTTAACATTGGATCCCAAAAAAATTTTTTTATGTCAAAAAATTACAAATTCACAATTTTCGGACTTTTTCCGTTACTTGTGCTGGGAGACCTTGCTTCTTGCCAAATTTCATTATTCTAGGTCAACGGGAAGTAACCTATAGGTTTTGATTTACTTGCGACAGTTGCGAGTATCAAAATGTGTCGCAAAATGGCCGTATTCTTTTATTGCGTTGACTTAGACGCCTGATTTTTTTAGGACTCTAAGGGACAATAGACTTACGTATTTGATATTAATTTCAACTTGATATCTCCACGCGTCCTTGAGAAAAATGGTCTTGACAGACTGATAGACTTGAACACTTTTTTTATGTGATAGAATTACAAATTAACAAATATTGGACTTTTTCCTTTATTTGTGTTGTATGACCTTGCTTCTTACCAAATTTCATGATTCTAGGTCAACGGAAAGTACCCTATAGGTTTTGATTTACTTGCGAGCATAAAAATATACCACATAAATGGCCGTATTTTTTTATTGCGTTGACTTAGAAGGTTAATGTTCAGGACTCCAAGGGACCATAGATCTACGTATTTGGTATTAATTTCAACTTGATACCTCCACGCGTTCCTGAGAAAAAGGGTATTGACAGACTGACAGACAGACAGACGGACACGCAAGTGATCCTAAAAGGGTTCCGTTTTTTCCTTTTGAGGTACGGAACCCTAAAAAAAGGGGGAAGAGCTCATAAGGGCATCAAAAAATTCGTCCACATCGCTGTCAGTGGCAGCATTGCCACGCTGGATGGCAATGCTAATTCTTTGAGCTAAAAAAGTCGGTTAAAAATAGGCCAGCCCTCTGCTCCCATATGGAGTCGATCAACCGCTTGGCGATGTCCCGAAATACTCGATGAGCACTCGCACCCCAAGGCCTAGTGTTTCAACCCCAAACGGCTCAAACATATAGCTCCCAACAAGGTTGTAAGGTTGGTTGGTTGGTGGTTGGTTTGGTTGGTTGTTGGTTGGTTGGTTGGTTGTTGGGTTGGTTGGTTGTGGTTGTTGGTTGTAGGTTCTAAGTCTAAGGTTGTTGTAATTTAGTATTACCTTGTATATTTTAATTAGGTTTTGTTTATAGTAGAGAAATAAAAACTTTACAGGTCAAAAAAAAATAGGGTTATCTGTTTTACACAGTATAACTATAGTGTGCCACCAACATTATTAATTGCCTATTTTTCAATAAATTTTTTTCAACGTATCCTCAGTCTTAGGCCTATTAGACCGAGAGGTGACAGGATTTTTCATAACGATCATGGATACTGTTAGATTTAATTCGATGGGTTGTAGAGTAGTCCCCTAACGTGAATGACGTCGGTCTGCCTACTCTGAGTGGTTGCAACTTCGAGTTATAGCGCTTACAAGAGGCTTCATTGTTGCGAAAAAAAAACGATCAGAGAAATGGTCAGTTTTAGTACACATTGAAAGTATGGCGTCTCCGCAGATGAAATAAGTTGGTCTGCCGGCTCTGAGTGGTTGCATTTCAGAGCTATGATGCGCGCAACATTGTTGCGAAAATAAAACGATAAGAGAAATGGTCACTTTTAGTGCCTATTCGAAGTATAGTGTCTCCACAGGTGAAACGAGTTGGTCTGCCGGCTCTCAGTGGTTGTATTTCAGAGCAATCGTTGTGAATGCAAGACGCTTATTTGTGGAGAATATAGCTAAGACTTAGAGTTAAATATTTACTTACTTCTAACATTCTATATTTTTTGTGTTGTTCCATTAGTTATATTCTACAAAATTATTAATCTGTGATTTACCCAAAAGTAATAAGTTGAATTATTAAAAATTGGATTTGTTCGATTTCATTCTTTATTTTATTGATTACCGTTAAGTTGAATTTTTCTATAAATAAGCGCCTTGCGTATAACAAAGCTCAGAAATAAACCACTAAGAGCCGGCAGACCAACTCTTTTCACCTGTGGAGACACCATACTTCGAATAGGTACTAAAACTGACCATTTCTCTTATTGACACCTCTATCTTTTCCCTATTCCTTTACAGGGGGGACGGTCGCGCAGCGGGTGGTTCTCGGTGCAGGTGTAGGGTGGGGGTACGACACTGGCCGGCGTGCACTTGACAAAGTCGCCTATTGTCCCGTTTTTCGATGTATTTTTTAGGCTTTCTCCAAAAATAAGCGTCTTGCATACACAACGATTGCTCTGAAATGCAACCACTGAGAGCCGGCAGACCAACTCGTTTCACCTGTGGAGACACCATACTTTGAATGGGTACTAAAACTGACCATTTCTCTTATCGTTTTTTTTTCGCGTAATGTTGCGCGCATCATAGCTCTGAAATGCAACCACTGAGAGCCGGCAGACCAACTTATTTCATCTGCGGAGACGCCATACTTTCAATTTGTACCAAAACTGACCATTTCTCTGATTGTTTTTTTTTCGCAACAATGACGCCTCTTGTAAGCGCTATAACTCGAAGTTGCAACCACTCAGAGCAGGCAGACCGACGTCATTCACGTTAGGGGACTACTCTACAACCCATCGAATTAAATCTAACCGTATCCATGATCGTTATGAAAAATCCTGTGACCTCTTAGTCTATATATATTTTTTCCTACTTTATACAACAAAACATAATAGGTACCTATAACATAAAGCTTCTCTCGAAATGGTTGGTACCTACAGCACCTGTCCATGAGATAGTTATGACATGGTTAAGGCGATCCGCCGACCAAAACCTTGCGATAGGGCGTTATTCACAGGCTATTAACTCATTAATTAAGACTAATAAATTACATTTAAAAGCACAGTCCCCTGGGTACAGTGGGAACGTTTTCCAATACAAATCTCACAAACACAAACAGCCAGACCTTCTTCGATTTAAGGCTTGTCCGCCGTAAAAAACGCGGTCACTGTCGGACTGCATATAAAAGAAAGAGAAGCGCGATGACACAACACTATATTATTTTGTAAAGAACTGTATAAAATGAACACTTTTAATGAAAACTGTAGGAGTAATACGGTAAAAACTCGAAAAAACTCGTTCTACAAAGTAAAATACATTTAAGGACAAATGAAATCACTTCTCATGTATTGTAGATTACTGTGTATTTTTTTCTATCAAAAATATGCTATAGTTACAGTAAAAGATGGACACTAAGTTACATAGTTTCGCCGTATTTTGGGAGGCCTTAAGCTACGTTACGTTTTTCTGATCAATGTTTCAGAAATAAGATAAAGTTACTTACAAAAATTAGAAGAATTATAAACGGACACATTTATAGCCGAACTCATAGCAAATACTATAAAAAAGTAAATTAAACTCTGCATCTTCACTTAGTTAGGGTATTAGCACCAAACTACGATTTTCTATGATTATTTTGTAACACTTATTTACGCCACATTAATATTATTTATTATACGTGTATCTGCGAGTACAATACAACCAGAAATCAGCGCTAAAATTAATTCGTGGTCGATTTTATAATTTCCTCCTAATATTAGTGACACTACAGTATATGCGAAAGCGATGATATTCTGGGTAATATAATTAAATGTATTATTTTAGCCTCCAAACATAATTATTAGAACATTTCAAAATTATTTGTGACTTGACCCCGCGCAACTCACTCGACCCTAGTTCCTTTTTAGGGTTCCGTACCTCAAAAGGAAAAAAACAGAACCCTTATAGGATCACTTCGTTGTCCGTCTGTCTGTCAGGTGCCTTTTTCTCAGGAACGCGTGGAAGTATCAAGTTGAAATTAATATCAAATACGTAGATCTATATGGTCCCTTAGAGCTATAAAAAAAACAAGCTTCTAAGTTAATAAAAAAATACGGCCACTAATGCTACATATTTTGATACTCGCAAAAAAATCAAAACCTATAAGGGTACTTCCTGTTGTCCTAGAATCATGAAATTTGGCAAGAGGCAAGGTCAAGAAAAACACAAGTAAAGGAAAAAGGCCAAAAATAGTTAATTTGTAGTTTTATCACATAAAAAAATAATTTACGATTACAAACTTACATTTGCAGTCGAAAGAATATAATGTAATATAATTTAATATAAATATTTAATAAAATTCTTGACTTAATCTAAAAATAATGTAGGTATATTATGTATGTAATTAAGTTATCTTACTGCGCCCCTTAATGCCAACATCTTTTTCAAAATTAGAACGTCAATAAGAAAAAAGTTTTAACTAAATTATCATCTTACGCACAAAGTGGTCTAACTCGAAAATTACAAAAAATGTCGTCGTCAACGTTGATTGATTCCTGTCATTCAATATTATTGGGATTGGGAAGGTTCTATCCCTCTACTTTTAGTTAATAGCCATCCATTTATTACGATTCAGAGATATTCCGCTTTCTTGGGTGGGTTTCTACGAATATTTCGAGAATAAAGTGCTTGAAATCAAAGATAATCCAAAATACATATTATTATTTGATTGATTTGTAGTTTGCGTTACAAGGTTATGTTTTTTCTTGTATTTATAGTTTTTAGGATTTTATAGCGCACATTTCTGTGATAAGTGTGATGGAATAATAACTTTATAATAACGAACATCTTGATGGGTGACTTTTGAAAAGAGAATCAGTCCTAAAACTTATCTAGCCGCTCTCTGACCAAGCTTCTTTTTCCAAATTTGACAAGAGCCATATTTAGTTCCGTTGATAATAAAATAGGCCAAGAGCTAAGCTTTATAGTTAACCCTATAGGTAACTTATTGTCTCTGCTGTAGACTGGAAGCCGACCCCAACATAGTTGGGAAAAGGCTAGGCAGATTGACTGCGCCCCAACGAGGTCATGTACTCATTAGTTGTAAGCGAACCCTGTAACTGAGTGTACATTGTGCAATAAATAAATAAAATAAAAAAAGGATTGACCGTGTCATATATCGATGTAATGTGGACATGTTTTTCAACTACAATGATAAGTTTGTTGTTGGGATAAATTTATCCTAACTACGGACCCTTCATTGTGCGTGGTCCGACAAGCACTTCACCGGTTTTTTTATTTTATTGTTCGAATCACATCAAATAGTACATTTTGATACAAGTGGAGAACGTATATTGCATACGAGGCGGAATTAACACCTGAGCCGTAGGCGAGGTTGTTTTTGAGCCGAGAACTGCAATAACAAATGTTCACGAGTATCAAACGACGTTTTTCAATACACTTTTGGAGAAATAAAATAAAATAACGGAAAATATTTTTATCATGAATTATTAGGAAACTGTGATTTAAATCTTTTTTTTTTTCGCGCTTTGTTTTCGCCAGGTTGAAGGAGCAGCAAAGGTATAAAGCCGATTTTTTTATTGTATTAATCATAGTTTTTGATAATATTCTATTTATTTTTATAAACATTATTTAAATATTCAAAAAATATTAACGCCGTAAAGACGCATCTTTGCCGAGATTAAAAAAAAACATTCACCTCCGAATAGACAGTTGCGAATAGAGACATTGAACCAATTTGGACTAAGTATAGGTATAAGTTATCTGTGGCAATTTTTATTCCCGCACACGTGCGGGAAAATGAAAAATCGCACGCGTGTGAAATACATTGCATTGTGAACCTAATCGTAGTGCGATATGAACCAGTTTTCGAGGAAGTGTATTGAAAATAATTTTAATGTATGATTTTTTATTTTTTTTTATTTATTTATTTATAGGGCCTTTTACGCATAGCGTATGTCAGTCCCATCGTACCCTAAACAATTGTACATTCACAAGACGTGGGCCATGAGTTTGAACAAAGCCCTCGCATCGTCGCCATTTGGTTGGGATAGAATTGTGTGGAACATGCCTACATCAGTTCTGTTCAAATGCAGGGACCTTAGTAAATTATTTCTACCTGACTCATATTGTACACATTCCTTCAATAAATGTTGTAGGTCCTTGACAACTCCACATTCCTCACAATTAGGTGAAGCGATTTTCTTCATCATGAACGCAAATTTTTTGCATTAATGTATGATACAACTAGGAAATCCACTATTCCTCGTGAATATACCTACCCCTAAATGCGATCGAAACAATAAATATTTCGATAAGTACGATTAACTTGTTTACATGATTTAAATGTGACTATAATCATCACATTAATTTAGAATTATCCCTGTAACAACAACTATCATGACAAATACACAACTTTAAAAAACCTTTATTACAAATAAAAACAAACGACTTCTAAAAAAAATACTACAAAGTGAAAATTACTTTGATCTCGGAAGACGTGTCTTTGGATCTGTATTAAGCCGGTTGTTTTTTTTTTTAAGTTTTTTATTTTTACTTTTTAGTGGGTCAGTTTGTAATTTATCTAAGTTACAATAGCCTAAAGTTAACTGCTCATCACCTTTTGCAAAATATTGCTTTTCCCGATGCAGAGACGTTAATTATTGAAGAGTTCTCCTAGTAAGAACCAGGAGAACTGGAGCAGCATCACCATATGCATTGTAACGAGCATAAATTACTTAGCACCCATATTAAAGTAATCGAATCACAACCCGTGAAATACTAAGGTATAATTCAGAGGTTCCGATGGCCATCTGGGGTCTTCATCATCAGTTCCACTGCACCAAATGGTGCTTTCCAAGAGCAAATGCACGAATTATTATAAAAAATATCCAAATCGCTATATTTGTGCCTATTAAATTTGAGGGTTTCCCTCGATTTTCATGGGATCCCCTCACACACACATACACATAACCAGCCTATCAGGATCCCACTGCTGGGACACAGGCCTCCTCTCGGTGAGAGGGAGGGAGGGGGAGGGGCGGAGGGGGAGGGGCGTGGGGGGTGGGATCCTCTCATCAGATTCAAACTTGGTGACAATGGGACTACCTCGAGAGCATACCCTTTCAAACAAAAAAGGAATTTTCATCGGGAAACTGCGCGATCGTTATGAGTAGGTACATTTGGAGGTAGATAGTTCTAATCTTGGCTTGGCTTGATGTGAGCGAGCGAAGCTAGTGTACTGCCTCTTCTGGTGAACAGCTAGCGTCGACTTAGGATTGTTAAAACTCAGTTAGAGAACGTGCCTCAGTAAGCGGGGTAGGTTTCATAACTTTGTTTCCAGTGAAAATGAGTCAACGAAAAGCGAAGCTAAATACTACATTATTTTTCGTTTACACTAAGGGGTCATTGTACTCATCATTTTGAATAACTTTTACTATGGGACCAAACCTGAAATCGCGAAAAAAAAAACAGCTGTTCAGTACATTTTGAAGAGTTTGATGTAGATAAATGTACTGAACAGCTGATTTTTTTTTCGCGATTTCAGGTTTGGTCCCATAGTAAAAGTTGTTCATAAAGATGAGTACAATGACTCCTTAAGAGGTTTTGCGCATTTAACGTTACACGTTGTATATCTTGTTATTGTTTTTAACGTGTTCTAATTTACCAAAATCATTGTGAATTAGTCATAATGGTTTTCCTTATAGTCGTATGGTGCGTCTATAAGGATAAACATTATTATTAGTGGCTACACTTACTTCCAAATGCAAAGGATATAATCATTAAAATTTTGGTTAATTTATTATTTAATGTATTTACAATATTTTTCAATTATCCTTATTTTGCAATTACCTACTGCTTTATTCGTTACATGGTACATAAACATAATGGAAATGTGGGGTTAAAGTATGAAATTGCCGTTTTACTGTATTAGGTACTTCGAATTGACATAGAACCTTCATGGTTTGAGATTTTTGAGTGAAACTTTTTTCACATGGTACTTATGAAGTTCATCTTTTAAAAAATGTGCAACATTCGATTATCGACTTTCAGTTGTTTTTTTTATTCAGCTTAGACAAGAAAGATGGATACTTCGAAAACTCGAGTTATTTTTTTGAATACGAAGTTCCGACGCGGAACTAACGCGGCAGAAACAGCTCGCAATATCAATGTTGCGTTTGGAGAGGGGACTGCTAATGAACGCACCGTGCGATTTTGGTTTAAACGCTTTCGTGATAGAAACTTTGATTTGAAGAAAAAAAAATCAGCTGTTCAGTACATTTTGACGCATTATGCGAACAGAAATGTACTGAACAGCTGATTTTTTTTTTCGCGATTTCAGTTTTGGTCTCATAGTAGAAATTGTTCATAATGATGAGTACAATGACCCTTTAAGAGGTTTTGCAGATTTAACGTTACACGTTGTATAAATCAAAATCAATTGCCGAATGTACGAGTATGTACGCTTATCACTTCAGAACGGTTGCACCTATTCTTTTTTTGTTGTGTTTGATTGTGTCAGAACAAGGTTTGTAGGCAAGAAAATGTTTGAAATGTTGCCGGGAAAGTTGGGAAAATTCGGGAAAACTAAAAGTGTATTTTCTATAGGAATTTTGTATGAATTATTGAAATTTTGACAGGACAACGTTTGTCGGGTCTGCTAGTCGAAAATAAATAGTAGTTGTCATCAATCTGGCTAGCCTTTTCCCAACTATGTTGGGGTCGACTTCCAGTCTAACCGGATACAGCTGAATACCAGTATTTTACACGGAGCGACTGCCTATCTAACCTCCGCAACCAATACCCCTTGGTAAGACTGTTTGTCAGACTTTCGGGCTTCTGACGACCCATAATTACTGTCAAAGATCCACGAATGACAGCCGGGACCAACGGCTTATCGTGCTTTCCGAGGCACCATTTTTAAATACCAAGACCACTAGTCTTGGTATGTAAATGGAATGAGCTTTTGCGATCTTCAGGCCTTTCATATGATAGGCCTTCGGCGCGTCGTTCATACTACTTCAGATATACATAGAAGGCTGCGCGGCTACCGAACTCTGAACCTCTAGCTAGTGAATGAAGATTTGTTCTTTTTTTTTTTTTGTGTATGGCATCTCGCAGTGTGACCACTTGGGGTCGAGACTGCTTAACCGGACTATCCTGTGGGTGCCTTAAGCGAACTCAAAGCCTCCAGCCAGGGGCATATATACTTATAAACTAAGCGACTGCGCACTAAGGGCACCCCCTGTGGGGTACGGACCTCGGCTTAGAGCGTCGCTGACTAAGAGAGGACAGCAAGGTACAATTGGCTGGCTCAAATCGGGGTTATTATTATTATTAACAGGGGAGTTTAAAGCTACAGGCTCAGCTACGCCACCAGCTGGCTCGTTATTACCGATCAAGGGAGATGAATTTACATTTACAAGGGATGTTCGTCTACGCGGTGGACCTCGGCGGCGAGGTCGGAATGAAGATTTGTATGATCTGTGTTTGCGTACTAGTGTACTAGTAGCACTACTACTTTCCTGGAGGAGGCTAATTATAGGGTCATCAGGTTCAGAGAGTGCAAGTCGCGGACGGCGGACTTTACTGATTCGAGAGGGGACATAATTAGCGGACGAGACAACCAGAGGGTTGCGGTGCTTCGCGGCAGAGTCAAAGAAACGCTTGGAAAGGCGTTTCAAGAATTGACGGATGGTCGGGATTCTAAGGTCTAAATGGAGGTTTTCGTTCCGAACGAACCAAGGGGCTCCCGTTACCTTTCGGAGGCAACGGTTTTGAAGGGTCTGCATCCTATGGATGTGGTGGGACTTTGCGTGAGCAAAGACTGGGCCCGCAAAGGTCATGATGGGGCGAATGCACGCTGTATAAATACGCAACTTGCACTTAAGGGACAACTTGCTGCGTGCATTCATAACCGAGTGGAGTCTACCGAGAGCATAGTAGGCCCGCGAACGGCCTTCTTTATGTGCTCTGAAAACGTAAGGTGCTCATCGAGCGTCACACCTAGATATTTGGCTCGCTTCTCCCAAGGGATCGGCTTGCCAAACATGGTGATCGGGCGGGGACGATTTGTTCGAAGACAGCTCAGCTTATAAAGGCGGTTAGTTGGCATGTGTGCACAATATTTACACGTAGTCGTCTGTAGGTGTGGTGCAGTTGACTCGCTGGGCGGCGCTTGCGCATTGTTGCTCACGAGGATTGTAGATGGCGTTACTTGTCTATGGTAACCGTTTATAACTTATTATAATTACTGTCT
Source organism: Cosmia trapezina (assembly GCA_905163495.3). Lineage (NCBI taxonomy): Eukaryota > Metazoa > Arthropoda > Insecta > Lepidoptera > Noctuidae > Cosmia > Cosmia trapezina. The sequence continues at coordinate 3,529,944 of LR991049.1, read as the reverse complement.
TCTAGTATAGAGAGCCGCTCATCGTAGTGCTTTAGGTAAGTTCCACTAGACGGCGCTGTATATTTGTTACAGGTATTTTTTTTATTTTAACCAAGTTGTGCATAGGGTAATGTATGTAGGAGCTACCGGGAAAAAGTATCGTTATGTCAATAATGCCATAATAGTTGATAATATTTGCTGACGATACGAGTGCTGTTATAGCTGCTGACAATATGGAGACCTTAAAATGTAAATTAAATATATTAATAGCTGCTTGTGAAAGCTGCAGGGCTAACATGGCAAGCACGAGAAAACGAGATATCACGATTTATCGAAATTTGTCGTCGATTCTGACGTTATTATAATCCCTAACATGAGCGTTAAGCTCGAGTAAATTCGAAAAAGGCACTTTGACACTTCTCTATCTCGAGACGAGAGACCGATGTAGCAAGTTATTAAAAACAAATCATTTATATCATAGCAACATCGGCTTGAGGTTCCGTTTTATTTCACTCATTTTTAATTTTTTTGCATGGAATTGGTATGTACTATAATGATTTTACGTGCACCTCTTTTAATACCTATTTGTTTAGTTTTTCATAAATGTTTTTCATTGGTGCCGAATTTAAATACAAAATGACGGAAATGAAAATTAGTGGCAAATAATATACATACCTACTCACTTGATAACTTAACATAATCAGCCTATAATGTAGGTACTGCTCTAGGCATGCCGGTTTCCTCACGATGTTTTCCTTCACCGTTTTGAGAGCAGTGGTGATGATATAATTTACACAAAGTAAAGCGCCTGTCGGGGTTCGAACCTATGACCTACAACTCGTAAGTCAGGGCCGTTACCACTGGGCCTCCACTGCTACACTACACTCACTAGAGAATCACCACAAATGACAATGAACTAGAGATTTTAGTAATTATGTTGCGAAGGTTTGTTATTGCACTTCATAACTCCCTCGATTTTGTTAATCACCATAATTGGCAAAGTGACTGGTTATTACCTACTGAAAGGGATGCTCATCTACGTTATAGTGTACCCCTCCGTCACAGTTTCTCTCGCGGCCGCCGAAAAGAACATCATTCCAATATAAATATAGTTTAAAACTAAGTATTTTCATTAATAATCATCATCATATCATTCTCCTGCCCTTAACCCAAAAAAACTTGGGGTTGGCACAACAATTTTCATTAGTAATATAATCACACTATATATAATACTATAAAGGCGAAAGTTTGTGAGTGCGTGTGTGCGTGTATTTGTATGTTGTTAGTAGGCATACACATAGGCTAGGTACTTTTTATCCCGGTCTACGCGGGTGCAACCGCGGGGCGCAGCTAGTGTAAAATAAAATTATGACTAAAGTACGTGAAATTATGAGACTTTAGTTCATTTTAGTTTTTTTTTTTGTATCATAATTTTGTCTACTCGTCTCGTCGTCAAAATCGAGGACGACTAAACGAGAGACGAATCGGGGATTTTCTCGTGTTTATTGTCAAAATTCTGTCAAAAGTCGAGTTATCTGAGGTGCCATGTTAGGGTTTGTCTTTCTCGACAACAAGTTTGACAGAACATTGTATGGCAGCGCTGTCAGAAAACGAGAAAAGCTTTGAACTGTCATAAAATTACTCGCGCGAGAGCGAGTAATTGTCGCGTGTGCTCATGTTAGGCCTGCTGGTGTTCTATGAATAATCTTAAATTAAATAAGACATTAAAAAGTAAGACGAAATGTATGATATTTAGATCTACAGTTAGGAACAAAGTTTTAGTAAACGTAGAATCCTTAGGCAGCAACATCGATGTAGTAGAAAGTTTAAAATTGTTAGGAGTACAAATTGACTCTTTACTTAATTGGAGGCCAGAAGTAAATTCAATTACGAATACTATAAGTAGTGCGTGTTATGCTATCAGATCTTTCTTCCATACGTCTCAATTACGAATACTATAAGTAGTGCGTGTTATGCTATCAGATCTTTCTTCCATACGTCTCAATTACGAATACTATAAGTAGTGCGTGTTATGCTATCAGATCTTTGAGGGATATTTTGTCTATTGCCCAACTTCGTACCGTCTATTTTGCTCTAGTTGAATCTAAACTTAGATATAGAATAAAATTTTGGGGAAACAGCTATAAATATAATGTAAAGGCAGCTTTTACTATACAAAAGCGAGCATTGAGAACCATGCTTCGTTTAAACCAGATAGAATCATGTAAGGAGTAGAATTTTAACGGTACCGTGTCTTTATATTTTAGTTCTCCTTACTCATTTAAACAAAAACTTAAACGAGTTTGAAACAGACGATGAAAGAAAAAGTAGAGTAGATACTCGCAGAAAAGATCTTCCTATTATTCTGCAGGCAAAGCTTAACGTTGTCAAACACTCGTCACGAGTGCAGTCGGTCAATCTGTTTAACAAATTACCTGTAGAATTTAAGAATATTCAGAATGTGAACATGTTTAAAAATAAACTCAGGTCTTGGTTAATCAACAAAGCTTATTACAGTATTGACGAATTTTGTAATGACAAAAATCTTAAAAATAGTACTTAAATTAAATAATTGTACCCATTGTTCTTTGACTTGTATTGTTGCTTTTTTATTTTATTTTTTTAATACTTAATGTTTGTTTATGTTGTTTCTTTTTGTGTACCTACTGTGCAAATATTTCGACACAAATGTATTTTTGTTATGAAATAAATAACTTGAACTTGAACTTGAACCATAATAGCTAAGAGCCTCGACCAACACCCAAGGAGGCTCTCGTTAGGCAGCTGGATCAAGGGCTTGATCCAGAAAGCAGTACTTCTGGACACGGTATTTATTTTTAGGAGGAACCTCTCTTGGAAGCCCTGACCACCGGCAACTTGGATCCTGTTACCAATACCGGTGGGCTACTATTTTTTATATTTTTTTATTATATTAAAAAAAATTGTAAAAATAGTGGTTTTTCTAAAAATAAAATAAAATACCGGGTGTAAAAAGTACACTTGCCGAAGCTGAAAGCCACATATTCTACCCATTATTTGGATCGTTTTTTTTCCACTACACCATACCTGGGAATCCACTGGTTCTGGAGATATTGATGGTCAAAGTCGCATTTTTTTTTTAATAAAACGTATTCCAAGTGTTACTAAAAAGTGCCTGTAATTGGTTTATTTCAAAAAATGCTTTGAGTTTTGAGTTTTATTACGCGCAAAGTAACGCGAACCATAGGCGAACGGAGTTAGGCCCCGCCCCTTTGTTCTACGGTTCGCGTAGGAAAAAGTTCGGAAAAAGTTACCAGTCAGTCAAATATCGTTCATATTGAAAATATACATGTGAGAACAATGTAGAAAGACGTGCACGTTAAAAGCGTCCGTAATAAAAAAGATAAAAACTAAAAACAACTAAATTAAAAATAAGCCGTGGCAGCTAAGAGACGACCAGTCCCAACTGACGGCGCCCGTTCACGAACATGACGCATGGATCAGCACCAATAAAAATTGTTTTTTTTCTAAACCTAAAAATAGAAGTCGTTTCACAGCAATAACTTTCCGCAAAGCTTACTTAGTTATGTCAGGCCTCTTGCACTGGTACATTCCGCTCGAGATAAGTACCTACAGCTCGCGGCAACTCTTAGTTTCAAGTCAGTCAGGGTCCAGGGTGTATTACGCGCTCAGCGAGCGAGACACGTACGGCCGCCCATGAAAAAATTAAATCTTAGATTTTAAATTTAAGTATACTATTCATATTATCACTATACTATATATAAATTAGGGATATACTTACTTTTATAATGACGAAAATCCATTACGAAATTTCGAGTCTTGTTGCTACCTTTTTTTTACCTACCTACCTACTTACATACTATAGTTGCCGACATTTAAGTTGAGCTCTCGGCGGAGTGGTGGGGGTTTGTGTGCGCGTCGTATTGTTTCAGGAGTTAGGTCCAAAATCGCTTAAAGTAATTAAGGATTAACTTAGGATTAACAAGCAACTGTACCCCGCGATCGTACGATCGCACAAACTTAGCCACTGGTGCGTTGAGGCATCTTTAGTGGTTTTATGACCATGTTCAGGCGACTAAAGTGCCCCAAATGTCACTTTCAATTTAAGACGTGTTTGTAGGTACTTTGTTTACTTTAGAACAGTTCTAAATAATAAACGAGATGATGGTGTATTAAAAATAATTGATGATTGAATGATAATCATGATTATAATGATTGTTTAATTGATTAATAAAAAATAACGTTTGAAAATTATAAGACATTACATTAAAGATCTAGATAGACTACTTTTATATACAACAAAAGTTTAAAAAGGTACCATATACCCCACCACCACCACCACCATACCATATGGTATGTATGGTATGGTATAATTATGGTGCTATGGTACCATATTTTATTTTTTGCGGACAGCCCTAGTACTAGGCTAAGCGGCGTAGGTATGTTACGGTTACGGACGAGTAACGACACAAAGTAATAACAACTCTCAAGCGCGGCGATTAAGAGCAATTTAGCTTGCGCATTGGGAGGAAAAGATTTTGTAGGCTAATATAAAAGCGGCTTTCTTCAAGATCAAAGGAGTGCAACTTCTGTACGTTAGTACTATTATTTATTCTGTGGTTATGTGGAATATCGATGCAAATCCAAAGACAGTTCATGCGAGACTAATTTATTATTCGTTTACCCACCACATCACAATATATTACATTTCCTCCCTCACAAGAAATAATTAGTTAAGTAGGTATACATAATTAAGTTAGCAACATAATTTTTGTTTTTTAAAAAAGAAACTTATCCGAACTAAAAATTGACATAATAATGATAGTGTTACAAAAGGTGTATTTTACTTCGATATGCGTCGACATTATGTTGTCTACCTACCTCTTACTTTTTATAAGTTTGATAAGTTGCAAGTTAGGTACTAAGATCATCTTACTCACTACCTACCTACATAATAATATATGTTCGTTTAACTTTCTTAATGCAATTTTGTGGTGTAATCTTATATTTAACTATTAAAAAAACTTATAGAAAAAAAAATAAACTTCAAACAAGTAGGTAATTACTACACAGTAGTAGTACTAGGTTACCAACACGGCTTTTATACCACACAGGATTTGACCTCATATAACACGGATTAGTCAATATCTATAATGTATTTGTTTCTAGGTCTTTTATTGACCCAATCCCCGGAAATGGACGGTTCAGCCGCGTAATCGCTATGAGTACGAGTCTCATTTAAGACGGGCGGGTCATGTGAAGTCTGAAGTGATGACGTCACCGGTGAATTAGGTACAGACTCCCTCGTTTCTTTTTCAGTGTTTTCTGTGTGGTCAGTGTCTGTAATAATTGGGTTAGAGTACCGTGTGTGTCTTCGTAATGGCATAATTTGATCTATATGTTTTCGGTGTTCCCCCTGGTCTGATTGTATCTTATATGTCACTGCTCCGGTGCGCTCAGAAACCTCTCCTTCCACCCACTTGGGATTGTTTCTCGAGTAGTCTCGAAACAGCACTCGGTCCCCTAGTTGGACCTCTCGGTTTGTACCTTGAGCATGTTCAACCTGCTTGGTCTGCGCCGCTTCAACTAAATCCCGCGTGTTGCTGCGCAGCAAGTCTAAGCGCATGCGCAGCCTCCGGCCCAGCAGCGCCACAGCTGGCTCGCGCTGTGTGCTTGTATGTGTACTGTTTCTATACACTAATAGAAAATTGTTTATTGCTCGCTCGATATTCTTACCTTCTGATGCCGCTTTTTTAATTACTTTCTTGACTGTTTTGACGGCATTTTCGGCGGCGCCGTTGCTCGATGGATGGTAAGGGGCTATTAGAATGTGTTTGATTCCGTTGCGGGTTAAAAATAACTCAAATTCCTCGGATCGAAATGGCGGACCCCCGTCACTCACCAAGCACTTCGGCAGCCCAAATCGGCTGAAACATTCTCTTAGTTTGTTTGATACTAAATTAGCCGATGTGCCGGCCCCCATCAGAAATACTTCGATCCACTTTGAGTGTGAGTCAAGTATTAAAAAGTAATATTTACCTTGGTGTTGTAAAAAATCTACATGAAGTCTCGTCCAAGGTTCCGTAGGCCATACATACGGCACGGGCGTGTGTCGCGGCGGCGCGTCCAGCTGCGCCCGGCAGGCGGCGCAGGCGGCGGCGCGCGCCTCGATGTCGGCGTCCAGGCGCGGCCACCACACGTAGCCTCGCGCGATGCTCTTCATGCGCACGACGCCCACGTGCCCCGCGTGCACCTCCTCCAGGATCTGCGCCCGCAGTTGCTCCGGCACCACTATCCTGTATCCCCAAACTATACACCCGTGGTCTATATGTAGGTTTTCACGTCGATGAAAATATGCCTTCTCGTCTTCTGAATCGCCTATGACAGGCCATCCACTCATTATGTAACCGTACACTTTACATAAAATTTTATCGTTTTTAGTCGCCTGTGCTACATCTTTGTGACTAAGTGGGAAACTGTCCTCAACAAAATGTAGATATGCCGCGTCGTCTTGGTCCTCCACCTTGGTTTTCGCCAATGGTAATCGTGATAACCCATCCGCATTGCTATTCATTTGTGATTTTACGAACACGATGTTGAAATCGTAAGCCGCCAGGCGCACCGCATATCTCTGTAGGCGGCTGGCTGCAGTTTGCGGTATACCCTTTTTAGGCCCGAATATATAGCTTAAAGCTTTATGATCGCTCCGCAACGTGAAATGCCTACCAAAGAGATATTGATGGTGCCTCGTGACTCCGTACACAATGGCCAGCGCCTCCTTGTCTACCTGGCTGTATCGCCGCTCGGCGTCGTTGAGCGTGCGCGAGGCGCAGCACACGAGGCGCTCGCCGCCGTCGGGGTGGCGCTGCGCCAGCACGGCGCCCAGGCCGTACGCGCTGCTGTCCACGGCCAGCACCAGCGGCAGCGTCGGCGAGTAGTGAGCCAGTACCGGGTCACTCGTTAGTCTCACTTTGATCTCCTCAAAAGCGGCATTACAGCTCTCCGACCACGCCCATTTAACTCCTTTTTTTAAAAGAGCGTGAAGTGGATGTAAAATCATACTTAGATTGGGTATAAAACGTGCATAGTAATTTATGAAACCCAATAATGCTCTTAACTGAGACACATTTTCGGGGATGGGCATTTTTGTTATGGCATTAACTTTAGATGTGTCTGTATGAAGACCGTGCTTGTTAATTCTGTAACCCAAGTAACAAACCTCATCTTTTAAAAACTCACATTTAGAAAACTTTATTGTTAATCCGGCTTCTCTTAATCTAGTGAGCACTGCCCTTAAGTTTTCCAAATGATGAGATTTGTTCCTGCCACTAACACAAATGTCATCAATAAAGGCTACCACAAATTCTAGACCATTTAACGTATCGAAAACAATTTTTTTGAAACTTTTCAGGTAGGCACTTAAGTCCGAAAGGTGCCCTGCGATATACAAACGTACCTACATGCGTAGTAATCGCTGTAAGCGGTTGTGATTCATTAGATAATTCAAGTTGCATAAATGCATTTTTAAAATCTAATTTACTATATTGCTCCCCGCCACTTAGCGCTGCAAACAACTCCTCAATTTTCGGCAATGGAAAATGAAAATCTTTTAATAATTTATTCACGGTCACTTTATAATCGCCGCAAACACGGATAGAACCGTCCGGCTTAATAACAGGCACTATAGGAGTTCCATAATCGGATCTGTCGACTTTGTAAATTATACCTTCGTTTTGTAAGCGTTTAAGTTCATTTTCCACTGGCACGCGCAACGCAAGTGGTAGGGAACGAGACTTGCAAAATACCGGCGTGTTATCACTTAAGTACAATGATAACTTATGTTTATAAGTACCTATTTTTTCTGTAAATACTTCTGGAAATTCTTGTTTCAATTCCAAAACAACAGGATCAACATCTTCTTTTAGAGTAAATAAATTTAATGACTTTAATTTAAGTTCGCGCATCCAGGTGCGCCCAATAAGCGGTGGGCCGCCGTGCTCAATAATAAACAGTGGCAATATGGCGTCCTCTGCGCCTGCGCTGCTGACTCGCACCGAGACTCGGCCCAACGGTATTATTGAGTCACCTGTATAAGATTGTAATTTAATGTTATATTTTTCAATTGGTAAAGTAGAAAGATGTTGATCGTAGAATGATTTAGATACCGCCGATATCTTGCTACCCGTGTCGATTTCAAATAACACATTTTGATTTTCAACAATGAGTTCACAATGATATGGACCGTCTTTTACATTTTGCACTGACTGACCTTTAATAATATACAGTCCTTCGAGCTCCTCACCTCCAGACTCCGATGAATCTGTTTCCATGAAGTTTTGATATTTAGAACCAGACCTGCCCGCACTCGCATCATTTTTATCACATACGGACCCCAAGTGGCCCTTCACTTTGCACTTGTCACACACATACGACTTGTACCGGCACTTGTGCGGCGCATGGCCCTCCCGGCCACAGCGCCAGCACCTTTTGCGTCGCGGAGCCTCGGCGTCACGACCGGCGGCGCTGGCCTTCCTGGCCTCGCTCACCCGGTGCACCCGCTCCCCCGCGTCTGCCTGGAGTCCCGCTGGCTCGGCTGCTGCCCACGGCGCGGCCGGCGAGCGCGCCACGGCCTTAGCCGCGTGCTGCTCAGCCGCCTCCAGCGCCAGCGCCAGCCCCACTGCCTTCTTGTAATCGAGAGTAGCCTCCGCAAATAAGCGAGACCGTATCTCCTCGCTACGAAGACCCGACACGAATTGATCGCGAATGTTCACTTCTAACTGGTTCTCAAAATTGCAGTAGGTAGCTAAGTGTTTTAAATTTTGTAAAAACACTTTGATATTTTCACCTTCCTGTTGCCGCCGCTGGCGAAACACGTGGCGCTCTGCTATTTCTGATCTTTTGGGTTCCTGATGATTTTTCACTAGCTCCACTAACGTGGTAAAGGTTTTATCCTCTGGATTGTCTGGAGCACACAGATCACACATCAGTCGATAGGTCGGCGCTCCGACATGCGTCACCAGCGTGGCCACGCGTAGGTTATCTTTTATGTCGTTCAATAAAATAAATTGTTCCACTAAACGCACATATGCTGGCCAGTTTTCACCTCCATCCAGATCAAATGCGTGTATTTTCCCAAACGGCATCTTGATATTTTACTGCTTTTTATAATTACTCGTCGCCACTGTGGAATATCGATGCAAATCCAAAGACAGTTCATGCGAGACTAATTTATTATTCGTTTACCCACCACATCACAATATATTACAAGTTAGATGTACATTATGAATAGTTGATGGCTTTGTGATGTGTCTTTTTACACCCTGTATAATTTAAATGTTATAAATGAAAAAGAATAGGATATGAAGTAGGATTAAGAAAGAAAACAAAAGACGATGATGAAACAGCTAAGTTTTCATTTTTCGTACATTTTTATACACTGGTTTCATCGCCCCAATTATTTTAGCATATGTCGACTCTTCATCACGTCTTGGTGGTTGACTGTCTCTACGCATCAAGCTGAGATCCGCATATACTACTTCATTTGCGGTAGACTGGGAAAAGAAACGTTTCATCGATAAACATGTTTCAAAATAATTATTTTATGGCAACCTTTCCTCATTTTAATAATACTGTGATCAATAAGTATAGAGGGGCTAATCTAAGTAAAAACAGCCACAAGAGTCGATCGATCAGGTGAAGCTACGCTAGCCGTCCCGGCTGTCATTGTTGGATCTTTTGACAGTCGTTATGGGTCGTCAGAAGCCCGAAAGTCTGACAACCAATCTTACAAAAAGTATCGTGTTATAGTCGCCGGAATGAGTCGTGAGCACAAACTCTACTCTTAAGGTTGATGCGCCAGGGTAGCCCGCGAAATTCAAAATTTCTTATAGTTTTTTGCAATTTGTAGGTCAGTGTGAGCTTGTATGTTGATTAAAATGTATGATTCGCGGCCGTAGCTAATATGGCTTTACAGAATCATAATCATTATAATCAGCAATACAACTCCATAAGTTAGCATTTATCTCAAATCTAGCGATTTCATGAAATTATGAGGTTTGAGGTAAATGCTAACTTATGGAGTTGTATTGCTGATTCTAATGATTATGTTTCTGTAAAGCCATATTAGCTACGGCCGCGAATCATATTTTAATCAACATACAAAGCTCACACTGACCTACAAATTGCAAAAAACGTAAGAAATTTTGAATTTCGCGGGCTACCCTGGCTCTTTCGCCTTAAGGTGCAGCGCAGACGACAGACTATACGTGACGCACTTTTTAGTCCGTGAAAATAGAACCTAAGCAATTATATGCAGTAACGCACACGACGCGCAAAAAGTCCGGCGCACAAGAAATTCGTGTCATCCTGGCAGATAACGCCGCGCCGCGCCACACAAAAGTGCGCGAAAAAAATCTTCAACACGCGCTAACGCAGACGGCGCACACTTTTAGTGTCCACCAGACACTGGTATTCAGCTACATGTGGTTAGATTACAAGCGGACATCAATAGGTGTAGGTTCACGTCAACAGTAAAGCCGGTTTATAGTATTACTGGAGGCACTGGGTATCACATCAAGTTACTATGCGTGCCAAATAAGAATAGTACTGTCAAGACGCCATTTTGTTTCACAATACTACGGCAATACTCGCGAACTTCATTACCAATGCGTACTAATTTGACAGCTAAGTTACTATGCGTGCCAAATAAGAATAGTACTGTCAAGACGCCATTTTGTACGGCAATACTAATCGAACTTCATTACCAATGCGTACTAATTTGACAGCTCGCACACATAAAGTTACTTTGCGTGCCAAATAAGAATAGTACTGTCAAGACGCCATTTTGTACGGCAATACTAATCGAACTTCATTACCAATGCGTACTAATTTGACAGCTCGCACACATAAAGTTACTTTGCGTGCCAAATAAGAATAGTACTGTCAAGACGCCATTTTGTACCGCAATACTAATGGCAATACTCGCGAACTTCATTACCAATGCGTACCAATTTGACAGCTCGCACACATAAAGTTACTATGCGTGCCAAATAAGAATAGTACTGTCAAGACGCCATTTTGTTCCGCAATACTATGGCAATACTCGCGAACTTCATTACCAATGCGTACTAATTTGACAGCTCGCACACATAAAGTTACTATGCGTGCCAAATAAGAATAGTACTATCAAGACGCCATTTTGTACCGCAATACTATGGCAATACTCGCGAACTTCATTACGAATGCGTACTAATTTGACAGCTCGCACACATAAAGTTACTATGCGTGCCAAATAACAATAGTACTGTCAAGACGCCATTTTGTTCCGCAATACTATGGCAATACTCGCGAACTTCATTACCAATGCGTACTAATTTGACAGCTCGCACACATAAAGTTACTATGCGTGCCAAATAAGAATAGTACTGTCAAGACGCCATTTTGTACCGCAATACTAATGGCAATACTCTTGAACTTCATTACCAATGCGTACTAATTTGACAGCTCGCACACATAAAGTTACTATGCGTGCCAAATAAGAATAGTACTGTCAAGACGCCATTTTGTACCGCAATACTAATGGCAATACTCGCGAACTTCATTACCAATGCGTACTAATTTGACAGCTCGCACACATAAAGTTACTATGCGTGCCAAATAAGAATAGTACTGTCAAGACGCCATTTTGTTCCGCAATACTATGGCAATACTCGCGAACTTCATTACCAATGCGTACTAATTACCAATGCGTACTAATTTAACAGCTCGCACACATAAAGTTACTATGCGTGCCAAATAAGAATAGTACTGTCAAGACGCCATTTTGTTCCGCAATACTATGGCAATACTCGCGAACTTCATTACCAATGCGTACTAATTTGACAGCTCGCACACATAAAGTTACTATGCGTGCCAAATAAGAATAGTACTGTCAAGACGCCATTTTGTACCGCAATACTATGGCAATACTCGCGAACTTCATTACCAATGCGTACTAATTTGACAGCTCGCACACATAAGGTTACTATGCGTGCCAAATAAGAATAGTACTGTCAAGACGCCATTTTGTACCGCAATACTAACGGCAATACTCGCGAACTTCATTACCAATGCGTACTAATTTGACAGCTATCGTGTGAAGTTGAAGCAAGCGCGATCCTATTCTTATTTAGCACGCATAGTAGTTTCTCGGAGGTATTGCAATGAAAAAAAAAGTTAGGTTAGGACAAGGCTATAAGACTCACGTAAGTATTCAATTCCATTGCTTCTACTGGGTGCGAATTTTGATGACAATACTTTTTGACAGTCATATAAATTAACAATATTATAACACACGTCCCTGTCGCGGATGGTATAACGTACATTAACACAGTGCTTAGAGAAGACTTCTGTTGGGCGTTACTTGCTGAAAACAAAATAAAACTTTTGTAATGGGGAAGAAGTTATTGGGGAATACCCAGTAAAGATGTAGCTCGAATTCAATTAGCTTTTTTTTGTAGAATTATTTTATTTACGAACACTGTTCAACATTTGAAGCAAACGAGTGTTGTATTTTATACATTTCAGAATATTGGATGCTCTTATCAAAAGGCTTACCCGAGCATTCATTCATCAAATCCATCGCAATGATACAGGATGGAGAGACTCTTAAACACACATCGTTATCTGAAAGAACAATAAAATCAATCAATAGGGGTTTTCCTGCATATGTATCAAACTCAAACTCAAAGCATTTATTTCAATTAAACCAATTACAGGCACTTTTGAATTGTCAAAGAGTCGGTCAGTAGGTAAGTCAGAAAGTTGAAGCTAGTTGCCCATTCCAAAACGTAGATCTATGGAGAAGAACGGGCAAGAAACTCCACGGACACTCTTTTAAATCAAAATAGTTAAGTTTCAACATGAATAATCATTCATGTTGAAATTATACATGTGAGAACGATGAACGTTAAAAGCGTCCGTAATAAAAAAATAAAAAAAACAATTCAAAATTAAAATTAAAATAAGCCGTGGCAGCTAAGGTATGACCAGCCTCCACCAACAGCGCCCGTTCACGAACCTGACGTATGGATTCGTTAAATGATCCAACACACGCCTCGCTGGATTATACTCTAATGCCTCGCTGATGGTGGCATCAGCGAGGCATTAGAGTATAAAAGAAAGCAAGTCTGAATAATTTTATCTTTCATATAACCGTTACAGCAAACTGTTAAAAACAGCGGTCAGGTTTATTATTTTAAAACTGTAAAATAATTCATGAAGCTATTTATAATTATACTATTCATAATCTAAGTATCTTACATTCATATTCAGCGGCATCGTTACGTAATCGGGGCAAAGCTGTCCCTTCAAAGACTGTTTTGTTTTTACACCATCCAGCTTTTGTTTTTAATTCTATGTATAACTGTAGGCTACTACTTACTTATTTATTTAATTAATAATAATTTACTATATTATTTAACTAATACTTACATATTTACAACACTGGTTTACAATTACTCACACATTAAAATATCTATTTAATATTAAAATCACATTGATATCTATTTACATTTATTTAATACATTTCTTTATTCTATGATATTATATATACATAGCACCAGTCGGTCGGTGTCGATAATCGATAGTAAGTCCGATAAACTATCGACTCGCTGGACATCACTAACCTACCGGTGTTGTACACGTCGCGTGCGCACGAAGGCGCAGCGGTCACCGCGCAACGGCAAACCAGTCGAGACCTACCTTCGGCGCAGAACGCATGCCTTTCGCTCGCATATTTATACTGTCGCGAACTGCTTAAACTGCTTGTGATTCATCTATTCATCTATTCATCTTCTCATCTGAACTCTGTTTTATCTTCCCTATTCACTGACTATTGTGCTACGCTTGTGCTTGTGCTAATTTCCTATTTTGTGCCTTCTAAATCATATGGTGTGTGTGAGGATTGTTGGAGAATATATACCTATAAACCGTGAGTTGGATTTTAATTACATACCACTGAAAACCACGTTACACAACCTATTACTTTCACACTATACCTATATTGGTGACCCCGACGTGATAGTTTAGAGGCATGAGGAACAGGGTGTAAAGTTCACTCATCCTCCATAGAAAAGGGAGGATCCTCCGACCAGACGGGTGTTGTGTCTGGTGGGCTACTGCCCGACGGTTGATGTCGGGTCGTTGTATATATGCTAATCGCGTGGTAAACTCTAATTGCGCGATGCAGGTTTGCATGACGTCATGTCTCTGATGCTTAGTTCATATGTGGCGATGTAGATGCCGCCACATCACTCCCCTCCGGAGACCGGAGGTCGATAGTGGGCTGAGTCGTGTATCTTGCGATGCTTGCCAGTGCCAGTTGTGGTTCCAGTGAGTCGGAACCGGGTGCCGCATAGTTCACGGTGAGTCGGAACTGTCTGCGGTGATACCCCAGTGAGTCGGGGTGGCGCTGCTTTATGCTCCAGTGAGTCGGAGTGTACAGCGCTGTGTTGAGGCTGAAGGTGATGACCAGGAATGCGCGTCCGCTGCATGCTGGTGGTCAGGATACCTGTTGAAGCCGTGGATGCTGGCTGGCTGTGTGACTCGCCGCTCGAAAGCTTGAGGAAGTGATGCTGATGACGTCACGCTGATGTAGTTGCACGAAGGCTGCGCTGACGTTCATGCTCGGGGTCACCAGTTTAGAGGTATGAGGAACAGGGTGTAAAGTTCACTCATCCTCCATAGAAAAGGGAGGATCCTCCGACCAGACGGGTGTTGTGTCTGGTGGGCCACTGCCCGACGGTTGATGTCGGGACGTTGTATATATGCTAATCGCGTGGTAAACTCTAATTGCGCGATGCAGGTTTGCATGACGTCATGTCTCTGATGCTTAGTTCATATGTGGCGATGTAGATGCCGCCACATAACAATATTCGTTGGTTTGTAATTGTTTTTTGTATCGAATAAACGTCTCTTCCTGCATGCTTTTTCAATATTTTTATCTCCTTAGATGACTTATAATCTAAAAGTTAATTTAAAAGTATTTACTTTGATGATAATAAAATTGAGATTTGGGTAGCATATTATAACATGGGGTCCATCTATGCTACCAAAATGTTACCACAACGATTAAATCGAAAACCATTCAAACAAAAATGAATAAATTAATTTATGTCGCCAGTGAAACAGTTATGTTTCCAAGTATGATTGTGCTTTCAAAGATAGAGGCACCTAATGACGAATACATGAATAACTCTATTTTTGAACAACAACCATACTTGGAAACATAATTCTTGCGGTTAGTTGCCAAACCCACTGAAAGATACAGAGTTTTTATTATTTACTTAGTAGTGACCACAAAACCTCCTTCATATGTCTTATAGACCACAGCAGGAGACAAATATACAGGATATCTATTATTTAGTAGTGATCACAAGCTTACCAGCTTCATATATCTTATAGACCATAGCAGGAGACAAATATAGAGGGTATCTATTATTTAGTAGTGATCACAAGCTTACCTGCTTCGTATATTGTATAGACCACAGCAGGAGACAAATATACAGGGTATCTATTATTTAGTAGTAACCTAAGCTTACCTGCTTCATATATCTTATAGACCACAGCAGGAGACAAATATACAGGGTATCTATTGTTTAGCAGTGATCACAAGCTACCTGCTCCATATATCTTATAGACCACAGCAGGACACAAATATACAGGGTATCTATTATTTAGTAGTGACCACAAGATTACCTGCTTCATATATCTTATAGACCACAGCAGGAGACAAATATACAGGGTAACTATTATTTAGTAGTGACCACAAGCTCATACCTGCTTCATATATCTTTTAGACCACAGAAGGAGACAAATATACAGGGTATCTATTATTTAGTAGTGACCACAAGCTTACCTGCTTCATATATCTTATAGACCATAGCAGGAGACAAATATACAGGGTATCTATTATTTAGTAGTGACCTAAGCTTAACTGCTTCATATATCTTATAGACCACAGCAGGAGACAAATATAGAGGGTATCTATTATTTAGTAGTGATCACAAGCTTACCTGCTTCGTATATTGTATAGACCACAGCAGGAGACAAATATACAGGGTATCTATTATTTAGTAGTAACCTAAGCTTACCTGCTTCATATATCTTATAGACCACAGCAGGAGACAAATTGTTGAAATTTACTTTCACATTGAAATAAGCCCCCCAAGGGTATTCGAAACGATATGGAGTAGGCAGTATTATTGCTTGAACAAACAAAAATAATTAACATTCGCCACATTCTCATGTGAGAGTGGGAGGTGGCCTCCGATTCCCATACAAATGTATTCCCCGTTTTTCTTCCTGAATAATGCCTCTAGAGCAATCATTTTTTTTTTTTTCATAAAATCTAAGTCTGCTGTAGACACGTCCCTGTCATTTACTTTTTTTTCAGGAACTTATTAAGTAAAGAAAATATGACACTCCAAAAATTACAAAAAATGTCCCATTTTTACCGCCGTGATTAGTGGACCACCAGACAAATTCTAAAAGTTTTTAACATAAAAGAAAACGATAGGAACCTAGAGATACTCTTTCTTATAATTTTAATGAAAAAAATAATTGATTCGGCTCAGTTTTCGAGGAGAAAAAAGGGGAATACGAAACGTCGATCTCGTCGGTCTGAGCTGCTGCTGTCTCTATCGCACTCTCATAATATCACTGTTCGGGCAGAGCGCGACGGCAATAGTTTCTTTAAATACCTATTTTTCAAATTCCTCTTAGGCCACCTCCCCTCTTAATGAAAAGTTTGAAGAGGCAGCCAAACAAACCTCAAGCAAGCAAACAAACAAACAAACAAGAAAGTAATATTTAATGTGTTGGCAAGCAAGCAAGCATTGTCTTATTCATTGAAAGAAAACATAGGTACTAAAAAATGTAAACTAGGTAGCTTTTGCCCGCGGCTTCGCTCGCGCGGAGGACAACTCAGAGGCCTTGGTAAGATAAGTTAAGTTAAGTTTATTCAAACTGATACACACACACAACACAATTAAAAAAGTCACACTGATAGGTACTTGCCCGGATTTGAACCTACAACCTCATGTATAAGAGGCGACGTGCAACGGGTTGGTATCAGAATGACTGGATCGCAAACTAACCACGTACCTCTTAGTCCAAATCTCAAAATGTCTAAATCTCAAAATACCTAAGTCGCAAAATGACTACATCGCTTTTAGTCCACATCTCATAATGTCAAAATCTCAAAATACCTAACTCGCAAAATGATGTCTACATCGCAAAAAGTCCGAACAGTTGTGTAGGCACCTATACAGGGTTGATATCAGAATGACTGGATACATCATCATTCATCATCATCATTTGCCTAGCCTTTTCCCAGCTATGTTGGGGTCGGCTTCCAGTCTAACCAGATGCAGCTGAATACCAGTATTCTACATGGAGCAACTGCCTATCTAACCTCCAGAACCCAGTTACTGGGTAACAACGATACCCCTTTCATTCTGATACCAACCCATTGCAAAAGTTAGTATGTAATGAAAATAACTTACGCTGCATATTATTAGAAGGCGCGTTTACAGCCAGGATGGATGAAAAAAATCCAAATACAAAGAATATAGAAATCATATTTACAATTGAAAACTTTAAAACAGTTTAAAAAATATTTTATTGTTTAGTGTACAATATTTCTCCCACTAAATTAATATACTTAATTATAAGACACTACCTACTACACCAAGATGGAAACTGTAATTCATATTATTCAAAGAGGAACATACGTTTATTTATTAATAATCAAATAATAACTGCTGTTTGTTTATCCCGTAATAATATTTTCCTGTTTTGATGCATGTATACAGCTGGGTACTGACCGGCGTTACGGGGCGTAATGTAACGTGTTACAGAGCGAGCGTTCGTGCAGTCAGTACGGGGTAGCAAGGCGCTCGTAACGAGCAACGAGCGGCTCGTTGCTCGTAGCGAGTGCTCCACCCCGGTGTCGGTTTTTTGGTGAATCCTTTGAGTGTTACGCGCTTCAGTCAGTACGTCGCAGCGACTCCTCACGAGCGCACGTGGCACAAGCGTCGATTCTAGGTACTTCAGGCCTTTTGGTTTATAGATTATTTGTTGTTAAAAAGATGTAATGGGACAAAGAGAAGACTGTATTATATAGACAAATATAGAGAAGAACCTGTTTTATGGGAACCAGGTCATCCAGAATATTGACTACGAGTGGCAACGAATCTGGAGCACGGGCGAGCAAAGAGTTCGAAACGAGCATGTTACACGAGTTTAGCACACGGCGTAACGTAACATGCTCGCTGCGAATGATACATTACAGCCCGTAACACCGGTCAGTACCCACCTTACGGCCCGACATGTATGTGTCGTAGGTGGAATATTCAAATCTTTGCGAAAATCCATAGGATTGTTGCAAATAACTAATATAAAGTTGTTACAAATTAATAGGTCCATTTTGACAGTCCATATCGTTTCATATGCCAAAGAGAGACAAACATAGCGGGACAAAGAGCGACACCCTTTTTTTTTTTTTTTTTTTGAGCGTGGGAAATTATCAAATAACTTCTCCCGCTCTGGGTGGAGCGGAAGGGCGTGTCAGACTTTTACTGACTAAAACCCACCCGTGTTCCTTCAGTTGCCTATGCCAGGGCCGCGGTATCTTCTTCAAACAACCCGCGACCCCGGACACCCTCATGTCAAATCGGACTTCTTAGATTGTGATAACTTTAACAGCTTAATTGTGTGACACACAATGGCAAGACCTACCTTCATTTTGACAATCCAACAATATTCATTGTGTCATTTACGTTGTCTATCAGATGAATTTTTCAAACATGTGAAGCAATTGAATAGGAATTGTCTTCAAATCCTTCGGATTGTGATTGCATGACTGTGTTTTACGTAATTTAGATGCGGATTATAAGAAAGCTATTGTCAGAATATTCTTTCCTATATCTATGGTCAGGTACATTGCAAGAATCCAGCACCCTGATTGCGTAACACACTATCAATCGGAATCAGAATCATTTTGAAGCAAATTGCTAATCCATTGCTTCTTAAGTTCGAAAAATTTGTCTGCTCGACAACTTAAATGGCGCAATAAAAAAATAAAAATTCCATAGGCAAGGCAAGATTGTTAGTAACAAGAATTTTGCTTAAAACTAATGTTATTAATTAGTTAAAAAGTAAAAAGAAGCTTGCTTTGAAGCCCATGGTATGCCCCGTTGTGACAGTCAAAATTATATTGCATTATTAAATTGAAAAATTAGTTTTGTTAATAGTTCCTCAAAACTGTTAACTAGCCTATTAAGGAGAACTTTAGTAATATTAAATATTTTCCTTATGTGGTCGATTAGCTCAATGCGGTCAGAGTTCAAACAGGAAAACAGTAACACAGTCACTCCATTTAATACAATAATAGTAGATTATTAACCAAGGGGATAAAGCAGTGTCTTTTGTCGCGGGTGACGATTTAAATCGCGAGAGTAACTAAGGACTCGAGGTTTACTCCCGAGCGTAGCGAGGGTGTTAAAAACTTAATCACGAGCGAAGCGAGGGATTTAAGTTCACCCAAGACTAAGACAGCTTTATCACTGAGGAAAATACTCTACTTTTCGTACCATTTGCGAAAAAATTAACACAATAATAATATGAGATAAGCATTTATTAAAAATAATGACAGTTAAAAGTAAAAGTTAACATTCGAAACATTGGTCCAATTATTGATAGAGAGAGTTACATTTTTGTTTGGTACATTTATTGTTGATGAGTTATTGAAAGTTATTGTTTTATTCGTTAATTTTATTCTATAATATATTTAATAATATATTTTTTTAATAATCATAACTGCATAATAAATGCGTATTCCTTTTTCAAAAAGATGTATAATGCTTTATACAGGGTTACAGGTTAAGTCGACCTAAACGCTTTAAGAGGTGGTAGTTTCCATCATTCCTGACTGATTTGACTATGGAACCCCATACCCCAAACTTAACCGTTCTCAAGTTATGGGACTTTGAAGTTTTTTTTATAAAAATCCAGATTTTTTGTCTTTTGTCCCCTTTTTTGTGTTTTGTACCTCTAATGTTTTTGTTTTTGTATTTTTTGTGTAGCAGATTAGTTGCTTCATTATTTTAAATACAAAAACTGCAAGTAACTGTACCAAATGAGTCGTATTAGACGACTAATTGTTAAAAAAAAAAAATTGTGGAAAGTTTTTTATTCTTTGTAAGATATTTTAAAAAAAAATTATGACAGTTATGCTGCAGATGTGCTTAAAAATATCTACGGTGCTTCAGCTTTCCGATAAGATATAATACAACAGGGTATTATTGGATTTTTTTAACAAAAACTTTGATGATATGCTACCAGGTAGTAGTAAAAAATAACGATACTTAAGCATCAAATTTAACTTTAGTCAGAAAACAAAATAAAACAATCCAAATAGGTAACAATTGAAGTTTATTATTCCTTTTACAGTACATGTTCCACATGTCCGCCCCTATTTCGCACACATACACGCATTCTGTGTCTTAAGCCACTTTTCACTACCCCAGTTGATAGTCCTCTTCTTATTTCGTTAGCAGCATCAATAATTTTCTGCCTCAAAATATCAACAGATGTTATTGGGTTAGGTTCATTGTAAACCAAACTTTTCATGTGCCCCCACACATAAAAATCCATGGGTGTCAAGTCTGGACTTCTCGCTGGCCACGGTGTAGGTCCACCTCTCCCGATCCACTTATTTGGATAATTAGTGTCCAGCCACTCTCTGACACTCCTTCTAAAGTACGCGGGGCACCCGTCGTGCTGAAACCACATGTCTCGAATAAGGTTTGATGACATATCGTCGAGTAAATCGGGTAAATCTTGTCACAAAAAATTTTCACAGGTCTCTCCATTCAAATTTGGAGGTAGAAAGTAAGGCCCAATCAGATGGTTTGAAATTATTCCCATCCATACGTTAAGGCTGAAACGTCTCTGTGACCCCTTTACTCTTTTCTTATTAGGATTTCTTCCTGCTTTCGGAGCCCAATGATGGGCGTTATGGTAATTGGTTATCCCATCTTGATCAAATTTGGATTCGTCAGTCCACAAGATTCTTCGAAAAAACGAAGGATCTTCCAAATCTGCATTCAACATAAACCTGCACAAATCCAGCCTCCTCACAGGATCTCCTTCTTCGATAACATGCACCGGCGTGTAGTGGTACGGGTAGAGCCCGGCAGTATGCACGGTAAACCACACTTTCCATTGTGAGATTCCAAGTTCTCGGGCAACAACGTTGGTTGACGTAGTCGGATCCAGTCGAAATCGTCGAACAATCTCATTATCTTCCTCTTCATCATCATCATTAATACGTGGTCTACCCAGGTCTGTTCGTCGCCTCGAGACAGAGCCAGTCTCTCTAATTCGTCGGTAAACTCCGTCGAAGACGCTAATATCCGGAATTCGGCGGCCAGGAAAACGTGCTATGTATTCTTGACGAGCTTGTAAGGATACACAGTTGCAGTACCTACCCATAACAAATCCAAATATCTGCATATTCTTCGTTCGTAAAGGTCGCCATCTTCAACAGTTCCAAATCAGAAGCACAAATCAAGGTCCAGTTAACAAGCACAGTCACGAATAGGAGGAAACAGTCCAGAAAAACAAGCCAAGTCGAGTAAAAAACAAAGAGCACCAAGTATCGCATTTATCACGGACGAATCGCGTAAGCAGACTAAGAGCGAGCGCGCACTGCGGTGCATTTCCGGTAGTTCTGCCGCACTGGGCGGGGCCTACGGTAACGCATGACCGCAGTGCGCGCACTTCAAAGACATTCCATACTTCACAGAATTTGCGGTAGAAAAACGCACCGCAATGCGCGCTCGCCCTAACCAAACACAATAACAACAAAATGGCGTTTGAAATCACTTTTCTCTCTTGCACCCGTTTACATTGTATAATATTCCGCTCGCACGCGACACGCTACCCATTGCAGGACCTCAGGATGCAGGACAATAGGCGCTGCGAGCACCTTAAATACCGTATTTTTGCTATTACCTGGGAGTCTTTCATCGATGATTTTTCCGAGAATCCTGATAACACTGTAGCAAATTATACTTTGTCGGAAAGCTGAAGAACCGTAGATATTTTTAAGCATATCTGCAGCATAACTGTCAAAGACTTTTTTTAAAATATCTTACATAGAATAAAAAACTTTCCACAAATTTATTTCTTTTTTTAACAATCAATCGTCTAATATGACTCAGTTGGTACAGTTACTTGCAGTTTTTGTATTTAAAATAATGAAGCAACTAATCTGCTACACAAAAAATACAAAAACAAAAACATTAGAGGTACAAAACACAAAAAAAGGGGACAAAAGACAAAAAATCTGGATTTTTATAAAAAAACTTTAAACTCCCATAACTTGAGAACGGTTAAGTTTAGGGTATGGGGTTCCATAGTCAAATCAGTCAGGAATGATGGAAACTACCACCTCTTAAAGGGCCAGGGTCCAGTAGCCCCCTTTTTGCCCCTTTTTGGAGGAAGTACCTATCCAATCAAAAATCCCCGACGACAACAAAAAATCTATAGGTAAGTCATAAAATCTGTATACCAAGTCTCGTCCAGATTGGTTGTAAAATACGGCCTGTAGAGGAGTAGCAACAAATTGACAGACGAAAGCAAATGCCAGACTTGAAGCAGAGACGCTTGCTCGCTACCCTCGCTCGGTCTATAAATGTCTCAATCTGTGTAGGCATTTCCCAGCTATGTTGGGGTCGGCTTCCAGTCTAACCGGACGCAGCTAAATACCAGTATTTAACATAGAGTGACTGCCTATCTGACCTCCACAACCCAGTTACTGTGTAACACGTTAAGACTGGTTGTCAGGTTTTCGGGCCTCTGACGACCCGAAACGACTGTCAAAGATCTACGACTGACAGCTGGGACCAACGGCTTAACGTGCGTTATATATGTGCTGTTGCTTAGGTTCTATTTTCACAGACTAAAAAATTCGCCACGGATAGTCTATCGTCTGCGCTGCACCTAAATGGTCAAGCAATGCTTGCTGAGTTAAGCGTTACTTAGCCACGAGCCCGAACCATGCCTTCCTTTCTAACGCCATCGCTTAGCATAGCATTTACTGTGTTGCCATTTATATTAAGAGGAAATCATAACACAATAATAGGAAAACCGACGACGAGCCAATTTTATTATTTCTGTATATCTTGTACTTACAGGTGCTCGTGTAATTAACAATTAAAATAAAGTGTTATTCTTCTTAGTGAAACATTAATCATTAAAATAATAATTTATTTCAATAACTACTTTTTTTTTTTTTTTTTTTGATTATTGTGTTTAATCGTCAATATGAAAACGATCACATTAGTTTCATTTTATTAGTAACTATTAGTGCAACGAAGGCGGGTGACGTGTACGTTTACAATAGTCGTGATTATTGTAAGTATTTCATATTAAATTAAAATTTCTATTTCACGATATCACGGGGAAGTAAAATGTATGGAATTATACAGGGTGTTAAAGTAGTTGCGTGCCATAGTTTAGCGGTAGGTTCAGTATCGATAAAGGAACCCAGGAAAAAAAAAACATACAAAACATACTAACCTAACCTAATATAGAAATAGCACATACATAATGATTACAAAACTCTGTCTAAGATTCCATAAATCCAATCCTTTGCAATCGTCCTAGGATTATCGTATAGAGGATATATGTATATAATCCTTTTCGTACTACTTGCTCAAAAAAGTGACATTCTATGCCACAAAAAGCGAACATAACAATAGTCATTTTTAATCTGTTAAAAACAGGGAAAGAAAATTGTACTGAATTTCATTCATCCTCTAGGGGGAGAATGTGATTTAAATTTGGAATACTTACCGAAATTTATACTGAACATCTGTGTTTACACCATTGAGTTTGTATATAAAGCATTATATATCTTTTTGAAAAAGGAATACGCATTTCTTATGCAGTTATGATTATTAAATAAAATTACGAAAACCGACGAGGCCGTATGAGCTTGATGCCTTTGCTTTTCCGACAAAAAAATATTAGTCTAGGAATTTGCCGCGTTTTTGTTTTCTTCAAATACATAAACGTTAAGAATATTTTAATTTATTTTTATAAATAAGTTAATGTTCTAAAATGCTTATCTCATATTATTATTGTGTTATGTTTTTCGCAAATGGTACGAAAAGTAGAGTATTTTCGTCGGTGATAAAGCTGTCTTAGTCTTGGGTGAACTTAAATCCCTCGCTACACTCAGGACTCGTCGCTACGCTCGGGAGTAAACCTCGAGTCCTTCGTTACGCTCGCGATTTAAATCTTCACCCGCGACAGAAGACACTGCTTTATCCCCTTGGTTAATAATCTACTATTTTACTCCTGCAAGAACTTAGCGCCGTTTCTGTCACGCTTTTTGACATAATAAAAGACAAGATGGTCTATTACTTTATACCTTAGTGTATTATCTATGAGATGATCTCTGCAAGTGACGTCAGGACAAAGGGCAGCTTCATTTACTTGCGCTCAGAGTGTACAGCGACCACCAAGACGTTGGTCAAGCGAGCTGATGCGGTTCCCTCGCGAACGTTCATTAGAGCCTCCGTGTTTAGCGCTAAACGATCACAAGTTAATGTGAATAAATGATATGACAGTTTTAAACTTCTGAATAAGAGACAAATTATGTGGTTTCAGATGTAAACACTACAAACTACACATTCATTATAAGTGGATCATTATCTGGCATAACTTTTACTCTGATAGCTGTTGTTGCAATTTGGAAACCTTGCTGGATCAAACCCAGTCCACAAGACACACCCATCTTACCAACGAACCAAGTAAGTTTACACTTTATTCTCATAACTGTTACTGTTGTTGTTGTCATTACTGTTAGTTATAATAGAAAGCACCGTCGTCGGGAGGTACACTATCATGTCCATACTTCGCTGTCGCATGCCTTTGGCTGCATCAAGTACTGACCATTATTAAAACGCATTTTGTTTAGGTATACACCGTGTTCTTCACATTATCCATAAACTTTGGCAAACGCTTCTACAGCTTTTACAAATCAAATCTAACAAAGGTACTTAAAAAGGCTTCGTTGCAAAGATATTTGTAATTTAATTTGATGAAAATTAATTGAGCTATGCAGTAAGAAAGGGTCTTAATTTGGAATGATAAATCTATCAATTGCTATTTGCATTTCATTTGCACGTAGAGAGGACCCGAGAGTTAACGAAGAAATAAGTACGATAATTTTTGATAACGAATCTATCAAAGAGATTAAGGTCCGTATTACAGAAAGAAACTCAAGCACTGATCTTTGTTTAAATCTAGTTTTCAACCAATCAAATGGCTTGAATCTAGTTTTAAGTAATTCTTGAGTATTGAGTGACGTTCTGTAATACGGACCTAAATTGGTCTCCATGGATACCTAAGGAAGCCTAATTGTTCACGTAACCGCACGTCATACGCACGCTTTCGTCAATTGACGATTGCAAGACGAATGCTTGCATCTTGCGTAGAAACAATGAAATCTGTGTCCACGAAGCGGCAACGTCGCGTCAGCCGCTCGTGTTGCGTTCGTCATGCGGTGCGCGCGCGCGGCAACATGACACTATAGTATAGTTAAAATCTCGCTGCAGACTCGGTCATAAATCATTCGAGTGTTTCGCGCTCTTTCCCACTCACGGGCATTATGGGCAGGCCACGCCCACACGTAGTCCTGTGCATTACTGCAGTCGATGAGTGATATCGATAGTTTTATATATTTATAAATGGGTGATAGAAATAAATACACATTTTTTTAAATTTATTACCAAATTTACTACAAAGCATATTAAATATATAAACAAAAGAACGTATATACAAAACTAAAAATAGAAAATTAATATTCTTCGTCTGAGTCATCGTCATCATCATCCACATGCATGATGAACTCTTCGCATAAATGTGCTTTTCTTAAGTCTTCATCTTGCAGCAATTCTGCATGTTCCACACATTTTTGCCAATTTTCAATGGAGACATTGGAAATGGCTTCGTCGACTAACTTCTCGACATCAGCTATCTTGAAGGTTTTGTTTTTCGTTGCAACTTAATTTTTTACTTGAGCCCACACCAATTCGATGGGATTGTACTGACAGTGGTAAGGCGGCAAGCGGATAACTTCATGACCAATGCAGTATGTTTACGTGATAGCCTTAATGATTCTGTTATCGATAATGGCCTTGAGCGCGCGCAACTAGCGCACATCCCTACTCCGATTATTTTAACGAGATTTTAACTATACTATACTCGACCGACTCGTCAGATGGACGCTTGCTTTTAGTGAAAACTGAGACGTTTTGTAGCGAGACTGACTATTGCATGAAGCAGCGTGGACATAACAAATATGAAAAATACGCCTATCATCATTTGTAGGTTACATGCATCCTACAAAAGACGACTGTGTGGACAGTAGGCCTACGTTGCCAATTCGGATAAAGAGGCATGCATATCGGGTGATTTCGGTCAAGGTATTTATGAATGAAAATTAACAAAAAAAATAAGAATTCATTAATGTGTCCATAATGAAAAATGCTTATTTCCATGGTCTGAACATCTGGTCGAAGTTTATGTATATCGTCCGGAACACGGTGTATATCGTAGGTAGCCAGATCTTAGAATTTGATGTTCTATTTCATGAAATACAACATCGACCATTTCTCACATGAAGATGTGGTCAGGCCAGATCATTGAATACTCAACGTTTGACGATATGAACAGTTAAACGCACGACCACTTCGTGATGTGACCAAACATGAATGATCATATCGTAAAGTAGTTAGATTATCCACCTGTAGAGGCGTTGAGATCGCTTTATTTTTGTTGTGCATCGGTCCTAAAAATACTAAATAGCCTTTATTATAGTTAAAATCTCGCTGCAGACTCGGTCATAAATCATTCGAGTGTTTCGCTCTCTTTCCCACTCACGGGCCTTATGGGCAGGCCACGCCCACACGTAGTCTTGTGCATTACTGCAGTCGATGAGTGATATCGACAGTTTTATATATTTATAAATGGGTGATAGAAATAAATACACTTTTTTTATTTTATTACCAAATTTACTACAAAGCATATTAAATATATAAACAAAAGAACGTATATATAAAACTAAAAATAGAAAATTAAAATTCTTAATTCGTGATAACCTTAATGATTCTGTTATCGATAATGGCCTTGAGCGCGCGCAACTAGCGCACATCCCTACTCCGATTATGATTTATGACCTAGTCTGCAGCGAGATTTTAACTATACTATAGTAACTGCTTCCAACTTGGATGTAGCGTTCGTCGGCCGCCGCAGCAGCACCGCATGCTTCGGTCGCTCGCCTCGCGCGTGGTTGGTTACAGTTCTAACCTAACCAAACCCATTTGGTCGGGGTGCCACATGCGACGTGAAATGCAGAACTGGGAATGTTGTTATACAGGATGAAATTGTATTCAAAGGCAATATTTTTAAACGATATGATCAATTTTAGTTTGCCATTTCATGAAACTCAACCATTTCATGAAATGACCGAACACTTCAAGAAAAGGTCAATACTGAGATCTGGCCACGATTGATAATATTATACAGGCTGTTCGGCGCATGGACCGACACAATTTTTTGGGGGATTGGGGAGTAATTTTCTAGGTTTCACCCAAAGACCCCCATGTCCTAAGTGTCCCGGTAATCCCCCAATCCCCCAAAAAATTGTGTCGGAACACTGTGTATATTAGAGCTAGTACCACGACTCGGACTCATAATATGTATTTATAAATATACAAAAACTATCATATTATGATAGTTTTTATCGTCCAATAAGTAGATACCTACCTATTCCAGTTTTAAAGCCTAACATTCATACATTAAAATATGTCTTATATTTTTCAGAATAGTGAATTATTCTACCTGAACATGCTCTTCCGAAGAGAGTGTGATCAGGAGATTGCGGAACTAGAGCAGCACCACTACGAGGAGATAAATCCCCGAGATAGTGGATGTAGCTGAGAAGTACAGTGACGCTATCATGATTGCCATAATAAGCCTGATATCTCATGCTTTGGCCAAAGATTACATTGCCATCCAAGGTGGCAATGCCGCCAGTCTTTAGGGCACATCTATAAATGTTACTTAGCTCGTATTTTACATAATCAGCCTATAATGCTAACCAGCGCTGGGGCTCCGTTTTGCATGGGGTCGCGGCATTACGCTGAGCGGTGTCCGTTTTGCGTAGATGTGACGCATATTTTCCCCCAAATTGTTTTTAAATAATTATTTTATTCTGTTGTAGTTTGCGTCATGTGTACCGCAAATAAACGTTTTTTCTTTCTTTCTTTCTTAATGTTCCCACTGCTGGGACACAGGTCACACAGGCCTCCTCTCGGTGAGAGGGAGTAGGCCGTAAACCACCACGCGGGCCCAGTGCGGGTTGCTAGATGTCACATGTCTTCGAATTTTAGGTTCTAGGACATGCCAGTTTCCTTACGATGTTTTCCATCACCGTTTTGAGAGTAGTGGTTTTTTTTTTTTTTTTTTTTTTTTTTTTGAGGGTGGGAAATCATCAAATAACTTCTCCCGCTCTGGGTGGAGCGGAAGGGCGTGTCAGACTTTTACTGACTAAAACCCACCCGTGTTCCTTCAGTTGCCTATGCCAGGGCCGCGGTAACCCCTTCGGACAATCCGCGACCCCAGCGGCTTACGATGTTTTCCTTCACCGTTTTGAGAGTAGTGGTGATGAAATTATTTACACAAAGTAGTAATGCGCCTGGCTGAGTTCGAACCCACGACCTACAACTCGTAAGTCGGCGCTGTTCTGTGCCACCACTGCTGTCGCTCGTATTTTGACTTAGACATATTCCTGTCTCTATCTTGCACTTGTAGTTTGACCGTTATACGACAGTGACAGAAATAACGCTTAGAAGTACGTGCTAAGTAACGTTTATAGATCTCGGCCTCAGTCGACAGCGATGCGGAGGAATATTGCGATGCCATCTTTTAGTACATCTTTAATTTAGTTTTAGTATAGTTTTTTGTATATTATCACTTTGAGCGGAGCGACGTTATAATACGTAAAATTTGATAAACGCTATTTGACACAACGTTTAATCACGTCAGCAAAAAATATGTCTTTCTTTAAAGAACGTGTATAAACGGCTGCGGCCTATACCAATTCCTTCAAGCTACGTCATCGCGCCGTATCACTTTAAATTTTCGGACTGCTAGCGCCACTCCACGTTAGTTTTGTTGTACACTTTTTAAGGCTACTCACACACATACATTCTAGTTACGCGTACATTCGCAACGTCGACGTGTAGTAACGGTTGTGTCACATTCCATATTATCTTTGCTTATATGAAAGAACAGAACGTCACTAATCGTCATTATATTTTGTATGAGAAAATAGTGTGCCGCGCAACAAACATTTGAATACCCAGATGCTCAGCTGAAAGTGTTCTTTATATAATAATGTTGTACCTAAATATTGTATTGTTTTTTATTAAAAATAAATAGGATTGTTAATATTAAATTAAGATTTAGTTTTATTTACCATAGTTTCATAGAGTAGGTTGAATAGAAAAGACTTCTGTAGGAATGAGCAGTACTTCTGTAGGTACTTACTTTATTAATTTTCGATTTGAACGTAATCACACTATCAATCTTTATTATATTATCGACGCAACATGTGACCAAAATGCTGGCCTTTATTTTATCCAAAGACTAAGCTTTGTCATACAACGTGGCAATGCTGCCAGTATTTTGGGAACATTGCCAACTAGTAGCGGTCTTTAGACTAGTTTTACTTTTACTTTTAGGTTAGTTTATAGTTACCTAATTGCTTTTCCTTTATGTAATTACTAGCTGTGCCCGCGACTTAGTTCGCGTGCATGTCGGAAAACAATAAAATGTGTCGTTTAGATAAGGTGTAGGTATTCTTTAAAACTCCTCCAATGAAAATTAAGAATCTTCCGATCTTGCTTCCGATCGTGGGTAGTAGTGCTTCCCACCAAGCAAGATCGGAAGATGGTTATGTATTTATTTATTTATTTATTTATTTAAAACTCTTACACTATCATTACAGGTTACAAACCTAATGCGACAGCTAAGACAACCTATAATAATGATTAATTATTTAAAATAACCTTACATTACTAACAATTACACACTAGTACATTAATACAAAATTACTGATAACTAAAAGGATACCAGTAAAATTATACAAAATTAACTTAAATATGTTTAACAGTCAAAAATTAAAAAGTAAACAATAAAAGAAACATTAAACACAAAATGAACAATAAACCTAAAATTACACTAATTAATGCTTTCGTAACATATTATATTTAATGTTACCTTTGCAAGTTCACTAAAGTAACACGAAAAAATGTCCAACCTATTCTGAACTCCGTTAACAGTACGAATTGCTCGCGTGAGGTGCTTTAGCCAGCAGGTTAGTTCTGGCAGTTGGCACAGCCAGCAGTGGCGGGCGCCGCCGCCTCCACACGTAGCGGTCTGGAACAGAGAACCGCAAGCACTGAAGTACTCCTGGGTTGTGCTCCTTGCCCCGGAGTAATTTTATTAAATAGACGACAAGAGTGAACTGCCGTCGCACCCTCAATTCATTGTACCCGACCATGCCCAGTACAAACAGGGTGGGGTACATCAGCGGGTACAATGGATAAACTCCGTACAGTCTGCAGTACAAGTGACGCGTGAACTTGTTTTGTACGCGCTCCAGCATGACAGAGTACTTGGCTTCATGTGGAGCCCATATGACAGCACCATACTCCAAGTGACTCCTGACTAAAGCGTCATATAATACCTTAATAGTCGTAATATTAGTGAACCCCTGCGACTGCCTGAGTACAAAGCCAAGGTTCCTGTACGCTTTCTTACATATCTTAATTAAATTAAATTAAATTAAATGATTTTTATTTCGGAACAAGTAATCCATAGAGTGTTAGTAACATAATATTAAAACAACTTACTATCTAGTGTTAGTACCAATCACCCTCCGCACAAACTGTTTTATAATTGGAGAACTGAAGCTCTCCGCTATAGTTCTCAAGATGCTGTTGCGACTGTCTCTAACTCTCCTCAGCAGCGAAGCTGTTTTTTTCCGCACAATCGCGTGAAACCCGTCGGTACGAGCTTGGGCAAACATATCTGACGCGCTGCAGTAGCGAGGAAGTCCCAACAGCATCCTGAACCCATTATTATACTGGACGCGCAGGACATCCAAAGATTTTTTGGTGTAACTGACCCATAGATTACTCGTGTACACACTCTGGCAGTAAGCCTTGAAAATGGTGATCTTTACTAGGTCCGTACACCGAGCAAATCTACGGGTCAACATGTTACACCGGACTGCGAGTGCCCTGCGCTCCCTCTCTATATCTACATGGTCCTTAAGGTCGTCGGAAAGAACGTGACCTAAGTACTTAAAAGCGGATACCCTTTCAACTACTGATCCGCCTATAATTAGCTCGGGTCCCACTTCACGGCACTTGCCGCCGACCTCAAAGACCATGTATTTACATTTCTTCACATTGTAAATCAATCCATGTGCGGCAGCGTAGGCTTCACAAGTCTTAAGCAACTCTCTGATTGCCCCCGCAGACGGACCCAGCAGCACCATGTCATCAGCGTAGTTAATGTTGTTAATGCTAACCCCATCAACACTGCATCCGACACGCATGCTGCTGAGTCCCTCTATGAGGTCATTTACATAGAGGTTGAAGAGCCTGGGAGATGTCAGACCTCCTTGTCTGACCCCGCACTCCAACCCATACGGTTCAGAAAGCGTACCGTCCCACTTCACATGATTGATCTGATTACCGTACCAATGTTGCAGTAGTCCACATATTTCCGCGGGTATACCCCTGTTTACCATCTTTTCCCAGAGCACATCATACGAGACAAGATCGAAGGCTCTGGAAAGATCAAGGAAACAGGCGTACACCGACGTTTTGCGATCTATATAGTATTGAACTGTATGCTTGAGACTCAAAATAGCGCTTTCAGTTGAAAGTCCGGGGCGAAACCCGAATTGCGCATCATGAAGATGTATATATTCATTTAAGCAAGTATCAAGCATACCGTCCAACACCTTAGCTATTATTGTCGCAAGGGAAATGGGACGGTAGTTACTCTTGTCCGAGATATCACCCGTCCTGTTCTTCACAATGGGAGTCACGATGGTTTTCATCAGATTAGCAGGCAAGTACGCATGACTAATACACATTGTGAAAAACATAGACAGGACTCGCGGCAGATGTACACCTGCGTGCTTCAAGTGCTCAATACTGAGCCCATCATGTCCTGGAGATTTGCCTCGGCTCATACCGTTTATAATTGCACTCACCTGTTTAGCTGAGAAACGCATCAGAGGTCTCACTCCACGACTGCTGGGCTCAGTATCTTCCTTCACGGTTGAGGGACCGAGAGGGGACTGAACTTGGAAATGCTCTTTAAACATGTTCGCAATTCCCTGGGGATCACTTATCCCTCCCACACTCGCAGCGAGCCTGGGCTTCCCATCCAACTTACCAGTTGATTTCCAGAAATCACCGAATTTTTTAGTGGCTCGTTGTTCGGCTAACCTGTCCATAATAATTTGCTCAGCATTGTTTTGGCAGAACTTCAACCGGCTTTTAAAAACATTTCGCTTCTCTCGCATTTTATCATAGACAGGACCTGAAGAGGGACGTTTGTTATGTATCCAGGCCTGAAAACTAAATCTGGCCTCACGATGAGCGTCCCTGACATGTTCATTCCACCCACACACGCGCCTACCCCGTCTCGGTCCCCCCTCGCGTGTCACTTTAGACTGCCTGGCTGCCGCACATAATATTTCTACAATCTGTTTGTACAAACTATCCAGAACAACTTTATGTTCAGCCAAACTGCAAGAACCACCACCGCAACTCTCAAACTCATGAGGGAAATCAACGTTGCGTAACTCTTTATTACAAAAATTATGGTAATTAAGCGTTTCTGTCTTTGTTCTTTCACCCCATACCACAGAATTGCGGCAGGTACTCCGAGTCAACAGTTTAGGCCGCACCACTTCTAAATTACATTCAACACACATAGGTAGATGATCCGACACATAAATATCCTCTGACACATCCACACTTACAATTGTATGCCAAGCTGCTACAGATACTAAACAGTGATCCAACCACCTCCTACTCCCGTAAACATCACTAATAAAAGTGTATGTATCACTACCAACGCCTCTTTTTTCTATATCAGCACAAATCCAGGATTGGTCAGTACAAAAGTTAATCAACTCTCTATAAAACAACTCATGAGGGTGAGCATTGAAATCACCCAGCATAAACACATTTTCTATATCGCAGCTTGCCACGGTAGCACTTATTTCACTTAACACATCTGTAAAAACAGGTAAGTTGTCTGGACAATTAGTAGGCATATATACAGAGAAAACAAGAATACTACGACCCTTAGACGAGGCTGTGATGGCCACTAAGCGAGGACTACTACAGTCAACAACAGACACTGACTCAAAGATGCCCTTCCTCCAGAGATAATGATATGCTCGCGAAACGTAAGATCTGGAGTGAGATACACCCCTAGATCACGCACTTGCGTTACTCGCTGTATGGGTACCGCCTCTGTTTTGTACTCATAGCGGATAGGGGTGCGCGCACGACTAAAGGATATTACCGAGCATTTGGACATGTTGAAGTACAGCTTGTTGTCATGGCTCCACTTCACCACCCTATCAATGTCACCCTGGAGTCGCTCACAGTCAGACTCGTCCCTTACCTCGAGCAGCAACTTGAGGTCATCTGCGAACAATAAACATGAGCCATGTCTGACGACCTCCGGTAAGCTGTTTACCATTATGATAAATTCAAGAGGCCCCAAATTGCAACCCTGGCTTACTCCGGACCTGGTGAAGTACGGCTTCGACTCGCACCCATTGTAGTCAACGTACTGTTGGCGGTCCCTCATATAGCTGACAAAGAACTGCAGCAAGTGTGGAGTACATCCTACATCTGCCAGCTTCCTTAATAAGACATCATTGTCCACGGTGTCGAAGGCTTTTTTGAAGTCAAAGTACGCCGCGTCTACCTGTACCCCAGTGTCAACCGCCGGAATAACCTGTGCCATGAAGTTAAGCAGGTTGGTGGAAGTGCTGCGTCCCGGTCGAAAGCCGTGCTGCGCTCGGACAGTTGCGCTCGGACTTGCCCCTGTATGCAGCGTTGAATAGCGGCTTCAAAAACTTTTGCCGGCGTCGACAACACTGCAACTGGTCTATAACCGCTGACCTCTGGACCTGCCCTACCCTTGGGTACCGGAACGACACGTGTAGTCTTCCACCGATCTGGAAACGTGGACTGCTTTAAACACATGTTGTACATGTAATGCAGCGGGCTTGCTAAAACTCTAGCACAATCTCTAAAGAGAAACGCTGGTATACCATCAGGGCCAGATGATCGCTTCGGCTTGAGGTTCGTCAACGCATCCTGCACATCTTTGAGACTCAAGGTGTCTATATGTACCCGTGCACTAGTAGCACTGTTGGCCTCCGCCATCGCCGCCTGAACGTCTAGTTGCGGTGGTTCCTGACTGTATACCGACTCAAAAAATTCTGCGAATTCCTTAGTACACTGCTCATCAGTGAGATTTTGCCCATCTTTTATAATACTCTGCCTATTTACTCTACTTTTTTTTGACCTAATATATTGCCAGAATGATTTTGGATCTTTAGCGAACTGATTTTGAATTTTATTTTTATGGTTTCTGTGTGCAATTTCTATAGACTTTTTTATCCGGGCCCTACATTTGGCGTATTCTTCGTAATCGCAATCACTTTTCGATTTTTTAAACAATTTGTGAAGTTTTGATTTAATTTGGATCTCTTTAATAATCTCTCCGGTGTACCATTGGGGATACACATAACGTGAGTTTCCCTGGGTAAACTTTTTCCTTGGTACACATTCGTCTAAAATACGGCCTAATTTCCCATAAAATAAATTTAAAATGTCTTCCAAATCATGCATTTCATACATTGCACTCCAGTCAACAGAAGTTAACGTCGAATACAGTAGTTCATAATCGGCTTTATAAAAATTCCACTGCGGTCTGTTATTGCACGCGCTGTTAGAGAGGGACTCGGACTCGGCAGCGGGCGAAGGCGGAGAAGGCGCAGGGGCTGAGGGCGCGGGGCGCACGCACACCGCTAGTGGCGGGTGGTACGGGTCGACGGGAACGAGCGCGTCGTCCGCCAACACCACTGACACTGCTCCGCTGAAACCCGTACTCAGAACCAAATCCAGGTGTCGGCCTAGGACATTGGGCACCATGTTACCTTGAGTGAACTCGCAATATGACATAAAGCATTCATAATAATTGCTAATATTTACAGCACAAGAATGTAAATTAAAATCTCCAATAACAATCACTTGCCTATATCTATCACACATATTTTCTATTACCCTAAACAAAATCATATAATCGTTCTCCGAACTCCCAGGTGGAATATAAACAACGCAACATAAAAACAAATATCTATTCTTTAAATGAACCGTTGCACAAATAATTTCAAATACGCAGGCGTCTATTGACGCGTCCGAGACATGTACCTGTCGCAGCTCGAAGCGGTGTGTGGCCACGAGAAACGCTCCGCCCTGCTTACGCCCATCCACTCGATCACAACGTATTATTTTATATCCTTGAGGGATAATTTCTGTGTCTTGAATGGATTCATTGCAGCCTGATTCAGTTATAGCGTATAAGTCTGAATTAAATGATATTATGTTATTTCTAAAGATTTCTAATTTTGTACGAAGACCTCTTACATTTTGATAATACATTTGTAGTAGTAATGAGTACAATGACTCCTTAAGAGGTTATCACTTCATTACGGGACACCCTGTAAAATGGCCAATAACTAATAAAAAATAAAAAAATTACAAAAAATAAATATTTATGCAACTGACGTATAATAAGGGGTATTAAAACACGAATGTGTGTTTATCACACTCGGCTTCGCCTCGTGTGATAATAGTATAACATGAGTGTTTTAATACCTAATTATGGTTACCATGGTTACTATGACACTGGCTGTTTTAATGTTGGCAATAAGCTAACTGTTTCAGAGACTTTTATAGAGGATTTATGGCATGGGTGTAGATAAAACAACTTACTTATTTCCAAAAAAAACTGCAGTGAAAAATAACTTTAATTTCGGAAGTCGGTGTCTTTGGATCTGTATTTTAGTTTTTTGCTACCGACTTCCGAAATTAAAGTTGTTTTTGGAAGTAAGTTGTTTTTTTTTTTAAACTAGGTAAGTAGTGTTTGGTGGACCAAACGTTTCCAATTTCCACGGAAACATACGGCGTGGCCTCGAACTGCGCCTACTTATTTTTAAGTTTTTGTATTATTGATGGTTTCTTTCCTGCACACAAGAATAGCAACGTTTCAACAGGGCCTCAAGTCTGCTATAATAATAGTGTCAGAATGGTCTATCCTTGATTTCATAATTGTTGATTTTGACAAGTTTGGTAAATCTATATAAAATTCAAAGTCCTGACTGACTGATATATCAACGCACAGCCGAAACCGCTGAACCTAGAGACTTGAAATTTTGCACATAGATACCTTATAGAGTGTAGACATCCACTAAGGAAGAATTTTTGGAAATTCCATAACTAAAGGGGTAAAATAAGGGAATGGAAGGGGGATGGAAGTTTGTATGAAAAATCTTATTCCTTGAGTTAATAGAAGTGGAGGGGAGGGTAAGAAGGGAAGTGTGGTTAGAGGGAATGTAGGGGTGGTGAGGATGGACAGGGGAGGATGATGGAGGTAGGGGGAGAGGGATAGGAGGGCGCAGTGAGGGGAGAGGGTGTGGAGAAGGGAAGAGGAGCAGGGCAGGAGTTGGTGATGATAGAGGGGAGAGGAAATCGGTTGGGGGTATGAGAGAGGTTGAGAGGGTGAAGGGAAGGTTAGCGGGAAAGAGATGTGGTGAGAGGCGTGAGAAGGGTGGAGAGGGTGAGAAGGGGTGGTGAGGGGGATGATATGGGACATTGAGAGGGGTTGGGAAGGGGAGGGCAGTGAAAGGGGGAAGAGTGCCTTCACACCTTAAAGTTGCTTTTTATATAGCACTGATTCATTAAAGAAACCCAGCCCGAGAGAAATTACCGAAAAATAGAAAGCCAGAAACGTCGGAACTCACACACACACTTTTTTTAGTTCATTTGAACGTGCAAATCTGAGGACTATCAGTCGGACTTTAATAATTATGTTTCCATTTGAAAGCCTAATTATTAAGAAAGGTTAAAGGCATGTTTAACATCACTCTAGGACTCTTAGGTGCCAAGCAAAAAGAAAAAAAGTCTGAACGAACGCTAAGCGAAAATATTAGCGCAGGCAGGTAATGCGATGCGCCGGGGTAGGTCGGGGGAACAAGAAATTTCACGCGGACGAAGTCACGGGCAGAAGCTATGTTAATATATGAAAAGAAAGGTCCTGACTGACTGACTGACTGACTCATCAACACCCAGCCCAAACCTTTGGACCTAGAAAGCTGAAATTTTGCACAGAAGTTCCCTTTATAATGTTGACAAGGAATAAGGAAGGATTTTTGCTCCCGCGGGATATTTTCCGACATCCACGCGGGCGAAGCCACGGGCAAAAGCTAGTTTACTAATATAATGGCGTCATTATGAACTTCCAATGGTCAAACACTGACACTCCATTGTATGAAATTATGAATTTAGCAGATTACGAACTTTTAGCAAAATGACAATGCAGTGACAATGGGATCGTGTTGGAATGTAAAAAATAGCAGACTTGGGGCCCTGGTAGAACAGACTGTCGTGTACCTACACTTCGTTATATTTTATAAATGTTTGTCCGGTTCGGATAAGGTTCTTAATACATCACTATTTTAATAAAAATTACAAATTGAATTTTAAAATATATTTATTAAAACTTGACATGAACTTAATAACAGTACATATTATAAAACAATATCGAGAACGGGTCTTATCGCGATATTCCGAGGTAAAAAGGACACAAGAAGTAAGAACCAGCCAAGAAGTAGGCACCTACCTGTTTACCTCGTAAAAAGGAATATCGCGATAAGACCCGTTCTCGATATTGTTTTATAATGTGTACAAATCGCGAAGGTTTAAAAAGTTTAATAACAGTAGCAAGAAGTAGGTGGACATCCGCACGCTGGGGGATATGGGGCGGCGTAGGTCACAGTTGGGGCTGCACAAGGAGCAGGCAAGCCATATGGGGAGGGGTAAGCGCAGGGTGCCGGAGCACACGGAGCGGGCCAGGCTGATGGAGCGCCACATCCACAACCGCAAGGCAAAGCAGCTTGCAACAAGGGTCCAGCGGCAGACAGCACGGAGGTCAACACAGTAGGTAAAGCAGCATCAAGTAGAGGGGGAAGCGACGCCGCGATGGATGCAGAAATGGTGTCGGCTAGTGCGGGCGCCAGAATGGGAAGAGCGGGCGCTATAGCGGCGAGTGCCGGGGGGACGGCGCATGGGTTGGCGCATGGGTTGGCGCATGCTACCCCGTGAGCGGGTAGGATGAGTGGTGCTGGTGCGGCTGCGGGGTAACCGTAGGGGTAGTGGGAGTACGCTACCTGAAAGGAGTAACATAAATATTTGAATTGGTATAGCTTTGGCTATATTTGCGAATCGGGCAATTAAATAAATAAATAAATATCCTTGGACATTTCACACGACGCCATCTAGTCCCAAGCTAAGCAACCTAATGCTTGTGTTATGGTAACGAGATGACTGATAAACTACTTATATACATTTTTTTTTTTTTTGTAAATACATACATATTATAGATAGAAAAACACCCAGACTCGGAACAAATACTTGTAGGTCGTACAAATATTTGTTCCGTGCGGGAATCGAACCCGCGACATGCTGCGCAGCAGTCAATCGCTCAACCACTGCGCCAACCGTGTCGTCGGCCCATAATAGAAAATACAATGAGTCTCCAATTTAAAAAAAAACGGTCAAGAGCGAGTCGGACTCGTGCACCGAGGGTTCCGTACCATCATTTATATTTAATTTTTGTTGATGATTTCTGAAGAACTGTGCTATTTAGAGACGTCGTTTTATTTTTCCTGTAATCTATACCTATATTTGTATCACATAGAATAATTTCAGATTTTTCTCTATGCAAACTTCGGAGTTAATGGGGGAACGGTATTTTTTTTTCATTTTCCATCAAAAGTCGAAAACTTTTTTTAGGCCGCATGGCCTAAAAAAAGGAAAAAAATGTTTGAGAATGTGCAAACAGCGTTTTTTCATAATACCCCACATGCCCTAGTAACCCCACTTCGATTTTTTAAGACCCCCTTTCAGTCCCTGTTGCAAAATAAACATAAGTATGTATTTTTGTTTCTTTCATAATTGCAAAATAGTTGGCCAAACGTCATCTAAAACTGTTCCAAATTTCAAGTTGATAGCATTAGTAGTTCTTGAGATATCCAGCTATGACAGACAGACAAACAGACATACAGACAGACAGACAGACAGACAGACCGACATGCAGACAGACTGAGTGACACCATAAGGGTTCCTTTTTTACCATTTTGGTACGGAACCCTAAAAAGGAAGGGATTAGTAGTTTAAATTGTAGCAATCAGAATTCAGACCCCACTGAGAAAAATCTGCCTAGCCTTTTCCCAACTATGATGGGGTTGGCTGCCAGTCTAACCGGATGCAACTGAATACCAATATTTTACATGGAGCGACTGCCTATTCAGGCCCCACGATAATTGCTCAACAAATTAGCCTCGAATTAACATCTAATGAATTGCATTAATGTTGCGAACCCACTCGTTTTTACAAGCATATAGCCAAATGGAGTTAGCGGGAACATCGTATCGTATTCAAGTTATAGTACAGTAGTACCCAACTAATATGGCTTATCGATGTACCTGCGCAGAAGATAAATTTTCAAAGCACGGGAAATGCTATTGACCAATCGGTACGCTCCACGCTTTTTCCTGTACCGCTATTGGTCGGTAGCTGCCGCCATGTTAGCGCACGCTTGACAGACACCATACTTGCAAGTGAGACGGAACTAACAGCTGCAGTGTACTATTAACCTTATAGTAGTGATCTAAGGTTAATTGCAAGTTTTAAGCACTCTCGTTAATCTTCGGGGCCATACTTTTTTTATCTGTGCGAACGAAGATTCACGACGCGCCTTATCAGTTAGGTACAACTGTAATAGGTGGGAAGGTATAGTAACTTGGATGCACGGAGACCCTTGGCTTCCCGACACCAGTGAATCCCTAACTGATTTTACATTTATTTAAAGGAATTATTTAAAAAAAAAAAAATAGAATTTTCTTTTTAAAATGAAAGAGCATAGTAAATAGTAATATAAATTAAAATGAAATCTTACCTCCACGGTAGCGACGAAGCAGAAGAAAGCGATGAAGGACTTCATTGTATTGTCAGTAGAACAGTTGAGCTCGATATGTCACTTTTCCATTCTGGCGACCTTTATTCACCCCCTTATCGCGGGTCACTAGAAAGTTGCGCAGTTATGACAATGCGTTGCATATGTAGTTAGTTTATCGTACTTAGGTTACATTTTGTTTTGTAAGGTTTTTAGGGTTCCTTACCAAAATGGTAAAAAAGGAACCCTTATGGTGTGACTCAGGCTGTCTGTCTGTCACAGCTGGATATCTCAAGAACTACTAGTGCTATCAACTTTAAATTTAGAACAGTTTTAGATGACGTTTACCCAACTATTTTGCAAATAAGAAAGAAGTAAAAATATTTATACTTTTTTTTTGTAACAGGGACTGAAAGGGGGTCTTAAAAATTCAAAGTGGGACTACTAGGGCATGTGGGGTATCATATGAAAGAGCGCTGCTTGCACATTCTCAAACATATTTTTCTTTTTTTTAGGCGGCATAGTTTTCGACTTTTGATGGAAAATGTAAAAAAAAATACCGTTCCCCCCCCCCCCCCCCCCCTCCTTATTTCCGAAGTTTACAAAGATAAAAATCTGAAATTATTCTATGTGATAGAAGTTTATGCGAGCGAGCCCGACTCGCTCTTGACCGGTTTTTTATTTCTGAAAGTTACCTATAAGGTACCTATGAGGGACAGTTGGTGGTTTTCAAATCGTACGGTCAACCCCATGTCACCAGCAACACGTGACCTAGGATACAAAAACCGAACTTCCACGAAATACATAACCAGCCTATAATGTTCCCACTGCTGGGACACAGGCCTCCTCTCGGTGAGAGGGAGTGGGCCGTAATCCACCACGCGGGCCCAGTGCGGGTTGGTAGATGTCACATGTCTTCGAATTTTTGGTTCTAGGACATGCCGGTTTCCTCACGATGTTTTCCTTCACCGTTAACCTTCCACGAAATAAAGGGCGCGAAATGGACGTAGGGTTGACGTACAGACAGCGAGGTCTAAGCTGAGCTTCGCATTTGTGTGAGTGCACATAGATAGTGTAGGTGTGACGTCCGGCATAGAGCGCGACGCGTCCTTTGCTTGGTTTAAAACAGCACCCTAATTGCGTAACACATTATCGATCGGAGTTTGAATCATTTTGAAACAAATTGCTGATCTGTTGCATCTTAAGTTCGAAAAATTTGTCTGCTCGGCAACGTAATAACGCAATGAATGTTGTTGAACTGTCAAAATTAAACCAACTCCGATTGATAATGTGTTACGCAATTAGGGTGCTGGTTTATACTGCTTTTTGGCAATCGGCTTTTGTTCTTTTAGTACGGGAGGTCCCTGACCAAAACCATCTCGCATCGTTGTAAAACGTAAAAGATAAGACGATTGAAGATTTTGTGTTATGTAAAACGATAAGACAAAAATTTTGGTAATGGGCTCTCGTACCATTTTGGTGATCACTCACATAAATTTAAAGCTCAGCTTAGGCCTCGCGGCTGTACCTACTTACCTAATCATATCGTTTAGCCATAACAATAAAATAGATAATTAAAGAAACCCAGTAAAGAAATGTCACGTATTTTCAGATAAGGTGCCACTATGAAATAAATATTACTAATTTCAAGTTTGTAACCTATACTTCGTACGTGAGAATGTGAGATAGTGAAGAGGCACGAATATTGACGTTATTGTAGTAGTATTGTTGTGTTGTATTGTATTGCGCTATTGTAGGTAGAGGCACCTGTTGTTGGGGATGACAGTCAGCTGATAGAATATTAAGAGGAAAGGCGGGTGGCCAGACTTTTGAAAATTAGGTATTTTAAGAAGGCATTGCTGTCGCTCTGCGAGCGCTCCGCCCTCGCATTCGTGCGATAAGGACAACTACAGATCCGACTAAATAGCCTATGTAAAAAGTCACATTTCGAGGTTCGGCTCTCGCCTATTTCCTCCTCCAATATTGGACCAATTTAAAAGATATTTCATAAACTGAATAAGAAGGATATATACTATGCCCCTATGTTTTTCTTTTTTCGTTAATAGTTGTCAAATTGGTACACTAGGCGTCTGTTGACAGCGGTCTGAATAGGCAATTTTGAGCATTTTTGGAGGGTTCTAGTTCTTATAAAAATAATATATCATCAAAAAGGAAAACATAGGGACAAGTAACTGATATTTATATTTCTGTAAAAAATCATTGCTTTATGGTCATTAACCAAAAAGAAAACAGGCGAGAGCGTTTGTATCTTTTTGTATGGAGAAAAGAGCACCCACGTTTCCTCTTAAGCAACGACGCAGTCCATCAGGCAGTCAAGCTTGGCGGACTGCCTCATCGATCAACTGGTCGTAACTGACTGCTGACGATTTTGGGTTTGTTTCCAAGATCTGATAATGTTGTTGCGTTTTTCTATCACGAATTTCTCAGTAGCATGCCGGAGTTGTAGGTATTTGTGCCCGATTGATGGCAAAATATAATAGGTTCACACCCTGTTACAAAGGCTATAATTTATTTTCGAAAAAAATAGAGATCCTTAAGAAAATTGCAATAATGTAATGCAAAGTAGCAAAATTTTGCTTATAAAATTCTAAAACTAAGTAATAGCGTGGGGCGATGCGATCATGCGACGGGGTGGGGCCGTGAAACTGGTGAACAAGAAATTTCACGCAGACGAAGTCGCGGGCAGAAGCTAGTTTTATAAATCTATCTAGGTTTGGTACAGTCAACCCTCTTCTATTTTACGCCCTTCGCTGTTCTATGTTAGAAGGTATGTTTTCCGAACTTATTCCTTCAGGTTTTGCGTGGGCGGGCGTCATGGTGGCTGTCAGTGGTTATTCCAACCAGCCTACCTGCTTCTCCCAGATGTAACGCGCTTTATTTCTAGGTAGTTCCTTTTTCGTATCGTAGGTCAAGTATTGCTACTGGCGTTCAATTGACCGTACGATTGTAATAGAATAGAATAGAATATATTTATTTGCATTAAAACATGGTAAAATAATGGTCTTAATGGGTGTTTCTCAATTTTCGTGCATATTACGCGTCCAGGTTAAAAATCTTTATTTATTAATTAAAAATCTGTATTCCTTAATTAGGAAACCAAGCATAATCAAGTTGTGCTTACATGCATAGAACATTTTTACAGGTCAAAACAACACAATTATTAAATTATAAATAAAAAACTTAATGTATTGTCTTTTCCTTCGGTGTCCAGCACCCTAATTGCGTAACACATTATCAATCGGAGTTGGTTTCATTTTGACAGTTCGACAACATTCATTGCGTTATTTACGTTGCCTAGCAGACAAATCTTTCGAACATATGAGGCAATGGATTAGCAATTTGTTTGAAAATTATTCAAACTCCGATTGATAATGTGTTACGCAATTAGGGTGCCGGTATTA
The DNA here is from genome assembly GCA_905163495.3 of Cosmia trapezina. NCBI lineage: Eukaryota > Metazoa > Arthropoda > Insecta > Lepidoptera > Noctuidae > Cosmia > Cosmia trapezina. The sequence goes on along the minus strand of LR991049.1, from coordinate 3,486,076 downwards.
TTGAGTGAGTATTTATCATAATAATTATTCAACAGCTAATTATCATTTCTAATAAGTGCCTTCGTGGTTTAGACTAAGCATGAAGTTCGTAATGTTGATATTATTTAAGAAAAAAATAATCAATGTCTCAAACCTCATTCCCTTCTTCCTCCCTGCCTTCGTTTAGGTACCTACCGTCGTTTTTTTTCTATGTAATTTCTTTGTTATGCGTAGAAATGAGGTATAAATCACAAAATCTTGAAAGATTATATATATGTATATTAATGATATAAGAAAAAAAACAACGTTATTCGTCAATTAATCTGAAACTTAGAAATATCACGGAATATGCACGAAATTTGAGAAACACCCTAATAATAGTGTTATGATCTACATGTTTCGCCATGGACTGGCATAAACATATTTTAAAGAGAACAAGTTATAATTATGCACCTAGCATCAATAAGAAGCCATCAACTATCCCTCTTACCCTATAAAACTTTCACAAACGAAAACATTACAAAATGAAAACAAAATGCAACAAAATCCTACGATAAACTAGGTAAGTATGCAACGCATTGTCATAGCGTTACTATTGGTTGGCTAACAGACTGTGCAATTTTCTGGCGGCCCGTGATAAGGGCGTGAATATAGGGCGCCAGAATGGAACAGTGACACATCATTCTACTGACAATACGATGAAGTTCTTCATCGCTTTCTTTTGCTTCGCCGCTGCCGCCGTGGAGGTAAGATTTAATTTTAAGGCGCAGATTTCCTGAAAACGATCAAAAAGGTGGTTTTTTAAAGCTGTGTATCTCATAAACCGTAAATAATTTTGACATGTAAAAAAAATATGATATTTTCAAGTCCTTTTCGCATACAGTGATGGAAGCCAAAACATAATTAAACATACCTTAATGCACCAAAAAAATCTTTAAACATACCTCCTAATAATCTTTAAAAGCTGTTTATCCCTTCATTAGCAATTATAATTATAATTAAAAATATACCATGAAATGTCAAACTCCAAACTGCATCCAGTGATGGATTACTTTTTATTAAATAGTTAATTTCTAATTTTATACGATTTTATTTGCACTTTTACGACATAATTCCGGTGCGCGTGAGAATCTTCTATCTCGTGCGTCAAACTAGACAGCCATAAAGCCATTTCACTTACACACCGAGCTAAACCAAGCTTGGAACCGGGGCCTTAATTTGTATTAGGTACTTACTTATTTTATACTGCGTACCTACTAATATTATTAAAATTTCTTTTGCTTTTTACGTTCCAATTCCATTTAAAAATATAAAAATCAGTATAAAAAAATGGGAATCCGCCGGTGTCCCCATGTATTTTTGTAGAACCAACTCGAATAACTACGACTTTGTATTGATAAGTAATGTTTTTTGTTGCTGCAATTATTTAGATATAGAAATCGTTAATTATCTCTGTTCACAGCGGTGAAACCGTAACTTTTTAATCCAATATAACTACTTACCAAAGTTACCAATACAAAAAGAGCAGATATAATTCAGATCAATAACATCTGTTAATTGAAATAAATTTTAATAGGTAGCACTTTAATTTATAAGTTACTAGCTGACCCGACAGACGTTGTCCTGTCCCAATTTCAATATTCCCATATAAAATCCACTTTCAGTTTTCCAGAATTTTCCAATTTTCCTGGCAACTTTTCCAATTTTTCTCATCGTTTCAATCTTCCCTGGACTACGTCAAACATTTCAAAACCAAAATCAGCTAAATCGGCCCAGCCGTTCTTGAGTTATAAAATTACAACGAAAAATGGCATTGATTTTTATAGATATACAACGTGTAACGTTAAATGCGCAAAACCTCTTAAGGGGTCATTGTACTCATTATTATGAACAACTTTTAGTATGGGACCAAACCTGAAATCGCGAAAAAAATATCAGCTGTTCAGTACCTAGGGTAAGGAAGGCTATTGCCGGTCACTTAAGCAAAAGGAACTACAACTCAGTGAAAAATCGACATTTATTTAAAAAACTTTGATGAAACATAACTTAAGATACTATTCTAAGATAATCATAACCATTGATATCAATACTTATTTGAAATACGACACAATCAACTCTTTAAAAAAAAATGACATTGACCGGTATTGTCCGACATGGCAGACAATACCGGTCGGCAGGTTGGCAATACCGGTCTAGCTTTTAGCGGCACAAGTCGCACACGTAGCCTTCGGGAGACTCATAATCTGAGCACTCAGCATAAGCCCAAAGCCCACACTGTTCGCACCTGTATCAAATCTCGTTGTTCAGGGCCATAATCGTCACATAACATGCATCTGTTCTCCAGATCTTCAACACCGGTGCCATCATCATCATCGCGTGCGTCAGACATTTCGACCTATAGCTGGTAATTCACTACCTATTTTTGTTTTTCAGTCTTTCTTCTTTCCTATTCCTTTGACGACACGGTTGGCGCAGTGGTTGAGCGATTGACTGCTGCGCAGCATGTCGCGGGTTCGATTCCCGCACGGAACAAATATTTGTACGACCTACAAGTATTTGTTCCGAGTCTGGGTGTTTTTCTATCTATAATATGTATGTATTTACAAAAAAAAAAATGTATGTTAGTAGTTTATCAGCCATCTCGTTACCATAACACAAGCATTAGGTTGCTTAGCTTGGGACTAGATGGCGTTGTGTGAAATGTCCGAGGATATTATTATATTATTATTCGTTTATTCATTTTTTATCTTATTTAGTTACATTTTTAAATATTTCTTAAACAAAAAGATGTAAAAAAAAAAAAACATTTAAAAATATAAAAAAATAGAAGTCCGCCGGTGTCGGGAGCAGGGTCCAAGGTACCGGCGGTTAGGGCTGCAGAGATAGGAACCTCCTCACAATACGAGCCGTATCGAGGAGTACTGCCTTCTGAATCTGGCCCTTGATCCAACCGCCTAACGAGAGCCTCAAGAGATGTTGATCGAGGCTTTCGGCCATCAGGCCGTTGGCCGTTACGACAATCGGCACAATGATAGCCGAGCTCACATTCCACATGTCAACAACCTCGTGAGCTAAGTCGAGATATTTTATTTGTTTTTCTTTCTCAGCTTTCACGAGGTTCTCGTCATGTGGAATGGTAACATCGACAATCATTGCGCGGCGCGCTAATCGATCTATCACCACTATATCAGGCTTATTGGCTACAATAGTCCTGTCAGTAATGATAGACCGATCCCAGTACAACGTGACATGGTCATTTTCGAGAACTGGGTCGGGCACATACCTGTAATACGGTACCTCAGAGTCCACAAGCTTATATTTCAAAGCAAGTTGCTGGTGAATAATCCTGGCCACTTGGTTATGTCTGTGCAAGTACTCGCCGTTAGCCAGACGAGAACAACCAGAGACAATATGTCTGATGGACTCACCCGGACGATGGCATGCCCGACACACGTCAACCGTCCCGTCCCTCATAATATGTCTCCGGTAGTTATTCGTTAAGATAACTTCGTCCATAATTGCACAAACGAAACCTTCAGTTTCCCCGAAAAGGTCACCGAAACGTAGCCAGGATACGGACGCTAAGAAATCTACACCGGGCTCATGAAGAGCCCGATAGAAGCGCCCGTGAAGCTCCTTGCTTTGCCATACCTTCTTGCGGTCATCGGTAGTAAGTACCACAGGTTTGCGCCAGTTCTCATTAGCCATGGAGAGCGGGGTGAGCCCCTTGTCCACTGCGACCACATCACGGTGCATACCCACATCGGCTTTTAAAAAATATTCTCTGAGGCTGCACACCTCGCGGTTGTGGAGGGTCTTCGCATTTAAAAAGCCTCGACCCCCGCACTTCCGCGGGATGTACAGTCTCATCACCGATGATCGTGGGTGATGCATCCGGTTTGTGGTCAGCAGTGTACGGACTCTCCTATCCAGTGCGTCAAGTTCAGTTTGAGTCCATTTGAGTATGCCGAAAGAGTACATCAAGACCGGCATGACCCAACCGTTGAAGGCGCGCACCTTGTTACCGCCCGAAAGAAGACTAATTAATACCTTCTTCAGGCGACCAAAGAAGCGCTCCTTCAACGATTGCTTCATGTCAGCAACGTTGATGCCTAACGCTTCCGACATACCCAAATATTTGTAGGTTTCGGATGAGGAGAGGGATCTAAGGTGTATGGAATCCGAGAGTTGAATTCCCTCGGATTCCATAATCTCCCCTCGCTTTACATGCATGACTGCACATTTGTCCACACCAAATTCCATCCTGATGGCGCTACTGAAAGTTTCCTTCAATAGCTCCATCAGTCGCAATTTGTTGGGGGCAAAGAGTTTCAAATCATCCATATAAAGGAGGTGAGATATGACCTGACCACCTCTCCTCAGCCGATAGCCCAGACCTGAATCCTCCAGCAGTGTGCTTAGCGGATTCAGGGCTAAGCAGAACCAGAGTGGACTCAAACTGTCGCCCTGAAATATTCCCCGTTTAATCCATACAGGTTCATCATTCCCCTGAATCCGTCGACACCCCGGATAGCGAAGAACCGTCCTCCATTGCCCCATACATGACCCAAGGAAGGTGCGTAGAGTTGCATCAATCTTGTACAACTCCAGCACCCTCATGAGCCATGTATGTGGCACCGAGTCATAGGCCTTCTTATAATCTATCCAGCATGTCGACAGATCCTTGCGGGATCGACGAACCTGTTGGCTAATGGCCATGTCGATGAGGAGTAGCTCCTTAGTACCGCGGGACCCGTTCCTACATCCATTTTGAGAGGCAGACATAATCGAGTTATTCTCAATGTGCATATTAATTTTTGCTCTCAAAATGGATGTAAGAAGTTTATAGATCGTCGACAAACACGTGATCGGTCTATAATTCTTGGGTTCCGCGGGACTACCTGACTTATGGAGCAGGTGGGTAACGCCTGTTGTTAGAAACTGCGGTAGCGACCCAGACTCTAAGGATGACTGGAATTGAGATGCTAGGCGAGTGTGCGAACTAATTAGCCATTTTATCCAAAAATTATGTAGTCCGTCCGGTCCCGGTGATTTCCAATTCGGTAACGGACGGACTGCTCTGGCTACGTCTAATGGCGTAATTAAAACCGCTTCCATTTCTGGTATAGCTTCACACACCCGCTCAACATCCTGCATCCAGCCAGCCTCAGCGTGACAGACGGGCACCGACCAGATGCTGCGCCAGAATGCACTCGTGATGGTATCATCCGGGCGGCACACGTCCGTCACATTTTGTTCAGGTCGCTCCCAAGCTCTATATACCCACCTCTCATCGCTCTGGAAGATGCGATTCTGCGTATACCGATCAACCCGCCGCTCATACCGCCGAATACGGCTCGCCCATGCACAAACTTTCTGCTTCAGGAAGTCGATGCGCTCTGTGACACGGGACATGTATTCTGGAGGACTGATTCCAGTCCCCGAGAATGCCCGCCTTACAAAGCGCATCACTCTTGGTCGTGTATTCCCCTCCCTGAAGCAGTATAGTTTGCCGATGAGTACCCTGGCCCCATCGATACGACGCTCGATCCTGCACTGCCAGGCTGGTACGGCTGGTTTTGGTCGAGTAGCTCCGTCACAGTTTGGGAACTTGACGTTAGCTAAACGACATGCTGCAACAGCTGCGCAATACAGGATCGAGTGTGTATCTACGAGATCCTCGCTACTCTCGAAAAAATCCTTAAGTTGCGAGTCCAAGGCACACACCAGCGCCCTATTTTTTTTGTGCATGGGAAGGCGTGGTAGTCGGGGTCTAAGTTCGGTCGGAGTGGACCTATACTCGCGAAACGCATCCTCCAGTGCGCTCCTCAATCGGTCGTTGGACTGGCTACTTACTGTGGCGACCCTATCATCCCCCTCTCCGACAACATGAGTGGAACGCGGCGGGACTGCATCAATAATTGAAGCTTGTACCGCGGTTTGTGCCGGAGTTGAGACGATACGGTCGTTCAATATCTCTGAGCGCAGCCTATCAAGTGCGGCATCGTCCAACCTATGATTGCGTTGGATGACCCGCACCTGATCCGACAGTCGTTGGGCCGAGACGTTGACGGTTGGTTCCAGTTCCTGAAACAGAGACAGCATCCTAACACGGTACGCAGTGAGGTTAGTTCCCCCCTCTGTAGACCCGTAATATGCGCGCATGACGTTCTCGTTCATAGACTGAGTCCATCTCATGCGCTGCACACAACCACCGGCAGCGGGGACCCAGCTCGGGGCCGGTTGGCCCCTAAGTCCCAAGCTCTTCGGTGGCCGGCCTCTCCCCTGCCGACGTACAGGTGTTGGCGACGTCGGCGGGGAAAAATACTCGTCGCTCGAGCTCGACGCAACTACCGCGGCCGGTGTCGTCACAGCGCTCACGGTGGGGCTGGGTACAGGCGGCGGCGAGGCGGAGCTGAGCGACGAGTCCGGAGGTGGTGGGCGTGCTCGTGCAGCTGATCTCGTCAACATCACTTTATTTTCATTTTTATTCTTTCCGTTTTATTGGTTTTCTCAAAGACAGGGTTTTCTATTAGGTGACATGACAGATGTCACCTACGGTTCGGTGTTTTTTTATTACATATTATGTTTTAAATAGGTTGATTTCTGTATTTTTAGTTTGTATCTTGATTTATAGACTTTTATTATTATTATTATTATTTCTTGTAGGGTTCAAAATGGGATGCCATTAGACCGAGCTGCCTCTCTTATCGGTTTTCCTTCTTCGACAAGTCTGAGTGCCCTACTCAAATCATTTTGGCTCCATTTCGCCTTCAATTCTTTGCTCCCACTTTGAGTCCCCAACATCCTAAAAAGGAAAATAATATAAAATTTAACGGAATAAAAGATCAAAAATATAATATACTTGCAAACATAAGTTGCAGTTAATACCGGTCCTACCATGACCGGCATTAGCCGCCCCTATACTTTTCTGGTTAATAACAATTTTAACAAAAACCTATGGTAAAGTGCTTGAAATTTATGATTACATGGGTAGATAAATAACTACACGGCAATAAATAACACTGAAAATAAAGGAAACATGGAAATTTGTGGCCGAGGAACATAAGAGGTGACTCTTATGTTCCTCGGCCACAAATTTACGAAAAAGTAGCGCGAATCAAACTGACGTACGGTTCTCCCGGACGCGTGCTTGGAACTGAGCGGGGGCCGGTGCGTCGGCGCGGGGAACACTCACGCCACCCTCAATCAATGTGTGTGTGCACAAAAACGCTGTAATTTTCATGAAAGTGTGGTGACCACCATTGTCACCTGACCGCGGATAGCCTCCTTTACCCTACATTTTGACGAATTATGCGAACATAAATGTACCGAACAGCTGATTTTTTTTTCGCGATTTCAGGTTTGGTCCTATAGTAAAAGTTGTTCATAATGATGAGTACAATGACCCCTTAAGAGGTTTTCCGCATTTAACGTTACACGTTGTTGATGTGATCAGGAACTTACAATGAACAATGTTAATATTTTGTACAAAGAATTCTTTTCGGTTTAGTCCAAACCGTTTTCATTATTACGTGTCATCGTTTTATTTTTCCTGTAATCTATACATAAACTTCTATCACATAGAATTATTTCTGATTTTTCTCTAAGCAAACTTCGGAGATACATAGGGGGGAACGGTATTTTTTTAACATTTTTCATCAAAAGTCGAAAACTATGCGGCCTAAAAAAAGAAAAAAATGTTTGGGAATGTGCAAACAGCCCTCTTTCATATGATACCGCACATGCCCTACTACTCCACTTCGATTTTTTAAGAGTCCCTGTTGCAAAAAAAAACATAGAGAGAGAGAGAGAGATTATTTATTTGTCTGAAACATGTATATGCACACACAAAGCATGCAAGATGTTAAGTACATTGCAGAAAGGATCACAGTCATGTTTTACCTCCATATATTTTTACTTCTTTCTTATTTGCAAAATAGTTGGGTAAACGTCATCTAAAACTTTTCCAAATTTCAAGTTGATAACATTAGTAGTTCTTGAGATATCCAGCTGTGACAAACAGACAGACAGACTGAGTCGCACCATAAGGGTTCCTTTTTACAATTTTGGTACGGAACCCTAAAAACCAGTCATTTTGATTTTGATAGAACCGTGCAACTTTACACATCATCATCATCAACTTCCTGCCCTTATCCCTTATGATAAGTGGGGGCGGCGCACCACGTTTTCTTCTTCCATTCTCCCCTGTCAACCGTCACGCTATCGTTCACTCCCTTCTCTTTCATATCATTCCTCACACAATTCATCCATCTTTTCTTTGGCCTTCCTCTGCCTCTCCATCCATCAACATATACAACGTGTAACGCTAAATGCGCAAAACCTCTTAAGGGGTCATTGTACTCATCATTATGAACAACTTTTACTATGGGACCAAACCTGAAATCGCGAAAAAAAAATCAGCTGGTCAGTACATTTAATAATAATAATAATAACCCCACCGCAGTATCTCTACGTTGACGTCGTGGTGGGGCTTGCGTGCTCCGAATTTTAGGTCTGTGCCGGTAGAGTTCACTTTGCCGGAACAGGTCTGAGATGAGGAGCCAGACTAAGAGAGATACAGAAACCCGCAGGGCAGCATGTGGCGAGCTGTTGGGCAGTAGCGACCCCACGGACCCTATCTCCCGGGAGAAGTCTTGTTCCTCAGCTCTCGCTTGCCTTTATTGGCCGGCTGGAGTGAACACTGACGAGGAACAGAGCTCCCACCTCTTTCTTGCCTTTATTGGCCGGTTTGAGTGGAGATTCGCAAGAGCAAACGAGGTCGGAGGAAGGAAGTATTCCAGTAAGTGTTTGTAGGGATCTTGACCATCTTCCGGGCTCTGGGATTGTTCTGAGAACCGTGGGATACCTCTCCACTCCTCACAAGCACCTCAGGACATGTTGCCCCCTTGCCGCTACGACACTATGTGCTAGCGACCTTTTCGGGGGCCCATTATTGTGTGTGCAAGTCACCCCCTGCCATTTTATCCGTGTATTACAAAACATTGATCCGACAGGGGCCATAGTCCTTTCATAGTTCTAGGCAACCAGTCCACTTTAGCCACTCAAATCCATAGTCCAATCTCTTTATTTCCATATACTGCAATAGTCCTGCACCAACCGGGGGTTGTCCTTGGGTGCACTTGCATAGTGCGTACAGGGATAATCGTCGGTTGGTGCCTCATTTCATTGAAAGCGTCTAACGGGCCTCTGCGAGTTGGCTTTGGCCCCTCGTACGCCTTCTAAAGGTCCGGGACTCCAGGGTCCCGAGAATTGTCAAGACACATAATAATAATAAAACGTTTATCGATCCAAGATACATAGACACATTTTGTATTCATGTTACATGTTAAGACTTAGTAAACTAACAGTGGACACAGGGGGTGAAAAATAATTGTCTATAATACAAAAATTAAATCCTATCTCCTAAACTAGGGATGCCCTGTATCTTAGGAGACAGTGATTCGACCAAGCTGAACTGCACTTAATGAAGGGCCTTAGGTTTCGAGTGTCGGTGTTAATCTACCACAAGACAAAAATTTGAATGTGAGTTTGCTTAGTAACAGAGGAGAAAGAGTGGGGTTGTGAAAAGGGGAGGGGTGTGTGTGTGAGTGTAATGTTACTTGTATTGTATGGGTTTGAGTGTGTTGTGTTATGAGGTATTTGTTTGTATGTAGTGTTTTGTGTTCCTATTTAATTGTGATTTGTTAATGATCTGTTAAGCGACGTATGTCAGTAGAGATTCGGTGTTATTGTAGTCCTGTTGTATGAGCCAGTCTGTAATTTTAGATTTGATATTGAATTTATTTAAGTTTATTATGTTTAATTTCTTTTGTATGATTTTATATACGTGGACACTTAAGACGTAATAATGGTGTTTTGCAAAAGAGGTTTTGTGCTGTACACCAGAGGGGACATATGTTCGCTTCCTTGGGTCAGGTAGGGGCAGGCAGCTATGTACTCTGAGGACAGATCGAAGAACAAACCGCTGACGTACCGTCAGAACTTTGCAGTCAGAATAAAGTTGTGATGTGGGGTATCTAAACGGTTTCCTGGTCATAACCTTAAGTACAGCTCTTTGAGCTCTCTCTGCTCTCAGCATAAAAGTCTTCGCTGCTCCACCCCACACGGTTATGCAGTATCCGAGGACTGACTGACACAAGGTGAGGTAAACCATCTTAAGAATGTTAAAGTCAGCTGATTCTCGCAGAGATTTAAAGATATGTATCAGACGGATAGTACGAGTAGTTAGAGTATCAAGCTGTTTCTCCCATCTCAATCCCTCATCTATATGTACCCCCAGATACTTTACGTTATCAGTCCTGACAATGGCAGCACAAGAGCACGACATCAGCCGATTTTGGCATGAGTGAGCTGTAATCGAAAAACTATTCGGGGGAAGGGTGTTACTTCGGATCGCAAATGGTATATAATAGGTTTTATTAGCCAAGTTTAGCTATTTATGTTCGCATAATTCGTCAAAGTGTACTGAACAGCTGATTTTTTTTTCGCGATTTCAGGTTTGGTCCCATAGTAAAAGTTGTTCATAATGATGAGTACAATGACCCCTTAAGAGGTTTTGCGCATTTAACGTTACACGTTGTATATTCATCACTCTTTTATTCACATGCGTTTCGTCTCTCCTCATCACATGCAACATTACACATTACAATAAAAAAAATAGGGATGTAGCCAAAACCATACCAGTTAACACAACAATACAAACACAACAACAATACAATACACAACACAACAAATACAATAACACACAATACCTACAATACAATACAATAAATACAATACACACACAATACAATACACAGTACCTACAATATTTGTTTTATTCCTTTCAGGTAGCGTACTCCCAGTACTCCTACGCTTGCCCCCCAGCTTGCCCGGCGCCCTACGTCCTGCCCGCTCCCGCGCTGGCGCCCGCTAACCCATGCGCTGTGCCCCCTGCACTCGCCGCTCTAGCGCCCGCTCTTCCCATTCTGGCGCCCGCACTAGCCGACACCATTTCTGCATCCATCGCGGCGTCGCTTCCTCCTCTACTTGATGCTGCTTTACCTACCCTGTTGACATCCGTGCTGTCTGCCGCTGGACCCTTGTTGGAAGCTGCCTTACCTCCTGGTTGCGGTTGTGGATGTGGCGCTCTTCCCGCCCCATATGCCAGGCCTGCCACATTGGCGCCCCCGCCGATGTATGCTGCCCCAGCATGCGGATGTGCCCCAACTTGTTGCTTTTGTTATTAACTTTATGTGAAACTAGCTGACCCGACAGACGATGCCCTGTCGAAATTTCATGTATGACAATTTTTTTTTTCATATTTTTTTTTTTGAGAATTTTTCCTATGTTTTAATAGTTTTTCTGCTATTCGTGGCAGAGACAAATCCAACAATTCGAACATCGTAAAAATCGGTCCAGCCGTTCTTGAGTGATAAATGGTGTAAATAACCCGATCACATACTCAGCCTATAATGTTCCCACTGCTGGGACACAGGCCTCCTCTCAGTAAGAGGGAGCGGGCCGTAATCTACCACGTGGGTCCAGTACCTACGCGTTGGTAGATGTCACAATGTCTTCGAATTTTTGGTTCTAGTTTTTGTTTCCTCACGATGTTTTCCTTCACAGTTTTGAAAACAGTGGTGATGAATAATTTATACAAAGTAAAGCGCCTGTCTGGGTTCAAACCTACGACCTACAACTCGTAGGACGCGGCCGTTACCACTGGGCTACAACTGCTCCATTATATAAATATAATAAATTGATTTTATGAGAACCTGTGATTTCTATTACTGACTTATTATGTACCTTATCCAAACTGAACAAACTTAAGTAAAAAGTTATTATATGTATTGCACTCATTGACTTATTACTTTTTATATCAATGATTGCACTGCAGTCTATTCTACCAGTTCAGATGCAGTATGTAGGAACAAAAAATAAATACCTAGTAATAAAAAAAGAATAAAGATAAAAAAAAAAAAATAAAAAAAAAAAATAAAGATAAAAAAGATAATAAAGATTTATTATTTATTTATTTATTTATTTATTTAATAAAAAAAGAATAACCAGCCCAACAAATAAAAACACTCAAAATAATTAAATAAAATCATTTAATAAACTTTGGTTAGAGAATTTAAACATTGCGCTAAATTCTAAACAAATGCTGATCGGCCGGCGCTTATTCGCGCACGTTTTTGTAACAAAGACAAAAATGGCGGAACGGGTGCCGGACCGGACCCACAACCAACATACAACGAAATAATTGAACCCCCGACTAGTTAAAATGATTCTTAGGCCTGCTTACATCACAAACAAGTAAATAGACAAAGCGCTAAACATATTTAAGTCGTCAATCTATCAAACGGTTGACAGAAATCTAACGATGTCTTAAATTAGTTAATACGTTTATCTATGGTCGGAGTTTTAATTAGCTGCAGTAAAATGACACTTCTAATGTCATTTTTACTGTCATTTAGCTATCAAATGGGAACATTTTTTTAACGAAATGGCAGTTAAGAAGTGTCAAGAAAGCAGGCCTTTTTAAAAATGATTAACAAATTCGTTCGACATGAAACTCCAAATAACTTGTGATTCGGACGGGACGGTCCAATTATAGGTACTTTAGGATAGTTTTTAAACTTTTAGTTATACTTGTTTGATGATTTTTACAGTATAATATACATTTATAAGTAATGTAATGACTAAAATTAACATTTGGTGTTTCTAGTATGTCACTTTTAAAAATTTTATTTACATTTGTACTTGAACTTAGAATGACATTAGAACAAAGGCCAGAATTTGAATGTACGCACGGCTACAGATCAAGCTATACATTTCCAGTATAAGCTGATCTCGCATTGTATAGATTTCCTTACAATGAGAGGTTAGTGTAAACTGGAAATGTATAGCTTGAGGTGTAGCCGTGTGTACGACGATTTATCGCAAGTCAAAGTCTTCACCGTTGAACCATTGCCCCTTTTAATAGTTCATAATTAAGGTTAGTAAAAATAATTTAACATTTTTTCTTTTAAACACCCGACAAGTATAACTAAAACGTTAATGCACAATCAAGGATTCATATTATTTAGCAAATTGGCTATCAATACAAATAGCCCATATTTCATATTTGGCAAAACTATAGCATGTCAATCTGCTAAACAATACATTTCCGTGACTGTTATGATAGTCAATGAAAAACAATTAAAATAACATTGAATACAGAAGTCGGGGGAGTCATAAAAATTAAAAATCAAATAAAACAACTAACACTACGATATGCAATAACAAAGCGACTACAAGTCGACTGGAGGGAACATTTTGCGGTGATCAATCGATACAATTTGGGGCTAAATTACCAGTACACCAATTGCATAATAAACTTTCAATAACAATCAGAAGGATTTTAAAGAAAATTCCTAATGTTGAATTGTCGAAATGAAGGGCATTGTCAGTGTAAGTGTGTTACGCAATTACCCTGTAGGAAATTGTAAGTGTGTTACGCAATTACCCTGTAGGAAATTTAAGTGTGTTATGCAATGACCCCGTAGGAAATTGTGTGTTACGCAATGACCCCGTAGGAAATTGTGTGTTACGCAATTACCCCGTAGGAAATTGTAAGTGTGTTATGCAATTACCCCGTAGGAAATTGTAAGTGTGTTATGCAATTACCCCGTAGGAAATTGTAAGTGTGTTATGCAATTACCCCGTAGGAAATTGTAAGTGTGTTATGCAATTACCCCGTAGGAAAGTGTAAGTGTGTTATGCAATTACCCCGTAGGAAATTGTAAGTGTGTTATGCAATTACCCCGTAGGAAAGTGTAAGTGTGTTATGCAATTACCCCGTAGGAAAGTGTAAGTGTGTTATGCAATTACCCCGTAGGAAATTGTAAGTGTGTTATGCAATTACCCCGTAGGAAATTGTAAGTGTGTTATGCAATTACCCCGTAGGAAATAGTAAGTGTGTTATGCAATTACCCCGTAGGAAAGTGTAAGTGTGTTATGCAATTACCCCGTAGGAAATTGTAAGTGTGTTATGCAATTACCCCGTAGGAAATTGTAAGTGTGTTATGCAATTACCCCGTAGGAAATTGTAAGTGTGTTATGCAATTACCCCGTAGGAAAGTGTAAGTGTGTTATGCAATTACCCCGTAGGAAATTGTAAGTGTGTTATGCAATTACCCCGTAGGAAAGTGTAAGTGTGTTATGCAATTACCCCGTAGGAAAGTGTAAGTGTGTTATGCAATTACCCCGTAGGAAATTGTAAGTGTGTTATGCAATTACCCCGTAGGAAATTGTAAGTGTGTTATGCAATTACCCCGTAGGAAAGTGTAAGTGTGTTATGCAATTACCCCGTAGGAAATTGTAAGTGTGTTATGCAATTACCCCGTAGGAAATTGTAAGTGTGTTATGCAATTACCCCGTAGGAAATTGTAAGTGTGTTACGCAATTACCCCGTAGGAAATTGTAAGTGTGTTACGCAATTACCCCGTAGGAAATTGTCACATAACCAGCGTATTTCGACCAGGGAATACCTCAAAATGTCCCCACCAATAATACCACAGTTTGAGACACTCAACAGTCGATGACTGTCGTTCTGACTAGATTGGTGAACCAATATTATTGAACTTTAGATGATTGAACGAGATTCGCGAATAACTCAGATCATTACAACGAAATAATTAGGTACCTACCTATAATTATTGAGGTATTTTTAATGTTAATAAAATCAATTATTTGACGAAATTGGCTTCAGATAAGTTATTGATTTTTTGAAGTAAAATCAATTATTTGACGAAATTGGCTTCAGATAAGTTATTGATTTTTTGAAGGAATAAGGAATTATTAATTAGTAAATGATTACATTTACTACTGGCTAAATTAACTTTTTTATTTTAAATTTTATATTGATCTGAGCAAGTTTTTAACAGACAGGGGAGCGATTTTGTGACTCTTTTTGTGAAACAAATCTCGAAAACTGCTATAATTTGTATAATAATTTAAATTTTAATACTATTATGTAGACGGAATTAGTAAAATACTACTTAATTATCTAAATAAATCAGTCAAATTGTAAAATCTACTAAGTATTTTGTGAAAGATTGTATAATATCTTTTTTATATAGATGTGGCGTATGCTAATCACTGGACTACAATAAAATAAAATAAACTCCAGTGTTGCCAGCTCAAAATCACGATGTTTTAGTGTGAGCACACAACCGCCCCCTGTCGTAACAAGCAGAAGGCATCAAACTGTGGCGTCGCTTCATTTGAGACTGAAAACTGCTTTTACACCATGGCCCACAATGGTAGACCAATGTCCAATAACAACCAATTTATCATTCTTATATTCGTGTTAATTATTAATGTATCAAACTAACACCCAGTTTCTGAAAAGCAAATGAACGCAAGAAATTGTGAACATACTGTCAAACTTATGTTAAACTATAGCCCAACCGACGTACACACGGCGGGCGGTCGGATTATAAGTACTGTGGTTGACTGACTGAAATAACAACAGTTAATAAAATCACTTGGTATCACTTGGTCTTTCTGTACATTATTTTTGTGCCTTTCCGAAACAGGGTGTTAGGTATGCTTCGAGCCGGATATCATTTCTGTCCTTCGAGCCGGATATCGATTTTGTGCTTCGAGCCGGATATCGTTTCATTATAATTGAACGAGTAGACATCGAATTCATGATCTTTCGATCAAAACTCAATGCCTTAGCGGATGAACTATGGTTAGGTACGTCAACTGTCAAATTCTTGAGCAGTGTTCCACAAATGGTCGGCCACAATGTAAACGCAGAAAAATAATAAAAGTAATAACTTAAAAACTAATTTGGCAACTATATTGCACTAAGATCTAATTAAAAATAACAATGGCTCCAATATGACACGATTTCGTATGCGTTGACACTCTTAGGTTAAGCGATGCTTCCCGAGGTATGGACTTGGATCGGTGGCTTAGTTTTTTATGGGATGCTGTAAAAGCAACACAACGTTGAAGAATAGCAAAAAATAATCTTAGGATTGAGATTTAAGTAGATGTAACAACGACATTTGATAATATTATATAGGGCATTTTTGAATTAGTTGGCGAAACTTCAGACGTGATTGTTACTAAACAGCGGCTGTTGATTACGTAATCAGCTGTAGTTACTTGAAATTTCAAGTTTAGAATAATCATATTTTTTTCAATTTTGAGATCGATACTTATCAAGTCCATGAACTTTCGCCACCTAATTTAATTTGACCACTTTACAATTTTTTCATCTTTGAGTCCACTCTCGAGAAGTCTTCTTTTGGCACAAAATAGCCATTTTAAGGCACATTATAATATCGTGTTTACCGAGTGTCAAAATAATGTAGAATGTAGTTAAGTCTGAATTTATTTGAAAAGGTGATCAAGATTACCTCAAACTGAACTAAGTTTTTCTTAGCTTAGATAGGCATGAACTAAAAAAATAAATAAATTACTAATAAAAAATTGAGTAACCAATCTTTTTGGGCAAAACAAAAAGAAATTACTAACAATTATAATTGTCTGCTTAGTTGAAAACCAGTAAATAAGTAAAATTAACAAACCAGAATGGATTTTTAATATGCTTCCCACATTCTACATATAGCAAGGTAAATGCTGCTCCTCAATAATGAGATGTTTAACAAATTATTGCTTACTTTATAAAGTTTCCCTTCCCATATAAAATCATAGAACTTTAAACACGATCAGATTAACAATTTAATATTTTAAAAATTCAATTCCTTGAAAAAACTTATCATTAAAAATAATATTGCACCACTTCTAAGTTAACCGCCAGTTGCGAGTAAGTCCATTAAAAATTCCCCATTAACTCTTTAAACGTCGATTGGCACCCAGGTGTGCAGACAGATAGCAATAAAAAATCTATTGTGTCTGCTAATTGGCGTACGATGGGTTAAAAGTCATGCTGTCACTTTCTGATACGTTCCGTTAGACAGAGACAGTATTGTGTTGTGTAGGTGTGACGTCCGGCATAGAGCGCGATTCGCCCTTTGCTTGGTTTAAAACCAGTTTATACTGCTTTTTGGCAATCGGCTTTTGTTCTTTTAGTACGAGAGGCTATTACCAAAACTATGTCGCATCATTGTAAAACGAGATTGCAGATTCTGTCTTACGTAAAACGATAAGATGAAAATTTTGGTCATGGGCTCTCGTACCATTTTGGTGATCACTCACACAAATGCAAAGCTCAGCTTACGCCTCACGCTCTGTACTGTAGACAAGAAACAAATAAATGCCTTATTTTGAAGTGGTGCAATTATTATATCGATTAATCGATGTATCATCGAGAAGTGACGACAGAAATCAGCTTCAAAGAAAACATTACCGACATATTTCTTTACTCAAACTGAATGTTTTTATTTTAATTAACCACCAGACACTGATGAATTGTCAAGGGGTCGATCAGTCAGAAAGATGAAGCTAGTTGCCCATTCCAAAGGATTTTTTTGTAGAACAGGTAAGAAACTCCATGGAAACGTCTTGTAAGTGCATATAATTTTCACTGAAAATAATAGATTTGTTTGAAGCGCCTCTATATCTTTCAGTGGATGTAATTTAGGTGACATAATGCAAATTTTCTTATTGCTATACACTATCAATATTGAATCTGACGTCAAAATATTACATCATTCTGTTGCACTAATGTTCCATGACGTTGATATTGTCATCACCTCTCGCCTATCACGTTTCAAACAATTTATCAATGCTTTACATCCTGTGTGTTCAAAATATAACAACACGCTTGTACTCCCGAAGGGTTTGGCAGAGGTATATTGTGCACATTTTGCAAGTATAAGGACGCTGCTGGTACAAATGGGTAGTCAAATCATTATTTTTTTACACAAAAGTATGTTTATTAAATAAAATGCTTTGCATTCATAAAATGTTTTTTTGGCCGAATTGTTGATAGATGTGCATGATACGATTCTGAACTATATATAACCTTAAAGACGATGATGACATTGAACGGGAGCGGAGGGCGTTGTCGGTTAGAGCGAACATGCTGGCTCGCAGGTTTGCACGATACTCACTTCATTTTAAAATCACGCTCTTTCGAGCCTACTGTACTTCTTTTTACACGTGCAGCCTGTGGGCTAGGTATACGCAAAGATCGTACAGCGCTCTCCGCGTTCAATATAACAATGCGTTTAGGATACTGGTGGGGCTGCCCCGTTTCTGTAGTGCGTCAGGGATGTGCGCAGATGCGCGTGTGGATTGCTTTTACGCAACAATGCGTAAAAGGTGCGCTTCCCTGGTGCGCAGGGTGCGGGGCGGCTCCAACAGTGTCTTAAGCATGGTTGCGAGTCGCCTGGATTGTATCTACGTGGGTCACTGTTGTGCCGTCTCTCATTGGATGTCGCAACAGTGACCAACTGTTATTTCTTGTTTTGTTTTTGTTTAGTATCTGTGTTTACTAACATAGTCGTAAGTTTTACTAACAATCTTGTTGAGTCTTGGTTACTCCAATAAAGACACTATTCTATTCTTCTATTCTATATAATTTTAGATAGGTATCTTTTCTCAATAAATGTACCGAAGTGAAAATTTTTACTTCGGTACCCATTTGTAACAGCGTCCTTAAGTCCCATTTAACAGGAGATGAGCAAATGAAATTGTTTTATTGACGCAACTATTTTCTTCTCCCTATAAAAAATCTGAAGAGGAACTTTTTAAGGTTTTTGAAAACCAATTTTATTTGGTGAAAACTACTAACATAGCTACATATTCCATTCGCATTGATAAATTGCATTATTTTCGTCATTAAATTCTTCTTACGGTGAGGTCAGTTGCATACCACTTATGCACTGGGGTTTTAAAACAAAAAAAAAATGCAACTAATGTTTTGTAAGAAGAACACACATAGGCTAGGAACAGACCTGCAACGCGCTACCCCAATGACTTACTAAGCGAGCTAGCGTGGGGTGTCACATATAAATCCCTAACCACACAAATATTATTCCTTCATCCCTTTTTATCCCGGCGGCCATCCCATCTGCCTTCCTCCAAGGACGTGTAAATGTAGATGGTACACAGACTGGGCGCCGTCCCGACCGTTGTTGACGACGAGGCGCCAGCCCGAGGGCGCCCGAGCGGACCCGAGCGAACGAGCGACCAGCATTAGGTGTCCGAGTAGCTGAAAGGAAAAAGTTGTAATTGTTAGAATACATAATCCCCTATAATGTTCCCACTGCTGGGACACAGGCCTCCTCTCGTTGAGAGGGAGCGGGCTGTAATCCACCACACGGGACCAGGACCAGTGCGGGTTGGTGGATGTCAATGTCTTCGAATTTTTGGTTCTAGGACATGCCGGTTTCCTCACGATGTTTTCCTTCACCGTTTCGAGAGTAGTGGTGACGAAATAAGTTACACAAAGTATACCTAGCGCCTGCGCCTATCTGGGTTCGAACCTACGACCTACAACTCGTAAGTCTTGGCCGTTACCACTGGGCCACCCCACCACTGCTCCTCAAAATATACGAATATAGAGAAATAGAATATTCAGTCTTTATTCATCATCTGCTAGCCTTTTCCCAACTATGTTGTGGTCAGCATCCCGTCTAACCAGATATACTTAAATATCAGTATTTTACATGGAGAGATCTGCCTGACTGACCTCTGACCTCCACATCCACAAACAGTTACTGGTAACACGATACCGCTAAAAATAGGTAAGACGGTATGTCAGACTTTCAGACTTCCGACTACCAGCAACGTAACGACTGTCAAAGATCTATGAATGCTCTAATCTGAATGATTTACTCTTAAATGCATACCAAATACGGAGATATATGGATTCAGGGATTTAAATACACTTTGTACTAAATGTAATAAAGAGTTATTGAGTTGTTGTTTGATTAGAAAATTCTTAGTATTCTTTATTTGTAGTACAAAAATAATACGCAAAAGGCCAAATAACGTAGTTTCTTTAGGATGCGAGTGAAACCACGAGAAACCAATAATAAAAGATAAATTAACTAAATGCCATGTTATCCTGTTCAATTTTGTTTGTTTTTATTTCTATTCTATATAAATAGTAATTTCATTTAAAACATTGTACAACAATGCGACGCGTTATCGCTATCAGCAAATTCTTTAGACAACCTTTCGTTAAATGTTTACACACCTCTTTTGCGCAACAGATAACAATTTGATTAGGTACTAATTATTTGAAATGTCTTTGTTACTTTAGCAATAAGGGTTTTTTGAAATGACGTGACGTTCACTAGGTGCTGTTTACTGTTTGTTATGTACTTGTTTTGTTTATATTTTACACTTTATACACAATGTATATTGTTAAGAAATAAATTACTTATGACTTAGGTGGCAGCACTGAGACGTCAGGTCCTGGCACCTGTCAAAAGTGTCTATATTTTCTTTAGTCAACGAATGAATGAAACTATGATGAACGTCATCATATAATTTTATATTCATTGTCGAAATGGAAGATCGTGACGTGAATTTTCATGAAAACTCAATTCTTTTCCAACTATGTTGGGGTCGGCTTCCAGTCTAACCGGATGCAGCTGAATACCAGTATTTTACATGGAGCGACTGCCTATCTGACCTCAACAACCCAGTAACTGGGTAATACGATACCCCTGGATAAGACTGGTTGTCAGACTTTCGGGCATCTGACGACCCGTAACGACTGTCCAAGATCCACGAATGACAGCCGGGACCAACGGCTTAACGTTCTTTCTGAGGCACGGAGGAGTCTCGGTATGTAAAGATAGTCTGTCACCCATCCACTGACCAACCCCGGCAAGCGTAGCTTAACCTGATGGATCGACCCGTGCGGCTGTTATTACTTAGCCACGAGCGCCTCGAACTTTTTATGAAAACTCTCATTTATTAATTACAAAAGTAACAAAGACATTTCAAATAATTCTGCTACGGCCTGTTGGTCTCGTTCGCGGTCGGAAGCGCTACTATTGAGCGTAGGGTTCGATTCCGAGTCAAAGTGTTTGTGGGATTATCCATTAGAAATTTCTCAGTGTGATATACGATTAAATGTGATATACGATTTAATTGAGTAGTTCGTGGCTAAGTAATAACAGCCGTACTGGTCGAACCATCAGGTTAAGCCACGCTTGCCGGGGTTGGTCCGTGATGGGTGACCATCTTTACATACCGAGACTCCTCCGTGCCTCGGAAAGCACGTTAAACCATTGGTCCCGGCTGTCATTCGTGGATCTTTAATAGTCGTTACGGGTCGTCAGAAGCCCGAAAGTCTGACAACCAGTCTTACCAAGGGGTGTCGTATTACCCAGTTACTGGGTTGTGGAGGTCAGATAGGCAGTCGCTCCATGTAAAATACTGGTATTCAGCTGCATCCGGTTAGACTGGAAGCCGACCCCAACATAGTTGGGAAAAGGCTAGGCAGATTGATTGTGATATACGATTAAATGTAGCACACAGCTCAAGGGTCTCCCGCCACTATAGTCCCGTTTAGTCCGGCTCCATGCCTTTAGCCGGCTAGACGCGTTCCCTTTGAGCTGTAGTGCACTTACTGATAATCTGGTGGTTTTACTCTGAACACGCAATCCTAACAAGTGATCTTAGTGGAGACCACACAGTAACAGCCAGGAGTTTGGAAGTCGGCGGTGTGATAACCCCGTGGCTTGCGAGCACATAAACCTGATGGTCCTGCACCTACACGCTTAGCATGACCGCCATAGAAACGGGTTTTGTCGACGGAAGAATAGACAAAATGGAAGATAGTAGAAATATTTGTACGCATTCTACGCGTCTAAGTATGGCGATGTGTAGTTTTGTCTATTCTTCTGTCGACAAAACGTCGTCATGCTAAGCGTGCTGGGTCGTCATGCTAAGAGTGACGGTGCTATAGGTCGTATATAGCTCCGTCCCTCTCTCTCACTGAAAACGTTCAATTTCTGCCCTGCTCTAAGAGCTCATAGTAAGCCCCCTGATCTCTCTCCGATCATGTCAAATTGTCGTCTCATCGGACTGTGACAGTGACGTACCACAGAGTGCAACTGTGTCTGCTCACACACAGGGCACTATGGTCGGACTTTTAATTAGGTGCACTAAAATGACACTTCTAATGTCATTTTTACTGTCATTTCGCTATCAAATGAGAACATTTTTAGGGTACCATACCTCAAATGAAAAAAACGGAACCCTTATAGGATCACTTCGTTGTCCGTCTGTCTGTCTGTTTGTCCGTCTGTCTGTCTGTCAAGACCATTTTTCTCAGGAACGCATGGAGGTATCAAGTTGAAATTAATATCACATACGTAGGTCTATGGTCCCTTGGAGTTCTAAAAAAATCAAGCTTCTAAGTCAACACAATAAAAAAAATACCGCCATTTATGCGACATATTTTGATGCTCGCAAGTAAATCAACACCTATAGGGTACTTCCCGTTGACCTAGAATCATGAAATTTGGCAAGAAGCAAGGTCTCACAGCACAAGTAAAGGAAAAAGTCTAAAAATTGATTATTTGTAGTTTAATCACATAAAAAAAATGTTATATTTAAGTATGAATATTTTTTTCCGAATACTAACTTAAATATGCCGTTAGAGAATTGTCCGTGACGTATATCAATATATGGGAGAATATGTTTTTTCAATTCAATTTTAAGTTTGTCTTTGGGATAAATTCTTTTCAACTACGGAACCCTTCATTGTGCGTGGTTCTACACGCACTTGGCCGGTTTTTTTTAAGGCGCAGATTTCCTGAAAACGATCAAAAAAATGGTTTTTTAAAGCTGTGTATCTCATATTACCGTAAATAATTTTGACATGTAAAAAAAATATGATATTTTCAAGTCCTTTTCGCATACAGTGATGGAAGCCAAAACATAATTAAACATACTTTAATGCACCAAAAATCTTTAAACATACCTCCTAATAATCTTTAAAAGCTGTTTATCCCTTCATTAGCAATTATAATCATAATTAAAAATATACCATAAAATGTCAAATTCCAAACTGCATCCAGTGATGGATTACTTTTTATTAAATAGTTAATTTCTAATTTTATACGATTTTATTTGCACTTTTACGACATAATTCCGGTGCGCGTGAGAATCTTCTATCTCGTGCGTCAAACTAGACAGCTATAACGCCATTTCACTTACACACCGAGCTAAACCAAGCTTGGCACCTGGGCCTTAACGAAATGACTGATAAGAAGTGTCATTTTACTGCAGATATTTAAAAGTCCGAGTATATGTCCCCCGCGACGATGACTAGTCTCCCCTGAGATTGGCCGCCGTGGCCAAATTTGGTGTGGAGGATTATCATCACACTAATATCATAAAGGCGAAAGTTTGTGTGTGTTTGTATGTTTGTTACTTCTTCACGCTCAAACGGCTGGACCGTTTTGGATGAATTTTGTATGTAGATAGCTTATACCCTGGATTAACGCATAGGCTACTTTCCCGGTGTACGCGGGTGAAACACCGGGGCGCAGCTGGTATTATATTTTTTTTCTGTTAACTTTTAGTTTGTACCTACAGTGTCATAATCACATTAAAGAAAAATGAACTCTTTAAATAAAGATTTTAAAAAAAACCTTTTCCCTTTTATGAAAAAACCTCCTCCTCCTATCCTATCCTCTGTCCTATCGCAGGTATGCTGGAAGAGATTTCTTTTGAAATAAGCATCACCTTTGTACGTATTTTCTGTTTCCTTTATGTTTGTCTGTTTATTGGTGTGTACATAAATTGTTAAATAAATAAATAAAAAAAAACTGTAACCCAACTACGGAAAAATAAAAGTGATCTAAAAAGTACAAAACAAGAAAATATTTCAGACAGAAATCAAGACATAGGTACACAAGTGGTCAAGGTAAAGCCGTCGTATACCATGCGTGTGCCAGGAACACCTACAAAATTATAATGACATGCGACGACGGTTTTACTTTGACCATTTGTGTACCTACTCGTATGTCTTGATTTCTGTCTGAAATATTTTCTTGTTTTGTACTTTTTAGATCACTTTTATTTTTCCGTAGTCGAGTTACAGTTTTTTAAGGCCCTGGTTCCAAGCTTGGTTTAGCTCGGTGTGTAAGTGAAATGGCTTTATGGCTGTCTAGTTTGACGCACGAGATAGAAGATTCTCACGCGCACCGGAATTATGTCGTAAAAGTGCAAATAAAATCGTATAAAACTAGAAATTAACTATTTAATAAAAACTAATCCATCACTGGATGCAGTTTGGAATTTGACATTTAATGGTATATTTTTAATTAAAATTATATTTGCTAATGAAGGGATAAACAGCTTTTAAAGATTATTAGGAGGTATGTTTAAAGATTTTTTTGGTGCATTAAAGTATGTTTAATTATGTTTTGGCTTTCATCACTGTATGCGAAAAGGACTTGAAAATATCATATTTTTTTTTACATATCAAAATTATTTATGGTTTATGAGATACACAGCTTTAAAAAACCACCTTTTTGGTCGTTTTCAGGAAATCTGCGCCTTAAACTTATTTTTTTATATAGTACTTTTCTGTTTTATCGCTTAACGATTGGTATCATTTTAAACATGTTTTTTATTGTATAATAGGTATTAATGCGCGGTACGTAGCGCAGTCTCACTTTTACTTGTTTTTAACTATACATATAAGGTGTAAAAAAATTAACTGCAAGAACTTCGTCCACATACTCGACATCGAAAAACAAACACATTACAAAAAAAAATTTGAATGGAATCGCGAAAAAAAAATCAGCTGTTCAATACATTTATGTTCGCATAATTCGTCAAAATGTACTGAACAGCTGATTTTTTTTTCGCGATTCCGCGAAAATTTTTTTTTGTAATGTGTTTGTTTTTCGATGTCGAGTATGTGGACGAAGTTCTTGCAGTTAATTTTTTTACACCTAATATAAACATATTTATTTACTTAAACAATATGACATATATACATATTTGTAATGTGCTTGTCAAGACCTTTCTTTTGACACCAAACATGTCATGATTATTTCAATTTATTTTTTTTTCGAAGCCAGAAATTTACTTGTAATGTCCACCATATTTTTAGGGATAATTTATATAGTCTATGTCATCCGGACCATTATTTCGAATCTACTGATACCTCATTCATCAAAGTCGGTTCAGTAATTTAGGCGCTACGGTGGAACACACGTAAATACATACATAGAGTGCTAAAATCATAACCCTTCCTTTTAGCTTTAACTAAAAAATAACTCCTGGCTATACCTAATTAATTATTGCGGCTAGATGTGACAATACCGCCGCCACGGCCAGCGCCGCGCGCTAAATTCCTCCCTTATCAACGAGCGTTATCAGTGGCGTGCCTCGTACGTTAGTCACGGCCGATCAAGGAATAACGTAAGCTAATCGATAAACAGTAGTTTTTATGATGTTTTGACGACACGGTTGGCGCAGTGGTTGAGCGATTGACTGCTGCGCAGCATGTCGCGGGTTCGATTCCCGCACGGAACAAATATTTGTACGACCTACAAGTATTTGTTCCGAGTCTGGGTGTTTTTCTATCTATAATATGTATGTATTTACAAAAAAATAAAATGTATATAAGTAGTTTATCAGCCATCTCGTTAGCATAACACAAGCATTAGGTTGCTTAGCTTGGTACTAGATGGCGTTGTGTGAAATGTCCAAGTATATTTATTTATTTATTTATGATGAGATTGATGAGTTAAGAAAATGGGAAAATACTTTTGTTTTTGTTTGACGGAAGTAGATATTTTAGCGAGATTGTAGACGACCGGTTGTTTCGTTTCGGTGGCAGACTGTTCACCAATGTTTTTATTTTAGTACGCACGGCTACAGATCAAGCTATACATTTCCCGTATAAGCTGATCTCGCATTGTATAGGATTTCCTTACAATGAGTCAGTGATAACTGTCAGATCGGCGTAAACTGGAAATGTATAGCTTGACGCGTAGCCGTGTGTACCTATGACCGATTTTTGTAGGTCATCTGCATTGAAGAATTAATACTTTCGCCTTTATAACTACAGCTTATGGATAAGAGATGTCAAAAAAATGGTTTAAGGCGAAATCGTCAGTGTAGGCCGCGAAATTCAAATTTTCTTACGTTTTTTGCAATTTTCAAATCAGTAGTATGTTTTATATTGATCAAAATATTATTCGCGACCGTAACACGTACATATATTTACAGAATCGGTCACACCCACTTCACTCACTTCACTTTCCTATGTGGATGGTGTTATAACTTCCTGACACTGTAATTTATTTTACTAATAGAATTAAAACAACAAATATAAGAACAAATACCATAAACTAATCTAAAATAAAAAAGAACCTAAAACTAAAAACCATAGTAACTAAAATATATTATTAAAAGGAGTCCCTTTAGGCAAGGTTCCGAAGATACTGGCAGCGTTCCCCTTTGAATAGCTAGACTAATTCTTTGTCCGAGGTAGCTGCCAGCTCTTCGGTCTCCTGTGACGTCGCCCAACCTTTTCGTAATTTCATTAAAAAGCCTTATAGCTGTAGGACCCCACGGACCAAGGGTCTCGACACCGAATGGGACAAAATCATATTCGGAGCCTAGACCCCTGTATTTTGATACTTTACCTTTTTCAGCCGCTTCACAAGCCGCACCAGCTCTGATGCTGGTTCCATGTAGATGGGAAGGGGCCAGCGTGCCAGTTGTAAATTGTGGAAGTTATCAGTAATACTTTCTCCATGTCAGGGTTGAGGAGGTCGAACTCTTGGTCAGCCGTCAGGTCAGGAGCTTCACCTGTTCGTATTATTTCTTCGGCACTGCTAGCGTAGTCCAAAAGTAACACGGTCACACAAATTAAACTTAAAATACGCGACATTTTCATATCGAGGTTGAAATTTTTTTGACAGAATTATATAGGTAATAATCACCATTACAACTCTTTAAGACCAGGTAATCCTATTGAATGACTATTTCATTAAATCTTGACATTTGAGGATTATACTAACTTATGGGAGTTGTATTACTGATTCTAATGATTATAATTCTGTAAATACACATTTGTTACGATTCATACTTCATCAACATACAACCTAAGACTTGTAAATTGCAAAAAAACGTAAGAAAATTAGAATTTCGAGGGCTACCCTGGTGCTACCCCCTTAAGTAGCCATTTTGTCTTAATCATTACTTAAGTAACTATAAGCAATGTTTATAATAAGGAGGAGCTCGTGGCTAAGTAATAACAGCCGTACGGGTCGAACCATCAGGTTAAGCCACGCTTGCCGGGGTTGGTCCGTGATGGGTGACCATCTTTACATACCGAGACTCCTCCGTGCCTCGGAAAGCACGTTAAGCCGTTGGTCCTGGCTGTCATTCGTGGAGTTAAATAGGCAGTTGCTCCATGTAAAATACTGGTATTCAGCTGCATCCGGTTAGACTGGAAGCCGACCCCAACATAGTTGGGAAAAGGCTAGGCAGATTGATTGATTGAAGCAATGTTTATAAATAATGGCGATAATATTTTATTCTCAACTAATTACAGGCGGCTAAAACGGCCACTTTAATTTATCTGCGTACAATTCATAGCACATTTATCAAATTCATCTGTTTGACAGTTTTGTATGGAGATTCGTAAAATGGTCCACAAATTGTGAATTGCTTTATTGAAGTTTAATGTCAAATAGCACAATCATAATAAATTGCTGGGAAATCAGGAAATTAATTTGAATTGCTTAATGTGGCCGTTTTAGGCCCCCCGGGCATTTTTAAATGGTCCACTCTATGTAGGATTCACACCTGACAGAGTGCTCAACAAACATTGGATCCCAGCAGGACGGATGCATGCAAAAATTAAACTTAAAAAAATAATAATTAATGTTGTTAACTATGAACAAATTGCCTTTTCAACCATAAATCACACTCCCCATTATTCCAATTTATTTTTGGTCAGCGCTGCACATTATTTTCTTCAAACAAGCTCTAAGTAATGAAAGCCGCACAATCCATCAGGTTAAGCTACGCTTGCTGGAGTTGGTCAGTAGATGGGCGACTGTCTTTACACACCAAGACTCCTCCGTGCCTCGGAATGCATGTTAAGCCGTTGGTCCCGGCTGTCATTCGTGGATCTTTGACAGTTGTTATGGGTCATCAGAAGCCCGAAAGTCTGACAACCAGTCTTGCCACGGGGTATTGTATTACCCCGTAAAATACTGGTAGTCAGCTGCATCCGGTTAGACTGGAAGACGACCACAACATAGTTGGGAAAAGGCTGGGCAGATTCCAGCACATTATTTTCTTAATAAAATATCTAACAGCTCATAACAGTCCATCTCATCCATCCCATGTTTGGATCAGAGTTAGTCTTTTGTTGTAAACAAAACAATGCAACTATAAAAAATGGCATTTTAATACTGCAATTTAAACAACTCAATCGAAATATGTAGATCCTATACCTTAGTAGCCTATACCTTAGTTATACCTTATTGCTTATTAAAAAAAAAAATAAGTAAGTATACTTTATCAATGGCTTGGACATAGCAAGAGGAAGAACAAAAGGCAATTAAAAAATAATGGAATTGACAAGAATAGTGACTAAAAAGTGTGCTTACGTAAGAACTTACTTTTATATTTCAAATAAATTTACTAAATTCAACTATTTATTTGTCATGTGTTTCGAAATATAAATTTTATCTTGTTGTATTTGAGAACAAGCAGATACAATGTTATGAGGCCTTGAATGCCTTGCCACAGGTTTTCAAATTTGCTTATTTTCAAGCACAAGAACTACTATAAACAGACAGATTCTACTCACTTCCATATCGTTTTGTTCCGCATCTTGCAACCTTGGAATTCTTCGCTTTGGTATCACTAGGAAATGCACGGGAGCTTGCGGAGAAATGTCGTTGAAAGCCAAACAAAGGTCATCTTCGTAAATAATATCCGCTTTTAACTCTTTAGAAATTATCTTGTCGAAAATAGTCGGCCCCGGCGCAGCGACGCTTTGCGCTTGCGCGCGGCGCACTTCGTCGCTATACGGTCTCCGTACCGCTATTGCCGACCCACGAGATAAATCATATATATTCGTGGGATAACTCTTCTTCAATCTGAATTTTAGGGCGCGTTGCAGCACTTTATTAAACATTTTTATTGTTTTTCACAGAGGAATTCCATCGTCACAGAATCGCACAAGTTTTGATTTTGACAATTTTGACATTGACAATTGACACTTTGACAGGTTTACAATTTGACAATGACGTAAGGAAATATATGAATAATGTTGCAGCGTAATAGAACTAAAACTACTATAATTAGGAATTTTATTTCATTAACCACTCTCTAAATGCGTCAAAATGTTAGACAACATCACAAATATGGCACAGCTACACCCTCAAATTAAGATTACGTATTCTCTTTCCACACAGACTCTATCATCATTATAAACCCACCGGTTTGTAATAGCACTGCTATTCGTGCCTTAACTGCACTAGTACTGGTTTACGGTGCATAGCAGAGGGTTGCGTAGGGGAGGACTACATGTAGCGAATACGAGTTCTGCCGAGTAGCTTTGTAGGATTAGTGGTTTGTGAGTAAGAGTGGGGGTATGGTATAATTTATCAGATGTAGACGGTGTATTCCGTAGTAGATATTATTTCAAAGAAACCAATGTAGTTTCAAGCCTGCAAGCTTTGTCTATATGTCTTATCCACGGTGGCATACAGGACTGCAATGCATGGTAATTAATAAAAGAAAACCACAAATGCTTTATAAAATATTTATAATACTTGATTTACAATACATTTGATTATCTATCAGTACCTTAGCCTATTATGATTTTCAATCTTTTTGCCAACTTAATACCTTATGAATTTATGATACAATCTGTTTAATTTTTCATAAATTGTACATAAATATGTAACCATTACCATTACCCGCAAAAATACATTGTGTTCAAATTATAAAGATGTAAAAAAACTTAACTTTTGTATACTTAGTTATGGTTTTCTTAAAAAAAAAATCAATTTAATTATGTATTACCAAATGTGTCACACAACTCTTAAAATTTACTTGCAATACTTAAAATTAACTTATTTATTAGCAAATTATTGAGCAATATTTTTTATAGAGTATAATTGTTGTTCACAACATAGTTTACTGCATTAGGTACTCAATTCACTGTAAGTTTATCACAACTTTATTTCAGTAGTTATTTTTGAGCACTCACAATGAAACTATCATATAAACTGCTATTAAATGGCATAGCATGTTAAGTAGATACTTCAAACATCATCATAAAGAATTAATTAAGAACTTACTATGTAATTATCTAGATTTATATTTTATACCAACAAGCCAAACTTTCAAGGTAGCCTACCAATACCAATCCAATCGGATCACCAATTTTACAAGATAGCTATTATCACCACAGAATAATACAAAGAATACCGGAATGTGTAACTTATTTTCTCCTTAGTGTATATCTGCATCTTACTAGTACAGTCAACCACACGTCCATGATAACCATTCGATTTTGATAGCGCTTTTATTTCGAACGCCCTTCAGTTCACGTGTCACGTGCTACTGACGTGTGATGGACCGTACAAATTCAAACACTACTTATGTCTATATTTACATCACAAGATAATTATTATTATTCTCTATCTTCAGCTCTGTCGTATGCGCATGTAAGCTGTGCTGAGAATCGTGAGCAGCATTCTGAAGGTCCGGTAAACAAAGGTTTTAAAGTACTGGTTCTGGAGCGCCAGCCGGCAGAGGAGTGTTATCACGAAGAACAAGAAGCCTTGATGTACGTAATACATTCTGAAATTAAATAAAGTTGGTCGAGTTACATTTTGAAGTGATCATTGGAAATTTTATGGATAATATTGTTTAGGGCTATGCAAAGTTTAAACACTCATAATCATAAATTAGCGGGACGAACTGGATAGGTTCCGTCAAAGCTGGAAGGAGGATGCGTGGGCTCGCAAAAGATGGAAGGAGTGGAGGGAGTCCTTTGCCCAGGAGTGGGACAGGATAGGTTAGATTAGAAGAAAAAAAAAACGTAAATTGCTATTAACCTGGGACAAACCCAGAGTCCGTGCTGTTACTAAGAATTTTCGAATGGAAAATCTTATACTCTATCACTCAGCAGTTTTCCGTGCTTCTCTTGCGACCACTCGACTAACGAGGCAGTACTGTAACTTGTAATAAAAATACAACTAACAAATAATTAATGAGGACACTTACTTGCGCAAATGCTTCTTTGCTACGTCGATATCTTGGTCTTTCTCTTGTAATAGATATTTTCTTGTTCCTATTACGAAGTTTTCGTAGTGGTCATCCCAACTGCAAAAAAATACGTTATTTTTTTTTTAAAAAAAGGCAACGCATAACCAGCCTATAACATTCCCACTGCTGGGACACAGGCCTCCTTTGTGAGGGAACTGGGCCATAATCCACCATTCGGGTCCAGTGTGGATTTGTAAATGTCACATTTCTTCGAATGGCAATAAAACAAAACAAAAAGGCAACTCACTTTATAGTCTGGGGATCCAAATTGTAGATAGCAACATCTTGTGGTGACAGTCTGGCTTGTAATTTCCTTACATTGTCTGTTGCAAAGTGCCATTCTCGCACAGAGAAGAATCTTAGCACCTCATTCATAGCTATGAGACGTTGGCTGACAGTTATGAGGCTCATCCTGAAACAAACCATTATTTTAGGAACCCATCTACACCATCAATATATTATTGAAAGAAATTAAATAAAATTAATTTTATCTATCAAACAATAAGCTACTAATGAGGAGCTCGTGGCTAAGTAATAACAGCCGGACTGGTCGATCCATCAGGTTAAGCTAAGCTTGCCGGGGTTGGTCAGTGGATGGGTGACCATCTTTACATACCGAGACTCCTCCGTGCCTCGGATAGCATTTAAGCCGTTGGTCCCGGCTATCATTTGTGGATCTTTGACAGTCGTTACGGGTCGTCAGAAGCCCGAAAGTCTGACAACCAGTCTTACCAGGGGTATCGTATTACCCAGTTGCTGGGTTGTGGAGGTCAGATAGGCAGTCGCTCCATGTAAAATACTGGTATTCAGCTGCATCCGGTTAGACTGGAAGCCGACCCCAACATAGTTGGGAAAAGGCTAGGCAGATTGAAACAATAAGCTACTAATATGATAAAAAGAGTTTACGATGGTAACATTATCAATTGCGTTACTTTTGACACAGAATTTACCAAATATTTCATTATCAATAATACTTTGATAAAATAACAAAGATTTCGTTTTCATTACCTACCTTGTTTTTATTCCGAGAAGTTTGGTAATATATTCGGCGATATGAAGAGGCGCAGTTTGCAGCAATGTCTCCAAAGTTTTTTGTGTAACTCTGTGAAAAGAAATGTTTGTTTAGTTCTGGCTTTTCCTGATAGAGGGGCACGCGCAGTCACAAGCAGTTTCGATATTGTATCACAAACCTTTTTAAGTTATTGGACATTAATCAAACCAGATTGTTAATGGCCACCGCCACTATTAGGGGCATCTGCAATACCAGATGCATCCCAGCTACCTACATTGCCGATCCCAGAGACAAAAACTGAAATGTCTCATGTAGCTACCATCGCGGACATTTGCGTGAACCACTTTTCGACCATAAGGGTGCGTTTCCACTGACGCGGAACTGGGCGGAGCGGAGAGGAGACGTGCAGGAATCGACCAATCATAATGGTTGAAATCCTCATCGCGTCTCTTGTCTCGTCTGTAATTGGACGATTCCTGCACGTCTCCGCTCCGCTCTACCCAGCTCCGCGTCAGTGGAAACGCGGCCTAAGGGTGCGTTTCCACTGACGCGGAGCTGGGCGGAGCGGAGCGGAGACGTGCAAGAATCGACCAATCATAATTGT
This sequence comes from Cosmia trapezina, assembly GCA_905163495.3. NCBI lineage: Eukaryota > Metazoa > Arthropoda > Insecta > Lepidoptera > Noctuidae > Cosmia > Cosmia trapezina. The sequence continues at coordinate 3,453,218 of LR991049.1, read as the reverse complement.
TGAAATCCTCATCGCGTCTCTTGCCTCGTCTGTAATTGGACGATTCCTGCACGTCTCCGCTCCGCTCCGCCCAGCTCCGCGTCAGTGGAAACGCGGCCTTATGCTAGGGTAATAAGCGTAGGAAATAAGGTTGAAAAGTGATTCACCGCAAATGTCCGCGTTGTACCTACCTTACCTAATAGGTACCGTAAGAGCGGGTTACTTTGACTCTAGAGACTCTAGGCCAGGGGTCGCGGTCATCAAAAAATTCAACAAGAGTATTGCGAGTTTTTTTACAGACCCCTCTATTTAGGGCATAACTTTGCCCCAAATTGAGACAAATTGTGTTAATTGTCATTAAATCCACACAAAGCTCCGCATGTACGCGTCTTTATCGCCGGATCGCCGAAGGACATACGACGTTAGGTTCTATGGTTGCCATTGACTTATATATTCTTTTTATATCAATGATGGTTGCAGCACTTCGGGCCTTAGGGTCACCGCCCTCGGCCCCCGCCCGACCCCCCCCCCCCCCCCCCCCGTTTGCCCGTGTTTGCCGTGTGCCCCGTTTGGCTCGGGGGGGGGGGACTTCGGGGCTTAGGGGGCCGCTGGGGTCGCGGGTTGTCTGAAGGGGTTACCGCGGCCCTGGCATAGGCAACTGAAGGAACACGGGTGGGTTTTAGTCAGTAAAAGTCTGACACGCTCTTCCGCTCCACCCAGAGCGGGAGAAGTTATTTCATGATTTCCCACCCTCAAAAAAAAAAAAAAAAAAAAAAAAGGGTCAAAGTAACCCAACCTTACGTGAATAGTATGGAGGTATCTACTTTACCGGTCGAGCTCCTTCTCAAAGGGCTACTTACTTGTTTTCAACAGCAAGGCCACTGGGGTACCAGAATGTGTTGTCAAGCGGATGTCCTCGCAAGTTCTTCCGCAGGGCGGCCTCAAAGTCGCCCCAAGTGGTTGGATTCTCATACGTACTGCAGTTGTACACGCGAACTTGCTCTGGCCTGAAACAACATACACTCAGACTCAGAACATCGTGCCTATACTTACAGGGTGTACCAGATACGTGTGATCAAATTTATGGGTGTACACACGGCTACACATCAAGCTATACATTTCCAGTTTACACTGACCTCTCATTGTAAGGTAATCCTATACAATGCGAGATGAGCTTATACTGGAAATGTATAGCTTGATCTGTAGCCGTGCGCACCATCAAACTGATCAACTTTCTCCATGGGACCAACATAGTAATCGAGCTGAAATTATCAGAAGTCTCGTAGTAAACTTCAATATACGTATGGTCAGCAACATAACGCGATTATCACTGCTACTTTTTACACGACTGCGGCGAAGCCCAAAAGGAGGGTTATGTGTTTGACCTGTATGTAAGTATGTATGTATGTGTGTATGTCCGTTTCTTTATTCCCTCGTAACTCCTAAACGAATGAACGGATTTGGATAAATTAAAATTATACGTCTTTAGACTTGTCTTGGTGGCGCGAGTGTCACTGGCTACAATAACATCAAAAATAAAGTCCCAAGACCAGCAGGCTTACTCTCGACACTCGATCGCAAACGGAATTGGAAATTGGGATCGAGATCTTGTCATTTGGCACTCTTGAATGCTACACTAGCGCACGATTGGAATCGTATTAAACGGATTTTTTTGGAACTAAATGAAATCGACTTTACTCGAACGAATGCACTTTTTCGGTACTCTTGACGAGATTTTGACGTTACCGTATCGAGTTTGAAGTCGTGTTTGTGTCAAAATTGAACGATTACAAAAAGGCTACTTTTTCGGGATCGAGTTTGTTTTTGTAACGGATGGCTGAAGTTTTTATTGTGAATAATGGCACGTTTAGAACTTATTTGTGATATTTTGGACAATGCTCATAATTAGATATGAGACAAAGGCGGAATTTGAGACGAATGGCGCGTTATGCAGACAACGCGTTTGCCTAGACTGACGATGAATTTAGGAAAAATTACCGAGTGAATAGGGACTTGTACTCTCTCTTATTAAGACTCAATTGTAAGACTATTGTTCTATTATGTATTAAAATAATGTAAGTAATGTGTTGTGCTGAGGGGTTACTAATAATCAAATAATAATAAGCTTACATTAAAAGTCAATTATAATATAAGTTCATGGTATAATATTAATTAGTAAAAATCTTAAGATTAAAAGGTAATATTACAAAGTATCTATTTGAATAAATATAATCATAGCCTTTTTATTACGAGTTTCCATTCATATTCACAAGGCATTTCCACAACAAAACCAATTTTTATTTTGTTCACATCATAACTTAGGACTAAACACCATATTTATAAAAGTACCTGCTGTGTTTGGCATGTTACACATTGTTGGATCCCGTACAAAATTATCTATCCACTGAGGTACTCTTATCTATATTATCTATTTTTTTCCACTGAAAAGACATTTCAGTGTAAATAGGATAAAATTATAATTTTTAATCAAAAACTGTTTTATATGATTTATTACTCGAAAAGTACTGAACCGACTTATAAGCTACCTAAAGATACCTCAGGCTGCTCTATTGAACTGAAACAATCCTACATTTAAAATAACACTACAGTGTTTTGCAGGCTGATCAGGGCACACCCTCGAATGATAGTTGTAAAAACCATATTTACAAAAATTAACAAACTAAAGTTTTACAACATAATTATTATATAAACTCAATTGAGTAAGCTTTTCAAAAGGACTAGACATCGTCCAGGGCTAGGTCTTGGTCTAGGGTACCCGGACGCACCAAAAAAAAATTTAAATTAGGGCTAGGTATAGGAGCCCACTTAATTGAGGTTTATAAGAGTTGTACTTACGATTTTTCGTAGAATCACTACTTTATCACAACTTTTTGCTTAATTAACACTATTATCACTATGAATTAATGTTAAACTTAATGGAAACAAAAACACCATAAAACTGATTTACTTTATGGTGGTATGGTTGGTGGTGGTATAAGTATCGATGGTCGATGGGTGTTAGTAGGTATAGGTAAATTCTCTTCAGACCCACCACCTGTATGCCTCATCGACTACCACATATCTTCATAAGCGAATGCTTTTTGTCAGCCCGATGCTGAAAAGAAAAGAAATGTATTCATTATTGTACCTGTAGTCATATAATTAAGTGTAAAGAAAAATATTAGTGTGTAGACAGTAGCCCAGCCTTTACCATCTTTTTGTGCACCGCCTAGTGCATTTAAGGATACTGCTATCTCGTTCCACTTTTTCTTTGTCTCCTGCTTAGCATGAGCAGTACGCAATAACCCCTTGGCACTGGGTTCTGTACCAGGAAATCTACTAGAGTCTCTAGCTGTTGGTGTGTTGTCCTACTCATCCTGTAAGAACAATGAAAGTTTGTATTAAGCAAGTGTTAAATATTAAAATTTTAAGGAATTACAATATATTTAATAGAACTGTGGCCTTACCTTGATATTTTCGTCTTCCTCGGTTGAATGCTTGTCTTAAAGTACAACTAACTTGAACTTGAGCATACAAACGTACTTTAACACATTCCAAACTAAACACTTGAAAACTTTCAGATAACATCGCTTTGAAACTTTTGTTTATCGCAACAGTAATAATTCACAGTTTTTATTCAAGTAGGAACCTAATAAGATTTTAAAGTGGATGACAGAATGACAAATGCGTGAGAAGTTTTTTTTAACGTAACGTAGGCAATGACATTCACAATGAGCCAATGTTGCCTAAATATTTAGTGTTAAAATACATATAAATGCAAGCAAAGACCACTTAAATGATTATTCATGTTAAAATAAATATCGGAACAATTTTAATAATAGATTTAACGAGTTATTCAATATTTTTAAATTTGGTAATTAACGTTTTCATTTGTATGGCTACTCTATGTCAATCGGTGTAGTCGAACATGCAGTCGATTCCAATCTCAATCTCGATTTCGTTCAAGAGTGCCAATTTTTTGAAGATTGGAATTGAAATTGGATCGGATTGGAATGCGTTCGAGATTGGGATTGATTTCAAGAGTAAGCATACAGTCACCAAGACAAATCTAAAGACGTATAATTTATCCAAATCCGTTCATTCGTTTAGGAGTTACGAGGGAATAAAACTTTCGAACAAAAAAAGAAAAATCCAAATCGGTCCAGCCATTTTCGAGTAATCGAGGAACATACATAAAAAAAAATAAAAAAAAGGTTCCGACGAATTGAGAACCTCCTCCTTTTTGAAGTCGGTTAAAAAACAAGCAAGGAAGCAAGCGGGACCCGTTCCAATTTTATATTTTCAAACTCAAACGGGTCCCGCCTGCTTCCAACTTTTATTAAATTTAAAATGGCTTGTTTTAGCGTTTCAGTTTTTTTTACTGCAGTCGGGTTTTTTAGTTTTTTTTAATTACATTTTTTATGTAACACATCATGTAAATGAATACAAAATGATTTGACTACTTATCTCCTTTTTTTTCCTAAAATACCTAAGTCTTCTAGTAAATCTTTAAATTTTACTCCGATTTTAATTAAATAACTAGCTCAATAGTTAAGATTTAAAAAACTGAAATAATTTAAGTTAAGTTTTGACAAATTCAAATCTAGGTTTTACAAAAAACTTCGGACCTCTGCGATACTTTTTCAGCGAGATATCCGTATTTTTCGCCGTTTCTATGGCGCGGTGACTGATAACTTTTTCTCGATTACGAATGTTGGTCCCATAGGGAAAGTTGTTCAGATTGATGGGCCACACCTTTCTGGATAGGCAGAAATGTAGCAGTGTGTACAAGTCCCATTTGCCATCAACCAGACAAACATACACTCCGGGCACCTACTGAGAAATTCCTGAAGATAAAGCTTGCCCGACACGTTGCCCGACCTGGGAATCCAGGATACGGACCCCATGATCGGCAGTCGCGCTTACGACTACACCAGCAAGCCAGTGAATCTACCTGCCTTTTCCCAACTATGTTGAGGTCGGCTTCCAGTCTAACCCAGTATTTTATAGGTACTAGCTTTAGCCCGCCGCTTCGCCCGCGTGGATGTCGGAAAATATCCCACGGGAACGTAGGTACTACAGGAAATTCCTTCCTTATTTCTTGTCTACATTATAAAGGGAACCTCTGTGTAAAATTACAGCTTTCTAGGTCCAAGGGTTTGGGCTGGGCATTGATGAGTGAGTCAGTCAATCAGTCAGGACTTCTCTTTTTACTTACATAGAAGATGGAACGACTGCCTGTCTGACCTCCACAACCCAGATACTGGGAATCACGATACTTACCCCTTGGTAAGGCTGGTTGTCGGACTTTTTGGGCTTCTGACTAGGTACCTACCCGTAAAGACAATCAAATATTCAAAGATCTACGAATGGCATTCGGGACCTTTCCTAGGCACGGAAGGGTCTCGATATGTTATGGATGGTCACCCATCCACGAATCGACCGCGGCAAGCTTAGCTTAACTTTCGATAGACCCGTGCGGCTGTTCTAATTTAGCCACGAGCTCCTAAAACAATTATAGAAACTGCAACAACAATATTAGAGGAAGTTTGAAAGAGCCACCGGTGACTGAAAAGTTGTGCGGAAATCGTAATGGTATGGGTATGTGATGCGGAGGAATGAGGAAAATGTCGTGAGGAAAGTTCTGAGTATGAATGTCGATGGCTATAAGAGTAAGGGACGACCAAAGAAACGACGGATGGACAGTGTGAAAGATGACATGGCTAGAAAGGGGGTGACTACCGAGATGACGAGTAAAGTAATACAGGGCTATTTTTAAATGACTAGCTAAATTTTCACAGGGTGTTCTACCCATGAATATGAACAACTTTCACTAAGACTCGATCAAAATGTATGAAACAGCTGATATTTTTTTTGCGATTTCAAAGTAGGTCCCATAGTGAAAGTTGTTCATATTCATGGGTAGAACGGTAGAACACCCTGTGAAAATTTAGCTAGTCATTTAAAAATAGCCCTGTAGAGAAGAATGGAAAAAGGGACATGTTGCGCCGACCCCAAATAGATTGGGATTGAGTTGCCTATCTGACCTCCACAACCCAGTAACTGGGTAATACGATACCCCTTGGTAAGACTGGTTGTCAGACTTTCGGGCTTCTGATGACCCGTACCGACTGTCAAAGATCCACGAATGACAGCCGCGAGCCGGGACCAACGGCTTAACGTGCTTTCCGAGGCACGGAGGAGTCTCGGTATGTAAAGATGGTCACAGATCCACGGACCAACCCCGGCAAGCGTAGCTTAACCTGATGGATCGACCCGTGCGGCTGTAATTACTTAGCCACGAGCTCCTTCCTCCTCCTCCTAAATATTTATTCCATAAGGGGATATAAATCGAACCCCGCACCTCACATGTCACTTGCGGAAAAATCGTCCGGAACACAAATAATAAGGTCATCCACGACACATTGTTGTCAGACAATGTCGCTCCTTATTAATATTGTTATATTATTTTGTATACATCTCATTTAAGGCATCCGTTTCGCAACTTATTTTCCGTATGTTTATAATCGTTATTGTATCCTTCAACTGTAATTTAACAGTATGAAAACAATGTCCTGGGTTTCTGAATACAAAATAGACAGCTAGATAAAAATTAAGTAATTAGCTACCAAATCAAAAATCCCAGATAAACTGTCAATAATTATTTATTCGATTGCTGAAAAGATATGTTTTTTTTTTTTCCTTTTTTTTTTTTTTTTTTTGTCTGGGCTAAATAAATGTATTTTCTTGATTTAATTTTTTTCAAACGGCTCGCGAATTATAAAAAAATCTATATAAATAAAAAGAGAAGTCCTGACTGACTGATTGACGGACTCATCAACGCCCAGTTCAAAACCCTTGGACCTAGAAAGCTAGGGTTCTAAGCTAGGCTCCAAGGGTTTGGGCTGGGCGTAAGATTTAAATTTCATTGGACCAAGTAAGTAGAACATTCCCCTTTTTTATAAACGTATTATCTTCTTTGCTAAGAACACAAATAAAAAAACAAAGTAAGAAGGTACCCCTCAAGTGTCTGAGTTTGGCTAATTTTAGACCCAAAACCCCAGCGAGTGGGGAGGGTTGGGGGTTAGTTGCGAACCCCATAGGTTCACAACTACTGATGATAATATGTTTTCCATCGGATGATGGTTTTTTACGTTTATATATATATAAACACCCTTTCCCACACTTAGTTGATCCAGCAGTGAGCCAATGCATTATTGACTCCACCTTTAGAGCAGAATAACTTGACTCCGGTTTCATATTTTTCGAGCGGAGTGGCAACGTCGCTTTCCGCTTGGCGATGTTGCCAAATATATTTTCAGAAATATATTTATACTCGACATTTTTTTTACTCAAGCATCTAAACAAAAGTGGATCCGTAACGGTCAATTTTTTTATACTCAACAATACTTGTTGGCTCCGAATTTTATCTGAACACCAATACTTATTGGCTCCATATACAGTGATATTCAGATACTTCTAACATTTATTTTTTTGATTTACACACTCCTTGCATAAAAATGATAATAATTTTCTACCTACATAAGTTGATCCACTCGATATTCTATACGCAATGTTTCATACATTGTTAGATCCACCTCTACTGCATACAAACGTTGATCCACTCGATTTTATATTCTCATTGCTTCATACATTGTTAGATCCACCTCGAACATGAGGTTATATGTACTATGTGGTTCCATTTTAAACTCTCCTCGCAGAAATGCATACATACGTTGATCCACTCGATTAATTATATTCGCATTGCTTCATACATTGTCAGATCCACCTCGATTGGTTATAAGTACTATGTGGTTCCGTATTATAGGCTCCTTGAAGAAATGCATACGTACGTTGATCTAGTACATTTTATATTCGTAATGCTTCGTACATTGTAAGATCCACCTCGAGTATGGTGGCGGATCCAACAATGTATGAAGTAATGCGAATATAAAATTGAGTGGATCAACCTAAGTATGCATTACTGCAAGGAGTTTTTTCAGTTCTCTACGTTTAGCGGTCTAGGCGGCCGAAGTGTCTGTACGAAAACGCCACTACGTCAGTCTGATTCCAGGACCGTACCTCCAAACCTATCCTTCTGAAGCGAGGGGGACAGGGAGACGTTATCTCTCCGAAACTGTTCGCCGCTGCACTGGAGGATGCCTTCAAGGATCTGGACTGGAAAGGTCTAGACATCAACATCAATGGCGAGTACGTCAGTCAACTTCGGTTTACCGACGATATAGTAGGCATGGCTGAGACTACGGAGGACTTTAGTACAATGCTCGATAACCTCAGTAGAGCTTTCGAAAGAGTGGGTCTTAAAATGAACATGGATAAGACATGGATGGATGGTCACGTCAAATGCCCATGTAGCACCCACTCTCATGAAGATCGGAGACACTACACTCGAAGTTGTGGACGAGTATGTTGCTTAGGACAAACTATCCAGTTAGGTAGGTCCAATTTCGAGAAAGCGGTCAATCGTCGAATACGACTCGGCTGGGCAGCGTTCGGGAAGACATAGTCCAAAGAATTGCCGAACTTAAGTGGCGGTGGGCATATTGCTTGCAGAACAGATGGCCAATGGGGCCGAAAGGTTCTGGAGAAGCGGCCGCGTACCGGAAGACGTAACGTTGGAAGGCCTCCCACAAGGTGGACCGATGACCTTGTAAAGATCGCAAGAAGGAATCCGCTGGATGCGGGAACCACAGTACCGGTCGAAGTGGCGGTGCTTGGGAGAGGCCTATGTCCAGCAGTTGATGTCTTTCAACTGAAATGATGATGATGAGGTATAGATGATGAGATAATAGAGAAGCTTTTGTGCGCTTTTGTGACCTGATGTTACATGTGACAACACCATTAACAGTGAAGCATTCTGACAGTGACAGGCCACAATGGCATATTTGGTTAAAATACCACCTATCATGCCGCAGGTCGTGGGTTCGATTCCATACCATCACATCCCATCCAGGACAAGTATTTGTGTGTAAGCACATGTCTGTATGTCCTCAGTCTGGGTGTAGTTATCTATAAAAGTATGCATTTACACAAAAAAGTGTGTGTTTTAGCTCCGACGCACGACTGGAGTTAACTTCTGTTTTTTGTGCCGTTTCGACTTTCTTTTTGTCACTTCTGTCATGCAGGGTTTCTTCAATGAATCAGTGCTATACAAAAATCAACTTTAACGTGTAAAGGCGCTCGTCCCTCTCACCCCACCTCTAACCCCTTCCCTATGTCCCCTCTCTGCCCACCTCTCACCAACCCCCTCCCCTCCCTATCTCACCCCTCCCTCTAACCTCTCACACCCCCCACGTCTCCCTCTCACTCTGACCCCCTCACGCATCCCCTTTCCCCGAACCTTCCCCTACGCCTTTCAACACTGCCTCCCCTCCCTTTCCTCCTCACTCTTCCCCTGCATCTCCCCCCCACTACTGCCTCCCGTCCCTTTTCCTTCAAAACATCCCTCCTCCACATCCTCCCCTTCATTACTCTATCCCTCCCACCACTCCTCACCCCTCCCCTCTCACAATCCCCTCTCCTCCTCACCCCCACCTTGCTCACCACCATCTCACGTTCCCCCGTCCTCTTCCCTCTCACCAGTACTCACAACACCCTCCCCTTCTCCCCCTCCCTGTATCCTCCTCCCCTCTCGCCCCCTTCCCTTCCTTATCTCACCTTTAATACCCGTTCCCCTGACGGATCCCCTTTCCCCAACCTCCCCCTCTGCCTTTCACAGTGTTGCCTCCTATCCCTCTCCACCTCAACATCCTCCCCCTCATTACTCTATCCCTCTCACAACTCTTCCCCCTATCCCCCTTACCACCCCCTCCACTCCTCACCCCCCCCCCTTCCTCACCACCCTCTCCCGTTCCTCTCTCACCAGTACTCACCAAACCCTCCGAAAACGAAAACGCGGAACCATGTTCGCGTCTGAAGTTAATGTCGCGATAGCGGCGGCACGCTGTATAATGCAAGAATTAATTTGTTTGAATACCATCCATGTTCTATCTATCTGTAGTAGCCAATGACAAAGCCCGTGAAAAATGGTGTACTCTGATTGGCCCATTTGAATCGGATCAACTAGTGCTCAAATGCAAAAAAGGTGGATTTGTATAAAAATGTGTTAATTATTATTATTACTCGCGGTAACACTTGTGGCTCCAAACAGAGCCACTTAGGTATGGTTTGACTAGCATTGGATCAACAAATACCACCCGGATCAACAAGTGAAAACGGATCAAGAAATTACTACCTATATGGCACGATGGAGCCACAATGTGCCCATGGGTATATCTATGTGATCTAAGCTTATATACCTATTATGTAAAGTTTTGTCCTTTTGCACACTTGGGGTGCATTTGACACGCGGGGGGGAGGGGGAGTTAGCTGCGAACTCCATAGGTTCACAACGAATGATGATTATTGGTTTTCCATCGGATGATGTTTTTTACATTTATATATATGTGATATAAGCTTATACAGGGTGTAAGGGACAGCCCTCCGCAAACTAACAGGGTGCATTCAGCTCCTCATTTTGAATCATATTCTACCGGAAATTTTCTCAGGAAAATTTTAATTTTTTTAATTTTTTTTTTCATTTACATTTTCATTATTTCAATGTAAACTTGCATTGTGTGTTCGCAGCATTCCATTTATGTAAAAAAACTGCAAAAAAAACAGCAAAAAAAAAAACAGCAATGGATGTTGAAATACTCTAACCAACGACGCGTGTAATCAGCTGTTCACTTTTTGTCTAGCTATACAGTTCATCGAACTCACCGCATACCTATTACCTACCCCTCCCAACCAGTAATAGACGTTCCGATTTGTGCACAAAAACACAAACAAATCAGGTTTATTGGATTCCCTTAACGTTCCTGAAAAAATTTCATGTACCAGTCATCTTAATGAGACATTCTGAATTCACCCTATCAGTTTGCGGAGGGCTGTCCCTTACACCTTGTATACCTAACAAAAAAAGGGTTTTTCTTATGCACACATGGGGTGCATTCGACACTTGAGGGGTTAAAACAAACAAAGACTCCTCACCGGTCCACAGCAGTCTCCCACGCCACAGCGAGCAGAGTATCGATGGCCATATCAACAGGCAACATATCGGCCCTCGCGGTGTCCTTACAGCAGAATACGTGCAACAGTCCTTTGCCTGCGCCCACCACCACGCCGCTGGGGCCGTTGAGGTTCTCTATCCAGCCAGGGTACGGGTGACGGAGGGATGATATTACTGGAAGAGAGGAAGAACGAGGTAAATAAAGACGAAAATACAAAAAATATAGTACACAGACGAACCGTAAACCTCCTCCATTTTTAAGAAGACGGTTTTATAAGAAAGTTTATTCATGTAGCGCCATCTATACTACTATATAAGAACTACTTAGACTGCAAGTGAACTATTGCAGATGTTAACTCTGCCGACTGACGTTGACGTCACAGAATCTTGCATCGCTACGAGACAAAAACCACTGCTGCGTGCTCTGCTAAGTTTTGGAAATAATTGATTACATAACAAAGATTGGTAAATATTTTTTTTTATTATTTTCATACGCAGTTACTTACCTATAGTAGGTCTAAAGATAGCGACAGGATATCCTTTATTTCCATGTTCTTGGACTACATTCTCTGCCAGAGCCTTTGTGAAAGTGTAGGTATTAGGTTTCGGAGAGATGTATCTGAAAGTAATTTAAAGTAAGTTTGTTTAGATTAGGCACCAAAAATGATAAAATGATGACAATAGACATTATACAGAGTGTTTTGGAACTTCGTTTCCACAGAGTACATTTTTGTATTGTTTACTCCTGTAAACTATAAAAAATGTACTCTGTGGGAGTAAACTGGCCTAAGAAACTGGCAGGAAATGTGACGTAACGAAAAAGCGATTATGCCGTCAGTTTCAAGTGTCAAAAGTTATTGTTAGTAGTTGTTGGTAGTTGTTGTTGTTGTTAGTTAGTAGTTGTTGTTGTGTTTTTGTTGTTAAGATGTTGTTAGTTGTAGTTGTTTGTTATTGTTGCTGTGTTGTTGTTGTTGTGTTAAAGTTGTTGTTATTGTTAGTTATTGTAGAGCCATCTAGTATAGTTTTTGGAAAGCTACACTTGAATACATCATCCGCTGTTGCAATAAGGCCACAGCTGAGTATAAAACCCTCACTGCTGACAAGTCTATAAAGCATAATGTTCATCATGATGAGTGGTCTACTCTACTTACTCTGTGTTGATCTTGCCCAGCAGTTCTTCCGGCAAGGAGTCAGCGACGGTGAAGGCCTTTTCCAGAGGCACAGGAGGAGGATAAACGCGCTCTTCTACGTACGTAAGCTCAGCGTTACTGTACGCCGTTGATACGTGGATGAACACCTGTGGGAAAGCGAGAAATTCAGTTTTTATTCATTCTAGATACAGATTTTTCCTAGATTGAAGGACTGGGGGCTTACTATGAGCTCTTAATAGCAGGGCAGAAGTTGAACGTTTCCAGTGAGAGAGAGTGACGGTGCTATAAGTCGTATATAACTCTGTCTTTCTCTCACTGGAAACTTCTGCTCTGCTATAAGAGCTCACAGTAAGCCCCCAGTGTCTTACTCATCTGTAATAGCCATACCCATTTTTTTATTGAAACAACACTGATGTTTTATGGTGAATGCGTAAAAGTAGCCCGCGAAATTCAAATTTTCCAACGTTTTTTGCAATTTTCAAGTCAGTGGTCAGGTTGTATCTTGAGAAATCATGACATTTTAGAACAAATCTAACTTATAGAGATGTATTGATTGATGATTCATATGGTTATAAACATAGAACTATATAAATACATATTTGTTATAGTCGCGAATAAAATTTTGATCAACATAAAGCCTGACACTGACCTGAAAATTGCAAAAAACGAAAGAAAGAATTTCGCGGACTACCTTTGCGCATCCATCTTAAGTTTTTTGGTAATTAAATGATTACTTACGTTTTATTTTGCGAGAGAAACAATAAGACGATATGTAAATAGTTAGATTTACTTAAATAATCTGTAAATTAATCAATAATACAGCAAGTTAAGGGAGAGTTTATAGGGGCAGCGATCAAGGAAACGATGTGGATGATTTAAAGATGATATGCCTAGACAGAGGTGAAGGCTTATAGAGTTGTATCTAGTATGGGAAACGAAAACGAAAGGTGATGAGTTGGTATTATACCTCGATTTTAGGCAGCTTATCACATATTTCCAGCAGTCGTTGCACAGAACGGACATTCTGGTCAATAGCCACCCGCAGAGGCTCATCGAACTTCAGGGTAGCCGCTGAATGGAAGACTATGGACACCTGCAACAAATGGGAAGAATTTTAGGAAAACGATAATAGATGGCGCTATTTTTAGTTTTGTTTTAGAATTGATTTGTTTTGCTGTGGACAGATGGTGTTGTTTTATATTTAATAAAAGGAAAAACGAGAGCATGATGTTTAAAAATAGTGGCCAAGTGCGAGTCCAACTCGTACGAATTGTTCCATACCACCGTACAATATTTTTAACACTAGGTACCTACATTTTTTGTTTTAATACTTTAGTAAAAAAAAACGCCGAAAATATCACGTTTCTTGTATGGGGGTCCCATTAAATCCCCCCTTTAATTTTTAACATCATTTTATTTTTATTATTTTGTTGTTATAGCGGCCACAGCGGTATCCTATTTACGAGACAAAAGATACAGCCCTGTGACAGATGGACGGAAGGACGGACGGACAGCGAAGCCTTTTAGTAATAGGAACCCTAAAAACATATTTATTTATTTGTTTATTTATTTGGGGATCTCCAACAAAGGGTGCACATATACAATATAAATTACAATAATTAAAAAGGTTCTTTCAAGTGTGCTTCTTCAACTATAGGGTTGTGATAGGTAGGTAATATTGATAAATCCTCGGATTCCGAATCGACTGGTTTTCAGAGTAAGTACTTTATATATTACTACAGACACATTTTAGATGGTAACTATTGGCTTACTGAGATTGCGTTAATCTCGTATCATTAGTGAAAGTACTGCTCCCACACGCAACTTAAAAACTGGCCAAGTGCGTGTCGGACTACGCACAATGGAGGGTTCCGTAGTTGGAATGAAATTGTCCCAAGAACAAAATTAACATTAGTTGAAAAACATGTTCTGCCATGGCATACATTCCAACAGTACCTAATAAATGTAAGTTTGTACCCACAATATTGAGAGATTTACCATGTTATTTTAAGACCACGAACTTTTCATAGGTTTTCTTGTAATCTACAGGTACTTATTTATATTACATATTTTCTGTATTTTTGTTTTTAATTTTAGGCTCAGTAGTTTCGGAGATAAGGGTGGGAATGGTCAATTTTCGTCAATTTTCTTAAATAACTTTAAAACGACTTATTTTAAAATTATAAAAAAAAATGTTTGAGACCCTCATAGTAAGTTCTTTCATTTGATATGTCACACGATACAGTTTGCAAAACTGTTTTTTGAAGGAGACCATTCAGGTTTCATACATTGTTGGTCCCAAAATCGAAAGTCAAGTCCGGCCAACGGAAAAGGATGTTTTTAATCCGTTAGGAACGTTGTCCTAAGCATTTGGTACTATGGCACCAAAGCTGTAGCACCATCATATTAGCAGCTACATGAGTTTTAAATAAATGTACCTAGGCCTAAACATATCATCTACAACATTATTTTTTGTTTATACTAAACCTCTTAAGGGGTCATTGTACTCATCATTTTGAACAACTTTTACTATGGGACCAAACCTGAAATCGCGAAAAAACAAATCAGCTGTTCAGTACATTTTGACGAGTTTGATGGAGATAAATGTACTGAACACATTTATATCAATGACTGAACAGCTAATTTTTTTTTCGCGATTTCAGGTTTGGTTTGGTAGTAAAAGTTGTTCAAAATGATGAGTACAATGACCCCTTAAGAGGTTTAGTATAAACGAAAACTAATGTTGTATACTCCATTTGCAATAAGATTAGACATTTCAACAAACCTTTTTACAGTCCATTCAACCGATTTTGACTTTTATTTCGTTGGTGGCATGACAAATGGTAACTGCAGTAAACAGTTTGGTATTGTGACCACGTTTTTGCCACCCTACGGAATAGCAGTCAAAATCGGTTGAACAGACTGTAAAAAGGTTTGTTTAAATGTCTAATGTTATTAAATCTGAGCTTTCAGATGACTCATCTATGATGACATGTTCACCTGCAATTTTACAGTTTACTTGTATTTAATGTAAATAATGTAACCTAAGACTTGTAGGTACTTACGTTTACGTATAATATGCTCTACACCTTTACGAGGTAACATTTTTCCACAACACCAGTCAGATAAGAAGAACGAAAGAAAACCTTAAAGAACCTTAGGTAGGCACCCGGCTTAGTCCGGCTTACACAGTCGTGTCCTTCCGATCGGAAATAAAAACCAATACTGAGTTACAAAAGTTATAATATAATAATGTGCATCAATCAGAAAGTGAACGGCAGGCAGAGTGGCGAGGCGGTGCGTCAAAGAAAACCCCTATTTATTAAGGTTTTGGTTTAGGTACTGCTACCGAAACATTTATAAAGGTTATAGTACTTCTACCGAAATATACCGGTATGCATTTCCAACCTCAAAATTCCGCTACTGAAAAAAATAACGCTATCGAATTATTTCGGTAACCCTCATTTAACGGTATGACGTCATACCGAAATTTAAAGGTATTAATTTTTGGGTAATTCAGTCTCTGGGTTTAGACTCTAAACACACTATGCCGAAGTTACGCGACCGAAGATCGGCATGGTTACGCCTGCAATGCTATTTGAATTACTGACGACACACTATGCCGAAATTACGTTGCGTTCTAGCGTACAGTCGAACTTCGGTCGGGCGTAAGTTCAGCGACAATTCGGCGGCAACGTATTCTGTAGAGAACTTCGGTCGCGTATAATACGCGACCGAAGTTCGGTTCGATTGCCGAAGAAGATCCGGGGCGGGGAGCAGCGGGAGGCAGGCATGCCCGCGCCCCGCGTGTCCGCCCCACGGTGCTATAGCTGGGCACTCACGGTCAGTTCATTTGGATTAAATAAATGGATGAACCACCAAAATACTAAAATACTTGCATAGGAAATTGATTCGTGTTGCCTTGTAAATAAAGAGCATAATCGTATCAGCGAAAAAATCCTTGGAAGTTCAAAGTATTTTTATTTGCAAATACGAAAGTGCTTCTTATTTATGTAACGACATGGCTCTATTTTCTATGCAAGCATTTTAAAAAAGTAATAACGGAATCCTAACAGCATCATTTTCTTTTGCGTCTGTATGTCCGCCTGTTTAGATAACACGACACGACGCCATGACAGCGTTCAAGACACTGAAGTTCCGCAACTGAATTTCCGCCGCGTAAGTTCGGCGCTTATGGTGTGTCATATCAGCCGAACACGTCGGAACGGAACATCAGGGGGCCTACTCCCTAAGCACGAAGCCCGTAGTTTCGGGCTCCGTTACGGGCGTTTCTTACTCCGTATCACTTATGGATAGATGATTGGTTCGGGGCCCGAACGAAGTATGAATGACAACATGATTTGCCAGTTGTCCCTACTCCCGATGTGTTGTTGCCCGTCCGAAAAATTTAACTTTTACACTTGTTTTAATGGATCGTAATGTCAGACGGACGGATAAACGGACGGACGGAAAGACGGACGGACTTAGGGAGTCGGCCCCCAGCCGCGGAACTTCGGTCGCGTAACTTCGGCATAGTGTGTTTAGACACTTTAAAGCTTAACATTACGCAAACGAAGATCATGAGTTGAAAAATGGTTTTTACAAACCCGCAATATTTTTAAACGGCATATCCAACGATACCCCACCATCATGGAATAGGCGATAAAAAAAATATCATTCCTACTTTACGTGCATGGGCAAATAAAAAATTGTAGGTACCTCCATGCTAGGTATCCATGGAGGTACCTACCCTACAATTTTTTTTTATGTCCCCACTTTTTCGGCGCGATTAATAATAAGAATGTACATCCATGCCAAATTACAGCTTTCTAGTACTAAAAGTCTCTGAGCTAAGCTGCGGACAGACAGATAGACAGACGGACATGGCGAAACTATAAGTCGGCGTTTCCACGAGCGTAATAAAATCGCGGCGGGATTGTATCGCGCACTGGATTTTCAACTCTCTGCTTAGCGCCGGGAGTTGAAAATCCAACAGTGTGTTTTTCGTCGCGCTGGGATGCACTCTGTTTTTGTTAGGTTGGATTCTCAACGCTCGGCTCAACAGCGAGAGTTGAAAATCCAGTGCGCGATAAAATCCCGCCGCGATTTTATTACGCTCGTGGGAACGCCGACTAAGGGTCTTGTTGACTACGGAACCCTAAAAAGACTAACAAGACTTAGGTAATTTAATTTAAAAAAACCTGTTGACAGCATGCGAAGTTTATAAAAAAATATAGGTACGATCACTTGCACGTAACTTGTACCTAACTCTTGAACTACAAAATCCGACCTTACAGCTACTAATTAAAGGCACTCTCAAAATCAAACTGTTACCAGTAGTTCAGTTGACTGTAGGTACAGACGCCAGCAGGTCAATCAACCTTGAACCTAATGCTTTAGCAATAAAGATGAAAATCTATTAAAGAAATTTGACAGATAGTATAGCTTAATGTGCTGGCGTCTGTACATAATCAGTTCAAGTTTCTTAACGTCTATGTTGTAAGAGGCTTCAAACATCAGCTGCCTACCAATCACCGCAATTTTAATATAATTGCATAGATAATAAATGATACAGCATTACAAAATATAATGCAGGAGGTATTATGTGGATTAGAACACGTAAAGCATTGGGTTACAGCCCATGTTTGAGTAATATGTAATTAGGCCTTTATACAGGATGTAAAAAGACACATCACAAAGCCGTCAACTATGCATACTAATTATGTAGCTTTGCGCAAAGATTATTGCCGGGAAATTGGGGGAAACGACTTTTCTTTTTAGGTTAGGCTTCAACAAGGTGTCTTTTTACACACGGTACGGATGTAAAAAGACACTTGCCGAAGCCGAAAGCCAAATATTCTACCCATTATTTGGATCGTTTTATCCACTAGGCCCTACCTGGGAATCCACTGGTTCTGGATATATTGGAGGTCAAAGTAGCATTTTTTTTTTAAACTAAAAGCAAAATGCTACTTTGAAGTTAGAGGCCTACAGTATGCATAGTTGACAGCTTTGTGATGTGTCTTTTTACATCCTGTACCTAGACACAAGTTTGATACAATTCCAATTCTCTAAAACAGTTTAGCAATGCTTGTGGTACATATACCACTCATAAACTTTCCTTTCACAAATAACTAGTAAAAGTGTACATCTAAGCTACTTCCATTCAATGTTTAGAGGCATGAGGAACAGAGTGTAAAGTTCACTCATCCTCCATAGAAAAGGGAGGATCCTCCGACCAGACGGGTGTTGTGTCTGGTGGGCCACTGGCCGACAGTTGATGTCTGGACGCTGTATAGGTATATGCCAGACGTGCGGTAAACTCTAATTGCGCGATGCAGGATTCTGCTTGACGTCTCACGTCAGTGCGTATGCCGCCACAAATGTATTGTATGTAAGTAGGTAAGTCTACGGTAATATTAGCTCATGCATATCATGGCTAGGTATGGATGAAACTTAAAAAAAAAACAGAGGAAAATCTTTAATCTTTTCTTTCTTTCTTTTTTTTATCTTTCTTTCTTTCTTTTTTTTTTTCTTGTTTTTCTTTTTTTTTATCTTTTTTTTTTCTTTTTTCTTTCTTTTTTTTTCTTTTTTTATCTTTTTTTTTTCTTTTTTCTTTTCTTTCTTTTTTAAATATAAATACACACACACACACACACACACATTTTAAAGATGGTCAACGGACCAATCCCGGCAATGGATCGACCCGTGCTGCTGATAATACTTAGCCACGAGCCGACTTCCTAGGTTTATGTGTACCTATAGAACAATATTATGAAACTTATAAACGTCGTGTTTCTTTTGATATCCCATAACCCTAGCTAGGGTATTATTATTATTATTATTTATTTTATTTCAGATAAGTCAAACAATCCATAAAATTACAAATTATCAAAATACAAAATACAGACAATAAAAAAATAAAATAAAATACAGAGAAGTCAATCAATTATTACAATTACAAATAACTATTGTGTTAGTAAAATCTTATGCACTAAGTTAGTCAACAATCAACACCCATCATGATACGCATCCATTTGTTCTGGATAGGGCAATCCACACGAGTTACAACCATCTGCAGGATACTGTTGCTACTGCCTCGCACACGCTGCAACAAGGAGGCCACTTTCTTCCTTATAACCGCATGAAAGCCGTCCGTTCGCGCCTCCGCAAACATTCCGGACGCACTACAATAGCGAGGCAGCCGCATCAGCATCCTGAAGATGTATGATCATCATCATGATCCTGATGATGATGTATTAATGAGACCATCATTTTGAACAACTTTTACTATGGGACCAAGCCTGAAATAGCGAAAAAAAAAATCAGTTGTTCCCTACATTTTGACGAGTTATGCGAATATAAATGTAGGGCTGGAACAGCTGCCTTTTTTTTGTATTTAGAACAAAAAAAAATCGATGTTTTGTCGAGTCGAAAAACCGTGTAGGCTAACATAACACAAAATGTCGTAACAATATTGAAATAAAGATTTCAATATACCGTTTCGCCCAGTTTCGCCATGTCGATTATGTTTCTAAGTAAGTACATGTTAGTTTCGAAGCTAAAATTGAAGGGCCGTTTTGTGGGCTAAGGGCACTCTCAACAGCATCTATTTAAAAGGGTTCGCAACGCGGCCATGGTCGAGTTGGATTAGGAAAAGACATTCTCTCATAATAATATAATAAATACATAGGTTACGTACTTCTGAACATCGAGAGTTCTGTGGCATGCACGGCCAAATCGCAAAACTTTCATATTTTATATATTGGTCAACATCCAAGGTGTAAGTAAGTATGTAGGTACTTTAATTATTGCATCACAACACAGCAGAAAGGGCACCATTACTTACCTATAGCAGCCAGTCAACGAAAAAAACGTTTTTCACCACTGATAGCGGCGGTTAAAATTGTACCGTGTACGGTGCAAAAAAAAACTTTTTTTTATTTTTTTTTAGGCCGCATAGTTTTCGACGTTTGATGAAAACTGTAAAAAAAAAATACCGGTCCCCCCCTTATCTCCGAAGTTAGCATAGAGAAAAACCTGAAATTATTTTATGTAATAGAAGTTTATGTAAAGACAGGTAAAATAAAAGAATGTCTCTAAATAGCACACTTTTTCAGAAATCGGAACGGAAGCCTCGGCACGCGAGTCCGACTCACTGTTGACCGGTTTTTTTTTATATTTCTGTGATACAAACAAATATGCATCGTCGTTATCATTCTACTGCCCTTATCCCAATATATTTGGTGACCCCAAATAAATGGGGACGCAACGCAGCATGACTTTTTCTTCCATAGGTACTTCTCATCTCGGTAGTCACTCGCTTTCTCGCCTTAACATCTTTCACACACTCCATCCAGCATCGTTTCTTAGATCTTCCCCTACTCGTACCTGCAGCCATCCATATTCATACTCAAAACTTTCCTCACGACATTTCCTCATTCCTCCGCATCACATGTCCATAAGTATAAGTATAACAAATGGATTTCCACACAACTTTTCAGTCACCGGTGGCGTCACTTTCAGACTTCCCCATAGGTATGCATCACAAATAATCAATCAATCTACATAACCTTTTCCCAACTATGTTGGGGTCGGCTTCCAGTCTAACCGGATGCAGCTGAATACCAGTATTTTACATGGAGCGACTACCTATCTGACCTCCACAACAGAGTTACTTACAGTGGAGATCTGCCCGGCTTGGGCGGAGCACCGCCGCCGTGTTCTCACGGAGGCTATCGGCGGCGGCGATCTCTCGCGTCCGAACCTGGTCCAGGCCATGGGGCGGAGCGAGAGGGCATGGAAGGCCGTCACCTCCTTCTGCGAAGCAGTAATGCTCGCGAAGGAGGAGGCGGAACGCGTGGGGAAGAGACAATCTCACGCCCTCAGTGGCCGCAGGAGACGCCCTGGGCGGCGGGAGTCGAGAGCCGATTCCCGGCCACCGTAGGCGCGGGCTTGCGGACGGCGAGTAGTGGGTAGCTCGCCGTCCGGTAAGGACCAGGGGGTCTACTCTCTAAGCACGAAGTCCGTAGTTTCGGGCTTCGCTACGGGCGTTCCCTTTCCGTGTCACCTACGGATAGATGATGGTTCGGGGCCCGAACGAAGTATGAATGACAAAAAGATACGACTGTTGTCCCTACTCCCGATGTGTTTTTGCCCGTCCGAAAAATTTAACTTTTACACTTGTTTTGATGGATCATTATGTCAGACGGACGGACGAACGGACGGACAGATGGACGGACGGACTTAGGAAGTAGACTCCCAGACACGGGTCGACGGCGCGTTGTGTTCCACGCGCGCCTCAAAGAGATGTCAGGAATGATGGGGTCCAATAGGGCCGACGCCACCGGGGTCGCGGTTTTGTTCGAAAGAGATACCGTGGCCCTGGCATAGGCAACTGAAGGAACACGGGTGGGTTTTAGTCAGTAAAAGTCTGACACGCCCTTCCGCTCCACCCAGAGCGGGAGAAGTCATTTGATGATTTCCCATCCACAAAAAAAAAGAAATAAAAAAAAGGGCGACCACGGGTAGGTAAAAATTATCTTGTTCTTGAAAACGTAACTCGTAAGCATTGAGATACTATGTACTTACTAGGTACTTTTCCAAATGCTCAGTAAGCAGTAAGATTTTACCTTCCAATGCTTCTATCACATAAAACATTTTTATTACCTATTTGGATTTGTATAGTTCCTAACCCATCGTTTGCCTTATGTTTATGCAGTTATGTAGGTACCTACATTTTTAAATTTTTCTAGCTAGAGAATTACTTACTTATTGAAAATATGCACGAATAGTAGATTTTAACAATTAATGCATGTTTACAAAAAACATGAATTTGCATAAAATCCGGTCAGGTAAAGTAGGCCTAGTAGTAGGCCTAGACTGTACATTTGTTGACTGTTTTCTATTTTGTTAAGTACCTGGTAGTTGTTGAAAGGCCTACATTGTCCTCCCATAAATAAATAAAATAAATAAAAAATAAAATAACGACCAATTTGGAACCGTGCACCTAGCTTCTGACGTTTCATAAGTGCCCATGTAGGTTTATGTGAAATAAAATATTTTGATTTTGATTTTGTAAGTACCTACTTACCTCTCTTAGCTGCGAGATCGCCTCAGAGTCCAGGCCAAGATGTGGCTTGGAGACGTCGCCGCTGACTGCAAACAGCTTGTCCAGCTGGCGGTGGTTGCGAGCGCGGACGCTGTCGAACACCTGCAAAAAAGCATGGGTTTATAATAAACTTGATTACGCACTCGTTGTTGCCCGCTACTTCGTCCGTGTGGAAGTCAACAACTTCCAAAGAAATAAATAAAATTGAAGTGTCTGTTTTTAATGTAAAAATAACAGCTTTTTACTAAATGCGTACGGAATTCTATACTTACGGCACGTATAACAATTTTTTTTATTTTTGTCTGTCTGTCTGTTTGTTCCGGATAATCTCCGAAATAGTCCGATTGATTTTGACGGACTTTCACTGGCAGATAGCTGATGTTATAAGGAGTAACTTAGGTTACTTTTATTTTAAAAACATAATTAATTACTAAAATAAAAGTAGCTTAAGTTACTCCTTATCAGCTATCTGCCAGTGAAAGTCTCGTCTAAATCAGTCCAACCGTTTCGGAGATTATACGGAACAAACAGACAGACATGACAAAAATGATAAAAAATTAGAAAAAAATGTTTTATTGTTTTAAGTACCTAACGATACTCTAAAAAATAAAAACCCATGAAATTCGACATCGAGGCGGGTGAACCCGCGAGCAGAAGCTAGTAGATAATAATTAACGTTACAAATTGTATCATTACAGGTTGCGCACTGTAATGCTCGGTTCTCCTCACTCTCTGTTGTAATGATCGAATCTGAATTGTTACATTACAGGCGAAAGCATTTACATACCTGTGACTGCTTCAGCTGCGCCAGCCTCTTCTGCGGCGAGTGCCCCTTCTTGTCCCTCATCAGTAGATGAAGACGCCCCACCTCGGGACACGTCGCTAGGATGCGTTCTACCAGCACCTGTACAAAATGGAAGTAGGTACCATTAGTTCCATGATCCTGCCGAAGCATAAGCCGAATTTATTACATTACTTTCGCTTTATTTTCATCTGGGTAGCAGGATACCTACGCGAGTTATATGCGCAAAATAAACTTGCGCGAATAGACCTAAAGAAGCTTTTGCGAAAGACCTTATTCCGCGATTTCAAGAACAAGTAATCAAGAACTTTAATAGGTCTATCGACACATATCAGGGTTGTATCCGGGACATGACCGGCCGTGTTTGAACGAGAAAATTTTCACACCGATATTTTTTTTGATCCCTTGACGGAGCACGGACCGTCCACGCCCCGAGCCCGGCCTTGATATGTGTGGAAACGAATCAATGAGCCTACTTCCTAAGTCCGTCCGTCCGTCCGTTCGTCCGTCCGTCAGACATAACGATCCATCAAAACAAGTTAAATTTTTCGTACGGGCAAAAACACATCGGGAGTAGGGACAACTGTCGTGTCGTGTTGTCATTCATACTTCGTTCGGACCCCGAACCAATCATCTGTCTGTAGGTGATACGGAGTAGGATACGCCCGTAACGAAGGCCGAAACTACGGACTTCGTGCTTAGCTACCAGACCCCCTGGCCTTGATATGTGAGAAGAAAGGTCTATCGACCTTAATTGCGCAAACGAATCTGGTGGCGTACTCCCTAAGTACGTCCGTCTTTCCGTACGTCCGTCTATCCGTCCGTCTGACATTACGATCCATCAAAGCAAGGGTAAAAGTTAAATTTTTCGGACG
The DNA here is from genome assembly GCA_905163495.3 of Cosmia trapezina. Classification (NCBI taxonomy): domain Eukaryota; kingdom Metazoa; phylum Arthropoda; class Insecta; order Lepidoptera; family Noctuidae; genus Cosmia; species Cosmia trapezina. The sequence continues at coordinate 3,429,229 of LR991049.1, read as the reverse complement.
GGCAAAAACACATCGGGAGTAGGGACAACTGGCAAATCATGTTGTCATTGATACTTCGTTCGGGCCCCGAACCAATCATCCATCCGTAGGTGATACGGAGTAAGAAACGCCCGTAACGAAGGCCGAAACTACGAGCTTCGTGCTTAGGGAGTAGGCCCCCCCTGGCACGAATGTGTGTGTGCCTTTCGCGTAGTGTAGGTAATTATTACTCCCTTTCTTCAGGTCTAACTATCTCACTCATCCTACAATACAGAAAGAGATCAATTAGAACAGCAAAATATGATCCCAGCAGCAGTCTGACTGAGCGAGCATTGCCTTACTGAAACTGACTGCCTGTAGACGACATGATCAGACTTCAGATAGACTGTTTAGCTTATTAAACTTCTAGTAAGTATCAATTGATCTTGAGGCCGTTACAGCCATACCCCACGGTCATGAACGAATTAACCACTGGACCCGACATAAAATACAAATGTATGAAAACTCGTTCAACCACATTACATTTGATTAAATTTTGTGATAAATAACATAAATGTACCTAATAAAATAATGTAAGTACTTACAAGTGAAAAGAAATAGTGCTGCTTCCGCCGCTATAGTTTTTACACCATTTAACTGAACATTTAGTCATTTTTGGGAGTTGTTTTGTTGACAAGTAAGTGCTTGAGACTGACGCAAAAACAAGCGACCAAGGCTAGAATTTCCTGGTTACTGACAAGACCGGTAAAGATATGTCGGGTCCAGTGGTTAATTCGTTCATGCCCACGGTATTTCGTGCAGATCAGACGGATCTGAAGGTGGAACTGAGCACGTATTGTACGGCAGCCATACATCGATACGCACCTTGCCCATGAACCCAGTGGCTCCTGTGATGAAGATGGACTTGCCCGCGTAAAAGCGAGGTAGCTGCGGCTCCAGAGGACCAGGAGATACCGGCCGGGGTACCATGTTGCTGAAAACAAAAGAAGGCGGTTAAATGAGAAAGAGGACATACAGGGCCCTCCTGTAAATAGTAGCCGAAAGTGAATGTCGTGTGATTTGAACCATGTGCCCTGCAGCAGCCGTGACCTGTCCTGCACATCACACTGCCCAGAAAATGGATGTGAATGAATACGGATCCCCGATAAGGTACTTCAATGAAATCAATCTGCCTAGCCTTTTCCCAACTATGTTGGGGTCGGCTTCCAGTCTAAGCGGATGCAGTTGAATACCAGTATTTTACATGGAGCGACTGCCTATCTGACCTCCACAACGCAGTAACTGGGTAATACGATACCCCTTGGTAAGACTGCATGGGTTGTCAGACTTTCGGGCTTCTGCCGACCCGTAACGACTGTCAAAGATCCACGAATGACAGCCGGGACCAACGGCTTGACGTGCTGTCCGAGGCACGGAGGAGTCTCGGTATGTAAAGATGGTCACCCATCCATTGACCAACCCCGGCAAGCGTAGCTTAACCTGATGGATCGACTCGTGCGGCTGTAATTACTTAGGCATGAGCTCTTCCTATATGTTAGGTACTTATGGAGGAAAAACATAAGTGCTATCCCCAAATAAATTTGGATAAGGGCTGGCGGATGATATTTTTAGGGTTCCGTATCCGAAGGGTGTCAAACGGGACCCTATTACTAAGCCTCCGCTGCCCGTCCATCTGTCAGCGAATGGCTGAATCCAATGAACCGTAATAGGTAGACAGTTGAAATGTTTTCACAGTGTAGGTATTTCTATTGCCGCTACAACAAATGATAAAAATAAAATAAAGTTCAAATTTAAAAGGGGACCCCTTAAGACTTTATTTTTATCATACAAGAAATGTGTTTTTTTTACACTGAAGTATAAAAAAAAATTTAGTGTTAAATAATCACTCCATAAAAAATACTAGTATTCAGCTGCATCCTATTAGACTGGAAGCCGACCCCAACATGGTTGGGAAAAGGCAGATTGATTGATTGATTGATCTAGTATTATACAGGTGTTACTAGGTACCTACAGACACAGATTTTAACATACAATTAAAATTAAAATTCATCGTGAAGCTGCATCCAAAGGTACAGACACAGATTATTAAAATTAAAATTCAGTGTAAAGCTGCATCCACGTAGACACATCCTTGTCACTAAAAATAAAGCCAAGTACCTTAGCCATCACTCAGTTCTGAGTACCACAAGTAGGTACTAGAAGAAAATATTAAACCTTGTGCCTTAACGCAAGGTCGGACACAATATATAAGTAAACGTCTCTGTAAACATAAGTATGTACATAAACGAACAATATTCCACATAAATGGAAATATTGTGACCACTCGAACTTGGAAGTTTATTCCGGAGTTTTGTCAAAACAAATATTGATACGGTCAGACAAACATAGGTAATTAAGTATGAATTTAATTTGGCGGCGTCGATTGTAAAGGTAATACGACAAAAATCAGTCAAAGTCGGTCTCTATTTCACCCTTAGATAATATACATCTAGATCGAGCCACCGCGTGGCCGGTCATGAGACAGCAATATAATACTTTTTCTAGGTTATGTAGTATTAGAAATGAGGTTTAACGTAAGAAATCTTCCATATTTTGGACTGAAACCCATGTCAATACATTCGCACAATGCAAAAACTGTCCAAAAATGTTAAATGAATCGACGCAAGATAAATTTTGTAACAGTGAAAGTACTTTGTTTGGCAACATTTTTAAAGAACATCGGTCATATTTCTATAGAAGCTGGACCTGAGTTTTATTTTCAGTGTACAGAAGCAAATTATAGTGAGATTTGATTGTTTTATGTAGTAAACACCATCCCTTTCGAAAATAATATCTAAATAGTCAAGATATTTCAATAATGCAAAAAATACTTGAGGTTATCGGTGTCCGGAAATCAAAAGCACAGAATAATCGTCACAAGCGGTACCTAGTTATCAGTCTGTAAAACAATGCCAAGGTCAAACAACAGAAGGAAATCCAAAACAGTACAGTACTTATCACAATATTCACACTAACAACAACAACACAACAACAATGCGAGATCGCCGGGTGCAAAGACTACACACTACAGTATATTAGTGTCAAATTGACACCCGTAGTAATTGACAGTATTGACACTGTCAATCCATGGCGCGCGTCGATGACATATTATGACGTTCCGTTGTACACAATTGAACAAAATGCTGATACTTACTATGAACCCACATAATTATTTTTATGACGAGAATCCAATACATAGTAAAAACAGCACTAGTTGGTTTGATACACAAGTATATAGAATTGAATTACATCTAATAACGTGAATAATTATAATCTTTGAGTACTAAATCATTTCTTAAGCAAAATGAATCGTCAAAGGTGCGTTCTGAACATGTTATTCTAAATAATTTGCAAATTATGCTATTAAAAAAAAATGTGTTTGTGCTTTTTTTTCTGGAGACTTAAATATCTATTTCTTATGTTTTTTAAGACCTTAAAAAATACTAGATTTTTACATATATATGGCATATCTGTACACCACCGCCTCGTAGTCAGGTACGATTTGACCGTCCTTCTTTATATTAATTTATTAGATAATACCCTTTATGAGGACAACAACCATTAAAATTTCACCTTGTATAGCTGTCTAGTTTGACGCGCGAGATAGAAGACTCACCGGCACTAATACGCGCTTCGTTTAATTAAATGTAGATTTATTACAAAATGCTATACTTAAATCAATTTTTAGCTTAGTAAGTTCTTAACATGTTTAAATACCGTTGATTTAAAGCAAATTTTACTGCACAATATGGAACTGTACTACAGGACAACAAAAAAAATGATTAAACACAAACAAACACTATTCACAGTTAGCCGTATAGATACATTCATGATCAAATACAGATAAATATTATAGTACTAGCTTTTGCCCGCGGCTTCGCCCGCGTGGATGTCGGAAAATATCCCATGGGAACGTTCAAGTGGAAAACCTACGTCCGATATAACTGTGCAAACTCAAATCGCTACGATACAGGGTGTCCCGTAAATAATGGATAATCTCTTAAGGGGTCATCGTACTCATCATTATGAACAACTTTTACTATGGGACCAAACCTGGAATCGCGAAAAAAAAAACAGCTGCTCCCTACATTTTGACGAGTTTGATGTAGATAAATGTACTGGTCAGCTGATTTTTTTTCGCGATTTCAGGGTTGGTCCCATAGTAAAAGTTGTTCATAATGATGAGTACAATGACCCCTTAAGAGATTATCCATTATTTACGGGACACCCTGTATATCGTTACCGTGTATAGTAGGCATAAAGCTACCAGTCGACATGTTTTATTCAGACATCTTCAACAGTCGTCGTCATATTTCAGCCAATTTACACAAAACCATAATGAATTACACTGAATCACTCCGTTCATTGGAGAAAACCATATGAAAATCCGTTCGGTACTTTTTGACATTATCGCATTCAAACAGACAGACTTACGCGGCGGGGGGACTTTGTTAATTACTTAAAATTTATTATGCCAGTCACGCTCTAATAACAAATAACTTTTTTCCGAGTGTCCACTCGTTCAAATAATTTCCTCGTAAAAACGTCGAATAAAATAAAGACTAAATGTTACCTCAAGATTCGAACTATGACTACATTTCCAATCCCTTAAATCTCTTAAAAAGAGGTAGGTACACAAACATTTGTCAACTCCTATTGTACTCCCTCAAAAACGCTGTACCATATATTTCTTTATTTCCTTCCAAAAGCATACATTTGAATTTTCATATCCCTAACTTAAGAAATGCTGGATTTCCCATACAAACTTTCATCCCTTATATCACCCCTTGTAGGATTATGTTTTAAGACAAAAAGTAGCCCATGTACTTTCCCAGGATGCTATCTATAGCCTTGCCAAATTTTATCGAAATCCGTGCTGTTTTGTAAATTTTAAAATAAACCTTACAAAACAGCACGGAAACAGCACTTAGGGGATGATTTTTAAAAAACGCTGAACCGCATATTTCTTAATTTCCTACCAATAGCATAAATGTGTTATCCCTAACTTAAGAAATACTGGGTTTCCCTTACAAACTTTCATCCCTTATATCACCCCCTAGTATCCTATGTCCTTTCCCAGGATGCTACATGAAGCCTTGCCAAATTTTGTCGAACTCCGTGCAGTTTTGTAAATTTTAAAATTAACCCCTATTTTACACCCTTAGGGGATGATTTTAAAAATCGCAGAACCGCATATTTCTTTATTTCTTATCAAAAGCATACATTTTAATTGTCACATCCCTAACTTAAGAAATAGTGAGTTTCCCATACAAACTTTCATCCCTTATATCACCCCCTGTAGGATTATTTTTGAAAAAAAAAGTAGCCCATGTACGTCCCCAGGATGCCATCTATAGCCTTGCCAAATTTTATTGAAATCCGTTTAGGGGTTCTGGGTTTCCCATACAAACTTTCCTCCCCTATATCACCCTCTGTAGGATTATTTTTTAAGACAAAAAGTAGCCTATGTTCTTCCCCAGGATGCTATAATTATAAAGCATTGCCAAATTTTGTCGAAATCCGTGCAGTTTTGTAAATTTTAAAATCAACCCCTATTTTACAGGGGATAATTTTTCAAAAACGCTGAGCCGCATATTTCTTTATTTCCTATCAAAAGCATATATTTTAATTTTCACATCCCTAACTTAAGAAATACTGAGTTTTCCATACAAACTTTCATCCTCTATATCACCCTCTGTAGGATTATTTTTTAAGACAAAAAGTAGCCTATGTCCTTCCCCAGGATGCTATATAAAGCCTTACCAAATTTTATCGACATCCGTGCAGTTTTGTAAATTTTAAAATCAACCCCTATTTTACCCCCTTAGGGGATGATTTTTAAAAAAAGCTGAATCGCATATTTCTTAATTCCCTACCAATAGCATAAATTTGTTATCCCTAACTTAAGAAATACTGGGTTTCCCTTACAAACTTTCATCCCCTATATCAACCCCCGTAGTATTGTTTTTGAAAGTATCATATGTCCTTTCCCAGGATGCTATATAAAGCCATGCCAAATTTTGTCGAAATCCGTGCAGTTTTGTAAATTTAAAAATCAGCCCCTATTTTACACCCTTAGGGGATGATTTTTCAAAAACGCTGAACCGCATATTTCTTTATTTCCTATCAAAAACATACATTTTAATTTTTACATCCCTAACTTAAGAAATACTGAGTTTTCCATACAAACTTTCATCCCCTAAATCACCCCCCCGTAGGATTATTTATGAAAAAAAAAGTAGCCTATGTCCGTCCCCAGGATACCATCTATAGCCTTGCCAAATTTTATCGAAATCCGTTCAGTGGTTTAGGTGTGAAAAGGTAACAGACAGACAGACAGACAGACAGACAGAGTTACTTTCGAATTTATAATATTAGTATGGATAGTATGGATAGTATGGATAGTATGGATAGTATGGATAGTATGGATAGTATGGATACATAATCAGCACATAATGTTCTCACTGCTGGGACACAGGCCTCTTCTCGGTGAGAGGGAGTGGGCTATAATCCACCACGTGGGCCCAGTGCGGGTTGGTAGATGTCACATGTCTTCGAATTTTTAGTTCTAGGACATGCCGGTTTCCTCACGATGTTTTCCTTCACTGTTTTGAGAGCAGTGGTGATGAAATAATTTACACAAAGTAAAGCGCCTGCCGGGGTTCGAACCTGCGACCTACAACTCGTAAGTCGCGGCCATTACCACGGGGCCATCACTGCTCTCAAATATTATAGTATGATTACGTTTAATTGACCAAATAATTTTATTAATAGATACGTAAGTACTGACTGATCTATCTTATTAATGTTAGTAACATATTTAAAAAAATATTATTGTTAATTTGTTTCCTAATTTTATTTTACTTTATTTTAATTTTATTTTTGTTTCTTATTTAAATTTTAATTCAATTTTAATTTTTAATTTCATACTCTTTGCTGTGCCATACAGGGTACGTAATTGTACCGTAGCTTTAAGCCTTTGTGACACATTTTTGAAACATTATGTAATGCAAAAAGATTTGAATATGAACTGTTTACGTATAATCGTATAAAACAGAAAATAGACGGTGATACTTTGGATTTCATGTAAGTAATCATTTTTCGGTTTGAATGCAGCAGTAAACAATATTATAGTCAAATAACACGTATGGAAAATCCATACCTATACATTTGGTTTTATATGAAACAAAATTTATCGATGTATCCCCTTAAACACAACTTGTACCTATCTAATGTTAATTATTACGACGCAAAATTGTATTTTTAGCCTACGTGAACTTAACCACGTATAACCAAAGGAGATATTGTTTTTCTCTAATTCGGAAATCGCAACACAATAAGTTGACATGTTCACTTAAGCCAACACGCCATACCTCGTCATTGACAAGCAAATAATAGAAGAGCAGTCAATATTTGTGTAGGCTACGGACGTCAGTGGTCAAGCAAGTTCATTGCCAGCACATTATGACATCAACATATCATCACGCTTAGTTCCCCGAAGGGGTACCTACTGACAGAGGTGTAAGTACACTCCTTCCAACTTATCTGTGACATAGCAAAAATTGGACCTACGGCCGTCATGTTGAAATGTCATTCGATTATCGAACATACAAATTATTTGATTGTATTGTTGAATCGACGGTGCTGCCCTCTTTCAGTTCACATATAAGTTGGTAGGACTGTAAGTCTTAGCTAATATACATCTAGATCGAGCCACCGCGTGGCCGGTCATGAGACAGCAATATATTACTTTTTCTAGGTTATGTGGTATGAGAAATGAAGTTTAACGTAAGAAATCTTCCATATTTTGGACTGAAACTCATGTCAATAAATTCGCACAATGCAGAAACTGTCCAAGAAAGTTAAATAAAACGACGCAAGATAAATTTTGTAACAGTGAAACCCCTTTGTTTGGCTAACATTTTAAAGTTTGCCAAGCAAAAATACGGCACGCCATAAGAGACAGAAGATACGATGCTTTGTCTCAATTTTCCTACTAATATTCGTATATATGTGTCTCACTTCCACACTTCACACTGTAATCCTGGCAACAACGCCTAGATGTTTAATGTCATTGCTTTATGTATAATGCGATTCAAATAAGAATAGGAACGTCAACGACCTCTATCTGTCAAATGTTGATTCAAAATTTGCAAAGAAAACTTAATTGCGTATCAATAACGGTTTTTTTTTTGTTTAATCGAAAAAAATTAGTCATAATTAGTGTTTAAAAAATCATACTACTTTCTTTCATATTTTCATTGTTGGCAACAATTTTTTTCATTTTTTTCAAATTCTTCGTTTTTAATTCGTAAATAAATGTTATTTATAAAGTCCCTACCCTATTTATTCGATTTGACATCTATGACGTCACAACATGGCGCTAAGTCGATCCTATTCTTATTTGAAACGCATTGTATACATAAACTTGTCCACAATAAGAGGGCCGAGCTTATTGACATCAACCGGGAACAAATCCTAAACCAATCAGGGCTGCTATCTGAGAAATTCCACTTTGTCCGGCATGGGCAACGAACCCAGGACCTTACACTAAGTGTCTAAACTCTAAACACACTATACCGAAGTTACGCGACCGAAGTTCGGCATGATTACGCCTGCAATGCTATTTGAATTACTGACGACACACTATGCCGAAATTACGTTGCGTTCTAGCGTACAGCCGAACTTCGGTCGGGCGTAAGTTCAGCGGCAATTCGGCGGCAACGTATTCTGTAGAGCACACATTATACGCGACCGAAGATCGGTTCGATTGAGGACGGCGGGGTTGGGGGTGGCGGGGGGGGGTTTGGGGGGGTTCAAGACACTGAAGTTCCGCCACGTAAGTTCGGCACTTATGGTGTGTCATATCATTTGAACACGTCGGAACGTAACATCAGCCGCGGAACTTCGGTCAAGTAACTTCGGCATAGTGTGTTTAGACACTTTAAAGCTTAACATTACGCAAACGAAGATCATGAGTTGAAAAATGGTTTTTACAAACCCGCAATATTTTTAAACGGCATATCCAACGATACCCCACCATCATGAAATAGGCGAGAATAAAAATATCATTCCTACTTTACGTGCATGGGCAAAAAAAAATTGTAGGTACCTCCATGGTATGGTCGTGTCACTTCGGCATAGTGTGTTTAGACACTAAGTGTCTAAACACACTATGCCGAAGTTACGCGACCGAAGTTCGGCATGGTTACGCCTGCAATGCTATTTGAATTACTGACGACACACTATGCCGAAATTACGTTGCGTTCTAGCGTACAGCCGAACTTCGATCGGGCGTAAGTTCAGCGACAATTCGGCGGCAACGTATTCTGTAGAGAACACATTATACGCGGCCGAAGTTCGGTTCGATTGCCGAAGAAGGTCCGGGGCGGGGAGCAGCGGGAGGCAGGCATGCCCGCGCCCCGCGTGTCCGCCCCACGGTGCTATAGCTTAAGCTGGGCACTCACGGTCAGTTCATTTGGATTAAATAAATGGATGAACTACCAAAATACTAAAATACTTGCATAGGATATTGATTCGTGTTGCCTTGTAAATAAAGAGCATAATCGTATCAGCGAAAAAATCCTTGGAAAAAAGTAATAACGGAATCCTAACAGCATCACTTTCTTTTGCGTCTGTCTGTCCGCCTGTTTAGATAACACGACACGAGCACGACGCCATGACAGCGTTCAAGACACTGAAGTTCCGCAACTAAATTTCCGCCGCGTAAGTTCGGCACTTATGGTGTGTCATATCAGCCGAACACGTCGGAACGTAACATCAGCCGCGGAACTTCGGTCAAGTAACTTCGGCATAGTGTGTTTAGACACCAGTCGCACTACTGTGTCTACTAAACCAACGAGGCAATGTACAGACGCCAACACATCAAGCTACTACAAGCTGTCAAATTTCTTTAATAGATTTTCATCTTTATCGCTAAAGCATTAGGTTCAAGGTTGATTGGGAAAATTTGACAGTTCGGGGTGGCTTGAGCTGCTGGCGTCTGTACAATACCTACAGGATCTAAAAAGTGTCATCAGTAAGTTGAAAGCTACGCATCCTGTATAGATCTAGGTACCTCATTTCATAAATTTTCAAGATGCTAAACCTAATAAATAATAATCTAATTTGTTTGTTAAGCTTTCACGGCTGAACGGATTTGGATGAAATTTGGCACAAGGGTTGACCATGATCTGAAGAATGACATAGGCTACTTTTCATCCTGGATCGCAGATGAAGTCACAAAAACAGCTAGTATTTATATAGGTAACCCATGGTGTCTCCGTAGTCACCGTCGAAAATGGCGACCGACGCGACGGCGCCACAGAATAAATATTATGTAGTAAATATTCGACTCCTCCGATATGTTTGTGTCTTCGAAGTATGCACTCTCGTGCCGTTTTGTAGAAATAAACTACAAGGTACCTACATAAGTAAAATTAGCTATTAAACTGAAATTGCTAACATAGTAGGTACTTAGGTAGGTACTTACATTTAGAAATAAGACATCCATATTTTTAGGGTTCCGTTCCAAAATGGTAAAAAGGAACCCTTATGGTGCGACTCAGTCTGTCACAGCTGGATATCTCAAGAACTTAATGCTATCAGCTTGAAATTTGGAACAGTTTTTGATGACGTTTGCCCAACTATTTTGCAAAAATAAGAAAGAAATAAAAATAAGTATACATGTTTTTTTTGCAATAGCGACTGAAAAGGGGTCTTAAAAATCGAAGTGGGGTTACTAGGGCATGTGGGGTATCATATGAAAGAGCGCTGTTTGCACATTCTCAAACATTTTTGTCTTTTTTTAAGCCGCATAGGTAGTTTTCGACTATTAATGAAAAATGTAAAAAAATACCGTTCCCCCCCCTATATCTCCGAAGATAGAAGTTTATGTATAGATTACAGGAAAAATAAAACGATGTCTCTAAATAGCACAGGTTTTCAGAAATCATCAACAAAAATTACATGTAAATGATGGTACGGAACCCTCCGTGTGCGAGTCCGACTCGCTCTTGACGGGTTCTTTTTTAGAATAATAACTAAGTAAGTATAAGTACTTCACTGTGGAAGTAAGGATAATGAATGCCTTACAAATGAAATTAGATGTACATTAAAAAAAACCGGTCAAAAGTGAGTCGGACTCACGCACCGAGGGTTCCGTTCCGATTTCTGAAAAAGTGTGCTACTTAGAGACATCGTTTTATTTTTCCTGTAATCTTTACATAAACTTCTATCACATAGAATAATTTCAGATTTTTCGCTTTGCAAACTTCGGAGATACGCGGGAGGAACGGTATTTTTTTTTACATTTTTCATCAAAACTCAAAAACTATGCGGCTTAAAAAAAAAAAAAATAGTTTGAGAATGTGCAAACAGCGCTCTTTCATATGATACCCCACATGCCATAGTAGCCCCACTTTAAATTTTTAAGACCCCCTTTCAATCCCAGTTGCAAAAAAAATATAATTATTTTTATTTCATTCTTATTTGCAAAATAGTTGGGTCAACGTCATCTAAAACTATTCTAAATTTCAAGTTGATAGCATTAGTAGTTCTTGAGATATCCAGCTGTGACAGACAGACAGACAGACAGACAGACAGACAGACAGACAGACTGAGTCACACCATAAGGGTTCCTTTTTTACCATTTTGGTACGGAACCCTAAAAAGCAAAAAGCATAGCGCACTACTTAATTTTTAAGATCTTTTTATGTAAATTAGCTATGTTTAAGAAATAAATTATTGTATTCTATTCTATTATTTATTATGTAGGTACAGCACAACATTTCGTTGATGGGGCATTCGTTTGTAGTAGTTAAAGTCGCCATTAAAATTCAAATGTTCCCATTGACATAAATAATGCATAAACGCGTTCATTGTAACTTGAAACGCGAACAATTAAGGAACTACAGTGTAATTCATACGAATGTAACGGTTTTCTTAGCAAACAGCGCCACCATGAAATGTCAAAATATATTTGACTTAATCAAATGTGATGAATAATGGCAAAAATTAAAAAAAAAAACAAAAATGTTTGATTACTGATCTTTGCCAAAAGTTTTAGGCATTTTTGAATTTTTATTATTAACAAAGTATCCGTGCTACTACGGGTGCTACAGCATCAACTATGATAATAACGTCGCGCCGTAAATCATTTTTAGGGTTCCGTACCTCAAAAGGAAAAAAACGGAACCCTTATAGGATCACTCGTGTGTTTGTCTGTCTGTCTGTCCGTCTGTCACAGCCAATGTGCTCCGAATCTAACTTGATTTTTAATCTGGGATTTTTCATGAAAAAAATAAAAATGTAACTAACTCAAAAACTACTGAACTTATCAAAATGTATTAAAAGTGCAAGCGTATTGTGAACTGTTCAAATATTGATGATTCAAATTATTTATTGTCAAATATTATTTCTTGCACGTTGCTAATTGTTACGAGTATTTGTTCTATAGTAACCATTAGTATTAGTAACACCATTGTTTGAGCTCCGCGCTCAGGGTCGCGAGTTCGATACCCGATGCTGTAACACATAACATAAGACAAGTACCTTGAAAGTACTTTAAGTATTACGTTAACTCATTTTATGTACTGGGCCCATGGACCTAAAAAAAAAGGCGGACGCCGTCTCCTTTAACAATAACTGAAGCACCCATAGTAAGTCAGTGCGCTAATGTCTACAAGCCAGCACGCACACATTCACACCATAGTAAGTCTACCCGGCCGCCATTACGTTACACGAGCGACGGACGGCGTCTTTGCAGGTACTCAAATTACGCACACATAGATCGGTAGGGTGCTTCACTTTCGATATGCGTGGCGCGGAGTCCATCTTTTTTTATAAGTCTATGACTGGGCCACTACATACTACAAAAAATCGGGCAAAATGCGAGTCAAACATGTGTACACAGATGGTTCCAAATATTTTGCTACTTTCAAAGTTTAAATCTTCATTTTTTGTTTTTAGGGTTCCGTACCAAAATGGTAAAAAAGGAACCCTTATGGTGTGACGCAGTCTGTCTGTCTGTCTGTCACAGCTGGATATCTCAAGAACTACTAATGCTATCAACTTGAAATTTGGAAAAGTTTTAGATGACATTTACCCAACTATTTTGCATATAAGAAAAAAATAAAAATATTTATATTTTTCTTGCAACAGGTGCTGAAAGGGGGTCTTAAAAATTCAAAGTGGGGCTACTAGGGCATGTGGGGTATCATATGAAAGAGCACTGTTTGCACATTCTCAAACATTTTTTAATTTTTTTAGGCCACATATTTTTCGACTTTTGATGAAAAATGTTAAAAAAAATACCGGTCCCCCCCCTTTTCTCCGAAGTTTGCCAACTAGGTCAAGGTCTTGTATAATAAATTAATATACATAACTAGCGGACCCGACAGACGTCCTGTCTGAACGATCCTAGAACCCGACTGCAGCGCCACCTGCCTGGTCCAATTGTGTCTTCAAACCATCCAGGAACCCATTGAAATATACAGACAAAATTGAGAAGTTAGGTGACAAACACACGTACAGAAGAATTATAATATACCTTTTAGATTCAATGTCCTAATCCAAGGGGTGCCATACAAGAAATCTTGAAAACAATGCGCGATGTGTGGTGTGTGGTGGTGTGGAATCCTATAATAAAGTAAAAGTAAGCAATTCACGTGACTCAAAAAAACCGGACAAGTGCGTGTCGGACCACGCACATTGAAGGGTTCCGTAGTTGAAAAGAATTTAAGTATCCCAAAACAAACTTAACAATGTAATCCCGAAAAAAAATTTTTTTTATGTGATAAAATTACAAATTAGCAATTTTCGGACTTTTTCCTTTACTTGTGATAAGAGACCTTGCTTCTAGTCAAATTTCATAATTCTAGGTCAACGGGAAGTACCCTACTTAATAGGTTTTTGATTTACTTGCAAGTATCAAAATAATATTATTTATTTATTATTATTATTTATTATTATGTCGCATATAAAGCCGTATTTTTTATTACGTTGAGGTAGAAGCTTGATTTTTTTAGAACTCCAAGGGACCATAGAATAGACCTACGTATTTTATATTAATTTCAACTTTATACCTCCACAGACAGATAGACAGACGGACAAAATAGTGATCCAATAAGGGTTCCGTTTTCTCCTTTTGAGGTACCTACGGAACCCTAAAAAGAATGTCTCTGCTCTCTAACATATCACAGCTTCAAACAAACCTAGAATGTGGACAACATTCTAAGTGAAATTAAAAAACCGGTCAAGAGCGAATCGGACTCGCGCAACGAGGGTTCCGTTCCGCTTTCTGAAAAAGTGTGCTATTTAGAGACATCGTTTTATTTTTCCTGTAACCTATAAATAAACTTCTATCACATAGAATAATTTCAGATTTTTCTCTTTGCAAACTTCGGAGAAAAGGGGGGGGGGAACGGTATTTTTTTACATTTTTCATCAAAAGTCGAAAACTATGCGGCCTAAAAAAAATAAAAAAATGGTTGAGAATGTGTAAACACCCTTCTTTCATATGATACCCCACATGCCCTAGTAGCCCCACTTTGAATTTTTAAGACCCCCTTTCAGCACCTGTTGCAAGAAAAATATAAATATTTTTATTTCTTTCTTATTTGCAAAATAGTTGGGTAAATGTCATCTAAAACTGTTCCAAATTTCAAGTTGATAGCATTAGTAGTTCTTGAGATATCCAGCTGTGACAGACAGACAGACAGACAGACAGACTGAGTGACACCATAAGGGTTCCTTTTTTACCATTTTGGTACGGAACCCTAACAAGTACCTACCAACTCCGATCACTGGTGATAATCGACTTTTGCTGCCGACCGTATTTGTCAAGTTAATCATGGCAGCGTCGCCGACGGCTGCATGTCAATGGCACACAGGTCTCAAGTACGTGACCGACAGATAGAGATAAAGATATATTTATTGCATAAAGGCTCCTACAAACACGCGCGACACAAGACGCGAATCGCACGCGATGTCACACAAAGAGCCGTACGAATGTAGGCTTGCGGCTTGCTACGTCGCCTCATTCATAGGCAATTTTAATAAGCTTTTCTCTAACTTAATTTATTTATTTATTCAACATGCCTAACTAACACCTTAACAGCTATAACGCCAATGCAGTGCTGTTACCAAAAATACAATTAAAAACAATCAAAAATACAATCAAATTCAATTCAAATACAATTAAACATATAATTAAATTAAACTAAAAATACAATCAAAATATAATTCAAATACTTATACAAATACATCTAAAACTTGGATGTATTTGCTTTATCCGTTAGAAAATTTAGAACGATCTTGCTTGACACAATCAAAAATGTATTGTAAATCTCTATAAGTAGTGTTCCTTGCTGCTGTCATTTATGTGTATTTTTTTTTTCTATTCTGTCCGACTTTTACTTTATCAATACTTTGTCTTTTTGTGTATCTGTGGAGAACGTTGTTGGTTGCACGTTTGTACAACTTCTTATTTTCTATTTATCTATCTTCTATCCATATAAATAAAAAGAGAAGTCCTGACTGACTGACTGACTCATCAACGCCCAGCCCAAACCCTTGGACCTGGATAGCTGAAATTTTGCACAGAGGTTCCCTATAAAATGTAGACAAGGAATAAAGAAGGATTTCCCAGTAGTACGTTCCCGAGGGATATTTTCCGACATCCACGCGGGCGAAGCCGCGGGCAAAAGCGAGTTTATAATGTGTAATTGTTTGTTCTTACGAATAAATAAAATAAAGGCTCCTCCACAAACAGGCGCACAAAAACACCACGTGTCACGCGACGAGCGGTGCTTTTGTGTCACACGCGCCTGTTTGTAGGAGCCTTAACTGAGTATATCAGTTCTTATTTTAGTTAAGTTAGGTCATAGGTGGGTCATCATGAGTGTTCAATCAAAAAATTGTAGTCGAGAATAGGTAGGTGTAGGTAGGTACAATACTAGACTAGTTTAGAAAACCTAAGTTAGATTTTGCACAAACTGGGAGTTGAACCTTTGACGCGAGTAAATGGTATCGCAACGGGGTTTGGACTCGAGCGTTGGTATGGCCAAACGGAGCATATTCGGGGTGTAAGTGTAAACAGCGGCTTTATTTAAAGGGGTCATTGTACTCATAACTATGAACAACTTTTATTATGGGTCAAAAAAATCAGCTGTTCAGTGCATTCTATGTTCAAAATGTAGATTTTTTTTTCGCGATTTTAGGTTTGGTCCCAAAAATTGTTCATAGAGTACAATGACCCCTTAATATATTGCCACTGTTTACACTTACAGCCTGTAGAGTTTCAAAAATATTTATTTTTATTAAAATTCTATACGCTCTGATAAACCCGTAATCCCCTTATCTCTTCAATAAAATAAAACAGTTTTTTTTCTTAAAAAATTCAAATTTTGAGGAAGCTGATTTATTCGTATCGAGCCAATTTGTGTCAATCATGTTTTGGCCCTCATAATTTACTAAAGAAAATCTTCAATATTTAAAATCATGAAAAAGAATAAGGCAAATTTGTAGTTTTTGTGCCCAAAATTGATTTTGCGTGCAGCCGAAATTCAACATAATATCTTCTTTTGGACCCAAGCAACGCGTTGTATTTTGAAAAAGGGTAGGTCCCTACCCTACCCTTTCCTACCCACCCTAACCCTAGGGCCCTAGGTGGGACCTACTTAGTTTTTTGCACTCTTACATAATTATAGTTAAGTATGGCAGGGCATAACATTTGTTTTATTTCCGCGGAAAAGACACATCATTATTTTACATTTTCTAGCTAAAATTTAATTCATAATTATTTTTATCAAAATCTCTGCAGCCACGTCTACGACCCGCTTATTAAAATAAAATTTAAATAAACTAAAAACACAAATATTATAACATTAAGTACTTAGGTGAAAACTTACCAAATTAAAAATGCGGCAAAATTAAACTATACTAAACACTTATTGTACTTAAATCCGACAACACAATTTAATAATAATCCAAAAAAAAGATTTTAATAATTTATACTTTATGGACTGATAAATTTTTTAAACAATGACTATGTCTAATTTATTTCCGAAAATAATTCGTTACAGATAGATTTGTCTTATGTACGTTGAGTTTGCGCGCCAAAGTTGAACTGACGCATTCAATGGTCGCGCAGAAATCAGAGACGTATGCGCAGGAGATGTATGTAACATGTAGCAATAAGGTATTATTTTGTTTTAGTTAAGTACTTACTGTTACGGAGAATTTTACGTTGTCTACATAATACTTGCATGCATAGTACTGTAGAGGTTTATGTTGTAATCAAACCTTAGCATAGACTATATTACTGGCTGACATTTCAATCATTCAAACATCGAATATATTTACTAAAGGAAAAGTGATGCTCGCTTTTCCTTTAGGATTGACAGTTAAGTAGCTTTTAGCTAATAGGCCATGCTTGTAGGCTATAATCAGGTTCAGGTTGTAGGTATGTACCTAGGTGGTAGGTCTGTAATTTTTATGGTGTGCATAATAAAGAGTATTCTATCCATTCTATCTATGTGTAAATTATAATTTATTGATTCTCGAGGAGGAGCTCGTGGCTGAGTTAATAACAGTCGCGCGGTTCAATCCATCAGGTTAAGCTACGCTTGCCGGGGTTGGTCAGTGATGGGTGACCATCTTTACATACCGAGACTCCTCCGTGCCTCGGAAAGCACGTTAAGCCGTAGGTCCCGGCAGTCATTCTTGGACCTTTGACAGTCGTCACGGGTCGTCAGAAGCCCGAAAGTCTGACAACCAGTCTTACCAAGGGGTATCGTACCCCACTTACTGGGTTGTGGAGGTCAGATAGGCAGTCGCTCCATGTAAAATACCGGTATTCAGCTGCATCCGGTTAGACTGGAAGCCGACCCCAACGTAGTTGGGAAAAAGGCTAGGCAGATTGATTGATACTTTTATATATAAATAGCAGGCTTCCGCCCCATTCTACCTGTGTACGTCTACTTATTCTGTAGTTACGAAATGCCCAGTGTTTACCCGTGGTCCCGGTGGGTCGACCCATTACCGGGTCCATGGGTAATTTTAATTACCCGTGGTCCCATGCCCATGACATTAGGGATTTCTCCCGGACTTCTGACTATATCGATAGAAAATGAAAACCATCAGATACATATATAAGAAAGTTTACTCATTCAAGGCAAATAAAATAATTCCCTTCTTGGGAACAAAAACATACTCCTAATAACAGCTATATTGAAAATGATGAATTCATAACCGATACACTAATGACTTACGACAAACTATCTTAACATTTCTAATGCGTGTCCAACTGATATTTCGCCATTAATTAATTCCATTAGTGTATCGATTATGTGATTAGATTTTTTGATTTTGACGTACCTAATAATGCTGTTATTATGGATTTGCATTTAATCATAAGTAAGTTCTTTAGTTGTAATTATGCTTCTGTGTTTCGTTCTCGAGATTAGATATAAACACTTGTAGTCACACATACAATGTCGCCACTAATGCACTAAGTTCAAAGAGAAAAAAATAAAAATAAAAAAATTATGTGGGTACACTGACACTTCTCTATAGATTTACTGCGTTTAATACCTCATTCACATTCCAGTGCTCCGCCACTTTGTACTTATATTATTGCGTTACAGTTTTTTATCGAAGTTTAGTGTTTTTTGTGTTTATTAACGAAACATGCTGAAGAGGAAACGTGATTACGAGGATTCATTGAGTTATATTAAGAAGAAAATTAAGAAGTTGGAAAGAAAACTGTTAAAAGGACGCCGTAGATCCCCATCATCCTCGGATTCTGAGTGGATGCTACCAAAACCTCAAGGTACCTAATGTTTACGTTTTACTATGGATAATTATTATTTTGTGGATTAACGTTACAACGAACGAGTTGCAACTTATCTTTTTTCAAACTCGGGTATACGATGCAACGTCTTGAGTTCATCTTACCCGGTGTGTCTGTACGTGTGGTTACGTATAAATATTACTACGTTACCTCTTTAGGTACCTAATTATAACCACGTAGCCATTTTATTCATTTACTAAACTCGGGTGCACGATGTAACGCCTATGAGTTCATCTTACCCGCTGTGCTCGTTTAATGTAAGTAAAACATTTGAATTAAATCCGTTATTACCTGTTAAGGTACTTACCCACAGTCATGCATCGATTTACATATTTAGATGTAAATTATATTATGAATAGATAACTTTCGTTACATATTATTAGTGTATTTTATTGCACAATAAATATGGTTACTTTTTATAACGGGAATGGTACAGCAATTTATATTTCGGATTGCAAATATCGCAATTATAATATCGCGGACGAGCCGGTACCATCGACTACCGCATCATGCTTGGAGTCACTGCAGGTGTCAAATGTACCTGAAGTGAGCCCCTCCTCAGCAAACTGTTGAAAGATTTAGAAGAAACCGTATTGGAAATATTGGGGACTGATCCATTAATCACGACATCTTTTGATAAAGATATTCAAAAGGACTTATCGTACCGACAGCCGTACGTTATGACTTTATGAGTTCAAGCCACTTCTGGTCTGACAAAAGAACTGCGGAAGGACCACTTAGAATCTCATTTGCCTCCAGCTAACTGTAAGCTGATAGAAGCAATATCCAGAGATTAAGGCGGCTGTCACTGACGTCATAGTGAAGTGAGTTAAAACTATGCAGGCGAAACAGAAGCAGATAGGCAGCGCTATCGAAAGTTTAAGTGAAGCTATTATTATTTTGTCCGAAGAAACAAAATATCCAGACATATTAAAATTACTTGTAAACGCAGAGCACATCTTGTGCGACTGTCAACATAATGATTCTGTCACCAGGCGTAATTTTATCGTTGCTGTACTGAAAAAACATTTGAAAGATCAGATGCAGCTGACCAAAACTTACTCTTTGGTCAAGAGCTCGCTGACATGTTGAAAACAGCTAAGGCTATAAATAAGTCAGGAGCTGAGCTGGTGTCTGTTCCGCCACCCAAAGTTTTAGCAAACAAGCCAAGGCCTTCACCATCCAACAGGAATTTAAACTGAAGGCTCCAGCCCCGTACCGCAGCCCGATGGGGCCTCGGAGAACGAAGGAGTCTGCACCCTCGACGAGGCACGCGCAGTCATGCAGAGGCTCACGTCCGAGCAACAGCCGCAACCGCTAATAGACACTACGGTAAATTTTGCCGGCAGGCTGTCATTTATTCAATGCTCGTAAATAACATCGGACCAAACCGTGCTGTCTTGGGTAAAAGCGTTATGAAATTCCTTTTGCACAAACTCCATTTTTATTAGATCAGATTAAATGCAACCGTCTAAAAAACATTCTCGTTTAGAAGAATTAGATTTTGACCAGGCTATAGATAATCTATTGGCTATAGGTGCTGTTTCATAATGTGGACCTTGCGACGGCCAATTCATATCAAATATATGATTTGTACCGAAAACCAAACGGCAAAACTATACTAGTTGAATTCTAAATTTAAATAAAAAATTTTGAATGCATTTAATACAAAGCATTATAAATTAGAACCTTGGAACAATAAAGCTTATTTCAAAAGTTTGTTTTATGTCGACAATCGATCTTAAACATTCATATATTTTTTTTTAATTAAAATTCACGTTAATTCTAAAAAGTACAAAAGTAAGAATGATTTAAATGGGAAAATAACCTATTTGAATTTAATGTTCCACCGTTTGGTCTCAATACCGCGCAATACGTTTTCTGTATTTTTTTATTATTTACTAAAATCATGAAACCTGTTGTCAAATTATTAAGATGTACTGATAATTAGTCAACAATATATCTTTGACAATTTATGTCTTGTATCACATTGCTATAGCGATTGTGTTGATAATGTTTTACAAAACATCACAAAGTTTATTTGTTCTTTGGGCTTCATCATAAATTAATGTAAAGGTTATCTGATTCCTAGCAATTTATTTAGATATTTAGGATTTATCATTGTTTCTAAAATCATGGAAATTAGCTTGCAGCAGGCAAGCTGAAAAACGTGAGAAGATAAAGAAGGAATTCTTATAATTTATAAACTACAATAGATGTAAAATCACGGGTTTTGCTCGTTTACTTACCCTGCCATTGAATATGGCTAGATCACGCTAAATGTAGGTAACCTACTAAACAGTTGATGATGACCGTTCATGAGCGTTCTTTCTACTGTAGATTCAGATTTTGATTGGTGGATAAATTCAATCAATAAATCTGTTTGCAAAATTAAATTTGATAATTAAAATTAAAATTTTAGTCTGACGCCTCAACTACGGGATGGTGTCGTTGGTGCGGGGAAAACGGCAAGTGGCAGTTGGAGTCAAAAGGAAAGAAATCAGCATATTAATTATTTAGATGGCTGCTTTCATTGATCTTAAAATTTTTAGCAAAAAGTTATTCTGCTGTCAAAATTATTTTACGAATTGAGAATATGACAGCGATTTCTTACATCGGATGGGAAGTGTGCAGTTTCCCCATTTAACCAAACTTACCAAAAATATTTGGCAATGGTGTGAAAGGTGTGTGAGGTTCGCAACCTTTTCGTTTCTGCTCTTTTTTGTGAATCCCATCAATCGAGAATAGTAACGCCGATGCTGAATCAAGACGAGTTCACCCCGACATTGAATGGATTATCAGACTTTGCCTTTTCAAAAAATAATTAAATCTTTCGGTCAGCATTATGTTAGATACACCAAAGATGCGCTAAATACGTATAAATAATGGCATAAAAATCGTGACACTTATAATATTAACGCTTTTCCAATATGTTGGTCCGAATGGTGTTTTTTACGGTTTTCCTCCATTCGCAATTATTCTCAAAACATTACAGAAAGTTTATTAGTGATTGAGCTAGAGGAACACCTAGTCGTCCCGGCATGGCCGTTACAGCCGCGCAACCGTCAAATACACAAGCGGATTTATCTGGTTACCGGAGTATCGTGAATCGGAAATCTCTACTGAGAAGAAGTAGGTATTCCTTTTGCATCAATTCACATCATGTTTGCGTCGCTCTCAGATAATTCCTTCAAACAATATGTTACTTGTTTAAAA
This sequence comes from Cosmia trapezina, assembly GCA_905163495.3. Classification (NCBI taxonomy): domain Eukaryota; kingdom Metazoa; phylum Arthropoda; class Insecta; order Lepidoptera; family Noctuidae; genus Cosmia; species Cosmia trapezina. The sequence goes on along the minus strand of LR991049.1, from coordinate 3,407,142 downwards.
AAAAAAAAAATGGTCTGTTTGGTACGAAAAACAGCGTTAATATTTATGAGGCCTCCATACCGAAGATTATATATATTTTTTTTTTTTTACTGATTTATTGGAACCTGGTGCGCAATTTGGTACGCTAAACAATTGCAGGTCGGCACTGTCTTTAATTTTAGGTCATCAAATCAGTAAACATGATCGTGTAAAAAGATTATTTAAAGGGCTATAAGACTTCGCCCACCCTTGCCCAGATACGATTCAATGTGGGATACTTCATTAGTTATAGAAACGCTTTCTACTTGGGTATGAACTAAAGATAATTTACCGTGCGATAAAATTACAAGGAAATTGGTAACTTTACTTGCACTTGCACAGCCCACAGGAATCCCTATCAAAAATTAAAGTCGAGAATATTAGTAGGTATAGTACCTAATGAAATATCTATTAAGATCCCTGATTTAATAAAAACACCCTGTGTAAAATCTTAATAGACGATGCTTATACTGCCATAGGTACTTTTGGGAAAGACCCGAAATATGCCCTGCTAAGTTAGTATTAATTGAATTCTTACGAGTAACCGAATCGTTGCGTAATAATCACGCCTTTCTGTTTCTGCTCACAGTATGAGACATGCCAGTACTTCTCGCGCTCATAAAATGGGTGTCATTTTAGATGTAATGGAAAACGGATGGTCTGGCATATACACGACATTTGCCAAGTTGTATAACAGGCCAATATCAACTGATTAGAAATCTATTTGGGAGGAGTGTTTTGATTGATGATAATCCTAGGTAAAGTTACTAAAATTGTGATAAATAATATTTACATGTATTCCTATGTAATCAGCAGTAATTAAAATTATATTTTTTATTGTCAATGAATTCTTTTGGTTCATTCAATAGTTTATTGACTTACCTAACACGTATACATTTCACAAAGAACTCTCAACATCTACAAGTGTTTATATCTAATCTCGAGAACGAAACACAGAAGCATAATTAATGATTAAACGAACTTACCTGTAAGTGAAGTTCTATCATAATTATGTGAGGTGTTTCGTTCGAAGAGATTAGTATCCCGCCCTCCCTAAATTAACCCCCTAAATTGTGAAATGAATATCTTATCTCTGAACTAAATGAGGTATTAAACGCAGTAAATCTATAGAGAAGTGTCAGTGTACCCACATAATTTTTTTATTTTTATTTTTTTCTCTTTGAACTTAGTGCATTAGTGGCGACATTGTATGTGTGACTACAAGTGTTTATATCTAATCTCTTCGAACGAAACACCTCACATAATTATGATAGAACTTCACTTACAGGTAAGTTCGTTTAATCATTAATTAATTTTCTATCGATATAGTCAGAAGTCCGGGAACAATCCCTAATGCCATGGGACAACGGGTAATTAAAATTACCCATGGACCCGGTAGTGGGTCGACCCACCGGGACCATGGAATCCCCCTGTTCAGACCTGCGAGTACCAGGTCTTCACAGTACCTTCTACCTAGGTACCTGTAAAAACTTGTGAGTTGTGAACTTGTGACACTAAACCAAGGGTTGGCAATAGACCGACCGCGGTCCACATCCGGACTGCGAAGGGTCGGAACTTGGACCCCCAAATTATGTTTGGCTCCACATACCTACGTATGTGATTCATCTTTTTCAAAAAACCGGACAAGTGCGTGCCAGACCACCCACAATGAAGGGTTTCGTAGTTGGGATGATATATGCCAAGATCAAACAACATTGTAGTTGAAAAACATGTTCTCCCATACATTCTAACTGTAAATGTAAGTTTGTACTCACAATATTGAGAGATTTACCATGTTATTTTAAGATCACAGATTTCTTATAGGTTTTCCTGTACAGGTAAAGGACTATTTTCTGTATTTTTTTCAAATGGTAAATTTTCGTCTATTTTCTTAAATAACTTTAAAACAATGTATTTTAAAATTATAAAAAAAATATGTAAGTATATCAAATATTACAAAAAATTATTAAAAAAAATATATGTATTAAATTAAAGGAATAGGTAAGGGTCTCCCTTACCTATTCCTTTCATTTGATACGTCACAAGGTATAATTTGAAAAAACTTTTTTTTTTTCTTATTTGCCCCCCAAAATTCATTTATTTACTTTAGCCGTCCGTGTTTGGGTCACAGAAGTTCATATGTGTACCAAATTTCAACTTAATCGGTCCATTAGATTCGGAGCAAACTGGCTGTGACAGACGGCCAGACAGACAGACAGACACACGAGTGATCCTATATGGGTTCCGTTTTTCCTTTTCACGTACGGAACCCTAAAAATGAATATTTTGAAAAACATTTACCGTTCGAGGTTAACTGACGCCCACCTTGAAGACGCTCTTCGCATATACTGTTCCCCACGTGAACATAACTATAAAAAACTGGCTCAAGACCATTGATATAAGTCAATGCTCAAGACCGCAGGTGTCATTTCTCGCATTAACTTTTAAAAATACCTACCTATCCCGTCGTCTGTGTCGCGCGCACGCGCGAATAAAAGGGAATAAAAACCTTTTTACAAAAAAAAAACAACCGACTTCCAAAAAAAACACTACAAAGAGAAAAATAACTTTAATTTTGGAAGTCGGTGTCTTTGGATCTGTATTTTAGTTAAAAGCAATAATTTGTAAAGGTGATGAGCAGTTGACATTGGGTTATTGCAAAAATTACAAACTGACCCACTAAAAAGTGAAAAATAAAAACTTTTTTACAAAAAAAAACAACCGACTTCCAAAACAAACACTACAAAGTGAAAAATAACTTTAATTTTGGAAGTCGGTGTCTTTGGATCTGTATTTTAGTTTTTTGCCACCGACTTCCAAAATTAAAGTTATTTTTCACTTTGTAGTATTTTGTTTTGGAAGTCGGTTGTTTTTTTTGTAAAAAAAGTTTTTATTTTTCACTTTTTTTTTAGTGGGTCAGTTTGTAATTTTTGCAATAGCCCAATGTCAACTGCTCATCACCTTTTACAAATTATTGCTTTTCCTGATGCAGGGACGTTAATTGTCGAAGAATTATCCTAGTAAGAACCAGGAGAACTGGAGCTCCATGGTGAAGTCATCATCACCATTATTACCTATGCATTTTGACGAGCATAAATTACTTAGCAACCATATTAAAGTAATCGAATCGCAATTCGTGCAATACTTGTAAATACTTATTAGGTATAATTGAGTAGTTCCGATGGCCATCAGTGGTCTTCATCATCAGTTCCACTTCACCAAATGATATCGCCTCTGTCTGTAAGAGCCTTTAGGTACTATAAAAAAAATACCCAAAATCGTTATAGGTGTGCCTATAAGAGGGTATCCCTCAATTTCCTTGGGATCCCCTCATCAGATTCTGACTTGGTGACAATGGGACCACTTCCCTTTCAAACAAAAAAAGAATTTTGCGAATCCGTCTATAATGACGAAGTTATGATCGAATATATAACATAAAAAAAATAAATAAATAGACATCCTAATTGATATCCTCCTCTTTTTTTCAGAAGTCAGTTAAAAAGGAAAGGAAGGCGAAAGGAAAATTGCCAACTTTTACAGAAACTTTTCCTTTGGTGAACGGTAATAATAATTTAAAAAAAATGCTTATAAAATTCTCATGGCAGACCACTTCATGATAAACACAATTAAGATTTTTTAAGAGATTTTTTTTTGATAAGAAACACAATTTTAAAAAAATATAAGTAAGTAAGTACCTAATAAAATAAGATCAAACAAAAAAATACAATAAAAACTTTTTTACAAAAAAAAAAACAACCGCTTTCCAAAAAAAAATCTATTGTTCTCCAAACAATTTATCTCCATAGTCCATTGTTTCCCAAGAGCTCCATAATTTTATTAGATAAGTAAGTACTAAAATTGTTCCCAGGCTCCAACCCAAATTGCGTAAAGTCAACAAAAAAATAAGAGCGATAAATAGTTTCAGTAGATAGGCAGTTCAAACAAATCAATCTTATGCTAAGTACGTACCTAATGGAAAAAGAACCAATCTTACAATGCATTCTGCCATCATCAAAAATTTACTATATGTCAATTAATAATCAAAATCTTGCAAGGGCGCAAGGTCGACTTTCCTATTTTGCTATTGTAGATGGACAGCACGGTAGGGCGCGGTGGTGGGGACGGGAAGTTCGACATGGTCGCATACTCCAGTAATTTCTTTGTTGAATCATTGATAAAAAAGAAGGGTCATCTGTGACCCAAGCCCGGCGCAAACCAAACGTATCTCACTTTTTTTGTTATTTTATGTATTTAAATATATAAGTAGATTTTTTTTTCGATTTTAGTGGCTAACATATTTAAATTGCCTTCGTAAGGCAAAATATTATTTTTTAACTAAAACCGCTTACTTTTTACTAAAAAAGGGTAAGTGCCTTCTTTGGGACGCAACGTGTGTTAGCACGTTCGCCGCCAGCCATCTCCCTCGCACTGTCGGGTCACCCGGTGCCGCGGCTGAATCAGCCGCTCTCAAAAAGCGAGCCAAATATGCGGCCTTAGAGCCAAAATACTATTTTGTCCCACTGGCAGTGGAAACCACTGGTTGCTGGGGGTCCGACGCTATCAAATTTGTGGCGGAGATCGGCCGTCGACTTAGAGAGAGGGGCGGTGACCCACGCTCTAGTTCTTTCCTGGTGCAGAGGCTAGCCCTGGCAATTCAGCGCGGAAACGCTGCAAGTGTCATGGGCTCCTTTGCGCCGGGAACGTCTAGGGACTTTTATTGACGTAAAGTTTTTTGTAAACTTTTTGAATGTTTTAATTTTAATTTTACTGTGTGTGTGATTTATATTTTATTATTGATATTGGCAATTGATTGATATAATTATAGTAATTTTATTGTTTAAACCGCTTATAATCTTTTTCAAAAATGTAAAATCAATTGAGACTAGTTATTACCTACCAATAACTACAGAATTCAATATAAGTAGCTACATTATACCTATAGCTAAGTTTTGGTTACAATAACAATGGAAAAAACCATTGTAGCGAGATATGGTCGTAAAATGATCGGGGATTCGACTTATCTCGCTAGTGTGACACACAAAAGAACTCGCACATGCTAGCTCACTCCTGCACTCCCTAAAAGAGCGAGATGTCTACATTTGGGTTTTTTACCAGCACTATAGATAAATCGCGTACGTTATAGTACAACCCAGAGATTGAGAGCCGAAACACTATTCTGGAGTACTATTGTACATGTAATCATGGAAGAGGAACATAATAGCTCATGCCATGCTCATGCTCATCTCATGTCGTAAGTGTGGTTTATTACTTAGGGTGGGCTAGACATCGAGATGACTTCCAGCATCCCGCACTGGGTATGGACACTATACTTATAGTAATCACGATTTGATTTAAATATGTTAGTATTTATGATTTACAGATTTATGTACAATCGCGTTACTTCCCGGTGATACACTTTTAAAACAAAATGCTTTGAACGACTCTACGCTGCATAATTGCGCGTGTGTGCGTGTGGCTCTGCCCACATTTAGAGCAGGAAAAATTATGCTATTTCAATCAGAACATAGAGCAGTAAAAAAACTTCCAAATTCAAAAATAATATAAGTTGCTTCCTTTTTTACATGTATTCCCAAGTATAAACACATAGAAATATACTTATTTACTTTTCAATTGCACTGCACAAGTAAAAGGTCCCTCTCATGCCGATTAAACACAAAAAATGTCAATATATAAACATTTTGTGTATTTATACACATTACCTACTCACATACTAAGATACAGAGAAACACAAAAAGATGTGAGGCACTCAAAACAGCATGAATTATAAAAAATATTAATATTAAGATATATTTTCTTGAGAACACTACGCGTGCACACTGATTCTCAAGCAGAAATAGAAATTAACTCTTAAGGCGGTGAGAGCCGTAAAAACGTCGTTTTGTTTAGTGTTTTATTCGTAGATAACACGGATTTAAATTTTGAAAAAAATATATTACTTAGTTCAGACTTCCATCTACAAATTTCGGCCGTCCGATACACGATTACTTGCACTTTACTGCATCCAATTAAATCGCAAAGACAAGTCTAAATTATGATCTATATCTTATTTCATTTGATTTATATTAGGCTTTGAACAATAAAACTTATGCCATAATAAAGGTCGTAAAAAATGTAATTTATAACGGCTATCATAATTTGAAATATCAAAATATTTATATCACTAATTCCAATGTCAAGTGTTTTGCGCTCGCTCCGTGTCGTTTAGTCCCGAGCGGAACGTGATGGAGGTCGGACGTGTGCCAATTTTTCGAACCCGCCACCCCCGCTAACTTCTGTCACCGGCTGCGACCGGCACAAATTAACATGTGTTGAAAACAGTTGAATTTGAACGCTATGCCTATGTAAATAAAGACGTCACGCGCGCAAAAGCTTTATTGGTATTTATTTTTATCACGGCCTATGTTTACCAATCGCATCAAGTGTGTAAAACAGTTGAATTTGAACCCTACACTGGAGCTTATAAAGCCGCCTGACGCGCAAATTTTTGGTTCACTATTTTCAAATCTCAAATAGGTAGGTGCCACAGAATAAAGTTAGTACGGGTGGTTTTATAATGAATATCGGATAGGAAATGAGATTTCTTCATAACATCACGCCTGAATTCTTTCAAAGGGTTGGGCAGGGATGTTCAGAAAATAAGTAGGCCCTCAAATGTATTTTTCTGTATACCTACATAAATAAGATTTTTTTTTTAAATTAAGTTTTTTTTCTAATTAGGTATCTTCTTATTTTTTTTTTGTATTTGAGGACGCTGAAAACGATAGTGGGGTCAAAATGAAAATCCAAGATGGCGGCTGCGAAAATTTTCAAATTTTTCGTCATGGGTGTCGTTTTCGTGATATTTTAGGTCGCTGAAAACGATAGTGGGGTCAAAATGAAAATCCAAGATGGCGGCTGCGAAAATTTCCTAATTTTTCGTCATGGGTGTCATTTTCGTGATATTTGAGGTCGCTGAAAACGATAGTGGGGTCAAAATGAAAATCCAAGATGGCGGCTGCGAAAATTTCCTAACTTTTCGTCATGGGTGTCATTTTCGTGATATTTTAGGTCGCTGAAAACGATAGTGGGGTCAAAATGAAAATCCAAAATGGCGGCTGCGAAAATTTCCTAATTTTCGGTCATGGATATCATTTTCGTGATATTTGAGGTCGCTGAAAACGATAGTGGGGTCAAAATGAAAATCCAAGATGGCGGCTGCGAAAATTTCCAAATTTTTCGACATGGGTGTCATTTTCGTGATATTTGAGGTCGCTGAAAACGATAGTGGGGTCGAAATGAAAATCCAAGATGGCGGCTGCGAAAATTTCCAAATTTTTCGTCATGGGTGTCATTTTCGTGATATTTTAGGTCGCTGAAAACGATAGTGGGGTCAAAATCAAAATCCAAGATGGCGGCTGCAAAAATTTCCTAATTTTTCGTCATGGGTGTCGTTTTCGTGATATTTTAGGTCGCTGAAAACGATAGTGGGGTCAAAATGAAAATCCAAGATGGCGGCTGCAAAAATTTCCTAATTTTTCGTCATGGGTGTCGTTTTCGTGATATTTTAGGTCGCTGAAAACGATAGTGGGGTCAAAATGAAAATCCAAGATGGCGGCTGCGAAAATTTCCTAATTTTCGGTCATGGATGTCATTTTCGTGATATTTTAGGTCGCTGAAAACGATAGTGAGGTCAAAATGAAAATCCAAGATGGCGGCTGCGAATATCCTAATTTTTCGTCATGGGTGTCATTTTCGTGATATTTTAGGTCGCTGAAAACGATAGTGGGGTCAAAATGAAAATCCAAGATGGCGGCTGCGAAAATTATCAAATTTTTCGACACAGGTGTCATTTTTGTGATATTTGAGGTCGGTGAAACCGATAGTGGGGTCAAAATGAAAATCCAAGATGGCGGCTGCGAAAATTTCCTAATTTTTCGTCATGGGTGTCATTTTCGTGATATTTTAGGTCGCTGAAAACGATAGTGGGGTCAAAATGAAAATCCAAGATGGCGGCTGCGACAATTTCCTAATTTTTCGTCATGGGTGTCATTTTCGTGATATTTTAGGTCGCTGAAAACGATAGTGGGGTCAAAATGAAAATCCAAGATGGCGGCTGCGAAAATTTCCTAATTTTTCGTCATGGGTGTCATTTTCGTGATATTTTAGGTCGCTGAAAACGATAGTGGGGTCAAAATGAAAATCCAAGATGGCGGCTGCAAAAATTTCCTAATTTTTCGTCATGGGTGTCGTTTTCGTGATATTTTAGGTCGCTGAAAACGATAGTGGGGTCAAAATGAAAATCCAAGATGGCGGCTGCGAAAATTTCCTAATTTTCGGTCATGGATGTCATTTTCGTGATATTTTAGGTCGCTGAAAACGATAGTGAGGTCAAAATGAAAATCCAAGATGGCGGCTGCGAATATCCTAATTTTTCGTCATGGGTGTCATTTTCGTGATATTTTAGGTCGCTGAAAACGATAGTGGGGTCAAAATGAAAATCCAAGATGGCGGCTGCGAAAATTATCAAATTTTTCGACACAGGTGTCATTTTCGTGATATTTGAGGTCGCTGAAACCGATAGTGGGGTCAAAATGAAAATCCAAGATAGCGGCTGCGAAAATTTCCTAATTTTTCGTCATGGATGTCATTTTCGTGATATTTTAGGTCGCTGAAAACGATAGCAGGGTCAAAATGAAAATCCAAGATGGCGGCTGTGAAAATTTCCAAATTTTTCGTCATGGGTGTCATTTTCGTGATATTTTAGGTCGCTGAAAACGATAGTGGGGTCAAAATGAAAATCCAAGATGGCGGCTGCGAAAATTTCCTAATTTTTCGTCATGGGTGTCATTTTCGTGATATTTTAGGTCGCTGAAAACGATAGTGGGGTCAAAATGAAAATCCAAGATGGCGGCTGCAAAAATTTCCTAATTTTTCGTCATGGGTGTCGTTTTCGTGATATTTTAGGTCGCTGAAAACGATAGTGGGGTCAAAATGAAAATCCAAGATGGCGGCTGCGAAAATTTTCAAATTTTTCGTCATGGGTGTCGTTTTCGTGATATTTTAGGTCGCTGAAAACGATAGTGGGGTCAAAATGAAAATCCAAGATGGCGGCTGCGAAAATTTCCTAATTTTTCGTAATGGGTGTCGTTTTCGTGATATTTTAGGTCGCTGAAAACGATAGTGGGGTCAAAATGAAAATCCAAGATGGCGGCTGCGAAAATTTTCAAATTTTTCGTCATGGGTGTCGTTTTCGTGATATTTTAGGTCGCTGAAAACGATAGTGGGGTCAAAATGAAAATCCAAGATGGCGGCTGCGAAAATTTCCTAATTTTTCGTCATGGGTGTCATTTTCGTGATATTTGAGGTCGCTGAAAACGATAAAAAATCAATCTGCCTAGCCTTTTCCCAACTATGTTGGGGTCGGCTTCCAGTCTAACCGGATGCAGCTGAATACCAGTATTTTACATGGAGCGACTGCCTATCTGACCTCCACAACCCAGTAACTGGGTAATACGATACCTCTTGGTAAGACTGGTTGTCAGATTTTCGGGCTTCTGACGACCCGTAACGACTGTCAAAGATCCACGAATGACAGCCGGGACCAACGGCTTAACGTGCTTTCCGAGGCACGGAGGAGTCTCGGTATGTAAAGATGGTCACCCATCCACTGACCAACCCCGGAAAGCGTAGCTTAACCTGATGGATCGACCCGTGCGGCTGTTATTACTTAGCCACGAGCACCTCTCGAGGTCGCTGAAAACGATAGTGGGGTCAAAATGAAAATCCAAGATGGCGGCTGCGAAAATTTTCAAATTTTTCGTCATGGGTGTCGTTTTCGTGATATTTGAGGTCGCTGAAAACGATAGTGGGGTCGAAATGAAAATCCAAGATGGCGGCTGCGAAAATTTCCTAATTTTTCGTCATGGGTGTCATTTTCGTGATATTTTAGGTCGCTGAAAACGATAGTGGGGTCAAAATGAAAATCCAAGATGGCGGCTGCGAAAATTTCCAAATTTTTCGACATGGGTGTCATTTTCGTGATATTTGAGGTCGCTGAAAACGATAGTGGGGTCGAAATGAAAATCCAAGATGGCGGCTGCGAAAATTTCCTAATTTTTCGTCATGGGTGTCATTTTCGTGATATTTTAGGTCGCTGAAAACGATAGTGGGGTCAAAATGAAAATCCAAGATGGCGGCTGCAAAAATTTCCTAATTTTTCGTCATGGGTGTCGTTTTCGTGATATTTTAGGTCGCTGAAAACGATAGTGGGGTCAAAATGAAAATCCAAGATGGCGGCTGCGAAAATTTCCTAATTTTCGGTCATGGATGTCATTTTCGTGATATTTTAGGTCGCTGAAAACGATAGTGAGGTCAAAATGAAAATCCAAGATGGCGGCTGCGAATATCCTAATTTTTCGTCATGGGTGTCATTTTCGTGATATTTTAGGTCGCTGAAAACGATAGTGGGGTCAAAATGAAAATCCAAGATGGCGGCTGCGAAAATTATCAAATTTTTCGACACAGGTGTCATTTTCGTGATATTTGAGGTCGCTGAAACCGATAGTGGGGTCAAAATGAAAATCCAAGATGGCGGCTGCGAAAATTTCCTAATTTTTCGTCATGGATGTCATTTTCGTGATATTTGAGGTCGCTGAAAACGATAGCAGGGTCAAAATGAAAATCCAAGATGGCGGCTGTGAAAATTTCCAAATTTTTCGTCATGGGTGTCATTTTCGTGATATTTTAGGTCGCTGAAAACGATAGTGGGGTCAAAATGAAAATCCAAGATGGCGGCTGCGAAAATTTCCTAATTTTTCGTCATGGGTGTCATTTTCGTGATATTTTAGGTCGCTGAAAACGATAGTGGGGTCAAAATGAAAATCCAAGATGGCGGCTGCAAAAATTTCCTAATTTTTCGTCATGGGTGTCGTTTTCGTGATATTTTAGGTCGCTGAAAACGATAGTGGGGTCAAAATGAAAATCCAAGATGGCGGCTGCGAAAATTTCCTAATTTTCGGTCATGGATGTCATTTTCGTGATATTTTAGGTCGCTGAAAACGATAGTGAGGTCAAAATGAAAATCCAAGATGGCGGCTGCGAAAATTCCCTAACTGTTCGTCATGGGTGTCATTTTCGTGATATTTTAGGTCGCTGAAAACGATAGTGGGGTTAAAATGAAAATCCAAGATGGCGGCTGCGAAAATTATCAAATTTTTCGACACAGGTGTCATTTTCGTGATATTTGAGGTCGCTGAAACCGATAGTGGGGTCAAAATGAAAATCCAAGATGGCGGCTGCGAAAATTTCCTAATTTTTCGTCATGGATGTCATTTTCGTGATATTTGAGGTCGCTGAAAACGATAGCGGGGTCAAAATGAAAATCCAAGATGGCGGCTGTGAAAATTTCCAAATTTTTCGTCATGGGTGTCATTTTCGTGATATTTTAGGTCGCAGAAAACGATTGTGGGGTCAAAATGAAAATCCAAGATGGCGGCTGCGAAAATTTCCTAATTTTTCGTCATGGGTGTCATTTTCGTGATATTTTAGGTCGCTGAAAACGATAGTGGGGTCAAAATGAAAATCCAAGATGGCGGCTGCGAAAATTCCCTAACTGTTCGTCATGGGTGTCATTTTCGTGATAATTTAGGTCGCTGAAAACGATAGCGGGGTCAAAATGAAAATCCAAGATAGCGGCTACGAAAATTTCCTAACTTTTCATCATGGGTGTCATTTTCGTGATATTTTAGATCGCTGAAAACGATAGTCATTCATTTTGACCCCACTTTCGTTTGCAGCGACCTCAAATATCACGAAAATGACACCCATGTCGAAAAATTTGAAAATTTTCGCAGCCGCCATCTTGGATTTTCATTTTGACCCCACTATCGTTTTCAGCGACCTCAAATATCACGAAAATGACACCCATGACGAAAAATTACGAAATTTTCGCAGCCGCCATCTTGGATTTTCATTTTGACCCCACTATCGCTTTCAGTGACCTAAAATATCACGAAAATGACACCCATGACGAAAAATTAGGAAATTTTCGCAGCCGCCATCTTGGATTCTCATTTTGACCCCACTATCGTTTTCAGCGACCTCAAATATCACGAAAATGATACCCATGACCGAAAATTAGGAAATTTTCGCAGCCGCCATCTTGGATTTTCATATTGGCCCCACTATCGTTTTCAGCGACCTCAAATATCACGAAAATGACACCCATGTTGAAAAATTTAAAAATTTTCGCAGCCGCCATCTTGGATTTTCATTTTGACCCCACTATCGTTTTCAGCGACCTCAAATATCACGAAAATGACACCCATGACGAAAAATTAGAAAATTTTCGCAGCCGCCATCTTGGATTTTCATTTTGACCCCATTATCGTTTTCAGCGACCTCAAATATCACGAAATTGACGCCCATGTCGAAAAATTCGAAAATTTTTGCAGCCGCCATCTTGGATTTTCATTTTGACCGTAATCACATCCTCTCAAGAAAAAAAAAACTAGAGCGTAAGAAGTTATGCCCCTCCGTTTTTTTTTTGTGTTGACATAACGAATAAAATAAAAAAAGAACTTTCCAAATCGGCTTCTAAATGACGGAGTACTGCAGTAACAAACATAAAAAAAAAAAAAAATACAACTGAATTGATATTCTCCTCCGTTTTTGAAGTCGTTTAAAAATAACACATCATTGTTACGTTTAAAAATTAGCTGGACATCACTCACAATGCAGTCATTGGTGTCGTGGGCAATACTAGTTTCTGTCATTCCCGACGACACCACCAGTGGTGTCGTGGGGAATGAACGGTCATTTCGTGGTATTTAAGTTCGCTGAAAACGATAAAGGTCTCAATCTAATTTCGACCTTATTGACATTTTATAAACCCTTTGTTTTTTGGTCCAGAATACTCGGTAAATGATCTGGAAGCTGAATTTAACAAAAAAACATGAATGTCAATAAGGTCTAAATTCGCTTGACACCTCAGAAAGTGTCTAGATTATTATGCACATCATTTTTAGGGTGTCAAGCTAATTTCGACCTTATTGATATTTTACAAACCCTTTGTTTTTTTGGCCCAAGATACTTGGTAAATGATCTGGAAGCTGAATTTAACAAAAAAACATGAATGTCAATAAGGTCTAAATTCGCTTGACACCTCAGAAAGTGTCTAGATTATTATGCACATCATTTCTAGGGTGTCAAGCTAATTTCGACCTTATAGACATTTTACAAACCATTTGTTTTTTTGGTCCAAGATACTTGGTAAATGGTCTGGAAGCTAAATTTAACAAAAAAACATGAATGTCAATAAGGTCTAAATTGTTATGTAACACATCATTGTTATGTAGCTGGACATCACTAACAGCACAATACAGTCGGTGGTGTCGCATGGCGTGGGGAATAGTAGTTTCTGTCATTCCCCACGATACCACACCAGTGGTATCGTTTTCAGTGGTGTCGCTGTCGTGGGGAATGAACGTAAAGTAAAATGGTGCGCGGCGCGTAGTTTTGAATCGTACGGGTAAAGGTCTTCGTGTCAGTCAGATTTTAAATCCACCTTATTAACGAAAATAAATATGTATAAGTAGTTATTTTTATTTATTTTAACTGTTCAAGTTTACAATGCATACCTAATCTGTCTAAAACTTTAAAAAATACTTACTAGAAAAATAAAACAAAATAAACTTGTATACTAATCAGTTCAAGTTTATCTACTGCATTGCTCTATTCTGTGACGCAACATAGTACCTACTCGAGTTCATGAACTCATGAGCGGTGCGCTTGGCGCGCGTTTCCCGCGCATCGTAATTTATTACGTATCGCTACTCCTTGCGGGGGCTGCGGTAAGCATTTAATACCTACGGCGCTTGCTTTCACCCCGCCTTAATAGCTTACCAAGATTTCAACTAACGTGCATTATGTTTTACGTAAAAACCAGTCTCAAAGGGGCGGGGCGCGGTCTGCGTACGGACGCCACCTGCGCTGGACATGCAAGCGATTTTAACCTTATGGGTGGTCGATACTGTACTTACATGATTATATAGTTTAAATATTATATAATTTCAACATCATGGACTCATGGACATGGGCCATCGTCAAGTTGTACCATCACTTTTCGACCTTATTACTGTAGGAATAAGGTTTATTATAATTTCATTGAAAATAAAAATATCTAAAGAAAAAGCCTTTGTTTAATTTCCTGAAAAACATTATGTTTTGTCTTACACAGGCAATTTAACTAATCTAACTTACTAAAAAACCCAAATATATAACTATATAATATAATATAATATAATATATGTAATATAATATAATACTCGCCTTTTTAGGGAGAGCAGGAGTGATATAGCATGTGCGAGTTCTTTTGTATCTCACACTAACGAGATAAGCCGAAATGCTGATCATTTTACGACCATTATCTCGCTACAATGGTACCTAACTTGGTTTTTTCCATTGTAATTGTCTTTACTGAAACATAGCTATATAATGTAAAGCTTCTTATTTTGAATTCTGTCGTTATTGATAGGTTTGATAAAAATAATATTTTGCCTTGTGAAGGCAATTTAAATAGATTAGGCACTGAAATAGAAAAAAGAAATACCTGATAATTGATGTACTTAAAATACTGAAAAAACTAAAATATGTTCCGTTTGCGCCGGGCCTGGGTAAATTTTGTATGGATCGTGACCCTTCTTTCATTGTAAACATCTATAGACGTATAAAATTATATACGTCTATGATTGTAAACATACCTATAATTTTTGTGCAATTTGTACTTTATAATTTTTGGAGCTCATGGGAAAGATTTTATTTATTATTATTATTATACTAGCTTTTGCCCGCGTCCTGCCCCGCGCATGTATTATGCATATAAACCTTCCTCTTGAATCACTCTATCTATTAAAAAAACCGCATCAAAATCCGTTGCGTAGTTTTAAAGATCTATGCACACATAGGGACAGACAGACAGCGGGATACTTATTGCTTTTTGGAGCGCCTGGGAATAAGCCATTTTTCACTTTGTAGTGTTTTTTTTTGGAAGTCGGTTGTTTTTTATTGGTAGAAAATATTTTATTTTTCACCTTTTAGTTGTGGTAGGTACTACCCCACACAAATTCGAATGCAAAAGAAATTAGAACATCATCCACATAAAAAGTGCGAAAAAAATACGTATTATTGAAGCTATCTCAAAAACTACCCAAGCAAATATGGAACCAACTTCAAGGTATACTCCCTCCCGAATAAAAGAAGAAATACTGAAAGGTGGTCTTAGACCACGCACTAAGACCACCTTTCAGACCACGCACTTTCGTATTTTTTTCCCACTTTTTATGTGGATTGATTGATTTTTAGAGCATTTTCTTAATAACTCAATATGTGAACATTTTAGATTATGTTTAAGTAGTGTAAGAGCCTTTTTTTGTGGATGGTAAATCAAATTACTTCTCCTGCTGTGGGTGGAGCGGAAGGGCGTGTCAGACTTTTGCTGACTAAAATCCACCCGTGTTCCTTCAGTTGCCTATGCCAGGGCCACGGTATCTTTTTAAACAACCCGCGACCCCAGCGGCACTTTTTCACCACCAACGATTAAGTTCCTCGGACATCGTCAAATAGGCCCTTAACGCCTATTTCACGATGTAGCCACTGCTCACCGAATAAATTAAAAAATGTAACAAAATTTGTATGAAATTATCTGCCAAGTAAGATAATAGGAACTTAATTGTAAGTGGTGAAACAGGCCCTTTGTTGTAAAGTTACTTAACTACCTGCCTAACGCGGATGAAAAACAAAGAATCACGCAAAAACTTTAAAGCGTATTTTTATAATACCTCCACCATTTTAAAGATAATTTTTAATTATTTACGTGTGTTCCTTTTGTTTTCAGTGTATTGAAATAATAATGCGTCTAATTTGGTGCAGTACACCTTGATGGGCGAGTCCTATTACTGGCTGGACGTACGACGCGTTGCGTGCGCTCAGCACAGAACACGCAAGCTATATACCACTCAAGTCCGCACGCACTTATCTGCATCTTGATGAATACTGATTTCTCGGTAGCTTGAGCACAGAGTCGCAGTTGGATGGCAAGCGAGATACGTAAAGTTAATTACGTACCCAAATATATTAATTACACGATTTGTAAATTATTCATAAGTTAAGCAATTTATGTGCGAAATAACAATAGTTTTGAGCAAACTTCAGAAACTATTTCACACATTAATTGTAATTTATTTTCACAACAGAATGTTATATTTAAGGATTATTCTTATGTAGAAGGAATTTCATGAGTTCTTTCACCCCCCCTATTTTAGGGTTCCGTACCTCAAAAGGAACAAACGGAACCCTTATAGGATCACTTCGTTGTCCGTCTGTCTGTCTGACAGTCTGTCTTGCAAGACCCTTTTTCTCAGGAACGCGTGGAGGTATCAAGTTGAAATTAATATCAAATACCTAGTCCCTACCCGTACCATGGTCCCTTGGTGTTCTAAAAAAATCATGCTTCTAAGTCAACGCAATAAAAAGATACGGCCAATTATGCGATATATTTTGATACTCGCAAGTAAATCAAAACCTATAGGGTACTTCCCGTTGTCCTAGATTCCTAGAAACATGAAATTTGGCAAGAAACAAGGTCTCACAGCACAATTAAAGGAAAAAGTCCGAAAATTGTTAATTTATAATTTTACCACCTAAAAAAAATTTTTTGGGACAATGCTAAGTCGACGACGTTCGCACGGACGTAAAAATATCGCGGCGATTTTTTTGCGCGCACTGGATTTTCAACGCTCTGCTTAGCGCCGAGAGTTGAAAATCCAACAGTGTGTTTTTGGGATGCACTCTGTTCTGTTGTTTTTAGGTTGGATTCTCAACGCTCGGCTCACACCGAGAGTTAGTTGAAAATCCAACAGTGTGTTTTTTCGACGCGCTGGGATGCACTCTGTTGTTGTTAGGTTGGATTCTCGAAGCTCGGCTCAACAGCGAGAGTTGAAAATCCAGTGCGCGATAAAATCCCGCCGCGATTTTATTACGCTCGTCGGAACGCCGACTAAGGGTCTTGTTAACTACGGAACCCTAAAAAGACTAACAAGACTTAATTGAATAAAAAAAAACCTGTTGACAGCATGCGAAGTTTATAAAAAAATACGATCACTTGTTGTTCGGTGTTGACACCGAGAGTTGAAAATCCAACAGTGTGTTTTTTCAACGCGCTGGGATGCACTCTGTTGTTGTTAGGTTGGATTCTCGAAGCTCGGCTCAACACCGAGAGTTGAAAATCCAACAGTGTGTTTTTTCGACGCGCTGGGATGCACTCTGTTGTTGTTAGGTTGGATTCTCGAAGCTCGGCTCAACACCGAGAGTTGAAAATCCAACAGTGTGTTTTTTTGACGCGCTGGGATGCACTCTGTTTTTGTTAGGTTGGATTCTCGAAGCTCGCCTACGAGTGTCGCCGTCGTAGGCGATCGATCTTGAGGTCGTAACAGCTACAGTGGGTACACTGGTTTTAGTCCCATCAAACGGATCAGAGGAACTGAGCACGAGGACCTGTTTTTTTTTACTCTTTTGTCCCATTGGAGGCTTTCCACTTCCCCTGTGTGTTGCCTTTTCCTGCTGATCTCCCACATATGGTGTAATTTAAATAACGCACAACCTGTTCAGAGTTCATACTATGGGACCAAATCTGAAATCGCGAAAAAAAAATCTGCTGTTCCCTAAACTTCGTACCGGCACTGCGCGAGATGGAAGATTTCAGAAACTACGTGTATCGGAGCGGAGTTTTAATCATTTTCTATTTAGGGAGGGTTGATGGGTTTTTTTGCAATTTACAGGTCAGTGTCAGCCAGGTTGTATCTTGATCAAAATATGATTCGCAATAAGAATCATCAACACATCTCTCTAAGTTAGATTTGCCGTGGTTTGGTCTGATTTCGGAAATCAGACCAAACCACGACCACAACCATTATTAACTATCTAAGATGTGGTTAGAATTATGTACCTACTTAAATACATAATATATTTCTTACTAGCTTTTGCCCGCGGCTTCGCCCGCGTGGATGTCGGAAATATCCCACGGGAACGTCCTACCGGGAATTCCTTCCTTACTCCTTGTCTACATTATAAAGGGAACCTCTGTACAAAATTTCAGCTTTCTAGGTCCAAGAGTTTGGGCTGGGCGTTGATGAGTCAGTCAATCAGAGTCAGTCAGTCAGTCAGGACTTCTCTTTTTATTAATATATAATATCACACTAATATTATAAAGGCGAAAGTTTGTGAGTGTGTGTGTGTGCGTGTATGTTTGTTACTTCTTCACGCTCAAACAGCTGGACCAATTTGGATGAAATTTGGTATGTAGACAGCTTAAACCCTGGATTAACACATAGGCTACTTTTTATCCCGGACTACGCGGGTGAAACCGCGGGGCGCAGCTAGTATACCTATATATGTAAGATTGTCGCGAATCATATTTTGATCAAGATTCAATCTGACACTGCTCTCAAGAAAATTTGAATTTCGCGGGCTGCATTAGCGGATCCACCTTATGTAGGTATTCCTCTCAAATGTCGATTGGCCTCCTAGAGGCAACAATATAAAAACCAACGAATTAAGAATGATATAAAAACTGTGTTTCTTTCTAGCATGACAGTTGAAGGTTTATCCACAGATAAGTTACAACAATAAATAAGGTGACGCTAATACACACAACCAAACCGGATATAGCTGAAGAAGGCTAGCAATATTATTCGCAAAATATATGCTCTTTACGCAGAACTAAATGAGCAATAGGTAAATATAACAACTTGTAATGTTTGTTGTAAGCGACGCAGCTCACATAGGTACTTTTTGTGAAAAACTTTTTAAAAATACTTTTGGTTTTCTTTGTAGCCGTCAAATTGGTGTGCACTTTTTTTTGTTGTTCTGTCATCGTCGTCGATATAAAACCATTGTATTTTCCTTGTATTTTCTCTGTTATTTTTTTTCTAATTAAATTTCTGATCGTTTATTTACATCTCCGCTATTTTCTTGTACATTGATCCCGGGGACCATTACAGTTGGTCATTCAAGCCGGATAATGTTCCATACTCCACCAAAAATGATCACTAGAGGTGCTTCAAAGAAGCTAGCGGAACAACAGGCGAAGTCTTCGGCCCAAGAGATTCCACCGTCACTACTAGCGAGCGAGGAACAAGTAAGTGTGAAAGACTTACAGCGTCAAAGTGACAAAACCCTCGTCGAAAGTGTACTGGAAAAGGAACCACAGCCGCTATCCGCTGTGGATATGTTGCCGTCTACAACGTATCAAGTCTGCACACCAAAGTCGAAGAGGTCTTCATCTTCCTCTGTGCTTGCACGCAAAAAAAGACTAGAGTTAAAGGCTGCAGAGGCGCGGGCGAGGATAGAGTTAGACTTAATAAATAAACGATTAGAGGCAAGCTTAGCAGAGATCGACGACGAATGTAGTATACCGTCAGATCACACTAACAAGGATGTAGAAGAGTGGCTAGAGCGCAGCAACCGAGAACTGGAGGTACAGCCCGTCCACGATAATGGTCATACATCGGACGTGGCTTGCCCGCCGACCACACAGAATGTTGGCACTGATGGAACAGTTCATCTGCTGGCCAGCGCGCTAAAGGATCTTGCAGCCGCTTCTACCAACAACGGACTTAACGGAAACCTGTTAAGTAGAATTTGCACACCAAGAGAATTACCATTCTTTTCTGGTGACCCCATGGAGTGGCTTCACTTTAGACAGGCGTATGAAGAATCGTCTAAAGTATGTAATTTCAATGATAACGAAAATTTGTGGCGCCTTAGGAAATGTCTGAAAGGATCAGCTCGCGAAGCTGTCTCAGCCTTGTTGATAAGTGCAACCTCGCCTGATACAGTAATGTCCACACTCGAGCTACAGTTTGGGAATCCTGACATCATTTTGTCACGCATTATGGTCGATATCAAGAAATTACATCCAGTTTCACAAGAATATTATAAAGATATTGTGCCCTTCTCAGTCAAAGTGAGAAATTGTGTAGCCGCTGTCAAAGTGATTGGGCAAGATGAATACCTGAATGGTATAGGCATAACTACATGCATATTATCAAAGTTGCCACCAGTTCTGCTCGCAAAGTGGGCAGATTTCAGCTACACCTTCATCAAACAAGGTAAAAAGCCAACATGGTTCGATATATCGGATTTTTTAAATGAAGAAGCTTTGAAAGTCTCGTCTATGGTTCTATTGAACAATAAAAACGCTGCAAAATACACCTAAGGTACAGTGTTATTAAATAAATGTAGCGACAATAATGAGAAATGCAAGTTCTGTCGCTTAACGAAGCATAAATTACAGGACTGTAAGAAGTTTCGCAAAGCATTACGTAGAGATCGCTGGAGTTTTGTGAAGCGAAACCGGATTTGCTTCAAATGCATGGATGCAGATCACGATCGAGCAACCTGTCCGGCTGCAGCATGTGACGTCGAGAACTGTGGTCAACCACACCACAAGTTATTGCACTACAAAGTATCTCAAGCACTGAACAGTGATAACAACACTGCATCTGAAACATCGTCGCCGCCTGCGCCGGTGGCACCTGAAACAGTCACTCATATCAAGAACAGCGAGTGTAAAGTATTGCTGAAAGTTGTGCCCGTAACTGTGCATGGTCCTAACGGAATTTTCAATACAAGTGCATTATTAGACGATGGATCTACTGTAACTCTGATCAGTGCAGAGCTAGCGTCATGCGCCGGGCTCCGCGGGCGCCGCGAGACGCTGCGCGTGCATGGCGCGTGGGACAACAGCGCGCTGGTGTGCGACGCCGACGTGATGAGTGTTTGTATAGCGAGCCATAATGGTGAGAGATTTAAACTTTCTGCTCGCAGTTTCCAGAACTTTAGTGTACCTGTACAAAATATTGATTTAGTTAATTTTAAAAACTATGCACATTTAAGTAGTATAAAAGATTTGTTTTGTTATTCTTATACTAAACCTGAAATTCTGATAGGTCAGGATAATTATAATCTACTGTTACCGTTAGATGTTAGAGTTGGCAAATGTAACGAACCTTGTGCCACTCGTACTCCGCTGGGATGGTGCGTCCACGGGCTGGTGCCTGTCTCTCTCTCGACGCGCGGGTGTTTCTCCACGCTGCACGTCACCGAGGTACAATCAGGGTTGGCAAACACTTCTTTCGAAGACCTGCACGAGATGGTAAGAAAGCCATTTACTATCGAATCTATGGGAATATCCGGGAAACCACGCCAGAACGCTGATGATCTGCGCGCTTTGGAACACCTGGAACGAACGGAAAAATTAATTGATAGTCGATGGCACGTAGGTCTGCCATGGAAGGATGCCAGTTGTAAGATGCCTGATTCTGAACGTACGGCACTGTCTAGGCTGCATAATTTGGAGAAGAAACCATACGCACAAAGGTACCGAGATCGTGTTAAGCATTTATTAGACAATGACTTTGCTACGGTAATTTCAGACTTATCGAAACCAATAAAAACTTGGTACTTACCTCATTTTAGGGTAGACAACCGAAACAAAAAGAAACTTCGTTTTGTTTTTAATGCGTCGGCTAAAACGCGTGACTTATCACTCAATTCCTATGTATTGCCGGGTCCCGATTTTTTGGTATTATTGCTAGGCGTCTGTAGCATTCGAATACCGCGATGTTATCGGAGCGTGATCATGCCCTCGTCGCCTCACGTTGTAGCAGGAGCGGGTAACACTGACAAAGCACAGGTGAGCGCTGCTTTCAATGACGTAGCTTCGCATACACAAACACCGACCGACCGAATGAGCGGCAAAACAGCATACAATACAGTCCACACATTATTCACTGTTAGATCAATTCATTTGGAGATAGTGTCGGTGCTCAGTGTCGATTCATTGATTATGGCTCTTCGGAGGATGAGTTCTAGGCGCGGATGGCCTGCACAATTGTATTCTGTCGATAACGGTACAAATTTGAGAGGTGCAGACGCAGAACTCAAGAAGTCCGCTACGGAACTTGATGAGCAGCTCCTGCAGACCACTGCTGCCATTCACGGCACCCAATGGACCTTCATACCACCGGCTAGCCCTCACTGGGGAGGAGCATGGGAGCGCCTAATCCGTAGTGTGAAGGTTGCACTGAAGGTCGTCCTCAAAGAAAGAGCGCCTAAAGAGG
Source organism: Cosmia trapezina (assembly GCA_905163495.3). Taxonomy (NCBI): domain Eukaryota; kingdom Metazoa; phylum Arthropoda; class Insecta; order Lepidoptera; family Noctuidae; genus Cosmia; species Cosmia trapezina. Next base: position 3,384,946 of record LR991049.1, on the reverse strand, counting down.
AGGTGCTGAACACGCTGCTGGCTAAGGTAGAAGGCATGGTGAATGGACGTCCACTTAGCCACGTCTCGGTAGACGTTAACAGCAAAGAGTCTTTGACGCCTAACCATTTCTTGATCGGTTCGTTTTCTACTTCACCGCAGCTAGGCAACTTTCAAGATTCTGACCTGTATCGGCGTCGACAATGGCGAATAGCACAACGGTTGTCTGATATGTTTTGGAAAAGATGGGTCACCGAAGTGCTGCCTGCGATGATACCACGGCAAAAGTGAATCGAAGACTTAGTGTTTATCGCCGACCCTGATGCGCCACGAAACGTGTGGCCGCGAGGCATCATAGAAGAGGTTTTTCCCGGAAGGGACGGCGGAGTGCGAGTGGTACAAGTTCGAACGCAGTTAGGTAGCCTTAAAAGACCTGTGGCTCGCGTCGCTAAGATCTCCTTGGAATAGCAAGTGCTGCGCCAGCAGCACTAGGGTGGGGCTATGTAAGCGACGCAGCTCGCATAGGTACTTTTTGTGAAAAACTTTTTAAAAATACTTTTGGTTTTCTTTGTAGCCGTCAAATTGATGTGCACTTTTTTTTTTTGTTGTTCTGTCATCGTCGTCGATATAAAACCATTGTATTTTCCTTGTATTTTCTCTGTTATTTTTTCTAATTAAATTTCTGATCGTTTATTTACATCTCCGCTATTTTCTTGTACATTGATCCCGGGGACCATTACAGATGGAAGATTTCAGAAACTACGTGTATCGGAGCGGAGTTTTAATCATTTTCTATTTAGGGAGGGTTGATGGGTTTTTTTGCAATTTACAGGTCAGTGTCAGCCAGGTTGTATCTTGATCAAAATATGATTCGCAATAAGAATCATCAACACATCTCTCTAAGTTAGATTTGCCGTGGTTTGGTCTGATTTCGGAAATCAGACCAAACCACGACCACAACCATTATTTAACTATCTAAGATGTGGTTAGAATTATGTACCTACTTAAATACATAATATATTTCTTACTAGCTTTTGCCCGCGGCTTCGCCCGCGTGGATGTCGGAAATATCCCACGGGAACGTCCTACCGGGAATTCCTTCCTTACTCCTTGTCTACATTATAAAGGGAACCTCTGTACAAAATTTCAGCTTTCTAGGTCCAAGAGTTTGGGCTGGGCGTTGATGAGTCAGTCAATCAGAGTCAGTCAGTCAGTCAGGACTTCTCTTTTTATTAATATATAATATCACACTAATATTATAAAGGCGAAAGTTTGTGAGTGTGTGTGTGTGCGTGTATGTTTGTTACTTCTTCACGCTCAAACAGCTGGACCAATTTGGATGAAATTTGGTATGTAGACAGCTTAAACCCTGGATTAACACATAGGCTACTTTTTATCCCGGACTACGCGGGTGAAACCGCGGGGCGCAGCTAGTATACCTATATATGTAAGATTGTCGCGAATCATATTTTGATCAAGATTCAATCTGACACTGCTCTCAAGAAAATTTGAATTTCGCGGGCTGCATTAGCGGATCCACCTTATGTAGGTATTCCTCTCAAATGTCGATTGGCCTCCTAGAGGCAACAATATAAAAACCAACGAATTAAGAATGATATAAAAACTGTGTTTCTTTCTAGCATGACAGTTGAAGGTTTATCCACAGATAAGTTACAACAATAAATAAGGTGACGCTAATACACACAACCAAACCGGATATAGCTGAAGAAGGCTAGCAATATTATTCGCAAAATATATGCTCTTTACGCAGAACTAAATGAGCAATAGGTAAATATAACAACTTGTAATGTTTGTTGTACAAATACCTATTATGTTTATAGACCACACGTCAGACTGAGCAACACGTGACTAGGAAAATGTCAATGCACTTAAAACGAAGCTAAGTTCGTTAATCTTCGTGCATACTTCACTTTTTATCTTTATGCAGTAAATAATAAAGCATGTAAGGAAAAATTGTTTGAATATATCCACAAACTGACCTATGACGAAACCGAAAACCTCCCACATGTACCACACTAGATTAAAACTTCGCACTCACCCTCCCACACACACACTCATTCATTTATACATTCTACACAAACGGAGGCCTACTAATCACACTCTTTTTATAATTTCTCTTTTGTTTTTCTTTTTGTTTGCAATAATTTTTGTAATTCTAGAGCCGCATTAGTACCTACTTGTTAGCTATTAAATGTTCATTTTTATAGGGAGGCAACAGCGATTTGTCTGAGATACCTACAGATATTAAATTATCTAGTTCAGACACAGATGTCTTGTAAAACTTATTTGATAAAGCTTAAATGATCTTGGTATTGTAATGAAATGAATGTAATTGATAGTGAAATAAATAAATAATTATTATTATTAATTATTATTATTATACTTCGGTTTACACCGACTTACACTTACTACCCACCCTGTTCCAATATGCATAACTAGTTCTACAACCTGTCATATTTACCTACTTACAGACTTTCCGAAAAAAAATACTTACCTGTGCACTCTATACAGCCCTAGAGTGGCCTATATAATTATGATTACTAACCTTAAAGAAACGATAATAAAGATCAAAATAAAAATAAATGTGCGTTTACTATTTGTGCGTGTACCTACATACATCTCTGCCTAACCCTTCGTGGAATACATGCGTGATGTTTAAGTATGAATATAAAGATAACTGTGATACAAAATTAGAGGTAAGGTCAGTCGGGGCAAGTGCGCCGGCGGTGTAAGTGCATCTATCATAAAAATATCGAAAACTACAGATATTAAAGAACTAATGACATCTTACATCCATGCAACAAACTGAAACACAGGTCCGCTTCACAATCACAGATGCCTCTGTTCACCATAACTTGATATATCCGCTATTAATTTTAGTGTCATTTAAACCTGTTATCAGAGATGAGCACGTGTTATGAATCCCCTTAGATCTTAAAATATTTTACGTGTTGCGGCAAACCAATGAGGTGAATATAGAATTTAGATGTTTTTCTTTAAATCTATGTTTGTATTTTACTCCTAGATAGTGAAATTAATGTTTTTTTATAGAATTTAAAATCTTAACCTCTAAAAAGTCAAGTGAGGCAAGTGCGCCTAAGTTGTTGGTAGTATGGCGCACTTCCCCCGAGACAGAAGTCGTCAACTTTTATGATTCAGATGTTTTCTTACCCGACTGCCCCTGAAAAAGGGTAATGGTTTTTTATTGAGAACTTACTGTCGGGATGTGCTTGGGGGTCTTGTGATGGAGACGGAGGATGAGAAGTCGTTGGGTGATGGGTTTATAGTAAAAGCCTTTTATTTAGTGCTACGATTTTTAAATACTTAATTTGATTTTTATTACAGTAAAACCATCGTATTTGTAATTTCCTTTGTTCTTTACTTTATGGGCGCCTTCAGCCCACCGCCGTATATGGATGGCCGGTAAACCATCGGTCCCGGCTGTTATCATTCAATATCTACATACCAGGTTGCCCACAGACCTCTCGACAAGAAGGAGTTGGACAGCTGCCGTGAAGTCCATACCCAGACGAGTCCATACTTACCATAATTAGTTCTATAATTATTGTCTTTTCAGATGTTCTTGAGTGCCACTGCCCTTCACTAGATTCTAAGTAAGTATTTGACTATTTGTGTCCTATCGCGTCGATGGAAAAATTGTTACGTTCGCACGGACGTAAAAATATGGGTTGGATCTAGAATCGTTTGGCAGGAGGAGGGGAGTGAATGGGGTGAAAGTTGGTAGGGGTTGGGTCCCTGATTATAACGCTACCACTCTCATTACAAGGTAATGCATATTTTTTGAGAAATTAATAAAAATTACTTCTAACCTCAAATCAGATAAAAAGTGAAACGAAATGTCAAAATGGGTGATTGACAACCAAATTTGTATCAATATATTGTCTGCGGTGTAAAATGTCGTGTAAAATACGTGAAACGAAACGCAAAAAAAAAAGTCAGTGTCATTCAACCTAGAAATTCTGCTCATAAGGAAGTTAGTGTGCACCCCACTTTATAGTTAAAATAGGTCGAATCTGTCCCAAAACCGAATCGGGGCACCCCGACTTTACGTAGTCTTTTGGCTGGCATACTAGAGTGTATATAAAAACCCGGAGGCGCGGAGGGAGAGCAGCCCCCGCCCGCTGTAACAAAGGTTAGGCACCCATGCGAGCCGCAGCGGCTGAGGTTGGTCGCCGGAGGCGACCAGCAAACCGAAGCTGCGGAGGTGAGCATGGGTGCCTGTCCTTTGTTACGTAAGGGCGAAGGGGCTGCACTTCCCGCAGCGCCGGAGACGTTGCAGAAGCAACTTAAGTGTTTAGAGGTTAGGTTGCAATAATTAGTTTTTTTTTCAAGAATGGTGCTTATCTTTACATGGGAGTGGTGAGGGAGGGTGCGTTAGGGTATCCCCCACCCCCCTTCAACCCCTACTTCTGCCATACGATACTAAAAACTTCTTTAAAGTGTTTTGAGGTTAGGTTACAATAATTAGTTTTTCTCAAGAACGGTGCATTACCTTTTCATGGGAGTGGTGGGGGGGGCTCAGGGTACCCCCCTCCACCCCCCCACACCGCCCCCACCCCCCTCCTCCTGCCAAACGATTCTAGATTTTAACCAAAAATATTGCGCGGGATTTTATAGCGCACTGGAATTTCAACTCTCGTTGTTGAGCCGAGTGTTGAGAATCCAACTTAACAACAACAGAGTGCATTCTCGAATATTTTTACGTCCGTGCGAACGTCGACTAAAAGTAATCTGTCAATCTATTTGTCAAATGGATTATTTATTAGCAAAATTCCCGCCAAAATCTTCTTTTTTTTTTTAACTGTCACCAACCTTGACAATATTTCTCTCCTCCGTGTGCAAAGGTGTCTCCACAAGTCCACATTTTTCCGCACTGCCAGTGTTGCAATGTTATCTCAATCAGGAGCGTCACAGTCAGGCATACTAAGGTCCGTATTACAGAAGGAAACTCAAGCACTGATCTTTGTTTAAATTAAGTTTAAAACTAGTTTCAACCAATCAAATGGCTTGAATCTAGTTTTAAGTCATGCTTGAGTATTGAGTGACGTTCTGTAATACGGACCTAAATAAGTTACACTAACAAATGACTAGTTTCCTTATTGATCCTCAAGTGCTAACTAAATTATAACCATTGTCAGTACGGTGTTAAAACAGATAAGTAGGTATCTATTCACAAGTTCGGTAGCAGAGACAAACACGTGCTTCTACTTTATAGGATTTCTATGAAGTTCTTGTCATAGCTAAAAAAAAAATGTTTTACGTACTGAATTATACTAAAATATAGGTTGTTGTTAGTTGTTCAGTGCTTACCTACGTTCAAAAGAATAGTTTGAATGGGAAATAATTACCTTTGGCTTGCCCTTTCACATAAAGTCTAGGTTTCGGTGGAACCTGTGTACGTTGTCGTATAGTTGTTTTATCTGACGAAAGCGGGCGAGGCATACTTGTATGTGTAAATGTTACATGCACATTGTCTTTGTGTGCGTAAGCTCGGGAGCGCGCTACCTGTAGGTACGCACACAAGAGCGCATGTCTATACGCATTACATGTACAGGTATGGCTCACCCGCTTTCGTGAGATAAAACAACAGTACTGTAGCAGTGGACGGTCGACTTAACGTGCTGAACGGAAAATAAAGTGTTCGATAATTTCCAATATTTAATATACATATTTATTCAGCACATACAGGTTTACAAAGTAATAGAAATCACAATATATTATTAATATCAGATATTTGTAGAGACACGCACCGGTACACATTATTTTATTATTAATTAGAATTATTATGTCGCGGGTATGCACGGAAATCGGTAATTTCGGTAAAACACTAAAGCCCGGAGTTAAGAATCAGCATTTAAATCTTTCAGATTTGTTGATTAGTTCGCTTTGTTTGTTTGAACGCGTTATTTAACATCAATCTGGGACACCCTTAGGAGCCGAGCAAAAGTCTTTAGCGCGGGTAGGCGATGCTATGCGAGGGGGTGGGTCAGGGAACAAGAAATTTCACCAAGACCAAGTCGCGTTCAGAAGCTAGTCTATATAATCTAAATGCACGCTAAACAATTTGGATTGTGACACTGTCAGATCTCATAAGATCATCACCATAATTGCTTATAGTTAATTTATCTCATGAAAGCGGGTTAGTTATTGCAATTTAAACCTTATGATTAACAACATAAAGGCTTCAAGACACGCCTTCGTGAGATAAATTAACTGTAACACATAGGTGGTAGAGTTAATTTATTTCACGAAGGCCTAACACACTATCGATCGGAATCGAAATCATTTTGAAGCTATATACTCCGTTGCTTCTTATGTTCGAAAAATTTGTCTGCTCGACAAATTCCGATTGATAGAGTGTTACGCACTTAGGGTGCTGGGTTCGATACCTGTACGTAACAAACATTTTAACGCCCACCCACAGTTATTTCCAGGTTTGAGATATGTATTTGCGCATAATTTTAGATTTGTGTATTTACCCCACATTTTAAGTATTTCAAACCGACGAATATTTTAATTTAATTAGTGATTTCACCAAATGTCGGATTTCTGATCATACTCGCGACTTCATGATTTAAACACCAGTTTTAAAGTTAGTTTAATTTATATAAAATACACCAATGACAGGCAGTATAGAAGTTATCTGTAGTCCAGGGTAATTCAAAAGTGTGGGTAGGTAAACACTGGTGGAGGTGGTGAGGTGAATGCCGCGATGTTTGCGACTTCAAGTGACTATGGGCGTCAATTATTTTAATGTTTAGGTAGTCACGCGAGTATTCGCACGAGATAAGTACAAGAAAGTTGACACAATCACCGCGAGCGAATTTCGCCCCATTTCCCGCGCGATTTTCGCTCCAATTTGCTGCTTAAGAGCGGTTTCGCACTACGTCCGATCCGAATCCGAGAAATGTCGGTCCGAAGTTGCCACAGTGTATTTGTATGAAGGGTTGCGCACTAGATCCGAACTCTGTCCATCCGAATTTAGAACATTACCAATTCGGATTGAACTCGGATCTTGAATTCGGATTCGGATCGGACGTAGTGCGAAACTGCTCTTATACTTGCTTCCTTTTTTTCTCTTCTTTAATTGGCAAAAGAACGAATAAAAATTCCAAAATAATTTAAAAAAAAAAAACTTTAGCTTACCACTAGTAATTTGAAAATTAAATCTCATAGGTATGACATGGAGAGTTTCTCGCGTCAAAAAAACCTTTTTTTATAGTTATTATACCTATATATAAGTACCTATATTATAAATTATGTATAATTACCATGGACTACAGACAAGACAACCTTAGAATTGTATAAACTTTAGCAACATCTCATAAAATACTGTAAAAGGCAACAATATCAACATTACCCGGTCAATTAGTGCGTGAACAGGTCAATGTTGATACTGTTCTAGATTATTTTAGTCAACTTTAATCACTATGACGACTTTATAAGGTCAGGTTATAACCTACTGAATTCCTTGCGTTATTATTTGTATATTATCCGGTTAATGTTGAAAAATGACTAAATAGTTACCTACATTAAGCTAATTTATTACGCTAGTTCCTTACTCTAATGACACATGATATAGTTTATTAGCCAAGTTGCTAATATTTTCATCATTAACCGTATAATGCTTTCATTCGACACAATCATTACCTAGCATTTTACACACACATTTAATATTATAACTCCTATATAAAGGTACGAAAATGTCAGCATTGGCTAGGCAATTTTATAATGCTGGTAGGTCACGTATGTGCTTTGCCCGGACAATATCAGCATGTACCCGTAAAGGAAATGTAAATATTGTATAGTAATCTCGTAATAGTTCTAACATCTTCCATCGAATAATTACAATGATTAATTTACTTATTTTAATTAAATCTATCTAAAAATTTGGTGTTCTTGTTGCATTATAACTAGAAATATAATCTAATTTAAACCAATAGAAATAAATAAACGCCTTTTAATTACCTAATATAATATGAAACACATATAAAAAGTATCTACCTACGTAGGTAAGTAGTTTTATTTCGTCAAAATGGCTAAATAAAATGTTTTAATTCTGAAAATCAGCACATTGTTTTATAAATTATGTTACTCAATTCTAAAGTCACGTCTTTATTGTAATAAATAACTAGATTGAACATTTACCGGTCAGTGTGTGAAATAGCTTAAGCGTTTATGTCAATCTAGCGACCCGCCCATCCTTCACACGCTTTTTACTACTTGACAAAACATCAAGATAGGAACATAAGTCGGTAATAAGTACAATTAATTATTACGTTATAAATTAGAATAGCATATCACCAAAAACATTTTTTTTTCAGTAGGTATTATTCACTAGCCTATACTAAGAACCCTATGCCTAAACACAGCGTTTATTTATTTCTAAGGGTGAATTATCTTATCATACTCATTTGCCTTTAGATATAAAACAGATCAATTACATTATCTACTTCGAGCTGAACAGGCACGACAATTTTATTTTAATGCAAAAGTAAAAAAGTAAGAATTTATTTCTTTCTAGATCACACAAAAACATGTCCTCTTTTAAAAATATCCCACTGTAATAGTAATATTTATAAGCTGGTAACACAGAGTTTTAAATGTAACTTTTCTCTCGTCAGGGAATGACATGTAGGGAGTCAGGGAGTCAGGCGCATAGATAATGCCGCTGGGGTCGCGGGTTGTTTGAAGAGGATACCGCGGCCCTGGCATAGGCAACTGAAGGAACACGGGTGGGTTTTAGTCAGTAAAAGTCTGACACGCCCTTCCGCTCCACCCAGAGCGGGAGAAGTTATTTGATGATTTGCGCATAGATAATACACTATATAAAGTAATAGTCAGGCGAACACCCTGTTTTTGGAAGTCTGATCAACACGACCCGTGTTGACTCCCTGAAAACACTGGAAAGAATAATTAACACAAAATTGTCTGATAGCTAATTTCAGTGTTGATTGGTGTCTGGATTTGTGTCCGGTACCTAAATATCGCAATAGGCTCGCTCCTTGTTACATTCAAGCTCTCAGGATAAGACCACAAAGATTTAAAAATAACTGGTAAAATACGTATGCAATGATATTTTATACGTCATTGAAAATATGGGTGTATTGTACTACACACCTCTGCCTGAACTCTACGGGAACTCTGATGTTATGTTTATTTATATGTAGGTATCTTATAACTTATTCGTAGTATGTATGAGTTACTTAATGATTTTATGTTAATTTCGATAAAAAATAAAAATGTTCCCATTTGATAGCTAAATGACAGTAAAAATGACATTAGAAGTGTCATTTTACTATAGCTAATTAAAATTCCGACCATATTTACGTAAATAATAGCCAAACAGGTACAATAAATAAAAATAAATAAATATCCTTGGACATTTCACACAACGCCATCTAGTCCCAAGCTAAGCAACCTAATGATTGTATTATGGTAACGAGATGGCTGATAAACTACTTAAATACATTTTTTTTGTAAATACATACATATTATAGATAGAAAAACACCCAGACTCGGAACAAATACTTGTAGGTCGTACAAATATTTGTTCCGTGCGGGAATCGAACCCGCGACATGCTGCGCAGCAGTCAATCGCTCAACCACTGCGCCAACCGTGTCGTCAAATGCATTGAAATTGTTTGTACAATATATATATATTAGACTGTAAGTTTTCCGAAGAATAAATAAATAAATAAACCATTGATGGTCTAGAGTTTAAACTATAAACTCTCGAATTAGATACTAAAACTGATTGCAATAAATGTAATAAAATATTAAATTCAATGACTGACATTCGGAGACCTCCAGAGATAGATTCAATAAGTCATTGACTCATTGTAATGTTTCCATAAACGATCGTCGCGACGTGCATCCGATACGAAGGTTAGCGGACAACTCGAGTTGTCAAAGTCAATAGGGATAACACTACGAGGAAAATTAAGTAGGTACTTGGATTGATTGAAGCATTGTAGGTAGAAAGGTGAAGGTTTTTTAAACTGTGGCATGGCCATTCAAGTCTTCGATATTTGATCGAAGTGTCAAGTACCCACTTAAAGTACGAAGCAACGCTTTCAGACTGCAGTATCGTATTAGTGAGTTTGCAGAATTTGAGGCTTCCGAGTTCTGACTACTTATAATCAGTGACTGAAGGTCCAGGCTACCCGGTTGACGCAGTGGTTGAGCGATTGACTGCTGCGCAGCATGTCGCGGGTTCGATTCCCGCACGGGACAAATATTTGTACGACATCGAGTCTGGGTGTTTTTGTATCTATAATATGTATGTATTTACAAAAAAAAATGTATATAATTAGTTTATCAGCCATCTCGTTACCATAACACAAGCATTAGGTTGCTTAGCTTGGGACTAGATGGCGTTGTGTGAAATGTCCAAGGATATTTATTTATTTATTTATTTACCTATTTATTTAGATAGGCTCGCATTTGACGACTATCTCAAACTGATGGTAAGCTATGATGTGGTCGCCGATGGCGCAAGCTTGCCACATCTTCTCAAGTTTTCAATCTGTGTTGGCAAGCAAGCAGGCAGAACCCCCAATGTTAAGTTGTCATCCACCGCTACCCACAGACATCTGTAGGTAGGTAATATTAGAGCCACTACAGGCATCCCAAGTGCTTTCCCATCCCAGAGAAAAAAGCTGTAGCCTCATGTCCCTTCCAACCGGAACACTGGCGGCACGGTACCTACGGCAAGGGATTCTTATGCGACGTAAAGGAATTTAACTGAAAAGTCATCATTATCATCTGCCTAGTCTTTTCCCAATTATGTAAGGGTCCGCTTCCAGTCTAACCAGATGCAGCTGAATGCCAATAGGTACTATTTTACATGGAGCGACTGATATAGCTTAAAAGTATGAGAGTAAAATTGAATTTTCAATGATAATCATCGTAGGTAGAAAAACAAAGCTGCGGTATGCTTAGGTGGGCATGCCGCGTCGGCAGCGTTCAGAATGCCCGGCATCCCCCGGGATGCTTCGGGGATACATCGATAATTTTGTGTTTTTAAAATTCCTATAAAATCAAATGGCTTGTGTTTAACCGCCTACCAGAAAAGTACCTATTTTACTACCAAAAAATTCGAAATACCTGCCAGAATGGATAAGTGCTCACTAAAATTAAAACCATTTTATTGTGAAATTATAACTTTAGAAAACTGACAGCAGGTTGACGAAGCCCCGCGAAGCGAGGCTCCTACTTCTGTATGCAGGGTTTAAAGAAACCTAACCAACCAAACCTCGGGGTGCCCCTGACGTCGACCGTCTAGGGTTAGGGTTTTCGTCAGCAGGTCGACGCAGATTTGATGAGCATTTAATTTTTTTGGTAGTCATTATATTTAATTCCAAATCAAATGTAACAGCTTAAAGGGTTAAATCATTTGGATTTTCCATGTGTTATTTGAAAATATTATCTACTATTGCCGAAGGATTCCCTGCCGTGCCGTGCCGTGCCGCCAGTGCACGCAGGCCCTAACGCAGCTTACTTAGCGACAAAAATAGGTGGTAGTACCTGTACACGCAAAAACTTTATGAGCTCTCGGAAGTTGCACCCTTGGCCTAAAAGTATTTAGGTTAGGCCACTCGCGTGCAACTTCTGTAGCTAATTATTTTTGTGATGAACAAATCAATGCTGTAGGTACCTACGCACGGCTACAGATCAAGCTATACATATCCAGTATAAGCTGATCTTGCATTGTATAGTATTTCCTTACAATGAGAGGTCAGTGTAAACTGGAAATGTGTAGCTTGATGTGTAGCCGTGTGTACGTAGGCATATACCTACTATAAAAATGTTTCTAATCTTGCAATAATGATAGGTCCATGTACCAAGTACCATGCGCGGTAGATAAATACGCGTCCGTCCGTGTGTAACTACCGCGCACTCGAACTGTTGCGTACTGGTACTGACTGAGATTTCGAAGCGTGTCGTTTCGGCCGTTTTCTATGAAGTTAAACTACTGTAACATTATTATTCTGTGCTCTACTGTCTACCCTAATTAGTTACTACTCCGTTTTGTATCTAGGTTTAGATAATATAGGTACTGGAGTCTGTCAAGCGAGTCGTGTCCACGACCATTTAGCCGATTTCTTATAATGGCAATACTACATATTATCTGTCAAGTCACAACTTCTGTTCTACTAAGCTAAGTACAGCATTTCGATACTTTTAGCTCAATTATTTAATTTGTATTAATGGAAATGTAAAGAAGAATGGAAAAGAAATATATGTCATAATGGATAAATGCACAGATCACACTATTCATGTAGAAAACAAAGGATAACCGATACGGAGTTGGAACCCTTCATCATTTTTGTGCGTCGTGATACTGACAGTGATTTCTCTTATGAAGGCATTGAATTTCTAGATTCTGATTTTAGTTCTAATTGTGACTAATAAATACCTACATTGAAATGCACTTTTTTAAGAATTTTTTTATGTACAAAAATTCAAGTATCAACCATGTTTTCAGCGTACTATATCAGTGTTGACACATGCATGTAAGATTTTTATTTTTGACCTCCTTTTTCATTGGACACGACTCGCTTGACAGACTCTATCTAGGTAACAAACATGTAGCTTCACTATGATTCTATTCTATTCTCTTGTCAAAGCTGATGTCGACCATTCTGCCAATGTCAGATAATTATGGTCATCTTAGTTCATAATAATCCTACTGCGCAATAAGTGACACTATAAACTGTCAATCATGTGTTGACATTCCCGCCAAATGTGTACTTAATTCATTTTCACATTGGTCACCTTGTGAAGTGCTAAGCAAAATTATGTTTGCATTAGACGCTACACAAGTACCTACTACTAGCTTCCGTACTTATATTATCACATGCAAATGTGAAATGTTTTTATAAACAATCTATTTTTGGTTCGTGTATCATTAAGTATGACTGTGATCCGGGGTGATCAGGTGGCCATGGTATGCGTTTAATAACTTGGAACCCTAAAAAGTAAAGAGTGTTAAAGGGTTATGGATCTCTTTTGAGCTGGCTGGGTACCTACTTATTGGCGAGCTTACTGAATGTAAATGCAGTACGTCATTGGCCGCATACAGCATGTTGTCGTACGCCGTGTCAAGATGCTATGTGTAGGAACTGATGACTCTGAAACGCTCACTGCAGCCATATCAATGTTATGAAAAGTTGCTTCAGAGACCTAAGATTTTTTTTAGATTTTTGTTGGAATCGAAAAATCTCTTTTAAAGTTTTCTATTCCAGCTTTATGTATTGTATTAATACAAGACGGTAACTACGCGAGCCCGACTCGAACGCGTTTTTATTTTTTTGTAAGTAATTGTTGCCGATTCTCTTGTTCAAGTAAACTAAACTCAAGACTTTATACTTGAGTACCTACGTGAACAAAAAACGATAGCTAATATTTATTGTATTTTGAAAAAAAAAATTATAACTTGAATCAATTCAATAACTATTTACAAATGTAAAAATCGCTTCCTTTTTTACCACAAAATATATCAAAAATGAGCCATAGTACGGTCCTGCGCGGCATAATGGCTATAGCCGTCATAACAATAAAACTTCTAATGTGTGATCTTGTAATGCATTAAAATCGTACTTGCGTGCCTGTCCTCACGTAAAACTATTACTGTAAAACAAATAAAATTATTCTACAAAAAGTGAACGAAAAATAAATCAAAAAGAAAATAATTTTGTACTACATTATATTTCACTGCATTAATTTAAAAAAATACACATACACACATAGTATGATATACATTAATATTTTATTTATTTATTTTTAAATGCCGTCTAAAATTCTCGTAGCCTATTTTTACAAAGAAAAAAATAAATAAAAATAAAAAAATCTATCTACTTACAGAGAATAAATTATTACTCTTATATTACTATTTATAATCTAATAAAATATTATTTTAAAACTATAAAATACACAACGAATTTGCTTAAAAAGAAAAAAATTGTGCGATTCAAGAAAAAAGACTAAAAATTATTCTACACACAATTATTTATTATTGATGCTGGCAGCACTGCCTGGTTTTTTGGCAAAATACTTTCTTGTCACTGGCAACTCTAATCTTTTATTTTACTGGGTAAAGAACAATCAACTCACAAAATATCAAAAATAAATAAATAAGAAGTAGTTAAGGCGCAATTTCTTATCATTTAGGGCCTATTTTTCAATCGTCGGATAACTTTTACCTGGGGAATACGTTTGACGCTTGTTTGACGGTTTGACAGCTTTTGTATAGAAAAAAAAATTACATAATATTTTCTATACAAAAGCTGTCAAACAGTCAAACAGATAAAAGTTATCTGACGGCTGAAAAATCGGCCCTTAGTTAAGTTTATTGCTCTCAAATCTTACGATTTTGCAATTGAAGTCACCAAAAATTTTAACAATTGTCTCAGTTATAATTATATATACATATATTTGATAGGAAACATGTTTTCCTTCTTCAATATTTTGATTAACATACCTTACGTAAAGTTGCTATTTACAAAGAGCGTACAAAACTGCTACATAGGTAAATATACCTTAAATAAAAATAGATTAATAAGTTTAAGGTTGATGAAGATGATCCTACCTAAAATCTTTTTTGACGCAAAACAAAGGAATTGAGTTGCACACATAAAAAAAGTATAAGTTGATTGTTGAAAAAAATCTGAAGCAAGTAGATATTGCCAGTACAAAAAAAAACAACACTACAAAACCAGTGTTGCCAGCTCTCATAATGATTACTTATTTTTCGTCTTTCACGCATGTTGACTAACACAAAAACTTAATGCTAGGGTGAAACGAACAATTGTCGGCCATGACCTGATAGTCAAAAAATATTCTCATTACAATGAACATAAAACAACGTTAATTTTAATTAGAACATAAGTTCATTCATATTTCATTTTACTTCCGCTTTCCGTAACTATCAAAAAATAATGCGTTAAATTGTGGTTTACAGTTCAAAATTTTTCGACAGTTTAGCGGAAATAATACCATAGATTATAAACTAACGAAGTTCATAATTATAATACTTTGGCATATCCAGTAGTTTAGTCACTACAGCTAGTCAAAGATTGGTATAACCCACAGTAGGCCTATCACTACTATTTAGTTTGTTTGAAAAAAAAACAGTATTTTTTTTTTATTTCGATGCTAGGATTTATTTTTGATAGTTCCTAAATACTCTTATTGTCTCTTATGCATTATTATGTCCTGTTGTTGGCATATTGTTGTCTCCACATTGTACAGTTCTTTCCTGCGAGAGAAGAATTAAAGACATGGCCGACATTTGTCCGTCTTTTTGTCTGTCAGCAACAATGTTCTACTTAACACGGTGCGTTAAAACAATATATTTATATAAATTCCAGCTCTTTTACATCACTTGTGTCTGTGTAATCTGTGTCTGTTATTATTTTTACGTTTTCTGCTTTTTGTAGGTTGAAAATGGCATTTGGAAAATAAGTTCCTGTGTAGTAAAAAATAATACGGGGCTTCCAAGTCTATAGAAATTTTGAAATCCATAAAATTTGATGAACGCCTACCTTCTCTGACCATTTTTCTGTAGTGTTAAAATTACAGTCTGATGTTTTATTTAAAAAATTAGACGAGATCCCTAAATGTTTTTAAACTGGCAGGGTATATAATAACATGGACATAAAAGTTTTATACAATTTTTTTCTCTTATTAAAACCACGAACAACTATCAACAGGTGTCGCCACCTTAAATCTTTAAAGTCAAGGCTGTTTATCAAGTGTATGTTCAAACAAAAATTATGTTAATTTAATCATGCAATTTTTAAATGTTGTTTACATAATTATTTAGGTACTTAAATTATAATTATACTTCAGATCCGAATTAGTATATAAATAAAAATTAATGGCTAAATATTTTGCTAAGCGCAAAACTCAAGAACGACTGGACCAATTCAGTTATTTTTTTTTTTTCAAATATTTTTTGAAAGCCGATGAAGGTTCTTATGAAGAGAAAAATTGGAAAAGTTGCCAGGAAAATTGTAAAAATCGGGAAAACTGAAAGTGCCTTATCTATGGGAATTTTGTTTGGATTACTGAAATTTGTACAGGACGTCTGTCGGGTCAGTTAGTGAGCAATAAAAACATCATGCCTGTTTTCCCCGAAGGGATAAGCAGCGGCGTTTACAGTCCGGCCGTCGAGAGAATGCGTTCCTGACACCTGTCTGTTGGACAATTTCTAGTAACTATAAGGATCAAATTCGCAAAACACACTTTCTTCAGTATGAAACTGACAGATGTCAAGAATGCATTCTCTCATCGGCCGGACTGTAGTACGCACGGCTACAGATCAAGCTATAAATTTCCATTATAAGCTGATCTCGGATTGTATAGGATTTCTTTACAATGAGAGGTCAGTGTAAAGTGGAAATTATAGCTTGATGTGTAGCCGTGTGTACACCTACATTTTGCTAGTTTTATTTAAATTAAATCCCATGTATAGGGGGCAGGTGAGCCAATATCCAGTTTCTATAATCCAGACTCTGGACTGCTACTGTAAAATTCCTAATAGGAAAACCCAATAAAACTGCCGAGCTGGAAATCGAACCCCCGGGGTCGCGGGTTGATCGCAAGAGATACCTTGGCCCTGGCACAGGCAACTGAAGAAACACGGGTGGGTTATAGTCAGTAAAAGTCTAACACGCGGAAAATGTTGTGGGTAGTATATTTGTAAAGTTTTAATTGTAAGACAACACTGTTTATGCTTAATATACTACTGTTTGTTTTCCCTAATGTAATAAATAAATAACACGCCCTACAGCTCCGCCCTGAGCGGGAGAAATCATTTGAAGATTTCCCATGCCCACAAAAAAAAACCGGTCAAGAGCGAGTCGGACTCGCGCACCGAGGGTTCCGTTCTGATTTCTGAAAAAGTGTGCTACTTAGATACATCGTTTTATTTTTCCTATAATCTTTACATAAACTTCCATCATATAGAATAATTTCAGATTTTTCTCTTTGCAAACTTCGGAGATAAGGGGGGGAACGGTATTTTTTTTTACATTTTTCATCAAAAGTCGAAAACCTATGGGGCCTAAAAAAAAAATGTTTGAGAATTTGCAAACAGCGCTCTTTCATATGATACCCCACATGCTATAGTAGCTCCACTTTGAATTTTTAAGACCCCCTTTCAGTCCCCGTTGCAAAAAAAATATAAATATTTTTATTTCTTTCTTATTTGCAAAATAGTTGAGTAAATATCATATAAAACTGTTCTAAATTTCAAGTTGATAGCATTAGTAGTTCTCGAGATATCCAGCTGTGACAGACAGACAGACAGACAGACAGACTTGTCACACCATAAGGGTTCCTTTTTTACCATTTTGGTACGGAACCCTAAAAAGGAGCTCGGTTGTACGTATCATACGCGGCGTACCTCTGGTCTAAACAAAACATGCTATAGAAATTGAACTCTATGCCAAAAACATTAAAGTTGTTTATTCCATAGTCTGTTTCTATTATATTTGAAGTCTCATTTGTATTATTTGTACAATTTATTAACACTGAGAATATTTCCTTCAAGGAGATGCATAGAATAATATTTATGTTATTATTACTCATAGCAGTCGATTTATTTTCCATGTTTCTATGGAAAAATCTGGTGTATGGGCCTTTGTTACATTAAGGGCACGCTAGTCGCTCATTCTTCCATACAAACGTAGTTTGGTGATTACTCGTCTGTTTGACGGTGAACGTTCAAAACTAAAAATTACTTCAATTTTTCTCGTCATTATCTAGGCCTGTATGGAAGCAGAGTCGAAAACAAAATAGTGGTTTGGAAGTTTCGCATCTTTGGGCGTAAATAAATAGCTCCCGCAGTATGAAAATGGCAAAATTGCTACCGTACAGGCATAATTAATTTATTGAAGAATTCAAATAACTTTACTTATGAATACATCCAGTAGTTTTTTCATAATATCTAAACGCCCAAAGGTCTGTTCATGAAATTCTATGCGCTCGTTTTCGTTATAAATCATAAAAACTAAATAAATAAAGTAACTAAATAGCCTGCATATTAGCCACGCCACCAACGAGTTCGAGCCGCCGATTAGGAGCTCCTTAAGGTTTTCATACATGGCCCACTAAATGGTATTACATGTATTTTTGCCTTTATTCCAATTAGTATAAAGTCTATTATAGTGACTCACCACAAATCATTGCTCACCCCTGTTATGTGGAACTCAAAATGGATGACGAAATGAAAGGATAATATAAACCGACTGCTTAACGTTTCGGGAAATTCAATTACATTAATTCAAAGCAGGCGTAATGTTTTGGTAAGTGTAAGGTAACATAACATATTATGGCAACAGATTAAAAACGAATTACAGTCCGCGAGGCGTAAGATGAGCTTTGCATTTGTGTGAGTGATCACCAAAATGGTACTAGAGCCCATGACAAAAATTTTTGTCTTACCGTTTTACGGAAGGCAAAATCTTCAATAGTCTTATCGTTTTACGATTTACAACGATGCGACATAGTTTTGGTCATGGCCTCGTACTAAAAGAACAAAAGCCGATTGCCAAAAAGCAGTGTAAACTGGTCTTAAACCAAATAAAGAACGCGTCGCGCTCTATGCCGGACGTCACACCTACACTATCCATGTGCACTCACACAAATGCAAAGCTCAGCTTAACCTCACGGACTTTACCTAGGTACCATTTCTTGTAAGCCGTGGGTTCCTAGGAATGCGGTTCCGTCATATTATAACAGCCGTCATGAAAATCTGTCATTTTCACCAGTATTTGACATTAAGAGGGCTGTCGCATTTTGTCACCGCTCTCGCTCACACGGGACCACATTTTGAAGAATGTTAAATGAAAAATGTAATCAATTGGCGAAATAATATAATTAAATATTTAAATAAATAAAAATCAATTGCCAAAATGTATGAACGCGCATCACTTCAGAACGGTTGCAATTATTTGGCTAATTCTTTTTTTTTGTTGTGTTTGTAATTGTCAGGAAAAGGTTTGTATGAAAGAAAATGTATGAAAAATTGTACAGAGAAGTAAGAAAATTTGGTTAAAAAATCTCCATATAAAAAAGTGAGTGGTGAGTGATACAGAAACAAGAAATTAGGCAATTTTGAATTTTGACACATTTGATGGTTAGTTGTTCAGTTTTCTAACATTGTTTCATCTGATAATACGAAAAAAAATATTGTTTTTTTTTTGTGAAAAAGTACGTATTAAAAAAGTTTTAGAATGTTATACCTACGTGCTATTTTTAAAAATATCAGCAATAGTAGTTTGGAGAAGTCAGTGTTATCTATGACTCAATTGCCTTCAGTCTTGGTTTATTTCATTGTTAAGAAAATGGCACCAGTGAGGCGTCAAAATATCGAAAAGAAAAATTAGAAAAGTTGCCGGGAAAATTGGAAAATTCGGGAAAACTCACAAGTGCATTTCATACAGGAATTTTGTATGAATTATTAAAATTTGGACAGGACAACATCTGCCGGCACAGCTAGTTAATAATATTATTTTAATAGGTAATTTTTAAAAACACATTTTCACTGTGGCAACTAGTTCGCCAATTGATTACATTTTCCTAAAAAGCATCTTTTCATTTAAAATTCTGAAAAATTTGGTCCCATGTGAGCGAGAGATGACAAAATGCAACAGCCCTTTTAAGGTGCCAAAAAAGTTCTGTAAGTATTTGGACAGCCGTTATTGTGTGGCCGTTCACAGCTTTCTTAGGAAACGAAAGCTTTAGGAAATACCAATACCGTATTACAGTAGCCGGGCGTTAACAACACATCGAACTTTAGAGAGAGACTGTGTGTGTGACTCTACAAAACAACTTTTCTTAAATTCGCTTTGCCATATTAACCGCCACATACTGTAGTAAATATAACACAGTATTTTCAAACCACCATAACATAATAATAACAACAAACACAGCCAATTAAAAAATACCCTAACACAGCTATAAAGGTAAGCAAGCCTGCTCATACAAACACAAAACTTTATGAATCAATTCGTACTGCTCAGAATTCTGAACCATCCCGCCCCGGTTCAAACGCATATTACACACAATGCCCAACACATCTACTTTTTGTTCTATTGTCAACTGTTTTATACCGTTCAGGATGGCTATAAGACACCCCGTTCGACCAATCCCAGCCGAACAATGCACGATAGTAGGTGGAGTCACCATCTCAATCGAAAAATCAAAAGGACTAGACATGTTTACCGTAACTTCACACGGAGTAGGCTGTTCTAACGGTGGAAACACAAACTTAGAATCCTGTTTAGGAGTCTCACACTTACACATGTCATCGTCATAATCCGTTGCACCGCTGAAATCATACCCACTGTCTTTTAAAACGTCCAAACTTAGATTTAGTAATGCGTTCACATCCTTAGGACATTTGTGGTCGGCCCAGTTATGGAACCAATAGTGGTAGACTGTCAATTCACTGTCACTTTTACACTTTTTGTATATCACTATAAGTTTGCGGATGGTGTAACCAGGTTTCCTGATCATACCACAGTTTTTGATCACAAATACATCAGTTTCATCGGTTATTTCTTCCAAGTTCTGTATTATGATTTCTTCGTTTAATTCTAGAGGGAAGTACTTCTCGCATTTTTGTCTGTTGTTTTCTATGAAATTTGTAAGCATGACTATCTTCTGTATGAGCGCTGGGTCTGATCCGTCGGAATTGAGGTCTGACAGACCACAGTGGTCTAACATGTTCTGATAGACCATGAGCCAGAAATCGTGGATGGTGTTCTGTAGAGGACCCTGGGTCGCGATGTATGTATTCTTGGTGTATTCATGCCCCTGGAAAATAGTGAAATAAAAAAATTAATATTGATGATCCAGTAAATTTTTAGAGAAGGGCCGAATATGGGCTTTTTCCTACACAAATATTTGGCCGAATGATCAGTTATAATTTGACTGGGAGTCGAACTAAAAAGTTCATACTTCGGAGATTGCAAGACCTAAATCAAATATACGGTTCCCTTGGTTGTAGATAAAATCTGTCACTTGAACTACAGATTAATACAGATGGGACACTCCACAGTTTAGGTATGAATGAAGCTACAAGTACGCGGCGGGCTCATCTCACTGGGTCAATTCAGTGTGGGCTGCCGCGCACCGGCCGGCTCGCGCGTTAGTTCGATACTCACTCACGCGCCGCGTCGTAAAAGAAGACAACCCTAACGAGTCAGAAGGTATAAGAGTTACAAGATAGAAAAAGAGGCAACTTCTAGGTGAATTGTAG
This sequence comes from Cosmia trapezina, assembly GCA_905163495.3. Lineage (NCBI taxonomy): Eukaryota > Metazoa > Arthropoda > Insecta > Lepidoptera > Noctuidae > Cosmia > Cosmia trapezina. The sequence goes on along the minus strand of LR991049.1, from coordinate 3,363,652 downwards.
GTAATAAGCGTTGTGCGACCTGAATTGCACTTTATTGTGTCGTAGCAAGAGTCGCTTTTTATTGAAATGATTTTGCGGAGTGTCCCATCTGTATTAATCTGTGTTTGAACTACGATTTGACAAAAGATTGAATTAAACTTTTAGACGGGTAGCACACCTCCGCCGCGGAACCGCTTAATGTTCCGCTACTCGAATCGTAGCGGAACATCATGCGTGTCAGTTGAATTGAACTAATGCGGCTTCGCTGCTATGGTTTTACGTCGGAGGTGTAATACCCGCGTCAATAACCAGTCGTTAGGATTGACAACAAAAAAAGAACCTCACCTTAATATAATTGGCATTTATGTACCCTTCGGTAGACCCAGAGTCTGCCCTCAAGATAAACCTCGAATGCTCATTAGGTAGGATCGTCTTATACCGATTCTTAGGATGAGACCCTGACACTATCGGTTTCTCCTGAAAATTCGTCGGCATATCCCAGAATTCCTGATGCAAGTTCCTTAGTAACATCTTTTGGTACTCAGAACAGGGTTGAGAGGTCACAGGGTCTGGTATCACCATCTGGGGATTCTCTTTGGCAGTATCTTCGACGCGACCATTACAGCAGTGCTGTCCCTCTCCCAAAATATGACATTTGACCTTCGAATAACCATTTTGGAATACATCGTTCAAATCTCGTAGATTCTGTCTCGATAAGACGCTAGAAGCGATCTGTAAGTGTTGCATATTTGCTAAATACAGTCGGAAATCTTCGGAAGTGCTCTGAGGGCTAAGAGGTTTCGTGGTTATGTTTCGCGTGAAACCTGGCTGGAAATTAGGATCGTCTTGTCTGCCAAAAGCGTATATGATTTCGTTTTCCTGATCACCGCATACGTAGGTTAAATTTTGAGGGTATTCCTGCTCCGTAGTGTAAGACGTCGACCAGAGATTGTCGTGGGATCCAAAACCTACTCCTTTATCGGTTGAGCGTAACCTAGTACGATTTTTGTACGATTTTGGTATCAAATTCTCTGTGCTTAACGACTTTCTATGCTTATCTCTGTGTGGCAAATCTTTAAGATTCGTATCTATTAACGCTTCGTCGATTTCCAAATCTCTGGGCTCCTCTCTCGGCTGTATGTTTAGCGTCAGTGAGGTATTTGAGCTGCGTCTTTCCAAAATACCTTTCCGGGGTTCCGCCGGCGGGTTGTCTATACTAATGTTGCTGTTATACCTACTTAAGTTGCATGTTGAGCCGTTTAAGTTATAGTTCGATACGCTTAAGCTTCTGTTTACTGAGAGCTGGGGGTTCGACTGGTTAATATTCAAAGTTAGTGAGGTGTTCGAACTCCTGCGTTCGAGTAAACCCTTTTTCTGTCCCGGTTTAGCGTCCTTATTCAACGAGCTATTACTTGAGTGCCTGCTTAAGTTATTTGAAGATAATATATTTAATGTGAGACTATTATTCGACCCCCGACGCTGTAGTAAACAATTTTTCGACACTTCTCCGGATACATTCGTGTTTGAAGAACAAATGACGCGTCTCGAAGGAGTCAAATGCTCAGTGTTCGCCAAAGAAGTGTTGGAATCTCGCCGGTCTATAGACAGTTTCTTTTGTCTGCTATCAGAATTAAGGCTAAAATTCGATATACTGGTCCTCACTGTTGAGAGATTATGGCAGGAGGCGCCAGAACTGTTTAGGGAGCAGTTGGAACTTTGCAAACTATGTGTGCTAAGCATTAGACTCTGGTTAGAATTCCTTCTATGTAATTTCTTCGTCATTTTCTCATCTTCCGCGCTAGGTTCAAAGTCATCTGATGGCACACCTTCAGGTAACGTCTTCAAGTTAGTACTAGATACACTCAGATTCTGCTTATAATTCAACAAATTCGAGCCTAAATTCTGTCCTGTATCCAGAGGGTAACACCTGTTATCAGTGCCAGAAATGTTAATTTCTGGGGTGTTTTCAAAGTCAGCCATGTTTTCGTCAAAGGAACCCATCGTTCGGGAGCCCATGCGCGAAGTACCAGGCTGGTATAACATGAGGGTAGCGTGGTTTTCTCTGAGATAGATTCCACTATCTTGTCCCTTCATGTATAGTCGACGTTGCTCGGCGTTCGATTGGAGAGAATTATACCCAAGTTTCGCACCAGCAAAGTCATGTTTATTAATATTCTTTTGTGCTAGAATCCTCTTCAACTGTCTTTTTGGCGTATTTGGCATGGAAACCGAGTTCTGAGGGACTTCCAAAGTCTTTTTCTGAGGGAGAGAGAGATTAACGGTCTCAGAAGAGTCCAAAGAAGTCGCTTTGACTTTTAAAGTCGGGGTTTTCACTTTCTTCTCTTCAGCATCTGTGTATAACTTCTCGAATTCTAAAAGTTCCTTTTCTAAATCGCTATCTCTTTTAGTAAGATCTATTCTCAAGTTTCGTAAATTCTTTCCTTTCTTTTTAATCTGTGTTTCGGCGGGTATTGTGGCACCTTCTTCGGTCGTGACAGTTATCTCGAATTCTTTTGGTGAAAACCTCGGCATGTCTAAGAAAGATTGCGTGTCCGAACTTTGTCGAAGAGTCTTTTTAAGTTTGACATCAGGAGATTTCGGATCTTCGGTCTCTGGGATTTTCTCTTTCACTTCGCCTTCGAATTTGAACACAGGCCTTTCGTTTGTCGGTGTTTTCTGAGCGTGGTATCGTTCCATGCTTTCACATGATGTACTGGTTTCCTGATTCTTGTAGGCCTCATTCATTTGATCCTTCATCTGCTTAGCTATAGGTAGTCCTAGGTTTTGTTCTATAATTTTCGCGTTGTCAGAGTCAAGGGATATTGATTTAAGTCTCTGTCGTCTTGCTTGAGCTGAGTTTGAGGGGCTGGGAGCCGTTTCCGGTTCTTCGAGAACTTTCGGTTCTATTTCTAACGTATCCATTTTAAGGCAGCAATCAGTGACGTCTTCACCTAGTTTAATTTCTGCGTCTTTATTATCTTCACATTTACTTATATTTAGTTCTATGGTTTTATAGTTAGTTTCGCAGCTGTGATGTCGTCTGTATTTCCGTACTTCTTTATCAGCAGGTGGTGTGAATCGTTCTTTTTCTATAGAATTCCTTCCACCATACCTTTTTGGCCTGGCTGCTCTATCTTCTAAGCAAGACTGTTCGAAGGTGAAATAGTTTTCTTTATTGTAACTGTGGACTTTAGGACTGGGTTTGTTCAACACTCTTGGGGAACAGGGTTTCTCTGTAAACCCGTTTCTGTTTAAATGGTCGCCTAAGGCTCTCGGTGATTGTGGTACAGGTACTTCAGCATCCCGAGGAGTTTCAGGGAAAAATTTAGGAGAACGTACTGTGTCGTAATAAACCGATCTCGGCGATGGTTCGGCGAAGAACATTGGAGACACTGTTTCAGGAGGCGTGAAAAATCTCGGAGAAGCCATAGTTTCTGCCAATAGTTTTGGAGAAAAGTCGAATTTTGGTGCGGAAGACTTTTCTTTCGCTGAACTACATTCTAACACTCTCGGAGAGTTTTGCATCTCTAATCTCTCTTGCTGTCCCTCTAAATGAGGAGCCTCGTTCACACTCACACTACACATGTTTAGCCTGGTACTGACTGAGCGGAATCTCCTTAAATTGCTCGGAGACGCCTCCTCCCCCTCTGGGGACCTCTCACTCATATTCTCACTTAACTTCTCAACGGCTTCAGAATCAAAACCGAACACTTCTTTATCTGTCTTCGGGGTAGCGCTCACTAAAAACGGAGACTTATCGTCTTTCTCTAACGAAGGAGACCGAGTTGCACTGAACTTTTTGGCACGAGATTCTTGCGTCAAATCGGCGCCTAGATCCGCGGATATTTGAGCTAACGGACGCGGGATGTTTGTGTATTTGTAGTCTAGTCGTTTATGTAGCCACTGTTCCGGTAAGGGCAGTTTGGGAAGGAATTCTGAGGGTCCAGGATCTGCGGGCTGTGGGGGTATTGGCGCAGGGTTGTTAACGATGATGATCTGTGGGGGTATGTTCTGGGGGTCGTCGGCAGGAGCGCCGGAGAGGTCGGCGCGGGCGCGGCGCGGCGCGGCCACCGCGCGGACGCACAGGGACACGCGCAGCGGCACTACCAGCCGCGGCACTGAGCCACGGACTATGTGCACCTGGAACAGAGAACGGGATGGTCATAAGCTGAATCTTCCCAACAATCGCTGCACACCAGCCCGCCTGCGCGCCCCACATGTCACAAGTGTGTACTCACGTGATGCGTGCCGGAGACACGCTTGCGTGTGTTGCGGCGGCAGCGCGCGGCGAGCAGCAGCAGCAGCAGCGCGGCCGCCGCCAGCGCGCCGCACCACCAGCCCGCCTGCGCGCCCCACATGTCACAAGTGTGTACTCACGTGATGCGTGCCGGAGACACGCTTGCGTGTGTTGCGGCGGCAGCGCGCGGCGAGCAGCAGCAGCAGCAGCGCGGCCGCCGCCAGCGCGCCGCACCACCAGCCCGCCTGCGCGCCCCACATGTCACAAGTGTGTACTCACGTGATGCGTGCCGGAGACACGCTTGCGTGTGTTGCGGCGGCAGCGCGCGGCGAGCAGCAGCAGCAGCAGCGCGGCCGCCGCCAGCGCGCCGCACCACCAGCCCGCCTGCGCGCCCCACATGTCACAAGTGTGTACTCACGTGATGCGTGCCGGAGACACGCTTGCGTGTGTTGCGGCGGCAGCGCGCGGCGAGCAGCAGCAGCAGCAGCGCGGCCGCCGCCAGCGCGCCGCACCACCAGCCCGCCTGCGCGCCCCACATGTCACAAGTGTGTACTCACGTGATGCGTGCCGGAGACACGCTTGCGTGTGTTGCGGCGGCAGCGCGCGGCGAGCAGCAGCAGCAGCAGCGCGGCCGCCGCCAGCGCGCCGCACCACCAGCCCGCCTGCGCGCCCCACATGTCACAAGTGTGTACTCACGTGATGCGTGCTGGAGACACGCTTGCGTGTGTTGCGGCGGCAGCGCGCGGCGAGCAGCAGCAGCAGCAGCGCGGCCGCCGCCAGCGCGCCGCACCACCAGCCCGCCTGCGCGCCCCACATGTCACAAGTGTGTACTCACGTGATGCGTGCTGGAGACACGCTTGCGTGTGTTGCGGCGGCAGCGCGCGGCGAGCAGCAGCAGCAGCAGCAGCAGCGCGGCCGCCGCCAGCGCGCCGCACCACCAGCCCGCCTGCGCGCCCCACATGTCACAAGTGTGTACTCACGTGATGCGTGCCGGAGACACGCTTGCGTGTGTTGCGGCGGCAGCGCGCGGCGAGCAGCAGCAGCAGCAGCGCGGCCGCCGCCAGCGCGCCGCACCACCAGCCCGCCTGCGCGCCCCACATGTCACGCGTCACAAGTGTGTACTCACGTGATGCGTGCTGGAGACACGCTTGCGTGTGTTGCGGCGGCAGCGCGCGGCGAGCAGCAGCAGCAGCAGCGCGGCCGCCGCCAGCGCGCCGCACCACCAGCCCGCCTGCGTGACCCACATGTCACAAGTGTGTACTCACGTGATGCGTGCTGGAGACACGCTTGCGTGTGTTGCGGCGGCAGCGCGCGGCGAGCAGCAGCAGCAGCAGCGCGGCCGCCGCCAGCGCGCCGCACCACCAGCCCGCCTGCGCGCCCCACATGTCACAAGTGTGTACTCACGTGATGCGTGCTGGAGACACGCTTGCGTGTGTTGCGGCGGCAGCGCGCGGCGAGCAGCAGCAGCAGCAGCGCGGCCGCCGCCAGCGCGCCGCACCACCAGCCCGCCTGCGTGACCCACATGTCACAAGTGTGTACTCACGTGATGCGTGCTGGAGACACGCTTGCGTGTGTTGCGGCGGCAGCGCGCGGCGAGCAGCAGCAGCAGCAGCAGCAGCGCGGCCGCCGCCAGCGCGCCGCACCACCAGCCCGCCTGCGCGCCCCACATGTCACAAGTGTGTACTCACGTGATGCGTGCCGGAGACACGCTTGCGTGTGTTGCGGCGGCAGCGCGCGGCGAGCAGCAGCAGCAGCAGCGCGGCCGCCGCCAGCGCGCCGCACCACCAGCCCGCCTGCGCGCCCCACATGTCACGCGTCACAAGTGTGTACTCACGTGATGCGTGCTGGAGACACGCTTGCGTGTGTTGCGGCGGCAGCGCGCGGCGAGCAGCAGCAGCAGCAGCGCGGCCGCCGCCAGCGCGCCGCACCACCAGCCCGCCTGCGTGACCCACATGTCACAAGTGTGTACTCACGTGATGCGTGCTGGAGACACGCTTGCGTGTGTTGCGGCGGCAGCGCGCGGCGAGCAGCAGCAGCAGCAGCGCGGCCGCCGCCAGCGCGCCGCACCACCAGCCCGCCTGCGCGCCCCACATGTCACAAGTGTGTACTCACGTGATGCGTGCTGGAGACACGCTTGCGTGTGTTGCGGCGGCAGCGCGCGGCGAGCAGCAGCAGCAGCAGCGCGGCCGCCGCCAGCGCGCCGCACCACCAGCCCGCCTGCGCGCCCCACATGTCACGCGTCACAAGTGTGTACTCACGTGATGCGTGCTGGAGACACGCTTGCGTGTGTTGCGGCGGCAGCGCGCGGCGAGCAGCAGCAGCAGCAGCAGCAGCGCGGCCGCCGCCAGCGCGCCGCACCACCAGCCCGCCTGCGCGCCCCACATGTCACGCGTCACAAGTGTGTACTCACGTGATGCGTGCCGGAGACACGCTTGCGTGTGTTGCGGCGGCAGCGCGCGGCGAGCAGCAGCAGCAGCAGCGCGGCCGCCGCCAGCGCGCCGCACCACCAGCCCGCCTGCGCGCCCCACATGTCACAAGTGTGTACTCACGTGATGCGTGCTGGAGACACGCTTGCGTGTGTTGCGGCGGCAGCGCGCGGCGAGCAGCAGCAGCAGCAGCGCGGCCGCCGCCAGCGCGCCGCACCACCAGCCCGCCTGCGCGCCCCACATGTCACAAGTGTGTACTCACGTGATGCGTGCTGGAGACACGCTTGCGTGTGTTGCGGCGGCAGCGCGCGGCGAGCAGCAGCAGCAGCAGCAGCAGCGCGGCCGCCGCCAGCGCGCCGCACCACCAGCCCGCCTGCGCGCCCCACATGTCACAAGTGTGTACTCACGTGATGCGTGCCGGAGACACGCTTGCGTGTGTTGCGGCGGCAGCGCGCGGCGAGCAGCAGCAGCAGCAGCGCGGCCGCCGCCAGCGCGCCGCACCACCAGCCCGCCTGCGCGCCCCACATGTCACAAGTGTGTACTCACGTGATGCGTGCCGGAGACACGCTTGCGTGTGTTGCGGCGGCAGCGCGCGGCGAGCAGCAGCAGCAGCAGCGCGGCCGCCGCCAGCGCGCCGCACCACCAGCCCGCCTGCGCGCCCCACATGTCACGCTCACATCTGTTGAACAAAAACACATAAGCTATAACCCGTGCGCGTAACATTATGTTTTGTCACGTTTAAAGCATCGTAAAGTAGTATGTTATGAGAAACTACTCAGCGCTAATTAAATGTTGATATTCAAAAAACTAAAATAAAACTCTTTTTTTTTTTGCACTCAGTTCTTTAAGGCGAAAGCGCCAGGCTAGCTCGCGAAATTCAAAATTTCTTACGTTTTTTGCAATTTGTAGGTCAATGTGAGCTTGTATAGTTGTATGCTGATTAAAATATGATTCGCGGCCGTAGCTAATATGGCTTTACAGAATTATAATCATTAGAATCAGCAATAAAACTTCATAAGTTAGCATTTACCTCAAACCTCATGATTTCATGAAATCGCTAGATTTGAGATATAGCTAATATGGCTTTACAGAATTATAATCATTAGAATCAGCAATAAAACTTCATAAGTTAGCATTTACCTCAAACCTCATGATTTCATGAAATCGCTAGATTTGAGATAAATGCTAACTTATGGAGTTGTATTGCTGATTTTAATGATTATAATTCTGTAAAGCCATATTAGCTACGGCCGCGAATCATATTTTAATCAACATACAAGCTCACACTGACCTACAAATTGCAAAAAACCTAAGAAATTTTGAATTTCGCGGGCTACCCTGGCGCATCAACCTTAAACGTAATTCATTCGAGCCAGGTGCCATGTTAACGCGCACGGGCTATACAATATGAACTACTAACGTCCACTAGAAGGAGCTATGGCTAAGTCTTACAGCAGCGGGACACCATGACAACACAACCAGGTCCATTTGTGCGTAGCGAGGCATGGCTGTCCTCGTAAGGTAGAGCACTAACCCAATGGTAACTTGGGTGTCCTGGGACAGACGGCAGTGACAGCAGCACCGAATAATATGAAAGGTAGCGCGGTGCCGCAGAAGACGATCGGGCGATTCCATTAAATCATACTGCAAAATTATGAATGTAGCAATGATGATGAGACAGTTCCGTTGTTTCTGCCGTCCGCCCCAGAGTTGTCAATGAAATTGATCGGTTGTGTGTAAAACACGTCATCCCAACAACAAAACGAGAGGAGACTTGTGCTTAGTCCGGACAAAAAAAGCTATGAATAATGATGATGATGAATGGGATTCAAAAGCCCACTAGCCCAATTCAATGATAGAATAGTTCATAGTACACAATGCGGTAAACACTCTATAATTAAACTGTAAACAACCTATACATCAATCAGTATAATACGTCTAATGCAATTTACCACAGTGCCAATTAAAGTGCTCATTTACACGAGAAGAGTATCTCGCCTCGAATAGGATGAGATAAAAAGTTAACTCGTGTAAACAGTACTAATAAATACTGAACGAAGACGAAGGCGGGAATCACCTCGCTATCAAAAAATCCTTTCGTGATTTCGAATCATAGTCTCTTAGGACATCATCATAGGTAAGTTTTTATATCTTACTTGAGTGTCACCAATGTGGAAGGTCGGGCTAAGCTAATTATAGATGGCGTGATCATAGCTAGGTCCCTAAGGCTTATATTAATTTGACATTTCGTTCATTCATACGTTTGGTTTTATTTCTATTTCGTTAAGTACTTTCGATTATTTCAATATTTTTAACCGACTTCCAAAAGGAGGAGGTTCTCAATTCGTCGGAATATTTTTTTTTTTTTTTTTTAATCAAGTATTTGACTTGGAAAGTGTCGGAATTTAAAACCTTAAATAATTTCTCGTAATCACTTTCTTCAAAATGTTTCGAACTCTGTTTAATTTTTTTTAAATCTTTACGAATAGCTTTAATGCACAATCTTCTAATTTTAGGGTCTCTCGGGAAATGGTGGCCTCCAATTTAGGAACACAACAAAATAAAACCACTTCACGCCTTGTATTATTAGCTTGTGTTGGGAACTAGCTTCGGCAGCGCCATTTTGACAGTTGCCGTCCCCATTGAGTCCAAAAATCACTTCACGAATCTCGCAATGTTCCCTGGTTCTCGTCTCTTGACGGGCGAGATGCTCGACTCGGGTAAATGAGCCTTTAGTCAGGTTACAAGGTGGTGAAACTAATTTACTTGATACTTGAAAACTCCTAAGTTAAAACTATTGTTTCTATTTATAATTACGTTAAACTACCAGCAGAAATAACTTACACACAACACTGTTTCATTATTTGCAGCTGAGATTCCATTTCGAGAATTTTCGAGTATTTTTTAAATTATGTTTTTTTTATTTATTATTATTAATATATTTATTTGCAAACTTTTTTTAACGAAATATTTATTTACAGTTCGGACATTTGTTCCCTCAGATAGTTGGAATGTTATTGAGTGAATGAGCATGAAACATTTAGATATAAACACAAGATAGTGACACATACATATTGTGCTGATTCACTAATCACCCTCTGAGGGGAAAAGAGTATGAATCACTGTGCAAATTGCAAAATATAGTCACCCTGTTGCATCCCTGTATCACAAAAACTTTATTTTAAATTATATTCATTTTCGTGGCTAAGTAATAACAGCCGCACAGAGTTAAAGTTTTGATTTCGAAAGTTCTTTCACTGGCAGAAAGTTACAGTTGCCATAGGGTAGTATAAAGTTGCCTACCACGCGGGCGACGTCGCGAGCTAATGATGTCGTATAAAAACTATTCAACTAAAAATGTAAAACGAGTATGGAACTCAAATGGAGTTGGGCAGAACACCTGGCAAGGCACAGTGATGACAGGTGGAGAGTGGCGTCCGAGAACTGGAAGACGAAGTGTCGGTCGTCCGGCGGCGAGGTGGGCGGGCGGAATTGTTACCATCACGGGTAGAACCTGGATGAGGCTGACACAGGAGCGTGGGGATTGCCACAAGAAGAGAGGTCTATGCCCAGTAGTGAGTGATGATGATTGTGAGACTCTGTGGGCTTCCAAATGAAGAAATAATAACGTACAACGTATTTGAAACGCAAAATAAGAATAGGATCGACTTAGTGCCATGTTGTGACGTCATAGCTGTCAAATCGAATAAATACGGTGAGCAAAACAAGATATTTTTTAAATAACATTTATTTACGAATCATGAACCATGAATTCATTCATGATTGAATGAATCATGAATTTGAAAAAAATTGTTGCCAAGAATGAAAATATGGAAGAAAATAGAATACTTACATTTTTTTTTAAATTAATTATGACTAATGTTTTGATGAGTTTTTTCAACTTGATTTAAAATCTAAAACTCGGTTAAACAAAATAAAAACGTTATTGATACGCAACTATTTCTTTGCAAACCGTACTTTTCAATCAACATTTGACAGATAGAGGTAATTGATGTTCCTATTCTTATTTGAATCGCATTGTAAATCGGCCCAAGAGGACCGACTTCATTCACGAAAACCACCCTTACTGATACGACACAAGGGCGTTGTCACTGTTCAATTGCTACCATAGACGTGCAGTTAACTACATGAAAAACTCGCCCGATGCATAATCTCATACTCTTTTGAAGTCAGTTTGAAAAAATCTCAATGATGTCTCTATACCTAGAAGTTACATCGTATCCTATATTGTTTAGTGTAGCTAATATTGTACATCTGAATGGAAGGGGTGAAATAGATCTTTTGATAGATTTAGACCAGACTGTAGGGACTGGGCTATTTAAAACTTAAATCAATATTCTAGCAACACTATTAAGGCGAAAGCGCCAGGGTAGCCCGGGAAATTCAAAATTTCTTACGTTTTTTGCAATTTGTAGGTCAATGTGAGCTTGTATGTTGATTAAAATATGATTCGCGGCCGTAGCTAATATAGCTTTACAGAATTATAATCATCAGAATCAGCAATACAACTCCATAAGTTAGCATTTACCTCAAACCTCATGATTTCATGAAATCGCTAGATTTGAGGTAAATGCTAACTTATGGAGTTGTATTGCTGATTCTAATGATTATAATCCTGTACAGCCATATTTGCTACGGCCGCGAATCATATTTTAATCAACATACAAGCTCACACTGACCTACAAATTGCAAAAAACGTAAGAAATTTTGAATTTCGCGGGCTACCCTGGCGCATCAACCTTAAGATCATGTTACACGGTGCAGAATTATTATAGACTTAAATTTTTGTAATGTAACTAGGTAGGTAAGTTAGCAGGCTACTGAGAATGGGGGAGTGTTATTGGGCTTTCTTATTGGGAACTAGCTAACCCGACACGTTGTCCTGTCCAAATTTCAATAATTCATAGAAAATTCACTTTCAGTTTTCCCGAGTTTTCCAATTTTCCCGGCAACTTTTCCAATTTTTCTCTACATAAGAACCTTCTCCTGACAATAATAAACTCAAAAAAAGAATTAGCGAAATTGTTCCATCCGTTCTCGCGTGATGCGATGATCAAGGGAAACAGAGATTAATTTTTATATTTTTATAGATTTCTCAGTATCATCCTGGAGTCTGTATTTGTGACCGGGTGGTCGCAATATCAATCAATCTGCCTAGCCTTTTCCCAACTATGTTGGGGTCGGCTTCCAGTCTAACCGGATGCAGCTGAATACCAGTATTTTACATGGAGCGACTGCCTATCTGACCTCCACAACCCAGTAACTGGGTAATACGATACCCCTTGGTAAGACTGGTTGTCAGACTTTCGGGCTTCTGACGACCCGTAACGACTGTCAAAGATCCACGAATAACAGCCGGGACCAACGGCTTAACGTGCTTTCCGAGGCACGGAGGAATCTCGATATGTAAAGATGGTCACCCATCCACTGACCAACCCCGGCAAGCGTAGCTTAACCTGACGGATCGACCCGTGCGGCTGTTATTACTTAGCCACGAGCTCCGGGTGGTCGCAATATGTTCGGCCCTTATTAAATAAATTATTTGTTGCCAGGTTAAGTACAGAAAATTTTGAGACCCTGGCTAGGCCTAGCTAGGTTAGAGACTTGTATTTCAGACTTCTTCCATTTAGGTTACAATAATTAAGCAAGATGTGCAGCAAAAGGTGATCAAATTATCTTACTTAAAATTAAGTTTAATATTAAACATTTATACACATACATAAAGTCACCCCTTCTTCCCATGGGCGTAGGCAGAAAGTACAGAAAAACTAAACATTTAATTTATGAAAACTAAAATTAGAATTAAAGCAAATAAAATATAGCATAATCAGCCTATGTTCCCACTGCTGGGGCACAGGAGAGAGGAGAGGGAGAGCGGGCCATAATCAGCCTATGTTCCCACTGCTGGGGCACAGGAGAGAGGAGAGGGAGAGCGGGCCATAATCAGCCTATGTTCCCACTGCTGGGGCACAGGAGAGAGGAGAGGGAGAGCGGGCCATAATCAGCCTATGTTCCCACTGCTGGGGCACAGGAGAGAGGAGAGGGAGAGCGGGCCATAATCAGCCTATGTTCCCACTGCTGGGGCACAGGAGAGAGGAGAGGGAGAGCGGGCCATAATCAGCCTATGTTCCCACTGCTGGGGCACAGGAGAGAGGAGAGGGAGAGCGGGCCATAATCCACCACGCGGGCCAAGTGCGGGTTGGTAGATGTCACATATTGTCTTCGAATTTTTGGTTCTTGGACATGCCGGTTTCCTCACGATGTTTTCCTATATGCGTGTGGTGTGAGGGCCACTTTATTGAAACTCTTTGAAAATATGCTTAGGATTTAGTGAACATTCCCAAAGAATTGTGAAAGTTGTAATCAGATTTTGTGAAAGTCTACTTTGCGAGATATGGACTGTAAAGTGGGGCCCTCAGTTCTCACATAGAGGATTGAGGGCCCACCTGTACCTGATAAACTATGGACACTACAGATAAAGTCTTTATGCCAAAATCTAAGCTTATACCAAACAAAATTTGTGAAAACAAGATATTATCGCAAAACACTGTCCTACTTGGTATATCTTCGTTCAAAATGGGCCCTCAATCCTCACACACGTAAAAGTTTATCACGCAAATAAAATGAAACCATTAACTTAAAGCTACTGTTTGTAATCCTATAAGATACTAAATAAATTGTGAAAATTTGTGAAAGCAAGAGCAGGTCACCATTTCTTGTTGTTTGAAAGTTATGACCTTGACAAAATTCGGGCTCTCAATCCTCCATTTATTTTGATTTCCGTTTTAATACGCCTATCGTATGAAAGATTAGACAAATACAAAATAGTCTCTTTTTGTGAAAAAAATTGTAGAAAGAAATTAAAAGACCCTTTATTGTAAATAAAAATCGAGTTTTATTTTTGTTCCCTGAATTAGGAAATAGGGTGACCACAATACGGTATTTTACTCTATATGAGAAAAAATCTAAAAATATATTATTTAGATAGATTAGGCCAAAAGCAGTCGGAAAATATTAGTTTTAGTTCAATAACAATATAAATATTAAAATTAAATTCAAAGTTTTCAGGTTTTTTTAATGTTTTCTCAAACCATGAAATAGTAGCCGCCATTTTATGACGTCATTCGGCTGTGTAAATTAAAAAAGTGTCAAATATTAATTGATCAGCGTATCTCTTACAGCAGGTATAGCTTTCACATAAAAATCAAAATCTTTACCGTCCATACGTATTGTGTGTATAGAGTCATGAGGAACAGAGTGTAAAGTTCACTCATCCTCTATTGAAAAGGGAGGACCCTCCGACCAGATGGTAAAATCTAGGGTTTACCGACTGAATGCCGGGTAAAAGTCCGAAATTAAAGACAGTTTTAGAATAATTCGGGGTTTTACCGGTGAGATTTGGTAAATATTAGAATTTACGGGTAAACCCTAATATTTACCGCATTTCGGGCTTTTACAGTAACATATAGGTAGATGAGTATGTATCAAAACAAACTTACATGTACTTATTTGTATGACTATAATAATATTTCAGTAACTATTTTCGTAGTTTTCTCAATCAATTGACATGACATATTATTGTAATACAAAAAACATCACTGTACTTTTTCTTTGTAGTAGTCGCATAGACAAACTAATGAGGTTGAACTCCAAAACTCCTCCTCGATTTTATGTGAAAATGTTTGGAACATAATAATCGTTAAATAAAATTAAGTATCAACATTCACTACTCCAAGATAATTACCCATACAACTATGTGTATTATAATATTATGCTTTAGATTGTTCTCTGAGCACCATAAGTCAAAAATTATTGTCACCCTACCCCACTACACAATCAAAAATAGTCGATTTCGGTATCTATTAAGATTTTTAGTTTAATCGTTATTCTTATTAGTAACAAATAACACCAATTTGTTGCACAATTTTTTTCACAAAAAGAGACTATTTTGTATTTGTCTAATCTTTCATACGATAGGCGTATTAAAACGGAATACAAAATAAATGGAGGATTGAGGGCCCGAATTTTGTCAAGGTCATAACTTTCAAACAACAAGAAATGGTGACCTGCTCTTGCTTTCACAAATTTTCACAATTTATTTAGTATCTTATAGGATTACAAACAGTAGCTATAAGTTAATAGTTTCATTTTATTTGCGTGATAAACTTTTACATGTGTGAGGATTGAGGGCCCATTTTGAACGAAGATATACCAAGTAGGACAGTGTTTTGCGATAATATCTTGTTTTCACAAATTTTGTTTGGTATAAGCTTAGATTTTGGCATAAAGACTTTATCTGTAGTGTCCATAGTTTATCAGGTACAGGTGGGCCCTCAATCCTCTATGTGAGAACTGAAGGCCCCACTTTACAGTCCATATCTCGCAAAGTTGACTTTCACAAAATCTGATTCCAACTTTCACAATTCTTTGGGAATGTTCACTAAGGGCGAGCGCGCATTGCGGTGCGTTTTTCTACCGCATAATCTGTGAAGTATGGAATGTCTTTGAAGTGCGCGCACTGCGGTCATGCGTTTTGTTACTGTAGGCCCCGCCCAGTGCGGCAGAACTACCGGAAACGCACCGCAGTGCGCGCTCGCTCTAAATCCTAAGCCTATTTTCAAAGAGTTTTAATAAAGTGGCCCTCACACCACACGCAAATGTTTTCCTTCACCGTTTTGAGAGCAGTGGTGATGAAATAATTTACACAAAGTAAAGTGCCCGTAGGGGTTCGAACTACAACTCGTAAGTCGCGGCCGTTACCACTGTGCCACCACTGCTCTCTATCAAATAAAATAATCTCATGAAATCGAAAACAATAATGGAATGTGGATTAAAAAAAAATTGATTAAACATTTAGAACAATATTAAAATAAAATAAAATTTGAAATTTTAACGTAACTTTACCATAGCTGGTGAAATGTGACTGGACCATACATCTCTGCTTACCACTTTGGGGCTTACAAACATGATGTAATGTATTGTTATTTACAAACAGATGAATGAGTTGATTAAATTAACTAATTGAGGTGATTATTTTTACTAAGCTTGCAGATAGGTACATAAAATAAGACATTGTTTAATACACATTACCTTAAAAACCAAAGCATAATATTTAGCATGAATACTGCAACAGTCTAAATACAAAATCACTAACATCAGATAAGTTTACACTAATATTTTTACAATGACACTATCATTTTCAATTTATGCACACATTATTACAACAAGTTTTAAACTACCTAAGACAAAGACTTATGGTTGACTGTACAAGTTGTGACAGGACTTGTACAGTCAACTGAACGTCAGTGGAAACACTTGCAATACGAAAATTACCCTTACTGCTAAGACATAAAGGTGCTGTCAATTTCAAATTGTTACCACTGATAGGTGGTTGGCTGTAGTATTATGACATAAATAATCCTCTTATCATAATAACATTGCATTGCCTAATAATTTGTCAATAAGCATGAGTATATTCATTATTATTGCACTATGAATGGCAATCACAAGACATTAACAAACCTTTTTTTTTTTCTTAACGTTTTTAGGTACCTATTGCAGAGTTGTAAAAAAATAATTAATATAGATAATGTGGTTTTTATTCAGATTAGTAAAACTAATTCAAAAGTTAACAGAGAAACTAGAAGTCACCTATTTTTTTACAACAACTTTGAATGTTGCCAGAGGAAAAGTTCCTTAACCTCTCAGTACAGACGCCAGCAGGTCAAGCCACCCGAAACTGTCAAATTTTCCCAATCAACCTTGAACCTAACGCTTCAGCGATAAAGATGAAAATCTATTAAAGAAATTTGACAGATTGTAGTAGCTTGATGTGCTGGCGTCTGTACAATAGGGTAAAAATTATTGTGATTAACTTTTTATTAAATAGATGAATATTAATAAAAACTATAATAATAGCCAGAAGGTAACGATCTGGTGAAATCACAGACATTACACTTTTTATTTTCTAGCACATAAGAGCGAAAATCCCACTTCTTGTGAAAAACTGTCATGCATATTGACTCAATGTTTTTTTCTTGAGAAAATTGAGGACTGAGGAACATCAGTGGGAAATCTGGAGCATTGCTCATAGTGTGACATGACATCTTTAAGGAAAACCACTATTTCACAACAGCTGCTAATATACAACGTGTAACGTTAAATGCGCAAAACCTCTTAAGGGGTCATTGTACTCATCATTATGAACAACTTTACTATGGGACCAAAACTGAAATCGCGAAAAAAATCTGCTGTTCAGTACATTTCTGTTCGCATAATTCGTCAAAATGTACTGAACAGCTGATTTTTTTTTCGCGATTTCACGTTTGGTCCCATACTAAAAGTTGTCCATAATAATGAGTACAATGACCCCTTAAGAGGTTTTGCGCATTTAACATTACACATTGTACCTATATGAGAATCAAGCAGGACTGACATACTCATTTATTTTTTATTTTTTGTTTTTTTAATGGCAAGCAAGCAACCTGTTGGTTTACTAGAAGGATTGCAGGTGGGTTGTCAAAACAGTAAACCGAGACGTTCGCAGGTACGTAAAAATATTGCGGCGGGATTTTATCGCACACTGGATTTTGAACTCTCGTTGTTGAGCCGAGCTTCGAGAATCCAACAGAGTGCATCCCAGCGCGTCGAAAAATCACACTCGTTGGATTTACAACTCTCGGCACTAAGCAGAGCGTTGAAAATCCAGTGCGCGAAAAAAAATCGCCGCGATATTTTTACGTCCGTGCGAACGTCAGCTAAATCTCAAATCATTATTGTTGTGCGCTTGCAAGGTAGGCCCATGCAAATTTTATTTACGATTTAGAAACTTTATTAACCAGTTTCAATGATAAACCCGCTAAAATCCACCAACCCGCACTGGGCTCGCGTAGTAGATTACAGACCACTCCCTCTCACTGAGAGACCTGTGTCCCATGGGAACATTATAGGCTAATTATGCAATGATATACCAGTATTAATTGAGTTCTTCTTTTGAGAATATTCTCAAATTCACTAAGCTTCTAGTGGTACACTTTCCACAGGTATGGTCAGCAAAAGAAGTTGTTGGCTCCACTGTACTATCACACCCGCGCGTCCGAAACTTCACATTGGTGAATCATTTGGGTTAGGTTAGAATAGTGACCATTACCTCTATTGCTGGTGAATCATTTGGGTTAGGTTAGGTTAGAACAGTGACCCTTAACGCGCGACGGCGAGCGAGCGAAGCGAGCGGTGCCGCGGCAGCGGCCGCCGAGCGCCATATCCCCTCTATTTTTGGTGAATCATTTGGGTTAGGTGAGGCGGTGAATGTCTCGTATATTAGACGATGAAAGCCTCAGGGTCATTGACCTTGATTTCAAGGTCAATGGTACTCGTACTGTAATTTTTTTTTTTTTCGGCGTCTATTATTTTGCGCACTTTGTTGTTTTCAATAATACACTAAAAAAGGTCTATTGTACCCAAAAAAAAATAGCTAGTATATAAAATCGCCGGGTGCGTTTGTACAGTGGTTCCAAGTTGTTTAACACTGCTACTTTTATACTGATGTCTAAATTAACACAAAATGATATGATAACCTGCTTTTTAGCACTTCATTTAATATATAAGAATTAATATTCTTTAAAATTTATATCTGTTCCGATTTTAATTAAGTATTTTTGTCAATAATTAAGATTTAGAAAACCCAAATTCTATTCGACTTTTGTTGCCGACTGTACAATAACTAAAAGGCAAAAATAAAATAAAAAAACAGCTTTGAGAAAAACCATCAACAAAATTGAGTTCTTTTATCTATTTATTTTAGTTCACCAGCTCCATTTAGAGCAACAGGTGAAATTGATGACATGAATGAGTTGTTCCAGGAAATGAAATGTGCTAATTATTTTTACAATTTTAGAATCTGATGTGTGTGAGTAACGGGATGAATATTTTGAGAATTTTGTTTTTAAATTTTATTTCATAAACACGAAAAGATAATATATTTTTATTAGGAATTAAAGAGTAAACTCTTTTCCATTTCTAATTACACATCAGATACACATCAGATAGATCATTGGCATATAAATAGCTGCATTTTGTAAATTTTATGTGTCTATTTACATCATCGCTACCACCATCCTGATTGTGTCCCATGTGAGTTGGAGCTGACGCAACGTGTTTGACACTGAATATTAATATTCAATAGTCTGACCACAAATGTGACTTCTGCATAAACTGTTTGTAATTAAAGTATATATGATTACCAGCTGATACATTTCATTTTCCCTTTTATTCTAAATAATAAACAGATAATAAGTACTTATAATAATATTTTGTTGTTATCAACTAACATTATACCTTTTCGCTGTGTATTTAAGCTCTAAACGCTGCGATGGTGACACCAACAGGCTTACATGCAAAATATAATCATATTTCTATTTATGGGTCTGACAAACTACTACTACCAACGAAAAAAATAAGTCTGAATATTCAAGAGTGTAATATTTTATCGCTGTTTTTGCATTCTCACCTCGTTCTATACGTACTATCAAGGCTGGGGCACAGTTTTGACGACGAACACATCGTTTCCGGACATCAAAACCTTCAAAATATACATCGAGAAAATATTCAAAGTAATGATTCAGTGGATGGAGTTTCAATGGAAATTAACGTAACAGCTGCAGGGTGACGACAAATAACGTGTTGTAATGCCTTTTTGTGCGTAATAAAAGCGTTATAATGCTAAACATAACATAAAAATACTTACTGTGCATCTATTTAGCAGGTAGTAACTACACAGTAAAATCCGTCACCATAAGATTATGAACTGTAAATTCACCGTAGGACACTATACTATAGTACCTCAAACACGTCACCAACACCAAAATGCACTTTTTGCACTATTTCAATGGTATTTTACACGTTTTTAGTTTTTACAAATATTCTCTCGCCCTAAGAGTTTTGACATTACGTGAGTCGGCCATTTTTCTTTCTGGGGACAACAAAAGCGGGGAGTGTTGCCAGTACATAAAGTAAAATCTTCCTTTACATATTAGTCATCAGCTATAGGTTTGTTATTTATACACAGTTTGTCATTAACTTAAATGACCATGAATTTGCGCTTTGAACTGATCATGAAATGACTCAAATGATTAGAAACAAAGACATCTTTTTCTCAAGTCACAACTATCATTTAAACTGATTAGAACCTCTTTTGGTTGCAACCTCTACTTATTTTCACATTGTAATTTTAACACGCGAATGTTTACCACAAAATCGAGCAATATTCTAATATTTTTTCACGTTGAGCCATTGTCATGGAGCGTAGTCTGGTTTTCCATTCAGCGCTGTTATGCACATGCGCGGTGTAAGGCCCGGCCACGATGTAGGCCACTGGGGCATCGACTGTCCTACGAGCGCGCTCCTAGGTCAAAACATACAACGTACATACTTATCTAACTACTATCTAGGTCGCGAGGGCTCTGAACTAAATTCGGTAAAACACATTAAAAACATATTCTGTTTAACAAAACCAGGCGCCAAGCCGTCTGTTTACGTGAACAACTATGTTAATGAAACCACAAAACGCAAAATTAACATCAAATGTAACTAGGTATCACGGAAAGTAGTAAGAATTAATCGATGAGTATTATTGTGGGCTTTATTATGTAACTTAGCAACGTGTTACTCAACATGCAGCCTTGCAATATTTTATACAATGTCTCCCTATTATGACGTGGGGTCATACTGGAGGGTTTTTGAGCAAGCATATACAGGATGTTTCTTTTAAGGTGTCAAGCCAATGCGAGCTGATAGCAGAGTACCATACCTATCGATTTAACCCCCATGTATGTTCTACGATTTTTTGTAGTTTTCGAGTTAAGTATAATTTTTTTTACTTACATATTTTTCTTGATTCATCGAGATGATGGCTTTATAAAATTATATCTTTTTTTTTTATCAACTTTGAACAAGAATGTACTAAATAGGGCATTATTTGCTGAAATCGGTCGTTGAAAGTGGTGTAGGTATCTGAAATCTTGTGATTTTCATATTTTATAATTTACATAATTTACCTATCTTATTTATCTTTGCATATTTTTGCCAATCCTGATATTTACTATTCCTCTACGTAGGTATAAGCAGAGCTCAGTTGATAATAAAAACATAAATGTTATACCTACTTACTACTACCCTTAACCACTACCATTGATATGAAATGAGGGATCCAAAATAACTCGAAAACTACAAAAAATCGACAGGTATGGTACTCTGCTATCAGTTCGCACTGCCTTGACAACTTAAAAGAAACACCCTGTATATGCAGGGATATGCAGGGCGAAGAACCTATATGGGGTTCATATGGTTATACATTGCTACATTATGACGGGTTAACTATATTCGTAACATAACTTAGTAGGACTAACAGTTAACATTTAGGTGAAATGTGGTAGGTACACCTCTGCCTACCACTTCGGCGGCGGCGATATGTTATGTGTTGCGTTAGACGAGCGACAAAATAGTAAGTCACTTTTGACAGCCCATATCGATATATACTAGTCTATGTCATAAGCCAAATAGAGACAAACATAGCGGGACAGAGAGGGACACCCTCATGTCAAATCGAACTTCAATTTGAATTGACAAAACTAAATCATTCAGTTCCCTTCAAAATGGTGGAGCTAATTGGTGCTGATCCATGCCATGCGTATGCGTAGGTATGCGTCATGTTCGTGAACGGGTGCCGTCAGTTGGGACTGGTCGTCTCTTAGCTGCCACGGCTTATTTTTATTTTTTAATTTAGTTGTTTTTAGTTTTTATCTTTTGTCTATTACGGACGCTTTTAACGTGCACGTCTTTCTACATTGTTCTCGTATGTATATTTTCAATATGAACGATGTAAGTAGGTAACATTGATATAAAAAGTACGCAGTAATATACAGGCTGTAAGGGACAGCCCTCCGCAAACTGATAGGGTGAATTCAGGATGTCATACTAAGATGACCGCCGACCGGTACATGAAATTTTTTCAGGAACGTTATGGGGATCCAATAAACCTGATTTGTTTGTGTTTTTGTGCACAAATCGGAGCGTCTATTACTGGTTGGGAGGGGTAGGTAATAAGTATGCGGTGAGTTCGATGAACTCTGTAGCCAGACAGAAAGTGAACAGCTGATTTCACACGTCGCACATACGGGTATTTTGCATTCCTAGCCGGGCGAAATTGGTAAAAACAAATTCCAACACAAAAGCAAAAATGAATACTTGTCAGCGAGCCAGGTAGCTACTGAACAATAGACGACCCTTTTCAGGCTCGTGCGCCCGCCCCATCCAGCCACAAACCAGTCGGAACTTGATCGTTGTCGCATGCGCTCGCGTCAGTTACTGGCTACATTAAAAACGTACCGTGTTTGAGACCTCAGTGCTTTTTTACTGTGAGTTATTTAACCAAAATTACTATGGATTATCATAATACAGGTAAGAACAGTTTTATTTATTACGATTCAGTAATGTTTACATCTACTTGTAAGGTTCAAAATCAATTTACAATTGTCTCGATTTTTAAGCAGTTTTTTAGCTGAATTATACATTTCAAAGTGATTTTAGTTATCCTTCCGAGTGCTTCCGACTAACGATTTCTGTTGTACCGCCTGACAACAACTGTCATATGATAGGTATTTCACGAATTGACTGCTACTTTATGCTACTTTCAACAAAATTTACGCGTTAGTGTTGGTGTTAGCTAAAAAGTATTGACCTTTATTTTCAGCTATGTTGTTGCCACCTTCTCCAGAACCTGAAGATGATTCAGATTCGGATTCTAAAACAGAAGAAGTCGGAGAAAGTGACGATGAAGCCTGGCATTCTTCCTCATAGAATTTGATTTTATATAGATTTTTATGTAATTCGTTAATAAATAAAATCTATTCCTAATTATGAATACTTCTTTATTTTATAATCATATCAGCCTATTACGCTCAATGTTCGATAAAGGCCTACCCAATGGTCGTCTTGTACATTTTAGGAAGTCTAACCTACTTTACAGCAGAAAAAACCGCACAAATAATTTCACCCGGCTAGGAACGCAAAATACCCGTATGTGCGTCGTTCGTTAGAGTATTTCTACATCCATTGCTGGTTTTTTGTTTTCAGTTTTTTTTTTTGCTGTTTTTTTTTACATAAATGGAGTGCTGCGAACACACAATGTAATTTTACATTGAAATAAAGAAAATGTAACTGAAAAAAATATTTAAAAATGAAAATTTTCCTGAGAAAATTTCCGGTGGAATATGATTCAAAATGAAGAGCTGAATGCACCCTGTTAGTTTGCGGAGGGCTGTCCCTTACACCCTGTATAAGTCAATGGTAGGTAACCAATATTTTAAGTTATATTATTATAAATGCTCTGAATTTGAGTTTGACTAAACTATGTGTCTGAAATAAGTAAACTGATTTGGTTTAGTTATAGGAAAGGGGGTACTGAGTACGTCCGCAGAGACCGCAGATGATGGCTATCAAAGGATGTAGGTGGAAGAAATAAAAAAAAAAGCAAGTGCTAGTCGGACTCGCACACGAACGGTTCTGTTACCTACATTTTAACCTTTGGGTTTTTGGTGGTGGTGGGTAAAATAGGTCTAGCTAGGTACACTCATAGACATTCGATTTGAGCCAGTAAGTCATGATGTCATTCGAATCGATGCTGTGTTGATAAACGAATGCTAAAAGCTCGTAGCTATAGGTAGGTACTGAAATAGGTTATTGACGTTATTGGATAGGTAATATTCAGATCATGTTTACACTCTGATAATGATAAAAAACTATTGAGATTAGGCACATACCTAGCCTGCACTATCATTCGACATGGCCAATAAAGATACAGTTGTCATTACCTGACCCAGGTAAGACAAAAGACTGCCTGGTTGGTCGCAAGTGCTACTGCTGGCCATGGAGTTCGGGTTGGATCCCAGATCGGGTTATATTGGGTTTTTCAGTTTGGAATTTCTCATACTTTAATAATGTACCTTACACTTAGGTAATTACCGGGAGGGGCTTACTATGAGCTCTTATAGCAGGGCAAAAGTTGAAAGTTTCCAGTGAGAGAGAGACGGAGCTATATACGACCTATAGCACCGCGTCTCCCTCTCTCACTGGAAATGTTGGGTTGAACGACATTGGTCAAGTCTGTTATTCGTCAAATCGGCAATTCGTCAAATTTGATATTGGTCAAAGCTGTAGTTCGTCAAATCGTCTTTTTGCCCAATTACGAAATTAGCCAAACACGCTATTGGTCAAGTCCATGTACAGTCGATGAAAACATGCGTTTTGAATTCACATAACTTGCTTGTAGGAACTTATAAAAGGAAAAGCCGCCTGCTGTATATGCGCCTATTTTAATATAAAAATATTTTACTGAGCAATGGCAAAAAAGGGTTTCTCAGGACATGTGGTGTTATGCAAATGAACGCCATCGTACCACTAACGCAGTCGAGGCTTGGCATCGGAGATTAGGGATTAAAATAGAAGAAAAACACAACATTTTCATGCATCAGTATTTAAAAAAAAAGAAGCGAAATATTATTTAAATAAAGTTAAAAGAGAAGATACGAAGCAGAGGAAAACATCCGACATCATAAAAGATGCCAAAATAGAAAAAATAATAGAAAAATTATTGAGTGGAAAATTAGATGCGTTAAAGTGTTTAAAACAGTTGTGTTGGATATGAATTCAATGTAAATAAATATGAATTGAATAAATGAGTTAATAAATAAATAGGTATCATGAGGTACCTACTTTCATTTTTACAGTTGATTGTAGGTACTTAAATTACTTGACCAATAGCATGTTTGGGTAATTTCGTAATTGGACAAAAAGACGATTTGACGAACTACAGCTTTGACCAATATCAAATTTGACGAATTGCCAATTTGACGAATAACAGACTTGACCAATATCGTTCAACCCAAAATGTTGTTGTACAAAAAAAGTCGATTAACACTTCAGTTTTTTAAATCTTCATTATTGAGGAAGATATTTAATTAAAATCGGAACAGAAGTAAAATAATTTAAAGATCTACTAGACTCGTAAGTGTTTTAGGAAAAAAGGAGATAATCAAATAATTTTGTATTAATTTACATCACACTATCATACTAATATTATAAAGGCGAAAGAGTGTGTGTGTTTGTATGTTTGTTACTTCTTCACGCTCAAACGGCTGGACCGATTTGGATGAAATCTGGTATGTTGGTAGCTTATATCCGGGATTAACACATAGGCTACTTTTATTCCGGTCCCGGGTGAAACCGCGGGGCGCAGCTAGTGATGTATAAAAGTAGCAGTGTTAATCGACTTATATTGCTGACCGTACCTACCTACCACGAAAGAATTACCTACATAAATTCAAAAGATAAACTCCGGTTGTTATCTAATACTCCGGGTGTTAGCTAGATTATAATGCAGGTGAGCTTTGCAAACTGACCTACAAGTGCAACATATAAAAATAACTTAGGTCAGTAGTCGCTCCATTTAGGTCATCATATCATAAATACACCGTGTAGTACACGTAGGTAATCAATACCCGAGCTTGATACGACTGCTCTCTACCATAACATCATGCCGGTTCTAGGTTATACAGGGTTATTGGTAAAACACCAGCAACCTCTTAAGGTTGATGCGCCAGGGTAGCCCGCGAAAGTGTGCGTACGCGCAGCGGAATGTTGTTGAATTTAAAGATTTTAATTATGCAGATATTTAGTGTATGACGTCGTATAATTGTGTATGGTAAAAAAAAATTTGTGCACGCAACCATTGTGGAGAAATTCACCAAAAACTGATTCCGCTGGGCGAACGTTGTCCTGGCGGAACTTTTTTTAATCCATAGACTTTAGAAGAAAAGAGATGTGTCCAAAAATTAGTGTGTATTTGTGTGTAATTGTGTATGTATGAATAAAACTAGTGCATGCATAAACTTCGGAGAAATTCAAGTTTCCGCTACGCGAACGTTTGGCCATTAGCTAGTTTTCATCTAAAGCGCTTACATAGAGAGCTGTAGATTTTTACATACGTTGTTTTGAATTTGTTTATATTTGTTTAAAAAACAGATTTAGAAAAAATCGTAGGGCTTAAAAGATAAAAATATAAACGTAAAATACGCTTATTAGGTCTTAGTTCTTAAAGTATGCACTTTGGGGTCTAGATTTTCACGTTTATACAAACCTTGTAAGTGTCTGCAACATGTTGCCAAGTATCAATGATGTTCCGTTAGTAACTAAAGAGTTATAGGACAAATTTACCATGAACAGATCACTGTTTACAAAGCAGTCAAATATCACGACGTTCTGAAGGAATTGCATGGTAATATGTATGTCAATAATTAGTGTATTCATTCAACTATTCTTATGCAAAATTTCATGTCATTAAATTCAGTAATTAAAGAAAAACAATTATAATACTGACGAAGCATCGAAAACCTACATAACCCGACCAAGTTCGGATGGCTACAAAAAAGCGGCCGTGTAATATATTTAGGTAACATCCCAAAATTTACAGTATAATACCGGTATTGAATTGGTATAGGTGATAACACAATTGTTGTTTCGATATAATTTATAGGTCATTTATTTTTGTACACCTACTTTTTAAATGTATTTGACTATGACAGAAAGTAGGTACTATTTACGTAGGTACTTTATTTAAGTATGCGCTTGAGACTTGAGATATAATCTAATTATATTATTTAAGACAAATAAAATTCATACAGCTAATTTCTATTGAAGATTTCACGGATCAGGATTCTAACTATAGACCCCTTAGGGAAATTAAATATTTACCACATGTAAGTATGTACTACTGTTTAGGTAAATATTTATCATATTGTAGCTTATTACACTATTTAACCAATAGACTAGGCATGCACGAGCGTTCCCCTTTGCAACTTTAGTGGATCAAACAATCTAATAATTTAAAAAAAACTACTTCTTGAATCGATTTTTTTTTCTTATGTATGTGAGCGTGTTCCCCCGCACCCCACCAAAATATGCAGAATTATTTTGTTCGAAGTTCGGTTTTTATACCAATGTTTTAGTTTATAAGCACTTTTTTAGTGTTGATCAAATCTAAACAACTGAATAGGTTACTTATGTGATGTGATTTTAATTTTTATTGAAGCTCGAAATATTATACTTACCCTAAGTTTCGTCATCCACGCGAACGAAGTCGCGGGCAGAAGCTAGTTCATAATCTATTTTAGTTAAACACATTTAAGTCCATTGCTGTCATTGCAAGCGTTTGTTAACGTTATTATAATTACATAATTAAGTATTATATGTAATTAAAAATGTTTTTGTACGCGGATATTTAAATAGAGAAGTACTTGTTAATTGAAGATTTGTTTTTATCGTAGATACTGGCGTTATTATTAAAAAAATATTTTTCATTCAAGAAATGCAATTGTTTTATTTTTTCCTAACGCTTGTGTACGCAACTGTACCATATTAATAAATACTATATTGGAAGGTTAAGAACGTTTCTAAGATATATGGCATGGCCGCTTTTTGGTAGCCATCCGAACTTGGTCGGGTTATGTAGGTTTTCGATGCTTCGTCAGTATTATAATTGTTTTTCTTTAATTACTGAATTTAATGACATGAAATTTTGCATAAGAATAGTTGAATGAATACACTAATTATTGACATACATATTACCATGCAATTCCTTCAGAACGTCGTGATATTTGACTGCTTTGTAAACAGTGATCTGTTCATGGTAAATTTGTCCTATAACTCTTTAGTTACTAACGGAACATCATTGATACTTGGCAACATGTTGCAGACACTTACAAGGTTTGTATAAACGTGAAAATCTAGACCCCAAAGTGCATACTTTAAGAACTAAGACCTAATAAGCGTATTTTACGTTTATATTTTTATCTTTTAAGCCCTACGATTTTTTCTAAATCTGTTTTTTAAACAAATATAAACAAATTCAAAACAACGTATGTAAAAATCTACAGCTCTCTATGTAAGCGCTTTATATGAAAACTAGCTAATGGCCAAACGTTCGCGTAGCGGAAACTTGAATTTCTCCGAAGTTTATGCATGCACTAGTTTTATTCATACATACACAATTACACACAAATACACACTAATTTTTGGACACATCTCTTTTCTTCTAAAGTCTATGGATTAAAAAAAGTTCCGCCAGGACAACGTTCGCCCAGCGGAATCAGTTTTTGGTGAATTTCTCCACAATGGTTGCGTGCACAAATTTTTTTTTACCATACACAATTATACGACGTCATACACTAAATATCTGCATAATTAAAATCTTTAAATTCAACAACATTCCGCTGCGCGTACGCACACCCCGCGAAATTCAAAATTTCTTACGTTTTTTACAATTTGTAGGTCAGTGTGAGCTTGTATGTTGATTAAAATATGATTCGCGGCCGTAGCTAATATGGCTTTACAGAATTATTATCATTAGAATCAGCAATACAACTCCATAAGTTAGCATTTACCTCAAATCTAGCGATTTCATGAAATCATGAGGTAAATGCTAACTAAGTGTTAATCCAAGTAAGCCAACGTTCGCACGGACGTAAAAATATCGCGGAGGGATTTTATGGCGCACGGGATTTTCAACTTGACCGACCGCGGCTAGCGTAGCTTAACCTGATCGATCGACCCGTGCGGCTGTTATTACTAAGCCACGAAGGCTGTTTTCAACAAAGGGCACAAATCTCTACTACTGCTACTATTTCTTATTTCCAACTTTTCATAAAAATTACTACATTATTTTATTTCTTCAAAATCTTCACATTTGTGTATCAAATCCAGCTCAATTACGCAGGAGTTTATTTTATATCTCATTTATTTGAATTCCTTGTTCAGTGTCTCGCTCGGTAATGTTGAGACATCTTTTCCTTCTGCTACTATAAGCCGACGTTCGCACGTACGTAAAAATATCGCGGCGGGATTTTATCGCGCCCTGGATTTTCAACTCTCGTTGTTGAGCCGAGCATTGAGAATCCAACCTAACAACAACAGAGTGCATCCCAGCGCAGCGCGACGAAAAAACACACTGTTGGATTTTTAACTCTCGGCGCTAAGCAGAGCATTAAAAATGCAGTGCGCGAAAAAAAATAGCCGCGATATTTTTACAACCGAGCGAACGTCGGCTATACAATATAGTACGCATATCTCGCACTGCTTATATAGCACTCCAGGAGCGGCGCGCAGATTGATATATGATTGCTGGAGGATAAAAAATCTTAAAACCAAACAATAGTAAATGGGAAATTACCAACTTGCATTTCTTAGAAAGAGATGCGTACACAAAAAATTTAATAGTGTTTGTGAATTTTAAAATCAACCCCTAGTTTACCCCCTTAGGGGATGATTTTTTCATAAATCAAAACCATAAATTTGAATTTTCATATCCCTAACTTAAGAAATGCTGGGATTCTCATAAAACTTTCACCCCCTGTAGGATTATTTTTTAAGACAAAAATAGGTTATGACCTTCCCCAGGATGCCATCTATAGTCTAGCCAAATTTTAGCGATATCCGTGCAGTTTTGTGAATTTTAAAATCATCCCCTTCTTTACCCTTTAGGGATAAATTTTTCAAATCGCTGGACCACACATTCTTTATTTTCTAACAAAAGCATAAAGTATTTTCATATTCCTAACTTAAGAAATGCTGGGTTTCCCATACAAACTTTCATCCCCTATATCACCACCTGTAGGATATTTTTTTAAGACTAAACGTAGGCTATGTCATTCCCCAGGATGCCATATTAGTCTTGCCAAATTGTATCGATATCCGTGCAGTTTTGTAGATTTAAAAAAAAACCCTATTTTACCCCGTTAGGGTATGATTTTCCAAAAACGCTGAACCACTTATTTCATTATTTTCTACCAAAAGCATAAATTATAATTTTCATATAGCTAACTTAAGAAATGATGGGTTTCCTATACAAATTTTCATCCCTATATCACCCCCTCCCCCTTTGGGTTATTTTTGTGACAAAAAGTAGCCCAAGTCCGTCCCTAGGATACCACCTTATAGCCTTGCCAAATTTTATCAAAATCTGTTCGGTGGTTTAGACGTGAAAAGGTTACAGACAGACAGACAGAGTTAATTTCGAATTTATAATATTAGTATGGATAATTGTTATTTTCCTCGCTAGAGAGCTTCGATAAACGCGTGTGATTGCTGCTAATCGTAAAGTGCTCTAACGCGAAGCGCGGCCTTCGACGCGCTATTTATGTACCGCCGCCGCCACCCGCTATGTCCCTGCATTTGAAATCTGTAATATCTTCGAAAATACTTATTCATTTAAATTCCTTGCTGTAAAGGGCCATATTGATCTATAGTAAATGTACAATGTATTTAAGGTACTTAATTGGATAAGGATTAATGCTGTATTGCTTAAAATCGCTTCGTAAATAAGCCATTATGTCTCGTAAAAAATAAAGGATAAAAAATGGTTATTGTGGGTTATCCCTAAGAGATAGACATATACCATCGTGGACTTTTTTGCAGACCTTTTTAAGATGTACAATACTTTAGTACATTATTTTGATCTATCTCGTAGGGTTCAGCCAGCGTTTGCAATGTAAGCGCAAAAAATGTGTTTATTTACGACATCACATTAGAAACCTCTAAAAAAATGATCAGTGTTTCTCTACTATATTATGCATGTATTATACATATAAACCTTCCTCTTGAATCACTCTATCTATTTAAAAAAAACCGCATCAAAATCCGTTGCGTACTTTTAAAGATCTAAGCATACATAGGGACAGACAGACAGCTGAGAGACTTTGTTTTATAATATGTAGTGATGATGTAGTGATAGTGATAGTGATAGTGATGACAAGAAACGTGTTTTTTTTAAACTGAAGTATTTTTAAAATTGTACGGTGGTACGGAACCCTTCGTGAGTGGCATTTTTTTTTTCAAATATATAAAACAGGCACGGAAGCCAAATGAAAAAAAAACTTGTTTAAAATATTTTTTATTAAAATTCATAAACTAACGCGTTTTTACATGCTTATATTAAATACAAAATCTTATAAACTAAGGACCTACGTTATACGTAATACAAGGTTTAGGCTTAGCAAGGCAAATAATACTTTGGGGATAGAAAAATAGAAACTTCGAATTAAAAAAAGATTTAAAGTTTTGCTTTGTAGAGCGTCGTCTCTGTCACTCATACCTGTGTGACAGTCTCACTCTAAAATCCGATATGTCATAATAACGCCCGCCTAAAAATTTTTAAAGGAGGATATTTTTAAAGGTATTTTTTGAGCCACACCCCGTATAAAAGTATACTTACTCGCTTCTTTTTATACAGATTGTCTAAAAAATCAATGTAATTTTCATTTTTGTTGTCTCACCCTAAAGTATCATTCAACTTTTCTGTACTTATTAACACTTTAAGGGCTGATTGTTCAATAGTCAGATATTTTTTATCAGAGGAATAAATATGACGGTTTGACAGCTTTTTATAAAACAATATCGAAAACGGGTCTTATCGCGATATTCTTTTTAACGAGGTAAACAGCCGGTCGTTTCTGTAAAAATCTCACCGTGAAAACTTAGGCGAAGTGAGTTTGTTTTTGCTAGGAATTGGCACTATTGACAGCTCACTCCACGCTCACTTCACCTAAGTTTTCACGG
This sequence comes from Cosmia trapezina, assembly GCA_905163495.3. NCBI lineage: Eukaryota > Metazoa > Arthropoda > Insecta > Lepidoptera > Noctuidae > Cosmia > Cosmia trapezina. The sequence continues at coordinate 3,332,326 of LR991049.1, read as the reverse complement.
TGAGATGGTTACAGAATCGCACTGCTGGTACCTACTTGTTTCCCGACGTTTCGACCGCCTTGCAGCGATCGTGGTCACGGGGGAACGTCGGGAAACAAGTAGAGATAGAGATAGAGATAATTTATTTGTCAAAAGGTACCTGTTTACATCGTTAAAAAGAATATCGCGATAAGACCCGTTTTCGATATTGTTTTATAATGTGTACAAATCGCGAAAGTTTAAAAAGTTTGACAGCTTTTGTATAGAAAATATCTCAAATTTATTATTCAGATGAAAGTTATCTACCTATTGAAAAATCAGACCTTAATTTAATTGAACCCATAAAATAATACTGGTCGTAATTTTAATCACCGTTATGCTCTTTAGGGGTGATTGTACTCTTCATTATGAACAACTTTTACTATGGGACCAAACCTGAAATCGTGAAAAAAAATCAGCCGTTTCCTACTGACGAGATATGCGAACAAAACAATAACGCCCGGTTTCTCGACGGCTATTCAAATCTAAAATCAACTAACAAACTGGTTAAATTAACAGAGCAGTCAAATCAAATTGGGTTGCTGAATTGGCGATTACGACAAAATTAATTAATCAACGATCAATGTCAACGATTCAAGAAAATAGATTATGTGTATGGCAACATCGTATTCTTCATTCATTTTGACAAATAATTCGTTCAATTGAATGTCAAGTTGACACTGTTGACCAAGGCGCCATTTTATTGAAAATTTGAATGTTTGGTATTTTTTTTTCTTTTCCTTATATCTCGAAAACGGTGTGTCCTATCGCAAAAATAATGAAAATTTGGCCCCTCTTTATAAAACCCTTAAACCCCTAAACCTCAACACGTAGGTATAAAAAAAAAAAAATGTACCGCAGTTAAAGTACCTACCTATAGAATTTTTATTGTTTGGTTTTAGATTTTTAGGAGGAGCTCGTGGCTAAGTAATGACAGCCGCACGAGTCGATCTATCAGGTTAAGCTACGCTTGCCGGGGTTGGTGAGTGGATGGGTGACCATATTTACATACCGAGACTCCTCCGTGCCTCCGTGCAGAAGTTGTTTTATTAATTATAACTAGAAAATATCCAAAGAAAACAAAAAAAACACATTGAACGCAAAGATAATCGCCCAAGCTCGACAGATTAGCTAACACAACGTTTGACAGTGGCTTGACATGACCTTCGAGCTTAATCGTTTGTTCAGAAACCCAAATTCTGAATTAACAAGAGATTTTTGTACTAATTTGATTGTTGTGTCAAGTGATCAAAGATTCAAATCAAAGTACTTAATCAACGTTCGTGCAACTCGTTTTCGACTTAACAAGAGATTTTACACATGGTTAGTTAATTTTAGATTTGAATAGCCGTCGAGAAACCGGGCGTAAGTATAGGAAACAGCTGATAATTTTTTCGCGATTTCAGGTTTAGTCCCATAGTAAAAGTTGTTCATAATGATGAGTACAATGACCCCTTAAGTGGATAACGGTGATTAAAATTACAGCCTGTCTACAGGCTACCTAAAAAAAGCACGTGTAATTTTTATTTTTATTCTTTCACCGTTAAAGTACCATTTCAACTTTTCTGTAATATTTTTGGAAATCACAGCCTCTTCCATTATATGTAATTTTAACAAGCTAAATATAATTTGTCACTTTCTAAGGGTAGGTTCAGATGACAAGCGCTCAGCGCGCGTTGAATTTTTGTATAGTGTTCACATGGTGCGCGCTTGTCAGGCGTTAAACGCGCGTTGTTGCGGCCAGTTTGAGTTCTACATTTGTCGACGAACCCTAAAATACGTCTATCCGCGTCGAAAGCGCGCGCTCAACTGAACGGAAACATAGAAAACCAATGATCTCAAAGCGGCGTTGACGCGCGCTGACAACAGTCGAGCGCTAGCGCAGCGTTGAACGCGCGCGTTACTAAAACGCGCGTTAGCATGTGTACGGCCTGAATAAAATGTATGTAGTTGTAAACGCGCGTTATCAAAACGCGCGTTGAGCGCTTGTCATCTGAACCTACCCTAAACCAAGTCTAGCATCATTCGGATTTACATCCATTATAAAAAGTTGAGCCTTTACCACTTCTTGTAGCGAATTTCACCAATGAAACTAAACGCGATCAGCTGATTTAAACCGCGTTCAAGAGATGTCAGTGCTGTCAGTGTCAATATTCCACAACAATGATGACACTGACAACTATTGAACGTGGTTTGGATGTGCTAATCACGTTCAGTTTGTATTAATAATAACACAAACGGGATATTTACCATGTTTACTAAAATGATTAATATCCCATTTGTGTTAATAATAATATTAGTGACCATAACAGTTTAAAAACTTATATTACTTTCCGTTTGGTTGGTGAAATCCGCACTTATTTGTATATAAGAGCGAATTTCACCTTTCGAGCCAATGATATTATAAGTAAAAAGGTGTAGATAGGTTACATATACAACATTCGATATTCAGAATCGGCACACTAATGCACACATAAATAACTTAATATTGCAATAGCACACTAAATTACGTTTATACGTCAAATTTGGATGGCAAGATTCAGTTATCGCGGGCGAAAAAGAGACAAATATAATTTGCGACAGTGCGTCGTCTCGTGTACTAGAAACTATATAGAATAATAATCAGATATGACATTTTACCGCAAAACCGTGATTTTTGCCTAAAAATTTGATTCACTCATGAGTTCATGTAGTAAAAGTAATAAAGTAGGAAAATTGCATTGAAAGTAGGTAGTAAACAATTAATGTTTCAATTTGAATATAATAGTGTTACATACACTATATGTATGTATTTAATTTATCCTACCTCATCATAACAAAAATAAAAATTACATTTAAGTCTAAACAATGTGCCACCATTTATACCTACCTACTGTCAGGCTGACTTGTCTGTTCTTAGGCATAACTTTACTCTATGATCAGTAATGACGTCTATCTCTATTTGACGTCTATTCTTTTCTGACGCCATATTTTACAAATATAATGTTTGATTTTTTGAAAATATTAAGATAAATAGTATACTAACGAATGATATGTGATTCCTTGAGTTTTAGAAATTTTTCTTGTATAATTTGTGCAATATCTCATAACATACGACGGCATTTTCGGTGTTTTTGGGTCACTTTTAATGCATTCGGTACGTGAAGTGCATCCGTTGACGTCGGCGACGCGACACTGAGGTCCAGTTTGGTCACTTGTCTACATTTTAACGTGCCGCTTGCTGAGCCCTTATGGCCTATCTACACCTTTTTACTTATAATATCATTGTTTCGAGCGAGTTTCTTCAATGGAAATGAAATTGTCCGTCAATTAAATGAAATTCCGTTGTATACTACATCCTGTCAGGATTACATTTAATTCAAAATCCAGTTAATCTTCATAGACGTGGATGGATTTTGTAAATTAATAATTTCAAGTCTTTTTCACTATGTATCAACCCGCACTGGGTCTGCGTGGTGGATTATAGCTCAACCCCTCTCATAGAAAGGAGGCCTGTGTGTGTCCCAGCAGTGGGAACATTATAGGCATCAATGGTTACACTACCAGCGGCCGCTGACCCCGTAATCAGCTGTAGTAACTTGAATATGAGTTTAGATATTTTATTAATTAACTAACTCAATGTAACCCATTTTAAACAACATCGAGAACGGATCTTATCCCGATATTCCTTTTTTACGAGGTAAACAGGTACCAACAATGGATCGACTTAGCGCCATGTTGTGTTGTGTGTGACGTCATAGCTGTCAAATCGAATAAATAGGGTAAGGTGAGCAAAACAAGATATTTTTTAAATAACATTTATTTACGAATCATGAACGAAGAATTTTTAATTCTTTCGGGTAAATTGTTGCCAACAATGTAAATATGAAAGGTAGTATTTTTTTTTTTTTCACTTTGATTTAACTAAGACTCGGCTAAAAAAACGTTCTTTATACGCAAATAAGTATTCTTTGCAAATCGTACTTTTCAATCAACATTTGACAGATAGACGTTCCTATTCATATTTGAATCGCATTGTACCTACTTGTTTACCGTCGTGTCAACCGCCTTGCAGCGATCGTGGTTACGGGAGGAGGACTGATGACAATGACAGCTCAGCGACGTCTTCGTAAAGTGCGGGTATGTGCATCTACCCTCACTTGTTCGCTACCTATTGTTCTAATTTCGAACCATCATTACTTGCACCAGTAATAAAAATATTTTATTACTGTTAGGCTAAATGTACACTTTTTGTAAACGTTTTACTAAATAAGTTTTAAATAAAAAAAAACTTCGTCTTCACAAACGTCGGGAAACAAGTAGGTACCTGTTTACCTCGTAAAAAAGCAATATCGCGATAAGACCTCCATGTTGTTTAATATGTGTACAAATCGCGAAAGTTTAAAAAGTTCAATGTAACCCTGCATGATGTCTATACCAAGCGGCTGTTATAATACAATTATTGATATGACAAGGTATTAGCACTAATAATAAATCTTAAAACTATTTTTTTTATAAATTTCAAATGAATGTAAATAAAACAAAGCACTGTTACCGCTGTACCGCGAGGTGCGAGTCGCTGTGAAAGTTGACGAATGAGCGGCCGACACTCACTGCCTTCCCGTTCCCCCGTGAGCCACGTACATATCTAAGGCGCGGTAATGTGGTAGCGGTCAAACTATAATAATACTTCTTATTTCATAAAGCCTTAGGGCCTATTTCACGATGTCCAAATAGCCACTACTTACCGAATAAATTCAAAAATGGGACAGAATTTGTATGAAATTATTCGCCAAGTAAGTTAATACGAACTTAATCATAGGTGGTGAAACAGGCCCTTAGAGTTGTAGGTAAATATAAATTCGACTTACTTTTAAATATATTTTGGTATCATAACAAACTATCATTACAATGGATAGAACTAAATATAATTTACTTGCTAACTAAAAGTATGCTCAAAATAAAGAACATAAAAAAGTACGTACAAAAAAAAAACTAGTACTCAACTAATATGGCTTATCAATGTACCTGCGCAGAAGATGAATTTTCAAAGCGCGGGAAATGCTACTGACCAATCGGCACGCTCCACGCTTTTTCCTGTACCGCTATTGGTCGCAGCTGCCGCCATTTTAGCGCGCGCCCTTGACAGCCGCCATACTTGCGAGTAGAGATGGGTCGAGGGCAAAACAAATATGGACAAAATGGGCATAAACTTGGCATATTGGGCATAAATGAGTTTACGCCCAAATAAATGCCCGATCACTGGGCATAAAAACGAATAACTTTGTTTTGTAAAAAATAAAGCAGGAACTTAACTTAAAATGAAACTTAATGTCAGTAGGTATTTTGTAAATCAAAGTTTTAATGAAATATTCAGTCATAGGATAATCACAGTTGGAAATTCGAATACGTAATTATAGAAAATATAATTTTAACTCTCGTAAAATGAAAAATGAAGTGAAGTTTTGTAATTGGCTTTGATACTACAAACAATAATCATAAGTAATATAGTATGTATGTTCGTAAGCTGTAAGACTTCCGAATAAAATAAAACAAATGTTTGTCAATTTTTACCATCATCGTGGTCCTAATTATAATTTTGCCTTGATTTTGATGTCTATTACGTAAACTAATAATAGGTAATGAAATCGCTCAATACAATGTAGATAGCTTCAGTCCTTGGATACTTTTAGATGGATCATTATTTTCCTTTAAGGTTGATGCGCCACGGTAGCCCGCGACATTCAAAATTTCTTACGTTTTTTGCAATTTGTACGTCAGTGTAATCTTGTATGTTGATTAAAATATGATTCGCGGCCGTAGCTTATATGGTTTTACAGAATTATAATCATTAGAATCAGCAATACAACTCCATAAGTTAGCATTTACCTCAAATCTAGCGATTTCATGAAATCATGAGGTTTGAGGTAAATGCTAACTTATGGAGCTGTATTGCTGATTCTAATTATTATAATTCTGTAAAGCCATATTAGCTACGCCCGCGAATCATATTTTAATCAACATACAAGCTCACACTGACCTACAAATTGCAAAAAACGTAAGAAATTTTGAATTTCGCGGGGTACCCTGGCACTTTCGCCTTAAGGCGCAGATTTCCTGAAATGATCAAAAAGTTGGTTTTTTAAAGCTGTGTAGTCTGTCAAGCGAGTCGTGTCCCATGAAAAAGGCGGCAAATTCAAAAATCTTACAGGTGTCAACACTCATATAGTACGCTGAAAACATGTTTGATACTTGAATTTTTGTAGATAAAAAAAATTCTTTGGGATAAATTAAAAAAGTGCATTTCAATGTAGGTATATATACAGGATTATTGGTAAAACACCAGCAACCTCTTAAGGGGTCATTGTACTCATCATTATGAACAACTTTTACTATCGGACCAAACCTGAAATCGCGAAATAAAAATCAGCTGCTCTTTACATTTTGACGAGTTTGATGTAGATAAATGTACTAAACAGCTGATTTTTTTAGTAAAAGTTGTTCATAATGATAAGTACAATGACCCCTTAAGAGGTTGCTGGTGTTTTACCAATAACACTGTATAATAGTCACAATTAGAACTAAAATCAGAATCTAGAAATTCAATGCCTTCATAAGAGAAATCACTGAAGGGTTCCAACTCCGTGTCGGTTATCCTGTCCCTACTTTATATTTGTTTTCTACATTAATAGTGTGATCTGTGTTAAATATATTTCTTTTCCATTCTTCATAATATGTCCATTAATACAAATTAGATAATTGAGCTAAAAGTATCAAAATGCTGTAGCTTAGTAGAACAGGAAGTTGTGACAATCCGTTTGACAGATAATAGTATTGCCACTATAAGAAATCAGCAAAATGGTCGTGAACACGACTCGCTTGACAGACTCTATCTCATAAACCGTAAATAATTTTGACATGTAAAAAAAATATATTTTCAAGTCCTTTTCGCATACAGTGATGGAAGCCAAAACATAATTAATACTTTAATGCACCAAAAAAATCTTTAAACATACCTCCTAATAATCTTTAAAAGCTGTTTATCCCTTCATTAGCAATTATAATTATAATTAAAAATATACCATGAAATGTCAAATTCCAAACTGCATCCAGCGATGGATTACTTTTTATTAAATAGATAGTTAATTTCTAATTTTATACGATTTTATTTGCACTTTTACGACATAATTCCGGTGCGCGTGAGAATCTTCTATCTCGTGCGTCAAACTAGACAGTCATAAAGCCATTTCACTTACACACCGAGCTAAACCAAGCTTGGAACCAGGGCCTTAAATTCCAATTGTATGCCAAAGATGTGATTTGAGCTGCTCTTTCTGTAGTAAGGCGATTTCGTTTAGCACTGTGAATGAAACGCTCGCTTAAAGTGATTGCGCTGTGTAGCCCGCGAAATTCGTTTTTTTTTTTGGTTTTTTGCAATTTGCAGGTCCGTGTCAGGTTGTAGGTATCTTGATCAAAGTATGATACGCGGAAATAAAACATATGTATTTATACAATTTTAACCATTAAAATCATCAATACATCTAAGTTAGATTTCGTGCAGTGCAGAGTCGTCAAACGAACGAAATCTAACGACTCATACATTGATCAAGATACAACCTGACACGGACCTGCAAAATTGCAAAAAACCCAAAAAAAATTGAATTTCGCGGGCTACCACTGCGCATCATCCTTAACAGGTAAAGCTACTTATTATATAAATTTCTGGTTTATTGCAATATATTAGCTATAATCCAATATGTTTTTGTGAATTTACCTTTTCCGCACACTCAAATATAGCTATTTGAATGAAAAATTTAATTAAAGTTCTGTTAAAGTTTTTGCCCAGGCAAAAGGCATTTATTGGGCGTTTATGGGCATTTATCCGGCGTTTATTCAAAGCGCCCAATATGCCAGGGCATTAACCCATCTCTACTTGCGAGTGAGATGGAACTAACAGCTGCAGTGTATTATGAACCTTATAGTAGTGATCTGAGGTTGATTGTAAGTTTTAAGCAATCACGTTAATCTTCGGGGCCATACTTTCTTTTCTGCGCGAACGAAGATTCACGACGATTATTAGTTGAGTACTACTGTAAGTGAGTATGTTAAAAATGGTAGGTACATACAAGTATTCGATTCAGAAAAAGAAAATAGCCTAAATACTCAGACAACTCATTTAAACACTAAAACTGTTTGTTTTACCACAGACTAATACAGGTGGGACAATCCGCAAAATCATTTAAATAAAAAGCGAGTCTTGCTACGACACCATAAAGTGCAATTCAGGTCGCACAACGCTTATTACCTACAGTTATATTCAACTACAAGTTGCCTCTCTTTCTATAGCGTAACTCTTATACCCTCTGACCTACTGAATTAGCCCCGCGGACGGGGCCCGCCGCGTACTTGTAGCTTCATACCTAAACTGCGGAGTGTCCCATCTGTATTAATCTGTTTTTTTTTACTGTCAATATTCACATAAAGCGTGAAACAGACTTTCAACAAAAGACGCGACGCGGCGCGTTTAATTTAATCGTCATCAATTGGATTTATTTTATGAAAATGTCAACATTCACCGATGATAGTCTAAAATGCTGTGTCCGAATACTACTAACAACAACACCTTAATAATCACTAATTCTTAGCTTCGTCGGATCCAATTTCAACAAGCATACTTATAAATCTTCACTTCACGCGATAACAATGTCCTAAAAAATAAAAGGTCCTCTTTTGGTTTAAATGACTGTGTCAAGTCAGAAATAGGTTCCACACTTGACGTGACATCCTTAGCCTTAGTGCGAGTTTTTATACTTACTCGATCGCGTTTTACGTTAACGTTAACTTACGTCAATTTGTATGGAATCATTGTGTTTCCCATTATAGTCACCAGACGGCGCTTATTTAGTTTCAGTACAAATGGGGAAGAAATCGCAAAGCTATGAACAGGTGGCGCTGCTATCGCTCGACTCATAACATCGCACAGTCATTTTTATGTCTCAATGTTTTTCGGGTTTTAAATAATTATAACTTATACTAGCGTGTGTTTTTTGTTAATACAACGAACAATATATTCAACGTGGACAGTACCTCAGTTAAAAGCTGAACTGAAGAACCGAAGAGCTTCACTAAGAAGCCAAAAACCAGATCTGGTCAGCAGGTCTTTACAACCTATTTTCTTGTTATCCCCTCAAGTGTCTGAGTTTGGCTGATTTTAGACCCAAAACCCCTGCGAGTGGGGAGGGTTGGGGGTTAGTTGCGAACCCCATAGGTTCACAACTACTGATGATGATATTTTTTCCATCGGATGATGTTTTTTTACGTTTATATATATGTGATCTAAGCTATACCTATTATGTAAAGTTTTGTCCTTTTGCACACTTGGGGTGCATTTGACACTTGAGGGGTTAATAATTGAAGAAAATAACCCAATTTTATAAATAGCAACCTGTCGTTCATTAATTATAGTAGTAATTACAAACTTTTACGTACTTACACAGTAGTTTTATAAAATATTCGATGTTTCATGAGCTACGAACTTAACCTAGAAATTAAATCTGAATTTTAATTAAATATGAATCGAATAATTTGAACTGTGGGATACCTCAGCAGCATGAGAACTGCTGATACCAAGATGGATATGAACATATCGTCGAATTTTCGAAAGCTGTAAAATTGCGTATCTTAGTCGCCCTGTCCCATATTTGGTGTGTGTTTTTCTATCTATAATATGTATGTATTTACAAAAAAAAAAAAAAAAAATGTATATAAGTAGTTTATCAGCCATCTCGTTACCATAACACAAGCATTAGGTTGCTTAGCTTGGGACTAGATGGCGTTGTGTGAAATGTCCAAGGACATTTATTTATTTTTAATTTACGAATTAAAAAATATGGGACAGGGCGACTACGTCTTTATGAAATGAATAATTTCCATTGTTATTACAACAGATTACGCGCAAACGCAGCATTTTTTTTATCAGATGCCATCCAAAGTTTTTTGTAAAATAAGTCTTTTAAGTAACTTGACAGATAATGTCATTTTTTGTGAGTCAAGCGATACCAGCGACACCTCGTGGAAAAAGTTGTCAGTTTTCTTCCCCATTGAAGTTTACGTTAACGTGATCGAGTATCAACAAGCTAGAAACACGTTCAGGCTTGAGTCTCCTATAAACTTTATACAGCGTATTGTCGTACACTGCGTCAAGTTGCTTCATATGTTAATGTGTACAGGGTGTGCTGTCTTTGAAGCTTTAAAAAATACTCTGTGTGACGCTCGACATCAGTCATCACCGATAGAGTATAATAGGAGACTCCAGCCTAACAACATGAGACAATTATTTTTTGTCAGAAACATACTTACAACACTCGACGCGATATCTCACCATTTTAAAAGAGTCTCGTGTGTCGAGGATAACTACTTTACACTTATGCAAGATTCAAAAGCGATTATCTCCTAAAGTATATGTATATATTATATACTCTCATATCGTAAAATTCGAATAAACTTGAAAACGAGTTTATATTACCATACTTTATAAACACAATACCGAAATTATAAAATAGAATCATATTAAAACAGTTTTTCTCTAACAAAATAATATCATAAAACAATTTTTTTACCAATACGATACAGAGCAAATCCAAGAAATCAATATGACCAAAGAGTTTCCATCAATTTTTTTTTTTCTAATGGAACTTTTAATTTATTTTCTTGTATTGAATAGGTTCAATACTAAAGTATGACAGTAAATAAAGTGCACAGTATTAAAACACTCGTGTGATACTATTAAAAAACCTCCCTACTCGTGTTTTAATACGCCTCATTAGGCAATAGTTTCATAAACTACTACATATTATGGTATTACGAACATAAGTAGTAGAATCGAAATAATTCTATCATGAAAAACGCTTTTGAATGTTACGTAACTGTAAGGTATTTATGCTCGTGAGTGTACAGTGGACTGCATCAATGAGAGGTTTTCTTTGAGTATTAAAAAAAAAACTCTGTAGATGGCGTTAAACTGACTACGTTACTAGGTGCCAAAGCCAAAACGCTTGGAAAAAAAACATTGCGTGACGTCACATACGCTCTTTGACTGACACGTTTGCATAAGCTTCCGAATATAAATAAATAACATAATAAATAATATAAATTACATCCAAGTGAAATGATGTGACGTTCCGTTCCTTGCAGTAACTTACCAACTTCAGCGCCATCTATCCAGCGACTAGGGAAGAGTTTAAAAAGGAAATCCCTCATTGGGTACCCCAGTTAGTATTAAAATTTTAATACAACGGAGGTACCCAATTGATGGAGCCCACTATACATCAGCCAACGTGTTTTTGCGCTCTAGAAGGTTTGCAAGCTGAGTCTAGGAGTGTTAGCGACGAGATCGTCGACAGTTAGCAACATGTTGAACGACAGGAACATGGCGGCCGCCGACATGACGTGCCACGCATCGTGAGTGTCGTACAGCTGTAATATAGAGCATTCTGCGTTGTGGCGTCGGGATTGGGCTGGCGTTTGCTGGAAATAAGAAAGAAAACATTGTACCTATTATACACGGTATATTTTGACACGGTTGGCGCAGTGGTTGAGCGATTGACTGCTGCTCAGCATGTCGCGGGTTCGATTCCCGCACGGAACAACTATTTGTACGACCTACAAGTATTTGTTTCGAGTCTGGGTGTTTTTCTATCTATAATATGTATGTATTTACAAAAAAAAAAATGTATATAAGTAGTTTATCAGCCATCTCGTTACCATAACACAAGCATTAGGTTGCTTAGCTTGGGACTAGATGGCGTTGTGTGAAATGTCCAAAAATATTTATTTATTTTATTTATTTTTATTATAATCTTCATGGGCAGAGGTTTGTAGCCACATTTCATCAAAATGTTTTTGAAGTGAAAACTTCTATAGCACGTTGAGCGATTTTTGCTAGGGGAAAAACTTATGAGTTCGCGTCACGGTGTCAAGATTTCACTTCTTACGGCATTCCCCATGCATGACTGACTATGGTTTTTGAAGTGAAAACTTCTATAGCACGTTGAGCGATTTTTGCTAGGGGAAAAACTTATGAGTTCGCGTCACGGTGTCAAGATTTCACTTCTTACGGCATTCCCCATGCATGACTGACTATGGTTTTTGAAGAGAAAACTTCTATAGCACGTTGAGCGATTTTTGCTAGGAGAAAAACTTATGAGTTCGCGTCACGGTGTCAAGATTTCACTTCTGTCGGCAGTCCCCATGCATGACTGACTATGGTTTTTGAAGTGAAAACTTCTATAGCACGTTGAGCGATTTTTGCTAGGGGAAAAACTTATGAGTTCGCGTCACGGTGTCAAAATTTCACTTCTTTCGGCATTCCCCATGCATGACTGACTATGGTTTTTGAAGTGAAAACTTCTATAGCACGTTGAGCGATTTTTGCTAGGGGAAAAACTTATGAGTTCGCGTCACGGTGTCAAGATTTCACTTCTGTCGGCAGTCCCCATGCATGACTGACTATGGTTTTTGAAGTAAAAACTTCTATAGCACGTTAAGCGATTTTTGGTAGGGAGAAACTCATGAGTTCGCGTCACGCGACATGCCAATGTGACGTATTGAGTTGTCAAATTGTCACTTCTGTCGGCAGTTCCCACGACTGACTATGTTTTTGGAGTTTACTCCTTAAGAATCGATTTTCATATAAGGCCCCTGGGGGCTACAACGGCCACTTTGGCAGAATTATAATAGGATAATAGGTATTATGAATCATATTTGAAATCGTAAAACGGTCACAAACTGACAATTCATAATTTATCTGCGTACAATATTCATCTGGTTGACAGTTTTGTATGGAGATTCGTAAAATCAGTGGCGTAACTACAGGGTGGCAAGTCGGCAAAATGCCACGGGCCCCCAGCCGGAAGGGGCCCCCGGTCAGAGGAGAATGCCAACTCCCAACATTTATTATTACACATTTAGTAAATAAAATAAATAATATTAAGTAAAAAATACTATTATTGTTGGTTCAGCTTCTTTCAATCAGGGGGGGGGGGGGTTGGAGGCATCCATCCAATGAATTTGCCACGGGCCTCGAACGGTATAGTTACGCCACTGCGTAAAATGATCCACAAATTATGAATTGCTTTTATTGAAGTTTAATGTGAAATACGTCAAATAGCACAATCATAATAAATTGCTGGGAATTCAGGAAATGAATCGCTTTTAAAGGAATTGCTTAATGTGGCCGTTTTAGGCCCCCTGGTATGGAGGAGTGAAATTTATACAAACGTTAACTCAAAAGCGTTACGTTTTTCGGCGCAACGAACCTTGCGCACTTTATACTTTGAAATCATGTTTACTTGTTTTGTTTATTTGGCAGTCTTCATTGTAGCCATCAAACTATCCACTATAATCAAAACAAGGACAATGTAATGTACATATACTTAACGAGTAAACTCCAGTCGTGCGTCGGAGCTGACACAGAAACACACTTTTTTATGTTTCATGTAATAGGAGGCGAGAGTATTGGTGTGTTACAGTTTGAAGGGTATAGTAACAGCCACATGAGATAGTACAGCCAGTGTTTTTTTTTTTTTTGTGGATGGGAAATCATCAAATAACTGCTCCCGCTCTGGATGGAGCGGAAGGGCGTGTCAGACTTTTGCTGACTAAAACCCACCCGTGTTCCTTCAGTTGCCTATGCCAGGGCCACGGTATCTTTTTTAAACTACCCGCGACCCCAGCGGCCTACCCGCGACCTGCGAGTGTGGTCCATTTACCATAAAATTTACCATAAATACACTATTAATCACACTAATATTATAAAGGCGAAAGTTTGTGAGTGTGTGAGTGTGTGTGTGTGTGTGTGTTTGTATGTTTGTTACTTTTTCACGCTCAAACGGCTGGACCGATTTGGATGATATTTGGTGTGTAGATAGCTTATACCACGGATAAACATATAGGCTGCTTTTTATCCCGGTCGAAAGCGCGGGGCGCAGCTAGACAATGATAAAGGTCGTATACTCACCGACCACTTAGTCTTCGATTCTAGGAACAGCTTCAACGCAGTAAACCAGGCCACATGAGCCAGCACGAAGTAGAACCAAGTGTAAACAGCGATCCTCTCGCGGTGGACCAGTTTCATGATCACATAGAACATTGTGTAGAGGATGGCATTACCCATCAGGATGGCAAGCAGCTGACGCGCTAAGTCCTTATTGTGCACTACGGCGCTAGAAAGAGAAACAACACATCACACCTGTATGTCTGAGGAGTAAGACATTGGTTTATAGAACAATCGTGTAAAAACGGCTTACTTAAGTAAAAAAAAAAACCAGTCAAGAGCGAGTCGGACTCGCACACCGAGGGTTCGGTTTCGATTTCTGCAAAAGTGTGCTATTTAGAGACATCGTTTTATTTTTTCTGTAATCTTTACATTAACTTCTATCACATACAATAATTTCAGATTTTTCTCTATATCCTTCTTATTCAGTTTATGAAACATCTTTTAAATTGGTCCAATAGTGGAGGAGGAAATAGGCGAGAGCCAAACCTCGAAATATGACTTAGTTACTTACTTTTTACATAGGCTATTCAGTCGTATCTGTAGTTGTCCTTATCGCACGAATTTGAGGGCGGAGCGCTCGCAGAGCGACAACCAAATATCTAATTTTCTAAAGTCTCGCCGCCCGCATTTCTTCTTATGGATGATGCGCTGTGGTAGCCCGCGAAATTCAATTTTTTTTTGGGTTTTTTGCAATTTGCAGGTCCGTGTCAGGTTGTATCTTGATCAAAGTATGATACGCGGCAATAAAACATATGTATTTATTATTTACACACAAGTAACCTAATTAAAAAAAAAAAAGTTTAGCTTAAGTAATATGTAAAGTTTGAAATTTTCATTCGAGCCACCAATATTTACAAAATCTTGATTTTTCTTTTTTTATCTTTTAAATGTTTGCCAGTGTACAAGTACATACATAAAAAGTTTTATTTTGTAAAAGGGCGGAGACCTGGTGTCCTGAAATACAGGCCTAGAGCTTAGCTCAGGCTCCGGTCTCCCACAATATTCAAATAATGCATTCATGGTGTATTGTGTATTTTCAATAATATTGTGGTGAGAAATAAACATTTATCTTATCTTATCTTATCTTTCTCATCGTACCTACGGTGTCGCCTTCCCTAAGTTCATCAAGGTTGAAGTTGCCATACTCCATGCAAGTTTCTCATAATTTTACCCATAAAAATCATCAATACATCTCTCTAAGTTAGATTTCGTGCAGATTCGTTAGATTTCGTTCGTTTGACGAATCTGCACGAAATCTAACTTATAGAGATGTATTGATGATTTTTATGGTTTAAATTATGTAAATACATATGTTTTATTGCCGCGTAACATACAGGGTGTAAGGGACAGCCCTCCGCAAACTGATAGGGTGAATTCAGTATGTCATACTAAGATGACCGGTACATTACTGGTTGGGAGGGGTAGGTAATAGGTATGCGGTGAGTTCGATGAACTCTGTAGCTAGACAGGAAGTGAACAGCTGATTTCACGCGTCGTTGTTTAGAGTATTTCAATATCCATTGCTGGTTTTTCTTTTTGCTATTTTTTTTCCAGTTTTTTTTTACATAAATGGAGTGCTGCGAACACACCATGCAATTTTACATTGAAATAATGAAAATGCAACTGAAAAAAAAAATGAAAATTTTCCTGAGAAAATTTCCGGTGGAATATGATTCAAAATGAGGAGCTGAATACACCCTGTTAGTTTGCGGAGGGCTGTCCCTTACACCCTGTATATTGATCAAGATAAAACCTGACACGGAACTGCAAATTGCAAAAAAATAAAAAATAAATTGAATTTTGCGGGCTACACAGCGCATCATCCTTAAGAGAAGGCTTGGCAGATGGTGTTGATGATTACCTGTATATAGCGAAGCTCCAGTTGGCGATGTTAGCGATGCACACGAGCGCCGCGCGCGCCCGGTGCGCCGGCAGTAGCGCGCGCCAGCTGTCGGAGCGCAGCGCTCTAAAGCCACGCATTGCCGCCGACCATTCTGTGGTGACAGAATTGGAATAGACGGTAAGTGTACGGCCTGAGTGCCCGCTCGAATCGAGCGTCCAGCGGGGCGGAGCGTGCGGCGTTCGGGTCAAACAGATGCATTAGCACGTAGGTGTCCTGAGTCACAGAGTACATTGAATATATGGGAATTGCACGCAACGCTGAACGCTCCGCTGGACGCTTTTTCACTCAGTCCGTACACTTAGGCCCGCTTTCACTACATCTCACTACAGTCCATAGACATATTATAACACCCCGTTGTATTTTTTTTAACAGCAAAACTCGTCGCATAAGATGGTCGATATGGCACTTTACAATGCATTTCAAATAAGAATAGGATCGACTTAGCGCCATGTTATGACATCATAGCTGTCAAATCGAATAAATTGGGTAGGGTGAGCAAAACAAGATATTTTTTAAATAACATTTATTTACGAAGTTTCGTCTTTACTTTCTGGTAAATTGTTGCCAACAATGAAAATATGAAAGAACTAGTACTTAAGTATAATTAAGTACTAGTTCTTTCATACGTATTAGTAGTACTTAAGTATATATTTTTTTAAACTATTTATGACTAATTTTTGATGTTTTTTTTTCACTTTGATTTAACTAAGACTCGGTTAAACAAAAAAAAAAAAACGTAATTGATACGCAAATAAGTTTTCTTTGCAAACCGTACTTTTCAATCAACATTTGACAGATAGAGGTCTATGACGTTCCTATTCTTATTTGAATCGCATTGTACGTACAACTGTCATTACGCTCACTATATTCGACAAAATGTTGCCATAATAAGCAACAACTTAAATATTGTTATCTCTTTTATCAAATACGATGATTTTATTAGAAATAATGAGACAAAATGATATTTCACAGTCTGTATCGTATTTCACTCATATTTGTTGTAAGCAAATGTATGTACTATGTATAGAATAACACGGCGTCTCCTTGTTTTTCCTAGCTCAATGCTACAGACCGGACGACGAGAGAATGCCTTTCTGACACCTGTCAGTTGGACAATTTCTATGCTCGGACTTTTAATAAAAGGGACATTTCCTGACTCTTACAAAAGTCGTTCCGAATATATGGAGCTTCCAGGAGGCGATAAAAATATTCGTGCCTAAAAAATGTGCAGCGCGGTGAAAATAACCGAAGTTCGGCCGAACTTTTTATTTTCACCGAATGTTCGGCTCAAGTTCGTATTCGGTTCAAGTTACGTTCGGCCCATCCCTATTAGTTAGCCATGGTCGGTCTTTTAATTAGCTGCACTAAAATGACACTTCTTATCTGTCATTTACATAAAAAATGTTCCCATTTGATAGCGAAATGACAGTAAAAATGACATTAGAAGTGTAATTTTACTGCAGCTAATTAAAAGTCCGACCATGGCTAACTAGGGATGGGCCGAACGTAACTTGAACCGAATACGAACTTGAGCCGAACATTCGATGAAAATAAAAAGTTCGGCCGAACTTCGGTTATTCTCACCGCGCTGCACAGTTTTTCGGCACGAATATTTTTATCACCTCCTGCAAGCTCCGTATATTCGGAGTGACTTTTCTAAGAAAAAAGAAATGTCCCTTAAAATTAAGGCGAGAAACTCGTATAAATAAGCCATAACCACAGATTAATACAGATGGGACACTCCGCAAAATCATTTAAATAAAAAGCGACTCTTACTACGACACAATAAAGTGCAATTCAGGTCGCACAACGCTTATTAGCTACAGTTATATTCACCTACAAGTTGCCTCTCTTTCTATCTTGTAACTCTTATACCTTCTGACTCGTTAGGGTTGTCTTCTTTTACGACGCGGCGCGTGAGTGAGTATCGAACTAACGCGCGAGCCGGCCGTTGCGCGGCAGCCCACACTGAGTTGACCCAGTGAGATGAGTCCGCCGCGTACTTGTAGCTTCATACCTAAACTGCGGAGTGTCCCATCTGTATTAATCTGTGCCATAACAAAATATTTCTTACCTAATTTAAACTGGCCGGCGTAGTATATGTTGAGCGTGAGCAAGAAACATGTCAGCATGTGCAGTATCGTGAACACGGTTGAGAACAGCACGCTGGGGAACAGGATGCCGAATAGACCTGGACGAGAAAAGTGAACAAATACAGGGTCAAATTAGATTAGCTAGCGGAACTCTGCAGACGTGATGGGTAACGATATCTGAACACGACAAAAAAAAAAGGATTGGTAGTGTTATTACTTTGAACTAAGTATGAGTTGAGAAAACCAGAGGGGCAATTCCCGTATTTTTAACAAAAAAAAAAAACAATCAATTTTTATTTTCATCTCATCAATTTTACATATTTATTGAAAAAAAAAACTTACAGACGTTATTAAAATCTAACAGACTTAAAAAAAATAATATGTACAAGTATAATACAAAAAGGAGGATTTTTCGATGCCCCATGATTTCCCATCATAGGGCATCGAAAAATTCATCCGCATCACTGTCGAAAGGAAAGGTGCCCAAAAGGCTGGCAGCATTGCCACGTTGTATGGCAATGCTAATTCTTTGTCCAAAAAATAGACCAGCCCTTTGGTCACGTGTAGAGTCGACCAACCGTTTGGCGATGTCCCGAAAAACCAAAAGGGCACTCGGACCCCATGGCCTAACATAACATAACATAACATTCATCATGTCTCAATCTGTCAAAAATTGTATAGATTTTTGACAGTTGATTGTCGCTGGCTTGAGATTGCGACTTGAATTTGAACGTTTTTAGGTACGTAATACCTAAATGTGTCTTCTTTTGTTTAATCATTTTTATTAGATATCGATACTATTCGATATTCTTCACGTCTGTGGAGCTTTGGTGCATTAAAAAAAATTATTTGTTAAGCTAATATTTCAAGTAACTACATTAATTGCGGTCGATAACCTCGAAAAATATCATCAAATTAATTTATTTTTTGTTTTATCATGTTTAGATATCATATCATATTATTGTCATCACGTCTGCGGAGTTTCGCTACCTAATTTAATTGACCTGTAGTTTAAAATTTGTCATTTATAGCAACTAAAAAAAAAGAAGTGCGAAAACATAACATAACGTATGTTTAACCGGAGGGTTTAGGCAAAGGTGTACTCTGTACATAAAGTACACCCCACATTTGCGTGGAAGTGCGGCAACTATTCTATACTCTATTTGAAATAAGATTTAGGCAAAGGTGTACTCTGTACATAAAGTACACCCCACATTTGCGTGGAAGTGGGAAAACTATTCTATACTCCACTTGAAATAAGATTTAGGCAATGGTGTACTCTGTACATAAAGTACACCCCACATTTGCGTGGAAGTGCGAAAACGATTCTATACTCCATTTGAAGTAAGATTTAGGCAAAGGTGTACTTTGTACATAAATTACACCCCACATTTGCGTGGAAGTGAGACAACTATTCTATACTCCACTTGAAGTAAGATTTAGGCAAAGGTGTAGTTTGTACATAAAGTACACCCCACATTTGCGTGGAAGTGAGACAACTATTCTATACTCCATTTATAAATAAATAAATATCCTTGGACACTTCACACAACGCCATCTAGTCCCAAGCTAAGCAACCTAATGCTTGTGTTATGGTAACGAGATGGCTGATAAACTACTTATATACATTTTTTTTTTGTAAATACATACATATTATAGATAGAAAAACACCCAGACTCGGAACAAATACTTGTAGGTCGTACAAATATTTCTTCCGTGCGGGAATCGAACAATTTGAAATAAGATTTAAGCAAAGGTGTATTCTGTACATAAAGTACACCCCACATTTGCGTGGAAGTGCGACAACTATTCTATACTCCATTTGAAATAAAATTAGAAAGGTAACAGGTTTTCACTCTTTGGGTAAAAAACCATAAAAGGTCTTACATAAATTTTGGTTGCAATGAAATTTGAACTTTGTAATGAACGACATTGAGTTTGTAATTCCAAGACCATTATCTAATGCCGGTTACAGATTGGTGAAACGTGACATGAAATGTAACACATGTTGAAACAAATTCGCCTAGATGTTGTGTTACATTTCATGTTGCATTACACAAATTAGGACGGCTAATTTGTGTTACATTTCATGTTACGTTTCACCAATCTGTACCGCCGGGTACAGATTGGTGTGTTTAAGATTTTAAAACTCACCCAAAGTCATAATAACAGCCAGTATCATGAATGTGGTGTGCGCGCTGGGAATTATGTCAGAATGTCTGTTCTGATACAATTTGATCATCACTAGAACTGCTATCACGTACATGAACGACGAATCTGAAAACACAGAAAATATGATAACTTCTGCACTTGGCACAATCAGCCTATTAATGTTCCCACTGCTGGGACACAGACCTCCTCTCTGTTAGATGGAGCGGGTCGTAATGGGCCACACGGGCTCAGTGCGGGTTGGTTGGCTGCTGACCTTAATACCCTTAAACAAAGACAATAAAACCTAATTTTTACACAATTTTGAACCTTATGGCAAAAAACGAAAGATGCTAGCGGGTGCATTAAAAAGAGACGTATAAATAGTACATGTCCTGGCTGTTAATTTGACGCATCGAGATTAAGGAAAAGTTCGGCTTTTGTCTTTGTTACTCATACGGTCATACCTGACAGTCTCTTTCTAAAGCTCGATGTGTCATATTAACTAGGTATAGTTTGACCGATACCGCTGTACCGCGCCTTAGGCGAGTGCGCGGCGTGACACCGTTAGTGCAGGCCGCTCATTCATCACCGCTCACGCCGTCCCGCCCCCAGCGGTACAGCGGTATCGGTCAAACTACTATAGTACGGGTATAGTATTTTTATCTCACGAAGCGACACGGGCTTTACTTGTGTTTACCAAGTGTACAAACACGCTGTAAATATGACATATTAGACGCTACTCCTCTTCACGCACAATGTGCGTGAAGAGGAGTAGCGAGTAGCGTCAGCACAGAACACAAACACGCACATACACAATCTTCCGACTTCGCCATTGCCTCGGACGAGAGCTGCTGCGCTTAAAAATATTCACAGCAACTCAAACACTTGAAACGTCCGTTGCTGGACATAGGCATTCTGCAAGCGTCCGCGGTCCTGTGCTTCTCGCATCCAGCGTTGAAACCACGGAGCAAATATAAAGGAGATGTTGTAAATAGATTTCCCTATGAAGCAACGCATGACAATTTGCGGGGTGAGGGGGTGTTAGATCCCGCCGCTTTATTTTCCATCTACCGGTCAGTAGCCAAACTATTAGATACCGCCCACTTCTTTATTTTCCATCTACCGGTCAGTAGCCAAACTATTGGATCCCGCCCACTTCTTTATTTTCCATCTACCGGTCAGTAGCCAAACTATTAGATCCCGCCCACTTTTTTATGTTCCATCTACCGGTCAGTAGCCAAACTATTAGATCCCGCCCACTTCTTTATGTTCCATCTACCGGTCAGTAGCCAAACTATTAGATCCCGCCCACTTCTTTATTTTCCATCTACCGGTCAGTAGCCAAACTATTAGATCCCGCCCACTTCTTTATTTTCCATCTACCGGTCAGTAGCCAAACTATTAGATCCCGCCCACTTAAAAATGATATTTTGGCCATTAAAGGGTCTCTAGGAATGAATCAGTACATATGACTACTAAAATATGTTAGTACTGAGCTCTACGTGCCTAAATATTTTTAGTTCCCATGGCACCAAGTGTCGCCATCTAATGTCGGGTAGAATTATGTTTGGAAAATAGGAACGTTTACAAAGTTGTGCACAGGACGAACGCCAACAATACACTGACTAAAGCCACGCCTACATGATGACGTCATGTCCTAGTTGAGAATCACAGTGCACAGTTGCTAAGGCCGTCTCCTCTTTGTATTAGCTCCGTGGTAAGAACACTTACAGTTAATCGCACATCTAAGATAAGAATATGACACTGAAAGCGACTTTATTTCGTAGCAGTAAGGGTTGTTTTCGTAATTCAAGTGGCGTGTATACGATACGTACCAAACTGGAAGTTCATCTTGTTGGGACAGAGGTGGTAGCAGCCCGACAGCAGGCCTTCCATCACCAGGCCCAGCCCCATGGAGTATAGGAGGCCGTAATGCTGAGGTATGCCCATGTCCTGAGAAAAAAAGGCTTGTACAGTCAGGAGAGCAGAGGATCGAGTTATATGGTGTTCTGTTCTGCCGTCATAATGAAAAAAGGCACAACTAACATTTTTGTCAAAATTGAGTTATATACATATTTAGAATCAGAAAAAGAAGGCACATCTACTCAATTTTTTATAGAATTTTGACAAAAATGTTAGTTGTGCCTTTTTTCATTATGACGGCAGTGTTGGAGAGGCAGTGGATTGCTCCTGATGATGATGAAGCGCAAAAATATAGGGTGGTCCAAACAATTACGTCCAAAAGAAAAATCTGATTTCTTCATAAAGTCTATTCAAATCCTTGTTTCCAATTGATGTAATTTCCATTTAAACGAATAACAATTTTATGCTAGTGTAAATTAAATTCATTTCAGTAACACTAAAAAAATTTTGTTGCACAAACTGAAGTTATGTGCGGAAAACAGAGTGCTCTAAAAACATGGTAGGTAACACGATACCTCTTGACTTACCAAGGGATATCGAGGAGCTCGTGGCTAAATAATAAGAGCCGCACGGGTCGATCCGTCAGGTTAAGCTACGCTTGCCGGGGTTGGTCAGTGGATGGGTGACCATCTTTACATACCGAGATTCCTCCGTGCCTCGGAAAGCACGTTAAGCCGTTGGTCCCGGCTGTTATTCGTGGATCTTTGACAGTCGTTACGGGTCGTCAGAAGCCCGAAAGTCTGACAACCAGTCTTACCAAGGGGTATCGTATTACCCAGTAACTGGGTTGTGGAGGTCAGATAGGCAGTCGCTCCATGTAAAATACTGGTATTCAGCTGCATCCGGTTAGACTGGAAGCCGACCCCAACATAGTTGGGAAAAGGCTAGGCAGATTGATATCGTATTACCTCCCCAGCCCGAAAGTTTGACAACCAGTCTAATTGGTTGTCAACTTTCGGCCTTCTGACGACCAGTAACTACTGTCAAAACATCCACAAATGACAGCCGCGACCAACGGCTGAACGTGCTTTCCGTGGCACGGAGCGGTCATGGTATGTAAAGATGGTCACCCATCCACGGACCATCGCGGTAAGCGTAGCTTAACCTGATGCTTAACGTACAGCTGTTATTACTTAGCCACAAGAAAGTCCGTTAAAGACCACAAACATAATTATTATCCTTCTGTACGTGTGTTTGTCACCTAACTCCTCCTCAACGGCTGGACCGATTTAGATGAAATTTTGTGTGTATATTTCAATGGGTTCCTGGAAGGTTTCAAAACACAATTGGGCCCGGTTGGTGGCGCTGAAGTCAAGTTCTAGGATCGTTCAGACAGGACAAAGTCTGTCGGGTCCGGTAGTCTATTTTAAAACCTTTCTTCTTACCTGCGGCCTGCCCCTGTTCCTGCGCTGTCGGTGCCGCACCTGCGCGATGAACACCAGCCCCAGCACCACGTAGCCCACGTTGGAGTACACGTGGTTGAAGTCTGATAGGAAGCCCAGGGGGTGCGCGCACAGGAAGTTGTAGTAGCAGAGGTCTTGATCCCCGGTTTGGAAGACCATCTGAGGGAACACACACGAAATTGGAGAATATGAGGATAAATATGACTATACTCTGGCCAACGATACGAAAGAAATACATAAATTACAAATATCAACTTTAAACTCAAGTAATTTAAGTTGATTTTTGAATAAAAAAACTATCAATCATCATCTGCCTAGCCTTTATCCAAATAGGTATGTTGGGGTCAGCTTCCAGTCTAACCGGATGCAGCTGAATACCAGTATTTTACATGGAGCGACTGTCTATCTGACCTCCACAACCCAATTTCTGGATAATACCCCTTGGTAAGACTGGTTAACACCATTGGTCCAACCGGGACCAGTACGTCGATTCTGTAAAAATCTCACCGTGAAAACTTGCGTGGAGTGAGCTGTCAGTGTCATACCACGGATGCTGGGGATTGACCAAATTACATTTACAATCATAATCGATATTTTAATTATATTTTTTATGCTAATTTTATAACATAATCATTTTATATTATTTGTAAGCTAATAGAGTGTCTAAACATTACTATTTAGTTAGGGGGTTTTAAAATAAAATAGTCAAATAGAAAATCTTGTTTTATTTATTGTTCGTGCGTGACGCGCTCACACCTCAGTATAAGCAGGTACACACGGACTAGCCTTGCAAAAAAAAAAAAAAAAAATTGAGTTTGTTATTCAATTTCTGTTTTGCAATTTTATTTAAAAACCCCCTAAATAGTAATGTTTAGACACTTAAACACTTGCTTTGAAATAATATAAAATATATTATTAAAATCTCGATTATGACTGTAAAAATGTGCTTGGTCAATCCCTATCATCTGGTGGAATGACACTGACAGATCGCTCCACGCTCACTTCGATAAATGATAAATGATTTATTTTCTGTAAGTAGGTTTGTACAAACACTTTTACACGTCACGTCACTTCACTTAAGTTTTCACGGTGAGATGATTACAGAATAGCATTGTCGATCTGGCCAGCCCCGTTCCACTTTAGGCCAGCGTTAGATCGTTGTATAGAGTTCCTAATGTGGTATGTAAGCTTGAAACCTATAGTATAATTAAAATCTCGCTGCAGACTTGGTCATAAAACATAATCGGAGTAGGGATGTGCGCTAGTTGCGCGCGCTCAAGGCCATTATCGATAACAGATGATGACGATGACTCAGACGAAGAATTTTAATTTTCTATTTTTAGTTTTATATATACGTTCTTTTGTTTATATATTTAATATGCTTTGTAGTAAATTTGGTAATAAAATAAAAAAAAAATGTGTACTTATTTCTATCACCCATTTATAAATATATAAAACTATCGATATCACTCATCGACTGCAGTAATGCACAGGACTACGTGTGGGCGTGGCCTGCCCATAAGGCCCGTGAGTGGGAAAGAGAGCGAAACACTCGAATGATTTATGACCGAGTTTGCAGCGAGATTTTAACTATACTATAGTATACTTCGTTCCATACATAAAAAATGCTGATTATTAAACTCACCCGTTGGTAAGTGAACAGTAGCTGCACGACCGGCAGTGCGTACACCACTGCTACTGTGAGCGCGCCCCAGAAGTACCTGCCAACCAGAACAATATTTTCAGCAACCTCAAACCGCCAAATAAAAAACCGAGATATAACGCTGCCAATACAGTGAAGAATGCGCAAAACTACACCTCGCTCTGTGCATACACGCTCACACGCACACATTTACATCAAATCAAACTACAACTAAACTACACCTCACTAAGTGCACACATGTTTGTTGTCGACTTTGAAAAAATATTTTTGCATTTGATAGCCGAATTCTTCAGGAAGGCTATAGGCTACTTGACATCACGCTAGGACGCTTAGGAGCCGAGCAGAAAGAACGCTAAGCGAAAACGAAGTAATAGCGCGGGCAGGCGATGCGATGCTTTGCGGCGTAATGGGTCGGGAGAACAAAAAATTTTACGCGGACGAAGTCGCTGGTAGAAAGAGTATTCTATCTCTCTCTCTCTCTCTCTCTCATCACGAATCGAATAAGGGTTGCCTTCATTTATGTAGGTGTCTATATCTAAATAAATAAAAAGAGAAGTCCTGACTGACTGACTCACCAACGCCCAGTCCAAACCCTTGGACCTAGAATGCTGAAATTTTGCACAGAGGTTCCCTTTATAATGTAGACAAGGAATAAGGAAGGAATTCCCGGTAGGACGTTCCCTTGGGATATTTTCCGACATCCACGCGGGCGAAGCCGCTGGCAAAAGCTGGTACCCAGTTACCTTTTAGATCTTCTCGTAAAAGTGTCAGGCGGGGCTTGTGTCAATCTGTGCACCGTCAGCGGATTAGAACGAGTCCATTGGTCATCTGTAAAGACATATAACTTATAATTACACATAAGCTTCACAAGTCAAGGTGCTGGAGTGGCGACCGCGTACCGGCAGACGCAGCGGCCGGCCCCCCACAACTTGTAGCCACGACCTGCTGTTGGTCGTGGCGGTCCGACGGAAGCGGGAAGCACAGGACCTGTCGTGGCGACGCTTGGGGCAGGCCTATGTCCAGCAGTGGACGACTTTCGGCTGAAATGATGATGATGATGATGATGATGATGATGATGATGATGATGAAGCTTCACAATACGAACCAGCTCTTTGCGAAAGATCTCATCCTGGAGTACTACACCCCCAACACCCCTGTTTCTAACTCCAAGCAACGTTGTTGTGTGCCGGCACAGATTAATACAGATGAGACACTCCGCAAAATCATTTAAATAAAAAGCGACTCTTGCTACGACACAATAAAGTGCAATTCAGGTCGCACAACGCTTACTACCGACAGTTATATTCAACTACAAGTTGCCTCTCTTTCTATCGCGTAACTCTTATACCTTCTGACCTACTGAATTAGCCCCGCGGACAGGGCCCACCGCGTACTTGTAGCTTCATACCTAAACTGCGGAGTGTCCCATCTGTATTAATCTGTGCTCTAGGCGGCAAGACGTCTGCGATGTATCTGGTACTGCTGATGTCCACAGGTGAAGATGCCCACTTACCATCAGGTGAAATTTCGGCTTGTTTGCAGTCCAATGATAAGGAAAAACATGTACAGTTCCATTGTATAGACTCCAATATTAATATCATACAAAGAGTACAGTCAGCAACAGAAGTCGATTAACACTTGTGATTTCCAAATTTTAATAAGTGTGAAAAATACTTATCTAATAAATGAAATGCTAAAAAGCAGGTTATCGTATCATTTTGTGTTAATTTAGATGATGTCAAAAAGTAGCAGTGTTAACCGACTTCTATTGCTGACCGTACAAAACAAGATACTGAGGTAAGTACTGCACGAAAATCTGTCAGTCAATGTAATTAATTAAGGAGGAAATACGGCTGATAAATCATCCTGATGAACTGGCACGCCAGTTGCCATCCAAAACTATGCCAACCAGCTGAAACGAAGTACAGTAGTACTCAACTAATAAGGCGCGTCGTGAATCTTCGTTCGTACAGAAAAGAAAGTATGGCCCCGAAGATTAACGAGAATACTTAAAACTTACAATCAACCTTAGATCACTACTATAAGGTTCATAATACACTGCAGCTGTTAGTTCCGTCTCACTCGCAAGTATGGCGGCTGTCAAGCGGCGCGCGCTAACATGGCGGCAGCTGCGACCAATAGCGGTACAGGAAAAAGCGTGGAGCGTGCCGATTAGTCAATAGCATTTCCCGCGCTTTGAAAATTCATCTTCTGCGCAGGTACATCGATAAGCCATATTACTTGGGTACTACTGTAATGTTTTAGAGCTATAAAATCTACAGGAGCACCAGGCTACTAAATATGAGTAGTTACTCTCGATACATTTCTTCTGTCTAAGCAGTGATCGCCGATATTATGAGAACACAAAAAACCGGCCAAGTGCGTGTCAGACCACGCACAATGAAGGGTTCCGTCGTTGGTTGTAGTTGAAAAACATGTCCTCCCATACATTCCAACTGTAAATGTAAGTTTGTACTCACAATATTGAGAGATTTACCATGTTATTTTAAGACCACAGACTTCTTATAGGTTTTCCTGTAATCTACAGGTAAAGAACTATTTTCTGTTTTTTTTTTTTTCAAAATTTTAGGCTCAGTAGTTTCGGAGATAACCGCAATGGTAAATTTTCGTCTATTTTCTTAAATAACTTTAAAACAATTTATTTTAAAATTATAAAAATAAAATATTTCGAGACCCCATTTGATATGTCACACGGTACAGTTTGCAAAACTTTTTTATTTATTTTCTTATTTGCCCTCCAAAAGTGACCCATATTCAAAATCCATTTATTTACTTTACCCGTCTGTGTCTGGGTCACAGAAATCCACATGTGCACTAAACAACTTAATCGGTCTATTAGATTCGGAGCAAATTGGCTGTGACAGACAGACGGACAGACAGACACACGAGTGAACCTATAAGGGTTCCGTTTTTTCCTTTTGAGGTACGGAACCCTAAAAAAAAAAGTTTCATTGAAGCAACATACCCTTATCTACGGGTTCATCGTCACTGTCATCCAGTATCCGGGCACTCTCTGCAGTACTCGCCTCCGCAGAAGTGGACGCGTGGGCTATCGGCTCCGACTCTACTATAGTCACCGTTTCTGTGGTCGAAAACATAGGTATACAGGATATTTTTTTAAGCAGTTCGCAAATTTTCACAGGGTGAACACTATCCATGATTATGAACAACTTTCACTATGGGACTAACTCTGAAATCGCGAAACAAAAATCAGCTGTTCAGTACATTTATCCGGCTAAAGGTGGGTGTGAACATAAACTTAAGATTATCCTTATTATTACTTATTATTACTTATTATTAACTTATTATTATCATAAACTTAACTTATTATTATTAAATAAATAAATAAAATTCATTTAATTCAGATAACTGAGATCCATAAAAACAACAACCAATTCTGAATTAAAAATATTAAAATTAAATTAAATTCACACACACACACAATACACACACACACACACACACACACACACACACACACAGAATAAAAATTTACACATTCAATAAAATTAAGATTAAAACATTCAATAAAATTAAAATTATCAACTTAAACTTATTATTATCTTATTTCCTTTATTTCATTTGTATGTACATATAAATTACATTTTTAAATGTTGAAATATAAAAAGTATAAAAACATTTAAAAATATAAAAAATAGTAGCCCACCGGTATCGGGAACAGGGTCCATTATTATTACTTATTATTATTATCGGCTAATCTTAAGTTTATGTTCACACCCACCTTTAGCCGTAACATCTACACCAAACTCATCAAAATGTAGGGAGCAACTGATTTTTTTTTCGCGATTTCAGGTTTGGTCCCATAGTAAAAGTTGTTCATATTCATGGGTAGAACAACCTGTGAAAATTTGTCCATCTATTTTAATGGGACATGGTATAACTGAAAAAATGTGGATGTAATCATAGTACACCTGTGCCTAACTCTTCGGAAATTAACTAAAATCTAAAGTAATATTATGAAGAGCCAAATTGTTTGTTTGTTTGTAAGAATAATCTCTGCAAAGTAATGATCCGATTACCAAAATTCTTTCACTAACAAAGAGCTACACACTAAAATTAAAAATTTTACTTTAGAAATTAAATTAGTAAAAAAAAAACGCGAATTTAGTTTCGGAAGTCGGTGTTTTAGATTTTTTTTTCAGTGGAACTAAGAACTAACACGTTCTTATGTACTGCGTTATGTGTACTGCGTTGTACTGCGTTATGTGAATATGAGAACATCATCAACATACGAGGAAGTGGATTAATACACATCGTAATTTAAAAAAAAAAAACAAAAAACAATCACTTAAATAAACAAAAAAAAAAAAACAAAAAAAACAAAAATTAAAAAAATATACAGGGTGTTTGGTGCATCGTTTGCCAAATTGAATTGGCCGAAAGAAGAGGTCATTTGCTATCGCTTCAGGCTCAAGTACTCATTTTTGGCCACACCGGTTTTTTTATTACAACTTTCTAATTTTTATTTTGAAAAAATCCAAAACTCAGCATTAAAGCTTAAATTAAAAAAAAAGTTTTAAGTGTAGTCGTCAAATTTCATTTTTATTTACATATGTACTGTTGTATGGCTCTTTCAAATTTAAAATTACTTGCCAGTTACATCTAGTTTTTTTTTAATAAATCACAAAGTTTTTGGAAAAATAAAAAATGAACTTAAAACTCAACTTTAAATAGCTATAAAAAAAAAACTAAAAGCGATCGGGATCTTCGAATTATTTTAAAAAGTTCTCTAGTCTATCCCCTTTCCAACGGTATGCAATGTGTTTAAAAAATGTTTCAGTAAGTTCACTAATACGCTAAGTTTGTGTATCGGGACGCACCATCAAACTATTGCATATTCGGGATAAATAAGTGTTTTCGCGTAAACAATACATACGAAGCAGGTAAAGCCTGCTATCTCCCTCCTACACAGTAGAATTCATTATCTGTCTCTTTTTGTTATTGGGTTGGCCGCAAATTGGTTAAGTTTGTTAGTCGTTATTTGACTGTCTCTGAAAACTAACCCCTTGTTGTTGTTGTGTTATTTTCTGTTACTGTTATTTTCTGTTACTGTTAATTTCTGTTACTGTTATCTTTTCATTGAGTTTTGTGGGTGTTTGTGTTAACTTTCGTGATTTTTTTTGTGTTACAATATGGCTACATTCTCTAATGAAGAATACGCTGATATTTTGATGGCTTATGGAAGAGCCGATGGTGTTGCTCGCGAAGCACAAAGAATTTATCAGGAACGCTTTCCCAATAGACGATTGCCTTCCCGCCATACTTTCCAGAACACTTATCGACGCTTACGTGAGACTGGTAATTTGACTGCTAGTGAACCAAGAGGGATTGTAGTGCGTCATAATGTTGACGTAGATGAACAGATTCTGGCACTGTTTGAAGAAGATCCCACTAGAAGCATAAGAAATGTAGCTGCATTACTGGGAATTTCGATCTGGAAAGTATGGCGAGTACTTCGCCAAAATAACAAACATGCTTTCCATTACACTCCGGTGCAAGGTACGTAATTTTTAAATTAATAGACTCACAACCGTAGGCGCTAACGTAGATTGCGAACCCTTTCTAGCTTTACCGCGTACCCGACGCAGCAGCAGGTAGCGGCTTTGACGTCACTCTGCCAGATGTCATAAACCTTCAGCGGTCAGGCCATTGTCTTTTACATTGTACTGCCCGTACTTTTTACAAACAATAAAAAAAAATCTTGCGAGAAAGTAATGCATTCTTACGCGTATTTTATTTGTTGTAGGTCTCGAGAATCAAGACTTTGATAACCGTGTCCAGTTTTGTCGTTTTTTACTGCATTCAGACGTGGATAATCCGGTCTTTTTAAAAAGAATTCTGTGGACGGATGAGTCCAAATTTACTAAAGAGGGAATCCTCAATTTACATAACTTACACCACTGGACAGCAAAAGATCAAAACCCACGCGTAAAACGACAAAGGTCATTCCAGAGACGATTTAGTGTGAACGTTTGGGCAGGAGTCATTGCAAATCATGTAATTGGACCACACTACTTACCTGACAACCTGAACGGGGATAATTACTTAGAATTTCTGCAAACAGAGTTGCCCTTATTATTAGCTGATTTGCCAATTTTCAGTGAAGACAGGTCTTTTGTTTTCCAACATGACGGTTGTCCCGCTCATTGGAGAATAACCGTCAGGGAGTACTTGAATGATGCATTCCCGGACTCATGGATTGGGAGGGATGGCCCTATTCCTTGGCCTCCACGTTCTCCAGACTTAACTCCGTTGGATTTTTACGTCTGGGGACGGGCCAAAGAACTCGTCTACGCCACGGAAGTTGAGACAAGAGATGATTTAGTCCAACGCATTGAGGCGGCTTTCATGACGATCAAAGCAGAAATGCGTTTACGCACCACTACAGTTGAGATAAGACGAAGATGTCGCGCGTGCATACGCAATAGTGGTAGACAGTTTGAACAAGACTTGTAAGATTAGTATGTAATTAAATTACTTATTAATAAATGATTATTTTTGTAATAATGTATTTTTTTTTCAATTTCGAGGAAAGTTCCCTATGTAAGAACGAGATAAGAGACTACGTAAGACGTGAGATAACAGTATCTATCTACTAATAGCATGTAATTTATGCGAAAACTAGTGTTTTAAACGTAATATCCAATATCAGCCTGATGTGTCTCGACTACACATTTAGCTAATTATTAAAGATATTAAAAGAGTTTTTTAACACATTACATACCGTTGGAAAGGGGACAGACTAGAGAACTTTTTAAAATAATTCGAAGATCCTGATCGCTTTTATTTTTTTTTTTATAGCTATTTAAAGTTGAGTTTTAAGTTCATTTTTTATTTTTCCAAAAACTTTGTGATTTATTAAAAAAAAACTAGATGTTACTTGCAAGTAATTTTAAATTTGATAGAGCCATACAACAGTACATATGTAAATAAAAATGAAATTTGAAGACTACACTTAAAACTTTTTTTTTAATTTAAGCTTTAATGCTGAGTTTTGGATTTTTTCAAAATAAAAATTAGAAAGTTGTAATAAAAAAACCGGTGTGGCCAAAAATGAGTACTTGAGCCTGAAGCGATAGCAAATGACCTCTTCTTTCGGCCAATTCAATTTGGCAAACGATGCACCAAACACCCTGTATATATAAAAAATAAAACATGTTTATTTAAGTGATTGTTTTTTGTTTTTTTTTTATTTATAAGATTGATGTTTTGTGTATAATTAATATATTTACCAGTACACTGACAACTGCAAGCAGCCACAGACAGCGTGACAAGCAACGCCACGACGCACACTAGTGCGAGGGTCACCAGCGCCCCCACCACGTACTCACGGTAAGAGATCGTCGCTATCACGCGAAACCTAGGAAAAAATTTAATATTTGTTGTTTAATATACTACCGGATAAATTCTCTATACAGGGTGGCCGGAACATTGACGTCCAAAAATAAAATTTCGGTCCCTCGTATCGTGGGGTATTCGAATCACCCCCATGTATGTTCCGCGACTTTTCATAGTTTTCGAGTTATGAATTTTTTTCTGAATGTTTGAAAATTTTCGACCTGACCAACCTAAAAAAATTCTAAAAAAAAAGTAGAGGGTTTTATCGAGTTTCTTTTTTTGCAACTGAATTTTCATAAGTAGTACTTTTATGCATAAAATAATCAGCTTCGTAACTGTGATGAAAGTTCTGAAAATGTTGATCTAAAGTGAAAAATTTACGTTCGGTAAATTATGACTTAAATTTTCAACGTCAATGTTGGTGACCGCATTATAATCGTTTAATCGTATAGTTTAGAAGAACTAAGCTGTCACACAGACAGACACGAAAATCGACTTAAATTTTATTGTCGTCCCACAGCGGTCGGCGAGTAGACTCACTGGCGCCAGGACTCTATGATAGTGAAAACTACTAACCTAAAACTCTTCATTCTATTGTCGTACCACAGTGGTCGGCGAGTAGACTCACTGGCGCCAGTACTGTCTGATAGTGAGCACTACTAACCTAAAACTCTTCATTCTATTGTCGTACCACAGCGGTCGGCGAGTAGACTCACTGGCGCCAGTACTGTCTGATAGTGAACACTACTAACCTAAAACTCTTCATTCTATTGTCGTACCACAGCGGTCGGCGAGTAGACTCACTGGCGCCAGTACTGTCTGATAGTGAACACTACTAACCTAAAACTCTTCATTCTATTGTCGTACCACAGCGGTCGGCGAGTAGACTCACTGGCGCCAGTACTGTCTGATAGTGAACACTACTAACCTAAAACTCTTCATTCTATTGTCGTACCACAGCGGTCGGCGAGTAGACTCACTGGCGCCAGTACTGTCTGATAGTGAACACTACTAACCTAAAACTCTTCATTCTATTGTCGTACCACAGCGGTCGGCGAGTAGACTCACTGGCGCCAGTACTGTCTGATAGTGAACACTACTAACCTAAAACTCTTCATTCTATTGTCGTACCACAGCGGTCGGCGAGTAGACTCACTGGCGCCAGTACTGTCTGATAGTGAACACTACTAACCTAAAACTCTTCATTCTATTGTCGTACCACAGCGGTCGGCGAGTAAACTCACTGGCGCCATTACAGCCGTCATCCTTCTCATTTACAATGAACACTATGTAGAAACCGTGCGGGTACATCGTTTGCTGAAACAAATATACACTTAGTCGGTATAGTACCCGGCGATAAATATTGCACATCGACCTTTGGAAAGAGACAATCGGCTAATTTCGGCTTCGTAGAGCGTTATCTCTGTCGCACACCAATGTGACGTTTTGTCAGTCGTTGTTCAAAATATATATTTAGAGTTGTTAACACCCCTAAAAAATAATTTAAAGTTGTACTGTACTATGGCATCTTTAGGAAAAAGAGGGAAACCTTTACGAGGTCAGTCACGTGAAATTATCTACAATGTTTATAAATATTTTGTAACCGAAGCTGACAGATTTTAAAAAAATGAAGATGAAAATGTAAGTTGTTTCAAGAGCGAGTTGCAAATGCCACTGGAATTTCAAGAAGAACTTTGAACAATATACTAAACGAAGTCAGTACTGAAACACATTCTACTGAAATTAAGTTCAGCACTCCAAAAAAAGGGAGACCAAAAAGCAATTTTGTTTATACAAAATAATTAAATACGTAAGTAAACATAATGTGAACATGTTTTTTTTATTTTATTTTACCCCAACCTAAAGCCATCACTTATAGAAAAATTGGTGTATTTTAAACAAAGAATAAAAAGAATTATCAAAAGAAGCAAATCATAATTGTTTTAACAGCTCCTAATAGATACCAGACTGTTTGTATTTCGTGCGACAGAGATAACGCTCTACGAAGCCGAAATTAGCCGATTGTCTCTTTCCAAAGGTCGATGTGCAATATTTATCGCCGGGGACTGTACGTAGTTACGTACAGGTACATAAGAACAATAATCTCGTGTATATTATACAGGTACCTATACTAAAGCATTCATGAAAGTATATTCGGTATGGAGCTCACATATGTGCAATAAATTCTACCAGATACTTGATATCGCCTTTGCTGACGATATACAAAAAATAAACCAATTTGGTGCAGTAAAAGTACAGTTTTAATTTTGAGTAAATTTAAACACTCTGTAGAATTGGACCACTAGGTCAATGAGTGAATGAACTTGAATCCTTGAACATGTGTGCAAACAAAAAAAACGATGTTCGGCGAACTATGGATTGGGCACTATCCTGCACCGCAGGTGGCCACGTGGCCAGCTCGGTTGTCTAAACAGAGTGACTTCTTTTACTGTATTTATTTTGTTTGAAAAATGTACTTTCTTAATTTATGGTTTTTAATTTAATATTTGATTTTGCTATACTTTTGTGGACTAGTATTACTTATAGTTTGATTTATTACACATGTTTCAATTCCATACCGTATATCGGTAGATTGCGATGGTGAAAAAAACATAAAAATCGGTTTAGGGGTTTTGGAGAAAATCGCGAACATAGACACATACGGGAATACAGAACCTCCTTTTTTTAAGTCGGTTGAAAAGGCATAAAATGTTGTTTTTGAATGTGCCATAACTGTTAATCATCATACAATATTTAGATTAATATGTGCAATAATAATTCACCTTGGAAATTATTTGTGATGCAAATCATTATCGAAAATATCTGGCAGATGTGACTAAATATTGTGCTGTACACAGTTTCACCGCCGGCCGTCTGGCTATTCGTTGCCCAAAACATATCATCAGGCTGATCACGCCTATATTCCCAAAAGGGATAGCCAGAGATGTATTTATACAGTGTTATTTTTCAATGACCAGCCAAATTTTCACAGGGTGTTCTACCCATGAATATGAACTACTTTCACTATGGGACCAACTTTGAAATCGCAAAAAAAATATCAGCTGTTTCATACATTTTGATCGAGTAGGTATTGAACTTTTGTAGGAAACCGCTGGTTTTTTTTTCGTGATTTCAAAGTTGGTCCCATAGTGAAAGTTGTTCATATTCATGGGTAGAACACCCTGTGGAAATTTGGCTGGTCATTGAAAAATAACACTGTATAGTACACCCACATTTCGCTAGTTTCTCCACAATGCCGAGAAGTTTATGGCAAATAAAGTGTTTTATCTACACCCATGCTATAAATCATCTATAAAAGTTTCTGAAACAGTTACCTTATTGCCAACTTTAAAACAGCCAGTGCCATAGTAACCATGGTAACCATAATAGCATCCAAACGGGTGCTTTAATGTTGTACTGAATTTGATAATGCAACTCGTTTTCAAAAAAAGAACATTGTAATGCACGCGCGTTTCACTACAACAGCGTTTTCGTTTTTTTTTAACTTAAAAAAACAAAAACCGACTTCCAAAAAAAACACTACAAAGTGAAAAATAACTTTAATTTCGGAAGTCGGTGTCTTTGGATCTGTATTTTATTTGCCACCGACTTCCGAAATTAAAGTTATTTTTCACTTTGTAGTGTTTTTTTTGGAAGTCGGTTTTTGTTTTTGTAAAAAAGTTTTTATTTTTCACTTTTTAGTGGTTCAGTTTGTAATTTATCTAAGTTACAATAACCCAATGTCAGCTGCTCATCACGTTTTACAAAATGTTGCTTTTCTCGATGCAGGGCCGTTAATTGTTGAGGAGTTCTCCTAGTAAGAACCAGGAGAAATGGAGCTCATGGTGAAGTCACCATTACCATTATTTTGACGAGCATAAACCATATTAAAGTAATCGAATCGCAACCTGTTATATACTTAGATATAATTGAGTATTTCCGATGGCCCTCTGTGGTCTTCATCATCAGTTCCAGCTCACCAAATGGTACTTTCCGATAGCAAATGCACGAGTTACTATAAAAAATACCCAAATCGATATAGGTGTGCCCATAAAATTGGAGGGTTTCCCTCGATTTCCATGGGATGCCATCATCAGATCCTGACTTGATGATCATGGGACCACTTGGGACGTATACCCTTTCGAACAAAAAAAGAAAAATCCAAATCGGTCTAGCCATTTTCGAGTAATCGGGGAACATAGATAAAAAAAAAAAATAAAAAAAAAAAAAAGGTTCCGACGAATTGAGAACCTCCTCCTTTTGGAAGTCGGTTAAAAAGAACTTATTCGAATTCACGTCGTATACTATGACGCCGGCCGCCATGTTCGATACGAGTATTAGTATTTCAAAAAACTGTTTCAGAACCTTTTATAGAGGATTTAACATGGAGTCTCGTATGCAACTGTACATAATTAGGTATTAAAACACTCATGTGATACTAAACCCACATTCGTGTTTTAATACCCCTTATTATACGTCAGTTGCATAAATAACTATAAGTATGTAGCTAAAGTCCGGTCGCGAGGCAGAAACAATTTCGTAAACTGTATTGCCGCTTCGCTCGCACATAGAATACCTTTTAATGCACTAGCGCGACAGCAATACATAGATATAAGTCATGAGGGGTCATTGTACGAAATTCTATCTGCCTCGCGACCGGACTATAAGAATACTAGGAAAAAAATTGTCTTACTGTTAATGTGATGCCTCCTTTGCTCATCATAGTCAGATGGTATCCTTTGTAAAACGCTTCCTTTTCACTGTCGAATACGGGGCACTGTAACAAACTTGTGTTATTAATAACTAGCTTTTGCCCGCGGCTTCGCCCGCGTGAATGGCGGAGAATTTCCCAAAGGGAACCTGCTACCGGGAATTCCTTCCTTATTCCTTGTCTACATTATAAAGGGAAACTCTGCGCAAAATTTCAGCTTTCTAGGTCCAAGGGTTTGGGCTGGGTGTTGATGAGTCAGTCAGTCAGCCAGTCAGGACTCTTTTTATTTATATAGATAACATAGCATCACGCCTTGTCAGCCAGCATCCACGGCTTCAACGGGTATCCTGACCACCAGCATGCAGCGGACGCGTATTCCTGGTCATCACCTTCAGCCTCAACCTCAAACCAGCGGTGTACACTGGTGTATCACCGCAGACAGTTCCGACTCACCGTGAACTATGCGGCACCCGGTTCCGACTCACTGGAATCACAACTGGCACTGGCAAGCATCGCAAGATACACGACTCAGCCCACTATCGACCTCCGGTCTCCGGAGGGGAGTGATGTGGCGGCATCTACATCGCCACATACGAACTACGCATCAATGACATGACGTCACGCAATTCTGCATCGCGCAATTAGAGTTTACCACGCGACTAGAATACAACGTCCCGATATCAACCGTCGGGCAGTAGCCCACCAGACACGACACCCGTCTGGTCGGATGATCCTCCCTTTTCTATGGAGGATGAGTGAACTTTACAACCTGTTCCTCATGCCTCTACACTAGTGACCTACAGCAGGCCAGGCGCAATCGAATGCCCTGTTTAGGCAGTGCAACGCCGTGACCTTGTCGGGGGGATTGGTGCTGCGGATACTGTCTCGCTTCCGGACATGGTTCAGTCCATGGTCGGAAGTAAGACGCTGTCGCCTCCTTCTGCGAGGAAGTGATGGCCACGAAGGAGGGCCGCGGAAAGGAAGAGGGAGGATACAACATACAACCTCCCTTCCAATCCATAGCAGACGCACCGGGCGCCGGAGGGCGCGGAATGATCTCCGGCCGCCTTAGGGTGAGGCCTGCAGGCAACAGACTTGGAGAGTTTGTTGTGCCACCATAATCATTATTATCATCGCATGGCACTTCACTTTTCATGTAATATTGATATGCTATAAGTGTTTGTTGCTACAAGGTACAGGACATAACCTTAAAAATAAGAACACTTAAGTGGAAATGGTCTGGACACATGATAAGAGGGAAGGACAAATGGAGCAAAATAGTTACACAGTGGTACCCAAGAAACGGCCAAAGAAAGAGAGGTAGATCACAGAAAAGGTGGGATGACGACATAAGACAAGTCTCTGGAACGACATTAGGCAGAGTGGCCAGAGAGAGGCAGGAATGGAGAAGGTTGGAGGAGGCCTTTGCCGACTGGCAAACGGACATACAACAAATAAACAAACGCCAAATACGTGACTGAAAAGTACACTTTGTTTGTCCGACTAAAAGGCTAATAATAATAAATAAGTGTTTGTGGAACGCCGCAGTTTCTTAGAAAAACAAGTGTTCACATACCGAGTTGTTCTGAATAGATACCGTCGCACATATATTGTCGTCAGAATCAATCATTAGAATCACACTCTTCGGAACTGTGTAGTTAAACCTGCAACAAAATATTATTATAAGTTCATAGTTTGATTCATAACATCACTCATTCTGAAAATAACTTTATCCAACTTTATCCAATTGAGATAAAGTTTAATTTTCTTAGTTGTTGAGATCATTTTGAACAGGCTGTTCGTCTCGATATTTTTGACGCTGACTGTCCAATCCTTCGAGGAATAGGTTTCCCCGAAGGATTAGGCATAAGGATAGTTTTTTTTTTCTAGGCCAATTTCACTTTTATTTTCTTTTAAATTTAGCCCATGGTTCAGAATCAGACGGCTTGAATAAATCTTTTTGTGAACACTGTAGCAGTCATATTTTTTAGTTATTTTTCTTCTTCGAAGTCCAACGAGGTCCTCGCTTGTTTTAGATCACATACGGGACTACAGTACA
Organism: Cosmia trapezina; assembly: GCA_905163495.3. Lineage (NCBI taxonomy): Eukaryota > Metazoa > Arthropoda > Insecta > Lepidoptera > Noctuidae > Cosmia > Cosmia trapezina. The sequence goes on along the minus strand of LR991049.1, from coordinate 3,292,987 downwards.
GTTTTACATCATTAGATGTCAATTTTCCTGGTCACAGACGTACAGACAGACGGACGGACCGAAGGACGGACAGCGGAGTCTTAGTAATAGGGTCCCGTTTTACCCATTGGGTACGGAGTCCTAAAAAGAGCGCAGATATAGCAGTTAATAGGTACGGCTTAGGCGCTGGTAGGTACTTCCAACGCAACCTTACCCTATTTTTTTACGCTGCGCTACTCCTGGGCAAAGGCCTTCCTCACTCCTTCCATCGTTCGCAAGCCCACACGTCCTTTTTCAAGTTTTGAGGGAACCGACTCGTCTACGTGGTCTGCCGCGACCCCGCCTTATTGTCTCAGGGCACCAGTTTTGTGCTATTTGGGCCCAAAGCATGCGGCAGACGAGTCCTGCCAAGTCCCATTTAAGTTGGGCACCTTACCCTATAGCCCACCCATATTTAAGTTGGGCACCTTACTCTATAGTACCCCCATATTTAATTTTGAAGTTATGTTTAAGAGTAACCAGGCACTCCGGGCTGCTGATTTAATCCTGATAGAAATACCCAATAACACTACCCGACCAGGGGGCTTACTATGAGCTCTTATAGCAGGGCAGAAGTTGAACGGTTCCAGTGTGAGAGAGAGAGACGGAGCTATATACGACCTATAGCACCATCCTTTTTTCTCAACGGATCCATGATCGTTTTGTCACGTCATACTACGGGTCCAGAGTATCGAACTGTCGAACTCAGACCGTTTTTGGATGGAATTTGAACTTTCTCATGTATAGAATTGAGGTTGTGTTTCCAGCGCTTGAGAATGATTAAAGAGTCTAAATTCAAATAGAGAAGAACTGCTTTAAGAATACTTACCGTAAGCTCCTCTCAATAGGACCTGTTTTGGTGTTGTTCCACGGATGCTGGTCGAAAGAGAAGAAGAAATATTTTGGAGAACTCGGCGTCACGTTTAACGAAATCTCCTGAAAAGCAAGAGCTTAAGTATAGTCGTGCGACTTTAAAGTCATTAGCATAAGGTTTAAATTTCATTGATTGATGTGTACTGCTGGAAAGTGAGAATTTTAGTAGAAAAGTAGTAGAACTCTGCCACTAGGCGTTGCTATGTTCCGGTTTGAAGGGTTCTGGTGAGACATTTCAGCGTTGTCTTTGGGAAAACAAACCATACTTAATTTTCCACTTAAACAAATATCAACTTTATACATGTGTAAATTAAGTTAATTTCAGAATGACTAGCACTGTTGAAAAGGTGTTACTTTCAAGGACACTACGGATAAAGCGTCAAACAATAAAACTTCTATTGTCTCGTATACCGCTCGTGAACCTGTTAAAGCTACTTTGTCCTTCCTGCGGGGCGAGCACGGGCGTACTCAAGACGTTTGTGACAAGACATGATAAATTATGTCATGTCTTAGAATTTGTCTTAAATGCTAGCACGGGTCAACCATGTGACATAATCTAGAGGCGCGACATGCCTTTCTTGTTGCTAAATTCATAGTGTGACATAGTAAATTGAAAAAATTATCAAATTAAATCTTTTTTCTTTCTTTTCTTTTGCATAGAACTCGAAAACGGTGTGTCCTATCGCAAAAATAATGAAAATTTGGCACCCCTTTATGAAACCCATAAACCTATTATTCTGAACATGTAGGTACCAAAAAAAAAAATAGTAGTATTTAAGTAACCCTATGTACTTAAATTATTTCTTTATTTTTTTTTTGTTGTTTTCGACGCGCATTATTTACATGTCTAAATATGTATTTTTAAAAATTAAAAAAAAAACCGTTTAAATATATAAAAAATAGTAAGTAATTTATTTATTTACTTATTACAATTTTTTTTTTGTTATCGCGCGCAATTCTTCACACAAATAAACCACCACCACACAATGCAAGAAAATAATTTATTGCCATTTGGTGCAGAGTAATTAGCAGGAAAACATTATTTTTTTCAATTTTCAAATTTTATCACCACCTCCGAACGAACGTGATAAAATTTTTCTTAGTCACCGTCAAAATGTGACATTTGTGATATAATTGGTGCGCCCATATTAGCAAATAAGACATAATGAGTCCCAACTAAACGTCAAGAAGTTATGTCACATTCAAGAAATTAACTCACGCCGCCGTGCTAGCATTTAAGACAAAACAGTTTTATCGCCCAAACTATGATAAAATGTGTGACTCAAGCCATGTCACAGTAGGCCGTGCTCGCCGGGCTGGAAGTCTTTAAACAGCCTCCGGACTCAGGTTGGTCGAAGCAAGGAAAACCTGTTCTGGTGGAGAGATTCATAGACGTCTCCGCCTTGCAGTGTAAATGTGGTGCTGTTCCACAAACGATAACATGTCCTGCGTGCCCTGTTAGCTGCAGGTTACAGGAACTGATGGACGCTAGTGATGGCTCCAAACACGTAGACGAACTCTGGGCCGAGACCATCTGGATTGCCGTCGACTCGCTAAGAACCATTCTAAAAATGAACGCCCCTCTACAAAACCATAGATTAATACAGATGGGACACTCCGCAGTTTAAGTATGAAGCTACAATTACGCGGCGGGCCCCTCTCACGGGGCCAATTCAGTAGGTCAGAAGACTGAGTTACCCGATAGAAAGAGAGGCAACTTGTAGTTGAATATAACTGTAGGTAATAAGCGTAGTGCGACCTGAATTGCACTTTATTGTGTCGTAGCAAGACTCGCTTTTTTTAAAATGATTTTGCGGAGTGTCCCATCTGTATTAATCTGTGACAAAACGTGATTATTTCAATGTGTGAGAGGAAATACTTATTGCAACACTTTACTTGAGTGCGTGAGCGACTTTACTGTCAACATGGACTCGTCGCCGTACTTAGAGGTCAACTAATCGTGCGATCAGTCCAGGTAACAACATTGTACGGCGGCGGCAGAGAGCGTGCATTCGAGTTATTTATACACTATAGTATAGTTAAAATCTCGCTGCAGACTCGGTCATAATCATAAATCATTCGAGTGTTTCGCTCTCTTTCCCACTCACGGGCTTTATGGGCAGGCCACGCCCACACGTAGTCCTGTGCATTACTGCAGTCGATGAGTGATATCGATAGTTTTATATATTAATAAATGGGTGGTAGAAATAAATACACATTTTTTTTATTTTATTAACAAATTTACTACAAAGCATATCAAATATATAAACAAAAGAACGTATATATAAAACTAAAAATAGAAAATTAAAATTCTTCGTCTGAGTCATCGTCATCATCTGTTATCGATAATGGCCTTGAGCGCGCGCAACTAGCGCACATGCCTACTCCGATTATTATTTATGACCAAGTCTGCAGCGAGATTTTAACTATACTATAGTTGGCCGACAATTACGGCAGTTCGACGTTTGGGCAAGTCGGGTAGGTTCCATTTGCATAAAAAAATCAGTGTAAGCCGACGTTCGCACGGACGTAAAAATATCGCGCACTGTATTTTTAACTCTCGGTGTTGAGCCGAACTTCGAAAATCCAACCTAACAACAACAGAGTTCATCCCAGAGGGTTGAAAAAACACACTGTTGGATTTTCACCTCTAGGCGCTAAGCAGAGCGCTGAAAATCCAGTGCGCGAAAAAAAATTGCCGCGATATTATTACGTCTTACGTCGCGTCGTCCCATTGGTTGTTCAGTTAGCACAAAGACCAATTATTATAGTATAGTTACAATTTCGCTGCAGACTTGGTCATAAATCATAATCGGAGTAGGGATGTGCGCTAGTTGCGCGCGCTTAAGGCCATTATCGATAACAGATGATGACGATGACTCAGACGAAGAATTTTAATTTACTATTTTTACTTTTATATATACGTTCTTTTGTTTATATATTTAATATGCTTTGTAGTAAATTTGTTAATAAAATAAAAAAAAATGTGTATTTATTTCTATCACCCATTTATAAATATATAAAACTATCGATATCACTCATCGACTGCAGTAATGCACAGGACTACGTGTGGGCGTGGCCTGCCCATAAGGCCCGTGAGTGGGAAAGAGAGCGAAACACTCGAATGATTTATGACCGAGTCCGCAGCGAGATTTTAACTATACTATATGTGTATTGCGTCTATTATACACCTTTGCATGTAGCGTAACCGCTGTGGAGGGGCGTTCATTAGGGTTCCGTACCAAAATAGTAAAAAAGGAACCCTTATGAAGTGACTAAGTCTGTCTGTCTGTCTGTCACAGCTGGATATCTCAAGAACTACTAATGCTATCAACTTGAAATTTGGAACAGTTTTAGATGACGTTTACCCAACTATTTTGCAAATAAGAAATAAAAATATTTACATTTATTTTGCAACAGGAACTGAAAGGGGGTCTTAAAAATTCAAAGTGGGGCTACTAGGGCATGTGGGGTATCATATGAAAGAGCGTTGTTTGCACATTCTTAAAAATTTTTTTCCTTTTGTTTAGGCCGCATAGTTTTCGACTTTTGATGAAAAATGTAAAAAAAAATACCCCCCTTATCTCCGAAGTTTGCAAAGAAAAAAATCTGAAATTATTCTATGTGATAGAAGTTTATGTAAAGATTACAGGAAAAATAAAACGATGTCTCTAAATAGCACACTTTTTCAGAAATCGGAACGGAACCCTTGGTGCGCGAGTCCGACTCGCTCTTGACCGTTTTTTTAGAATGGTTCAAATCAAATCAAATCAAATAATCTTTATTGCAATCCATAATGTGGTACAGGTGGTAAATAATACTTTTAGGAACAATTATGGTTCCCGTCGGGCACAGCATGCTTATAAGTAAGAGGAGGAGGTTTATCTCTACTCTCTACACACCTACATACTTTTCAGACTTACCTTATTAACGTCGACATAGAATTCCGGGACCCTCCTCAACTTGATGACCACTGACACGTTCTTAGGATTAGAAGTTGTTATCTGTATCATGGGACGGTTGTCCGACTTTATATCTGCAACAAAACGGTCTGTACAGTCAGGCAACTAAATGTATTGTTTAACAGATTGAAAGGATTAGGCGCACAATGTCACATTCGCAAAATGACATATTGGAATTTCGCAAAATGTCACATTCTCAAAACGCCACATCGCAAAACGTCACATTAGCAAAATGCCATTTTCGCAAAATGCTTTTTCGCAAAATGCCATTTTCGCATAATGTCAAAACGAAAAAAAAATGAAAATTTTGAGAATGTGTCATTTTGATAGTGTAGCATTCTGCTAGTGTGGTATTTTGAGAAAAGACAATTTGCGAATGTGTCATTTTGCTAGTGTGGCATATTGACAAGAGACATTTTGCGAATGTGTCATTTTGCGTCCCTATGTCATTTTGCGAATGTGGCATTGTGCGCCTATTCCGAATTAAGTTGTTGGTCAATTTGCTACAGTCCGGCCGTCGAGAGATTGCGTTCCTGACACCTGTCAGTTGCACAATTTCTAGAACTAATAAGGATCAAATTCGCAAAACACATATTCGTTAGTATGACACTGACAGGTGTCAAAAACACATTCAATCTACTACTACTCTAGGTACTCTGCGGCCGGACTGTAAGTACTGCGTTTCTCTAACTGTACCTACATGACAACCACAATGTGGGTATCACTTTGTCAGGCGAAACCTTTATTATATTTTATATATTCCTATTCACCATCCGTATTTCCTTGACATCACCCAAAAAACGGATTGAAATGTCAATAATAATATTATAGATGTCAAACATTTGATCAGAGGGCCTAGACAAAGTTAGCGATGACGCTAGTAGAAAATCCAGAAAATGTATGAGGTTGACATAAGCTATCGAAATGTCACGTGATCATGGCAATGTCATTTTGAAGCAGTAGCGATTGTAGAAATAGAAGCGCTCCGAAGCGAATGCCATTTGTCTAGGCCATAGATATAAAAAAGAAGGAGATGTGCCCAGTATGTTAAAATGTATCGGAAATTCGGAACCCTGTGTCTCCACTTTTTCCCTTTGTCACTTTCATGATTTTAAAGACAAATGCTGTAAAATACTTGTACTTACATATGGAAAGTTATTCCATGATTTACATGGCTTCGGTTTTTACAAGAAACCACTGAACAACACGGCATTCTTTTAAATTGTCACGGTCACAGTCGAAAGCGCACTAGTTCGCGGAGACGGAAATTGTACTATGAACCTGAACGGCTCATACTGAGCATGTCGCGCGGATACATTTTCGCCCGCTTGCCACTTCTCCTGTTTATTATATTGCTATGGTCTAGGCCTATCGGTAAGATTCAGACAAAGTACAGTAACTACTCGGCTTTTAATAAACCAATGGGGTCATGCGGGGTCATAAGTTCATGTCGTGCGCAGATAGCGGCTCGGCACTTGACCCTGGTTGACGTCACAAGTTTAGGGTCTGTCCGGTCAAGAAAAAGTTCAGCTTTGAAGAGTATTGTCATTCTCACTCATAGTTTAAATATGCTTGCTTTACGGCTGCATACTGTACCTAAAGAAGAATGCACAAGAAAAACAATGTAGAAGTACTGACCTGGTCCGGCGTCATGTGGACACAGCGTCCGCGACATATCCGAGAATAGTAGCGCGCCATTCTGTGTCTGCACGAGCAGTGGTATCTCCCATGATGATATACCTAGGAAAAGTAAATATGTGGCTAAATACTGGTATTCAGTTACATCGGTTAGACTGGTAGCCGACCCCAACTTGAGAACTTGTCAAATTTTAGCATTATTTAACGTGATTTCTTCAATATAGCCTGCGAAACTAAAAAAAAACTCTTACGTTTATTGCAAGTAAATTTTGAATTTAAAATAATGAAAAGAAAGACAAATTGTTTTTTATACGCAAACAAAACTCACATTTCAAAAAAATTACATAAAATACACACATACAAAGTATCCAAAAGCTTCGCGGCCTTTCACCTCGAGTAATGCTAAGATAGAGTCTTTAAATTCTCAATTTAAGATCAGGATATAGTTGGGAAAAGGCTAGGCAGATGATTAAGTAAGTATGGACGGCAATGAACATGACGAACGACGATACATCGTTGTGGTGGAACTAAATAAAAGAATAAGTAAGTAGATTGCATAATATGCTATGTAATGAATTGATTTGTAATTAATGAATTAAACGTCATGTCGCATTTTATCACCTCTCTCACTCAAACGGGATCAAATTTTTACGATTCTTAAATGAAAAAATGTTTTTTTGAAAAAAGTAATCAATTAGCGAACTAGTAAATAATTTTAAAAACACATTTCTATTGTGTTATCTAATAAACTCGGCTCAAAAAGTATTATCTGTTTTTGAGATAAGCTAAATAAATGCCACAATAAAAATATGTTTTTAATAACTAACTACCTATTAAATTAATATTATTTACTAGTTAGTATGTAGTAGTTTACATTTAAAAAAAAAGCATCTTTTCATTTAACATTCTTGAAGAACCTGAAATCTGAAAAAAAAAATCAGCTGTTCAGTACATTTATGTTCGCATAATTCGTCAAAATCTAGGGTCCCATAGTAAAAGTTGTTCATAATGATGAGTACAAAATCACTCAATCTGCTAGCCTTTTCCCAACTATGTTGGGGTCGGCTTCCAGTCTAACCGGATGCAGCTGAATACCAGTATTTTACATGGATCGACTGCCTAATGATGAGTACAATGACTCCTTAAAAGATTGCCACTGTTTACACTTACACCCTGTATAACAAATATTGCTCATTTAATAGTTAGTATAGACTATTAAATGAGTATTAAATAAGTATTATTGTCCTTAATACAGGCTACTAAGTAACCTAGAAGTATTATTGTCCTTAATACAGGCTACTAAGTAACCTAGCTAGGACGTCAGTTCGTAAACTTGTATTGTTACCTACTCATCTCAGATGTATACTTATCCTAAGTTGTCAACCTACTTGTAACAGACTGTACCTATTGTTTATGAAATAAATTATTATTTATTTATTTACTATAGAGTATAGGATACCTACATAATTGTATATTTATTTGAGGCCTTTTTAATAAATAGCACAGAATAATCTAACAAGCACCTTTTCGCCACAGGATCTTAGCATATTCTGCAATTTCTGTACTAACGTAGCATTCACCCATGATGCTTTTGGTTTCAGATTTTTGTAAAGGCTTTTGACTCTGTCTATCATTTTAAACTTATTAGAAAATAATTTAAATCACTAGCTAGACACTAGGGCACAAGGCTTTTGGTTTTTCTTTTTACAAGTAGGTAACAAGGTCAGTGAATGGATATAAACGATATCAGAATTTTTAGAACATCTTAGATGATGATATCGGCGTTCCGCAGGGTTCAATACTAGGCCCTGAACATTATGCATATATATTATGATAAGTTAAATGAGAGACATACTTTAAGGGAATGTAGTACCTAACCTACTCATGAAAATGAACAACTTGAAATATAGAAAAAAAAAAACAGCCATTTCATACATTTTGAACGTGTTAGTATTGCACTTTTGCATGGAACAGATATACATACATATTATATATATTCATATTTCAGAGAATGATTACTGTTTCAGTTTCTCATTGTCAACCTAGGAGGTTGTCAGCTGCTTAACCGGATTTTCCCGTGGGTGGCTCAATAAATCTACAACAAATCTAAGCGACTACACGCTAAGGGCACATCACCCCGTGGGGTTCGGAGTTCGAACCTCGGCTTAGGAAATAGGGCGTCGCTGGGGGAAAGAATCGTTGAGCTCCTTAAGTTCTGAGTTGAGCTGCACGATTACTGCAAATACGTGCACTGACTGGACAGGTCCACTCAATCTGTGTGGTTCTTTCCTCAAACGAACATTTCAGACAGCAATCTACATGGTCTTCACATGATCTGACCAAGCTTATGTCTCGACATTAAGAGAGACTGTGACCTCTGAGTTTGTTTCGGGCTTTCTTCTCAGAGTAGTCAGATAGGAAACGCCGACCTCATCTAGATTTTAATAAAGATACGATTGCCATGTAAAAGTGTTTGTAAATATAAACCTACTTACAGAAATAAAATAATATATTATCGTATCTGTCACTCAATACTTGTATGCCGCAGCCACATTAACGGGATATGCCGTTAACTATCGTGTTGAAGGGCGTTAGCTGTACACCACTTACCGCGATAATCTGACCGAATCTTGACCGAATTTAACTACTGCAATGTTTAAGCCGTTTATGGGCATTGACATTGACGTTAATTTGGCCCGGGCATATGAGATACTCTTTCCAAAACTGGATGTGTGTGTGTAGGTTGGTAATGTAACTTACCTTTCTGCTGTGTGGCGGTCACGAAGATGGGGTTGTCAATGGTAAGCGTCTCGTTGGTAGAGACGTGCACGCGGGTGGGGTGGCCATTCCATAGCGTGGATTCCTGTGATATAATCATAGTTGTTGATTTTCTTTGTTACTTTTCTTGCGCGCAGCGGGCTGTCCTTAAGGTAATGGCCTTCAAACCCTATCGCTTCCCTACCAGTGAACTGTATACGCTATGGAAGCTACCTACAGTAAGGCATTCTTTTGTGCTAAGTACAGTGTTGCGGAAGCACTCAAACTTGTCTTTTGACCCGGAGTTTGGAAGACAAAAACGTAGAACTGACAGAGTCTGCCCGACATCGAGTGTAAAATTGGAAATTGTCCGCCGCAGTTCATTTTTTGCAGTCCCGTGCTTTATAACAGAATAAATAAAGTGCTTACTATTTATCCACGCACTCTCCGGGACTGCAAAAGACTATAAGTATAGTTAAAATCTCGCTGCAGACTTGGTCATAAATCATAATCGGAGTAGGGATGTGCGCTAGTTGCGCGCGCTCTAGGCAATTATCGATAACAGATGATGACGATGACTCAGACGAAGAATTTTAGTTTTCTATTTTTAGTTTTATATATACGTTCTTTTGTTTATGTTTAATATGCTTTGTAGTAAATTTGGTAATAAAATAAAAAAAAAATGTGTATTTATTTCTATCACCCATTTATAAATATATAAAACTATCGATATCACTCATTGACTGCAGTAATGCACAGGACTACGTGTGGGCGTGGCCTGCCCATAAGGCCCGTGAGTGGGAAAGAGAGCGAAACACTCGAATGGTTTATGACCGAGTCTGCAGCGAGATTTTAACTATACTATAATTGATCAATGGCTTCATACTCTCTCATACGAAGAATTGGAGATGTTTGTCAAACCCTAAAGATCTTTCTTCCAGACATGCACACCAAATACACGTAGCGTAGAGTGTGCTCGTGGAGGAGTTCCACAAGCACACTCATACTTACACCCCTCAGACATGCACTACACTCACATACAACACTCAACATGCACAACATTAAACACTTAGTTTTTAATTTGTTACTATTACTTATAATTTTGTACCTACTATTTTAATTTTTTCCTTGTTTAATTTTTACTTTTCTATTTTTAATATTTTAAATACTATTTTAATTTTAATTTATTTGTTTGTAATCTGGAACGCTGTTGTCTTCCTCTTGGAGGTGGGCGTTAATAGCTGCGACACAGTTTTTAACTATAGCAGCTATTTACGTACATAATAAATTTGTTAATATTATTCTATTCCAATAAAGATTATTTGATTTGATTTTCTATGGAACCGTTTTTAGAGTTAGTTCATCAGTCTGTCGTGTAACATCCAAATATTGTTGGACCATTACTTGGAGATATGTACGGTCAGCAACTTATGTCAATTAACACTGCTACTTTTACACATCATGTGAATTAATACAAAATGACTTCATTATCTCCTTTTTTCCTAAAATACCTAAAAGTCTAGTAGATCTTTAAATTATTTTACTTCTGTTCCGATTTTAATTAAATATCTTGTTCAATAATCAAGATTTAAAAAACTGAAGTGTTAATCGACTTTTGTTGCTGACTGTACAACCAGCCATGCCAGTTTTGAGACTTTGAAAGTATAAAATGTCCTTCTCCAGGGCTCAAAGTATCCCCATAACAAATTTCATCAAAATCCGTTCAGCCGTTTAGCCGTGAAAGCGTAACAAACAAACTCAAATCATTTCTCTTTATAATAGGTATTAGTTTAGAAGTTTAGATGGTTATATACAATATATCAGTAGTATATTCGAACTACGAAAGCCGCCCTTACTATGTACTACGAAAAAAGGCGCTAACAAAGTGAAATTGGTACCATAGACTTGCAGTTGAGAGGAGCTCGTGGCTAAGTAATAACAGCCGCACGGGTCGATCCGTCAGGTTAAGCTACGCTTGCCGGGGTTGGTCAGTGGATGGGTGACCATCTTTACATATCGAGATTCCTCCGTGCCTCGGAAAGCACGTTAAGCCGTTGGTCCCGGCTGTTATTCGTGGATCTTTGACGGTCGTTACGGGTCGTCAGAAGCCCGAAAGTCTGACAACCAGTCCTACCAAGGGGTATCGTATTACCCAGTTACTGGGTTGTGGAGGTCAGACAGGCAGTCGCTCCATGTAAAATACTGGTATTCAGCTGCATCCGGTTAGACTGGAAGCCGACCCCAACATAGTTGGGAAAAGGCTAGGCAGATTGATTGAGACTTGCAGTTGATCATATACTATTGAACATATTTTTCTTTCAGAAGTTAAAAGACAATAGTAGATTGTGTCATGTCATAAGGGACCAAAATAATGTATTGAGGGCGAGAGCGATTGTTTGAATCCAGAGCGAAGCGAAGCGTAACCTAAGCGTAGCGAGGGATTCAAAGTACGTCGCTCGAGGTTAAATAATTTTGGTACCGTGTGACACACTCTGCTTTTCATACCCCTCTATGAGAAAAACAAATAAGAGATGCTTTTAATAGTGCCGAATATTAATAATTACATAACTAAATTACAAAATATTAATATTAGATACGTTTTCGCAATTTTGTAAGTTTATTGTAACTGTTTTGTTGGGAACAGAAAATGTCGTTGACTTATTTATGACTTGGGTATACTTGGGTTGGGTGACTTGGGTTTGGGTAACTTCAGACTCTGGTATTAACCGAGTAACATCGAATATATACTTACTCCTTAGAGAAGAAGGTTGTTTGGTCTTCGCGATTACTTTATATAGTGTATTTCTATGGTCTTCGCTCAATGTTGAAAATAGGTATGCTAAAACATTGACTTATAAAAAAAGATGGACTCCGCGCCGCGCATATCGAAAGTGAAGCACCGTGCCGATCTATGTGTGCATGATTTGAGTACCTGCAAAGACGCCGCCGCTCGTGTCACGTAATGGCGGCCGGTCGGCATACTATGATGTAAATGTGTGCGCGAGGCGTGTTTGTACAAACGGTCCGGCATACTTACTGTGCTTCACTTTCGATATGCGTGGCGCGGAGTCCATCTTTTTTTATAAGTCTATGTGCTAAAAATACAGTTTCTGAAAATGACTTTGCTTCTTTTTCATTTTTCCATGTCCCTACCTAATTAAATCATAGGATTTTAGCATAGATGAATGATAGGTCTCGCGGTGGGCGAGCGCCAGCGAGACCTATCATTTATCTAAGGCATTTTAGATATTTTTCTCTCGATTTGTTTGGTAGTAAATTGTTTACGACATTTTCTGCGTTTAATTTTACACTTTCTGGTGTTAATATTTCACTTTCACAGCTAGAACTCATCTTTTATTCAATTTGTGTGAATCAAATTAAAATTATCCGTAATTATTTTGCTAAAAAGTACATAAAAAAACAAATAAGAAGTACACGGTTGTTTTTTTTTTAAATTTGGTTAACCAATGCTGCGTCGGCAGTTCGGCAGGCGTGATTTTATATTACCGGCCAGCAGGGCTCGGAAACGTTATTAAAATAACGTCATTTCGTCACTGTTATTAAGGCGGAACTATACGCCAATGACCTTGAGTGGTTAGCTTGCGCGTTCTGTGCTGAGCTCACGCAACGCGTCATACGTCCAGCCAGTAATAGGACTCGCCCATCAAGGAGCGCTGTCCCAAATTAGACGCATTATTAATTTATTATACATAAAACAAAAGGCATTTAATTTAATTTAATTTGTTTTTGTTATTTTGGTTTATTTTAATTTAATTTGATCTGTTTTTAATTTCATTTGATTTATTTTTATTTTTATTTGATTTATTTGACATGTCTGGCAATGGGTGTAATTTACCTGAAAATAAATGATTTTATTTTATTATTTATTATTTAATAAAACACGTGTTGGAATACAACAAAATATATCCGACCTACTGAAGTAGTTTGAGAGTCTTTCTCTTTCATACATATTTACACTGTGCTTAACTTTGATATAGTTTAGACGCTAGTGTTCCGTCTGGACTAGCGTTGCCGGAGAGTAATATTCCGAAGTATTCCCTTCGGAAGTATTCGGAAGTCTTCGCAAGTTTTGAGTAGTTTTCGCAAGTATTCCCCGAGCTAAGTACATGTGCGGTCACGCAAGTTTATCTATTAAAGTTTGACTATTGACCACTAGATGGCGTTAATTAACGCCATCTAGCGGTCAATAGTCAAACTAACATTACGTCGTGTGTGTGTCGTGTGTGCTGTTGTCGTATGAGTATGTTGCGTTCATTCATGACTCCGAGTAATATTCGATTTGAAAACTTCGCAATACTTCCGAATATTTCTTTACATCTACTTAGATAAGTACTTACGTAATAAGTTTTTGTATGCGGTTTAGGTGTGAAAGTGGTAGAGAGGTAAATACATAGGTAGATTACTGAGTTTATAAAATAGCTTAAAGTAAGTATCAAGAAAGAAGTCAAGGTTTGACTTCAAGTGCAAAAACACACCGTTTTCGAGATATAAAATACAGTACCTACATTTTTTTTTCTTTTGCTTATATCTCGAAAACGGTGTGTCCTATCGCAAAAATAATGAAAATTTGGCCCCCCTTTATAAAACCCATAAACCCCTAAACCTCTACATGTAGGTACCAAAAAAAAACCATAAAGAACACGTTGAAGCTGCCCCCTCCTAGCGCCCCTCCATGTCTAAGAGAATCGACACTAATATCGGCACAAAATAGACATTTTAAACTCAACCATACAAAAATAAAACAATAATTACCGAGTCACTGGTAGATAACTACTTACAGGGAATTATTCGCGCTAGTAGATAACTACTTACGCGGAAATATTCGCGCTAGTACGTAGGCATCGAATAATACTCGTTGATTTTATGAATGAACGGGCTCGAGCTTCATAAATCACGTGTGTAAGTGAACGCCGGCTCGCTGCTGGCACCGCGCGCCGACCAACTTCGGGTACTTATTGGATTATCTTTTAAATGCGACTATTGACCGCTAGATGGGGGCGCAGTTCTCATTGCAAATTACATATATTATATCCCGCATTGGTGATAGTGCATTCATTAATACCCACGAATCAATCTTCCACCATTCATAAGCTAATCAGCAAACCTTGGTCACTGCAGTAGCAGAAAGCGTCGCATTAACACGACTAATCACGCTAGTTAATGCTACGCTTCTGTGGCACCATCTTGCGGATTCTTGCGATAACAATAGAATAGTCGGCGCACTGCATTTTTGCCCTTGAACCCCCACTTGTCCGGCACTGGATTCGCCATAAAAACGTGTACAGGAGCGCTAATACTTCGTTGACTCATGAATGAATGGCTGCGAAGCTCGGTGGTGTGCCACTTTACTATCAAGCCAATGCCAGGCGAGCGCTGGCGTCGCCGAGCGACTAACGAGAGCAGGTGTTCATTTACAATTCTACCATTGCCCGCTAGATGGCGTTAATTCAAGTAACGGTACGGCGTAATATATTCGGCGAGTCGAGTCTCATCAAGCAACCTACGCAAGTACGCATACATTCGTAACTAGGTACCTACTGGCAATAATTTCTTTCTTAAAAGGTAATAAAAAGTAGGTTACCTACTACATTCTTACTAGTAGTATTCCTTCAAATCGAAGTATTCCTTTGAATATTTCGCAATTATTCCGAATACTTGCGAAAACTTGCGAAGTTTTGCAACGCTAGTCTGGACCAAGCGAGGGCGCACACACACCTCTCCTACCAAATAAATATAATAAATAAATCAGTGGAAATTATAACTGAGTCTTTCATTGGTTCTCAAAACCCAACAACACGTATACTAAAAGATAAATAATTAAATTACCTTTAAAATGGTGAAGGTTTCATATAAATACGCCTGACAGTTTTTGCGTCATTCTCAGTTTTTTATCTGCGTTAGACATAACTTTACAAATTAATTACACTATTTAATATAAACATAATCTAAAATATTCCCATATTAAGTTATTAAGAAAATGCTCTAATTTAACATATATTTTTTCCAAATCATTAACACTACTCGTTTAGACGTGATCTTCAGTTTAAGATCATCAAAAGTCAGATAGCGTCGCCTTAAGTGCGCCGGAATGACCCATTTTGCTCGCACTTATCGAGGAACCAATGAGCTCTTTTCGAATAGATGGGATGAAAAGTATTGATATTTAAAAACGCATTACCTAAATAAAATTTTAACTGTGTATTTTGCTCGACAACTAGATGACCCACAGACATATCCATCTATCCAATCTGGATCCCTGTCCAGTGTCCAAATTTCAATTCCCATAATAATATTAAAAAATAGAATCCTATAGTTTTGCCCGAATTTTCCAATATTCCGGGCCACTTTTCCAAATTTTTCTTTCCATAAAAACCTAATACAGTCTGTATTAGGTTTTTATTATTTTATTAAAAACATTTTAAAACAAAAAATAGCCAAATCGATTCAGCCATTCTCAAGTCATGCGCTTACCAACGAACAGCATTTCATTTTTATTTATTTATTTATTTTTTATTGGTTCACCAACAATTGTTTACACAAGTTTTAAGTTAAAGGTAACATGCAAAAATGTAAATGCAACAATCACTTAAGTACAGGTAAAGTCCGCATGCATAAAGAAGTTGTACAACAATTTATAATATTAATGTAGTCTCCAAGTACCGGATGACTTTTTTTACTGTCTTGTAAAAAATTGAGTATTTAGGTGAACAGAGTAGAAGCCTATGGCATACCTAGTTTTTTTTTTAATAGCTCAGTTAGAAAAAATATCTAATTATTAATAAATACTACAAATTCAATGTAAACTTTTCGTTTTAGAACAATAAAAACAGAAATTTTGAAAAAAAATAATAAATCGTTTAAAAATATCGAAATTCAAATCATATGCAACGTGCATATGATTAGAATTTTGATTTTTTTTTTAAATAGAAAAAAAAAGTTAGTTATGCCATAGGCTTCTACTCCGTTCACGTATTATAGCCTATTTTTTTCAAGACGGTAAAAGAACTCATCCAGTATATACCTACAGTATAATACACATATAGATAGAAGATAGAAAATCAGTGCATACCTCATAGAAATCCATGATCTGTTCCGTAGTATCATTGACAACAACATTAATTTGTGTGTCATATTTGTAGCTGAAATATAACATGCACTGTTGTAGAAAATTTAAAAACTAATCATCTTAAAAATTTAAAAACTTTCGTCACCGCTGCTCTCAAAACGGTGAAGGAAAACATCGTCAGGAAACCGGCATGTCCTAGAACCAAAAATTCGAAGACATGTGACATCTACCAACCCGCACTGGGCCCGCGTGGTGGATTACAGTCCGCTCCCTCTCACCGAGAGGAGGCCTGTGTCCCAGCAGTGGGAATATTATAGGCTGATTATGTTATGTGTGTATAATTAGTGTTACATTGCAAAATATGTTAATTTTTTTTACTACCTTTTCGTATAAGTAACACAATCTATTAAATAATGGCTTGACATTTAAATCTTTTGATAATGTTATCAATTGTCAGTCATCGCTACTTTTATTTCAATAACATGACTCAACAGAACAGAGAAAACAATGCAGCTAAACTAAATTCAAAATCTTTAAAAATATCAAAATAAACTCAATGTAATACAATTTTAAAGTTGAAATTCCAATGCAGCAAAAACAAAAAAGACTTATTACAAACTGTCACTTAAAAATCAACTCAAACTACATAGCTCTAAAGTAGATATTGAGTACAGAGTAAGTGGCTATGAATGTAAATTATCTAAGATAGCGATCTAGTATGAAGAATACAGATTTACAAAAGAAGAAAGGTACAAAGCCGTACTTAAAGTGGATGCGCACTTTAAGTACGGCTTTGTACCTTTCATGTTGCATAGAGTTTAATTAATAAAAAAAAAATACACCCAAATTGAGAACCTTCTTTTTTGAAGTTGGTTAAAAATAAATAACGGGATTGTTCTGCTGAGTCATCGTCGCCTTTTTGTATTCTTTTGTAAATCTCTATTCTTCATACTACCTTCCTTTAAGTGGAATTCAGAATCTTAGATAATTTACATTCATAGCCACTTACTCTGTACTCAATATCTACTTTATAGCTATGTAGTTTGAGTCGATTTTTATGTGACAGTTTGTAATAAGTCTTTTTTGTTTTTGCTGCATTGGAATTTCAACTTTAAAATTGTATGACATTGAGTTTATTTTGATATTTTTAAAGATTGAATTTAGTTTAGCTACATTGTTTTCTCTGTTCTGTTGAGTCATGTTATTGAAATAAAAGTAGCGATGACTGACAATTGATAACATTATCAAAAGATTTAAATGTCAAGCCATTATTTAATAGATTGTGTTACTTATACGAATAAACTTGCCAAAATTACATGGTGGATTTTTGAAAGCTAGTAAAAATAGGTACCGCTATTTTTAGGGAAAAATATTACAGGAAATGGATATTATTATACCAAATGAAGTCAGATATGTATATTATTATCCTGATAGTTTGGTATCCCTATACTCATGTTACTAAGTAGACTATTCTTAACAATTCTAAGAAAAACTGTTATTGCGAAATCGGAGGCAGGGGATTCCCCGAAAATACTTTTTTTATATAAGTCTGTTCTTGTAAACTAATCAACACATTCTTATGGAAATGGGGAAAATATAAACAATATAGCAGGTTTGCTATGAATAAAACTGAACTATTTCTCTCTGTAACATAGTTTACGACGATTCGATCAAAAAAATATGACGAGGAAAACGTAAACAAAAATAATCTTGTTGGAATCTACTTACGTGTTGTAAATGAAGTTTCTTTTGGTCACTCCACTATTGTTCTGGATTGCACAATGCACTGTTGAGTATAACAAAGCACCGACGATTATTCTAAACATATCTACAAATTAATTTTGTTTTACGTTCGAACTTTTCTTGATGATCAACAGATCAACAGTACTGAAAGAGGTTTGTTCATATGTCGACTTTGCTATTGCTTGCTGTTGACTTTATGTTATAATTTATTATGCCCAAAAAAATCTGGAACCGAAACGCAAATATACATCTAAAGCATTTTATAATAAATAAAGTCTTGTTTAGTATTATCAAGAGTATAATCCAATTAATATGTTATTTTATAGAGAGAAATATAATTCAAATTACGTGCCACAGTAAAAACCTTTTGTTTGTACGTCAATGTACGTCAACTAAAAAAATTGACGTCAAGGGAAATCTTGACACATAGACTTTGTTGACATTGAGTTTTTCGTTCAGAAACATGCACCTTCGAACAACGCGGGAATATTTGGTACGGAACTCTAAATGTGCGAAGTCAGTCACGCACTTGGCCAGTTTTTCCACATGCGTGCAAACGTACAATTTCCTTCGTCTGTGCGTACAATGTACATTGTACGCACAAACGAAGTAAATTGTACGTACGAATGTTTGCGCGCATGCGATACCCAATAGAGTACCTGACAGATTACAGACAAGCAAACAATCAAACAATATTATTCGTCTTGTTTGAAGACAAAGACGGAATAGCGAAGAGCAAAGTGCATTTGAAATACACACGGCTACATACTAAGCTATACATTTCCAGTAAAGGCTGAACTCACATTGTTCAGAAATCCTATACAATGCGAGATCAGTTTATACTGGAAAAGTATAGCTTGATGTGTTGTAGCCGTGTGTTACCTTCAAAGCAAAAATATCCGTTCAATGTAAAAATATCCGTGCCAAACATAGTGGCGTTATTGGTACATATTTGCATTGAGACCATGTCTGGTGCCAACAAACAAACAATCATACATTCATACATTGTCACTCATCTAAAATATATTGATTTTCACATACAACAAACTTGCGCAAAATCCCGTTGTCTGTCAATTTCCTCGAATATTGAAAAATGTCTCAATGAAAACAAAATGATATTTGAAAATTATGTCCGATTCTTAATGTGAACTTAGATAGATTCTGGAATGAATTTTTAGTTACGTATTGTGGACGTCTTTCGGCTAAAATGATGATGATGATTGTTTCTACGGCACGGCACAGCATCGTTTCCGATCGCGAATTTTGTTTGTACTGACGAGATTGCAGTACGATAATCCTAGTCAGCACGCCCTTTCTAAGGATTAGCTGGAATTCAACGGTGTTTTTAGCCTCATAAAAACAGCATTAGTTTGCGTTGCGCAAAGCCAGCTTATATGTTTCCTAGTTTTGGAAAACGGGCCACATGGGTCTGGCAATATTAGACTAAATAATGCTCGCAACGCAACCTTTCTTATGTATTGTTGTACCGTGCGTACTCCAAGATATGAATCGGAACAATTGTCTATGCATTGCTGTCGAACAACGAGAACGGACCAACCAATGATAAATAAATTGAAAATGGCGTCGTTTAGCCGACCAAATGAATCTAAGAATATATTTTTCAATTAATTCAATTTAGTAATTCAACATTTTACAATCAAACTTTGAAAACAAAACAATTTTACTAGTTTACGCGTGTTTTACGCTTTTTTAACAATTGTGGACGGTGCTAAGTACAAGTGAAACCAGAAATGGTGCTGTGTATTGTGTCAGTGTAATAACAAGTCTGTTTACATGATTTCGGCGCGGATTATATTGGTAAAATGTTACCGACGGTGGAAGAGACGCGAGGGTACGACTTCCAGGACCCTGAAAATGTGCAAAAGTGGCGCGGAGTGTTTATGGCTTCCCTGCGTAAGGTAAGCACGACGAACGTTCGGAAGTTCGGTATCATGTCTTATTGTTTGCAAAATATCGATGGAATTCACAATTGATGTGCCTTTAAGCTGTATTACAGTGTTAAAATGTCCAAGAAATTTAGTTTACTGTAGTCTTGTAAACGAGAGTTTGGTCCAGATGTTAGTAAACTTGTGTTTTCGTGATAGCATGCTTATTGGCTATTGTCAAGGTTCCTGATAACTTATCAATCAAAATCAGTATTAATTGTGATTATAAATGATCGCATTGTCATTGTAGCTTCGTTGAATGCCTCAGTATTACTTAAAAAACTGTAAAACAGTAAATTCAATGATAATCTGTAGGTAATGTTTCAAATTTTAATGTAAAATCAATTTATACAGATTTTAGGCATAATTGTCATTTAAAACTGTTAAAACTACTCTAAAAAACAGGAATTATGATTCGTTTTATACCTTAAAAAATATTATTTTTCATAATATTGTAATGTAAATGTCACAAATGTTCATACTAATTTGTCCCTGCAGCTTTGCCCGTGTTAAGAATTTACATCTTTCAATTATTAAAAGCACCCCATCCGTCACACCCAGATCTAAAAAGCATATTAATTCTCAGCCAAAAATCATTGTGGTATTATAACTTTCAGACAAAATTGACAGATTCACTTTCAAATTAAAAATATACTTACATACATTTATTTATTTCTTTAACTTTCTTGTATAGTAGTACTATAGGACACACAGCATTCTCCACCTAGCCTTTGGGTTCATAGGATCTCTAGATCTCTCAATTTATACAAATTGATTACAGCAACCAAAATATTGCACCATAATAATACCTAGATCTCATTTATGACTCATTCTTGTCATGACATTGAACTAATTTGGGGTGATATTACCAAGAAGTACAGTCAACTGCACATCTATAGTAGAAATTTGATTTTGGTAGTACAATTATTGTAAGTAAGTGCAGTCTTCATATTTCAAGTGTTAGTACTGATGTGTGTTTGACCATACCTAACCAATTTTACGGCACAGGGTAGAGATGATTTAAATCACCTGATTTTAATTGCAATTAAAATCAAGTGGTTTAAAATTGTTGTTTTACTCAATACCTTCTTTAATGAGACAAAATCAACCAAAAAGTGTCAAGGGACTTCCCCAACAACACAACTATGGCCCACACATACAATACTTTTATCTACACAGTTCGGGTATTCCCCGAAATTCCCGAAAACCAGTGACTCAATGTGTAGTGAAAGAAAGCATGAATGCAACAAAATGGCTGGAAGAAAAAGAAGATGCTGGGTTTATTTTGATGAAAAAAGTCTAGTTGTGGAAAGTTTAAAACAAAGCATTGTGTTGATTTTTTGTTTGAATGTGACTATTGATAATTTTAGAATAACTGCAATGTTATGTTGATTCTTTTTTATTTCATAATTAAATTAAAAAATAGGTTTTGTTTTTAATAATAACCAACTTCCAAATTAAAAAATATTGGTATCATTATTTCCAGCAACGCTGTTAGGGCGACATAAGTAGTATATCTTTAATCTAATTTTAAGAATATGTTAAGTTAAGTCTATGGTCAAAGCACCCTGACTAGCAAAATGTTTGAGCAATTTGACCTAAATCACAACCAAAACAGAGTTCAAAAAGCCATGCAAAAGATAATTTCTTGTGGCAATTGAGAGTGTAAGCTGGCTCAAGAATTTTGTTGCTTAATTATGCCCTGGCCATAGTGCAACCATACAAATAAATATTATTTTTTGTACAGCGCTGTGTATCCACTAAATGCACTAAAGGTACGCTCAGATCTCAACTTCAGACACGCAGACGCTGCACCAAAGCCAAATTTGGTTTGCTCAGGAGGAGCCTTATTTTGATAGTTTTCTTACCCCATTCAAAAGTACCTTATTCGGAGCCTTACATTTGATGAACTTGGTATTCACTAGGGTCAGTCTCAAACAGCCTCAGTATGTCTCAAATTAAAGCTGCTCATACAGAGGCTCATGTGGAAGAGCTTATTACAAGAGAAGGAAAAATCATTGTAGTTATGTCTATATTAGAATGTTTTTTTTAAGGAAATTTCCTGTTTTTGTACAGAGGTATTATTCTTAAATATCCTACTCTGCCCTCTTTAGTTAAAATATTGTTATAATTCACATGTATTAATTTACAGTAGAGTAATAAATTGTTGTGTAGAGTATTATAATTTATGTTAGAAGCAGTTCAGTAACTGCCTGGAAACAGTACAGTAGGTATAGTCTTTTCATATCCTTACTCATGACTGTAAATCAATCTTGAAATTGCTCTATCTCCTTAAGGTTGAATGTCACTTGCACCAGTTGCGTTTAGTTCACTCTCGACCCCTTGACCCCTAAAAAAAGATTTGTTTATTTGTTTCCTCTCAACCCTTAAACATAGTTCAGAGGCGGCCTCTTTCCCAGTATTGGGAACATTATAGGCTGATTATGCTAAGTACTCCCTTGATTATGTTGAAATAAAAACAATCTTATGTAGGTACTGAGCTGAAGTACTTATAATATTGTCTCCTCTTAGACCGGGGGGGGGGGGGGGGGTCTTCTCTACCCTGGTGTCTTAAAAGGCAGGGGATAGACTTTTTAAAGTCTTTATTGTTATGAAATTACAAACAAACATGATAATCTATACTATACATACATATTTTCTCAAAATTAAAATATTTTATTTCACATAAACCTACATGGGCACTTATGAAACGTCAGAAGCTAGGTGCACAGTTCCAAATTGGTTGTTTCCTTCCTATGGAGAAGAGCCAGCAAGAAACGCCATAGTTACTCTTTAATGAATAATTAGCTTTTACAATGTTTTAATAGATATGGGACGACCAAGGGAGGATATTGTAGTTCTATTGACATAAGGGTGACTATACATTAAGAGGTTACTTGTATGGCATGACAAAAAAGATTTAAAACTCAATTATTTTAATTAATACAGTTACCAGATATTGGTTTAAATACACTGACTGATTAGCCATTGTAAATATGGATTTACCCCAACATTTTTACCAAATGTTATCCTCATTTGCTATTATTATTGAGAGCAGGATGAGGAAACAAATACCAGTTAAAATATAATAATAATTAGTTTAGTTGATGTGGCCAAACCATAGGAAACCATAGTTGGTAATATGTCTTCTCTCCGTCAACACGTTTGTAGCTACTGTTCTGGGTGAGTAATTAATTTAGTTTTAATTTTAAAAGAGTTGTTTCTTTATTTATTTTATTTGTTAACATAGGTAAAAAAAATAAATAAATACAGATCTTATGTTTGATTAACAGAGCGCTATGTTATGCCAGGTGGCATACAAATATGGTTTGCAAATCTAGCATAATATTATAATTATAATTTATATTTGTAATGTTGTTCTCAAATATTATTCTTGTAATATTATATAACATCACGCCTTTTTCCCCAAAGGGCTAGGCAGAGGTGTACCTATAATATTACACCCATATTTTGTCAGTTAGGTTTAAGTCCCATGTAATAATGGCAAGCATATTGCTATTTGACAATAATGTGGAGAAATCTAAATTTTTATACAATTAATACATTAGGGGCTGGTTGTCTCAAGGGGTTACCGCGGCCCTGGCATAGGCAACTGAAGGAACACGGGTGGGTTTTAGTCAGTAAAAGTCTGACACGCCACAAGTTATTTGATGATTTCCCACCCTCAAAAAAAAAAAAAAAAAAAAAGGGGCTAATTTGACCACAGTTTGATATCTTTTATCCGTGGAATAAAATTGATGACTGACAGTTTTTGTATGGAGAAACTGTCAAAAATTCAAAATTTATTCGAAGATTGAGACTTATACTGGGTATAAAAGTTTAGTTGAATTCACCCTAAAGAAGGAAAGCTCTTGATG
This sequence comes from Cosmia trapezina, assembly GCA_905163495.3. NCBI lineage: Eukaryota > Metazoa > Arthropoda > Insecta > Lepidoptera > Noctuidae > Cosmia > Cosmia trapezina. Next base: position 3,269,085 of record LR991049.1, on the reverse strand, counting down.
AGGTTGTAGGTATTTTTTTTTATTTGCTAAATCACCTTTTTATTTTTAGTTAATTAAATTGTTTAAATGCAAAATCTTGTAAATAACCTTCAATTACTATTTATTTAAGTACATTTAAGCGTGCTGTAAGTTTTCCGATTAAAATATTTTTTTAAAAACATACATCATACTCGTACTTACCTACACTTGCGTGCAAAAAAATTGGCCCACCCCACCCCATGCTCTCTATTTGAGAGACGATAGCTCAAAGATATTACCTAATATATTTATTTTAATTATTTTATACTGTGTGAAGGTAGGTAAGATAAAGTTTATTTACACATACACATATACTTTGATAAAAGCAATATTCTTGACAAGATCGACTCGATTCTTCTGATGTTCTCATCAATCACTTTTGTTTGAAAAAACTGCGTGACTTTTTTTTGTCAGTGAAGTTGAAAAAAAGGAGGTTTTTCAAGTTGGTTAAAAATTCAAGTCAAATGATCAATAAACGATCAATATACAAAATTAAGCTTATGTCGACTTCACTGACAAAAAAAACTTTTTAACAAAAAAAAAAAACCGACTTCCAAAAATCACTACAAAGTGAAAAATAACTTTGATTTCGGAAGTCGGTGTCTTTCGTTTTTTATTTACTTCCTTTTTTTTGCCACCGACTTCCGAAATCAAAGTTATTTTTCACTTTGTAGTGATTTTTGGAAGTCGGTTTTTTTTTTTGTTAAAAAGTTTTTATTTCTCGCTTTTTAGTGGGTCTGTTTATAATTTTTATAAGTTACAATAGTCTAATGTCAATTGCTCATCACATGTTACAAAATATTGCTTTTCCCGATGCTGGGACGTTAATTGTTGAGGAGTTCTGCTGGTAAGAACCAGGAGAACTTCTCAACAACCACTCACCACACGCATTGTGTGACGAGCGGAAATTGCTTAGCAACCATATTAAAGTAATCGAATCGCAACCCGTGAAATATTTATCATTGAGTAGTTCCGGTAGCCATCTGTGGTCTTCATCATCAGTTCCACTTCACCAAGTGGTGCTTTCCGAGAGCAAATGCACGAGCTACTATAAAAAATACCCAAATCGCTATAGGTGTGCTTATAATATTTGAAGAGTTCCTTCGATTTCTCCAGGATCCCATCATCAGAACTGGATTTTGACAAAAATGGGACCATTTGGGAAGTATACCCTTTCCAACAAAAAAAATATTTTTCAAATCGGTTGGCAAGCGACGGAGTTATGCGCGAACAAACATAAAAAAAAAAAAAAAAAAAAAAAAAAAAAATACAAACATCCGAATTGAGAACCTCCTCCTTTTTTAGCAGTCGGTTAAAAAGTCACGCAGTTTTTTCAAACAAAAGTGATTGATGAGAAAACATCAGAAGAATCGAGTCGACCTTGTCAAGAATATTGAATGTTTTTAAATTCGCGTTTTTCTCAAAAAGTAATGAATCAGTTTTGATATTTTTTTCACTTACGTAATCTACATACAGTCAGGAAGGTTTTAGTACACAATATATTAGGTTATTGTTAATTAAACTTGTTAAATTTTCTCGTTTCATATCGAAGAGAATGGGGTGGATCGATTTTATTGCACGCAAGTGTAATAAAATTCCAATTAAAAATAAAATGTATAGTAATAATTTAATTTCAATCAGGGTGATGATTTAAATCACTTGATTTAAATTACGGTAAAAAATTAAAAATCAAGTGGTTTTTAAACAATCTTTGATTTGAATCAATTGTTTTGCGCACCGCAACGAAAACAGAAACCAGCCAATAATGTCAATACAAGATGTCTCGAAGAAAAAAAAGGTTGCTGGATGGGTGGGTGCATTTCAATAAAAAAGTGCGTTATTGGGATGAATGGGAATAGTAGCGAGAATGAAAAATCCCTTGCAGCACATTTAGGAATTGGACTCTTGGCTTTCTCACAAATAGTGATTAAAATTGTCCAAAATGAGTTGAGTTTGCGCAGGTCGCGGCGCCTTAAGTTAGGTTTTTTGTTTATTATTACGTTGATTTTCTGTTAATAGTCAGTGATTATACCACAATGATAGTGTTTTCTTAAGCTGTACATATAAAAACTGAATACCAAATTAAAAGCGTTTAAATTATTATAAAAACAAAAAACTGATTTAAATAAAAAAATCTGACTTTTTTAGTCATGATTTTTATCAATCCTGACTTTAATTAAATTATATTATCCTATTATATAGTAATTAATGAATAATTCATTGTTAAATTAACTGAGTATAATCATAATTATTATAAGTAAAAAAAAATAATAAATCCTGAACAATTATTGTAAATACTCATCTAATAATAACTTCAGTACCTAATTATAAAACACTGAATAAATAATAAAATATTTAATTTAAAAAAAAATATTAATCAAGATTGCATGGCAACAGCCTAAAAATAAATATATAAATTTAATAATAATAAAAAGTTCAGAACCTACCAAACTTCATAAAATCATGATTAAACTTTGCTGCCATGAGGAAAGCTGGACTAAATAGTTAAAAAATTATAATAATTAGTAGTTATAGGTAGTCTGATATCACTAACCCGCAGTGAGCAAGTGTGGTGATAACAAAGCTTGTGCCTTCTCTGTTTAAAAGAGGCCTTTATCCTTATGTGCTGGTTTAATTTTTTATTTAAACAAATTGTTTGTTACGCGGATAACAGTAACAAGTGGTAAATGTAGCAACTTATTATTAAAATAATAAATCCAAATACTAATAAATATGATAAATATTATAAATAAAAATAGTTTTTTTTTATAACTTTTACTACTGATATCAAACCCTCAGTAGAGTCTACAATATAATTCTCATCAAAATAAATCAATATAAAAAATAAAAAAATAAAATTATACCTGCCGAAATTACGTCGCCTTAACTCGGTGGCGTAATGCATCGTCTTTCTTATTGTATTTTCTGTAATGTCAGAAATTACGCGCCCTAATTCACAAAATGTAACGAAAGCGTTGTTAGTTGTTACCGAACATCCGCCCGACCGAAATTAACGCTTATGCCAAAACGCGACGTAATACACGGACCTGGTGATACACGATCAGTTCAGCCATCATTAACTTTTTGCAGGACATTGTTATTCATTCAAAATGTCGCCAGATACCTTGTTGATGTACTTCCAAAGGACTCGTATAGAAGGTCAATGTTAGACAAAAAGTGGATTCGTCTCATTACAAAACGAGTTAAAACTTTCGTTCAAGCTTAAACCATCGAGACAGTTATTGTAATTTGAACTTTATTCCGACTGACGTAAAGTTTTTCATACAACATTGACCTTGACCTACCTTATGGTAGCGTCGAGGATGTACCTTTGAAAGACATCACCAATAACAACACTTTTTCGCAGGTACTTGACCACGAACACCCAACGCTCACAGCTGAAGAGAGCGCCCTTCTATATGTGGAGTCACTGTGTCTTCGACTCCTCGCCCTATTATGTGCCGTGCCCTCGCCGCTTACTGTACAGGTAATATTTTATTTTATAATAGTGTAGAGTTGCACTCATAGGAAGACTCACACAAAAACCGTGCATTTTTCAGGAATATAAGTACTTATCATAAGTTTTTAAACTGTCATGGTCACTAACATTGTTATTAACACAAACGGGATATTTACCATGTTTACTGTTTGTTGTATATCGCGAACTCAAAAACAGTAAACATGGTACATATCCCGTTTGTGTTAATAACAATATAAGTATTCTCTCTCACTCGGGAAAAGTATAGAAGGGTATATTGAACTTACGTTTAAAAGATTTACCTTTTAAAATTAGGCAAACAACTACATACAGTACCCGGCGATAAATATTGCACATCGACCTTTGGAAAGAGACAATCGGCTAATTTCGGCTTCGTAGAGCGTTATCTCTGTCGCACACTACCTATGTGACGTTTTGTCAGTCGTTGTTCAAGTGCGATAGAGTGCGGTCGCGTCCAGTTCAAAATATTTATTTAGAGTTGTTAACACCCCCAAATTTAAATAATTTAAAGTTGTACTATGGCATCTTTAGGAAAAATTTATTACAATGTTAGAAAAAATTTAGAAAAATTATTACAATGTCTCATTTTAACAATAGGTATAATGGTGTTTATTATGCACTACAGCTGTAACTTTACAAAATAATTAAATACGTAAACATAATGTTGTGAACATGTTTTTTTTATTTTATTTTACCCCAACCTAAAACCATCACTTATAGAAAAATTGGTGTATTTTATACAAAGAATAAAAAGAATGATCAAAAGAAGCAAATCATAATTGTTTTAACAGCTCCTAATAGATACCGGACTGTTTGTATTTCGTGCGACAGAGATAACGCTCTACGAAGCCGAAATTAGCCGATTGTCTCTTTCCAAAGGTCGATGTGCAATATTTATCGCCGGGGACTGTATGTATTTTTATCAAGTTTTCATTATGTGGTGGACAAAATAAACGTTTTTATATTATTAGGCAAAACGCATGCATAGGGCGATCGAGTCATGAGCCGTGCTATACGATGATCGCTTCAAAGGTGTGCATGCAGAAGTTTGGCCGATAGAACGGAACGTACTGAACAGCTGATTTTTTTTTCGCGATTTCAGGTTTGGTCCCATAGTAAAAGTTGTTCATAATGATGAGTACTACACTCCGTTAAAGTATGTCCCTCGTTTAACCTAACACCCTGTATACAACGTCCCGACATCCACCGTCGGGCAGTAGCCCACCAGACACAACACCCGTCTGGTCGGAGGATCCTCCCTTTTCTATGGAGGATGAGTGAACTTTACACCCTGTTCCTCATGCCTCTAAAGGAAGAAACCGGTTAAAGATGATGTACGCTGACTAGATGTAACCAATGCACTGTAGATGTCGAGACTTGCAGGGCAATATCCACTCCAATATTTCGTACTATACGCCATCTCGTTTTCATTGTGTACTAATACTTTTTTGTTTGTATGTTTTGTTGTGGCGTTTTAATCCCTTGCTTTTTACCCGATTTTGAACTGTATCCTTTGTTTCTAGGATGTGGAAGAGCGAGTGGCCCGGACGTTCCCTACACCCCTGGATAAGTGGGCCATCACCGAGGCACGAGACCTCGTCACCATAAAGAGACGGAAACCTATGATACCATGTGATAAGCTGCATAATTTGCTGCAGAAGGTAAGCTATACCGCACATACAGTCTAGTAACTAGACTCTAGCATTATTTCAGCTGTAAGGCCACTCGGCTGGACATAGGCCTTCCCCAAAGAATGCCACGTTCACATCTAGGCAGACAACTGATCTTTTAACATGAATCTAACAATCTTTATTGTTTAAAAATATTAACACAATTTTTCATTTGCGAAAATATCCAGTCTATGTATTGGGTTCGCCAATAATTTTTTTTCATACAGATTTAAGGCTTTCAAAACGTATGCGGCATATTAAAAAAAACACTTACGATTGGTGTCAGAATGTTATTCCATAATTTTTACAATTCGGTAATAAGAGATATCTGGGTTCATTATTATTATTATATATTTCATAAATTAAGTTCCTTACATAGGTGTAACAAAGCACACAATAAAAAAAAAGAAACCGGCCAAGTGCGTGTCGGACTACGCACAATGAAGGGTTCCGTCCATAGTTGGGATTAAATTAATTATCCCAAGAACAAACTTAACATTATAGTTGAAAAACATGTTCTCCCATACATTCGAACAGTAAATGTATGTTTGTACTCACACTATTGACAGATTTACCATGTTATTTTAAGACCACAAACTTCTTATAGGTTTTCCTGTAATGTACAGGTATAGAACTATTTTCTGTATTTTTTTCAAAATTTTAGGCTCAGTAGTTTCGGAGATAAGGGGGGGGGAACGGTAAATTTTCGTCTATTTTCTTAAATAACTTTAAAACTATTTATTTTAAAATTATAAAAAAATATATTTGAGACCCTCATAGTAAGCCCTTTCATTTGATATGTCACACGGTACAGTTCGTAAAACTTTTTTTTTTAATTTTCTTATTTGTCCCCTAAAAGTGACCCCCATATTCAAAATTCATTTATTTAATTTAGCCGTACATGTTTGGGTCACAGAAATCCATATGTATACCAAATTTCAACTTAATCGGTCCATTAGATTCGGAGCAAATTGGCTGTGACAGACGGACAGACAGACACACGAGTGATCCTATAAGGGTTCCGTTTTTTCCTTTTGAGGTACGGAACCCTAAAAACGTCGGAAGTAAGATTGGGGAGGAGATCCATTATTAACTTCGGGCGTTAAAGTCTTGTTACCTTTCCCAGGAGGTACTCCTGTACAAAATCGACGTGTCGGTGTCGCAGTTCATAACGGCCGTGCTGGAGTTCATGAGCAGCGACATTCTGCGGCTGGCCGGCAACTATGTGAAGAAGATCTCGCAGAAGTCGGGCTACGACACTATCACGTGCCGGGATATCAAGACTGCCATGTGCGCTGATAAGGTTTGTGATGGATTAATACTTATAAAAAAACCTCAAATTCAAGTCGCAATTCTCATACCAGCGACAATCAAATTTTAATGTCATAAATGTAGGTAAACACTATACAATTTTAATGTCATAAATGTAGGTAAACACTATACAATTTTAATATCATAAATGTAGGTAAACGCTATACAGTCTTAATGTCATAAATGTAGGTAAAATACAATTCTAATGTCATAAATGTAGGTAAACGCTATACAATTTTAATGTCATAAATGTAGGTGAATGCTATACAATTTTAATGTCATAAATTTAGGTATACGCTATACAATTTTTGACAGATTGAGATTGAGATGAGATTGCGAACGTTGCTAAACATACGGAAATTGCCCCTCTGATGTTCCATCCAAAAATGCAGTCCGATCAAAATGTAAAACAGCTGATTGATATATTTCCGTAATTTTAGACGTGGTAGTTTTTTTTTTTTATATTCATGACCAAAATTTTACACTTTAAGGCATTTTTTTTTTGTTTTTAACACAAAAATTTGCAGGAATATTGTTAAGTGAGTTGATTGTCTATTTCATTTCAGTTACCCTATCACTACAGCTTTTTTTAAAGGTAAATTTTATCTGGCAGACTGTCAATCTGCCAGATAATTTTTGCCTTTATTGACCTTTCAAAAACCTTCTAACTTCACCGTTTTCTCCATTCCCAGGTACTAATGGACATGTTCTACCAAGAATCCGAGCTCGCCTCATCAGAATCGTCGGGCAGCGGCACCGAACGTCGCGGTCGCCGCGGCTCGCTGTCCTACGCAGAGCTGGTGCGCGACCTCTTGACTGACGAGAAGCACTTCTTGAGAGACCTGAACCTCATCATCCGGGTGTTTAAGGATGAGCTCGAGAAGATCCTTGATAGGGATAGTCGGGTGAGCTATAGTTTTTTACTTTATACTTATTTTCGCTTTGGACTGGATAAATAAATAATAAGTCTATTGTACAAAGAGAAATTTTACTGTATACGAGAAAAAATCTAAAAATATATTATTTACATAGCTTAGGCAAAAAGCAGTCGGAAAATGTTAGTTTTAGTTCGTAAAATAACAATATAAATTTTAATATTCAATTCAAAGTTTTCAGTTTATTTAATCTGTTTTCTAACACATGAAAGTAGCCGCCATGTTATTACGTCATACGGCTGTGTAAATTAAAAAGTGTCAACTGATCAGCGCATCTAAAGTGTTTGTTTACATTGCCAACTGACGTCATGACCACAAAGCAATATGGCGTCCACTGCGTCCAGCAGCGTTTTCCCGCGAAATTTGAAAATGTAAAATTTAAATGCATTTTTATGGCACTTATCGATTGAATAAAAATTTTGTGTTTTTTTAGTGGCTTATTAGCACTATAGAATCTAATTGAGACACTTTTCAAAAATGTGTGTAATACCCTATTGGTGGTCAAAATCAGGTTAAACAGCTGGCTCCTGAACTAAGTAAAAAGATATAGACATTGTATCTCAGCCAAAAATCAATCAATTTGCCTAGCCTTTTCCCGAAATGAAGGTGGCGGTTTCCAGCCAGCTAAGGGGTATCCAATAACTGGCTTGTGGAGGTCAGCACGCGCAGCAAGACGACGTTTTGTCGACGGAAGAATACACAAAACGATGCTTAGACTTAGACCCGTAGAACGCACACATATGTTTCTATTATCTGCCATTTTGTCTATTCTTCCGTCGACAAAACCCGTTTTTATGGCGGTCATGCTAAGCGTGCAGATAGGCAGTCGCTCCACGTAAAATACTACTATTCAGCTGCATTCGGTTGGAGCTGGAAGTCGACCCCAACATAGATCGGAAGAGGCTAGGCAGATAGATATTTTTTGTTTCACAAAAATTACACATAATTCATTCTGAAAATTAAATAAGTAATAAGTTTTCGTATGCTGCATTGAATAAGGATAAAAGCAATTAGTAATTTATTTTCCCTATCACACACATGCTCTTGTAGCTATTTCAAGTTTGTGTAATTTTGTCCCCAGGCGATATCACTAATATTCGGTAACATAGTGGACATTTACGAGCTGACGGTGACTCTGCTCGGTAACTTAGAGGACGCCATGGAAATGTCACAGGACTCGCCCACTCCTTACATCGGCAGCTGCTTCGAAGGTACGTTTATAATAAAGAAAGAAAATTCGTTTATTTACGTAAGCAAAAAAAAAAAACACTGGTATTCATCTATATAAATAAAAAGAGAAGTCCTGACTGACTGATTGAATGACTCACTGACTCATCAACGCCCAGCTCAAACCCTTGGACCTAGAAAGCTGAAATTTTGCACAGAGGTTCCCTTTATAATGTAGACAAGGAATAAGGAAGGATTTCCCGGTAGCACGTTCCCGTTGGATATTTCCCGACATCCACGCGGGCGAAGCCGAGCGGGAAGTGCTAGTGGTAAAAACGGTGAAAACCAGCATTCCCAGAACCAAAAATACGAAGACATGTAACATAACAACGCGCACTGGGCCCGCGTGGTGTATTACAGCCCACTACCTCTCACAGAGAGGAGGCCTGTGTCCCAGCAGTGGGAACATTATAGGTTGTTTTTTAAATGAGTTAAGACTAAGGCAACTAATCAAAACCCTAATCTTTAATTTTCCTTGTACAACGAAGTGTATTTTGTTACAGAACTGGCAGAAGTAGAAGAGTTTCGTGCGTACGTCCGCTACGCCAACATAATCACAAGGAAAGAGTCGCGGGAAGCGTTGCAGAGCATTGTCGACGATCCTGTGGTAAGTTGCTATACCTTCCGCCAGATAATGGTGCAGTAAAAGTCATTGACCCCACTTATAGAAAGAAAGTCTCTAAATTTAAATGCAAACAAAAAAAAAAACGGCACATGTACGCGTCAAGGACGCCTCCTACCGCGATGCTTTGTTTTGATCGTGTTATCGACACTAGAGTGCGTTTCATCAAATAGTTCCTATGCCGTAATGTTGGTCCACTGTTAAACTTTAACACATGGACCTATCAGGTCCATCCATTCCAACAGTAGCGTATCGTGTTCGTCCTAAAACAGTGGAGCCAACATTACGGCATAGGAACTATTTGATGAAACGCACTCTACCTTAAGGCGAAAGCGCCAGGGTAGCCCGCGAAATTCAAAATTTCTTACGTTTTTTGCAATTTGTAGGTCAGTGTGAGCTTGTATGTTGATTAAAATATGATTCGCGGCCGTAGCTAATATGGCTTTACAGAATTATAATCATTAGAATCAGCAATACAGCTCCATAAGTTAGCATTTACCTCAAACCTCATGATTTCATGAAATCGCTAGATTTGAGGTAAATGCTAACTTATGGAGTTGTATTGCTGGTTCTAATGATTATAATTCTGTAAAGCCATATTAGCTACGGCCGCGAATCATATTTTAATCAACATACAAGCTCACACTGACCTACAAATTGCAAAAAACGTAAGAAATTTTGAATTTCGCGGGCTACCCTGGCGCATCAACCTTAAGGATGATGCGCAGCGGTAGCCCGCGAAATTCAATTTTTTTCGGGTTTTTTGCAATTTGTAGGTCCGTGTCAGGTTGTATCTTGATCAATGTATGATACGCAGAAATAATAGTACATTATTGCAAAGGCCGTGAAATAGGCAATTGCAGGTCGGTCGAGTATGAGTTTGAAGGCCGAGCCGTAGGCGAGGACTTCACTAATACGAGACAGGCAATTGCTATTTCCGCCGAGGCATATATAGTGCTTTTCTCAAAAGAATGCAGGGAAATAAAAGTAGTTAAGTTTCCATAATTTTTCAAGTTAATGCCGTTTTTAATATGAACTGTACATTTCAGCATGGAATAAATTGTCCATAATGTAGATGGGTTTTTAGTTTTAGCAATCTCATTAAAATACGCCAAAAATACTGTTTCAGAGAAAATGTTCACTTTTTTCTCGTTTTTCCAAATCATAAAATTTTCATATACCTAGTTTCATGTATTTTTCTTTTGACTTCGCTGGAAGCAGGTTTTCCATTGCCAATTTGGCTTCTGATTTTAAATCTGGTGGAGTACCTACAATCAATCTTCATTTCACTTTATATTTATTATGAATGTAAATTTGTTATTTACATACATAATACATAAATATAAATTTTCAAATCAAGATGAATTTTCAGCTTTGCCGCCAATTTTCTATATAACATCTGTGCCGAAAGGCATTTGTGGCTATCTATACAGCCACGTGAATGCAATTTATACTAAGCAAAGAGACTGCCTTTGGTATGCCAAGAATGATAAAAGAGATCCAATGAAAGAGTATTTAATAACCCCAGCACGCCGTTTCATACAACATTGCTGGAGCGGTGTAATGTTCCAAATTCAAAAAACGCTCCTGCAATGGATTTGATTTTCTTTGACCGTAAATTCGATACTTCGCGTGTTCTTTATTCGAAAATAATGACAACATTTCCATGCATGTTTGAGAAAAACATATTATATGTATAATTTTAACCATAAAAATCATCAAATACATCTGTCTAAGTTAGATTTCGTGCAGAGTCGTTAGATTTCGTTCGTTTGACGACTCTGCACGAAATCTAACTTAGAGAGATGTATTGATGATTTTTATGGTTTAAATTATGTAAATACATATGTTTTATTGCCGCGTATGATACTTTGATCAAGATACAATCTGACACGGACCTGCAAATTGCAAAAAAAAAAAAAAAAAAACTAATTTCACGGGCTACACAGCGCAACTAAAATAATCGCATGTTGTGTTTACCTGTAATTGGGTGTGCAGTAGAACTAAGATCTGTTGTTATATTTGTTGTGTATAGCTGTAACATCTGTTGGTAAACCATGAATAAATAAACAAATAAATAAATCTTAATATTTTTTCGTATCGTTTTGAAATATTGGAATACATTGGTAGAGTAGAAGGCGTCAACGACTTTTATTGCACGATTATCTGGCAGAAGGTATAGAGTCAAAGTCAAATAAGTTATTTCAATGAAACCATTCTTCTTCTTCGTGTCTATGGCACGACCGTGTATTATGCCCCTTCAAGGAATACTTTACCTTATGGACTGGTTCCTTCCAGCTGTCAGAACGGCTGGACACCGCCGGGCACGGGTTCCGGCTGGCAGTGAAGTACTATCTGCCGAAGCTACTGCTGGCGCCCGTCGCGCACGTGTTCCTGTACCATAACTACGTGCTGGCGCTGCTGCAGATCGCGCCCGCCAGCGAGGACCGGGAGAGCTTCAAGCAGGTCAGTCTACACTATTTAGGGAGTGTCATTTAGGGCACGCGCCCACGTCCTACTGCCATAACCAGCACACGCAGTTAGTGATGGCAATTAATGCGATTTAGAATAAATTTCATTAGCATGCGAATTCTTGAGTCTTAGCATGCTAAATGCTATTGCTACGCTATTTGCTAATATGACGATAATTAATAATAGTCAAGTATGTGAATTTTGTTAATATGTGAATTAAGAGCGTAGACGGGCTGCATTTTTCCATACAAATGTATTCCCCTATTCTCTTCCTGGATAATGCCTCTAGAGTAATCGTTTTTATTTATAAAAATCCAGGTCTATTGAAGGCATGCCCCTGTCATTTTTTTTTTTCAAAAAATTTATTACAAAAATAAATATGACTTACCAAAAACCTAAAAAAATACCCCGTTTTTACCTACGTAATCAGACGACTACCAAAGAAAATTGAAAAGTTTTTAAAATAAAAACAAGTAATAGGGGCATAGATCTATTCTTCCTTTAAATTTTGATCCAAATATAATTTAATTGGCTTAGGTTTCGAGGAGAAAACAGGAGAATACGAAACGTCGATCGGTCAAGGTTTTGTATAGGTAAAATCGTTTTGAGCTGCAGTTGTCTCTATCGCACTCTACGGGGGGAGACGAGAGGTGAGGGAGGGTTAGACTAATACGTACACAATTAGGGAAGTGACTAGTGTCGAAGTTTTTATCGAAATCATAGTGATGTCAGTCGATATCGACGTTTATCCTATACTGATTTACTGAATAGTGTTTGATGCTCATTTTGTTTTTTTTTAAGAGACAACGAAGTAACAATTCAATGATATTTTTAGGGTTTATAATTAACTAATAATTGAAATGAACTTTAGCGAAGTGTCTCTTACAAAAATACAAACCGTAAGCATTAGGTATAATACGTAACTAAAGTTTGCACTATACTGCTTGGTGTGATAATTCTGCTTTTGACTTGACATAAATATTTACAGGGGAGTTTATAAAATAATGACTGCTCTTATCAAGTAAATCTATATATTAGGTCTTCACCTATGAAATTGCCGTTCTGCAGTACTGGCCATTTCAAATCAAAATAATTTTTGTTTGGCTAAGAATTCTAATTTCAAATTAATTTTATTTTAAAAACATGGATTTTTTTTTCCAAAAGTAGTCATTTGTTTATTGATTAGTGTTACATTTTCATCGCATTTCAATCTTTTTCGTCATCATGGATACGTTAAAAATTCGAGTAATTATGGAATATGAGTACCGTCGTGGCAGCAACGCGGCACAAGCGGCACGCAACATCAACGACGTTTACGGAGCTAACACTACAAACCAACGCACCACCTGTTATTGGTTTGCTCGCTTCCGTTCTGGAAATTTCGACCTGAAAAATGAACCTCGCGGTCGTCCGAAGACTTTGGTCGACAATTACGAATTAAAGGCGATTGTGGAAGCTGATGATACACAATCTACGGCTGAATTAGCAGCAGCTTTCGACGTTAGCGTCAAAACAATATTGGTCCATTTGCGTCAAATTGGCAAGGTAAAAAAGCTTGACAAATGGGTGCCCCACGAACTCAATGATCGCCAGCGCGAAGTACGCGTCGAGACGTGCCTTGCACTGCTCAACAGACACACAAATGAAGGAATTTTGAACCGCATTGTTACCTGCGATGAAAAATGGATTCTGTTCGATAACCGCAAGCGCTCAGCAAGTTGGTTGGATCCTGGTTCAGCACCTAAACAATGCCCTAAACGAAAACTTACCCCTAGCAAAGTGATGGTCACAGTTTGGTGGTCTAGCGCCGGTGTGATTCATCACAGCTTCTTACCAAACGGGGTGAGCATTACTGCAGATGTATACTGTGAAGAACTAAACACAATGATGGAGAAGCTGGCACATCTCCAACCAGCATTGGTCAATCGCTCATCTCCGCTGCTCCTGCACGACAACGCGCGACCTCATACTGCACAGCAGACGGTCTCCAAGTTGCAAGAACTGGGGTTGGAAGCTCTCCGTCATCCGCCCTACTCACCAGACCTTGCGCCTGCAGACTACTACTTTTTCCAGAATTTGGATAACTTCTTGGCGGGAAAAAAATTCAATACCCGAGAGGCAGTACAAAATGCCTTTGAAGAATTTGTTGCCTCCCGACCAGCTGATTTCTTTAAGAAGGGCATCAATAAACTGCCACTGCGTTGGCAAATATGCAATTGCATGGGTGATTACTTCTATTAATACAAATAAAAAATACATGAAAAAAATTCGTTTAAATTTTTTCATACAAAACGGCAATTTCATAGGTAAAGACCTATTATATAAAAGGAAGTCGACAATCGTGTTAATTACACCGATTTTTATATTTTTGCGTTTTTGGATTAGCCGTCGCCGTCGTCCGAAATAGGATAATAAGTTTTTTTTAAATTATTTTTTTAGGTAAGTAGGGTAGTAGTCAGTTGTCGGGAGCGAAGCCGTGGGCAAAAGCTAGTTCTTAATATTTATGCAGAAGAGACAGAAAATGTGCTTGTGGGTATTTTAAATAATACAAAAGTTATATAATAACATGTACATTTATTCTGTTGTCATTTCCATCCTTTCTCTTACAGGTAAATTTCTTGGTATCCGACCGTCAATTATTTCAGGGAGAAGGCATTCATGGAAAAATTTAGTATAAATAGCACGATCACACGAAACACTGCGCACGCCGATATTTTCAATCCGACTGAGACAGAAACGAACGTAACGTAGGTAGTTTGGTTGGCGCGAGCGGGCGGGAGATGCGCGCTACTGAGCTACGCACACAAATACAGACTTCACTCACATATTGATACCGCCCGGTTGCTAGAGCGCAGCGCGACGGCAATAGTTTCTTCAAATACCTATTTTTCAATTCCCGCGCAGCCCGTCTACGCTCTTAAAGAGCGCGTTCGCGGGCCAGCGTCTTAGCGTGTGTTTTTAACAATTTAAAAAATAATCGCGCGCCACGCAGGTGCCACACAAAATCACAAATTATTATTAACAATACAATCATAATACGATCCTAAGTACGAGGAAATCGAAGATAATAAGATAATAATTGCTTGACTTCATTATTCGCACCACCTGCTAAATTGCTAATAATTTCACTTGCGAACGAGGTCAGTGTCACGTGAAACAGATAGATTTAGTAGTTCCGACTTTTTGTGGGTGCGACAGAGAGCGCGCACTGCACGCGCTGTCTACTTATGAAGTACGAAGGGATGAATAATAGTTCAGTTCACATTTCACAGAAATTCGCAACTACATTTCATTTGCTAAATGCTAAATAAGCATTCGCATGCTAACAATGAATGCGAATGCTAATTAATCCATCACTACACGCAGTACGCCGAGGCATGGATTAAAAGAACAAGGATTTTATAAGGATCAGTTCATACTACACGTTCGACGTGCGCGTTCCGTTCTATCGGCCAAACTTCTGCATGCACACCTTTGAAGCGATCATCGTATAGCACGGCTCATGACTCGATCGCCCTATGCATGCGTTTTGCCTAATAATATAAAAACGTTTATTTTGTCCACCACATAATGAAAACTTAATAAAAATACATACAGTCCCCGGCGATAAATATTGCACATCGACCTTTGGAAAGAGACAATCGGCTAATTTCGGCTTCGTAGAGCGTTATCTCTGTCGCACGAAATACAAACAGTCCGGTATCTATTAGGAGCTGTTAAAACAATTATGATTTGCTTCTTTTGATCATTCTTTTTATTCTTTGTATAAAATACACCAATTTTTCTATAAGTGATGGTTTTAGGTTGGGGTAAAATAAAATAAAAAAAACATGTTCACAACATTATGTTTACGTATTTAATTATTTTGTAAAGTTACAGCTGTAGTGCATAATAAACACCATTATACCTATTGTTAAAATGAGACATTGTAATAATTTTTCTAAATTTTTTCTAACATTGTAATAAATTTTTCCTAAAGATGCCATAGTACAACTTTAAATTATTTAAATTTGGGGGTGTTAACAACTCTAAATAAATATTTTGAACTGGACGCGACCGCACTCTATCGCACTTGAACAACGACTGACAAAACGTCACATAGGTAGTGTGCGACAGAGATAACGCTCTACGAAGCCGAAATTAGCCGATTGTCTCTTTCCAAAGGTCGATGTGCAATATTTATCGCCGGGTACTGTAATTTGTGTTTACAAAAATAAATTGATGTTGTGGAGACTGGAGCCTGTACTAGAAATACCTGCGTTATTACAGGTCACAAGGATAGGTAATAGGATGCACGAAGCGTATTTATTTAAGTATAAGCGTAGTTATTTTTTGGTACACGCCTTGTAAATACCGAACTTGGTTCAGGCTGTTTGTTTTATTTGTTTTTTTTTTTAAATTTATGTTTTGTTACGTTCATGTTATTACAGATTACCCCTGCAGCTGAAGACAGAGAGAGCTTTAAACAGGTCAGTTTGGTCATTTTAGGGTACTTAAGGTCAAATTAGGGTTATTCGGGTCAAAAAAAAAAATTTTTTTTTTCTTCGGGTGAAAAAAAAAAATTTTTTTTATTCAAGTTTGATTTTTTATGTTTATGTTTAGAAGATAGTATTCATAATGTATTTTTGTCGGCAGGTGGAATGCAATCTACATCCTATCAAAAAGTTATTGATAAAAGCACTAGGAAATGGACCAAAAATGTGAGTATACACATCTGCAATACAATTCAAATCACTTTTTTTTTTCTTCAAACTGTCATTCTTTGGCTGTCGTATGATATGGTTATTCGCTGGGAGCGACGACGATTAACCGACTTCTTAGAAAAGAAGGAGCTTCTCAATTCGTCTGTTTATTTATATATTTTTATTTTTTATGTAATGTTCGTCGATATCGTCAAAGTCGCGGGAAACATCTAGGTGAGGGTCGTCCCGATATTATTGACGCTGACTGTACCACAGCTATAAAGTGAAAGAAAGAAAGAAGAGGAAAGAAAAAACGTTTATTTGCGGTAAACATGACACAAACTACAATAAAATACAATAACTATTTAACTCTGAAAAATCTATATAAATAAAAAGAGAAGTCCTGACTGACTGACTGACTGACTGACTGATTGACTGATTGACTGACTCATCAACGCCCAGCCCAAACCCTTGGACCTAGAAAGCTGAAATTTTGCACAGAGGTTCCCTTTATAATGTAGACAAGGAATAAGGAAGGAATTCCTGGTAGCAGGTTCCCTTGGGATATTTTCCGACATCCACGCGGGCGAAGCCGCGGGCAAAAGCTTAATATTTACAAAAAAAAAAAATTACTACAAATTGAAAAATAACTTTAATTTCGGAAGTCGGTAGCATAAAACGAAAATATAAAACCAAAGACGCTTTCTTTCTTCCTTTTTAGGGTTCCGTACCAAAATGGTAAAAAAGGAACCCTTATGGTTCCCACCATAAGGGTTCCTTTTTCCGGTCTGTCTGTCTGTCTGTCTGTCACAGCTGGATATCTCAAGAACTACTAGTGCTATCAACTTGAAATTTGGAACAGTTTTAGATGACGTTTACCCAACTATTTTGCAAATAAGAAAGAAATAAAAATATATGTATTTTTTTTGCAACATGGGGTGAAAGGGGGTCTTAAAAATTCAAAGTGGAGCTACTAGGTCATGTGGGGTATCATATAAAAGAACGCTGTTTGCACATTCTCAAACATATTTTTATTTTTTTTAGGCCGCACAGTGTTCGACTTTTGATGAAAAATGTAAAAAAAATACCGTTCCCCCCCCTTATATCCGAAGTTTGCAAAGAGAAAAATCTGAAAATATTCTATGTGATAGACGTTTATGTAAAGATTACAGGAAAAATAAAACGATGTCTCTAAATAGCACACTTTTTCAGAAATCGGAACGGAACCCTCGGTGCGCGAGTCCGACTCGCTCTTGCCCGGTTTTTTATTTATATTTCTTAATTTTCCATTATCACAGGGACGCAACTCTCCGCATGGCGAGCCGAGCGCGGCGACAACTCGCCATAGAGAAATGCAACGAGTTGGCTCGGATAGTAGACAACTGGGACATCAGGGATATTGGACAGTGCTGCAATGAATTTATCCGAGGTATGTTATGTTTATAGCAGTAGCAACACATGGCGCATTCATTTTAGAAAAAGTTATAGAGCGTTGTCTCTGTCAATTGTGTCGGAATGTCTTCGGACAAAATTGATAGTTAAATGATTACTAAGAAAAGAAACATTAAAATAAAATTAAAATGTCAATAACATTAAAAAAAAAGTAAAATGTCAATAATAAACATTAAAAAAAAGTAATGATGCAAAACCGCTTAACGAATTCCGCCGCAAAACATTACTACATTATGTCGCGAAGTAGCGGAACATTATGCGAGTCAGTTGAATTGTAACAATCGGAGCAAAATGTCATCGCTTTCGACTTAGTAAATACAGTATAGGTCTACTTCGGACCTCTTGGATTTGGTTTTCCGTAAAATCAACATCCATTTTACAAAATAAATGTAAGTTTCGCTCTAAAAACTTGTCGACTGCCACAGATACGCGCGAAACTAAATGGTAGACTGAGCATGGAGGTTACCGGCTTTCAAACAGTTCGGCTAAATCACACATGAAAGAGATAGAATCATAATCAAATCTGTGCGTTAGAACAGGTAGTTTTGCTTCTGTTTCGCTTGTCGTACAACGGACAAGTCATAGCGGAAACTAGTGCGGTTTCGTGGCTATGGTTTCTCGGCCGGAGGTGCTTATTTGTTATGCGTTAAGAGGAAACGTGGGTGCTCTTTTCTCCATACAAAAAGATACAAACGCTCTCGCCTGTTTTCTTTCTGGTTAATGACAATAAAGCAATGATTTTTTACAGAAATATAAATATCAGCTACTTGTATGCCCCTGTTTTCCTTTTTGATGATATATTATTTTTATAAGAACTAGAACCCTCAAAAAATGCTCAAAATTACCTGTTCAGACCGCTGTCAACAGACGCCTAGTGTACCAATTTGACAACTATTAACGAAAAAAGAAAAACATAGGGGCATAGTATATATCCTCCTTATTCAGTTTATGAAATATCTTTTAAATTGGTCCAATATTGGAGGAGGAAATAGGCGAGAGCCAAACCTCGAAATGTGACTTTACATAGGCTATTTAGTCGAATCTGCAGTTGTCCTTATCGCACGAATTCGAGGGGGAGCGCTCGCAGAGCGACAGCAATACCTTCTTAAAATACCTAATTTTTCGGCCCCATTTCCTCTTAAGGATGCGCAGTGGTAGCCCGCGAAATTCAATTTTTTTTTGGGTTTTTTGCAATTTGCAGGTCCCTGTCAGGTTGTATCTTGATCAAAGTATGATACGCGGCAAATCATCAATACATCTCTTTAAGTTAGATTTCGTGCAGATTCTTTAGATTTCGTTCGTTTGACGAATCTGCACGAAATGTAACTTAGAGAGATGTATTGATGATTTGTATGGTTAAAATTATATAAATACATATGTTTTATTGCCGCGTATGATACTTTGATCAAGATACAACCTGACACGGACCTGCAAATTGCAAAAAACCCAAAAAAAAATTGAATTTCGCGGGCTACCACAGCGCAATCACCTTAATACAAAGTGTCATGAATTAGCCGACGTTCGCACGGACGTAAAAATATCGCGGCCATTTTTTTTCGCGCACTGGTTTTTCACCGCTCTGCTTAGCGCCGAGAATTGAAAATCCAACAGTGTGTTTTTTCGACGCGCTGGGGTGCACTCTGTTGTTGTTAGGTTGGATTTTTTTTCGCACACTGGATTTTCGCTCGGCTCAACACCGACAGTTGAAAACCAATGCGCTATAAAATCCCGCCACGATATTTTTACGTCCGTGCGATCGTCGGCGTAGAAACCTGGGGGTCTCCTCCCTAAGTCCGTCCGTCTGACATAACAATCCATCAAAACAAGTGTAAAAGTAATTTTTTTCGGACGGGCAAAAACACATCGGGGGTAGGGACAACTGTCAAATCGTGTTGTCATTCATACTTCGTTCGGGCCCCGAACCAATCATCCATCCGTAGTTGATACGGAGTAGGGAACGGCCGAAACTACGGGCTACGTGCTTAGGGAGTAGACCCGTTGTCTGTGAACGCATTTAACGTATTTTATTTGTTGTTACAGAGGATACGCTGTCTAAGATCGGGCCGGGCAAGCGGATAGCGGAGCGCCGGGCGTATCTGTTTGACGGACTACTGCTGCTCTGCAAGCCTATTACTAGCATTGTGAGTACTAATATATTCATTTATTAATCTATATCTATAAAAGGAAAGCGTTACTGACTGACTGACTGACTGACTGACTGATCTATCAACACACAGCTCAAACCACTGAACGGATTGGGCTGAAATTTGGAACACAGGTAGCTATTATGACCTAGGTATCCGCTAAGAAAGGGTTTTTGGAAATTCGACCTTTAAGGGGGTAAAAAGGGGGGATATTGTTTGTATGAAAAATCTTATTCCTTGAGTTAATAAACTTGAAACTTGGCACGAATATTTATCTAAGTAAATTATGATTTTTGTGATTTTTTGTTTTTCTAAACTACCGCCTAAAGGGGAATTGGGGGGTCTCAAAGTTTGTATGGAAAAATTTTAACGCGCAATCCGATTAACTCAAAACTCAGTATTTATACTTAAAACCAAAAATAAAGAATAATGTGTCAGGGTTTTTCGAAAATCTACCTGTAACGGGAAAAAAAAAAGGTCGGTGAAAAGGGGTAGTCAATTTCACAGGGGAGGATTTTACTGCGTGGCTTGATTAACTCGAAAATTGATGTAAATATCTCAAATATACAAATATTTGAGTCAAGCGATGGAAATATCTCAAACCATTTTTTTAAATTCCACCCCTGTGGGGGTGAAAACAGGGAATACAATTTACATGAAAAATGTTATTCATTTGGTTTTAATTGACTTGAAACTTGGCACAAATATTTGCCTAAGTTTGTCATTATTAGTTTTTAAAACTACCCCGGAGGGAGGGTTAAAGGGGGAGGGGCAAGGGAGGGGTGACGAGGATTGTGAGGGGGAGGATGATGGACGCAGGGAGAAAGGGCAGGAATTGGTGAGGAGAGGAGGAAGACATGGCGAAGGCTGAGAAGTGGGGAGGGGTTGGTGAGCCGGAGGTGGAGGAGAGAGGGAGAGGGAGGGGACGGGGTGGTGAGAGAGAGAGAGCGAAGGGACGGGGTGGTGAGAGAGAGAGAGCGAAGGGGGAAGTGGTGAAGGGGTGTGAGAGTGAATGAGGAGGGGAGGGAGAGGTAGCGGAAGGGGATGTGGTGAAGGAACGAGCTAAACTCTGGAACTGCCCTACCAGTCGGACTTTAAAAAATCTTTTTTGCATTACTGATAGCCCAAATCTTATAGAAGGCATATTTAACATCACTTTAGGACCCTTAGGTGCCGAGCAAAAAGAAAAAAAGTCGGAATGAACGCTAAGTGAAAACGAAGTAATAGCGCGGGTAGGCAATGCGATGTGACGGGGGGGGGGGGGGGGGGGGGGTCGAGCAAAAAATAAATTTCACGCGGACGAAGTTGCGGGCAGAAGCTAGTAGGTTTATAAAAGTGTATGCTTAGTTAGTTTGGTCATGTTCAGGGGATGCATGAAAGGTATAACAAAGGTACAGTCCGCGAGGTCTAAGCCGAGCTTTGCATTTGTGTGAGTGCACATAAATAGTGTAAGTGTGACGTCCGGCATAGAGCGCGACGCGTTCTTTGCTTGGTTTAAAACCGGTTTATACTGCTTTTTGGCAATCGGCTTTTGTTCTTTTAGTACGAGAGGCCATGACTAAAACCATGTCACATCGTTGTAAAACTTAAAACGATAAGACGTTTGAAGATTTTGTTTTAGGTAAAACGATAAGACAAACATTTTGGTCATGGGCTCTCGTACCATTTTGATGATCACTCACAAAGTCAAAGTCAGAGATTTATTTGCAGATAAATGTGGTCACAAAAGTTCTTATAATAGTAATATAGAGTAGCTTAACATATTTAATCATAACATAATGTGTGATGTGCAAATTTTTGGTAAATAAACAATCAGATTATTTAAATTTAAACTCAAGGAATTATTTTATTGTATAGAAGGAATTTTCAATTAACCACCTGCGTAAAGCCCTTCTGAAGGGGACCATTGGAAAACACACAAATGCAAAGCTCAGCTTAGGTCTCGCGGACTGTACTAAGTATACTAAGACATACTGTAAAAGACAGCATTGGTAGAGTAGAGTACTAAAACTTGGAAGATTAGAGTAGTCACTCTAATCTTCCAAGTTTTAGTACTAGTTTTAGGGCTAGTCAGCCCCGCGAGCAAGCTACTCTACCACTTGACTTCCCCCACTACGGCGCTCACTCTATTCTATCGCACACTTTATAGTAGAGTAGAACTTGTACGATATTCGAGCGACGTACGTGGCGTTTTATGAAACACTAATTACTCTACTACTAAAATATAAATTGACGTGTACACAGTTACTCTACTGAAACTGGTAGAGTACTTGGAATTTTTAGAGTAGTACGCTAGATGACAGCAGCGATAACTCTGCCCGTGGACACCAGGCTATGCTAAGATTTTTAATTTGCTAGACTAAAATGACAGCCTTCGTCCACTTTGGTAACTTTAGTTACTTACTAAACCAGTTTCAAAAGAAGATTTTTCTTTCACTGTTTGGTAAGTAGTTGGGAGACAAGAATTATTTTTCCATATCTGTAACTTTTTGTAACATAACATGACTAAAAGGACAAAAAAGGTCGACCGCAGCTGTCATTTTGGTCTAGCAAATAATTTTAGTTATGCCAACATTGCTAACGCTTTTATCTTCATCCCTTGTAGGTGGTGAACAGTAGCGGCAGCGGTTCAGGGTCGGGAGGCGCGCAACAACTCAAGCTCAAGGAGAAACTGCACATACGGAAACTGGAGCTTGTTGATAGACCTGATACTGAAGGTATGTAGATGGTGGATTTCAGAAATCATGACATAATCTAACTTAGAGAGATGTATTGATGATTTTTAGGGTTAAAATTATGTAAATACATATTTTTTATAATCGCTAATCATATTTTGATCAACATACCACCTGACACTGATCTGTAAATTGCATAATTAGGTTTTAATATGCGTAGTTATCAATACACATTGGTACAGTAGTACCCAACTGATAAGGCGCGTCGTGAATCTTCGTTTGCACAGAAAAGAAAGTATGGCCCCGAAGATTAAAGAGAATGGTTACAACTTACAATCAACCTTAGATCACTACTATAAGGTTCATAATACACTGCAGCTGTTAGTTCCGTCTCACTCGCAAGTATGGCGGCTGTCAAGCGGCGCGCGCTAACATGGCGGCAGCTGCCGACCAATGGCGGTACAGGAAAAAGCGTGGAACGTGCCGATTGTTCAATAGCATTTCCCGCGCTTTGAAAATTCATCTTCCGCGCAGGTACCTCTATAAGCTCTATAAGCAGTCTATGAAGTATCACCAGTTAATTTAATTTCATCTTATACACATATTTAACTTGGCGACTTATTTATATCTGTATGGTACGTACCATCGTGGACATTTGCAAAAGTGGTTCACCACAAATGTCCGCGTTGGTACATAAGGCTCATAACAAGTCTGATATTTCGTTTTTTTTTTTTACTGTTGAATTTTTGATTCATACCTAGTTCACTTACTCGTTACATATAAAGATATGTCAAAATCGTTCGTGCTAAGTCTACCGATTTTTTTTTCAATGTGTGTGGTCCCACTGCTGGGAAAAGTCTCTGCTATATACTAAATATGTTATTTACTAAAAATAAATAAATAAACTATTTATTTCAGGCGACACAGGCCCATAGATATTTTCATTTCAATTTCATTTCATCACTACATAGTATAAACCAAAGTCGCTTCCCGCTGTCTGTCTGTCCCTATGTATGCTTCGATCTTTAAAACTCCGCAACGGATTTTGATGCGGTCTTTTTTAATAGATAGAGTGATTCAAGAGGAAGGTTTATATGTATTATACATGCGCAGGCGAAGCCGTGGGAAAAAGCTAGTATTTGAATAGAATCTAAACTTATGTTGATAAATATTTGTTACTTTGCGCTGTCATGTGGAACTTATCCGCGGAAGCGACAGAACATCACATCCAGGGGCCAAAAGTCTCGTACCATGACGAGGGGCAGGTAGGGGGGGGGGGGTGTTGGTACTCGCACCACGAACGCCTTGCAGTTGACGTTGCGGCGCGACTCCAGTAACTGCACCCTCGGCGTGTACCTCGTCTTCTGGCGCACGTACTCCGATGTCCTCCGCTTTAATGGTGTAGTGTAAACGGGAGACTATGCACTAATAAAGTAACTCTGAATTCGCAGAGGGTCGTCACATGGTAGAACTGTGTCCCCGCGTGGGCCCCCCAGTGGTGCTCTCGTGCGCCTCCTGCGCTGAGAAGAGGAACTGGATGTGCGACCTCGTCATGCTGAACACCAAGCCCATGCTGGACAGGTTCCTGGACAGGTGAGGATCATCATCCTTGAGTCAAAAGATGTTCACTGCTTTACAAAGGCTGAATAATCAACTTGTTCAATGTCCCACGCAAACATTCACTCTTCCTTCTTCGATCAGTCTCAGGTCGTCGGTACCTAGCTAGGGAACCATATGGGGTGTCTTAGTTGGTGTTTTGTAAAAAAAATAGTAAAAAAGTTGTAGAATGTTATATTTTCTGCAATTTTTTTTTAATACCAGCAATATAGTAGTTTATAGAACTCGGAGTGTTATCGTTGTGGAATTATTTAATTGTCATTTTATTGAATACCATGGTCGTACTGTAAAGGGAAAAGATCAATTTTTTTTCATTAGACACCCTGTGAAGCCGAAGAAGTTTGTTATAAAATAAGCTTTGTTAAAGTTTGAGTGTCCTACAATCTACAAACTGGCATCGTCAACTTTAACGCCTTCCAATTAATGATGGTGTTTGGTAAAACATATTCCAACTAAAATACCTCTCGTCTCTTTCCAGCATACTCCTAGACCTGGAACGTCGGCACCCTCTCAAGCTGCCCCCGGCCTCCTTGTACCGGTTCGCAGTGCCCGACTCTCCCGACAACATAGTGCTGGAGGAGCATTCCGCTGCACGCCATCAGGGGAACGCTCCTGTGCCGCTAATTAAGGTAATTAACAAGTATCACACTGATATTATAAAGGCGAAAGTTTTTGAGTGTGTGTGTGTCTTTTACTTCTTCACGCTCAAATAGCTGGACCGATTTAGATGAAATTTTGTATGTAGATAGCTTATACACTGGATTAACACATAGGCTCCTTTTTATTCCGGTCTATGCGGGTGGAACCGCGGGAAGCAGCTAGTAGAATTATACAAGGTGAAGGAGTAAAAGGAAAGATTTGAAAAGGAAACGATAATATGAAGTCAATCTGCCTAGCCTTTTCCCAACCATGTTGAGGTCGGCTTCCAGTGTAACCGGATGAAGCTGAATACCAGTATTTTACAAGGAGCGACTGCCCATCTGACCTCTACAACCCAGTTACTGATTAACATTGGTAAGACTGGTTGTCAGACTGTTGGGCTTCTGACTACTCGTCACGACTGTCAAAGATCTATTAATGACAGCCTTAACGTATTCACGAAGCGGTCTCGATATATAATGAATAGTTACCTATCCACAAATCGACATCGGCAAGCGTAGCTTAACTTTTGATCGACCCGTGCAGCTGTTCTCAACACTCAATCAAGCTGATTTGAACCTTAACTTGTTGTTCACAGGGTGCAACGTTACTCAAGCTGGTGGAACGGCTAACGTACCACATATACGCGGACCTCAACTTGGTGAGGACATTCCTGACCACGTACAGATCGTTCTGTTCGCCTGGAGAACTGCTAGAGCTGCTGATAGAAAGGTTCAAGATACCGGAGCCCAGTGAAGTGTATGACACGCCACGGACTGGTGAGTACTGGGTTAATATTAATGGGGTACAGTTGTGGCGGCATCTACATCGCCACATATGAACTACGCATCAATGACATGACGTCACGCAAACCTGCATCGCGCAATTAGAGTTTACCACGCGATTAGCATATATACAACGTCCCGACATCAACCGTCGGGCAGTAGCCCACCAGACACAACACCCGTCTGGTCGGAGGATCCTCCCTTTTCAATAGAGGATGAGTGAACTTTACACCCTGTTCCCCATGCCTCTAAACAGTAGTACCCAACTGATATGGCTTACCGAGGTACCTGCGCAGAAGATGAATTTTCAAAGCGCAGGAAATGCTATTGACCAATTGGCATGCTCCACGCACCGCTCCTCTTTTTCCTGTACCGCTATTGGTCGGCAGCTGCCGCCATGTTAGCGCGCGCCGCTTGACCAGCCGCCATACTTGCGAGTGAGACGGAACAGCTACCACGGTACACTTCTGCATCTCGGGTACACCCGTACCCCTCGTCTACACTTAATAGTCCTGGTTGCACTTAATTTCTGGGGTATACCTGAGTATAGCCTTAACTAGTAGCTCAGGGGTGCTTGCTAGTAGAGGTAGGGGTATGACACTGATCTCATACCCCTACCTCCACTAGCATCTAGGGATACAGTATTTTTTATCTCACGAAGCGACACGCGCTTTACTTGTGTTACCCAAGTGTACAAACTTGTTGTGTTGGTGCAATGTGACGTTGCGATGAGCGGTACTTGCCCTTCTTCTAATATATCTAAGTGGTTCAGGTTCAGAATGTTCAATTCTCAAAATGTCCGATTCACAAAATATCCAATCTTTGATAATGTGGTTTTGTCCAATAAGTTTTAATTATTTGCTTGACGAGCACGTGATTTTTTCATGCATGTCAAGCAATGTTGACCGTTTAGGGGGCAACTAAGGGAAAACTTCCTCAGCATTTTGCTACCGAATTCGGTTGTAAAGCGATTTATCGCGATTTTTTTGGTTTTTATTGTTTGGTTTATTTTATAACTTACTAGCTGCGCCTAGCGGTTTCACCCGCGTAGACGGGCGTAAAAAGCTATCTACATACCAAAGAACAACGGGCAAATTTCTATAGAAGCTGGACCTGAGTTTTATTTTCAGTGTACAGAAGCAAATTATAGTGAGATTTGATTGTTTTATGTAGTAAACACCATCCCTTTCGAAAATAATGTCTAAATAGCCAAGATATTTCAATAATGCAAAAAATACTTTTGAGGTTATCGGTGTCCGGAAATCAAAAGCACAGAATAATCGTCACAAGCGGTACCTAGTTATCAGTCTGTAAAACAATGCCAAGGTCAAACAACAGAAGGAAATCCAAAACAGTACAGTACGTATCACAATATTCACACTAACAACAACAACACAACAATGCGAGATCGCTGGGTGCAAAGACTACACACTACAGTATATTAGTGTCAAATTGACACCCGTTGTAATTGACAGTATTGACACTGTCAATCCAGTGCGCGCGTCGATGACATATTATGACGTTCCGTTGTACACAATTGAACAAAATGCTGATACTTACTATGAACCCACATAATTATTTTTATGACAAGAATTCAATACATAATAAAAATAGCACTAGTTGGTTTAATACACAAGTATATAGAATTGAATTACATCTAATAACTATTCAGAAAAACGTGAATAATTATAATCTTTGAGTACTAAATCATTTCTTAAGTAAAATGAATCGTCAAAGGTGCGTTCTGAACATGTTATTCTAAATAATTTGCAAATTATGCTATTAAAAAAAATGTGTTTGTGCTTTTTTTTCTGGCGACTTAAATATCTATTTCTTATGTTTTTTAAGACCTTAAAAAATACTAGATTTTTTCATATATATGGCATATCTGTACACCACCGCCTCGTAGTCAGGTACGATTGGGCCGTCCTTCTTTCATCCAAATCGGTCCAGCCGTTTGAATTTGAAGAAGTAACAAACATACAAACACACACACACTCAAACTTTCGCCTTTATTATTAATGTGATTGGACAAACCACATTATCAAAGATTGGAAATTTTGGAAATTGGACATTTTGAGAATAGAACATTTTGAGAAATGAACTTTTCGAAACCGTTGGACATTTTGAGTATTGGACATTCTGAACCTGAACCAAATTATCTGTTTTTGTACTAGAATCTGTAAAGAAATGTAGGCAACACCGCTATTGCCACGTTGATTGAAGCAGGCCATTTAAGTATTAGATACAAAATGTTATGCCTTGGTTTATTTATAAGTATCATGCATGTTTGCGCACGCTAGTCCCAAGGATCAAGACACCTAAAAAGGATGTGAGTCCAAACTCTTCGCTGCTGGATATTGATCTAGGTAACTTTTTCTTTATAATGTAGTGAAGTGTGAAGTATTTTATTTATGTGAACGACACACCTGCTGAAATTACGTCGCTGAAACTTGGCGGCTTATTGTATGCTTAGACTGTACACATCATGTTCATACGCGTCGAAGTTTCTAAACAAAATGTAAAGATTATATCGGTGTGATTTGTTTGCTGGTAATTTCTAAAGCATTGCAGGCGTAAGTACGCTGAATTTCCGTCGCTAAATTTCTGTAGATGTGTCTCATAATTTTATTGTATTGGGTTGTATAACTCCATGTCCTACGTACTAAAACTTTAGTATTCTTCGCTACTGGAATACACTTTTAGGAGAGGAGGAGAGGAGCTCGTGGCTAAGTAATAACAACCGCACGGGTCGATCCATCAGGTTAAGCTACGCTTGCCGGGGTTGGTCCGTGGATGGGTGACCATCTTCACATACCGAGACCCCTCCGTGCCTCGGAAAGTACGTTAAGCCGTTGGTCCCGGCTGTCATTCGTGGATCTTTGACAGTCGTTACGGGACAACCAGTCTTACCAAGTGGTATCATATTACCCAGTTACTGGGTTGTGGAGGTCAGATAGACAGTCGCTCCATGTAAAATACTGGTATTCAGCTGCATCCGGTTAGACTGGAAGGCGACCCCAACATGGTTGGGAAAAGGCTTGGCAGATTGATTGTCTCATAATCTGTAGACTTATAGTTTTATTGTATTGGGTTGTATAACTCCATGTCCTACGTACTTAAACTTACTTAGAACTTACTGGAATACACTTTTACTTAGAGAAATTAAGCCTGATTTACTTTGATCCAGTATCGATCCAGGCTCACTGGATTCTAGCGCTGGATCAATGTAGATCAGCCATTATTCATCTGGATACGGTCTCACAGTGCCAGAGAAGCTATAAAACATTAATCTCTTTTACAGCGGAGAGTATAGAAAGCGTTGCGAGCAGCGACGCGGAGAAACTTAGTAAAAATACAGCGCGGGAAGACTGGAAGAGGTATCGGAAAGAGTTCCAGCAGCCCGTTAAGTTTAGGTGAGTGTCTTAATGTTCCTTTTACTTTGTAGCACATGTGTGAGCACTATGTAGCTAATATAAAGCTACCTTTTACTGGGTTCGTCTTTCACTGACTTGAATGTGCCCTGGCGGTTGAGAGTATGTCATGCTCACTCAAATGTCTCGCTGGTGGTGGCGTGTGTGTTGGATCATTAAGTTCCCTTCAAAATGGTTGAGCTAATTGGTCCTGATCCATGCGTCATGTTCGTGAACGGGCCCCGTCAGTTGGGACTGGTCGTCTCTTAGCTGCCACGGCTTATTTTTAATTTAGTTGTTTTTAGTTTTTATCTTTTTCATTACGGACGCTTTTAACGTGCACGTCTTTCTACATTGTTCTCACATCTATATTTTCAATATGAACTATGTAACCAATATTATGTAAAATATTTGATTTAAAAGAGTGTCCGTGGAGTTTCTTGCCCGTTCTTCTCCAGGATCTACGCTTTGGAATGGGCAACTAGCTTCATTTTTCTGACTGACCAACCAAAGACCGACTCTTTGACAATTCAAAAGTGCCTGTAATTGGTTTATTTGAAATAAATGCTTTGAGTTTGAGTTTGACTTTGTCTTGTATCAGTAGTAAGATCTTACACTCGTATTTATAGTCAAGTAAAAGTAATTACTTAAGTCAAAGTAATTACTCAAGCAATGATTTTCTTTCTATAGTTTAGTAATTGCTTGGAGTTGGAACTGTCAAAGCTTAGAATTCTTAGCCAAGTTATAGTCACCATTTTCTTTACTTTAGAATTCTACCCTCAAGTATGAAATTACTTTGTAGCAAGACTAGCAAGTAATTACTTTGATTATAAATACGAGCCTTAGTGAAGCAGCTCGTCCGGGGAAGTGCTGCAACATATAAGGCATGGAAATCACATCTTTGCAATAAATCCAACCACATACTTGTTAGCCTTTGCTGACGATATACAAAAAATTAACGAAATCGGTTCAGTAATTAGGTTAAAAAGGTTAAGGGTTAGGTTTTAATTTTGAGTAAATTTGAACACTGTAGAATTGGATAAAAAAAAAGAAAATTATATAAAAAAAAGATAAGATAAAAAAATAATTTTAGTATTATTGTTGTTTAATGTTTATTTTTTTGTTTTTCTTAACAAAATGAAAAAAACCGGCCAAGTGCGATTCGGACTCACACATGAAGGGTTCCGTACCATAAACACTCCTACATAAGTAAATTATTATTTACTTAGGCACCTGTTACAGATTTATTATTAGAAAATAATGGTTCACGGTTTATGCATAAGGTTTATGTTTATGAAATTGAATGTTTTTTTTTTTTAATTTTTATATTTGAGCTGATTGAATGAAAGGTAAATTGCGGTTTACGATTTATGACGTATTAAAATAAACTTCTTAATAGATCTCGTTCAAACCAATTTTCGGTGGAAGTTTACATGGTAATGTACATCAAATATTTTTTTTAGTTTTATCATTCTCTTATTTTAGAATTTCCCGGGGGGGGTGGGGGACACATTTTACCACTTTGGAAGTGTCTCTCGCGCAAACTATTCAGTTTAGAAAAAAAATATATTAGAAACCTCAATATCATTTTTGAAGACCTATCCATAGACACCCCACACATGGGTTTGATGAAAAAAATTTTGTTTGTGTTTCAGTTCTAAGTATGGGGACCCCCAAAATTTATTGTTTTTTTTTTTTTTTCTATTTTTATGTGAAAATCTTAATGCGGTTCACAGAATACATCTACTTACCAAGTTTCAACAGTATAGTTCTTATAAAGGGTCTTTCAACAAGGACGGGTCGATGTTGAAATTAAATAAAACAAGCTGTATGTGAGATATTAAAGAAATTATTTTTTTTATTGAAAGCCCCATTTATGCCATTATTTATGAAATATGACAGGCGGCGTCATTGGTCCGTACTTCTTTGAAAACGATGACGGCGAGGCCATTACTGTCAACGGCGAGCGCTACAGATCAATGATTAACAATTTATTGGTGACGTGAATTGACCACCAAGATCGTGCGATTTGACCCCGCTAAACTTTTTCTTGAGGGGTTTTCTCAAGTCGCAGGTCTAAGCCAATAATCCGCAATCAACCGATGCGCTGAAAGTCAACATAACGCAGGCCATCGCTCAGATTCAGCCGGATCTATGCAGTAGAGTAATTGAAAGTTGGACCTCTCGGATCCGTGCCACCGTTCGAAGCCGCGGTGGACATTTAAACGATGTCATATTTCATAAATAATGGCATAGCCCATCTATGCCATTATTTATGAAATATGACATCGTTTCAAATAAAAAAATAATTTCTTTAATATCTCACATACAGCTTGTTTTATTTAATTTCAACATCGACCCGTCCTTGTTGAAAGACTCCTTAGCTTCGGAAAAAAGTGGCTGTGACATACGGACAGACAGACAGACAGACATGACGAATCTATAAGGGTTCCGTTATGCTACGGAACCCTTAAAAGCCAAAAGTTTATGTTGCTGCAACAATTTTTCATTTCTTTTCCTTTCTGCTGGGGTAGTTTGTTGCGCCACTTTTTCTTCCTAGCTAAACCACTAGGAAGTGGTGAACAGAGGCGTTTGGGGGTCTGTCATTGTAATTTTGACGTTCAAAAATTTTTTTTTACAAAAGTTGAAGTTATCGTGGCTAAGTGATAACAGCCGCACGGGTTGATCCGTCACGTTAAGCTACGCTTGCCGGGGTTGGTCAGTGGATGGGTGACCATCTTTACATACCGAGATTCCTCCGTGCCTCGGAAAGCACGTTAAGCCGTTGGTCCCGGCTGTTATTCGTGGATCTTTGACAGTCGTTACGGGTCGTCAGAAGCCCGAAAGTCTGACAACCAGTCTTACCAAGGGGTATCGTGTTACCCAGTTACTGGGTTGTGGAGGTCTGATAGACAGTCGCTGGACTGGTATTCAGCTGCATCCGGTTAGACTGGAAGCCGACCCCAACATAGTTGGGTAAAGGCTAGGCAGATTGAAAAAACAAAAGTTGAAGTTATGTTTAACTTTCCAGGGTAATAAACGTGCTTCGTCACTGGGTGGACCAGCATTTCTACGACTTCGAGCGCGAGCCGGCGCTGCTGGATAAGCTGCGCGAGTTCTTGGAGTCGGTGGACGGCAAGCCCATGAAGAAGTGGGTGCAGAGTGTGCTCAAGACGTTGCAGAGGAAGGTAGGTGTCGCTCTAACAGCAGAGGACTAAAGGCTACCTCAGATCACCTCAGATCCGAGGTGACCGAAATTCGTACCATGTGTAGCTTTTACGGCCTCAAGGTCGTTTGCCTGCGATAGGTGGAACGATTACTATTAGAAACAAATTGTTGAAACTGAACTGTGTGATCATTTGTCAGTGTGAGCGATCGAATCATCAGATTGGTCTCACCGTAATATGTTGGACTTCGTGCCTCGTTGGTACCCAACTTATAGCTTATCGATTAACCTGCGCAGAAGATGAATTTTCAAAGCGCGGGAAATGCTATTGACCAATCGGCACGCTCCACGCACCGCGCTCCTTTTTCCTGTACCGCTATTACTGCATACTCTCTTTTCTGTGCGAACGAAGACTCATGACGCGCCTTATCAGTCGGGTACCACTGCATCTAAGTTTGATTTCTGAAATCATGACGTTTAAGAACAAATCCAATCATATTTTGATCAAGATACAACCTGAGACTGACCTGCAAATTGCAAAAAAACACAAGAAAATTTGAATTTCGTGGGCTACCACACCTTAACTGTTATTTTCTACTTGTACAGAGCTTACCATCCGACTGCGACTCGATCTCCAACCTGTCCGTCGCGTCGGTCGTGTCGCACGTGTTCGACCGCCTCCCCCCCACGCCGCTGCGGCACGTGGCGGAGCCCGAGCGCTGCGACTGGCACCCGCTGGCGCTGCACCCGCTCGAGATGGCGCGCCAACTCACGCTGCTCGAGTTCCATCTGTACAGACAGGTACTACGAGGCCTAGTCTTCTCCCAACTATGTTGCGGTCAGCTTCCAGTCTAACCGGATGCAGCTGAATGCAGTATGGAGCAACTAGCAACAATCTGACCTGCACAACCCTTGGTAAAACTGGTTGTCAGTCTCCCGGGTTTTTGACTACTCGTAACGACTGTCACAGATCTATGAAAGACAGCCGGGACCAACGGCTTTATGATTTAAGTCAGGTACGACTATTTTATTGTTGACCTGATAACCTCATAAGAACAACATTGTAACTCATTTTGCAATATTTTCTGTCTATTATCATAAATTAATGGAGTACGTAAACATGGTTATTTTCTTATTAAACTACGTAAAAAAATATGTATAAAATGTCTTCTATAATACTTTTAGTGTCTAAACACACTATGCCGAAGTTACGCGACCGAAGTTCCGCGGCTGATGTTACGTTCCGACGTGTTCGGCTGATATGACACACCATAAGTGCCGAACTTACGCGTCGGAAATTCAGTTGCGCAACTTTGTGTGCCTGCCTCCCGCTGCTCCCCGCCCTCGATCTTCTTCGGCAATCGAACCGAACTTCGGTCGCGTATAATGTGTGCTCTACAGAATACGTTGCCGCCGAATTGCCGCTGAACTTACGCCCGACCGAAGTTCGGCTGTACGCTAGAACGCAACGTAATTTCGGCATAGTGTGTCGTCAGTAATTCAAATAGCATTGCAGGCGTAATCGTGCCGAACTTCGGTCGCGTAACTTCGGCATAGTGTGTTTAGACACTTACCCTCTTACAAATAAAACACGGAATAAAGTTATATCAGGGATAACAAAGGAATAACCATACATTTTCATAGGTTTAAATTTGGAATAACTTTATTCTGTGTTTATTTGTAAGAGGGCTAGTGTTTTTTTTAAAGACAGTAGGACGATATTGTAACCAAAAAAATAGTAATTCACTCTCCTGTAAACCTAGCAAAAAATAGATACAATGTTGTTCTTATCAGGTGTCGATATGTCCTTCAATTGGAAACCTCGTGGGATTTCTAACCCGTAGACGAAATTTATCCTTAACAATGACATTATCGATTGATGGCATAAAATTTTCAATACATCTTTGAATTCAACAAACTTTTTGGGACGAAGTTCTTTGACGTGGTTTGTGGTAAACTGGCAGAAATAGTGACGTAACGAAGAAGCGTTATGCCGTCAGTTTCAAGTATCAAATGTATTGTTTTTTTTTTGACTATATGGCAGTATTAAAAAACAAAAAGTTTTGACACTTCAGAACTTGAGTCTATACTAGAAGACTCTGTATTATTATATATTAAACAGTGTAAACAACTTCGTTCCAACAGGGTGTCCCACAACACCTCCCGGACTTTTTATATTTTAATAAAAATTCTTTTTAGTAAAATTAGGTAACTTCAAAATTTTGGACACTTTTCCTTCATGTCCAGAACGATCTTGCTTTAGTATGGATTGTACACAGAAATATAGGTAAAACTCTATGATAATGTTACTTCTAGTCTAAATAATTTGTTATCGTCTCCAGGTAAAACCTTCGGAACTCGTGGGCGCCGTGTGGACCAAGAAAGACAAGGACAGGACCAGCCCCAACCTACTTAGGATAATTAAACATACCACCAATGTGAGTATCACTACTTTAAATATCAACCTTACAGGGGGCTAGGCAGATTGATAGGGGGCAGAATAAATCTTCTTGTTTTGTTTTTTCTCTTTTCTCCTTGCATTGTGAAGCTGGTTTACTGTACACTCTTATATCATTATTTTGTGTAAATTATTTCATAATCACTGCTCTCAAAACGGTAAAGGAAAAAATCGTGAGAAAATGTCCTAAAACCAAAAATTCGAGGACATGTGACATCTACCATCCTGCTCTGGACCAGCGTGGTGGATTGCAGCCCACTCCCTCTAGAAAAGAGGAAGCCTGTGCCCCAGCAGTGGGAACATTATAGGCTGACTATGATTATCTAATATAAATAAAAAGAGAAGTTCTGACTGACTGACTCATCAACGCCCAGCCCAAACCCTTGGACCTAGAAAGCTAAAAGGAGAATGGGCGCTTTTGTATGGGCTCCGTCCCCAGACTGTTTCAAGACTGTATCAAATTG
Organism: Cosmia trapezina; assembly: GCA_905163495.3. Lineage (NCBI taxonomy): Eukaryota > Metazoa > Arthropoda > Insecta > Lepidoptera > Noctuidae > Cosmia > Cosmia trapezina. The sequence goes on along the minus strand of LR991049.1, from coordinate 3,233,836 downwards.
AGCGATACGTCATTTTAAAGCTTATTAGAATGGCTTTATTTTATTCTATGACACCAACCACCGCACTCTTGCAGGAGAAGACCTACGACTGATTACATTTTTTCTCAAAAAAATGTGATTTTCGCTTATTTTACAATCGTCCACCTCTTTTGTCTTGCAGATATCTTGGAGTATGCCTATCTATTCAAAGTGCGATGGAGCGAGATATGATCGAAGTCTTAACATATGTGTCCTCGAGGTTATGACAGTTAGCTTATGCTATCAACAACGAAACTCGTGCAAAGAAGATACTATGAATCTTTTTTTTTTCATAATATCATTATGTTTAGCATAGACAGTTTTTCGTGTATACCTATTACTTTATATAGCGTTCTTTGCGATGCAGCTACTAATCTTGTGTTGTGCGTTTATCGCCACACCTGCACACTTGACTTTTTAACTTTTCCCTACCTCCGTATCTCTACGTTGACGTCATGGTGGGGCTTGCGCGCTCCGAACTCTAAGTCTGTGCCAGTAGAATTTACTTTGCCGAAACAGGTCTAGGGTGAGGAGCCAGACCAAGAGAAATACAAAAAACCGCAGGGCAGCGTGTGGCGAGCTGTTGGGAAGTAGCGACCCCACGGACCCTATCTCCCGGGAGAAGTCTTGTTCCTCACCTCTGGCTTGCCTTTATTGACCGGCTGGAGTGAACACTGACGGAAACAGAGCTCCCACCTCATTATTGTCTTTATTGGCCGGCTTGAGTGGGGATTCGCAAGAGCAAACGTGCTCGGAGGAAGGAAGTGTTCCAGTAAGTGCTTGTAGGGATCTTGACTTGACCATCTTCCGGGCTCTGGGACTGTTCTGAGAGCCGTGGAATACCTCTCCACTCCTCAAGCACCTCAGGACATGTTGCCCCCTTGTCGCTACGTCACTATGTGCTAGCGACAGTTTCCGGGGACCCATTATTGAGTGTGCAAGTCACCCCCTGCCATTTCATCTGTGTATTGTATAAAAAACATTGGTCAGGCAGGGGCCATAGTCTTTCCATTGTTCTAGGTCTATTCCACAGCCACCCAAACCCAAAGCCAAATATATTTTGTTTCCATGTTCTGCAATAGTCCTGCACCAACCAGGGGATGGCCTTGGGTGCACTTACATAGTGCATACAGGGATAATCGTCGGTTAGTGTCTCCTCATAATTTAAAATTGTCTAAGGGGCGTCTGCGAGTTGACTTTGGCCCCTCGTACACGTTCCATCACAACACAACATATCCAATACCTTTGCAACCATTCAAGCTAGCCAAAATCAAAGTAAAACCAGAGGAGTCAAGTCCATTTAGCGTGCCGAAGTCAAAATATACAGTGTCGAACCGATGAAGGAGGAAATGATGCATGCGACGTGCGTATCGTAGGGCAATATAAATTAACCGAACTATCATTACAATACAAACCATTGACAGCCTTAGAGCATTTAACCTATGGAGATGGCAAGCAGCGAATCACCGAACAACATTTTCTGCCACTTTATGCGGGGGGCGAGGAAAACACATACAGCACACTACAAAAATTTGACAACCACACACAGATACATGCTTCGTGTTGCTACGAACGCACACGAAAGAATAATAGCCAGACAATAAAAAAACACATACACATTGACAAATTTGTGCGTATCTACGCAACTGTCCTATGACAACAAACACAAAGTGCTAGTGATGGGACACAAACAATCAGTGGTATTTCATTACATGAATCAAAAATCAATCTGCCTAGCCTTTTCCCAACTATGTTGGGGTCGGCTTCCAGTCTAACCGGATGCAGCTGAATACCAGTATTTTACATAGAGCGACTGCCTATCTGACCTCCACAACCCAGTTACTTGGTAATACGATACCCCTTGGTAAGACTGGTTGTCAGACTTTCGGGCTTCTGATGACCCGTAACGACTGTCAAAGAACCACGAATGACAGCCGGGACCAACGGCTCGGCTTAACGTGCTTTCCGAGGCACGGAGGAGTCTCGGTATGTAAAGATGGTCACTCATTCACTGACCAACCCCGGCAAACGTAGCTTAACCTGCTATTTAATGAATGAATAAATAAAATGTTCTTGTGTGTACAGGTCAAGCCACCCGAAACTGTCAAATTTTTCCAATCAACCTTGAACCTAATACTTTAGATTTATAAAGATTGTAGTAGCTTGACGTGCTGGCGTCTGTACACAAAAATACGCAATATGATGAATGCCTGCGAAACTACGTACCTAGGTAGCCAGTAATGACAAAACAATTAATAGTGCTTTAGAAAAAGAACGATTGTATTTATTTTTATAGTCAAATATTTTTTTCAAATAACATTATTGATATTGCTGGTCCTTCCCTATCATTCTGCATTTAGACATTCGGGAACCACTGTACAAACACAACCGGCGATTTTATATACTAGCTACGCGTTAAGGGTCACTGTTCTAACCTAACCCAACCTAACCAAAATTATTCTCAAGCAATAGAGGTAATGGTCACTAACCCAAGTGATTCACCAATGTGAAGTTTCGGACGCGCGTGTGTGAATACATACTTGAGCCCCGTTTTACAATGCGGGCTTAACGTAGGTATACGTGTCAAAAAGTGGGAAGGGTAGAATATAAATAATAAAATAACACAGCCAATTTTATTATTTTGTTAAAAATAACACTTTTACTCGTCCATTTTTTGTTTTTTAAAACTATTTGAGTTCGGTGTTTCATAACTAACTAATTAAAGAAACTAAATATATATGGTGTTTGATATTTTAGTAGGAAAACATGCGGGTGCAGGCTTTGGCTATGAAGCCACACCCGCATGTTTAGTTCATATTCATATGTCTGAATAATGACGACTACAGTCTGATTTTTAATTCGACGGAATTCTGACATTTCAGAAGTGTTGCCAATAATAAAACGGTCCTACTAAAATCTTTAATTTTGCAGGCGGTTCTTCCGTGCCAAGAATGTTTTTTAAAGTGGGTATCGTACCCTCAATTAGTTTCCTTCTATTATTTGCAAGTTGTTTAAAATTACACGACATAAAATGTTCCGAACAGATTGCACTAGTACGCGTGGGTCCCCAAGTTTCTGTATTACCGCAAAATATCCTCCAATTTTGTCATAGTACGGGATCTTTTGGAAATCTGTTGAAGAAAAATATAGAATAGAAGTAATCAGTTTAAATAAGTGCCAACAGAATCAAAGGAAAATCATGTCTATTAATTTGATTGTGTACGCACGCACGGCTACAGATCAAGCTATACATATCCAGTATAAGGTGATCTCGCACTGCATAGGATTTCCTTACAATGAGAGATTAGTGTAAACTGGAAATGTATAGCTTGATGTGTACGTTTTCATAACAGCCTTGAAATAACCTACTAGTAAGTACCTACTACCTACGGTCCGCGGTGGAATAGTTATTAAATTATTCCACTGCGGATTAATTTTTTTCAAATTGCATGAGCTGCAAAAACTCACATTCGAAACGAACAAACTGTTATTTTAGCCTAAAACTACAAAAGAAAAGAATTTAAATCGACTCACAAAGAACTGAAATTAATATTATGTAATATATATATTTTTTATTTCAACCTGACTTAAACAGATACATTACAAAAAAAAAACTGGTTAATGAACATAATGACTGAAAAAATCAATTATTTTATCAATCATTGATTCACGTTGTCCCTGCACTATGCAAATTCTTACCTGTACTACGTTTGCGCTACCAACGTACCACTGTATTTTTCTATCGTAATGTCAACAACGATTATTTCGACATTATACTTAAATAAAACTGTTTGAATGTATAATTTATACTTGCATGTGGTAAGAAACACCATGGTTTCGCAAATTTGAAGTGGCAGATCGCTTTTTGCACGAGGAAACTGCACAATTAACCATTTTTTGGGAGCACTTTCTTGCGACACAATACGATACACAATGACAGCAGTCGGCGAATGAATTAGTTTTATATAACGTGCATGGCCATATGGCCAATCGACTTTGGCAGAGGGGTTCGCTCAGCTATGCCATCTCCATAGGTTAAATGCTCTAAGTTGACAGCCGACAGAATGAAAAAATAAAATCACAGACCAAACACTGCTAGTATTGTCATATATCAAAGTGTATCAAAGTGAGAGGAATTTCGTAATGAACAAAAATAAAGCATGGCATTTGGAAAGTACTACCTCAAACTTAGTTTGGGGTAGATGGTTTGAGGAGCAATACGGTTTAAAAAGGTTTGGTTAAAAAAGTTCGCCTGGACACTTAAGCGGTTAAGTGAAAACAAACGAGTACAATACAATAATCAGCTGTAAAAAAATTGTTCATTGTCTTTATCCCTCTCGCCTCCATAATTGTTATCTCGTTCGGGTTCACCCGCCCTCTGACGTTCTTCACCGTGATGCGATGACGCCTCTAGCATTTTGTGCACATGGTTATACTTGCTACGTTACTGTAGAAGCTAGAAATAATATTTAAAAAAATAAAATTAAAATTATTCATGGTTCCTTCCCTGCACGAGTTTCGTTGTTGGTGTCATACAATAAAATAAAGCTATTGTTATGACCTTTAAAATGACGTATATCACATCTTGATACACCACTGGGGACGGACCCGCACATTCTCCTTTTGCACACAGGTTCCCTTTATAATGTAGACAAGGAATAAAGAAAGGAATTCCCGGTAGTATGTTCCCGTGGGATATTTTCCGACATCCACGCGGGCGAAGCCGCGGGCAAAAGCTAGTGATGAATATACGACTTGTGGTAGCCCAGGAGTCGGAAAGAGCAGGATAAAAAAATACGTTTAAAATTATTATTCTTTCGTCCACAGTTCACCCGCTGGATGGAAAAATGGATAGTAGAAAGCGAAAACCTAGAAGAACGCGTCGGCGTAGTCTGTAGACTACTCGAAGTGTGCGTCGCTTTGAGGCACCTCAACAACTTCAACGGAGTATTGGCGGTCGTCGCGGCCTGTGGCAGCGCTTCCGTGCACCGGCTGAGGGCCACCTTCCAGGTGAGGAGTAGGCGGAGAACGTTACTATACACACCATAGGACACTCCGCACTTTAGGTATGAAGCTACAAGTACGCGGCGGGCCCCGTCCGCGGGGCTAATTCAGTAGGTCAGAAGGTATAAGAGTACGCGATAGAAAGAGAGGCAACTTGTAGTTGAACATAACTGTAGGTAATAAGCGTTGTGCGACCTGAATTGCACTTTATTGTGTCGTAGCAAGAGTCGCTTTTTATTTAAATGATTTTGCGGAGTGTCCCATCTGTATTAATCTGCGTTACAACTGGAAGTTGTTCAACTGACAGGTGTCAAAAAGTGAACAACCTAAAGTTGTTACAAAATAACATGTCCAATTTGACAGCTCATATCGTTTCACATGCCAAAGAGAGACAAACATAGCGGGACAAAGAGGGACACCCTCATGTTAAATCGGACTTCTTAGATTGTTTTAACTTTAGTGGGTGCCTAAGTTTATAGAGCTCTTTATTAAGGAGCTCGTCCGGGGAAATGCTACCACCACATCTGTTTCTGCCGACGAATAGCGTTACTGTGGTTCGGTCTATACGGGGCAAATTAATTAATCGCTAAGCCTCAGTGAGCTGACAGACTTTTTTATATCCTCGACGACACAACTCGCCACTGGCGCGATCGAACACAAACTAAAGTTGTAGTGCGTCAAGTTTGTGCACAGCACAAACATGCGGGGCACACTTTGTCAGATGGCTTGCGGTATCTAGCCTACTCTAAATCTGTGACTATACCCCTTTGCTTCATTACTTATATCTCATGCTTACCTTCTTAAGACTTATATTCCTTTTACAGATGGTACCTCTCCGGCTAATCCGAGCTCTAGAAGAATTCCGCGAACTGAACTCGGACCACTTCCGAAGATACCAGGAGAAGCTGCGCAGCATCAACCCGCCCTGCGTGCCCTTCTTCGGCATGTACCTCACCAACATACTGCACATCGAGGAGGGGAATCTGGGTGTGTAGACACCGTAGCCGCGTAGTCCAGGATAATTTTATTACTATCCATGCGTTCAGTCAGCATCAAACATACAGGGTGTAAGGGACAGCCGTCCGCAAACTAACAGGGTGCATTCAGCTCCTCATTTTGAATCATATTACTCTGAAAAATTTATCAGGAAAATTTTAATTTTTTTAATAGTTTTTTCAGTTACATTTTCTTTATTTCAATGTAAAATTACATTGTGCTCGCAGCACTCCATATAGGTAAAAAAAAAAACCAGCAATGTATGTTGAAATGCTCTAACGAACGACGCGTGAAATCAGCTGTTCACTTTCTATCTAGGTACAGAGTTCACCGAACTCACCGCATACGAATATATTACCTACAACAGATGCTCCGATTTGTGCACAAAAACACAAACAAATCAGGTTTATTGGATTCCCATAACGTTCCTGAAATAATTTCATGTACCGGTCATCTTAGTATGATATACTGAATTCACCCTATCAGTCTGCGCAGGGCTGTACCTTACTCCCTGTATAAGGTAGGAACAGACTTTAAAATTATCTAAACTATATAAAGTATTCTGTTTTGGACATAATTCTAATCAAAGCTACTGTAGTTCATTTGATTGTGAAAGATCATTTTGCATGCTAAAATTGGTAGGACACTGAACTGTGCATTCACTAACATCTAGAAATGTAACTTTAAGTAATGTGTTCAGCAATAAAGAATTGGATGAATTATGTATTTGTATACATAGTCTATTAATAATTAATTAAGATATATTTTTAGTGTTCTTTCTATTTATGCCTCTCAAACTGAGCACCTGCCATAAATCTCTTCAGCACCCTTGGTTGACTGGTAGAGAATGCCTTAGGCATTAAGTCCGCCTTTGTACAGCTCTTAGTGCGAAAAGTTTAAATAAATAAATAAATAATTGAATTGATTGAGAGGGGCTCGTGGCTAAGTGATAGCTACGGGACTGACGGAATAAATAGAATTTCTTTTGTTATTCCCAGGTAGTATTCCTATTGAAGTAATAGTACTGACTTCCTGTTCCGTATTAAAGTGCAATACCGCAAGAATCAATACGTGTGAAACTGCTGTTATTTTTCTCAGTTTCATAGTTAGTTGGGCAGTTTTTTTATAATTACTTGTTTTTTACAGACTACCTCCCCGACTCGGAACTAATAAACTTCTCAAAGCGACGCAAGGTGGCGGAGATAACGGGAGAGATACAACAGTATCAGAACCAGCCGTACTGCCTCACTCCGGAACCGAAGACCAGGGTATGTCTATTTAGTCTATGTCCATAGTAACAATCGACGAAACGCATGTGACTAAAAGAGTGATGAATATCCATGTTGATGGATGGAGAGGCAGAGGAAGGCCAAAGAAAAGATGGATGGATTGTGAGAAGGGAGTGAATGATAGCGTGACGGTTGACAGGGGAGAATGGAAGAAGAAAACGTGGTGCGCCGACCCCAAGTAATATGGGACAAGGGCAGGAAGATGATTAACAATCGACTATATATCCAAATAAACAAATATCAACTCTACGTAAGTGTAAATTAAGTGTATTCTCGGGAGTGAACACAATATTAATAATTTGAGAATGCGATCCTGACATTTGTCAGTTGAACAATGTCTAGAACGAATAAGGATCAAATTCGCAAAACACATTTTCGTTAGTATGAAACTGACAAACATTTGCTTGGGCATTGTAACAAATGTAATTGCCTAGATAAATACAAATGTAATTGCCTAGATAAATAAAAGAGGCTAAAGAATTAGATTTGAAACTATATTATTACAAAAAGATAAAAAATACAGACCGAATAGAAAAACACACTAACACACTCAGAGGATGCTAAGGTTTGTTTTCTTATTGTATTTGGTTAAGTGAACGTGCAGAATGTTTAAGATCATTGAGTCGCTCCGTTATTTATAATGGTTATATTCACTAACCCTCTTTTTGGGCTTGTCCGCAGTCGGGTAAGTTTCAAGACGCAAGTCACAGATTTCCCGAACGAATATTAATAATTAGAGGAGATGATTAGCTTTAAGCTTCCGGAGCAGAACTGACTATTTACATAGTTTCTTCGCCAAATCCAATAAGAAAACAAACTGCATCCTCCGAGTGTGTTAGTGTGTTTTTCTATTTGGTCTGTATTTTTTATCTTTTTGTAATAATATAGTTTCAAATCTAATTCTTTAGCCTCTTTTATTTCTCTAGGCAAGTTGATTTGTTACAGCATTCCCTAAAGCTACGGGAAAATTTATCAAAGAAAAAACTATTGAAGCAACTCTGGCCTAACCAATTTGTAAATGGAATAGGCTCCAATGTTGTGACGGCTCCCTCACTGAACCGACTGGACAGATTAAATATTTCCAAACAATACACACACATTATCTAATTAGTGTTATCTAGTATGTTTTACCAAATAATAACAATAATTGTTCTGTTCCAGGCATTCCTAGAATCCCTGGACCCGTTTCCTGGCAAGGACGACAACGAGATCACCAACTACCTGTACGCGAAGAGCTTGGAGATTGAGCCGCGCCTCGTCAAACAGATGCCCAAGTTTGTGAGTATATACTGATATTCTGTACACTGATTGTAACCCAGGAAAAAGAGCGCGCCTTTCATCCAAGGACTTCTCAGACGTATTTCTCGAGAACTATTGGTCCTACGTGAATTTTGTATATGAGCATTTTGTAAAGAAGCGTAAATTAACCTAAGTTGACAGAAAACCCTTTATTTACTTTTCTTCTTTTGCGAAATATTTGGAACAACCATTTTGCGCGCAGTATTTCTAATGCATATATAATGCGATTCAACTAAGTATAGGAATGACCTTGCGCCATATTGTGAAGATTTAGCAAAACAGCACCTCGTTTACACATTTGCAAAGTCAGTGACATATTTTAGCAAAAACAAATTCCAAAAAAGAACTAAAATGGTTAAGGATAACACTACTAAACTTTGCAAGCCGTTTATTTAAAGTTTCAGTTGACAGTTCGAAGTCATTGACGTTCCTATTCTTAGTTGAATCGCATTGTACACGGTGTAAGGGACTTGGACGCGCAAATTGCTACCGTGAATTTAGCACATGGTATCAATGTACCTTATAAAGATAATCCCGGCAAGCATCACCCTGTATAAAGATAGTCCCGGCAAGATAGTTTCATTAGTAGTTTCACAGTAAAAAATAATAGTTATTTATGCAACTGACGTATAATAAGGGGTGTTAAAACACGAGTGTGATAATAGTATCACATGAGTGTTTTAATACATAATTATGTACAGTTGCATACAAGACTTTTTCTACATCCATGTTATCAATCCTCTATAAAAGGTTCTGAAACAGTTTTTTGCAATACTAATACTCGTATCGAACATGGCGGCCGGCGTCATAGTATGCGACGTGAATTCGTATAAGTTCTTTTTTTAAATTACGGCGCTGTTGTAGTGAAACGCGCGTGCATTACAATGTTCTTTTTTTGAAAACGAGTTGCATTATGAAATTCAGTACAACATTAAAGCACCCGTTTGGATGCTATTATGGTTACCATGGTTACTATGACACTGGCTGTTTTAATGTTGGCAATAAGCTAACTGTTTCAGAAACAATTTTTGGTGTGTAGATAAAACAATTTTTTTTATACTTATTCACATGACTTAAAAACTATTGGTAGTACTTACATCTACCAGAAAGACAACAAACTATTCATTACTAGGCCACGAGTGGCACGTAAGCGTATCCAACGTCCCAGCCTGGGGCTGACCCACCTATCAGCTATAGTTTTCAGGATGCTTTGCATGATGATTAAAATTAAATTAAATGATTTTTATTTCGGAATAAGTAATCCATAGAGTGTTAGTAACATAATATTAAAACAACTTACTATCTAGTGTTAGTACCAATCACCCTCCGCACAAACTGTTTTATAATTGGAGAACTGAAGCTCTCCGCTACAGTTCTCAAGATGCTGTTGCGACTGTCTCTAACTCTCCTCAGCAGCGAAGCTGTTTTTTTTCGCACAATCGCGTGAAACCCGTCGGTACGAGCTTGGGCAAACATATCTGACGCGCTGCAGTAGCGAGGAAGTCCCAACAGCATCCTGAACCCATTATTGTACTGGACGCGCAGGACATCCAAAGATTTTTTGGTGTAACTGACCCATAGATTACTCGTGTACAAACTCTGGCAGTAAGCCTTGAATATGTTGATCTTTACTAGGTCCGTACACCGAGCGAATCTACGGGTCAACATGTTACACCGTACTGCGAGTGCCCTGCGCTCCCTCTCTATATCTACATGGTCCTTAAGAGCGTTAACGCCTACAGCATTTCATACAAATTTTCAAGTCATTTTTTTTTCGAAATTAATGAACCGAGTTTAATGAAACTTCATACGTATAAGCAAGATACATAGGTCTCAAAAGTTAGTTAAGAACATTTTCAAAATGTCTAATTTAAAAGAAGATAATTGGAAATCTCTGTTTCTATGGAATATTTAAAATCGGATGCATTTAGCTGTAAGTAACACTATTTTTCAAAAATGTTCTTAACTAACTTTTTAGACCTATGTATCCTGCTTATTTATACGTATGAAGTTTCATTAAAATCGGTTTATTCATTTTGAAAAACAAGGACTTCAAAGTTTGTATGAAATGCCGGTCGGCGTTAACGCTCTTAAGTTCGTCGGAAAGAACGTGACCTAAGTATTTAAAAGCGGATACCCTTTCAACTACTGATCCGCCTATAATTAGCAATTAGCTCGGGATGATGCTTTGATGTTTTGGTTTATAGGCAACTTTAATTAGCCTTATTTCCGTGAGCTACATGGGAATTCATTAATATGTGTAGTTTGTAACAATGTTATATTTTTTTCTTGCACAGTAAAGTTTTTATTATATATTTTTTTTATTATTATTTTGTTTGTTCGCAGCCACGCAGGTACCCGGACCTGTCGTTGAAGCAGGTGAAGGTGTCCCGTCGTGCGCACGCGCACCTCGATAACCCGGCCGGCTCCACGTCCTCTGTCGGCTCCAGCAATACATCGCACTGTGATGATACGATGAGTGAGTGACACTATTTATTTACAAAACAAACTTTTGTTTGAAGCTATCAAGAAAACAAAAAGACCGGCCAAGTGCGAGTCGCGCACGAAGGTTTCCGTACTATTAAAACTGTAAAAAAACACGTTTGTTGTATGGGAGAGCCCCCCTTAAATATTTGTTTTATTTTAATTTAATTATTTATTTTTAAAGTGAATATATAACTAAATATTCTGTGAATATTTCAAGCGTCTACCTGTTGCCGTTATAAATATCGAGCAAAAAAATCACGTTTGATGTATGGGAGCCCCCTTAAATATTTATTTTATTCCGTTCTTTAGTATTTGTTGTTATAGCGGCAACAGAAATACGTCATCTGTCAAAATTGTAACTGTCTGCAACTGTCTGATACAGTCTGTTGACAGACGGACATACAGACGGATGGACAGCGGAGTCTTACTAATAGGGTCCCGTTTTACCCTTTGTGTACGGAACCCTAAAAGAAAAACTATATTTTTTGGGAGACCGGTGCTCCACAGTATGACATTGAATTCATGGGCATCTACTTTAGATATCGTCACCCATCACGTTTGCGGAGTTTTACTAGCAAATTTATTTTGACACTGTATATCGCACAATTTTATCAAGTAGCTTTTACCCGCGACTCCGCACCCGTAGTCTATCCCACAGGAACCGTGCATTTTTTCGAAAAAAAAAAAAAGGATCAATGCTTTTCTTACCGCTCCCGCCACAATCCGCACGCTACTGGCGGGAACGCCTCTCATACCCGCTCGGTCAATAAGGTCGAGTCGAAGCCACAGAATAAATAATAGTACTAACGTACAGAAGTTGCACTCCTTTGATCTTGAAGAAAGCCGCTTTTATAATAGCCTACAAAATCATTTTCCACCCACGCGCAAGCTAAATTGCACTTAATCGCCGCGCCTGAGAGTTGTTATTACTTTGTGTGCTTTCTCGACCGTAACATTACGCCGCTTAACCGAGTACTAGGGCTGTCCGGAAAGAAAAATAAAATACGGTACATACATTTTTATACTTTTATTATTGTATATATATATATATATGAGTTGTCTTTTATTATTGTATATACCGGATGACTTTTTTTACCGTCTCGAAAAAAAATGGGTATATTAGGTGAACGGAGTAGAAGCCTATGGCATAGCTAACTGTTTTTTTTCTCTTCATTTAAGTTCTAATCATATGCAAGTTGCATATGATTTGAATTTTGATATTTTTAAACGATTTATTATTTTTTTTCAAAATTTCTGTTTTAAAGGTACAAAAATGAAAAGTTTACATCGAATTTGTAGTATTTATTGGTACTTTGATAATTTTTTATGCTATTAAATAAAAAATACTAGGTATGCCATAGGCTTCTCAAATCAAATCAAAGATTTTGATTTGATTTGATTTGATAGGCTTCTACTCTGTTCACCTAATACACCCAATTTTTTTCGAGACAGTAAAAAAAGTCATCCGGTATATAGTCCAGTAAAAATAGATCGATTTGTATGGAGTAGATTGCAATAAATGCTCTTTGGGTGATAATTCAGAATTAAATATATAAATAGCTGAAATACATAAATTGACAATAATCCCCGATATTTTTTTTATATTTATTGAGTTATTAGCAATTATAGCAATAACATTAAATTTAAGTGGGAACAAAAAATGGACCACTGGTGATTTTGTACATGACTGCTCCTTTTCAAAAGTTTTAATTATGGAAATAATTATCCCCGGTCAAAATCAACATATTAAGTACCATATTGACTATTTTATATAAAATAAATGATAACTTCAAAACAGTAATTGCCTAGAGAGTGAAATTTTGTCAAAGTATTTAAATAGTTACTACAAATAACTAGGTAAATTATCACCAAGGTGACTATTATACTTTTTTTTTCGTGAAGTTAAATTTGTTTTTAACCCTTGTACATTAAAGACACCCGGGATATTTTTATGAATCTTACTACCAACAATTTTTGTCTACTCAAATTGTAAGGAATCCCCTGAATATCTGTCATGCATTTCTAATAATTAAATGAAAATCAAACACTCGCGAGAGGGTGCGCGCGGGCGGCGGGCGGGTGGCGGTGGCGGCGTCGCGATGCATCAAGCGGCCGCGTCTATTACATAAATTTTATTTTGGATTCGTGTAATTAGACCACATGAGTAAACAAAGATGTGGTGTTTTAAAATGAAATAGTACGCACGGCTACAGATCAAGCTATACATTTCCAGTATATGCTGATTTCGCATTGTATAGGATTTCCTAACAATGAGTGGTCAGTGTAAACTGGAAATGTATAGCTTGATGTGTAGCCGCGTGTACCTACTTCTAGGCAAAATATTAATAGGTATCAGCAAAATTTAAAAAAAAAATTATTTTGGAACAATAACACAAGAAGTAGGTAGGTACACAAGTAAAACGATGATAGCTGCAAAAGTATAAACTGTAGCGCAGCTAACAACGTCCTTCTCAGATACAGAATGGAATAAATGTTCCATGCAAAAATAGACTAATAGGTAATTTTAGTACTTTAGATAGTTAAAAAAAGGCGATTTGTACCAATAGTCGTCGGATTTGTACTATTACTCGTCAAAAGGACCCAGTCGTGTTCAATTTTTTGTGTTAATGTGAACTCTTAACAAACACGTACAGTATGTTCAAGGTCTGACCTTGAACTAAAGAGTCTAAGAAACAAAAGGTAAGTAGAAGACTGAATGCTAAGATTTACTAAAGGTTGTAGCAGAGCAGGAGGTAATAAAAACAGCAAGGTTAATTAAATTGTAACATATTTTTACTTAAAAATTTTAAGAGACGTCTGGCAAAAAAATATGAGCGATCAGAATAACAGAATCAGTTTTTGTCCGGAATTAAGTCTGTGCTTTTGACTCGATGGTTGAGCCGATCAGACGTCAACTCCATGCCCAAAAGCTCTAGGCGGTCGGTAACTAGTACAGATGCTCCTCGGAAAGTAGGAGATAACTGAAACTGGCTCCTTTTGGCAGTGAAAAGACACACCTTTGTTTTCAGAGCATTGAATTTGACCAGATTGCCATCTCCGGCATTGTGGAACTACAGTGGGGTATGTTAGAGGCCGCATCAAGGCGTGAATTTTCGACAAAGATAAAGGCTAATAAGTTTGCACTCTCTTGCGCGGGATGAGCCAGCGTTCCATCAGACTTAAGCATAAGAGGCAGCAAATGGCAGAAATTTGTTTAGACCGATTTAGACAGCGATCAGAACTCCTTGCTATCAGAAAGGTATAGGATGCCAACTTGGCCCCAATTCGTCCAACATGGTCAAAACGCGCCTTCCGTAACACCCGTTCGCAATACTTGGCGGGAGAATTGAACGCTCTTTTAACATTGCGCGAGCACGTTGACTGTCGCACCTGTCATTACGGGCCGAAGCCCAGACCTGGTATGTCTGCTCTGTTTGCAAATATGCTTTTGCACAAGACGCGTTGTACCAGGGCTGAGGCTCGCTGCCAAGTGGAACGTCAGAGAATTGGATAAAATATTGCATTCCCTGACGTATCACGTATACGGGCCGAAGCCCAGGCCTGGTATACCTGCAGTTTTACCAGCACCTGAGCAATTGTTGAAGGTTAAGTTCATTAATTGAATGAGAAAATTTTACAGTTTGTAGTAACTTGACCTGCTGTTATAATATAATAATATTTTACCTGGTCACCGTAAAAACGTGTTAAGAATTCAGTTGCTTCCTTGCCAGACGCTTCTGTTTTTGCTAAAGCTTTTGCGACAGTCTGTGTGCCTTCCGGGTTGCCCTCCGACATAGGTAACGATTTTAGTTGCTATATTTCGGTTTTGCCGAAGATATACGCTGGAACAATGTGGCTCAACGCATGACATGTTCTTAATAATTTTCTCTTTGGAATCAACTGGCTTCTTTCCAGAATCAACAAGATTAGGGCATGTGAAGGACCCGCCGAATCCAGTGGACCAGTTCGGCCCAGTGGTGCTAATCATTCTTACCACTTGCACACCCTTTATTACCCATAAATTTATCTTAGGAAGCAAATTCATTATGACTTAAACTAAACCGTAAATATATTAAGTAGTTTACTACTGCAAAATATAATTTTCTAAAAATTTAATTAATGTTGTGTGTACAAATACAAAAGCGTTAACAACTATGTTGCGGTCACAATAATAGTTATTATTCGCATTTTGTGGCATAAAACACTAAAATACCTAGAATTTGGCGGGTTTAGAGGCAACTATTAAGCGTGTCCCAGTAATCGTTACAATAGTTCTTAAAATGACGAGATCTGGGTCAAGTAGGAATTTTTAGGTACCAATAGATGTCACGTTCGAAAAAAAATACTTTTGTGATTAAAGTGTTCCAAATTTCAAGTTATTCATATCGTTAGCCAATTAACTTAACTAATTCATCAAATAATCAGACTTACCGTAGACCCAACTGAAGTTTCACAAATCGAAAAACAAAACTACGTGCCGACTTCACATTTAGCAGCTGAACTTGCAAAAAAATTAAATTTTTGTCGGACACACTTTTCAAGTAAAATATTTCAGATGTTGCAATATGTTACCAAGAATAGGTTGCCATAAAATCGGCAAGTTTAATGTTTAGTCAATGAGGTATTATAATACTAGAGGCGCAGCGTCCTACAAAATAATTCAGAAAAACGTACCGACTTACCGACTTGTACGAGTTTAAACACGTAGCTTTGAAACGGATACATAAATATTTCAATCTGTCAAAATAATCTATGTTTGTCTCACTTCTTCCACCGTCAAACTAATTACGTTGGAATGAGACAAGACATTGTTACCCGAAAAACGGCCAGAGTTGCCAACGATCAACATCATTTCCCAAGAATTTAATGAAGGTTTTCATTGAATCAATTATAATGAAAGATTGTAATATGGAATATTTCCATGTGCTTCTGATCTTTAGGTACCCTGGAAAACAAATAAGAGATCACTCTGTCTAGTACTGCACCTATTGACGCGTTTATGATGAATTTACATACGTTGCGATGAAAATTAAATAACGTAAATTACTATAGTTTATCTGTTTCGATCCATTTTAATAGTAAAAAAACCGGCCAAGCGCGTGTGGGCCACGTAAAATGAAGGTTTCCGTAATTGAAAAGAATGTATCCAAAAACAAACTTAACATTTGTAGCTGAAAAACAAGAAATGTTTATGCGATAAAATGACAAAATAACGGTTTTCGGACTTTTTCTGTGAGACCTTGCTTCTTGCCAAATTTCATGATTCTAGGTCAACGGTAAGTACCCTATAGGTTTTGATTTACTTGCGAGTATCAAAATATGTTGCATAAATGGCCGTATTTTTTTACTGCGTAGACTTAGAAGCTTGATTTTTTTAGAGCTCCAAAGGATCATAGACGACATACGTATTTGATATTCATTTTAACTTGATACCTCCACGCGTTCCTGATAAAAAAGGTCTTGACAGACAGTCAGACAGACAGACGGACAACGAAGTGATACTATAAGGGTTCCGTTTTTCCTTTTGAGGTACGGAACCCTAAAAAAGTACGTCATTTAAAAGAAATTACGACGACTGTTCTGGGTTTCACTACTGAGTTAGACAAGTTTGTCAATCTTAAAAATTCTGAAAAGTATCTTGGATTTATAAACTAACTTGTATTTGATCGTAGTTTAACAATTCGGTTTAATAATCGATTACTAATCACAGTAATCACATCACACTAATATTATAAAGGCGAAAGTTTGTAAGTGTGTGTGTTTGTATGTTTGTTACTTCTTCACGCTCAAACGGCTGGACCGATTTGGATGTTTGGTAAGTAGATAGCTTATATCCCGGATTAACACATAGGCTACTTTTATCCCGGTCTACGCGCAGGGCGCAGCTAGTTTACTTTAATTGGAAATGAACCGGTTTATTTTCGCACAGCACACCACTATATAACACAATGTGATCATAAACAATCTATTATTTTTCATTTAAAAATATAAACTCATAGTCATTAGTCATTACGTATAAGATTATTTATTGCTAATAAAATTAATTTTGGTGGACGATGTAGTGATATATTAGGTTAAAACCTTTGACATACTTACACGTGACATGTGTTACTTTTGTATTCAGTGACTGTTTGGGTACTTTTCCATTCAGTGAGTGTTTGGGTACTGTACAGTATGTTTAATCCAAACAGACTACAATAATAATTTAGACTTACAGGAACATACATTCGTCATTCACTAAACTCCCAAAAGTCGGGCAAAATCAAAATCGTTTTTACTGGTAACACTGATGGCATAAACAATGTTTGATAAATTTTTAGATAATCTGAACAAAATTCAGCAAAATTACTTGTGAAATGCATTACCACTTGCCTTAGTAATCTTTTCAGACCGTGACATACAAATTTTAATCGCACATTTCACTATTTTGATATTTTTATCGCTAAGCAATTGCTCACTTGACGACAAGCTGACAACTGAACTCGGATATGCCTGTGGACATATACGATATAGTAACGCTTCGGCGCCGTACACTACTGATCTAGTACTATTAACATCATTGTGTTTAGTAGAAAAAGATATTGATGTTTTTAGATAATTAGACGACTACTGGGTCACTGTCGACTTCACCCACGTTTACCTTATATGATTCGAACCAGAAAGCGGTAGTTGATAGAAAAAATGCGCTTATCTTGGATGTAAAGCGCATTTATTATATCCCATAGGTATAACTGTGTACTGAGTTTATTAAAATCCTAACAATAGAATAATTTCAGATTTTTCTCTTTGCTGACGTAACAACAACAACGTCAGTTTCGTGTAGTCGGACAATCCTGGCTTTTCGTTCCGGTACAGTTTCGTGCAATTGTCGCGCGAGTGGGTAGATTGCAGAGTAGGCATGGTATTATACCTTTCGCATTTTTGATTTGTGTACTACTGTTTTCGGCAATTTGTATGTAAAATCACTGGTACATTATCCGAGAAATGAAATAAATTGTCTTTCCGAAGCTCACTAAAACATAGAGTTTTAAAACCTTTACTGCCAACGGTGACAGAATCACCATCTAAGGGCTTTCCGCATAATACGCAAGACATAATAAATAAGTACCAAAAATCCGGGCGCATAGTAAACAATCTCATTGCGTAATGAGAAGAAAATTTTCAGTAATTATTTGAGCAGTTAAACTATTGTTTAACTGCTCAAATAATTACTGAAAATTTTCTCCATCTTTTTCACATCCGATAACTTCGTCCCTCTCGCACACCGACGCAGGGGATGCAAGGCGCTCGGTCAAGGTTGGCATTTTATATTGTGTAGGTAATTTAGGTTTTATGCATTTTGCGAAGAATCCTTATCACTTAATCAGGGGATTATGACACTTACATATGAAGAATGAAAATGTTAATGCACAGCCTAAAAAATATTTCAAGTGTCTTTTATGTACAATATACAAAACATGATAAAA
This sequence comes from Cosmia trapezina, assembly GCA_905163495.3. Lineage (NCBI taxonomy): Eukaryota > Metazoa > Arthropoda > Insecta > Lepidoptera > Noctuidae > Cosmia > Cosmia trapezina. Next base: position 3,215,277 of record LR991049.1, on the reverse strand, counting down.
CACTTTTTAACTATGTTCCTGAGAAGTCACCAAGGTGAAAACTGAACATAGGTTCGAGGCTAACGTTTGGAATGTATAAACAGAAAAATCCCCGAAAGTGCGATTTTTTAAGTCTCATTTATCACACCATGAAAGAAAAAATCTCGTAATGTTAAGAATTTTGTACCCAAACCGAGGGATTACTTATGTACTATAATTTTAGGCTGGCTGTAGACGATAATCTTACTTTTCACCTAAAGTGTATTTTTTGTTTAACGTTAAACAGTAAAAACACAACTTTAGGTATTTCTGAGGTTCCTCCGACCATATGAGCACAAAATTGCCACGAATGCATACGTAAATAACTATATTATTATTTCAAAACCAATTTACTAAAGTGTCTTTAATGCAATCTCAAACACTATTTTTACTGGACTAATATATGAGTTGTATCAGATAAGACATTACATCAAAGTGAAACAACTCTATAGATAGACTGTATTTAGAGTTGTTTCACTTTGATGTAATGTCTTATAAATTTTTTCCATTCTCTGAAGTTCCTAAGTATTATTAAATTTTAATGTAGCAAAAATCCTAAATCTAACAAATAATTTTAATAAATTAAACTTTGAGTTCTTCTGTTTACTAGAACATCCGTCCACACAACAACTGCTAGTATTACGTTTTAATTTTGATGTCTTAACGAAGGGTGCGCAAAAAACAAAAATAAAATAATAATAAATACGACGGGTTCGGTCGGAGCCTCAGAGGCGCGGCGCGGGCAGCGGTGCGTGGCGGGATTGCGTCGTACGTGACTCGCTGAGCGCGTATAGACCCCGACTGACTAGCAACCCTTAGTTGCCGCGCGCTGTAGGTACTTATCTCGAGCGGAAGTGCAAGAGGCCTGTCGAAGCTTCTAGAAGGTTCTATTAAAACAAATAACGCGCAGTCTTGTCGTTTGACTTTTGTGAGACGTATGTCAACCGTCACCTAGGGTGTGTACATTTTTAGATATATTTACAAAACTTGATCTGGGGGCTTACTACGAGCTCTTAGAGCAGGGTAGAAGTTGAACGTTTCCAGTGAGAGAGAGGGACGGAGCTATATACGACCTATAGCACCGTCACTCTCTCTCACTGGAAACGTTTAACTTCTGCCCTGCTATAAGAGCTTATAGTAACCCCCCGCACCCCGAACCCAAACTGTTTATAACACTTATCTACCTAAGATAATGTGTTTATGTTAAACTATCATATTTATGTCAGTATCCGGTCTATAAACTGTCTCTATACTTAAATCACGTCTACTGAACATAAAATGTTATTTGCATTGCAGGTATGTCGTCACAAATATCTCCGACGAGTATGAGCCAATGGGACGGAGGCTCTCTACAGTCGCTGCCCCTGGATCTACGTAAGTACTATTAAAACTATCGTCATAATATTATGTTGAGACGCTTTTAAACAGGCTCTATTTTAACTTAATTGTGTGGCTGCAACAGGTTGCCAACTTTAGCTATGGCTTCCTAGAAGAGCGGTGGCCCACTTAACGGCTGCGGTGACGGCTGTCATGAAAATTATGACAGCGGCAAAGATTTAAATCGTTAGATTCGCCCTACCGCGTCAAAAGATATTTATTTATTTATTTATTTATATATACTTTATTGTACACCACAAAAATACATAACAAAAGAAAACATAATATACACTACAAAACATACAATGGGCGGCCTTATCGCTTTCCGCGATCTCTTCCAGGCAACCTTAGGATGGACAGTGATTTATCACGATATAAAATGGGGCTGTTGTTGGTGCAAATAGTAAATACCAACTTATACAATATTAAACTAAAATACATACATACATATCCTAAATAATAGATACATAAATACATACATACTAAATATTTAAGCAACGAAAATTAATGAATACTTAAAGATGTTTAATTTTACAGTTATGAGAACAAGATCACAACGACAAGTAATGTTCCTTTACGAGCCTTTTAAACGTAGGTAACGACTGCGCGCGTTTAATTTGAACGGGCAATGCATTCCACAAACGAGCGGCCTGGACAGTAAAGGATTTGTCGAGGAAAGTTGTGGAATGCATAGGCATTTTGAGCTTCAAGTTATCTGATGACCTTAAAAATTTCGCGTGGGAGTCGCAAAGAAACTGGAAACGTTTCTTGAGATAGAGAGGGGTGGAAGGGGAAAAGAGCACATTATACAAAAGGGAAAGGATATGAGCATTCCGGCGAAGGCGAATTGGTAACCACTTGAGCTTCACACGATATTCAGAAACATGGTCATATTTGCGCAAACCGAGTATGAACCTTATACACACATTTTGAAGCCGCTCCAGTTTATCGAGTTGGTCTTGTGTAAGGTCAAGTTAGCTGGCGTCAGCATAGTCAAGGATGGGAAGAAGAAGCGATTGTGCAAGCGCAATCTTGATAAGCAAGATAGTCCCATTTCTGTTTCGTTTTGACACCTCTGATACGCAATGACGCAGTGACTTAAATTGATTGTCATGGAAACTTTGGTTAATAATGTGTGAGCTCACTCTTCCCAGTATGGACACTTTTGTGACTAAGTACGGTGAGGCCAAATCTAGCAATTTAAATCTTGGGGGGACGGGGTTTCATTTGAATGTCAAATACTGGTGAAAATGACAGATTTTCATGACGGCCGTTGCGGCCGTTTTCCTAGGAAACAAAAGCTTTAGCCACCCTGACTAAATAATGCTGCAACATTTTCTTATATTTCCGGTTATACTATAGCTGTTTCACTTTATGGCAAATTCAATTCATTTATTCATTAAATATAAGCTTACAGTTTACACCAAATCGCTTATATCTATGCTAATTATTACACTAATATTAAATTACACTATTACACTAATATCAAATTACATTATAATGTCAATAATAAAAAATAATAAAAATTATAATAATAATAATAATAACCCCACCGCAGTATCTCTACGTTGACGTCGTGGTGGGGCTTGCGCGCTCCGAATTTTAGGTCTGTGCCGGTAGAGTTTACTTTGCCGGAACAGGTCTAGGATGAGGAGCCAGACCAAGAGAGATACAGGAACCCGCAGGGCAGCATGTGGCGAGCTGTTGGGCAGTAGCGACCCCACGGACCCTATCTCCCGGGAGTAGTCTTGTTCCTCACCTCTCGCTTGCCTTTATTGGCCGGCTGGAGTGAACACTGACGAGGAACAGAGCTCCCACCTCTTTCTTGCCTTTATTGGCCGGATTGAGTGGAGATTCGCAAGAGCAAACGTGCTCGGAGGAAGGAAGTATTTCAGTAAGATGCTGGTAGGGATCTTGACCGTACTTCCGGGATTGTCCTGATAGCCGTGGGATGCCTCTCCACTCCTCACAAGCGCCTCAGGACATGTTGCCCCCTTGCCGCTACGACACTATGTGCTAGCGACCGTTTCCGGGGGCCCATTATTGAGTGTGCAAGTCACCCCCTGCCATTTTAACTGTGTATATTATATAACATTGGTAAGGCAGGGGACATAGTTCTTCCATAGTTTAAGGTATCCGATCCACTATAGCCACCCAAACCCATAGCCCAATATATTTTGTTTCCATGTTCTGCAATAGTCCTGCACCAACCGGCGGTTGTCCTTGGGTGCACTTGCATAGTGCATACAGGGATAATCGTCGGTTGGTGCCGCCTCGTCATTTAAAATTGTCTAAGGGGCCTCTGCGAGTTGGCTTTGGCCCCTCGTACGCCTTCCAAAGGTCCGGGACCCCAAGGTCCCGAGATATGTCAAAGACAAAAAAAATAATAATAATTTATATTTTTAAATGTTTTTATTATTCTTTTTATACTAATATTTAAAAATGTAACAAATATGTGAAAAGTAAAATAAAAATAAATAAAAAACTTATAATTTCAAAAAACGAAGTAAGACAAAAAAAAATTCAAACAGGTAGAACCTTACATCAACTTAGGAACTACAACTACTTACAACTACAATTACTACAACTAAAATTACTACAATTACTTTTTGACATTCAGGTAAATATAAACATGTTTGGCAATTGTACTTTGCGAGTCAAAAAATATATCTGCATCTGGAATACACTTAAGGAACTCATTGATAAGTGCAACTGCTCTAGCAGTGGGGCTGTTGCCAGCTCGGGTAGAGCGCCATATAGGCGGATAGCACAGGAGCCTATGCTGCCGTCTTCCAACGCCACGGATATATTGATCGGGAACATAAAAATGCATTGATTCCCGTACAACAGGGCTATCTACCTTATCCGCTAGTATTAAATGATAACTAATTATAAGTGTGGATTCCCGCCTGAGTTGGAGTGTATCTAAACCTACCATGTGCATCAAATGTGCATCTTATCTTGGCATCACTTGACGTTTATAGAAAGGGATGACGCGATATATTTAATATTTATTAACCAACTCCTTTCATACGGATTTACCAGCAAGTTTTGCCCTGACTAGCCCGTGTAGAAGACAAGATTATCGGCTGTACTCAATTGAAATTTTGCCGTACCGAGCCATTATTGATATATGGCCCGTTTAAAAGCCCCTTAAACAAGTAATTAAGTTAATAATTAAGGCATTAAGTCCGCCTTTGTACATTTTTTTAGTGCGAAAAGTTCAAATAAATAATTTATTTATTTATTATCACGTTACAAGTGTGTGTGTAAAGAGCAGTGGTAGCCCAGTGGTAATAATCGCGACTTACTAGTTGTTAGCCGTGGGTTCGAACCCAGAGAGGCGCTTTACTATGTGTAAATAATGTAATCACCACTTGTGAAAGAAAACATGTGATGTATGCGCTGATGAATGGGTCGCACACACCTTGGATGTTAGCTTAAGGCGAAAGCGCCAGGGTAGCCCGCGAAATTCAAAATTTCTTACGTTTTTTGCAATTTGTAGGTCAGTGTGAGCTTGTATGTTGATTAAAATATGATTCGCGGCCGTAGCTAATACGGCTTTACAGAATTTTAACCATTAGAATCAGCAATACAACTCCATAAATTAGCATTTACCTCAAACCTCATGATTTCATGAAATCGCTAGATTTGAGATAAATGCTAACTTATGGAGTTGTATTGCTGATTCTAATGATTATAATTCTGTAAAGCCGTATTAGCTACGGCCGCGAATCGTATTTTAATCAACATACAAGCTCACACTGACCTACAAATTGCAAAAAACGTAAGAAATTTTGAATTTCGCGGGCTACCCTGGCGCATCAACCTTAAATGAATAAGTCACGGATAGCCAAAGATGATGGTTTATTGAATACTTTTAACTACCACGTAACTAAAGCTATATGAATGTTGTTGGTATGTGAAATGAGTACAGCTGAATATGAACGCAGAATGAGTACTGTCGCGCTGCATTATAATTGGTGCAAGGCTACGGAAAACTGCTGATGCAATGCGCGCGTGCCATATGTACTCCATACCATGCCATGCCCGTGCCATGATATATGACTCGTACATGTGACATCTACCAAGCCGCACTGGGCCCGCGTGGTAGATTACAACCCCCTCCCTCTCACCGAGAGGTGGCCTGTGTCCCAGCAGTGGGAACATTTTTGGCTGATTATACATGTGTTATGTTATCTGTGTTATTGACACAGTCTAAAAATGATTTTTTAATAGTTTCAGGAAGTAAACAAGAGCTAGTCAGCCCTAGGTTAGAACGATGTTCGCTGTCTCAACTGAGTCAGCTGAGCCTGTTCGACAAGGGACTGGCACTGTTCGACAAGAACAAGCCTACTAATAATAACAAGTAAGTTTATTTAGAAATATGGTGTCAGCTTCCAGTTTAACCGGATGCACCTGAATACTAGTATTTTACATGGAGCGACTGCTTATCTGACCTCCACAATCCAGTTACTGGGTAATACGATACTCTTTGGTAGGATTGGTTGTCAGACTTTTGGGCTTCTGACTACACGTAACGATGTCTGAGATCTATGAACAGTCGGGACTAACGGCTTAACGTGTTTTCCGAGACACGGCGGGGTCTCGTTGGGGAATCCATTTACGTATATACATGAAGGAAAACATCGTGAGGAAACCGGCATGTCCTAGAACCAAAAATTCGAAGACATCTACCAACCCGCACTGGGCCCACGTGGTGGATTACAGCCCACTCCCTCTCACCGAGAATAGGCCTGTGCCCCAGCAGTGGGAACATTATAGGCTGATTATGTCGTATTGACCGTGCCAAGATCTGTTGATCCCTGAAGCATTAAACTTAGCCACAAGCCTCCATATTCAATATAATGAGTAAATATTAACATGCTTGTTCTGTTGTTTATAGAAGCAGTACACGAGACGAGCCACCTTCGCCTAGAGACCGACATTCGCCTCGACATGATCGGTGAGTAGCTTTCTTACTATATATCACACTAATATAAGGGCGAAAGTTTGTAAGTGTGTGTGTGTTTGTGTTTGTATATTCGTTACTCAATCACGCCAGAACGGCTGAATGGATCTGGATGAAATTTGGCACAGAGAGACTTTTTATTCCGGAAAAATGTGCGGTTCCCGTGGGATAATTGCCGTCATCCATGCGGGTGAAGCCACTGACAAATGCTAGCTATGTAATAATCTATTTGAATACCCTTCACAGTATCTTTATATCACGAAGCGACGCGCGTGTTATAGCCTCGTTAGTGTGAGTGCAAAGTGTACCTAGACCTGTGCTGTGTCGTAGGGACGTACAGAGGCGGACACTCACTCTCGTTCTAACCTTAAGCTAGATAGCTATACATGTAAACTTTTATAAAATAAAGTCTAAAAAGTAATACAAAACTTTATATTAAATCACCGCGATTGCCCCTAAAACTATAATCCGCGCTTTACTTGTGTTTAAATGTACAAACACGCTGTGAATGTGTGCGTGAAGACGAGCAGCGTCAGCACAGATATACACTCTGCCGTCTTCGCCATTGCCTCGGACGCACACACACACACTCAGCGTGTTTGTACACTGGGTAACCACAAGTAAAGCGCGTGTCGCTTCGTGAGCTAAAAATAATGTAGTAACGATAACATAACGTGTTATCCACAGCCAGTCGTCATCATCAACGTGCGAGCGCAAGCCGGCCGCGCTGTCCCCGCGCAACGCCATCGTGGACGCCGAGCTGTTCTACTCGCGCACGCTCGACCACCGCCTCACCGCCAAGAAGCCCGAACAGGTGCGTCATCACAATAATTTATTTTTCAAAAGTCAAACTCCTAACTCAAAAACTCAAACCAGTCCAGCGTTTTCGCGCGAAATTTGAAAATGTAATATTTAAATGCATTTTTATGGCTTTTATCGATTGAATAAAAATTTTGTGCTTTTTTTGGTGGCTTATTAGCACTATAGAATCTCATTGAGAAACTTTTCAAAAATGGGTGTAATACCCTATTACTTTAAGGTTGATGCGCCACGGTAGCCCGCGAAATTCAAAATTTCTTACGTTTTTTGCAATTTGTAGGTCAGTGTGAGCTTGTATGTTGATTAAAATATGATTCGCGGCCGTAGCTAATATGGCTTTACAGAATTATAATCATTAGAATCAGTAATACAACTCCATAAGTTAGCATTTACCTCAAACCTCATGATTTCATGAAATCGCTAGATTCGCCTTAAGTTTAAATGACTAATGATATCCCTCAGGAGCGCGTGCCGCCGCTGCTGCCCCGGAGCGGCGAGCCTGAGCGGCCGCCCGCCCCGCCGCGCCGGCCCTCCTCGCCTTCGCAGCACGGGGCTACCTGTGAGTACTAACGAACAATAAACCTATACCTATCTGTACCTAGTCATGTAACTGTATGGCGACAGCTCAACAACCTGCGACTCCCGCATTCCCCTTTAACCCCTCAAGTGTCGAATGCACCCCATGTGTGCATAAGAAAAACCCTTTTTTTGTTAGGTATATAAGCTTATATCACATATATATAAATGTAAAAAAACATCATCCGATGGAAAACCAATAATCATCATTAGTTGTGAACCTATGGAGTTCGCAGCTTACTCCCCCTTCCGCCCCGCGTGTCAAATGCACCCCAAGTGTGCAAAAGGACAAAACTTTACATAATAGGTATATAAGCTTAGATCACATAATTATATATAAACGTAAAAAAACATCATCCGATGGAAAACATATCATCATCAGTAGTTGTGAACCTATGGGGTTCGCAACTAACCCCCAACCCTCCCCACTCGCTGGGGTTTTGGGTCTAAAATTAGCCAAACTCAGACACTTGAAAACTGTCGAAAAAAAAAAAAACGTTCTGACAGCTGGACATTCAAAGGTAGAAAAAGTCGTGTAGCGCCGAGCCGAAATAAATTGGAAAAATGATAATGACTTACTAGAAAGGATTATGTAGTAAAATAAAGGTAAACAATCTTGATGTGACTTTTTACACAAACACATATTAAACAAATAAACTACTGCTTAAACTAATGGTTCAATTGATTTAGTAATCATTATTGTTGTATTTACACTGGTTTTTAGTTGCATTTTATTTTTAAACTGAGGTTTTAAAACAAAAAAGATAAAAGACACATCAAGATTGTTTACCTTTATTTCACTACCTAAACCTTTCTAGTATAGTTATGTTAATAAATGTGTCTGACAAAACAGTAAAATAGTAACCGCTAACTGGGCGCTGGCACACCGGTGTGCCGCTCGGTGCCAACCGTCAACGGGCGCTGGCACACCGGTGTGCCACGCGGTTTCAATCTCATTATAACTTATACTAAGGACTAATATCCTATAAGGCTATGTTTTACTCTATGGTACGAAAGGTATTCTCGTCATAAAAGTCATTCACAACGAAAAATATCGGTAGGCAACACTAGAATAAAAGAGCGGGAGGGTCATAAATATATCGCGCGGCGGGGATTCCGCCTGTTGACAGATGTGACGTTTCAAGTGTCAGACTGCTCAACGGTTAAAGAGTTCCTGGAGGGACTCGGGAAAGCCTTTGTCTAGCAGTGGCACAGTATAGACTAAGTAATTAAAAAAAAAGAGATTGACATAATGACATTTCGAGCGTGCTTCGAAATTATAGTGCAGATTATAGGGCAGTTGTGAGGCAGCTCGTGGCTAAGTAATAACAGCCGCACGAGTCGATCCGTCAGGTTAAGCTACGCTTGCCGGGGTTGGTCAGTGGATGGGTGACCATCTTTACATACCGAGACTCCTCCGTGTCTCGGAAACCACGTTAAGCCGTTGGTCCCGGCTGTTATTCGTCGTCAGAAGCCTGAAAATCTGACAACCAGTCTTACCAAGGGGTATCGTATTACCAGTAAGTCGGTGTTCCCACGAGCGTAATAAAATCGCAGCGGGATTTTATCGCGCACTGGATTTTCAACTCTCGTTGTTGAGCCGAGCGTTGAGAATCCAACCTAACAAAAACTCGTTTCGTTTCGACTTTCGTCGCGCTGGGATGCACTCTTCCCAGCGCGAAGAAAAACACACTGTTGGATTTTTAACTCCCGGCGCTAAGCAGAGCGTTGAAAATCCAGTGCGCGATAAAATCCCGCCGCGATTTTATTACGCTCGTGGAAACGCCGACTAACTGGGTTGTGGAGGTCAGATAGGCAGTCGCTGCATGTAAAATACTGGTATTCAGCTGCATCTGGTTAGACTGGAAGCCGACCCCAACATAGTTGGGAAAAGGCTAGGCAGATTGATTGATTGTATATAGTTGTGAGGTAATCCCCTTATGTGTACAGTATCGTCGTCCGCGTGCGAGCCTCCGCCCGAGCCGCCCGACCGGCCGCTGCCCAGCCCCAAACATCACGACCTCTTCAGGTTAGTATCAGACCTTACTTACAGTACGAACGGCGTAAGCTGAGCTTTGCATTTGTGTGAGTGATCACCAAAATGGTACGAGAGCCCATGACCAAAATTTTTGTCTTACCGGGTTACGTTTTACAACGATGCGACATGGTTTTAGTCATGGCCTCTCGTACTAAAAGAACAAAAGCCGATTGCCAAAAAGCAGTATAAACCGGTTTTAAACCTAGCAAAGGACGCGTCGCGCTCAATGCCGGTTGTCACACCTACACTATCTATGTGCACTCACACAAATGCGAAGCTCAGCTTAAACCTCACGGACTGTACTACAATCTCACATACAAACATCCCAAGGGAATCAGACTACACCAGACCAGAAATTAATACAGATGGGACACTCCGCAGTTTAGGTATGAAGCTACAAGTACGCGGGGGGCCCCGTCCGCGGGGCTAATTTAGTAGGTCAGAAGGTATAAGAGTTACGCGATAGAAAGAGAGGCAACTTGTAGTTGAATATAACTGTAGGTAATAAGCGTTGTGCGACCTGAATTGCACTTTATTGTGTCGTAGCAAGAGTCGCTTTTTATTTAAATGATTTTGCGGAGTGTGCCATCTGTATTAATCTGTGACCAGACGCAAAAATACTCGCGGATGCTCGAACACTTTTTAATTTCACTCAATAAGTAACTGTATCGATATTGTATTTTACACTCAAAGTCAATATTCACACAGTTACTTGTTTAGTGTAATTTAAAAAAGTGCTCGAGCCATCTGCGAGGATTTTTCCGTTTGGTGGAAACTGACCCCAAGAAAAGTATGCGCTTCGGGAATAATCGTCTATCTTCGGAAATACGAACGCGTGATGATGAGAGCTACCATAGAACTGTTACCACCATGGAACTTATTTGCCTATTTTGTATTACCATGATTACTAAATTATAGTTTGACAACTCTACAGAGGATCTCGTGGCTAAGTAATAACAGCCGTACGAGTCGATCCATCAGGTTAAGCTAAGCTTGCCGGGGTTGGTCCGTGAATGGGTGACCATCTTTACATATCGAGACTCCTCCGTGCCTCGGAAAGCACGTTAAGCCGTTGGTTCCGGCTGTCATTCGTGGATCTTTGACAGTCGTTACGGGTAGTCAGAAGCCCGAAAGTCATTACCCCGTTAATGGGTTGTGGAGGTCAGATAGGCACTCGCTCCACATAAAATACTGGTATTTAGCTGCATCCGGTTAGACTGGAAGCCGACCCCAATATAGTTGGGAAAAGGCTAGGCAGCTTTCCAGTTCCAAGGGTTTGGGCTGGGTGTTGATGAGTCAGTCAGGACTTCGCTTTTTATTTATATAGATAGATGAATATACCACTCCCCGATCCCCAGGCGCGCGTGGTGGATTATAGCCCACTCCCTCTCACAGTGAGGAGACCTGTGCCCCTGCAGTGGGAACGTTACAGGCTGATTATATTACACTTCTGCCTACCCCTGGGGCGAACGGTGGCGTGGTGTTATGTGATGTTCTATGACCTTCCAAAATATCGATTTAGAGATAAAACAACACATTGCCTTGTATCTAGTTTCACTAATATAACGGGGCATTGTTTTGGTAATTCGATTCTAGGCCAGAGGTAGACAATCTATGCAAATAAATTTTACTTTATAAAGATAAAGTAAAATTTATTTGCATAGATCGTGAGTACTTGCTTAATAGAAATTATTGAATAAAATGGAAGATCCGTATCAAGACCTTAAATTAAACATTGAGGGGTTTATTTATAAACGTTGGTTAAAGTTAAAGACGTTTAAACGTCAAAAAAGTATGGTGAAACAGTCGCTAATCATAACTTAATGCTTTGAAGGACACTGTACATAGTAGTAATAAATAAAAAAAAATAAAAAAATATATATACTTGGACATTTCACTCAACGCCATCTAGTCCCAAGCTAAGCAACCTAATGCTTGTGTTATGGTAACTAGATGGCTGATAAACTACTTATATACATTTTTTTTTTTTTGTTTTTGTAAATACATACATATAACAAACCAACAATAACACAAAAACAATAAAACTTCTGTCTCGTTAGTGTCCTTCAAAGCGTTAACACTTTCAGTGCCGGGAGCCCTCCTGCGGGATTCCCCTAATCACATTTGAGATGCCGGGAGCCCTCGCGGAGGGCTCATTTTTTGATTTAGGTTTTTCTTAGCAAATACAAAAAAAAAAACAAATCTGTTCTACATTTTAACAAGATTTATACGCCTTGGTTTTAAAGTTCAAAATCTAGTTCACGGAAGTTTATGTAATTATTACACGAAAAATAAAACGATTTCTCACTAGCATAGTTTTTGAAAAAACTTCAAAAATCGCTGACTTATTAATCTTATTATGCAATCACAAAAAAAGTAATGTTTAGTCATGAAAAAATATTTTACCAGGGTACGGAAGTCTGGGTGCGCAAGTCCACCTCGCAAGGCGTGATGCCGGTATTTTTAAATCATATGCGACAATCACAGCTGTTACTATTTTACTACGTTTTACAGTGATTTATAACACGGTTTCAAACCTAATACCGAGAACCCTCCTCGAGAGCTCAGTTTAGCGCAAATGTAATGCCGGTGGTCGTAATGAGGTTCTACTAGCAATATGTATGGGCGGCATGGCATAATGAGCTCTATGAAAAGTGGGTGGACTCGAATGTGCAATGTTACAACGTTTAGAAATAAAGGGGTAATACATACCAAGACCCTTCCGTGCCTCGGAAAGCACGTTAAGCCGTTGGTGTCTCTCGCTGTCATTCGTGGATCTTTGACAGTCGTTACAAGTCGTCAGAAGCCCGAAAGTCTGACAACCAGTCTTACCAAGGGGTATCGTATTACCCAGTTACTGGACAGTCGCTCCATGTAAAACTCTACTGGTATTGAGCTGCTTCTGGTTAGACTGGAAGCCAACCCCAACATAGTTGCTAACTAGGCAACGGCTAGGCAAAGGCTAGGCAGATGATAATGATGGTCAATTTCTTTTGGTCGATAGTCACATTTTAATCGCTATGTTTTGGTTTTTCCGAAGATAAACGATACCTTTAAACGTTCTCGTACTGTAATTTAGAGGTAAGTTTGTGATTAAGGCGAACGTTTTTAAAAACACGGGAATTGCCGGTGTACCGTCGCGTCGTCGGCCTGTTTGTCATCCTGAAATAGAATGTTCATAAGTTTAGCATCCCTGCATTAGCTCTATCATGTAGTGGATATGTTGTCTGTCTGTCTGTGAACCTGTTATGTTGTGTTCTTAATTGACTGGACAGAGCTTGTCTTGTGTGAGAAATAGATCAAAGAGTTTTTCAACATTAAGGTGTGTTTTTATACTGGTTATTTGTTAAATTTTATGTGTCGAAAATAAAACAGCCTCTTTTTAAACGACTTCAAAAATAAACGAGATTCGTCTATTTCACCGAAATCCTCATATTTGCTGAGTTTTGATGTGTTTTAGAGTTCTGTACCTCAAAAGGAAAAACGGAACCCTTTATAAGATCACTTCGTTGTTCGTCTGTCTGCCAGTCTGCCAAGGCCTTTTTTCTCATGAAAGCGTAGAGGTATCAAGTGGAAGTTAATATCAAATACGTAGTTCTATACTTAGTCGGTTTTATCGATCGTTACTGACGCTAACGATCGATAACAAAAATCAAGGTCAATATCAACACAGACGTAGAGATCACTTGTTGATGATTATCGAACGAAAAACGTTCCACAGTGATGATTGACAAAAAATACAATGTTGATTGCCTGTTGCTCATACATTTACTTGACTTTGTTTGATGACACGGGTCGATCTTTTAAAGTCAAGCAAATCTGTAAACATCTTTATGCATACATATTAAAAGTAGACCAGTGTATGTGTATTTTGGAAACGTTACCCTGTGATTTTGATAAGGTACAGTTAGTGAAATGATCTCAACAACTAAGAACATTAAACTTTATCTCAATTGAATAAAGTTCTCGTCAGAATGACAATTGTCGTGTACTTACTGTCTTCATTCTGAAACATTATTTGTGTCATTGAGTTAATATTTCATTTTCATAGTTGTTTAGATCATTTTGAACAGTCTGTTCGTCCCGATATTAATGGCGCTGACTGTACATCCTTTACGAAAAATTAACTGGGGCGGGTCGTCAATTTATACTTAAACCGACCGTCGTCGTTCAAAAGTTGGTATCTATATAAATCGTCATACCCACAAGCTAACTCGCTACCGTACTTTAGAAGTGTAAATCTGCTTTTACGGTGGTTTAGCAAAGTCTAGTACTCCAAGTAAATTGAATGCAACACGTATTGTTCCAGAATGCCCGCGGTGTCTCCCAAGCGCTCGCCGGCGCCGCAGCCGCCCGCCAGCCCGCTAGTAGCCACCGACAGGTAAGCTTTACGTTATATTTACTTACTAGCGATCCGGCCCTGGGGGTCTACTCCCTAACTCCGTCCGTTCATCCGTCCGTCCGACTGACATAACGATCCAACAAAAACAAGTGTAAAAGTTAAATTTTTCGGACGGGCAAAAGCACATCAGGAGTAGGGACAACTTTTAAATAAATTCTCTAAATGATAGTGAAAAACTCATCAAAATCCCTTACGTAGTTTAGAAGAACAACGCGGCCACACACAAACACGAAAAGCGACTTTATTTTATTATACGGGATGAAATATAAAACATGTTCCAAATTGAAATGGGAGATTGTACTCATCATTATGTACAACTTTTATTATGGGACCAAACCTGAAATCGCGAAAAAAAATCAGCTGTTCAGTACATTTTGACGAGTTTGATGTAGATAAATGTACTGAACAGCTGATTTTTTTTTCGTGATTTCAGGTTTGGTCCCATAATAAAAGTTGTTCATAATGATGAGTACAATCTCCCATTTCAATTTGGAACATGTTTTAAATTTCATCCCGTATAGATATTTTTTTTTTGTTTTATTAGCCTTGTGTCCCACTGCTAAAAAAAGGGCAAAGGCTTCGACCATTTTTTTTAAAAGGGGAGGCCTTTTTTATATAGAGATACAGGGTCAATTAAACTAGCTAGCGAAACTCCGCGGACGTGTTGGGTATTGGTATCGAAACATGATGAAACAAAAAAGAAATTAATTTGATGACGTTTTTCCACTGTTTACACTTACACCCAGTACGTATATTATTTTGATGACGTTTTTCCACTGTTTACACTTACACCCAGTACGTATATTATTTTGATGACGTTTTTCCACTGTTTACACTTACACCCAGTACGTATATTATTTTGATGACGTTTTTCCACTGTTTACACTTACACCCAGTACGTATATTATTTTGATGACGTTTTTCCACTGTTTACACTTACACCCAGTACGTATATTATTTTGATGACGTTTTTCCACTGTTTACACTTACACCCAGTACGTATATTATTTTGATGACGTTTTTCCACTGTTTACACTTACACCCAGTACGTATATTATTTTGATGACGTTTTTCCACTGTTTACACTTACACCCAGTACGTATATTATTTTCGATAAAAGTGAGTTTCTTATAATGGTGTCTGACGGGACAGGTCAACTCACTAGTATGTATAACTTAAAAACGATTTAAGTACACCAGGGGACAAAATGTGCCGCCATTCATGAACGACATCGAAATTTATAATACAGGGTGTATGGGACAGCCCTCCGAAAACTAACAGGGTGCATTCAGCTCTTCATTTTGAATCATATTCCACCGGAAATTTTCTCAGGAAATTTTTAAATTTTTTAAATATTATTTTCAGTTACATTTTCTTTATTTCAATGTAAAATTATATTGTGTGTTCGCAGCACTCCATTTATGTAAAAAAACAGCAAAAAAAAAACTGAAAACAAAAAACCAGCAATGGATGTAGAAATACTCTAACGAACGACGCGTGAAATCAGCTGTTCACTTTCTGTCTAGCTACAGAGTTCATCGAACTCACCGCATACCTATTACCTACCCCTCCCAACCAGTAATAGACGCTCCGATTTGTGCACAAAAACACAAACAAATCAGGTTTATTGGATTCCCATAACGTTCCTGAACAAATTTCATGTACCGGTCATCTTAGTATGACATACTGAATTCACCCTATCAGTTTGCGGAGGGCTGTCCCTTACACCCTTTATATCTTTAAAATATGTCGGAACTAACGTTACACAATCATTAATGTTTCACATTTAGGTTAAGATATAAATTGAAAACTATTTGACATTATATTTAAAAGTTTTGAGATTATTTTTATTTTTTCTAATATCTAATACTTACTTGGAATGTTTAATAATTCATAGTTCTTTGTTTTATGTAAATTGCATGTGTATAAATATTCAACACAATGTAAAAATTGTTTTATGAATAAATAAATGATGATGATTTATAAAATCGTGAAAAAAACGTCCGATGACGTTGTGTTACTTAGTACGATGTCTTTAAAGACAAAATTATGGTCCTTAGTGTTCTTTTTCGGAGCCATTTCTTTTTTACAAACGTTAAGAGTTGTACTTATGGAAAGCAATATATTTTCTATTGACAGAGGCGTAGCGTTCAAGTTCGAGTGGCGAGGTGCGCCCACACCGTCGCCGCCCGCGCCGCCGCTCACGCCGCATCACCGTGAGTATCTTGTTTTTATTTCACGAATCATCATTAATTATAATAGTCTCTATAATAAGATCTCATCTAATATCGACCGCCACTCATGTTTTTCAAATAAAAAATTGTTCTTGTCAATCATGTGCATACAGCTACACATCAAGCTATACATTTACAGTTTACATTGACCTCTCATTGTAAGGAAATCCTATACAATGCGAGATCAGCTTATGCTGGAAATGCATCAATTTGGTAGAGTTGTATTCAAATTTTAATGTTACTGGGGTACCCAATTGATGCAGCCCATTGTACCGTCGCGAAACTTTGCGGTGAACAACTTTTCGACCTTATTACTAACACAATAAGGTTGAAAACTGGTTCACCGGAATGTTACATTTATACAAGGTCAAATTAAATTAACTAGAACAACTCCACGGACGTGATCGTTTCTCTAGCTAATTTAATTTGACCTTTTATATAATAAGGAAGTATGACACCAGGTAATGAACAGGCTGACTATGAATGCATTGGGATTGGCAATATTTTAGTGCGTACTAAAAGGCGTTCGCACATGATTTTAATTCAACATATTATTATCTCCAATACTGCTCACTGCCTACCTACAGTATTGTCTCTCCTTCTCTACTTAATCCATCCAATTCGCATGTGGCGATGTAGATGCCACCACATCACTTCCCTCCGGAGACCGGAGGTCGCTAGAAAAGAGAGAATAAAGAGAGAGAGAGGTCATAAAGAGTATTCTATCTATCTATTTACTAAAGTTCACATTTCAATCCTTTACTTCGAGTCGAGTTAGGTGTGGATCCCTTTCTGATTGAATAATAGTTTTATCAAGGAATAAACCAAACACGTATAGTATTTTCATCTCACGAAGCGACGCGCGCTTTACCAAGTATACAAAGACGGTGTGAATTTGTGCGTGAAAACGAGTAGCGTCAGCAAATAACACACACACTTCCGAATTCGCCATTGTCTCGGACGGTACCGAGAGTTCCTGCGCTTACGCATTCACAGCGTGTTTGTACACTTAATAATAATAAATATATCATAGTAAATAAATCCTCTTTATTTCCATATGAATTACTTATAAAAAAAAAACAAATATCTCATAGGATTACTATTACATAATAATGTGCATTTTATTACAATTCTTAGTCATGATCATTACGTTACAAACATCTAATAAATGATTGCTAAATAATTCATGTAAATTTCTAGATGTTAAATAAATACAATTTTCAAAAATAAGTTTGCATAATTCATTTACATTCAATATGGACCCCTCAACGGGTGAAGGCCTCTTCCATTTTGATCTACGTCTGTCTGTTCTTTCCTTTTGTGATCCAATTGTTTGTACACAGTGTGATAAAAATACTATAACTATATTTTCATATCAGTTAAGTCGTTCCGTGTGTATACTAAGACATATTGTGTTGTATCTGTAGCGGTGTCGTGCGGCACGCCTCCGCCGCTGCCACCGCGTCGCCGCCGCGACTCCGCCGCACCGCCCACGCCGCTACCTCCTGTAAGTATACATAAAAGTTCTTATTGTTGATACATCATCTGCCTGACCTCTTCCCAACTATGTTGGTGTCGGCTTCCAGTCTAACCGGATACAGCTGAATACCAGTATTTCATGGAGCGACTGC
Organism: Cosmia trapezina; assembly: GCA_905163495.3. NCBI lineage: Eukaryota > Metazoa > Arthropoda > Insecta > Lepidoptera > Noctuidae > Cosmia > Cosmia trapezina. The sequence continues at coordinate 3,197,210 of LR991049.1, read as the reverse complement.
CTGTCAGAACTCCACAGCCTAGTTACTGGGTAACACGACTTTCGGGCTTCTGACGACCAGTAACTACTGTCAAAGATACAAGAATGACAGCCGGGAACAACGGCTTAACGTGGTTTCCAGGGTACTGAGCGGTCTTGATATGTAAAGATCACATCCACAGACCAACCGCAGCATGCGTAGCTTAACCTGATTGATCGACCCGTGCGACTTAGCCACAGGCCCATTGATACAAATTGAAAAAGTAAATAATTAACGTTTTGGTGTTGTATCCAATTTGGTTGTGATTGAACGACTCGACGAGGATTCGACTATCAGTTTGGACGTCAGCGTTATGGCTTTCTGATAGTTGAAGTCGATTAACAAATGGTCTAATTTGAACTATATTTTTATTACCTGGCTAGTAAGGCATGTCATTAATGTGGATGCAATTTTAGACAACATATACATCCAGTTTCGTTCTCCCTTGACAGTCGTCAGTATACACCGTAAACAATGTTGACTATAGATATCCGGAGATATGCCTTCACTCTATATTTGTTCAAGTTCAAGTGTCGCCACCTTTTCCCCACTCCTGAAACTCACACAAAAACAAAAATAGATATGGTACACATGATGAGTTTTTCGACGCACTTTTGTGGTATCTTATTGCACATATACTCAAAAGGGGCGGGCATTAGTAAGTGCCCGCCCCTTTGCTTACCGACATCGCGCGTATAATATGGTCAGTGTTACCGCGGGGAGGCGACATGTGCCACGTTTCCAAGCCATATCCCTCGATATCCGTGATAATGACCAAGATATCACGTTATACTGTATTCAGGGGCCCTACCATCAACTTCTAAAATACTTGCCAAGTACAGGACAGGTCAACTTAGCAGGTTAACCTGTCAGGTTTTCTATTTGTACCATGAGCATTTCCGTCTGACCTGCAATGTATCGACTTCAGACCTGCTTTGTTATCGCTGTTCGGTGCGCGATAATATAAACAAACGTTCTGAAATACTTCTTCGCAATGTTACCGGTTTTACGGTTTTAAAGAACTAGATAAAATTAATGTATTAACAGTTTATAATGATCAAGAGAATTCTAAAAAAACTGTGTTTCGTAGCAAACAATCTTATTTAACACTATTATGACGTTGGAGACCCTTGGATACTTAAGAAAAGTAAGTGCCTACTTGAAAATCTTACCAAAGTTATTTTCGAACGACTAGCTTTAAGTTGAAGTATGAACTATGTACCAATATTGTCAAATCCACAAAAAATTACGAGTTTATTTTGTAAATTCAAGTGGGTTCCTTTTTTGTAAGTTTATAAGAAACTGTTTCTGTAAATAAATCTGAAATGCACACATTTGTATTGTGTCCGTTGTTGCGAGTGGTAAGAAAGTGCAGTTATTTGGTGATAATGACTTTCAGGAGAGTTTCATATGGATAATTGGAAACACTGTGGGATTTTATTTAAATAATCACAAGGACATTGCAATGGGCTACAATAAAAGTGATCAAGCTTGAGAAATGTCCCGCAGATTGTGGATAGAGGTGACGGAAAATTTGAATTCCATTGTTTGTGGTGCTATCAAAGATTTCAACCTAATTGCTAAGCAAGTTAGGGTCAATATCAGTATTTTACCTACATGAAATCACCCCTACCGCTAGATACCTAGGCTGGGCAGCTGTAAGTTGGTTTTATATTACCTAATTATATTATCTTATCTAATTATATTAATTAATTATATTATCATTGCAAGGAAAGGGTCAAGTACGAGTTCTTTAGTGAGCCTATACCGTTTGACAAACATTCCGTTCTGCAAGTCAAAAGGTTTTAACATGCTTCTCAAAACTTTTTTTTCGATTTTCGCGATTTGTTTCTCACTGTTTTTAACAGCATCATCCTCAAGAAACTCGAAAATTTCATCTTCGTCACACATCTAAAATAAACGGCAAAATATTGTTTTTTTTTTGTTGTCTCTAATTTTAATTAACGCCACAATAGTATTAAATTCACAAACTAACATGTACTTACGTTTTTTATTTTAAATTAAAGAAAACAGTTCAATAAAAGTTAGTTTTACAAGCCTGCTTAATATGGCTGCAGGGCAGGTCAGTGTTCAAGTGCTCACATGTCAAAAAGGACTTGATGGTACAGCTTGTTGCAGGTCAGACCGCTGAAATGTTGTCACGTGACCACTGCCCGGCTTTACCCACGTGATCGCTGGCTTGCCTGTTATTTGACGCGTTCATGGTACAAAATAGCCCGACAGTCCACTTTCCGTCGAAAATTGACCTGCTATAAGAGTTCATGGTAGGCGTAAACATTTGATTTGCGAGATACTACACTGTTGTTTATTGTATTTTATCTCACGAACCGACACGCGCTTTACTTGTGTTAACCAAGTGTGAATGTGTGTGTCGACACAAGTAGCATCAGCACATAACACGCACACAGACACTTCCAACTTTGCCATTGTCTCGGACGGTACCGAGAGCTCCTACACTTGCACACAGACTTACAGCGTGTTTGTACACTTAGTAACCACGAGTAAAGCGTGCGTTGCTTCGTGAGATAAAAAAATACTGTACCATGAAGAATAAAGAATTTTAGCAAGTTGCCAGCATAACTGTATGTAGCCAGAACCATTGCTTCCTACAACATATAAAAGTGTTGTTAAAACATGACACTGACTTTATTACAAAACTTATTATTTCCATGTAAACTAATATCAACTCAATGTAAATGTAAATATGATTGACTTCAGAATGATTAGTACTGTTTAAATCTTCGATCAACAATTATAGTACTTACTAGATATCCGATGAGCGCATCAAAAATGTCCGGAAAATGAGACTACAAATAATTTTGTAGTCTTTGCAATATAGTTTTTAATGTTTTTGTTCTTATTTTAAAAATACGTTTACTTTTCAATCAAAATAGTAAATATATTGCAAACAATAATAAACTTTATGTTTGATTGTTAAGGTTTATAATCAAGTTATATGCAATAGCGGCCAGTTGAGCGATGGGTTATTTGTAATCCTTAATCTAGTGCTATATAAATTGTAGTTAGTTGTAACACAAGTTATCTCCGCAGTCATCGTCAGTGACGGCGAGCTCGCCCCCCGTGTACGGCACGTCGGGCGCGCCACCCCCCGCACACAGCGCCCCGCCGCCGCTGCCCCCGCGCCCTGCGCCCCCGCCGGAGTTGTTGCGGCCCGCGCACTCCACCATACTGCAGAGGCGACATAATAACACGTGAGTATATATTCCGCTCAGCTGTTTAGAAAAACAGAAAGAGTCACTTTCTGTGGCGTCGTCACCTACTGAGAGGTCTGTGAGTCACCTACAGTGACCGTCACCCTCTTTAGCCGTCACTACAGATTAATACAGATGGGACACTCCGCAAAATCATTTAAATAAAAAGCGACTCTTGCTACGACACAATAAAGTGCAATTCAGGTCGCACAACGCTTATTACCTACAGTTATATTCAACTACAAGTTGCCTCTCTTTCTATCGCGTAACTCTTATACCTTCTGACCTACTGCATTAGCCCCGCAGACGGGGCCCGCCGCGTACTTGTAGCTTCATACCTAAACTGCGGAGTGTCCCATCTGTATTAATCTGTGCCGTCACACTCGATGAAGTCCCATTTGGGGTCGACATCTTTTGTAGCGTCACCATGTGTAGTCAACTCTTAAGCCCTTCAATACATTTTTATAGTAGGAGTGCGCACGAAATACGAAGAAGAGTTACAAGGTTTCTGGATTCCAAATCATCTACATAAAGATTCGTTGGTTAAGTCGCAGCCAACTGGTTTAATCAGCCGTTTAGTTAACCGCCTAGCATTTTAACTAAACGGCGGCCTTCAACTGGCGGCGAGAATGATATCAATTATAGGTTAGGTTGGAACCAACCACGCGCGAGCCGAATTTATCATAGTAACTAAGCCAGGGCACCCCAACCAAATGGGTTAGGTTAGAAATGTGACCAACCGCGACCGAGCCGAGCTAGCGAAGCGAGCACTACTTGCAAGAGCTAAGCGGTTATCTGTACGACTAACAAAACAACTGCGAGATGTGCGGCTCCAGGGCATAGCCCCCGTCCGCGGGCCCTCATTCGGTTCCCCACTGGCGATGATTGGTTAGGCGTGCTGTACGCCCATGAAAATGGTGTCTGTCTTTGTGTCCGTAAGCTCGTCACGGCATATGCATACTGCCGCTTTCTTCACCGTATCCCGGCGGTCTACCCCTACCAGGTGGAACCCTCATCTACATGAGGGAAGCCCAGCAGAAGGCGACCAGCGACAGAGATTATAATTAAAACAGTTGGCTGCTACATAATACAGGACAATTTTTTAAGCAGTGCGCAAATTTTTACAGGCTGTTCTACCCATGAATATGAACAACTTTCACTATGGGACTAACTCTGAAATCGCGAAAAAAAAATCAGCTATTCGGTACATTTTGTCTACACGAAACTCGTCAAAATGTAGGGAGCAGCTGATTTTTTTTTTCGCGATTTCAGGTTTGGTCCCATAGTAAAAGTTGTTCATGTTCACCATGTGAAAATTTGCGCACTGCTTAAAAAATTATCCTTTATATACTATGTTAAAACTTGTTTTTTTTTTCACAGCGGCGCCCCCCGCCTGCCGCCCAAGCCGGCACCCACCAACACGGCCGCGCGCACGTAGCGCACACACACACACACACACAATACACACAAACAGACCAGTCCACCATAGGACCACCATACCCTCCGGCACATTCAACGCTAGCGAATATTATGCGGTCCCTAAACGGTTAAAAATGCACGAGAATTTCACGTGCTTGTCAAGCAATGATCGTTTAGAACTAAGTTTGATGTGCTTGAAAAGCAAACTACGGGCTTGATCATGCTTGAAACGAATGGAAATGGGTGAGAATAATTGAACATAGTGTTTGACGTTATAACAAGCCTCATCAAGCATACCTGTAAAACACGTACAGTAGTACCCAACTGATAAGGCGCGTCGTGAATCTTCGTTCGCACAGAAAAGAAAGTATGGCCCCGAAGATTAACGAGAATGCTTAAAACTTACAATCAACCTTAGATCACTACTATAAGGTTCATAATACACTGCAGCTATTATTCCGTCTCACTCGCAAGTATGGCGGCTGTCAAGCGGCGCGCGCTAACATGGCGGCAGCTGCCGACCAATAGCGGTACAGGAAAAAACGTGGAGCGTGCCGATTGGTCAATAGCATTTCCCGCGCTTTGAAAATTCATCTTCTGCGCAGGTACGGTCAGCAACAGAAGTCGGTTAACACTGCTACTTTTTGACTAAATTAACACAAAATGATACGATAACCTGCTTTTTAGCATTTCATTTATTAGATATGAGTTAATTTTCTTTAAAATTTACATGTTTCGATTTTAATGAAGTATTTTTCTCAATAACACAAGTGTTAATCGACTTTTGTTGCTGACTGTACATCGATAAGCCATATTATTTGGGTACTACTTTACATGCTTGTCTGTCTAGAGAGGGCCCCATTACATCCGTATGGAGCCGCATCGCAACGCATTCTAATATAAAAAAGCCCGCAGCCCGCCTATAATGTGCAATATGTGTGAAAAGATGGAGGAATGTCGCTTTGAGTTGCGTTGCGGCGCGGATGCATAAATGTGCGCTAGCCTGAGAAACCCACTTATGTTATAAATTACATAAATACTTGCCCTTTGTATTCACAAACTTGTTACAAAAGACTTGCTTTGTCAACGGCCCTGGACGTAGTGGCAAAGTTAAGTTTGAATAAGTGGGTAAGTCTGTCTACCTTTAAAGCAACCCAGTTCACTCACGTATACAGAGTCGCGATCACATTAATTGAAACCACGTATTCAGTACATTATTCTGGACCCCCACATTGAAATTTTTATTTATTTATTTAACCATTTACGTACATATAAATAAACAAACAAACAGAAAGGAACAGAAAAATACGTACAAAGGAAATGCTTATTTCAAAAGGAATCTCTTCCAGCATACCTGCGATAGGACAGAGGATAAAAAGAGATGTAGACAAAGCGTGTAAGAGTAGAAGAGAAAATAAAATACATAAAATCCAAAAAAAAAAAACAATTAACTCATACTTCTAAAATAACTAACAAACTATGACGAAGTGGAAAGATAGTGTTCTTTCACTCTTCCTTTAAATATTGCAATATTAGTTGGTTATTAAAACGAAAATGCTGTTTCATTCATTTTGACCTCGTAGGTCACTTTTGCAGAAAACATCAGAGGGGCAATTCCCGTATTTTTAACAACGTTCGCAATATCAGCTCAAGACTCAATCTGTCAAAAATTGTATAGCGTTTAATACAATTTTTGACAGATTGAGTCTTGAAACGATATTGCGAACGCTGTTAAAAATACGGGAATTGCCCCTCAGATTTTTTTAAAATAACCGATGAAAAATTTCATCGCGTGAGGGTCTAGAATTATTGTACTGAATACATGGTTTCAATTAATGTGATAACCTAATCGCCACTGTATAACTATTGTAAAAAATATTGTACATTGTAGACATTCCAATGTAATATAAAAAGTACGGTTAAAGTTAACTAGAGTTAACATCAACCGGTCAATCCCGAAGTTACGGTTTTTCGTTATAATTTGATGATGGTGGATTGAGGCCTAAACCATTTTTTTTTTTTGGAAAAATATAAACTTTCCTGTGATCACACAACTAAGTTAGAAAAAAAAAAATACAATCATAAAAAATATAATGTGCAGTGCCAATATGCAATAGTAAAACAATATAATTAAGATTACATAAGCAAACAAAACTTTTAGATAAATATAATGAAATATAAACAAAATAGGCGTGGCTTACACCAGGTTTATTAGGAAAACAATTTGACGCTTAATGTAAATATCGCCAATACTGTATACACGAAAATATATCAAGGTATATTGCTCCTAGTATAAGCTAACCTCACATTTTATAGAAGGCCTATACAATGCAAGGTCAGCTTATACTGGGAAGACAGGGTGGCATCGCATCGACGCGCAAACCGTAACCCTGAATTCAGCAAAATGATCCTAGACCCGCGCAGAAATTTTTCGTCGGTTATCAAAAAAAAATCTGCTGTTTCTTACAAAAGTGCATTGACCTACCGTACACGGTCAAAATGTATGGAACGTCTAATTTTTTTTAATAACTGACGACAAGTTTCAACGTATGTGGTCCGGAATCATGTACTGAATACATGGTAACAGCATGTATAGACTGTGAATCTTCGTTCGCACAGAAAAGAAAGTATGGCCACGAAGATTAACGAAAGAATGTTAAAACTTACAATCAACCTTAGATCACTATTCTAAGGTTCATAATACACTGCAGCTGTTAGTTCCGTCTCACTCGCAAGTATGGCGGCTGTCTAACATGCCACGCGGCGCGCGCTAACATGGCGGCAGCTGCCGACCAATAGCGGTTCAGGAAAAGACGCGGTGCGTAGAGCGTGCCGATTGGTCAATAGCATTTCCCGCGCTTTGAAAATTCATCTTCTGCGCAGGTACCTCGGTAAGACATATCAGTTGGGTATTACTGTAACAGGTTGCGCGTTGATGGCCCTGCCACACTGTATAAAAGCTTGATGCGTAGTCGTGTGTACTCACACTGAAGTTAAGGAGCCTTAAGGCGAAAGCGCCAGGGTAGCCCGCGAAATTCAAAATTTCTTACGTTTTTTGCAATTTGTAAATCAGTGTGAGCTTGTATGTTGATTAAAATATGATTCGCGGCCGTAGCTAATATGGCTTTACAGAATTATAATCATTAGAACCAGCAATACAACTCCATAAGTTAGCATTTACCTCAAACCTCATGATTTCATGAAATCGCTAGATTTGAGGTAAATGCTGAGAGAAATTTTGAATTTCGCGGGCTACCCTGGCGCATCAACCTTAATATACTGGAGTTTACATAGTTTTAGAGGTATGTACATTTTTGTAACATAGCACTTAACGTCGCGTATATTCCCTGTATGAGTAGTCAGAGCTATTCAGGGTGTAATTTCAATCACCATTAACTTCTTAAGGGGTCATTGTACCTACTCGAAAACCTGAAATCGCGAAAGAACAGCTGTAATCTCTGACGAGTTAAACTCTCCAAAATGTAGGGAACAACTGTCTTTTTTTTTCGCGATTTTATGTTTGGTCCCATAGTAAAAGTTGTTTCTAATGATGAGTACAATGACCCCTTGTTGATTAAAATTACACCCCGTATAGTAAGTACACTCACATTTCGGCAGTTGTTGTTTAGTGACAGTTGTTTAGGCGAGACTGTTTCCATCACCTTCAACATCTGCCTACCTTTTTCCCAACTATGTTGGGGTCAGCTTCCAGTCTAACCGGATGCAGCTACCAGACCAGTACCAGTATTTTACAGGATCCTTTGGTCCTTTGGATCCCTGGTCGTTAGACTTTCGGGTTTCAGACAACCCGTACCTAACGATTGTCAAAGATCAAAGAATGATAGCCGGGAGCAATGGCTTAACGTTCTTTCCGAGGCACGGAAGGGTCTCGGTTTATAAAGATGGACCCATCCACTGACCGACCGCGGCTAGCGTAGCTTAACCTGATCGATCGACCCGTGCGGCTGTTATTACTAAGCCACGAAGGCTGTTTTCATCAAAGGGCACAAATCTCTACTACTGCTACTATTTCTTATTTCCAACTTTTCATAAAAATTACTACATTATTTTATTTCTTCAAAATCTTCACATTTGTGTATCAAATCCAGCTCAATTACGCAGGAGTTTATTTTATATCTCATTTATTTGAATTCCTTGTTCAGTGTCTCGCTCGGTCATGTTGAGACATCTTTTCCTTCTGCTACTATAAGCCGACGTTCGCACGTACGTAAAAATATCGCGGCGGGATTTTATCGCGCCCTGGATTTTAAACTCTCGGTGTTGAGCCGAGCATTGACAATCCAATCTAACAACAAGAGAGTGCATCCAAGCGCGTCGAAAAAACACACTATTGGATTTTCAACTCTCGGCGCTAAGCAGAGCGTAGAAAATCCAGCGCGCGAAAAAAAATCGCCGCGATATTTTTACGTCCGTGCGAACGTCGACTAAGTGACGACAGATATTATTTCCCAAAACGCAGTTTCTTGATAAACGAATTCTCTTCTTCACATGGCAAGTATCACGATTTCGTGTAGGTCTTTTTTTATTTCAAATTTTCCTGAAAATTGTAACATTTGTTTTATTTCTTCAAAATCTTTACATCTGTGTTTCAAATCCACCTCTATTACTGAGAATTTTATTTTATTTCATTATCATTATGTTGGAATTCCTGCTTCAGTTGTTCGTTCTTTAATGTTGAGACGGCTCTTCCTTCTGCTACTATTATTAGTGACGACAAAGCATTTTTGTTTCAGGATAATTAACATTCCACCTGAATTACGTAGGAGTTTATTTTATATCTCATTTATTTAAATTTCTTGTTCAGTGTCTCGCTCGGTAATGTTGAGACATCTCTCCCTTCAGCTACTTTAAATGATGACAAATAATATTTCCCAAAATGCAGTTTCTTGATAAACGAATTCTCTTCTTCACATATCAAGTATCACGATTTCGTGTAGGTCTTAGAAAGCATTTTTTATTTCAAATTTTCCTGAAAATTGCAACATTTGTTTTATTTCTTCAAATCTTTACATTTGTGTTTCAAATCCACCTCAATTACTGAGGATTTTATTTTATTTCATTATCATTATGTTGGAATTCCTGCTTCAGTCGTTCGTTCTTTAATGTTGAGACGGCTCTCCCTTCTGCTACTATTAGTGACTATAAAGCATTTTGTATTCACGTGACCTATTTCTTCAAAATCTTCACATTTGTGTTTCAAATCCACCTCAATTACTGAGGATTTTATTTTATTTAAGTATCATTATGTTGAAGTTCCTCAGTGGTTCGTTCTTTAATGTTGAGACGGCTCTCCCTTCTGCTACTATTAGTGACTACAAAGCATTTTGTATTCACGTGACCTATATCTTCAAAATCTTCACATTTGTATTTCAAATCCACCTCAATTACTGAGGATTTTATTTAAGTATCATTGTGTTGAAGTTCCTGTACGTGTGTTTAACGCCTGGAAATGCGCTAACTCTAGGTATTTGACTCCGCCTGAGGGGATGTACTGAATTAGCATTTCTATATACGCTTCCGGGACTAAGTGGTTAGCGCCAGTCATTTTCTTATTCCGATATATTAGTTATTTTGAATATATCTTTCAATATTTTGTCTCTTATTTTATTATTTGTCATGTCATGGATCTCGTCCGGTAATGTTCCCACATCTGATTTATATGTGACATTGATCTCAGTCCTCCTAATCTAAGTCTTCATTGTTGTGATTATACATTTTTCAACATGATCATTTCAAGTACCAACTAGTACTACGAGTACTACTAAAATTAGCAAATTACTCTTTTTTACTGTCCCATTACCTAATTTTTCTAAATTTTCCTAAAAATTATTTCGGTTTATTAGATTAAATTTTTTCGGTATCTTTGTACTCTAACACTTCGTCTAGCTTATTGTTCCTAGAAATGATTGCTTACAGTCTCTTTATTCTTCTGTATTTATTGGCAGTGATCTCGTCCGGTAACGTTCCCACATCTGATTGATATGTGACATTGATCTCAGTCCTCTTGTTCTCAGTCTCCATATTACTATTTTATGCATTTTTCAACATGATCATTTCAAGTACCAACTAGTACTACTACTAAAATTAGCAAATTACTCTTTTTTACTGTTCCATTTCCTAATTTTTCTAAATTTTCCTAAAAATTATTTCGGTTTATTAGATTTAATTTTTTCGTTATCTTTGTACTCTAACACTTCGTCTAGCTTATTGTTCCTAGAAATGATTGCTTACAGTCTCTTTATTCTTCTGTATTTATTGGCAGTGATCTCGTCCGGTAACGTTCCCACATCTGATTGATATGTGACATTGATCTCAGTCCTCTTGTTCTCAGTCTCCATGTTACTATTTTATGCATTTTTCAACATGATCATTTCAAGTACCAACTAGTACTACGAGTACTACTAAAATTAGCAAATTACTCTTTTTTACTGTCCCATTTCCTAATTTTTCTAAATTTTCCTAAAAATTATTTCGGTTGATTAGATTAAATTTTTTCGATGTAACAATCTTACAAAAATGAGCAAATTACTCTGTTTTACTGTTATTATCCTAAAAAATATTTCGGTTTATTAGATTTAATTTTTTCGGTATCTTTCTAGTTTTAGAATGCATCTAACACTTTGTCTAGCTTATTGTTCCTAGAAATTATTGCTTACAATCTCTTTCATTCTTCTGTATTTATTGGCAGTGATCTCGTCCGGTAACGTTCCCACATCTGATTGATATGTGACATTGATCTCAGTCCTCTTATTCTCAGTCGACATGTAACTATTTTATGCATTTTTCAACATGATCATTTCAAGTACCAACTAGTACTATGAGTACTACTAAAATTAGCAAATTACTCTTTTTTACTGTCCCATTTCCTAATTTTTCTAAATTTTCCTAAAAATTATTTCGGTTGATTAGATTTGATTTTATCGGTATAAATAAAAATGTTACTAAAATTAGCAAATTACTCTTGTTTACTGTTATTTCCCAAATTTTCCTAAAAAATATTTCGGTTGATTAGTTTAATATTTCGTCTAGTTTGTTGTTCCTAGAAATGATTGCTTAGTCTCTTTCATTGTTCTGTATTTATTGGCAGTGATCTCTTCGGGTGTTGCCACATTTGAAAGTTCTTACATCTGATTTATATGTGACATTGATTGCAGTCACATGCTGTAAATTTAGATTATTATAAACATGTGTATGTGTTTTTCAAGATAATCATTTCAAGTTCAAGCTGGCACTACTGGTACTCTTTGAGTCCATGTATTTATTTATTGTTGGTCTACGCTGCCCCACTCCTGGGCAAAGGCCTCTCTCCACTTCTTCCACCAGTTTTGACGGAATCTGTCCAGTTTCTCCCGCCATCTCCTACGTGGCCTGCCGCCTCACTGTCTCAGGGCACCAGTTCCGTGTTTTTTTCTTTCTAAGCGGTTTCATTGTCACCGAATGGATATTGGATATTATAAACGGTCGTTATTTTTGCAAATATCTAAGCATTTTTAAGTTACCACCCGAGTGATAACCGAACTTTAAGTTATCACCCGAGTGATAACCGAACTTTAAGTTATCACCCGAGTGATAACCGATCTTCAAGGACAGCTAAAATAAATCACTACGTTTATTATGTCACATCTCTCCTTCCAGTTAGTAGGAGTGACGTACATAAGATATTCTGATTGATATTTTAATTAGATATCTGCGGTCACATTCGGTGATTTATTTTTCCAATTTATATTCATCAGTCGAGTTGAACCCGACTTTACATGGAATGGTGTTATGTATTGTCGACTTAAGCGGTGACTTATTTTTCTTTTTCGATCTATAATCAATAAGCGATCACTCGAGTGATACCTGAGGGGCAATTCTCGTATTTTTAATACGTTCGCAATCTCATCTCAGTCTCAATCTGTCAAGAATTGTATAGCGTTTACCTACATTTTTGGCAGTTGATTGACGCTGGCATGAGATTGTGAACGTTTTTAGGTACGAGAAATGGCCATCTGAACTTCTATGGAAACTGAATATCGTTTTTTTAATTCATGTTGATTTATATTTACAAGTAAACGCGGGCTTTCGCGTTAGAAATTCGTTTTTTTTTTTTCATTAACATACGGGTCCGCTGTTGACCTCGCCAGGTAAAAAGCGAAGAATTGAAAGGTCGAATAGAGAAGATAGAGGTTTACTCTACTTCTTCAGTTTTTTTTTTTAATAATGCGTAATGTAGCCGAGAGTGCAATGACAAATGCTCCTGCAAACAATGTTTTACAACACGCTTGCAGGTTTTTTTTAAATTTTATTTTTCTATTTCTAGATTTAATTGTCTATTCTTTCCTGGGAACTACCACTTAGGTACTTGATTGATACTTCAATTCAGAAGACACATTTGGCGATGTATTCTTAAAATTTATTTGCATTAATAAGTTCTCGGGTGATATCCGAATTTAGAAATGGAAATTAATATCAACCATTTGTTTTATTTCTTTGAAATCTTTACATTCGTTCTTTAAGTCCACTTTAATTTTTGAAATTCATTCTTAAGTGACTCGATCGGTAGTTTTGAGACGTCTCTCCCTTCAGCTACTATTATTGATGACAAATAATATTACCAAAAAGCAGTTATTTTGCTAAATTCTTTTTCACATTCACCTGATGGATATTTTAAATATACATCTGCAGACACATGCGGTGATTTGTTTTTCCAATGTATATTCATAACCGAGTACTATCCAAACTTCCACGGGAAACTGAATCGCTATTTTAAAAATGCGAGCCAGTTTTTTTTTTATATCAGTTTTCTTTCAATTCTCATCATCATCGGATCATGGTCTCTTTCTGAGATTTATTTTTCCAATATATACTTATGTGATCACTCAAGTTAAACGCGAATTTCCATGGAAAGCTAATATCGATATTTTCTTAAATGTTTGCTACAATACAGCCAGTTTTTTTTACTATTTCAATTTTCTTTCAATTCTTTTTTCGTTACCTCATCTGATGGATATTTTAAATACACATCTGTGGACACAATCGGCGATTTGTTCCTAATATATATATCCAATCATTCCATAATATATTTCCATATATAACCTATCACTCGAGTGATAGCCAAATCTAAATAAAGAACTAACTAAAACGAACTGCAACTGGTTCTGGTTCAGTCCCATATTTCTATTTCTTTCATATTAAAAATTTAATTTTAAAATGTATTCTAAATCTAACACTGGCCCGCTTCTTTTCTTCCGTAATTCTCTTTTTAAAGTCCTTTCTTGTGAATAGACACATTTAAATATTTGACTTGGTCAAGGTATACAAAAAATAATATTATTCAACCCTTTATTTCTTTCTAATTACCTTTTCTACACATTTCTTTCCACTTCACTTTCACTATTTAAAACAAAACAAAAAAGAAAAAAAAATGGAATTTTTGACATTTATTACTTGGATTTTGACAGTTTTCTCCGCAAGAATATCCATGTATTCGCCTAGTAATTATAAACTACCGGGTATCGATTAGATGTTTCAAGTCAACTCTGTTTGTCGACTTTATGATGATTTAAGATATCAAGTATAAATAAATCGTTCTAATCTCGATTGAATATTGTTATTTTGTTCTTATTCCCATTGTTATAATGCATACAAATAATTTATTTGTATTGCTTTGTGCGATTTTTTGTCTGACAACCAGTCTTACCAAGGGGTATCGTATTACCCAGTCACTGGGTTGTAGAGGTCAGATAGGCAGTCGCTCCATGTAAAATACTGGTATTCAGCTGCATCCGGTTAGACTGGAAGCCGACACCAACATAGTTGGGAGAAGGCTAGGCGGGTTGATATTGATGTGCGACTTTTTTGGGTTTTCCCATTCTGAAGTTTTCGTGGAAATAGCCCAGAGTCTGGAATTGTGACCGGTTAAAGGCCAATTTTTAATTTTCAATGTGTTTAAAATATTTTTTTTATCAATGTGACTACTTTCACTTAAAATTATAAACGTTATAAATGATAAAATTAAGCACATGCCATCTCTAAAACTATTCAAACTCCAGTCAGCATACGGAACTGAAAACTATGACAAAACATGCATTTATGTACATACTAAATATATTCGTTAATGATAGCTTCGTTCACGACACTGCTGGACCGACACCGGTGAAACCGCCGCTATTAGTAGTTGTAACATAATATATATAAGAACTTGCTTAAAACCATCGGAGTCAGTCCAACAGTTTTCAAGATCGTTGGTATAAAATAGGAAATAAAATTAGTATGAAATGCTCTTAGCTATAATTATTATTATATATTGTTTTTAAAACTGTTAAATCAACAATAAATTCCTATTATGTTGCCATAGTAAAATAATATGCGAGAATATTATTGTTATACAATGTTATTTTTTAGTGTGGATATTATGTGCAATGGCCGGTCAGTGTGTGAAATTACATGTAATTTCTGAACGCGAGAATTAGCTAATTCGCATATTCACCGGCCAATATTGTTAAAAAGGAACTTATACAGCAACATTGACTATTATAAAATACAAATATATATCATAAAAACAATTGTATATTAATACTTGTAAAGTAAATGACAATGTTTTAGCGAAATTGAAATAAAATATAATGTACAGTTAGTTTTTAAGTGAGAAACAATAAAATATGCGAATTAATGTAAATTAAATAAATATATATAGATGTGATTTACCCGTTAAGTGGCTACAGCTGTAACAGCCGATTTATTGGTGCTTAAGTGATGGGCTGCTGGCTGCCACATGGCCCGCTCAAAACAAAATATGATCAACAAATCTGCAGCATTGCGATCGGTTGACAAAACAACAGCCAATGTGACGGTTAGCGCCGTCCTCAGACGATATTCTCACCGAAATTTTGGGATGCTTCTCTTCTTCTATATAAAATTCTACAATTAAATGTGACAGTTTGCACCCCATCGCCGTTTTCAAACAGTTCCCATGTCCGGGTGCCGCACCGGGGATTCGAACCCCGAACGCTTCACAGACGTTATGGCATAGATAAAACACATTCAGACAGTATGATGTAAGTCGTAATGGTATAATACGATTCATTTTTCAATGACAAAAATGTAAATCATTCAATACTTTTAATTTCTGGGACTTTTCAACCAATGTTTAGCAATTTGGTAGAACCGAATGTTACGGTCATGATAGTTGAAGCTTGCTTTGAAGTCCGGACTATTAGGAATATATACAAGTCGGCGCGGGCGCATTCGAACGACTTCTTTTTTGAAGTCTGTAATGTGACTTACATAGAGTTGGATTGTGAAAGTCTTCCCTTTCTTGTAAAATCCTTATACTCGAAAAATATCCGCCGTTTCCTACAAAAATGCATTCTAATTGTATAAAACAGATGCTTTTTTTTCGCAATTTCGCGATAAAATTGCTCTGCTATCTGTTAAGGTTGATGCGCCAGGGTAGCCCGCGAAATTCAAAATTTCTTACGTTTTTTTGCGATTTGTAGGTCAGTGTGAGCTTGTATATTGATTAAAATATGATTCGCGGCCGTAGTTATTATGGCTTTACAGAATTATAATCATTAGAATCAGCAATACAACTCCATAAGTTAGCATTTACCTCAAATCTAGCGATTTCATGAAATCATGAGGTTTGAGGTAAATGCTAACTTATGGAGTTGTATTGCTGATTCTAATGATTATAATTCTGTAAAGCCATATTAGCTACGGCCGCGAATCATATTTTAATCAACATACAAGCTCACACCGACCTACAAATTACAAAAAACGTAAGAAATTTTGAATTTCGCGGGCTACCCTGGCACTTTCGCCTTAATCAAGTTACATTTGAAACAGATAAAATAAATTATAAATCGGCTGGACAAACTCCACACTGCCTACTATTCGTTTTATAAGTTACAATTTGATATACACACTAAAGAAAATAAGATTTTATTAATTCGTCCGTTTGCGCGCGCCCTGTAGTTACAAAATGTCAAACAAATGTCAATGTATGATAGAGAATAATTTGTACATAATATAAAAAATATAAGTAGTTGATACATAGGGGTGGGCTATACGACCATATTGACCATTATTGTAGTACAAATAATAAGGATATAGTATGTAATATTGCCGATGGCAATCATTTCAACTTGATGTATTTAAAATGGATTTCTAAAACTTGAAATTGAAAAGCGATTTTCTTTTATTAAATGGATTGAAATTAAGAAGGTACAAATGAATGTTGGGTTATTATTACTTTATTTTATTCTATGATTTAGAAGGAAATCGCTTTTGAATTGATAATAATGAATGAGTAACTGTAAACGCACTGCGAATAAATACTTTACTGCAGCATTAATAAGTACTTTACTAGTTCAGTAAATTGCCTTAAACGATCTTTTGTGAGACATATTTATTAATATTTACGGTTTTAGCTAGTAAGTATTTATATCGGGTTCGCCCGACTTTGATTTCAAAGAACTAGAGTTCTTTGAGTTCGTAAATATTATTGAATATAATAGAGAAATCATGAAAAACATGTTGGCAGCTATATAAGCCGACCAAAAAGAGAGGGAGGGTGGTAAACAACGTATTCCACAAGTAAAATTATGTTGGTCGGCTAGTAAGAACATAAAACTTAAAAATTATTCGCAGTGCGGGCCAAATCTTCTGTCGGACTTAACTGCCCACCCCCAAACGTAAATAAAACAGTAGAAAAGACGATATTTGGCCTAAACATGGATCTATACATAAATATATATAAGATAGCAAGTTGTTAGCGTTAAGTGAAGCCACCTGTGAATATACTGTAAATATTATATCAAAAGAATTCATATATACAGTTTTTTGTTGTTTCATTTCTCCCTATACCACAGAGCAACACGCCTCGGCAGCGTTGTCACCACTGTCCACACAAAGCAGTGTTGTCGTTTTCTCGCACTACGACACACGACACAAACTGACGCCTTTGAACGGCGTTTGAGCATGCCTTATGGATTATGGTGCACTTTCCTGTGTAACTGACAATGACATGGCCACCATCAGGGATTTTAATTTTGATAACACAAAAAATTAGTCGCTACTTAGTTGAAATTTGCCGCCAAATATCAGAATTTGTCGGTCACTGGTTCATAGGTAAAATGCAGAAATAAAAGAAACACACACGCGCATTTGGGATAGCGGCCGTACTAAGCTAGGGTCCCGGTGCGTACATTTTGGTCCTTCGAGCCGGATGACTAATGTATTACAGTAATTAACTTAATTATATACAACAACCATAAAACTTCGTTTAAGTGACCCACTGAAATATTCGCTTCATTGGCTCAATGCACACCCAACACACATATAAATACGTATCAATGTGCAGGTAGAAAGCTTTTGACCGCAGGATTTGGTATTCCGCCGCTTTCGCGTACAAGTGCCACTGGAACACACAATGACTTAGTGCAACTAATTGAAACTAACATTGGTAATTATTAAGTTTTATTTACTAAAAAAATAGGTACTAAGTATATTATTATGTATGCTTAGGTTAAGGTATGTATGTATGGGTCTTTGTTACCTGATAATAAATGGTTTATTTTTTTATTTTTTTTTTGTCGGACCCTGGAGTCCCAGACTTGGAAGACGTACGAGGGGCCGAAACCAACTCGCAGAAGCCCCTTAGACAATTTTAAATGACGAGGCGGCACCAACCGACGATTATCCCGGTATGCACTATGCAAGTGCACCCAAGGAAAACCCCCGGTTGGTGCAGAACATGGAAACAAAACAAATTGGGCTTTGGGTTTGAGTGGCTATAGTGGATCGGGTACGTTGAACTATGTCCCCTGCCTTACCAATGTTATATAATATACACAGTTAAGAGGAAACGTGGGTGCTCTTTTCTCCATACAAAAAGATACAAACGCTCTCGCCTGTTTTCTTTCTGGCTAATGACCATAAAGCAATGATTTTTTACAGAAATATAAATATCAGTTAATTGTATGCCCTATGTTTTCCTTTTTGATGATATATTATTTTTATAGGAACTAGAACCCTCCAAAAATGCTCAAAATTGCCTATTCAGACCGCTGTCAACAGACGCCTAGTGTACTAATTTGACAACTATTAACCAAAAAAGAAAAACATAGGGGCATAGTATATATCCTTCTTATTCAGTTTATGAAATATCTTTTAAATTGGTCCAATATTGGAGGAGGAAATAGGCGAGAGCCAAACCTCGAAATGTGACTTTTTACGTAGGCTATTTAGTCGGATCTGCAGTTGTCCTTATAGCACGAATTCGAGGGCGGAGCGCTCGCAGAGCGACAGCAATACCTTCTTAAAATACCTAATTTTCAAAAGTCTGGCCACCCGCCTTTCCTCTTAAAATGGCAGGGGGTGACTTGCACTCTCAATAATGGGCTCCCGGAAACGGTCGCTAGCACATAGGGGCAACATGTCCTGAGGTGCTTGAGGAGTGGAGAGGTATTCTACAATCCCCGAGCCCAGAAGATGGTCAAGATCCCTACAACACTTACTGGAATACTTCCTTCCTCCGAGCACTTGCTCTTGCGAATCTCCACTCAAGCCGGCCAATAAAGGCAAGAATAAGGTGGGAGCTCTGTTCCCGTCAATGTTCACTCCAGCCGTTCAATAAAGGCAAGCCAGAGATGAGGAACAAGACTTCTCCCGGGAGATAGCGTCCGTGGGGTCGCTACTGCCCAACAGCTCGCCACATACGCTGCCCTGCGGGTTTCTGTATCTCTCTTAGACATAATCGTCGGTCGGAAACAGTAGTAGACCATTTCAAAATATACCTACTATTCTGAGTAATTGACGGTTAAAGTTTTTGAAAATATTCAAATGTAATTTACTTCATTTAGAGATCATAAAGTGTATTTTTTTATTGAATAATATGCAGATTATAGACAACTTTATTGTGTGTTATTAGAACTTTGATGCAATTTATAGTTTTTGAGTTAACCGTAATTTTGTGAAATGTTCCATTAATGTAGTGAAAATTTACTGAAATACTAAGGACTACCTAATTGGAATATTTCTGAATGAGCCAGTAATGAAATAAAAAAAAACAATCAATTTAGAAATCTCAACAGTTTATTTAATATCTAGAAAATAAAAAGAGTCGCAGATCAGTTTTATTCTTAAAATAATAAGGTGCTTCAAATTAATTGTTTTCGTTATGCTCCTCAGGTTCAATGTGATTATCTGTAGCCTCCAAACTTGAGTAATAGTCGCGGTAGACTCTTGTTAAAACATTAGAGTCGCATAGAGAAAGTAGATCTTTTTTCTTTAGGCTTGAAGTCTTTGGTCACTCTCTGAACTCTTCGTTACTGCCATTTTAAGCAGTCTTTTAGCTCTTGAACACATTTTTAAAATTATTATATAATCATACTCAAGCTGCTTTTGACCACTACACTGCGCGTTAAAAGCGCGACTAGCACAAATCACAAAACACGAATAAACAATTTTGACCACTTGCATTTCTGACGACATACTAGTGATCCAATTTTTTCAGTCATACTGGAATATTTCTAAATATTCTATTGATGAACCACGGATGCACATAGGAATTTAGAGTGGCAGCAGGCTATTTCGAAATTTTAGATACTGAAAACGAAGAGACTACTAATATTTTTTTTTTTCTTTACCGGATTAAGTAGTTTTCTAATATTTGAGTTGTACTGTTAGTGATTTTGAAAAAATATTCAATTCCGTACCTACCTACCATTCTGCATAACTATCTCGAAACACGTGATTTCGGAAATGTTCCAGTAATTAATCCGACCGACGATATTGCAAGGTAGGCATTGTGCTTCCTAGTCAATCACAGATTAAGTAGTATTTAGTCAATATAAGGTTTAGAGTTTAGACAAAGGAAAATATGACGTGATTTTGACAACACTGACAAGTCTCTGAGATGACTCATATTCTATTAATCAAATCAATCCTCTTGTCAACAGTACAGGGGAATTCTGAGGGGACGGCGCGTACGCAGTCCCCACTACCAAAAATTACGCATCCGAGTTATCCACATTAGGGATAATCGCAGGGGTCAACCCAACCGCAGTGCAATGGGAAGGCCTCGCCCTGGGGGAACCGCCTTCATGATCACGGTTTCCCCTATGCCAGGTAAGTATGAATTCTTTACGGAAACTCGTGAGGGTCGTTCAACGGCGCAGAATCTTAACACCGCGATTCAGATACGTGACGTAAATGTAAAGCGCCATCTAGTGACTACAAACTGTAGAAAACTACGATTACTCTCATAAATATCATAATTGCTAAATACCACTTTTGTTAGTTTTTGATAAATGCAAAATTAATTTAAAATACGGAACTTCCGATACAAAATTTAGACACGAATTATTGCGTGAATACCTACTATTTCTGTCAATATGCAACCACAGCTCCAAGTTTTTAAACTACAAACAAGTTTAAACAAGGTGTCATAGCAGTCACTGATGCTGCATGTGTGAATTAATAGAAGTTCCACTTGTACTGACTAGATAGCGCTTTTGCCAAACTCTATAATAGTTCTCTTTGCCGATGGCTATAAAAATTAATAGTTCGGTTCGGATCCAAGAAAATTTGACCACGCAAATTAAATGTGACTACATGTCCAATAAGTCATAGTTGTTAGTTATTTTAGAAGTATTTAAGTATATATTATGTTTTATTTAATAAGTTCATTGTTTTTTTGGATTTTATGTATTTTATTTTCTCTTCTACTCTTTTTGTCTACATCTATTTTTATCCTCTGTCCTATCGCAGGTATGCTGGAAGAGATTTCATTTGAAATAAGCATTACCTGTGTACGTATTTTTCTGTTCCTTTCTGTTTGTCTGTTTAGTCGTGTCACAGAGTACATTATACTCATAGACTTATAAAAAAAGATGGACTCCGCGCCACGCATATCGAAAGTGAAGCACCGAAGCACCGTACCGATCTATGTGTGCATGATTTGAGTACCTGCAAAGACGCCGTCGCTCGTGTCACGTAATGGCGGCCGGTCGGCATACTATGATGTAAATGTGTGCGCGAGGCGTGTTTGTACAATCGGTCCGGCATACTTACTGTGCTTCACTTTCGTTAAGCGTGGCGCGGAGTCCATCTTTTTTTATAAGTCTATGATTATACTATACTGAAAAGTCGTGTGTACATAAATGGTTAAATAAATAAGTTCTATTGGTCGATCTTCTTCGCTTCGCTCTTGCCAGAGCGGTCGTGGTCACGGTGACATGTGTCAAATCGCAGGTGTAGTCGTAGCTCGCCTCACGATCTCTCTCCTTCTGGTTCTGATATTGTGTTGCGTAAATTATTTTGCATACTATTTTAAAGAATCAAGTTATTCTAACTGAACAGACAGCTGTGCTGCTGGACAGTTTGTTGGGCGACTTCTTCTTGCACTAGGAAGTGGTGAAGGGCGGGCGTTTTCTGGGACTGTCTTATGTAATTTCAACGTTCAAAAAGTGCTGATTCTCAGCCTAATTTAAATAAATGACTTTTGATTTTATTTTAACAGTCTAGTGCATTAATTAACAGGCCCTCCAACCGCGGATTTAATTAGGTCGCACTGTGTTCCCAAATATCCTTGGACCTGACATTTTGAGTTAAGTTCAGTAAGAGACGCATTTCAATACGACAAACTTCAGACAAGAACTCCCATGTGCTAAATCTTTATAGTTTTTGAAAAAAATACGTCTAAAGTTTGTTATTTTTTTTATTTAGAAAATTTAAAAAAATATATTACTTGGATATAAATAAAGCTGATATGTTTCTGGTATTTTCAATTTGTTAAGAATATTGTGAAGGATTTAATACACTTTACTACGGTCCGAAAATGTTAGCTTTTAATGAGAAAAAAATAGATATAAGTTTTTCAGATTTTAATTTCTTTCATTTTAATTATGCGTTAGTAGCATCTGCAAATATAGCTAAACGGTAGTTAAATACGTCACTTATCACCATAAAAAAAATCAACTGCTAATACCATGGAAAATGGGAAATAATAGCTTCTAAATAGTTTTAATTACAAAACGCCTTGCTCATATCTAAATAACAGGCGTTTTGTAATGAAAAATATTTAGAAGCTATTATTTCCCATTTTCCATGGCATTAGCAGTTGATTTTTTTTATGGTGATAAGTGACGTATTTAACTACCATTTAGCTTTATTTGCGGATGCTATTAACGCATAATTAAAATGAAAAAAAAAATAAAATCTGAAAAACTGAAATCTTTTTTTTTCTCATTAAAAGCTAACATTTTCGGACCGTAGTAAAGTGTATTAAATCTTTCACAATATTCTTAACAAATTGAAGATACTAAAAACATATCAGCTTTATTTATATCCAAGTAATATATTTTTTTAAATTTTCTAAATAAAAAAAGTAATAAATTTTAGAGGTATTTTTTTCAAAAACTATAAAGATTTGGCACATGGGAGTTCTTGTCCGAAGTTTTTCGTATTGAAATGCGTCTCGTACTGAATTTAACTCAAAATGTCAGGTCCAAGGGTATTTGGGAACATAGTGGGTCGGTCCACCTCATCGGTCACCACCCGCGTGGCCTTCTACTCTGCCCCGCACCACTAAACGTTCTATGGAGTTATTATTCCATTAATGATTTTCTAAATGACCGATTGTAGACCTTGACAATTTGTTAATAAAATAATTTGAATTTTGACCCATTTAATTATATCGATTATCGACTAAAATGACCTTTTTAATTGTATTTTGTTTGACATTTTAATCGTATTTTGACATTTTAATAGTATTTTGATATTGGAGTTGTATTTCGGCATTTTAATTGTATTTTGACATTTTGATCTTATTTTTTTTTACTATTATGCCTTTATTATTAGCATTTTGACCGAATTAATTTTAATGTATTTAGATTTTGTGATCTTATCTTGACTAACATATGACTTGACTTACTTATCTTATCTTGTTTTTATTAATTGTATTTTACTAAAATAATTTTAATCGCATTGACCTATTAATTTTTATCTGATATTTGTAAGTAATTAATGTTCTTATTTTTTTTCTTGCATCCACTCATTTAATTTTTGCATGCCAAATCTTGGGCAGAATGTACGGCTCAACTTTAAAATTTCACGACCTTATTTGTACACCTGCCCGGCGAGCACGGCCTATTGTGACATGGCTTGAGTTACACATTTTATCATAGTTTGGGCGATAAAACTGTTTTGTCTTAAATGCTAGCACGGCGGCGTGAGTTAATTTCTTGAATGTGACATAACTTCTTGACGTTTAGTTGGAACTCATTATGTCTTATTTGCTAATATGGGCGCACCAATTATATCACAAATGTCACATTTTGACGGTGACTAAGAAAAATTTTATCACGTTCGGAGGTGGTGATAAGATTTGAAAATTAAAAAAAATAATGTTTTCCTGCTAATTGCTCTGCGCCAAATGGCAATAAATTATTTTATCTACACCCATGCTTTAAATCCTTTATAAAAGTTCCTGAAACAGTTAGCTTATTGCCAACATTAAAACAGCCAGTGTCATAGTAACCATGGTATTCAAACGGGTGCTTTAATGTTGTACTGAATTTTATAATGCAACTCGTTTTCAAAAAAAGAACATTGTAATGCACGCGCGTTTCACTACAACAGCGCCGTAATTTAAAAAAGAACTTATTCGAAATGTTCGATACGAGTATTAGTATTGCAAAAAACAGTTTCAGAACCTTTTTTAGAGGATTCATAACAGGGATGTAGATAAAGTCTTGTATGCAACTGTACATAATTAGGTATTAAAACACTCATGTGATACTATTATCAAACGAGGCGAAAATACCCCTTATTATACGTCAGTTGCATAAATAACTATTCTTGCATTGTGTGGTGGTGGTTTATTTGTATGAAGAATTGCGCGCGATAACAAAAAAAAAATTGTAATAAGTAAATAAATAAATTACTATTTTTTATATATTTAAACGGTTTTTTTTTAATTTTTGAAAATACATATTTAGACATGTAAATAATGCGCGTCGAAAACAACAAAAAAAATAAATAAAAAATTTAAGTACATAGGTACTTAAATACTACTATATTTTTTTTTGGTACCTACATGTTCAGAATAATGGGTTTATGGGTTTCATAGGGGGGGGCCAAATTTTCATTATTTTTGCGATAGGATAGGACACACCGTTTTCGAGTGCTATGCAAAAGAAAAGAAAGAAAAAAAGATTTAATTTGGCCGCATATTCAGATAGTCTTAAGCATTTTATTTTTTTCAGTTTACTATGTCACACTATGAATTTAGCAACAAGAAAGGCATGTCGCGGCTCTAGATTATGTCACATGGTTGACCCGTGCTAGCATTTAAGACAAATTCTAAGACATGACATAATTTATCATGTCTTGTCACAAACGTCTTGATTACGCCCGTGCTCGCCCCGCTGCATTCTAGCAAATAAACAATTTGATTTGATTTGATTTGATTATTACGTCTCGAGAACCAAAGAACTTCAGTATTCGAGATCATCAGGGATGTTCGCGGACGCACATTTGTATTGTTTCTTAGCCACAATGAGTAAGCGCTGTGCGTCCCTGGTGCGTGGGTTGTGGGGCAGCAACAACAGTATCCTGTCTCCAATTTCAAGCAGGCTGGACTGTCCGTACGTGAATCACTGCTGCGCCATTTGCCATGGAATGGTGCAGCCGCGGTGAAGCGTCGGACGGTACTGCCGCTGTGTATTATTAAACAGGAATTTATCATAATTTTATTTATTAAAACTATGCAAAAGTAAAAAAAATACTGTACTAAGGTGTACTTAATGCCTCAGGCATTAAGTACACCTTAGGGTGCATTCTACCTTAGGGTGATGCGGAGACAAAACATGGTAGGTGCAACACAAGGGATAGATAACTCGAAAAAGAATAAATACTAATAAATACATACATAAATACATACGTATAAACAAAATAAACTTTGTCAGGAGAAATAACGAAAGGTAGAGGAGAAAAAGAATCCAGCAAATCAGCGCTGCGATGATTTTGTCAACTTTTCACGAATATGTTCACGTGCCTTCACTTTGAAAAATAACGGACTGGTTGCCATCCTGATGTTCAGAGGGAGCGCATTCCAAAGAAATACCGCCTGGACAAAGAAAGAAGAATGAATAAAACCTGTACCCTAATTGCGTAACACATTAGCAATCGGAGTTTGAATCATTTTGAAACAAACTGCTAATCCATTGCTTCATATGTTCGAAGAATTTGTCTGCTCGACAACGTAAATAACGCAATGAATGTTGTTGAACTATCAAAATGAAACCAACTCCGATTGATAATGTGTTACGCAATTAGGGTGCAGAGCGGTGAGAAGGACATCGTAGAAGAAGATTGTTGGTTAATTACTCGGAAATGCGATTCAATAAACATGTAGACAAAACTATTAATAAATCATTAAGAATGTTGTATTTTATTAATCGCAACACAAAGCAGTTTAGGTCTCTGCCCGCATTAAAATCCCTCTATTTTGCATTAATACGTAGCCACATTGAATACTGCTCAATCGTCTGGTATCCTACCTACCAAAACAATATTCAACGCCTAGAAAGTTTACAAAAGAGGTTTGTTAAGAGGCTCTCGGCAATCGCTGGTGTTCAACGAACGATTAAGCACTATGATGATAGACTGATTCACTTTAAAATGAAATCGTTACAATGGCATAGAGACTTCTAAGTTTTAACTTTTTTATATAAAGTTGTAAATCAAGGCGTGGATTGCCCAGAGTTGGTGAGTCAGCTGAGCATGAGTGTACCTAGACCGTCCGCCAGAGTTCAACATTATAGACCTTTCTCGATCAAGTCCAGTAGAAACAAATACGGATACAATGCGCCCCTTTCCTATATCCTCAGAAGATGCAATGACTTGTTCCACAGTTGCGATCTTGATGTTTTCGGTGGTAAATTATGTATATTTAGGAAAAGTATCTTTGATAAAATGTAAATTGTATTAAGTATAAAAAAAAACCCAATTTTTCATAGTATTACCTAATCAAATTATTTTTTTAATTGTTTTAATTTGTTTTAGTGTTTAAATTTTCTTTTTTTTCTGTTTAATGTTTTAGGACGCTATTTGATAATGCCCTGCTTTCCTATAATTTAGATACATGCGATATCTTTATGTATGACAAAGACGCTGGGTTAATGCTGTGTATGTGTTTAGTTGGTAAGCCTTTATAAATAAATAAATTACTAACATAGGTTAAGTTTTTTTTTACTAAACAATGAGTCATGGTTACTTGATTAAATAAATGAAATTGAATTGAATTTCTGAGAGGACGGCGCGTACGCAGTCCTAACTCAATTCATTTAATAATGTCTGATGTAGGACCAACTAGATGTGCTGGGCCGAAAACAATGAAATTTTCATCACCCCTTGTATTACACCCCTGAATGTGTGTCTACCGATTAATGGGACCTTTAATTGACATAGAAATCAGCACGCATTGATAATGTTCAATTCAGATTTATACTGTTACTGTCGTGTTTTCACTGACACGAACCGTGCACGGGTGCGCGGTTTTGGTAGACATGTACCGTGTTACCAAAGCGTGGAGATTTCACGCAACCTGTCTCGGTAAATTGAACACGGAAAAGGAAATACGCTAGCTAACCTGGGACTCCTAAGTCTCGAGTGAAGATACTTCCATGTGTGATGTCAGTAATTTGAATCTTGATAGATCATTTCCCAGAAGATCATAAAAACATGTGAGTTCTAATCATAAGCAGCTAAGTTCTAGAGTTCCTGAAACTTTAGAAAGAGTTGAATATCGAAAAAAAATAAACAAAATATTCCTGGAGGTGAGAGAGACAAAAGGATTTATTGAAATAAAACAATAATGAACGATGTTCGTACAAGTCTATTAATAATTATTTATAATCAGCGCCGCCAGCGCCATCTACTAAAGTTAAATAATAATAATATATATATTATTGTACATTTAAATATACAACAGATGTGGGCGCTACGTCTTATTCATACTTGATTACACGGCTGGGCTCGAACACGTCACCTTTAACAATAATACCAAACTGTTAACAATTTTACTCATATACTTACAGCGAACGGCTCCCGACTTGAAACTATTGCTATCGTAAAAAACATGTTTTGAAAAGGCAACGATTTGGGATAAAGGGATATTTAAGTACGAGTATATACAGGATAATTTTTAAGCAGTGCGCCCATGAATATGGACAACCTTCACTATAGGACTAAACCTGAATCGCGAATAAAAAAAATCAGCTGCTCCCTACATTTTGACGAGTTTGGTGCAGATAAATGTACTGAACAGCTGATTTTTGTTTCGCGATTTCAGAGTTAGTCCCATAGTGAAAGTTGTTCATATTCATGGGTGTAAAACCCTGTGAAAATTTGCGCACTGCTTAAAAATTATCCCGTTTATAAGGTCCCATTAAAATAGGTGGTCAAATTTTCCACCCATGAATATGAACAACTTTCACTATGGGACTAACTCTGAAATCGCGAAAAAAAAATTGAAATTATCGAATCGTCGCCGAAGAAGAGTCACTTCAAAAAAAGTTGATAAGTGATTAGTTACTTAAATTTTAATGCAGAGGCCTCAGTGCGAGTTTTTATACTTACTCGATCACGTTAAGGCGAAAGCGCCAGGGTAGCCCGCGAAATTCAAAATATCTTACGTTTTTTGCAATTTGTAGGTCAGTGTGAGCTTGTATGTTGATTAAAATATGATTCCCGGCCGTAGCTAATATGGCTTTACAGAATTATAATCATTAGAATCAGCAATACAACTCCATAAGTTAGCATTTACCTCAAATCTAGCGATTTCATGAAATCATGAGGTTTGAGGTAAATGCTAACTTATGAAGTTGTATTGCTGGTTCTAATGATTATAATTCTGTAAAGCCATATTAGCTACGGCCGCGAATCGTATTTTAATCAACATACAAGCTCACACTGACCTACAAATTGCAAAAAACATAAGAAATTTTGAATTTCGCGGGCTACCCTGGCGCTTTCGCCACGTAAACTTCAATTTGTACTGAAACTGAATAAGCGCCGTCTGGTGACTATAATGGGAAACACAATTATTCCATACAAATTGACGTACGTTAACGTAAACGCGATCGAGTAAGTATAAATACTAGCACTAAGGCCACAGACCGTTCACAGTTATGTTACCTCTGATCTTGCATCCAGTTAAACAACAATGATCTTTATTTTCATTACAATAAGGTTACTGTTGGATTGCTGCCACTGACAAGTCTGTCAAAATCAAAGTGATCTTTAGTTTCGTTACAATAAGGTTGATGTTGGATTGCTGATGTCAGAGATAAAAATAATAACTCTGAACGGACTGTATGCCACAGACAAGAACCGTATAATTGGGACTTGTATCTCAAACATGACAGCCATTACCTCGATACTTTTTATCAAAATCGATTCAGCAGTTTAGCCGTTAGCAGACAGACATAAGGTGCCGATTCTGTTGGTGCACAAACTAAACTTAATTTAGGCTATTGCTAACTTTTTCTTTCTAATAAAACAAGGCTATAGCCATCCTTTTCTCGCGCTGCCTGTTAGTAAAAGATAACAATTCTCTAATTTTGGTTTAGCTATTGAACAAGAGAATCGGCACCAATAACTTTCAAATATTAATATGGATTAGCAATAGTCAGCTATATGAGTAAAATGTTAACCCCAAGCAGTACAAACTAATTTTACAGTTTTTACACAAGAAAAGTACATATAAATAGAATAGAATAGAATAGAATAGAATTTTATTTGTATGAATGTAGTTTCATACAAACAAAAAAGTCGTCGTCGTTTTCGTTTTTAGTTTTGTTTGTTTTTTTTTGTAGTTTTTGTTTAAATATTAAAAATAAATCCAACTAAAGTAATTTGCTTATTTTATTTGTTAAAAGCTTTGTTAAAGGATGAATGTTGAACAAAATGGGTTCGAAATAATAATGACTACAGGCAATTTAAATCATCAACATACTAAATTGCATTTATTAGGAAATAAGAATATTTCATGAAAAAACATGACGTTCCTTATTACATAATAACTTAGAGCGACTAGAACTACATGGTTCAATTAGTACCTTTTAATTTGGCTGACCATTGAAGTAATCCAAATAGTTTAAGTATTGTCGAGCCCAGCCCAGTCTAGGATTGAGGATTAAAACTTTAATTTAAATCTTTACACAAGAGTCGATCGAAATATTACCATACAAAACTAAGTGTTGCCAGACTTGCGATCGACGTGTATCGAATAGATCGACGTTGAACATGCACTCATCGATTCGATCGACAAATGTTAGTACAGTCAACTAGGTGCTCTCAATTTGACGTTGATAGCGCCTTTATGTCGTCGACTAAAGGCGGTATTCGTAATCCAAATGTTACGACTACCGTACTGTTGACTGTACCGTACATATTTGATGAATTGACGACATTAATAAATATCAATTTAGATGAAGAACATTATTTCAACCATGGTCTTACGCGTAAAATATCATCGATATAATTAAGTTTTACACATAGCGATAATTAAATTAAATTCAAATTTATTTATTCAGTACCTAACAATTCACATTGCGTTCGAATATACAGCATAACACATAGGTATTAAATGTATCAGTATTTATAAGAATACATTATAAAACCAATAAAACCAATATAACTTATAAAACCAATTATAAACAAATTAATAGCAGAACACAACATAACGCCACAGATATCCAATTAATAACAATTTAAATTCATAATAATAATTCATTGATCGATTCAAATCGATGACACGTCGATCATCGATGTCCTGTAACACCTTATCAGACACAATATCTACCGAGGTTATGTCGTTTGCAACTATGACCCTAGCCCATACAAATATAGAAAAACAAAACATACTGCGAGACAATATCAATGTTAACTTTATTACTAGAGTCTATCAAGCGAGTCGTGTCCACGACCATTTAGCTGATTTCTTATAATGGCAATACTATTATCTGTCAAACGGTTTGTCACAATTTCTGTTCTACTAAGCTATAGCATTTTGATACTTTTAGCTCAATTATTTAATTTGTATTAAGCAATGGAAATTTAAAGAAGAATGGAAAAGAAATATATTCAATAAATAAATGCACAGATCACACTATTCATGTGAAAACAAAGGATAACCGATACGGAGTTAGAACCCTTCATCATTTTTGTGCGTCATGATACTGACAGTGATTTCTCTTATGAAGGCATTGAATTTCTAGATTCTGATTTTAGTTCTAATAATTGTGACTAATAAATACCTTCATTGAAATGCACTTTTTTAAGAATTTTTTTATCTACAAAAATTCAAGCATTAAACATGTTTTCAGCGTACTATATCAGTGTTGACACGTGTAAGATTTTTATTTTTGGCCTCCTTTTTCATTGGACACGACTCGCTTGGCAGACTCTATAACGTTCAATTTTGTATGACAAACTATTTTAGACATGCTACAATGTAAAATCAACTGTACAGATACAGTTTTAGAGTTCGAAATTTGGAAGCATGTTTATTCTAAGATTAGAGAGGTTACAGTTTAGTTATGTTTGCACTTTAGTACATTTTTATTATTTAAATCAGCTGAGAAATTGTACTGAAATGCAAATATTTTAATTGTTACAGTATTCATATGCAATAATAGTTGCATATTGTCTACAGTCGTTGTCAACCATTTTATTCAAACAAATCCATAAGTCTATTATACAGGGTCAAATGAAATTAGCTAGCGAAACTCCGGAGACGCGATGGGTAAGGTCACCCGGGGCTATTGTAACCAGGGGGCAAATGTAACGGATTGAGATAACTCGTTATTGTTGCGTTTCCATGCTGTCTAGGATTAATGAATCAGTTACATTTGCCCCCTGGCTACAATAATTAAAAATAATAATTAGTTGTGGCTTCTGTAAGGTATTTATGTTATGGGTCAATGTGACCCGAAATAAATGTTTTATTTATTTATTTAAGGCGAAAGTGCCAGGGTAGCCCGCGAAATTTAAAATTTCTTACGTTTTTTGCAATTTGTAAGTCAGTGTGAGCTTGTATGTTGTTTAAAATATGATTCGCGGCCGTAGCTAATATGGCTTTTCAGAATTATAATCATTAGAATCAGCAATACAACTCCATAAGTTAGCATTTATCTCAAATATAGCGATTTCATGAAATCATGAGGTTTGAGGTAAATGCTAACTTATGGAGCTGTATTGCCGATTCTAATGATTATAATTCTGTAAAGCCATATTAGCTACGGCCGCGAATCATATTTTAATCAACATACAAGCTCACACTGACCTACAAATTGCAAAAAACGTAAGAAGTTTTGAATTTCGCGGGCTACCCTGGCGCATCAACCTTAATAGCCCCGGGTGACTTTATCGATATCTAAACTCGGCAAAATATTTTTTTTTTCGGGTCAATGACCGCTGGTAGTGTTGTTACTTACATGTGAGTTGATAAAATCTGTTTCATCGTGTTGTGATATCGATACACATCAATTTTTGAACTGATATTTTAAGTAACTACACTACCGGCTACGCAATAGAAGTCAAAATCGGTTGAACGGACTGTAATAAAGGTTTATTTTCAAATGGTGTATAGTTAAAAAAACAATGGCTGACAACGACCACAAGGTACCCTAGTGAGTTTATAAAATTGGAAGATTTTACGGATATACTTATCCAACATCTACCTTATTGTAACCGAATTAGCACGATATTTACTTGTATCAACTTTATTTATAAACATATACATCATGCTTATTCATCCCAAAGGTGTAGGCAGGTTTCATGCCTCTCTAACTGTAGCTACTACCAACAGCCGAAATTACGCGAAGATGGTTCGGTTATACAGGCTGTTAGTGTAAACACCGTTATCCTCTTAAGGGGTCATTGTACTCATCATTATGAACAACTTTTACTACGGGACCAAGCCTGAAATCGCGAAAAAAAAATCAGCTGTTCAGTAAATTTTGACGAATTATGCGAACATAAATTTATTGAACAGCTGATTTTTTTTCGCGATTTCAGGTTTGGTCCCATATTAAAAGTTGTTCATAATGATGAGTACAATGACCCCTTAAAAGGATAACGGTGTTTACACTAACACCCTGTATAATTATACATAAACACGCAGAATTTTCATCGCGTAATTTTCGGCAGTTAAATGTAGATACGCCATAGTCCACGATGATAACATACAGTGATGATAAATAAAAATAAAACTTTAAAATCATATTAAGTATTTAAAAAAACATTACGCATTTAAAAATTTCTCACTAATTCCATAATAATAATTATTAGTAATTCAAAATTAAAAACATTGCATTTAAAAAAAAAAAATCAATACAAAAAATTAATTATTAGTTGTTTTTTTAACAACTAATAATTAATAAATCATTCTATTGTGGCTGTCGTTTGTCACCTATTATAAATATGTCTTTAATTTATTTTTACATAAGTTCTTTTGAATTCTAGAAGCAACTTATTGTATACACAGTGATGATAAATAAAAATAAAACTTTAAAATCATATTAAGTATTTAACAAAACATTACGCATTTAAAAATTTATCACTAATTCCACAATAATAATTATTAGTAATTAAAAATTAAAAACATTGCATTTAAAAAAAAAAAATCAATACAAAAATTTATTATTAGTTGTTTTTTAACAACTAATAATTAATAAATCATTTTATTGTGGCTGTCGTTTGTCACCTATTATAAATATGTCTTTAATTTATTTTTACATAAGTTCTTTTGAATTCTAGAAGCAACTTATTGTATACAAACACAGATGGAACTCCATGCTATAAAGCGTTAGAAAGAGAGCCACAATCATGATATTAAATAGTATACCTAATTCAGTGATTCGAGAGTTTGTTTATTAAGAATATTACAAGTAAATATCACACAAAACCTCGAATTTACTCGTAGCAGTAATCGGACGTAATTATGTTACACACATTTTTACGCACATGGGAATTTTTGAAAATGTTTGGTTTTGTAGAGAGTCGTCTTCGTCACTGGTACAGTCCGCGAGGTCTGACCTTTGCATTTGTGTCAGTGATCACCAAAACGGTACGAGAGCCCATGACCAAAATTTTTGTCTTATCGTTTTTCGTAAGACAAAATCTTGAATCGTCTTATCGTTTTACGTTTTACAACGATGCGACATGGTTTTGGTTTTGGGGCCACTCGTACTAAAAGAACAAAAGCCGATTGCCAAAAAGCAGTATAAACCGGTTTTAAACCAAACAAAGAACGCGTCGCGCTCTATGCCGGACGTCACACCTACACTATCTATGTGCACTAACACAAATGCAAAGCTCAGCTTAGACCTCGCGGACTGTAATTGTGTTGACGTTTTCTAATGCTCGACTTGTCATATTAGGTACTTGTTTCATATGCTTTTCAATCCATGTGCAATACAAGGTGTTTTAATGGTTGTTTTCCTCTTAAAGGGTCATTGTACTCATCATTATGAACAACTTTTATTATGGGACCAAACCTGAAATCACGAAAAAAAAATCAGATGCTCCCTACATTTTGACGTAGATGAACAGCTGATTTTTTTCGCGATTTCAGGTTTGGTCCCATAGTAAAAGTTGTTCATAATGATGAGTATAATGACCCTTTAAGAGGAAAACAACCATTAAAATTTCACCCTGTTTATACGGCCGGTAACTGTACACAATGTGTTGCATTAGAATGGCCGACAACTGTGCGCCCCACTGAGCAACATTGCGCTACATTGTGTCATATTGCGCGTCATAAATAAGTATTCTACAGAAAACCTAGTCAGGGCGAAATCTTCTTTAAACATCGTCGGTCATATGCAGCGCCTTGCCGGACGCCGCGGCATGTTTGCTATGTGAACTTAGATTAACCAAACTAAACAAAACATCACGTTCTAATTCATACTCGAAAAGCGTCTTTATACTGTCTTATACAAACATAGCTATACATATTATACGTAGAAACAACAACCTGTTTTCAAAATCCACTCATATTACTATTACGTTACGACACAATTTTCTAAAACAAAATCGACAGTGAAACCACGTGCAACTCTTGACATTACTCTTACGATATTTTTAAGTTTTCGTACGAAGTTCCTTAAGCCGACGTAGCACGGACGTAAAAATATCGCGGCGGGATTTTATCGCACACTGGATATTCAACTCTCGTTGTTGAGCCGAGCTTCGAGAATCCAACCTAACAACAACAGAGTGCATCCCAGCGCGTCGAAAAAACACACTGTTGGATTTTCAACTCTCGGCGCTAAGGACAGCGTTGAAAATCCAATGCGCGAAAAAAAAATCGCCGCGATATTTTTACGTACGTGCGAACGTCGGCTAACGCGGCTTGCGGTAGGAGTTGGACTGGTAGAAATCGTCACGTAACGAAAAAACGTTATGCGACTTTCTCTCTCTCTCTTAAATAGGGATGTGTGTGTGCGTGCGAATATCGCGTAAGGAACTCCTGACGGGGGTTGCATCGATGTCGTATCTAGTGCTTGGTTAATCTAAGTATGTGTATGTATAGTCGGCCTCGTAATTGTTTTACCACATTTGACAACAATTCCCAGTAAATTGAATTTTTACTAAGGTTGATACTATTTAACTGTCACATAAGCGCTACAAGGTTACGTGGCTAAAATCAGAACTAACGCCGCCATTTTGTACAATGGGCTTGTTTCCCGGAAGCTTCGCCGCGAGAGGGCGCTGTGTGTTTGTAACCTGTCAAAGTCATCTTGAAGACAAAGCGACCAATCGGCGACCAGAAAAATTACTTAGCGCCATCTCGCGGGTTTTTTTTAGCAAGGAACTGCATTGAGACTTGAATGAAAGTAACAAACACTCTGACAATGTTATTCAGGCGCCAACAGATCCTTCTAACACTCGGAACAAATAGACCTTGCCGTTGTATAACGTACAAGTGATATTCAACCTTATGGCAGCCATACACGTTACGATATACTTGTGCAAGTTTTGACTTGCACAAGTCTGCGTGACACCAAATGGCTCGGATACTTGTACTAATTCATCGCACACACGTTAATCTATACTTGTGCAAGTCCAATTTTGCGCAAGTATATCGTAGGTGTGTGGCCTGCATTAGGGTATTATAACAATTACCAAGTAGGCTATAATGATGTTGTCTCATAATAACGCTCAATGCAGTGTATTAAACGCTGACGTCTACCAGATATTACCGATAGCGTTTAATAGGAGAATTCAGCCCATAATTGCCGATTACAAAACAGCGCAACAGCTGCGCCACAGTCACGCCACAGCCTCGCCACAGTGGCCCCACTCACCTTGTCTACGCGAGGTAGGAGTAGGTGTCGAGCGCAGCCGGGGCCCGCTCCAGGTACTGTTTGTCTATGAGCGCCTCTATGCACTTCTTGATCATGGCGACAGAGGGCGCGAACGAGCCGCGCGCTTGAGATACCACCTCTTGTATCAGTTCGGTGTGGCGGAGTACCTGGTTAGAGAAAAGGCAAAGACTATTAGCAGATACTGGTACCGATTCATTTGTGCACAAACTAAACTCAATTTAGGCTATTGCTAACTTTTTCTTTATCATAAAACAAGAAAGAGACGGACGTAAATTAGAGCTGTCAAGTTTAGAAATCACTGTCACTTTTGACGGTGAAGCGCAAGGCGTAAACTAATTTCGACATTTCTGACTTAGTTCATAGCTACAGCCGTCCTTTTCTCGCGCTACCTGTTAGTAAAAATAGCGATTCTCTTATTTTGGTTATTGAACAAGAGAATCGGCACCATTATCAGGGTATTTAATTGTTAAGCACTTTGAATGACACTAAAATTCATATCGTCATTTAGGTACTGTTTTACTCACATTGTTGACAAATTTTAAAAGTAAAAGTTATAAAATAAAAGATGTAGGTAGTTTCTACATTAAATTTTCGACTTGTTGGCAAGCATGTGTACACAGCGCATGCATTTATTAGGCTATTTATTATGTCCTAAAAATCCGGACAGTAAGGAACTAAGACTTTCACGGGTTTTTATTGCAGGAATCGGTCAATGCGTCAGCAGCCTGTAGATACACCTTGTGATCGCCGGGTTCCGCCGCCGTGCCGTTAGCTATGTCTCACCTTCCTCTGCTTCATAATGCGCACGATAGCAGCCTGCAGATACATCTTGCGGTCGTCATCGCAGTGCGCCGCCGTCTCGCCGGTCTCCGCCGCCGTGCCGTTATTGCTGGAGCCTGTACCGCCTGCGAACGTTAACTTACGTCAGTCACACTTAAACTAATATCAACTTTACTCACGTTGAATTTAAGTTGATTTCAGTTTAAGCGTGTCTTAAGTTTCGGCATCGTTTATAAATTAGGAGGTACCATTCCTTTTTTAACCGACTTTTCATTTACATCATGATTTGATATCGAAACCCGCCGTGTCTGTGAAGTTTCATCAACTTTTGACCATGTATTTGTGAAATGAAAAAAAGTTTTTTAACAGAAAAAAAAAATTGCCTTCAAAAAATCCTATATGCACTAAAAAATTAAAAACAAGGCTTTTATTGAAGAGTTCCGTTGTCTGTCTCCGAAACTTATCATAAGATCTTCACGAAATTTAAATGGAACCGTTTCGTAATAAACCTTTCGAACAAAAAAAAAATTTGCAAATCCGTCTTTTGATATAGTTATGCCCGAACATACATAAAGAAAAAATATAATCATCCGAATTGAGAACCTCCTTATTGAAGTCGGTTAAAAAGGTAACAGATCGGGGTGGTGTGTTGTATGCCATACGGTGTGTACATGTGTATGTATATGCCCTGGGTAGTTGGGTTTGTGTATGTGCCACCTGAGAGTAAAGGTGACCCAGTGGTAACGGCCCCGACTTACTAGGTAGGTCGTGAGTTCGAACCCAGGCAAGCACTTTACTTTGTGTAATTTAACTCAACACCACTGTTCTCAAAATCAATCAGCCTAACCTTTTTCCCAACTATGTTGGGGTCAGCTTCCAGTCTAACCGGATGCGGAATACCAGTATTTTATATGGAGCAACTGCCTATCTGACCACCACAACCCAGTAACTGGGTAATACAATACCCCTTGGTAAGACTTGTTGTCAGACTTTCGGGCTTCTGACGACCCGTAACGACTGTCAAAGATTCACAAATGACAGCCGGGACCAACGGCTTAAGAGGAAACGTGGGTGCTCTTTTATCCATACAAAAAGATACAAACGCTCTCGCCTGTTTTCTTTCTGGTTAATTACCATAAAGCAATATTTTTTTACAGAAATATAAATATCAGTTAATTGTATGCCCCTATGTTTTCCTTTTTGATGATATATTATTTTTATAGGAACTAGAACCCTCCAAAAATGCTCAAAATTGCCTATTCAGACCGCTGTCAACAGACGCCTAGTGTACCAATTTGACAACTATTAACGAAAAAAGAAAAACATAGTGGCATAGTATATATCCTTCTTATTCAGTTTATGAAATATCTTTTAAATTGGTCCAATATTGGAGGAGGAAATAGGCGAGAGCCAAACCTCGAAATGTGACTTTTTACATAGGCTATTTAGTCGGATCTGCAGTTGTCCTTATCGCACGAATTCGAGGGCGGAGCGCTCGCAGAGCGACAGCAATACCTTCTTAAAATACCTAACTGGCCACCCGCCTTTCCTCTTAACGTGCTTTCCGAGGCACGTAGTCTCGATAAGTAAAGTTTCACCACTGTTCTCAAAACGGTGAAGAAAAACACATCAGAACCAAAAATTCGAAGACATGTGACATCTACCAACCTGCACTGGGCCCGCTCCCTCTCACAGAGAGGAGGCCTGTGTCCCGGCCGTGGGAACATTATAGGCTGAGTATGGTAACGCTTCCGTACCTGGGTGGTTGGGTGCGTTGGCGCATGTGAGGCGGACTTTGGTGCGCTTGCAGCTGAAGGCGAGGTTGAGCGCGATGGTGGCGTCGGCCGAAGTGTCGTCTTCAGTCTCCGAGCCCACCTCACCCGTCGCCGTTAGGAGGCCTGCAAGAACAATTAATCAACAAAATGTAAGGATGGTTACGGTATTTTAAAAAAGAAAAAGTATCAGAAGCCATTGTCCCAATACCGATCCGATTTATTAGTGCTACTAGCTTTTGCCCGCGGTTTCGCCCGAGTTTATTATACATATAAACCTTCCTCTTGAATTACTCTATCTATTAAAAAAAACGCATCAAAATCCGTTGCGTAGTTTTAAAAATCTAAGCATACATAGGGATAGACAGACAGCGGGAAGCGACTTTGTTTTATATACTATATGTAGTTATGACAAAATGTTAAGTCTCTCAAATCTGAAAAACATCATGCTTGTATTAGGGGGCGTTCATTATTGAGGCGGGGAGGGGGTCGAGCCGAATATCATCCAATCTCACGTGGGGAAGAGGGGGAGTCTCGACAAATATAACGCAACTTTTACAATGGAACCAAACCTGAAACCGCGAAAAAAAATCAGCTGTTCCCTACATTTTGACGAATTCTGCGAACATAACAGCTGACTTTTTTCGCAATTTCAGGTTTGGTTCCATAGTAAAAGTTGTTCATAATGATGAGTACAATGACCCCTTAAAAGATTTCCACTGTTTACACTTACACCCTGTATAGTTAGCGGTGGTACAGTTGTTAATATCTCGTAGTGGGAACTAGGAATAAACCTGTCTTAGACTGGTCCTGTGCTTCCCGCATACAGCGGATTCTCTCGATCAGCACCAGGTTATCGGTCCACATTGACGACACGTTTGGCGCAAGTGGTTGAGCGATTGACTGCTGCGCAGCATGTCGCGGGTTCGATTCCCGCACGGAACAAATATTTGTACGACCTACAAGTATTTGTTCCGAGTCTGGGTGTTTTTCTATCTATAATATGTATGTATTTACAAAAAAAAAAAAAAAAAAGTATATAAGTAGTTTATCAGCCATCTCGTTACCATAACACAAGCATTAGGTTGCTTAGCTTGGGACTACATGGCGTTGTGTGAAATGTCCAAGGATATTTATTTATTTATATTCACATAAAACTCGCTACCGCCTAGCATTCGCGATATAAAAACTGTGTCGCTATTCAAATGTCGAGTAAAAGAGCATTATATTTCCTCTCAAATGTGAGTATTTATATATAGTTTATGTATGTTTATATATTTTAGCTTTATGTATTTATATAAGTATATGTTAATTTTGTATTCCGTTATATGTGTAGGTATATTTAATATTTTAGTTTAAGACTTCGACTAGTCATATTTTTCTCTTCTTGTTCTCACACACTATTGTCTACATTTCTTTTCATTTCTCCTTTCGCAGGTCTGCTGGAAGAAATTTCTTTAGAAATAAGCAGTACCTTTGTACTCCTAATTATAAGTATCATGTATATTTATCTATTTTTCTGTGTGTACATAAATTGTAAAATAAATAAAAAATAAATAAAAATAAAAGGGGTGTCTAAAGGGGGACTAGAACAAGCAACATTACGACGTACCCGCGTCCAGCAGCGGCCGCAGATGCCGGTGCCAGGCGTCGCCCGTCAGCTGCAGCGAGTCGCGCAGCTCGCGCGCGTTCCACACGTCCACGGTCTCGAAACTCAGCAGCAGGGCGCACTGGGAACAAAGTAGAACTTGCTTTATCTTCTAAACTACAATAAATCTGCCTAGCCTTTTCTCAACTATGTTGGGGTCGGCTTCCAGTCTAAGGCTGAATACCAGTATTTTACATGGAGCGACTGCCTATCTGACCTCCACAACCCAGTAACTTGGTAATACGATACCCTTTGGTAAGACTCGTTGTCAGACTTTCCGGCTTCTGACGACCCGTAACGACTGTCAAAGATCCACAAATGACAGCCGGGACCACCGGCTTAACGTGCTTTCTGAGGCACGGAGGAGTCTCGGTATGTAAAGATGGTCACCCATCCACGGACCAACCCCGGCAAGCATAGCTTAACCTGACAGATCGACCGTGCGGCTGTTATTACTTAGCCACGACCTCCTTCAAAACAACAACAAAACATCAAAATATAACTAAGTCTGTTTAAAAAATAACTAAAATTTAATGTTCGACGCAGACATCAAGCGTGATATCTGTCACATGTGTAATTTTAACTTGATGTTTTAACATGATTTTGATTTAACCGCTTGAGTTTCGCATGATACCGCATGACATTCATGTCAATCAATCAATGAATCTTTATTTGTGAACACATAAAAAGTCTTAAATATACATATTGTAGTCGAGCTCTATGTTCTACCAATAAAATTGGTGTACAAATAGTAATTTTTGTATCATACATAATATAAAAAAATAATAATAATAATATTCGAGATTAAATAGTAAGTTAAGGTAAATAAATGTCAATTCAATGTCATGTCAATGTGTGCTCGAATGTCAACCGAATTTCATAGGTTCAATGGCGACCGCTACTGTAAGCCCGCGGTCGCCATTGGGTGATGGTATTTTACGTTTATCATTACTTTTTTGTAGACTTCACCCCGTTTTTCTTATGAACCTGTTCGGGGCTTCCACTCAAGAGGAAGAGTACCCATGGAGTTTCTTGTCCGTTTTTCCCCCAGTCACTTTTCAGACAGACTCCTTGAGATTTCATAATAAATTGCCTGTAATTGGTTTAATTGAAAGAAATGCTTTCAGTTTGAGTGTAATTCTGTTACCTGTGGCGTGGTGGCACTGATGTGGTACAGCCTGGGAGTATATCTGGTCCTCAGGTCTCCGGTACACAGGTGGTGCAGCCATGCGAGGCGGCGGCCGCTGAAGGAGGCGCGGTAGAAGGCCTCGAACAGCCGCGCCGGCCGCTCCAGCTGCAGCGGCGGGGCCAGCGGGGCCATGGCGCCGCCCAGGGGCCAGGCGCCTGCTTGGAGGACCTGGAGAGGACACATAAAAAAAAAATATTGTGACTTATTGTCTCGTAGATC
The DNA here is from genome assembly GCA_905163495.3 of Cosmia trapezina. NCBI lineage: Eukaryota > Metazoa > Arthropoda > Insecta > Lepidoptera > Noctuidae > Cosmia > Cosmia trapezina. The sequence goes on along the minus strand of LR991049.1, from coordinate 3,155,526 downwards.
CAGACTAGTAAGAAGGGGTCCCTGGTTCGATCCCCAGCGATCTAATTTCACAACGTATGTGCCCAACTGATATGGCTTATCGATGTACCTCCGCAGAAGATGAATTTTCAAAGCGCGGGAAATGCTATTGACCAATCGGCACTCTCCACGCACCGCGCTGCTTTTTCCTGTACCGCTATTGGTCGGCAGCTGCCGCCATGTTAACTCGCGCCGCGTGACATGTTAGTCAGCCGCCATACTTGCGAGTGAGACGGAACTAACAGCTGCAGTGTATTATGAACCTTATAGTAGTGATCTAAGGTTGATTGTAAATTTTAAGCATTCTTTCGTTAATCTTCGGGGCCATACTTTATTTTCTGTGCAAACGAAGATTCACGACGCGCCTTATCAGTTGGGTACTACTGTACACGGAATGCTATTAATTTTGACAATATAACAAAATCCAGAAAAAGTAATTTGTTAAAAAAAAAATAAAAAAATATACAATGGAATTAGGCCGCAAGGCGAGCAAAGTATTATTACTTCTGCCATTATGGATTTCCGAGTAACAGCCCCGAATCTGGATTTTAGAGCCGAAGGTAGAATATAGGTGAGCGTCCACCGGCCGCACCGCACGCACGGCACGCAATGGATTTTGGTTTGCTTTAAATGAATTCCTATACCACTGCGTCTATTATCCGTCCCGGCATTTTCATTAAGGGCGCACCGAGCTTTTTCTTACAAGCGAGCTTCTTCATACAAACAAATCAAAATTCGACGCTCAGCTTAAGTCTTGTCTTTTAAATTCATAACAGAAATCTTAATAATCTGCTTTCGCCACTGTAGCCCAACTGTGCAACTAACTCACCCATGCAGGGTGTAAGTGTAAACATCGGCAATCTTTTAAGGGATCATTGTACTCATCATTATGAACAACTTTTACTATGGAACCAAACCTGAAATCGCGATAAAAAAATCTGCTGTTCAGTACATTTATGTTCGCATGATTCGTCAAAAAGTTTAGAACAGCTGATTTTTTTTCGCGATTTCCGATTTGGTCCCATAGTAAAAGTTTTTCATAATGATGAGTACAATGACCCCTTAAAAAATTGCCACTGTTTACACTTACAGCCTGTATAAAGAACAAAGCGCTAGTGCGAGGTTATTATCTCGGAGATTTTGTTGAAACTTCAGTCAGTCACCCCATACATACACACACACACACACACAGCCAGTAGTTGTTGTTATTGTTGTATATCGCTCACCTGTATAAAGAAGCCAGTAGCGGTAGAGGTCATTATCTCGCAGATGTTGAAACTTGGCGTTAAGAACACAACACACACACCCCCATACATATACACCCTACACTCAGGTAGTTGTTGTTGTTGTTATTGTTGTTTTTGTTATTTATTGTTGTTACAATATCGTTAACCTGTATAAAGAAGCCAGTGCTGGTGGCGAGGTTGTTATCTCGCAGATGTTGAAACGGCGTTAAGAACAGAACACACACACCCCCATACATATACACCCTACACTCAGGTAGTTGTTGTTGTTGTTATTGTTGTTGTTTTTGCTAGTTATTGTTGCTACAATATCGTTAACCTGTATAAAGAAGCCAGTGCTGGTGGCGAGGTTGTTATCTCGCAGATGTTGAAACTTGGCGTTAAGAACAGAACACATACACCCCCATACATACACACCCTACACAAAGCTAGTTGTTGTTGTTGTTATTGTTGTTGTTGGTTGTTATTGTTGTTTTTGCTAGTTATTGTTGCTACAATATCGTTAACCTGTATAAAGAAGCCAGTGCTGGTGGCGAGGTTGTTATCTCGCAGATGCTGCTGGAACTTGGCGTTCAGGTCGGCGGACACGGCCACGTCTGTGAACATCCTGTGCAGCTTGTTTGTGAACTCGTAGCCGCACGCCGCTTTCAGACGGTTTATCATTGCTTCTTCCTGAAATGAAATTGTGTTTGTTTAAGGCGGGGTGAAAGCAAGCGCCGTAGGTATTAAATGCTTACCGCAGCCCCCGCAAGGAGTAGCGATACGTAATAAATTACGATGCGCGGGAAACGCGCGCCAAGCGCACCGCTCATGAGTTCATGAACTCGAGTAGGTACTATGTTGCGTCACAGAATAGAGCAATGCAGTAGATAAACTTGAACTGATTAGTATACAAGTTTATTTTGTTTTATTTTTCTAGTAAGTATTTTTGAAAGTTGTAGACAGATTAGACATTTTAGACAGATTTTAGACATTTTAGACACATTTTAGACAGATCCAAGATGGCGGCTGCGAAAATTCCCTAACTGTTCGTCATGGGTGTCATTTTCGTGATATTTTAGGTCGCTGAAAACGATAGTGGGGTCAAAATGAAAATCCAAGATGGCGGCTGCGAAAATTTCCTAATTTTTCGTCATGGGTGTCATTTTCGTGATATTTTAGGTCGCTGAAAACGATAGTGGGGTCAAAATGAAAATCCAAGATGGCGGCTGCGAAAATTTCCTAATTTTTCGTCATGGGTGTCATTTTCGTGACATTTTAGGTCGCTGAAAACGATAGTGGGGTCAAAATGAAAATCCAAGATGGCGGCTGCGAAAATTTCCTAATTTTTCGTCATGGGTGTCATTTTCGTGTTATTTTAGGTCGCTGAAAACGATAGTGGGGTCAAAATGAAAATCCAAGATGGCGGCTGCGAAAATTTCCTAACTTTTCGTCATGGGTGTCATTTTCGTGATATTTGGGGTCGCTGAAAACGATAGTGGGGTCAAAATGAAAATCCAAGATGGCAGCTACGAAAATTTCCAAATTTTTCGTCATGGGTGTCATTTTCGTGATATTTGGGGTCGCTGAAAACGATAGTGAGGTCAAAATGAAAATCCAAGATGGCAGCTACGAAAATTTCCAAATTTTTCGTCATGGGTGTCATTTTCGTGTTATTTTAGGTCGCTGAAAACGATAGTGGGGTCAAAATGAAAATCCAAGATGGCGGCTGCGAAAATTTCCTAACTTTTCGTCATGGGTGTCATTTTCGTGATATTTTGGGTCGCTGAAAACGATAGTGGGGTCAAAATGAAAATCCAAGATGGCGGCTGCGAAAATTTCCTAATTTTTCGTCATGGGTGTCATTTTCGTGACATTTTAGGTCGCTGAAAACGATAGTGGGGTCAAAATGAAAATCCAAGATGGCGGCTGCGAAAATTTCCTAATTTTTCGTCATGGGTGTCATTTTCGTGTTATTTTAGGTCGCTGAAAACGATAGTGGGGTCAAAATGAAAATCCAAGATGGCGGCTGCGAAAATTTCCTAACTTTTCGTCATGGGTGTCATTTTCGTGATATTTGGGGTCGCTGAAAACGATAGTGGGGTCAAAATGAAAATCCAAGATGGCAGCTACGAAAATTTCCAAATTTTTCGTCATGGGTGTCATTTTCGTGATATTTGGGGTCGCTGAAAACGATAGTGAGGTCAAAATGAAAATCCAAGATGGCAGCTACGAAAATTTCCAAATTTTTCGTCATGGGTGTCATTTTCGTGTTATTTTAGGTCGCTGAAAACGATAGTGGGGTCAAAATGAAAATCCAAGATGGCGGCTGCGAAAATTTCCTAACTTTTCGTCATGGGTGTCATTTTCGTGATATTTTAGGTCGCTGAAAACGATAGTCGCAAAAAAGGAAAATCCAAGATGGCGGCTGCGAAAATTTCCTAATTTTTCGTCATGGGTGTCATTTTCGTGATATTTTAGGTCGCTGAAAACGATAGTGGGGTCAAAATGAAAATCCAAGATGGCGGCTGCGAAAATTCCCTAACTTTTCGTCATGGGTGTCATTTTCGTGATATTTTAGGTCGCTGAAAACGATAGTCGGGTAAAAAGGAAAATCCAAGATGGCGGCTGCGAAAATTTCCTAATTTTTCGTCATGGGTGTCATTTTCGTGATATTTTAGGTCGCTGAAAACGATAGTGGAGTCAAAATGAAAATCCAAGATGGCGGCTGCGAAAATTCCCTAACTTTTCGTCATGGGTGTCATTTTCGTGATATTTTAGGTCGCAGAAAACGATTGTGGGGTCAAAATGAAAATCCAAGATAGCGGCTACGAAAATTTCCAAATTTTTCGTCATGGGTGTCATTTTCGTGTTATTTTAGGTCGCTGAAAACGATAGTGGGGTCAAAATGAAAATCCAAGATAGCGGCTACGAAAATTTCCAAATTTTTCGTCATGGGTGTCATTTTCGTGATATTTTAGGTCGCTGAAAACGATAGTCATTCATTTTGACCCCATTATCGTTTGCAGCGACCTCAAATATCACGAAAATGACACCCATGTCAAAAAATTTGAAAATTTTCGCAGCCGCCATCTTGGATTTTCATTTTGACCCCACTATCGTTTTCAGCGACCTCAAATATCACGAAAATGACACCCATGACGAAAAATTAGGAAATTTTCGCAGCCGCCATCTTGGATTTTCATTTTGAACCCACTATCGTTTTCAGCACCCTCTAAAACCATGGAAACGACACCCATGACGAAAAATTAGGAAATTTTCGCAGCCGCCATCTTGGATTTTCATTTTGATCCCACTATCACTTTCAGTGACCTAAAATATCACGAAAATGACACCCATGACGAAAAATTAGGAAATTTTCGCAGCCACCATCTTGGATTCTCATTTTGACCCCACTATCGTTTTCAGCGACCTCAAATATCACGAAAATGATACCCATGACCGAAAATTAGGAAATTTTCGCAGCCGCCATCTTGGATTTTCATTTTGGCCCCACTATCGTTTTCAGCGACCTCAAATATCACGAAAATGACACCCATGTCAAAAAATTTTAAAATTTTCGCAGCCGCCATCTTGGATTTTCATTTTGACCCCACTATCGTTTTCAGCGACCTCAAATATCACGAAAATGACACCCATGACGAAAAATTTCACAGCCGCCATCTTGGATTTTCATTTTGACCCCGCAATCGTTTTCAGCGACCTAAAATATCACGAAAACGACACCCATGACGAAAAATTAGGAAATTTTTGCAGCCGCCATCTTGGATTTTCATTTTGACCCCAGTATCGTTTTCAGCGACCTAAAATATCACGAAAATGACACCCATGACGAAAAATTTGGAAATTTTCGCAGCCGCCATCTTGGATTTTCATTTTGACCCCGCAATCGTTTTCAGCGACCTAAAATATCACGAAAACGACACCCATGACGAAAAATTAGGAAATTTTTGCAGCCGCCATCTTGGATTTTCATTTTGACCCCACTATCGTTTTCAGCGACCTAAAATATCACGAAAATGACACCCATGACGAAAAATTTGGAAATTTTCGCAGCCGCCATCTTGGATTTTCATTTTGACCCCACTATCGTTTTCAGCGACCTAAAATATCACGAAAATGACACCCATGACGAAAAATTTGGAAATTTTCGCAGCCGCCATCTTGGATTTTCATTTTGACCCCGCAATCGTTTTCAGCGACCTAAAATATCACGAAAACGACACCCATGACGAAAAATTAGGAAATTTTTGCAGCCGCCATCTTGGATTTTCATTTTGACCCCACTATCGTTTTCAGCGACCTAAAATATCACGAAAATGACACCCATGACGAAAAATTTGGAAATTTTCGCAGCCGCCATCTTGGATTTTCATTTTGACCCCACTATCGGTTTCAGCGACCTCAAGATAGTGGGGTCAAAATGAAAATCCAAGATGGCGGCTGCGAAAATTTCCTAATTTTTCGTCATGGGTCAAATATCACGAAAATGACACCCATGTCAAAAAATTTGAAAATTTTCGCAGCCGCCATCTTGGATTTTCATTTTGACCCCACTATCGTTTTCAGCGACCTCAAATATCACGAAAATGACACCCATGACGAAAAATTAGGAAATTTTCGCAGCCGCCATCTTGGATTTTCATTTTGAACCCACTATCTTTTTTAGCACCCTCTAAAACCATGGAAACGACACCCATGACGAAAAATTAGGAAATTTTCGCAGCCGCCATCTTGGATTTTCATTTTGATCCCACTATCACTTTCAGTGACCTAAAATATCACGAAAATGACACCCATGACGAAAAATTAGGAAATTTTCGCAGCCACCATCTTGGAGTTTCATTTTGACCCCGCTATCGTTTTCAGCGACCTAAAATATCACGAAAATGACACCCATGACGAAAAATTAGGAAATTTTCGCAGCCACCATCTTGGATTTTCATTTTGACCCCACTATCGTTTTCAGCGACCTAAAATATCACGAAAATGACACCCATGTCGAAAAATTTGGAAATTTTCGCAGCCGCCATCTTGGATTTTCATTTTGACCCCACTATCGTTTTCAGCGACCTAAAATATCACGAAAATGACACCCATGACGAAAAATTAGGAAATTTTCGCAGCCGCCATCTTGGATTTTCATTTTGACCCCACTATCGTTTTCAGCGACCTAAAATATCACGAAAATGACACCCATGACGAAAAATTAGGAAATTTTCGCAGCCGCCATCTTGGATTTTCATTTTGACCCCACTATCGTTTTCAGCGACCTAAAATATCACGAAAACGACACCCATGACGAAAAATTAGGAAATTTTTGCAGCCGCCATCTTGGATTTTGATTTTGACCCCACTATCGTTTCCAGCGACCTAAAATATCACGAAAATGACACCCATGACGAAAAATTTGGAAATTTTCGCAGCCGCCATCTTGGATTTTCATTTTATTTATTTATTTATTTATTTATTTTTATCTTTTAGGAGGACTTACAGACAAATAATTAAAATAATTACAATATAGGTAACTATTTAGCTAATTACAAGTCCACACATATAGGTAACTTAGTGCAATATATATTATTGGTATACAAACCAAGGGGAGTGATAAACAATTGAAAAAAAAAAAAAAAAGAAGAATAGTAAATAATTACAGTTTTTAAACAACTACAAACACTACAGAAAATGAGATTAAGTTCAAATTTATATGTAGTTCAGTCAATGTTCCATTTATGTCGACACCCTATAGATTACAGCGCAAGCAGTAATCGAGTATGCACAAGTGAAAAGCTACCTAAAGGACGTTCACACGATCCCCAAAGTACCCATCACCTGCGCGCTTCCTTATCGCTCTCGAGCTGGTGCAGAATAAGTCAAGGTCAAAGTCTAGCCGCAATGCAAGATCATTAAAGCTCCTTGCACTACGGATATGAAATGTGTTCCGTCTATAATTGGTCGCGGCAAATGGTACATCTAATAGTGGCCGTTGCCTTAAACTCCTTTGGCCGGTGCGAAGCGATACATTCGCAAGGAGCTCCGGACAGTCAATAGCGCCATTCGCTATGTTAGACAAGTAGCAGATGTCACTAACATTGCGCCTCTGTTCAAGAGGTAGAAAATGATAATGTTTACATCGGGCAATGTAGTCTGAAGTGTGCCGGTGCGCCTTGTAGTCTAAATATTTTAAGAATTTGCGTTGAATGCCTTCAATTCGAGATATGTAAACTTGGTACTGCGGGTTCCACACTTGGGATGCGTACTCGAGATGGCTACGCACATACGCGCAATACAATATTTTGACAGTTTTTAGAGACCGGAAGCAGGCCGACGCTCTCATAATAAACCCCATAGCTTTAGATGCTTTTTTAACAATGTAATCAATGTGTTTATCATATAAGAGTTTGCTATCTTGGATCACTCCTAGGTCTCTAATGTAATCTACTCGGCTAATTGACTGGTTTTCCAGTTTATATCCATTACCTAAATTGGTTCTCTGTCGTGTACAACTCATATAACAACACTTTGATATGTTCAACTGGAGCTTATTGCGAGAGCAATAGTCAACAAATCTATTTAGGTCATCCTGGAGTTGTTGCGAGTCCTCTAAGGTACGTATTTCTTTGAGGATTTTCATATCATCTGCATATAGCAAGATGTATGAGTTTTTAAAACAAGACTTGATGTCAGATATAAATATAACAAACAGCAGAGGACCCAGCAGTGAACCTTGAGGTACCCCAGATGGCACCGTGACCCACCCCGACGTATAGCCATGAAGAACAACGGCCTGCACCCGATTCTCTATGTAAGAACAAAACCAACGGTATAGATCACCATGTATACCAACACTCTGTAGCTTCTGCAAAAGCACTCTGTGGTCTATACGGTCAAAACACTTGCTGTAGTCGGTGTAAACTACATCCACCTGCGCGCCCTGCTCCATCCCTCTTGATATAAAATGGTTAGACAGGATCAAGTTCGAAGTGGTGGATCGCTTACGTATGAACCCATGCTGTTCATCACCTAAACTGTTTTGTACAGCTGAGTATACCTCGTCATAAACTACGCGTTCCAATATTTTAGAAAATAGGCATAGCTTAGAGATGGGGCGGTAGTTTTCAACATTGGACTTGTCCCCTTTCTTATGTACAGGTGTGATGAATGCGGATTTCCAGATTTGAGGTACAGTACCTTCGGATAACGAACGATTAAAGAGAATGCAGATTGGCGTTAGCAAGCTCTCAGCACAGTTTACTATGAACATGGGTGGAATCCTGTCTGATCCACCGGATTTAGAGAGGTCTAAAGTTTTTAGTAATTTAAGAACTTTGTCCCGGGAAACGCGTATGGAGCTAATATGACTTGAGCTAGAGTAAGCATCACCAGTAGCTGGGAGCTCTGGATCAGGCGTGCACGTGCCAGGGCTTAGAAAGGTAGTAATAAAATAGCTAGAGAATAAGTTGCTAATTGCCTCACCAGTGTCCGCAGACTGATCTTGATAGTGCATTATGTTAGGAAATGTGTTACTGTTTTTCTTACTCTTTACAAATGACCAGAAAGCCTTTGGGTTGGTTTTAATTGAGGACTCAATATGTTCAATGTATTTATCAAAACATTCCTGTTCTACTGTAATTGCCCTACTGCGCAGTAAAGAGAATGAATTGTAATCAGACAAGTTACCATACATTTTAAACTTGCGATGGTATTTGTATTTTTCCTTTAAAATTTTTACTAAAGCGCTATTATACCAGGGTGGGTGCAGTGATTGTGCTATTGATTTTTTTGGTATGAACTCGTCAATAAGTTCATAAAGTTTATTGTAAAAAAAGGCAACTGCTTGATCCAGTGACACAGCAATAAGGGACTTGTCCCAATCGACCTGATCAAGTGCAGATTTAATAGACTCGTAGTTACCTTTATGGAAAATGTATTTCATGCATTTTTTTTCTTCAAATGCGTGTATTACGACGAATTCAGCTAAAACAACAATGGGCTTATGGTGCATATCTATAGGAATAGCTAGAGGTTCGGTACATTCTTTAACTTTAACAGAGTCATTTGAGAATACTAGGTCTAATAACCTACCGTTTGAGTTACGAACACTATTATATTGAGACAGACTGCAGGTATCTACTGTATCAAAGAAGTGTGTAATATGCTGTCCCAAAATATTTGTGGGCAATAGACCAGAGCTATCGTTGCTGTTAATCCAATCCACTTGACAACCAAAGTTAAAATCACCTAAGACTATAAATTTATCACGAGTATTTGACATCATTAAGTTGTTAAGTGAAGTCGAAAAATTCTGTAACTGTGTGTAGTATGAGTTTCCTAAGTTTTCCTTGCAGAGATACAATGCACAAATATGAATATTGTAACTTACCGACGGTCTAGACCTCTTCAAAACAATAGTCACCCAGATATCCTCCGCTGAACTACGCCAATCACTTTTTTCTACAACGGTTAAATGATTCCTTACCGCAATTAGCACACCACCACCTCGCTTCTGAGATGTACGACTATAATCACGGTCCCTTCTCCACACTAAATATCTGCTATCAAATAATTCACTATCGTTCAAACTTTCCTCTAACCATGTTTCCGTGAGAACAATAACATCATACGAATTCATGTTTAAGTTCCTAAAGAAGCTATGCGTTTTAGTACGCAATCCACGCACATTTTGATAATATATATTAAGACCCAACATTTTTAGGCATAATTGTGACTATATTATTAACAAAAGTACAACAATGCAACGATATAATGAGGCATTGTAAGATCAAGGTATACATTTTTAATTGATAAATTGAACGGTAGCAGGTAGATAGCAATAATACACCGACACACAGCAAAACACAGTGACCAACGGCGAGACTCATTCGAGCATTCATTACTAATGACGTATGTATAGGAACAATAGATAGCCCGCAAGGAGCCGTTCGACAACGATAGGGCATTGAATAAGCAAAACGGAGCTTTGTATAGGCGTAATTAAGATTGATTTTTAACTGGCACAGAACGACTACACGTAAGTAATATTTAGCCAACTTGTTGGGTGACACCGAACTTAGACACAATAATAGGTGGAAAACATGACAAGCACGCCATGACCAATGGCTCTCAAACTGCAAACCAATAGGTAGCGAAGATAAATTAATAAATGGAACGCGACTGAAACTTGATATAACTAGAGTTAGAATTGTAAATTTAAATTTTATATAATTTTTGTTATGTCGTTTTCTGTTTTGACCATTATCACATGAGAAGTGTCGGTTTTCCTTGTATGTATTTTCGCATGTTTTACCCAAACATAACGGAAATTTGTTTCTGCAGCCGCCTGTTTCGTTTTTGACAGAAGAATCTTGTTCTGTGTAGTAAGGTGATCATTGATATAAATCCTGTGATTGCCTGGAAGTCCGAGTCGACCCGATGTGAGCGGGTTCGGCTTAGATGCTTGCCGAGCAGCTGCTACAAAATCTTCCTTTACATAGCGATTGCAAAAACAGATTATAATCGGCTTGATGTTTCCCTTCTCACGTGCTGGAACTCGGGTGATAAAATCAATCTGCGCCTTCATGACCGGGTATTGTATACTAGACCCAATGGATGCCAAAATTTCGAAGAGATTCTCATTATTTACTTGTGGTATGCCCTTAATTTCGACATTGTTCATTCTGGCCCACTGCTCACTAGTATTTGATTGTTGCTCCAATTTGTCAACTCGTGCTTGAAGTAACGCAATTTGGTCTTGAGCCTTTTCCATTTGATTTTGAGCCTTTTCTACTTGTGACAAGCGCTGATCAAGGTCTTGAAATTTAGCGTTAAATTCCCTTAGCTCTCTGTTTGTGTCGCTCAGTGAGGATTTCATTTCTGCAAATTCGGTTCTCAATGCCATAATTTCATCCTTTAATGACTCCAAGGGCGCAAGTTTATCAGAGAGGGATTTGATTTCTTTTAATATAATATTTTCGGACTCGACCCTAGGTGAAGAAAATAATTGGCTGGAAGTGGCTTGCTTACAATTCTTACAACGCCACGTACGCTTGCGATCTCCCAGTCTGCGAAAGTTAGCTTCAGTAATCCCCGCGCAGTGAAAGTGTAGCTCTTGATTGCATTCAGTGCAGGTAGCACCATCGGTTAACACTTCTCCACAGGCTCCGCAATTGTTACTCATGATGACGATCGAGAAAACTTTGGGAAACACTGGTTTTCTTTCTGAGCGAGACCGGTGAGCGGGGTATAAGTGACCGTACGACGCGAAGCATACGAGTGTTATGTTATTTTGACCCCACTATCGTTTTCAGCGACCTAAAATATCAGGAAAACGACACCCATGACGAAAAATTGGAAATTTTTGCAGCCGCCATCTTGGATTTTCATTTTGACCTTGAAATACAAAAAAAAATAAGAAGATACCTAATTAGAAAAAAAACTTAATTTAAAAAAAAAATCTTATTTATGTAGGTATACAGAAAAATACATTTGAGGGCCTACTTATTTTCTGAACATCCCTGCCCAACCCTTTGAAAGAATTCAGGCGTGATGTTATGAAGAAATCTCATTTCCTATCCGATATTCATTATAAAACCACCCGTACTAACTTTATTCTGTGGCACCTACCTATTTGAGATTTGAAAATAGTGAACCAAAAATTTGCGCGTCAGGCGGCTTTATAAGCTCCAGTGTAGGGTTCAAATTCAACTGTTTTACACACTTGATGCGATTGGTAAACATAGGCCGTGATAAAAATAAATACCAATAAAGCTTTTGCGCGCGTGACGTCTTTATTTACATAGGCATAGCGTTCAAATTCAACTGTTTTCAACACATGTTAATTTGTGCCGGGCGCAGCCGGTGACAGAAGTTAGCGGGGGTGGCGGGTTCGAAAAATTGGCACACGTCCGACCTCCATCACGTTCCGCTCGGGACTAAACGACACGGAGCGAGCGCAAAACACTTGACATTGGAATTAGTGATATAAATATTTTGATATTTCAAATTATGATAGCCGATAAAAATTACATTTTTTACGACCTTTATTATGGCATAAGTTTTATTGTTCAAAGCCTAATATAAATCAAATGAAATAAGATATAGATCATAATTTAGACTTGTCTTTGCGATTTAATTGGATGCAGTAAAGTGCAAGTAATCGTGTATCGGACGGCCGAAATTTGTAGATGGAAGTCTGAACTAAGTAATATATTTTTTTCAAAATTTAAATCCGTGTTATCTACGAATAAAACACTAAACAAAACGACGTTTTTACGGCTCTCACCGCCTTAATTTTATTCGCTCGGAGGATATCAAAATGTAGGGAACAGCAGATTTTTTTTCGCGATTTCACGTTTGGTTTGGTTCCATAGTAAAAGTTGTTCATAATGATGAGTACAATGACCCCTTAAAAGATTGCCACTATTTACACTTACACCCTGTAACGTAAATTGTTGATATTCATGAGTACTAGTGTCCGACCGAAGCTTCGGCTTCGGCTTCGGCTTCGGCCACCTTCGGCCAAAAAAGCACCTTCGGCCAAATCTTCGGCTTCGGCCAAAAATTTGCCGAAGGTTTAGCCGAAGCCGAAGGTTTATTTTTGTTAAAATTACTTTAAGTAAATAAATATTTAATTAACATTGTATATTTGAAACTTTTATTTTAGACAATATTTTATTACCTACTTGTATATGTTGGTCACTCGGCTCGTTATTGGGCTAAATCTCTAAAGCTCTCACAATATGTATCTAGTATATTCTGAGATCAAAGTAACTATCGTATTTCTCAAGGTCAATGACACCTTCGGCTTCGGCTTCGGCTTCGGCCGAAGGTTTTGGTGAATACCGATTAATCGGCTTCGGCTTCGGCTTCGGCCAGAATTGCACCTTCGGTCGGACACTAATGAGTACTAAATGTTTTGAACATTGAAGGTGGAGAAATAAGTGGAACGGTCCTCCATTCATGCTGAGATAGGGACCTTTTGTCCTCGTACAGGACTTTTTTGTTTTTTAATTAATTATTTTTATTTTTTTTATATATTTTGTTTCTCTTTTGTTTTCAACTTTTATTTTGTGTTTTAGTTTTAGTTCTGTGCGAGTCACAATAAATACTTTTTCTTTCTTTCTTTCATTAATAACGGAGGACTCTGCGACCCGACGGGTGTGTGGTCTGGTCTGGATTACCACAGTCATCCTATCTATCCTATCTAATAAAAAACAAAAGTGATTGACTGATGTATCAACGCACAGCTCAAACCGCTTGGTCTAGAGATTCCAAATTTGGCACGTAGGTTCCTTAAGAGGTCTAGGGGCGCATTAAGAAAGGATTTTTCAAAATTCACCCCCTAAAAGATGAAACGGGGGTCCAGTTTGTATGAAAAATCTTATTCCATGAGTTAATCGAGTTGAAAAAAGCTAGTTGTAGATAGAGGAACATGCGTAAGAAGTTTCTGTGACGTCATTTTGACATTCCCAAGTCGTTATTGGCTGACTACGTAGTGTTTAAGTCTCCTACCTGTTCCATAGAAGCGCTGAGTTGATGTATGAGTCTGCGAGCGAGCGCCCGGGCGTAGTACTTCTGGAACACGTCCTTGTCATCAACATATTTGAACACCACGATGGCCGCCGCTAGCTTGTCGTCCACGTCGGTGTCTGCGCCGGCGCGCTTGCGCAGCAGCGCGTCGCAGTAGCGCGCGAGAAGCTCAGGCGCCCGCGCCGACCCGTCTGACGGGAGGCGGGAGTTTACTACTGCGCTGCAGGCCTGGGGAGAATACAAAATTATGTAAGACGTAACTTATTCCAAAATTTACATATCTTAATCATAATCATCGGATATGCCAGACATATGATAACACATATTTAGTTAAAAAAAACCGGTCAAGAGCGAGTCGGACTCGCGCACCGAGGGTTCCTTACAATAATTTATATGTAAGTTTTGTTGATGATTTCTGAAAAACTGTGCTATTTAAAGAAATCGTTTTATTTTTCCTGTAATCTTTACATAAACTTTTATCACATAGAATAACAGACAGACAGACTGAGTCACACCATGAGGGTTCCTTTTTTACCATTTTGGTACGGAACCCTAAAAAGTCTGTTAAAAGTGTGGCGGCATCTACATCGCCACATATGAACTACGCATCGATGACATGACGTCACGCAAACCTGCATCGCGCAATTAGAGTTTACCACGCGATTAGCATATATACAACGTCCCGACATCAACCGTCGGGCAGTAGCCCACCAGACACGACGCCCGTCTGGTCGGAGGATCCTCCCTTTTCAATAGAGGATGAGTGAACTTTACACCCTGTTCCTCATGCCTCTAAAAATTAATGAAAGAAAACATTTCGTAAAGGATTTAAGCCAATTTAGGTTTAATTTGTCATATAACAACCCCACAGCGCTCGGACAACCCCATTTCCACTGGTAAAGTGGTAAGTACAGACGCCAGCACATCAAGCTACTACAATCTGTCAAATTTATTTAATAGATTTTCATCTTTATCGCTAAAGCATTAGGTTCAAGGTTGATTGGGAAAATTTGATAGTTTCGGGCGGCTTGACCTGCTGGCGTCTGTACCAGAAGCCACGTTAAATAATAATATAATAATAATATCCTTGGACTTTTCACACAACGCCATCTAGTCCCAAGCTAAGCAACCTAATGCTTGTATTATGGTAACGAGATGGCTGATAAACTACTTATATACATTTTTTTTTTGTAAATACATACATATGATAGATAGAAAAACACCCAGAGTCGGAATAAATACTTGTAGGTCGTACAAATATTTGTTCCGTGCGGGAATGGAACCCGCGACTTGCTGCGCAGCAGTCAATCGCTCACTGCGCCAACCCTGTCGTCGAAAGAACGAAGAGAAAGTTAAAGAACTTAGTTCCAAAAAAAAAAACATAATTTACCTTATCCAGCGCGCCGACGAAGGCCTGAGCTCCTCCGAACACTTCACCGAACAACTTGCTGTATTTACCGTGGAGAGACAGCATCGCGTTCACGAAGTGTGTGTGAGCCTGCATTCAAATATAATGTGTTATTTCACTTGCTATTTCATTAGTAGGGAATCAATCTACCTAGACTGTTTCTAACAAATTTGGGGTCGGCTTCAAATCTAAACGGATGCAGCTGAAATTTTACATGGAGCGACTGCCTATCTGACTTCCAAAACCCAGTTACTGGGGTAACATGATACCAAGGCAAGCAATTCAACTTTTTCATTATTTAAATATACATGTAATACTCAAGAAACCAATTGCTATTTACTAATATTTTTTTCACAATTAATTATTTTACATTGCTTTTTTTATGGTGACACGCAAACTCGAACCGCGTCATCTTCGATGTATAAAAGCCATGTGAATAAACATCTATTCTTAGCAAACTGCTTGCAATCACTAAGGTAAGTAAATAAGCGCGATTATTGCTTTAATAAACCATAAAAAATAATTTAATTTAAGTGATCTGAGGCTAAAAAAGAGATGTAAACAAAGCAGTATGGTGGAAAATGACGTCAGATCATGGCTGCTACAGTGGAACTCCAGCAATAGGGATGATGACTAAAAATGCTTTTTCACAGTACTCTCCAAAAATTGAATAGGTAGGTAATTCTGGACGTCAGTCAACAAACCAGTCGAAACAAAGGCAACCATGGCAACGAACCCAATGACACAACATTGACGTCGTCAACGTGAAACGGTGCCGTAACGTGTCACGACACGTTACGGCACCGTTTCACGTTGACGACGTCGTGACGTGAAGATGTGGACAGGCCCTTACGGTCTAATTCTTGAAAATAAAATTAAATCTGGTGCTTATGAATGTCACTTACTCTTATAGTGTGTGAATAAATAATAGGGGATAATGGTGCCGATTCTCTTGTCACAAATGCCTCTAAACTAGACTAAAAATCACTAAAATTTAGTTTATTCCTGTCAAACGACGATTTCCCATTCTGAAATTGATTAAAGTGACGCAACTTAACTAAATTTTAGTTTGACAGCACTAAGATTGTACTGAGATTATAATTTAGTACTGTATTTTTTTTTCTTTTCCATATAATTATCTCGAAAACGGTGTGTCCTATCGCAAAAATATTGAAAATTTGGCCCCCCTTTATAAAGCCCTTAAACCCGTAACCCTCAACACGTAGGTACCAAAAAAAAAAAATCCACAAAAACACGTTGAAGCTGCCCCCTCCCTGCCCCCCTCCAGCTCTAAAAAATATCTGACACGGTAACGGCGGCGATGTCGGATTGTCTGTAAACAAAATATGACAAGCCTTCTCACTTTTCATAGTGATTTCGTTAGTTCCAATTAAAGCCACCGGGTCAAATATACTACGAGCACTATACCTCGCGGAGTCACGATTTTTTTTTTTTTTGATTTGTCAAACTCAATTTTAGTTGTGTCAAATTTTTTTCTAAATTTAGAGGTTTTTTTTTTTAGAATAGCTCTAAGATTCTCATAGAAAAAAGTAAGGAATTTTAGTGATATTTTAGTTAGCTTAGTTCGGTGTACAACAGAATCGGCACCATTGTATTATTTCCTTAAAACATAATCTTAGATAGTTTATACAACTGTTACTGGAAGCTGAGTGCAAAGCCTTAAGGGGGTGATAGGTGACACCATTTAGATCATTTTGAGCCATATATGTCTTGGACGAGGTATGCTTTTTTATTTTTGCGCCCCTTATAATTGGTACCTATGTTATTTTTTATTAAAAGTTTGCAGTTAAAAATAAAAAAGCATACTTCGTCTAAATGTCTAAACACACTATGCCGAAGTTACGCGACCGAAGTTCGGCATGGTTACGCCTGCAATGCTATTTGAATTACTGACGCCACACTATGCCGAAATTACGTTGCGTTCTAGCGTACAGCAGAACTACGGTCGGGCGTAAGTTCAGCGGCAATTCGGCGGCAACGTATTCTGTAGAGCACACATTATACGCGACCGAAGTTCGGTTCGATTACCGAAGAAGATTTAAGTTTCAAGACACTGACGTTCCGCAACTGAATTTCCGCCGCGTAAGTTCGGCACTTATGGTGTGTCATATCAGCCGAACACGTCGGAACGTAACATCAGCCGCGGAACTTCGGTCGCGTAACTTCGGCATAGTGTGTTTAGACACTAAGACATGTATGGCTCAAAATGCTCTAAATGGTGTCACCTATCACCCCCATAAGGCTTTGCACGCAGCTTCCAAACACCCTGTACTATATCATCATCAGTTTTCCACCGCAACCATCGTTGAAACCTTAGTCGATATTAGAAAAGCACAAAAATGAATTGATAAATGATTTTTCTGCAAATGCAGTCCGCGATGGTATCCTGAACTTGAATTTATGTAAAAAATAGTTTTTTTTTTATTATCTATTTTGATTCAGACTGATGTTAAGTTATGTCACCGTGTATTAATTTTTATTCGTCATATTTATTCTGCATCTAGTTAATAAAATTTGATTGATGACCGCGAAAAAAAATAAAATTGCGCCATATTTGGTCATTCGCTTCTTACTTCCTCATAAAATTAGTACATATTTGTCATGCAAGTGGGTTTTACAGATCAGAGATTTGATAAGGCTTACAGAAACCGAGATCATTTAGATTTCAACACACCTCAGCTCCATTTCCATAATAATCGGCTGGCTGTGAAAAGAGATAGCGATATTTTCAAGTAAAGGTGATGTGTTTTATCTCACTGTATTCATCAAATTGTACGTATAAGTAGAAGTAGTCTTACAGTATTTTTATCTCACGAATCAACACGCGCTTTACTTGTGTTCACCAAGTGTACAAACACGCTGTGAATGTGTGCGTAAGCGCAGCTCTCGGTACCGTCCGAGACAATGGCGAAGTCGGAAGTTTGCGCAGTGACGCCACGTTTTTAAGTTTCTTACCCCCATGAGAAGTAGGCGTGAGTTTAGTCTATATTAGGCCTGATCGATTTGTGTTAATAATAAATTTGATAAAACGTTCAAAAGAAAAAAAAAGAAAAAAACTTTTTGAACCGTTTGTTTTATAAATTTAAAAAAAACTGTTTTTTTTTTTCAAGCCCTGTGGTTACCTCAAGTAAAGCGCGTGTCGCTTCGTGGGATAAAAATACTGTAGTATTAGGTATAAGTACCACAATTTCCTAGTTTAAAATGTTCAGACCCACTTGCACCACAATTCATACTTTAACACACATATTTAAAACTTAATTCTGTCTTTACAAACGTCAAACGATTGACAGTGATTCGATTAGCACTAGTAGTCATTCAGTATATAAACACGCTGCTTTTTATTGGCCAGGGAGCTGCCACGATACTGTTGCGTTGCGTTTTTTTCGCGATTTCAGGTTTGGTCTCATAGTAAAACTTGCTCATAATGATAAGTACAACACTATCGTGGAAGCTGCAGCAGTAGTGGCATTAAAAAAACAGCGTGTACAATGGTGCAAGCAGGCTCTACAGCGAAAAATATATTACTTTACACAAGGATTTGCACGATTGCATTGATGACAATTTTGATAATAAAAAAACTGTGCAAAATTATCTAATTTCCTTGAATGCATGAATAGTGTTTAAAATGCAGTTTGAGACGAGAACAGCATACTTAGCTTTGTATACAGGGTGTGTAAAAACCTTTAAGCTTTTAAATCTCGAAAAAAAAACAATATCTGCTGTTCACTACATTTTGACGAGTCATGCGAACAGCTGATTTTTTTTCACGATTTCAGGTTTGGTCCCATAGTAAAAGTTGTTCATAACGATGAGTACAGTGACCCTTTAAAATGATAACGGTTTACACTTACACCCTGTAAAGTGAAGTCTTGTTAAGTTTATAATTTTAGGTGAAGCGCAGTTGGGAGTCTATATTTTACAGTAACATGTCGGGATCACACCTCAACATAATATTATACTAATTTAATCATGACAATTTGATGTAGTGTATTCTGACCCAACTGATAATATGAATTTTGTATGCCTCATCGGCTGGACATAGCAGACTTACCTGTTAGCTAACACTACATCTCATGACCCTATGATCTACAATAAATGATTTGAATTATAAATACAGTCTGAAACAGCCGTGTGATCCCAAAATTATACAGTCAAACATCTCTCTGATGCCTTGTATACGCGACCTTACTCGACGACCGATTACTCGCTGCTTTGCGTATGTACTAAGCGTGAGACTCTCAGCGAGTGTTCTGTCCGCCAAACTATTATTAACACTGGCAATATTTTAAGGGGTCATTGTACTCGTCATTATGACCAACTTTTACTATAAGACCAAACCTGAAATCGCGAAAAAAAAAATCAGCTGTTCAGTATATTTATGTTTGCTTATTTCGTCAAAATGTAGGGAACAAACAGCTGATTTTGTTTTTCGCGATTTCAGATTTAGTCCCATAGTAAAAGTTGTTCAAAATTATGAGTACAATGTCCCCTTAAAAGATTACCACTGTTTACACTTATACCCTGTATATCTCTTTTACTGACACGGAACCTGCAATCTTTTAGACGTTTCTTGAGCTGGAAAATAGTCGATAGCTTTTTGCTTCATCGTCGGCGGTGCACGTGCTTAGTGAGTATGTGTGGCGTGTGTATTGTGTAGTCTATGTGTGTTACATACCTCGTCCTTGTTGTGTGAGAGCGCTAACAGCGCCTGTCCGTCAGCGGCGGCCTGCGCGTGCGCCGCGTCCACTAGCGGACGTAGTGCGTTCGCGCCGAGCGGACGCAGCAGCGTGTACATGCGCCGGAGGTCCAGACGGCGCTGAGGGAATATAAATATGATTTAAAATTATTCATAGATTTAAAAAAAAACGTGTTCGGACGGCCTCCGTCAGGAAGTTCCTTCTCACGTATGATTTAAAAAAATAACCAAGTTTTCCCAAGCACCATCTTGGATTTTCATTTTGACTTCACTATCAGCTTCACTTTCACTGTTAAGAACGCTCCTCTCAACATCGCCGCGCGCTGGCGGCAGTAAACGAGGGGCCCGGGGCAGCGGCGAGGCAGCCGGGCGAGCGGCTGCAGCGCGGGCCCGCGCGACACACCAGTCAGCTGTTGCACTCCTCCACGCACGGCTGCGCTCACGCGTCTTCTCGCGTCCTCTAATTGACGCCGTTGTAATTAATCTATCTAAATCATTATACATATTTACAGTCCGCTAAGTTTCATTTAAACTCCACCACGACCTATCGTCACGATTAAGCACCCTCGAAAACCATGAACATAATGACGAAAAAATTTTAAATTATCGAAGCCGCCATCTTGGATTTACAGTTTCACCAGATTCACACGAATTCTAAAGAAGAAATTCGCGGGGGGGGGCGGGGCGCGCTTGTAGCAGCCACGCTCTGCCTCCGCTGACGTTACTACGTAGTGCTGTGTACTAACCTCGCTGGCAGTGGGCAGGTCGGCTGCAGCGTCCTTCATGAGCTGGTGCACAGTGGCGTGCAGGGCCGGGAGGTGCGCGGCCACTGCGGCGCGCTCGTAGCAGCCACGCACTGCCTCCGCTGATGACGAGTCCAGGAACCGAGCTCCAAGGGACACCTGGACAAGTAAACAAGGGCATTTAATACATTGTATAGAAACGGCATGCGCTTCGGTAATGTTCGGGTTTCCGAATTAGCACGATGTTACTCCTCACAGGAAAAACTTCTAAGTTTTGTACCGCCATGCCGTATAGTGCACCATTGCGCGTCTGTATGTAGTTTTTTCCCTTGAAAGAATGCCGTCAGTCCCAACTGTCATTCGTAGATCTTTGACATAGTTAAGGGTAGTCAGAAGCCCGAAAGTCTGACAACCTTGACAGTCTTTACCAAGGTCTATCTTACCCAGTAACTGGGTTGTGGAGGTCAGATAGGCAGACACTCCATGTAAAGTACTGGTATTTAGCTGCATCCCGTAAAGCTATGGTTTCCGAGGAAAGCGGTGCCATCATATTACAACGTCCGTCATGAAAATCTGTCATGTTCAAACACCACCCGCCCCCCAAAGATTTAAATCGCTAGATTTGCCCTCACCGTACTTATGACGCGAAAAATGTCCGTACTGAGAAGAGTGAGCTCACACATTTTATTTTATAGTGTTTCCATGACAATCAAGTCAACTCACTGCGTCATTGTGTGTCAGAGGTGTCATATGTTGACGCGGTAGGGCGAATCTAACGATTTAAATCTTTGCCGCTGTCATCATTTTCATGACAGCCGTCACTGCAGCCGTTAAATGCGGTAACCGCTCTTCTAGCAAACCGTAATTTAAACTGGACGCCAACCCCAATATCAATATATCAATCTACCTAGCCTTTTCCCAACTATGTTGGGGTCGGCTTCCAGTCTAACCGGATGCAGCTGAATACCAGTATTTTACATGGAGCGACTGCCTATCTGACCTCCACAACCCAGTAACTGGGTAATACGATACCCCTTGGTAAGACTGGTTGTCAGACTTTCGGGCTTCTGACGACCCGTAACGACTGTCAAAGATTCACGAATAACAGCCGGGACCAACGGCTTAACGTGCTTTCCGAGGCACGGAGGAATCACGTTATGTAAAGATGGTCACCCATCCACTGACCAACCCCGGCAAGCGTAGCTTAACCTGACGGATCGACCCGTGCGACTGTTATTACTTAGCCACGAGCTCCTCGCCGCCTCGACGCCAACCCCAATATAATTGGGTAAAGTTAGGCAGATGTCTTAAGTGTCGTAGAGGCAATAATGTGGTAGTCTCGGTGAAGGTCCTCAGATCTCCAACATACCGGATGTAAAAAGACACTTGCCGAAGCCGAAAGCCACATATTCTACCAATTATTTGTATCATTTTTTTTCCTCTGGACCCTACCTGGGAATCCCCTGGTTCTGGAGATATTGAAGGTCAAAGTCGCATTTTTTTTTAGTGTGTTATTACTAAACATTTCCCGACCAGCAACAGAAGTCGGTTAACACTACTACTTTTTGACATCATGTAAATTAACACAAAATGATACGATAACCTGCTTTTTAGCATTTCATTTATTAGATAAGAGTTAATTTACTATAAAATTTACATCTGTTCCGATTTTAATGAAGTATTTTTCTCAATAATTAAGATTTAGAAAACACAAGTGTTAATCGATTTTTGTTGCTGACTGTACCTACGCGTAGAGCGTTTGCCTGGGTTCGCGTTACATTGCGCGTAATAAAAAAATGTTTTTTTTTTATACCTAAAAATAAAAGTTTCCCAGCAATAATTTTTGCGCAAAGCTACTTAGATGTACAGTATGCATAGTTGACGGCTTTCTGATGTGTCTTTTTACACCCTGTATTTGAGTAAGGCCAGGCTGACGATGGTTACCTCTCTGTCGAGCCCAGCGAGTGCATGCTTGGTGTAGTGCGCCACGTCGCCGCTGGCCAGCAGCTCGGCCGCCAGCTTAGCGTGTGCTGCGGCCGCCGCTGTGAGGTAGGGCTCCAGAACTAGTTGCTGTGAAGGTAATACATAATAATATATTAAGTTATTAATTAATAGAAGAATCACCTGTATAATATTAACAACACCCTGTAAAATCACCCTCATTTTGGTTTTATTATGAACTACAGTGGCAATCTTTTAAGGGGTCATTTTACTCATCATTATGAACAACTTTTACTATGGGACGAAACCTGAAATCGCGAAAAAAAAATTAGCTGTTCCCTACATTTTGACGAATTATCCGAACATAAATGTTTTTTTTTTTCGCGATTTCAGGTTTGGTCCCATAGTAAAAGTTGTTCATAAGTACAATGACCCCTTAAAAGATTGCCACTGTCTACACTTGCAACCTGTATTACCTGGTACAGCTGCAGCGGCGCGCGCACTCGGAAAGCCCTCACTTGCACCGTGGAGTGGATTGCTTCACGTAGAATGGACGCGTGCGCCGGGTCGGGGGGCGACTCTCGCGCCGCTGCCAAAGCGTTTACTATACGACCTGTATAGCACATTTTACCATTTATAAATACAGTACTTAAGGCGAAAGGGGTCCCAAAGAAGACATTTTCACGCAATTCGGCTGCACGCAAAATCAAGATTTTCTTTAGTAAATTATGACGGACGGAGATTGCGGATTGAGCTGGACTCCTTTAATAAAGATTGGTCCTTGGCAGCTCTGGACAGAGAGAGGAGGAAAGAGAGTAGGGAAGCCTTTGCCCAGCGGTGGGGCAATTATGGTTACTAAAAAAATGAGGGCCAAAACAAAACACGATTGACACAATTTGGCTCGATACAAATAAATCGCAGTTTAATTCGATTGTAATTAAAGCAATTTCAATAAAATTTCGTCTACACGTTCACCATTATAGACAGAAGGTGATTATAGGTTTATTTTAATGTAACAGAGCATATAGAATTTTAAAAAGAAATATTTTTAAAATTCTATATGCTCCGTTTGGCCATAGCAATGCTCCAAACACCGTTATGATACCTACTATTTCGCCTTAATCATGAAAGAAAGAAATAAAAATATTTTATTTGGGACACGCACAGGAAATATTGATAAATAAATAAATATCCTTGGACATTTCACACAAGGAAGAAGGAACATAATTATAAAAGTAACAAAGTAAACATTAAAAAAAAATCAAACTAAAAAATAAAGATCTGTGCGAGGCTAAAAAGGCCCATCTCAGTATAAAGCTGCAATATTTAAAAAAAAACCGGTCAAGAGCGAGACGGACTCGCGCACCGAGGGTTCCGTTCCGATTTCTGAAAAAGTGTGTTATTTAGAGACATCGTTTTATTTTTCCTGTAATCTTTACATAAATTTCTATCACATAGAATAATTTCAGATTTTTATCTTTGCAAACTTCGGAGATAAGGGGGGGGGGGACGGTATTTTTTTTTACAGTTTTCATCAAAAGTCGAAAACTATGCGGCCAAAAAAAAAATTAAAATATGTTTAAGAATGTGCAAACCGCGCTCTTTCATATGATACCCCACATGCCCTAGTAGCCCCACTTTGAATTTTTAAGACCCCCTTTCAGTCCCTTTTACAAAAACAATATAATTATTTTTACTTCTTTCTTATTTGCAAAATTGTTGGGTAAATGTCATCTAAAACTATTCCAAATTTGAAGTTGATAGCATAAGTAGTTCTTGAGATATCCAGCTGTGACAGACAGACTGAGTCACACCATAAGGGTTCCTTTTTTACCATTTTGGTACGGAACCCTAATAAATACCGCAACGCATTATTTTATTTTTACAGGGCCTGTCCATGCTCCCAACAGTGGGACATTCCCGGTTTTTTGGTAATAACAGCCCCAATTTACGACTGGTACATACGTCATTAGCTAGCGGAATGTAGCATTAACATATCGCCTTGTTTACCCGAAGGGTTAGGCAGAGGCGTACCTATAGTACACCAGTCTCCAGTTATTATTAAGTTCCATGTAATACGGGGGCGAGCCTATTGCCATCACCCGGGCACTAATACAGACTCCGGGCTGCTACTGAGAAATTCCTGATGGAAAAACCTAATAACACCTTGCCCAACTTGGGATTCGAACCCAAGACCTCATGCTCAACAGTTGCGCTTCCGACCACTAGACGAACGAGGCAGTCAAAACAAGGTAAGTAGCATTCATACATAAAATACACAAGTTATAAAAAATCCAATCAGTAAGCCGAACTCTCCTCATTTGGTTTATCTAAGAACAGTAGTACCCGATTGATATGGCTTTAGTGTTGCCCAAATTCAGTCTTGGTCTTGTTCTTGCGTTTTTGCAAGACCAAGACCAAGAACAAGACCGCGTATTTTTAGCAAGACCAAGACCAAGACTGACCGTGCAAGACTTGAGCAAGAACAAGACATAGCCTGCAAGACTCTTGCGTCTTGCAGCTAGGACTTAGCGCTATTTCACTGAGTAGTTAGGTGTAACAGTTCGGTGTATAGGTAGGTACGCTTAGGAATTCTATGAGACGCAAAAAACTGTATCAAAGAATATGAAAAACTGGACCTATGCGCATTACGACTAATACCATAAACATAGCGAATAAAAAAATATCTATTAAAATCAAACTGAGTGCATGCATAGTTATGTTTTAACCATCGGCACTTTGATAATGCGGCATCAAAGGTTTTGTACTTACTTCTCAAAGAAATTTGCCGCTTTTCGGAAGTACATGGTTATGATACACGCGCTTCGGATCGTCTTTGGATCTGTATTTTAGTTTTTTGCCACCGACTTCCGAAATTAAAGTTATTTTTCACTTTGTAGTGTTTTTTTTTGGAAGTCGGTTTTTGTTTTTGTAAAAAAGTTTTTATTTTTCACTTTTTAGTGGTTCAGTTTGTAATTTATCTAAGTTACAATAACCCAATGTCAACTGCTCATCACGTTTTACAAAATGTTGCTTTTCCCGATGCAGGGACGTTAATTGTTGAGGAGTTCTCCTAGTAAGAACCAGGAGAAATGGAGCTCATGGTGAAGTCACCATTACCATTATTTTGACGAGCATAAACCATATTAAAGTAATCGAATCGCAACCTGTTATATACTTAGATATAATTGAGTATTTCCGATGGCCCTCTGTGGTCTTCATCATCAGTTCCAGTTCACCGAATGGTACTTTCCGAGAGTAAATGCACGAGTTACTATAAAAAATACCGAAATCGATATAGGTGTGCCCATAAAATTTGAGGGTTTCCCTCGATTTCCATGGGATCCCATCATCAGATCCTGATTTGATGATCATGGGACCACTTGGGAAGTATACCCTTTCGAACAAAAAAAGAAAAATCCAAATCGGTCTAGCCATTTTCGAGTAATCGGGGAACATACATAAAAAAAATAAATAAAAAAAAAAATAAAAAATATTCCGACGAATTGAGAACCTCCTCCTTTTGGAAGTCGGTTAAAAATTAAGTGGAGATATCACAAGCTTTTTAGTAACCGCTGGAAGAAGTGGACAGGTAAGAATATTTTTTTAACAGTTAAAAGAATTTTAACTCCGCGTAGCTATTCATGCGATACTTTCAAAAACGCCATTAACTTACGTAAGTATTTTTGAGTTAGTGGTGTTTTCATCTAGGGGTGCGACATATTAAGTATGTAATTATCGTCTTAAATATTTTTTATAAACACCCATATTTTCATTTAATCGGCCAGTAACAACTAAGTACTTTATTTTGGTAAATTACAGTACAGTGCAACCTTAATATAACAAATATCAATTTAACGATTTTCTCGATTTAACAACAACAAACCTCCTCCTCTTATACGCTCAAACCTAGTATGTTTTAAATAATAACACAAGATTTATTGTTTTGTTTCAATCGGAAAACAGCAGTGACAACATCACGACAGCTACAGTTGATTGGGTGGTGAAAAAATATCTTCGGGCATTGACATATTGTGCAGTTCTGTCACCGAATTAAATGATTTTCAAATCACAGCTAATGAATGGCAGGTACTCGAAAAATTACATAAATTTCTAATAAACTTTAAACTTTTAAGTACAAAACTGGTGGAGACAAATATGTTACATTACCGCTAGTCATTGTATCATTCAATCTCTTGCTAGATAAAATTGAATCCATGGTAAAACAGTTAGATGAGAAACCTAATCGATCTGAAGTGGATGAAAGGCTCATTCTAGCTTTCCAAGCAGCTCGAGACAAAATGCTTAAACATTACAAGAAGAGCAACTGGATTTATTGTACTTCTTTAATTTTAGACCCAAGGCATAAGGCTCAGACTTTTGACCTAACAATGTGGGGGAAGCAACTTAAAACAGAAAGTCTGCGCAAGTTCAATGAACTTTATGAAGAATATAAAAGTCTACACTCACTGAACAAATCTCTGGAATTACCAGAAAAAGAAAATAAAGTATGTGACGAAGATGAAGACGTAATAGACTTTGATAAACTCTATGAATGTCCCTCGACGTCATCTGGATCTTGTCTTCAAGGCTTAGTGATAGACGAGTTGGAGGAGTACCTGAGAAAACCAAGAACTGCCAGCTCGGAAGACATTTTAGATTGGTGGAGGACGCATGAGACAGAGTATCCGATTTTATCGAAAATGGCCCGTGATTTTCTCTCAATACCTGCAACTTCAGTACCTGCTGAGAGGTTATTTTCTAAAGCATCATTAGTAATTAGAAAACATAGAAATAGGTTAAGTGATGAGTCAGCCAGATGGTTACTTTGTATTAATTCTTGGTCAAAAATATTGATATAAAGTATCATAACCTAATGATAAAGCTGTTGATTTGTGTTGTATTTTATTTTTTATTCAAATAAATGATAAATCGTAAAACTCTTTTATTAAATTTCTTATAAGTTGAGGGTTCAATCTCTTTCTAGACAGATAAGTATTGTTCTTTAAAATACAGTCAAGTTATTGTAATTAATTTGTTTTTTTACATGTTTTAGCAAATGTAAGCTTATAAATCATAAATGTTTATTAAGAAACAGTTACTTCCATGGAAAACGACATATAGGTCAGTTGATTTTTCGAATTTCTTATTAAATCTTCAGTTATTTATTAATCTGCTTGATCTTTACTATGGCTATGTTAATTCAAGCTCACAATGTTCCAATTCTAATACGTTTTTCTAAGATTTAAAGTAAACTTTAATAAATAGTAATAGACTAATAGGTAATTGCAAGACTTGCAAGACTCTTGCTGCAAGACCAAGACCAAGACCAAGACCAGGTGTATTGGCGCAAGACCAAGACCAAGACTGGCTAAGTCTCGTCTTGTTCTTGCATTTGGGCAACACTATATGGCTTATCGAGGTACCTGCGAAAAAGAAGAATTTACAAAGCGCGGGAAATGCTATTGACCAATCGGCACGCTCCACGCACCGCGCTCCTTTTTCCTGTACCGCTTGGTCGGCAGTCGCCGCCATGTTAGCGCCCGCCGCGGGGCATGTTAGTCAGCCGCCATACTTGCGAGTGAGACGGAACTAACAGCTACAGTGTATTATGAACCTTATAGTAGATATAAGGTTTATTGTAAGATTTAACATTCTTTTGTTAATCTTCGGGGGCCATACTTTCTTTTCTGTGCGAACGAAGATTCACGACGCGCCTTATCAGTTGGGTACTACTGTACAGTCTGTGAGGCGTAAGCCGAGCTTTGCATTTGTGTGAGTGATCACCAAAATGGTACGAGAGCCCATGACCAAAATTTTTGTCTTATCGTTTTACGTAAGACAAAATTTTCAATCGTCTTATCGTTTTACAACGATGCGACATGGTTTTGGTCATGGCCTCTCGTACTAAAAGAACAAAAGCCGATTGCCAAAAAGCAGTATAAACCGGTTTTAAACCAAGCAAAGAACGCGTCGCGCTCTATGCCGGACGTCACACCTACACTATCTATGTGCACTCACACAAATGCGAAGCTCAGCTTAAACCTCACGGACTGTAACATTGAGAAAATTATAATTTCAGAAAAAAATTAAATTCTGATAATTATACTTTTTGAAATTTTTTGTTGATTTGAAGTTACCTGTGAGCGCGGAGGTAAGTGGCTTGACTAGCACTCGCTCCCAAATCTCGAGTCCCAGCTCACCAACCTGCAAACAATTATCGCTACTTAAAAAAAACGGATCAAGAGCGAGTCGGACTCGCGCCCCGAGGGTTCCGTTCCGATTTCTGAAAAAGTGTGCTATTTAGAGACATCGTTTTATTTTTTCTGTAATCTTTACATAAACTTCTATCGCATAGAATAATTTCAGATTTTTCTCTGCAAACTTCGGAGATAAGGTGGGGTGGGGGGGACGGTATTTTTTTCACATTTTTCATCAAATGTCGAAAACTATGCGGCCTAAAAAAATTACAAAATGTTTGAGAACGTGCAAACAGCGCTCTTTCATATGATAACATGCCCTAGTAGTCCCACTTTGAATTTTTAACACCCCCTTTCAGTCCGTTGCAAAAAAAAAAATTATTTCTTATTTGCAAACGTCATCTAAAACTGTTCCAAATTTCAAGTTAATTTGTAGTTCCTGAGATATCCAGCTGATTGACAGACAGACAGACTGAGTCGCACCATAAGGGTACCTTTTTACCATTTTGGTACGGAACCCTAAAAAGGCTATGTAGTTCAGAATTCAAGATAGACAAATGACAATAACAGGCCCTGGCTGGAGCCCTTAATTTATTAAGGCGCAACAGGATAGCCCGGATAAGCAGCTTAGTACTAGTTTTTTTTATCATTATTTATTTGGACCTTGCAACCATTTAGAGGTTATGTCAATCCCAAACCTCCTTCAAGGGAAACCTGCGAGACGCCCTACAAAAAAAAAAAGACAATAACACCACATTATAGTACAATGCGTTTCAAATAAGAATAGGAACGTCAATGACCTCTATCTGTCAAATGTTGATTGAAAAGTACGGTTTGCAAAGAAAACTTATTTGCGTATCAATAACGTTTTTTTTTTTTGTTTATCCGAGTCTTAGTTAAATCAAAGTGAAAAAAGACATCAAAATATTATTCATAGTTAGTTTTTTTATAAATTATACTTCTTTCTTTCATATTTTGCATTGTTGGCGGTTGCCAAAAACGAAAAAAATGGTTATCTTTTTAATTTTTTTCAAATTCTTCGTTCATGATTCGTAAATAAATGTTATTAAAAATATCTTGTATTGCTCACCCTACCCAATTTATTTGATTTGACAGCTATGACGTCACAACATGGCGCTAAGTCGATCCTATTCTTATTTGAAACGCATTGTACTATGCGTGCCAAATAAGAATAGTGTCAAGACGCCATTTTGTTCCGCAATACTCGCGAACTTCATTACCAATGCGTCCTAATTTGACAGCTGTCGTGTTGGCAGCAAGCGCGATCCTATTCTTATTTGGCTCGCATAGTAGTTTACCTCAAGTTGACGCGCGTCGTGTTCCGGGCACGTCACGGTGGCCGACGAGCCGTAGATGATCTCAGCATCCGATACCTGACGACAAACACTCGAAGCTTAGAACTAACTAACTCGAAGCTTAAACCGTTCAGCTCGCTGTCCGGTAAGGACCAGGGCGTCTACTCCCTAAGTCCGTCCGTCTGACATAACGATCCATCAAAACAAGCGTAAAACTTAAATTTTTCGGGCGGGCAAAAACACCTCGAGAGTGGAGTTGTCCCATCTGTCTCCGAATGTTTGTCCCCACATGGGGACAAATTAGGGACAACTGTCAAATCGTGTTGTCATTCATACTTTGTTCGGTCCCCGAACCGATCATCCATCCGTAGGTGATACAGAGTAGAAAACGCCAGTAAAAAAGAGCCGAAACTACGGGCTTCGTGCTTAGGGAGTAGACCCGCAGCCCCGGGTCGACGGCGCGTTGTTTTAAATTGGTCCAATATTGGAGGAGGAAATAGGCGAGAGCCAAACCTCGAAATGTGACTTTTTACATAGGCTATTCAGGCGGATCTGCAGTTGTCCTTATCGCACAAATTTGAGGGCGGAACGCTCGCAGAGCGACAGCAATAGTTTCTTCAAATACATAATTTTCAAAAGTCTGGCCGCCCGCATCTCCTCTTGACACGCGGACTGACTACGATTTTAAACGACATAAAACCGCGTAATCTATTGTCACCATTAGCTGGCTTGAAATAAGGTTGAAAATTGAAAATAATATTTGTGTTGCCGACATGTGACTAAGCTGCGAATGTGCATTTATTTTCCCGGTATTCTTTAGATTGTTCAGAATATACACAATAAATTAAATAATTATCCGGTTAAAGTTTTAAAAAAATGCTAATTCTATTAAATTCTTAAAAAAATTAATGTCGTTATCCCTGAAAATACAGAGATGTTCAAAGCCAAAGTTTATTTTTGTGGAGCAACTTCCAAATTTTTTATTGGGAATATCAAACTATTTTTTACTTATTCTATTCGGTTAAAATTTTTCTTTAAACCCTTCTCTGTCCACTGTATTTTTTGCGTCGGATAGTTTCATTGCGTTACGTCATACTCGACAATCCAAGAAACCAATATTTGTGAATGTTGAGCTAACATCGCGCCTTAAGAGGAAATGTGGGTGCTCTTTTCTCCATACAAAAAGATACACACGCTCTCGCCTGTTTTCTTTCTGGTTAATGACCATAAAGCAATGATTTTTTACAGAAATATAAATATCAGTTAATTGTATGCCCTTATGTTTTCCTTTTTGATGATATATTATTTTTATAGGAAGTAGAACCCTCCAAAAATGCTCAAAATTGCCTATTCAGACCGCTGTCAACAGACGCCTAGTGTACCAATTTGACAACTATTAACGAAAAAAGAAAAACATAGGGGCATAGTATAAATCCTTCTTATTCAGTTTATGAAATATCTTTTAAATTGGTCCAATGTTGGAGGAGGAAATAGGCGAGAGCCAAACCTCGAAATGTGACTTTTTACATAGGCTATTTAGTCGGATCTGCAGTTGTCCTTATCGCACGAATTCGAGAGAATACCTTCTTAAACTACCTAACTGGCCACCCGCCTTTCCTCTTAAGGACGCTGTTACAAATGGGTAGTCAAATCATTACTTCTTTACACAAAAGTGTGTTTATTAAATAAAATGCTTTGCTTTCTTAAAATGTTTTTTGGTTAAATTGTTGATAAATGTGCATGGTACGATTCTGAACCATAAATATAATTTTAGATAGGTACAGTTTCACAATAATGGTACCGAAGTGATTTTTTTTTACTTCGGTACCGTTATTGAGAAGCTGTACATATCTAAAATTACGTTACGTACAGAATCGTATCATGCACACTTATCAACAATTTAACCAAAAAAAATTTAAGAAAGCAAAGCATTTTATTTAATAAACACACTTTTGTGTAAAAAAGTAATGATTTGACTACCCATTTGTAACAGCGTCCTTAAGGAAAGGGCGCTGCCTTAAAACGCAAAAGGTATGATAAGGTATAAAGGTATAAGCAGTTGTGCACACGTTACCTTCTGCCTCTTAACGTGCTGCAGATTGAGGTAGGAGTACAGACTGTTGAGGTAGGCCACGCCCTGGCTGTACTCGCGCCACGCCGTCACGTATCTGTAGCACAAGAACAATGTGTGACGACTACGGAAGAAGGATACTCTGGCGCGTGGGCAAAATTCAAGTGCCTTTTATGACACTATACTCCATTTGGAATAAGATTAGACATTTAAACAAACTTTTTTCACAGTCCATTCAACCGATTTTGACTTCTATTCCGTAGGCTTAACGATGGCATTAAAGGCAAAAAAGTGCTTATAATACCAACTGTTTACTGCAGCTACCTTGTCATGCCACCAAAGCAATAGAAGTCAAAATCGGTTGAACGGACTGTAAAAAACCGGTCAAGAGCGAGTCGGACTCGCGCACCGAGGGTTCCGTTCCGATTTCTGGAAAAGTGTGCTATTTAGAGACATCATTTTATTTTTCCTGTAAACTTTACATAAACTTCTATCACATAGAATAATTTCAGATTTTTCGCTTTGCAAACTTCGGAGATAAGGGGGGGGGGGGGGGACGGTATTTTTTTTACATTTTTCATCAAAAGTCGAAAACTATGCGGCCTAAAAAAAAGAAAAAAAATGTTGGAGAATGTGCAAACAACGCTCTTTCATATGATACCCCACATGCCCTAGTACTTTGAATTTTGAGACCCCCTTTCAGTCCCTGTTGCAAAAAAAAATATAAATATTTTTATTTCTTTCTTATTTGCAAAATAGTTGGGTAAACGTTATCTAAAACTGTTCCAAATTTCAAGTTGATAGCATTAGTAGTTCTTGAGATATCCAGCTGTGACAGACAGACAGACAGATAGACAGACACACAGACTGAGTCACACCATAAGGGTTCCTTTTTACCATTTTGGTACGGAACCCTAAAAAGGTTTGTTTAAATAAAATAAAATATTGAAATGAATGATTTGACTTTGACTTGTATCTCACCTGGTCAGTAGTCCGTCGTTGTGATCGTTGTTGTCAAGCGCGACGGTCCCGCGAACACGCTTCAGCAACCCCTGCACATGCTCCTCCAGAAAGTTCCTGAAACAATAGTAGAGTCACTATAATAGTGATGCGAACAAATATCAACTTTATGTGTGTGCGAATGAAGTTCATTTCAGAATGACTATTACTGCTGAAAATGTCACAAAAATATTGAAGTCGGAAAGGATATTAAACTTTATGTGAAGGTATTAAAGTTTCAATTAAATTGTGTAGAATTGTGTATCTTTCGTTTTTTATACATATAAAACTGAACATTTAAAGCGGGATTTGTATTAACAACATTAATTACTTACAAATTGATTTGATTTGATTGATTGATTTTCATTGATTTTGATTATGTTTTGATGATTTATTATTTTTAATGTTCTTATAATTATCATGACATTTTTAATTAATTTGACGCGGAATGACATTTTATATAATATTGTATTAATAATATTTGCATGACATTGTTTTGAGAAAAAAAAAAAAAAAAATCGTTGATGTGATAATTCATTGTCATCATCGATCATCGAATCGTTGCTCCAGGCCCAAACTATTCGTAGATTATGAATTTATGATTATTCGTAGATTACTTATATCCAAAAACATAGGATAGATAAATCCTACAATATAAAACCTAACCTAACTTACGTATTTATATTTGTACGCCGATGAGGCAAAACATGACAGATATATATTTTTTTTTTTAACATCTTGCATGCCATGTGTGTATACTCATGTTTTGGACAAATAAAAAATCTTTATCTTATCTTATCTTTATCTTCACAGAATTAGTTTCAATACAAGTTGTGTCGTTAAATCTACAGTATCACCGAAATCATGGCGCGTCAGCATCAAAGCATTATTTTGCAATGTACAATAATAACGTACAAACAAATGTGCTTTCGCGACACACGTTTCACGTTGCATTTGATAGTGAAATTACTTGTGCGACATTATTTAGATTTCATTAAAGTAATGCATGCATTATGAAATTAGAAGTTTACACATGAAATTGTTAATGAAATTAATGTCAAGAAAATAATTTGATGTCACTAATTTCGTACAGTAAATCCGACTTAAATGAACTGATGAACTTCTGAGTATAAACACTTTTTCGCGCGACCTAAGTACGGCGAGGGCACATCTAACCATTGAAACAATTGGTTCTGCTTACCTGGTCTCGTCATAAAGCTTATCGGCGAGCGGCTCGGGGTGAGCCACGCACAGCGCGTACACGTCGGAGAAGCGAGTATTCCACACGGAGCGCTCCACCGCGCGGAGCCCTACCACGCCCGCCACCTGTAGCACAAACACAACACTTTACATACCACATATTAATACAGATGGGACACTCCGCAGTTTAGGTATGAAGCTACAAGTACGCGGCGGGCTCATCTCACTGGGTCAATTCAGTGTAGGCTGCCGCGCACCGGCCGGGGAGCACGTTAGTTCGATACTCTCACGCGCCGCGTCGTAAAAGAAGACAACCCTAAGGAGTCAGAAGGTTTATGAGTTACGCGATAGAAAGAGAGGCAACTGTAGGTAATAAGCGTCGTGCGACCTGAATTGCACTTTATTGTGTCGTAGCCAAAGTCGCTTTGTATTTAAATGATTTTACGGAGTGTCCCATCTGTATCAATACAGATGGGACACTCCGTAAAATCATTTCATTTTTTAATCATCTGTGCTCATATAACAAACAACACTGCAGAAGACCACATAAGGGCCTTGTCCACACTAGTATAATTTTGTTGTATCAGTGGCCTTAGTGCGAGTTTTTAGACTTACTCGATTGCGTTTACGTTAACGTTACCTTACGGCAATTTGTACGGATTAATTTGTGATTCCCATTATAGTCACCAGACGGCGCTTATTCGACGTGATCGAGTACTTATAAAAACTCAAACTAAGGCCTCTGATTTCGCTCCAGATATGATCCAGCCTGTCCCACGTTGCTGTTCTCCCCCCAGCAACGCCCTAAGCCGAGGTTTGAGTTCGCTTAAGGCAGCTACAGGATACACTGATTAAGTAGTCACGGCCTACGAGATGCCTTACAAAAAAAAAAAACTGATCTGACAATGCAAAATGATACGCGATTATTGTGTCATTTTGCATTTTGCGTCTAAACTAGTGATAATGATACAAGTGTGGATAGGGCCTAACTTGGAGTCGCGTCGTGTGTGGTCGCGATCCTCAGCATTGAGGGAACGTTGAAGAAGAAGATCGCGCCTGATTATCAATAATTTACAACTTCTACAGAGTTAATAAAATTAACTGGCGAAACTTCACAGATTAGACGGGTATCAATATCAAATCATGATAAAAAAGTACTATTTTCTAAACTTATATAATTTACTCATAGTTGCTTAAAAAATCATCATCATCAAAATCATCAAATCAAATCAATTCAGCTGCATCCGGTTAGACTGGCCAAAGCCAACCCCAACATAGTTGGGAAAAGGCTAGGCAGATTAAGGTTGATGCGCCAGGGTAGCCCGCGAAATTCAAAATTTCTTACGTTTTTTGCAATTTGTAGGTCAGTGTGAGCTTGTATGTTGATTAAAATATGATTCGCGGCCATAGCTAATATGGCTTTATAGAATTATAGTCATTGGAATCAGCAATACAACTCCATAAGCATAGACTTATAAAAAAAGATGGACTCCGCGCCACGCATATCGAAAGTGAAGCACAGTAAGTATGCCGGACCGTTTGTACAAACACGCCTCGCGCACACATTTACATTATAGTATGCCGACCGGCCGCCATTACGTGACACGAGCGACGCCGTCTTTGCAGGTACTCAAATCATGCACACATAGATCGGTACGGTGCTTCACTTTCGATATGCGTGGCGCGGAGTCCATCTTTTTTTATAAGTCTATGTCCATAAGTTAGCATTTACCTCAAATGTAGCGATTTCATGAAATCATGAGGTTTGAGGTAAATGCTAACTTATGGAGTTGTATTGCTGATTCTAATGATTATAATTCTGTAAAGCCATACTAGCTACGGCCGCGAATCATATTTTAATCAACATACAAGCTCACACTGACCTACAAATTGCAAAAAACGTAAGAAATTTTGAATTTCGCGGGCTACCCTGGCGCTTTCGCCTTAAGTTGCTTAAAAAATCATACTATATTTGTTTTATCATTTGATTTTGCCTGGGAGATATATATCGATGGCATATGAAGCCAAGTCAGACGGCCATGGGCGGCATTAAAACTCCGACACCAGCTTAGTCACTAACCACAAAAAAAAAGAAAGAATATTTGTTTTTGATATGCGTGAGTCTGTGAAGTTTCACTAACAAAATATTAAATTTAACACTTTTTATAGACTTCGTTACTGCAGTATTTTATTCACAACAACGGTTGCTACTCCTAGAAGGGTAGGATAAAATAATAGTAAAAATGTGTGATATCTTACCGTCTCCTTGAGGTGGGCCCATGTCTCCGTAAAATCAACGTTCCTGGGCTTCAGTGACATCATCACAAATAGCTACCATGTACCTGCAATATAATCATAGTAACTCGTTAACATTATGTGAATATATCACAACGACGGCGAAGTGCCAATAACACCTACTTACCACCTAACTGACAAAGTCAAAAATTTACACAAACTGAAAAATAGACACTTGAAATAGACACCGTTGGTTTAGTTGCGAGGTATGTACCTATTTCCACATTTTAACTTAATGCTGCTGCTGTTGCAACTGAAAATACACTAGGAGATTTCACTAAAACAAGCGAATGACGCCTTTAATTTCAAAATAAAAAAAAGAGAATTTCTCGAAAAATGTCAGTTAAGAGATATTGGTACTTCACCGTCGACAACATGAAAGATCATTTCAATTATGATCTAATGAATGAGCTACTTTTTATTCTGTGTCGAGTTTAGAATGCGACAATTAGGTTGTTTTAGAAGATTTTTTAATGCCAAATGTTTTTAATTTTTTGCATTTTTTTTTTTCAGGATAAAGATTGATTTTGAACTGAAGAATATTTCTGTTATGTATTTTAACTCAAACTCAAAGTATTTATTTCAATTAAACCAATTACAGGCACTTTTGAATTGTCAAAGAGTCGGTCAGTTAGTCAGAAAATTGTAGCTAGTTGCCAATTCCAAAATGTAGATCTCTATGGAGAAGAACGGGCAAGAAACACCATGGACACTCTTTTAAATCAAGATAAGTAATACAACATCCTGGGTACATTATATTTGTTGCTTCTACATGTGAGAACAATGTAAAAAAATTAAAAAATACTTAAAAACAAGTTAAAATATAAAATTAAAAATAAGGCCTGGCAGATAAGAGATGACCAGTCTCAACTGACGGCGCCCGTTCACGAACAAGACGCGTGGATCAGCACCATCCAGCTCAACCATTTTGTAGGGAACCAAATGATCTAACACACAAGCCACCATCAGCGAGACATTTAAGTGAAAATGACAAACTCTCAACTGCCATGCTCTTTCAAGTCAAACCTACATCATAATACAATAATAATTAAATTTAATGAACGAGAGTTCTAAGTAGCCGAAATCAAAAGCAATTCTTTACCCATTTTCTCTAAAACTTGACTAAGTTAAATATTTTTTTACTCAAAAAGTAAAAAAGTAGCTCATTAATTAGATCATAATTGAAATGATATTTCATGTTGTGCATTAAAACTTATAGAAAAACACTATTTAAACTGTAAAATGACATCTGTAAAATCACATAAATCAGAGAAATCTGAAAAAAATTATATACTTACAGCCTCTTAATGCCAAGGCATTTAGACCAGAAATAGTAGGTTTAATAGTGAATGAAGATTCTTTTGATTCAGCATTATGTATGAAATATGTAGGTAATGTATCTATGTATATACAACAGGGGTGCGTGTATGACCACATGTATGAACATAAACAAGGCAAAAGGAGTATGTAAGGATCATAGCAGGTGGCATTCTACAGTTTCTGCCTACCCCCATGAAAAGAAGTTTACGTATGTACGTAGAGCAAAGTAGTTATTACCCAAAATACAGCAACAAAATCAACAATGTGTTATAAAAATGAAAACAAAGGGAAAACCGTAACTGTTTTATTTTCTTTTAGAGGCATTTTTTTAATATGATTGAAATGATTTATTATTTTGTTTACCAGTAAGTGCTTAAATACGATATGCTTTTGTTCATATTTTGAACATTTGGTTGACAAAGAAGTGTGTGCTGCTACAGCAGCCATATGAACAGCCAATGCCAAAACACAGCAGAGGTTGCTGCCTCATTATTTATAAATTACATTTTAATTGTGTCGTCGTAAAAACGTTGAATATTATTCCTACATGATATGGGTCAATAACATGACGACATGAATGCAAGTCATTGTGAACGTCTATTGTTTGTGACCAAATTAATGGAGCAGGGGTGCAAGGTGGCGACCTTGCTCCTCATTCCACCCTGAACACCACTTCCGTAGCTACAACACGGCTTGATAATCAACATCGCCCATACGGCTGGTTGACAGAAGGAACGCAATTTTCACGCAGTTTCCACTCTGGCAAAATTGGCACGTTGACAAGTTCGCAGCAACAAAGACCGCGCTGAACGCCGCAGCTTCCAAGCCAGAAATTACTCAGCAGGATTGGCACAAAACAAAAATAATATATATCGATGCAATGACAGCCACATACAAATCCGAAATTTATCACTTTTTATATGATTTTTTTCATCTTACCTCTGCTGTATAGTGTAATCCAGTAACGCACACGTTAATTTACTAGGCAACCGTGAAACTTTCAGCTTATTTTAACGATAAAATTAATCATAATCAAATAAAATTGGGTTCGCAATAATTCTGTAGTACTCTAATTTGAAGTCTGATCGAATGTTGCCAGTGTAAATAAATGTTAATGTATGCTAGTTTACGTCTCGTTTCACGCATAATCATAAAACGAACCGAACAAATAACTGGGATGCCAGTAAAGTCAATAAGCACTCTGGGGAAGGTCGGGCAAAGCTAGTGGATGGTGTGATCTTAGCTAGGTCCATAAGGCCAAGGCCTTAGATCATAATCTAAGGCCAAGGCCTATAATTTTGACATTTCATTCATTCATGAGATTGGTTTTATTTCATTACATATTTCATTAGATTTCTATTTTCGGTTACTTAATTCATTAAATAAAATCAAGTATTTGACATGGCAAGTGTCGGAAAAAACAAAACTTTAAATATTTCATCATACAATGCGTTTCAATTAAGAATAGGAATGACCTTGCGCCATATTGTGAAGATTTAGCAAAACAGCATCTCGTTTACACATTTGCAAAGTCAGTAACATATTTGGATGCTGATAAGCAATAATGTGTCAACCCACAAAAAGTCAATTTCGGAGATGCAGATGTATTCTGAAAATACGTCCCGTATTTAATATTATGCAAAAGTGTTTCAAGCCACTTAAATCAAACAAGTACGGAAAAACTTCATTTTTAACATAAAACAAATGTGAAATCACGTATACAACATTTGTCAATACGCCGTCAAGCTCCTTAACACGGTCGACATTTAAAGTAATGTCATCTGTTGTCACAATAAAGAAGTTATGAGACTTAACACTGTGTTGCGAAATGTCATTCAGTACTTCGGCGCAGCGCTAAACAACGAAGTTCACGTAAAAATTAAAAAAATAACTCATATGCCCATTGTAATTACTTCGATTAGTTTTACAAACCATTGTTGTAGTGAATTGTATGCAATCCGCGCTGGGGTCATCAAGGTAAGTCAGTAATTATTCTGTTATATTAAGATTTTCATAAGTGATTTTTTTATAGG
The DNA here is from genome assembly GCA_905163495.3 of Cosmia trapezina. Taxonomy (NCBI): domain Eukaryota; kingdom Metazoa; phylum Arthropoda; class Insecta; order Lepidoptera; family Noctuidae; genus Cosmia; species Cosmia trapezina. Next base: position 3,115,493 of record LR991049.1, on the reverse strand, counting down.
TTATGTGGCCGACATATATTTGAAAACGAATAAATTAAATAATTGTATGGTTACATTTCAAAGGTACCCTAAAATAATGTAATTTGGTCCTATCAGATTGACATAATGTAACTTTTGTAAGAAAATAGCTATGATAACCACTTGATTGATTATTGCTAAATACAAAACAATACTGTATATCGTACTATGCAGCATAACACATTATTGCTAAACAGATAAGGACTTTTGAGTAAAACTTTAGCGCAGTTTACGGTGCTTAGCATGTTATTGCTGAATGTAAGCTAGTTGTTTACGAGAGATTTTTTTATTTTAAGTACCTTGAAATTATATTGGAAAAATTGCTATTATTCAAAAAGATTTGATAATCCTCATACAAAAAGGTGTCATGCTTGAGTTATATCGAGTTGCTTAGGTATTATTTTTATAGACCAGCACCACTACTACTAACTTTTTCCTTATTTTGTTGTAGAAAGATGTCACCGCCGAAATCATGGGGTCAATTAGATCAAGAAGATTGACCAGTAATTGATCAATGGGTCAATTACTGGTCAATCTTGCGAACTTCAATACAAAAAAAGATTTTAATAAAAATACTGAACCTATCAACTCAAATAAGCCTCTTGATATCCCCGTACCTAATGTAAGAACTGATCGATATTTACATTATTCTATCGAATAACCCTTGCCCTGCCCACTGCCACTTAAGTTTGGCAATTCTTCGGGCTATGTCGGTTACCTTGGTTCTTCTCCTGCGGATCTCTTTCTGTTCTGCGAGCAATGTGCCCTGCCCACTGCCACTTCAGTTTGACAATTCTTCGGCTATGTTGGTTACCTTGGTTCTTCTCCTGCGGATCTCTTCATTTTTGATTCGATCACATAGAGAAACTCCAAGCATAGCCCTTTCCAATGCCCTTTGGGTGACTTTTAGCCTTATAATAAGGCCCCATTGTGAGCGACCAAATTTCAGTGCCGTAGGTTATCAGTCACCACGCACTAGTTAAAGATTTTCGTCTTGAGACACGAGAAACTACGGTATATGTAAATGTGAATGCTGCCCAGCCGAGTTGGATTCGACAATTGACCTTTTTCTCGAAGTTGGACGTACCTAACTGGACAGTTTGTCCTAGGTAAACATACTCGTCCACAACTTCGAGTGAAGCGTCTCCGATCTTCATGAGAGAACCACTCTCATGAAGATCGGAGACATGGGCATTTGACATGTCCATGTTTCATTTGACCTTTGTATTTTTCATACTCATTTTAAGACACACTCTTTCGGAAGCTCTACTGAGGTAGTCGAGCATTGTAATGAGGTCCTCCATAGTCTTAGCCATGACTACTATATCATCGGAAAACCGAAGATGAGTGACGTTCTCGCCATTGATGTTGATGCCTAGCAGTTTCCAGTCCAGAACCTTGGAGACATCCTCCAATGCAGCGTAGAAAAGTTGCGGAGAGATAACATCTCCTTGTCTCATACCTCGCTGTAGATGGATAGGTTTCGAGGTCCGGTCCTGGAGTCGGACTGACATAGTGGCGTTTTCGTATAGACACTTCAGCACCGCAATGTGCCGATAGTCAATGTGGCACCGTTGAAGAGACTGCAGTACAGCCCATGTCTCGATCAAATCGAAAGCTTTCTCGTAGTCCACAAACGCTAAGCAGAGAGTCAGGTTATACTCTTCGGTCTTCTGTATATCCTGCCGCAGCGTATGTATGTGGTCTATGATACTAAATTAGACAGACGTCTTGTTTAAAAAAAAGTTAACTTTCTTGTATTTTCATGTTAATAAAAATAAAAATTAATATTTACGACTTTTATTTAAAACTATTTTACAAACTATAAGTGAGAACACACTTTTATCAATAGTCATTTAAGCTTCTTAGCATACATTTACTCTCATTAAATCTCGGAATCAGAATTTAGCAAAATTGTGTTAAGTTCCTTAGTTTCCTGTTTCAAATATTATAGCGTGTTCCATATTTTGCAATATGCAATAATCTCATTTATTGGAAAAACTTACTAGCTTTTTCTCGTTTTATGATACTAATCTACTTTCAATCTATTATTCCTTTTAACAAATATAGAAAAGAACCGGTAAATACATATTTTTTCGAACAAATGTATTAAGAATTGGTATGAAATCTTTAGTGCCATTTTCTCAAAATGAAGTCCGTGTGGCTTGACATTGTATTGCTTATTAGCGTCCATTTGAACAAAAACAAATTCCAAAAACAGAACTAAAATGAATAAGGATAACACTACAAAACTTTGCAAGCCGTAGGTACCTATATTTCTAGTTTCAGTTGACAGGTAGAGGTCATTGACGTTCCTATTCTTAGTTGAATCGCATTGTAATAACTTTCTTTAATGTTTCGAACTCTGTTTAATTTTTTCTTTTAATCTTTACGAATAGCTAGGGTGTCTCGGGAAATGGTGGACCCCAATTTCGAAGTACCTATTTAGGATGAAAACAACGCGTCATTTTCGCAAAAATAAAATAAAACCACCTCACGTCACGCCTTGTATTATAAGCTTGTGTTGGGAACTAGCTACGACAGAGCCATTTTGACAGTTGCCTTCCCCTTCTAGTTATAATCATTCTTATTCTTTGCTTATCTGATGATTTCCGAAATCGTTCGAAACACAGCAAATCTAACTGCAGTGTCTCCTGCGCGTCTTTTTGCGAAACATTACAAACGTTTGTTTTCATACACACAAGCTGTCAACTTCGTATTCAAATATTTTTAGCTACACATTTTGTGATGAGTTCCGACGAGGAAGACGTGCTCAGCAAATCTAACTGCAGTGTCTCCTGCGCGTCTTTTTGCGAAACATTACACACACTTGTTTTCATAAACAAGCTGTCTCCTTCATATTCAAATATTTTTAGTTACACATTTTGTGTAGATGTCTTATTGAGTTCCGTCGAGGAAGATGAAGATGTGCTATCAGTTTGACAACAGATGTGCGCGGTGCGCGCGGTAGTTGAAAATTAAACAAACCCCTCCCCCCTTTCCCCGCGCGGGGAATGTTTTCCATGCAGCTTGGAAAACAAAAACATCGTGTTTGCATACACAAATGCGTATGGCCACGCCTCTTTCTTTCGATGTTTTTGTGTAATGTTTCGAAAAAACACGCGCAGGAGACTTTAGAGAGGCTGCTTTAGAGAGATTTATCAATAAATCGCAAGAAAATTTGCAGGTCAGTGTAAGAAAATTTGAATTTTGCGGGGTACCATTGCGCATTCACCTTGGGCCTAACAAAACAACAGACGATGCCGACAAAATGGCGTATCGTATAGGATAGCTATGGTAAGGATAAAGAGGTTTGAGGCAAATAAAAAACTATCACTGTTTGTATCTTCAAACCCTTTTTTATTTATTAGATTACAAAATTATTACAAAAATCTTATTGATATCACTTTTCCATGAATTATACGACTACAAGTTAAGTAAGTATACTGAGTATACGGTATTTAGGAACTATTGCTATTATTTGGTAAAATTAATTATTATTATAATTTTTTTAATTAAACAATTATAAAAATAATAAATAATCACCGCCGTCGCGCGTCCTAAGGCCTCATTTACGGAGACGCGGGGCGTCGCGCGGCGCGGAGCGCGGGGCGGGCTGCGGGCCGTCGAGTGTAAGAAATCTTAGGCGACGGGCACGAAACCAGCGACGAGGAGCGATGGCGACGACGGTAAAAAATTGTTCCGTCGCCATCGCCCCGCTCGGTCCATCGCAGAACGCCCTATGTTTGAATTTAGTGCGGGCCGCGCCTCCGCAGGAGTAAATGTTCTGTGGCCGCGCCGCACAGGCCGCACTACGCGACGCGCGACGCCCCGCGTCTCCGTATATGAGGCCTAACACCTGACAGCCGGACTGTAAACAATTAAAGTTTTAACCCAATACTCTGATTTATATGTAAACTCGTAAGCCCAATCAACTATGTTATTGGTGTTCGGCGGACTGTGTTATCTAGGTACACACGGCTACACATCAAGCTATACATTTCCAGTTTACACTGAACTCTCATTGTAAAGAAATCCTATACAATGCGAGATCAGCTAATACTGGAAATGTATAGCTTGATCTGTAGCCGTGCGTACTTATTTTTTTAGGCACAAAATAAATATTTTTATCTAGACCGGTATAAATTCTCTATAAAAGTTTCTGAAACAGTTAGCTTATTGCCAACATTAAAACAGCCGTTGTCATAGTAACCATTATATCATCCAACCGGGTGTTTTAATGGGTATTGTCTTGTTTGCCATAAAGTAATTTGTACTATTATTGTTTTCCATAATCGTCCCCCATCATAATATTTGTTTGCACTATTATCGTTTATACTAATAACACTTGTCATAACCACTTATTAGTCATAACTTTTGTTTGCCATAAAATTATTTTCCATAATCATTACTTTCTATAAGTTACACATTACATAATCGGTACTTGACATAAGCAACATTTAATCGAATGTCCTAAGTTTTGATATTTATGCCCTCCATTTTTGGTGATTCATTTGGGTTAGGATAGAATAGTGACCATTACCTCTATTGCTGGTGAATCATTTAAGTTAGGTTAGGTTAAAACAGTGATCCTTAACGCGCGAAGGCGAGCGAGCGAAGCGAGCGTGCCGCGGTAGCGGCCGCCGAGCGCCAGATCCTCTCTATTGTTGGTGAATCATTTGGGTTAGGTTAGAACAGTGACCTAATACCTCTATTGCTGGTGAATCATTTGGGTTAGGTTAGGTTAGGTTAGAACAGTGACCCTTAACGCGCGAGGGGAGAAAAAAGAACTGTATCGTATAATCACTATTGTGGTGTGGAATGTTATGGTGAATAAATGTTATGGAAAACGACATTATTGAAAATGGTAATTATAGCAAATAGGTTTATGCATTGAGATTATTATGACAGTTGAACGATTATGACCAATGAAATTAGTGAAAATGATTTTATGTCATTTCACTATTATGGCAACAGGAGCGTTATGAATAATACTGGGTGTAATTTAATCACCGTTATCTTCTTATGGAAAAAAAAAACGCAGAAAAAAATCTGCTGTTCCCTACATTTATATGTCTGCCTATCTAGTCAAAATGTAGGGAACACTTGATTTTTTTCGCGATTTCAGGTTAGGTCCATAGTAACAGATAACGGTGATTAAAATTACACCCTGTATTCCTAAGCAGTGAGTTCCGCTATAATACCATCTTCTTGAAAACATACTCGGGTATTATTAGCAATAAGAACCTGTATAAACATACAGTAATCATAAGCAGGACTATGTAGTGAACGACACGTAATCTGGAAACAAAACAAAAATATAAAAATTAGTTAGAAAAGTACCAATTTTTATTGACCTGCGGATTATACGTAGGTATCCACTTATTGACCTGCGGATCATACGTAGGTATCCACTTATTGACCTGCGGATCATACGTAGGTATCCACTTATTACTAAAATACAGGCAATGTTGAAAGACACACATAGGCGTCATTTACGCGTTCTGTAAATCAAATTAAGTTACTTTGAGCAAAAATAATTAATAGTAATAGTAATAGTAATAGTTCTTTATTTCTCCTCACAATGACAAACTTATTCCAGGTTCACATATTATTTGTTTTTATTAGCATTGTGAGGAGCTGGTGTCTGAAGTAGGCATAAAAACCTGTATTACAAATCACCAGGTCCCCACCCCACGGAAGAACAGGAAGTATTATTTACCAAAAGAATATGTTATTACAGTCTAACGTTATGTATGGAGGAGAGTGGAAACGACATGAATTTTTTTGCGCGTAATGTAACGCATGCAAAACATTGTGCATATGGGTACGGGCAAAGGTACCAGGGTATAATAATACCCCCACGGTATTATTAAAAACTCGAGGAGCTCGTGGCTAAGTAATAACAGCCGCACGGGTCGATCCGTCAGGTTGGTCAGTGGATGGGTGACCATCTTTAGATACCGAGATTCCTCCATGCCTCGGAAAGCACGTTAAGCCGTTGGTCCCGGCTGTTATTCGTGGATCTTTGACAGTCGTTACGGGTCGTCAAAAGCCCAAAAGTCTGACAACCAGTCTTACCAAGGGGTATCGTATTACCCAGTAACTGGGTTGTGGAGGTCAGATAGGCAGTCGCTCCATGTAAAATACTGGTATTCAGCTACATCCGGTTAGACTGGAAGCCGACCCCAACATAGTTGGGAAAATTAGGCAGATTGATTGGTATTATTAAAAACTGCTTTTCATAAAAAAACCTCAAAAAAGTTGGAACTTTGTCCTTCAATATCTAAACCCTCCTAGTCCTTTGGTAAGCGTCTTTTTATACCCGTTATAATGTTGAATGTTTTTTTCGAGATTGCCTGGCTGAGTCTGGGAGTCCAAAGCCGCACCCTAATTGCGTAACACACTATCGATCGGAATTTGAATCATTTTGAAACAAATTGTTAATTCATTGCTTCATATGTTCGAAAAATTTAACTGCTCGACAACGTAAATAACCTAACCTAAAAACAGCACTAACCTAAAAACAGCACCTATCACCTATTATGCCTACGCATACGCGTGGCTCAGTTACGGCGTGATATTATGGGGAAACAGTACACATGCACCTACACTTTTCACACTACAAAAACGACTGATCAGAATCCTAGTTAACATAGAAGACACAGACAGCTGCAAACCACATTTCCAAGACCACAAACTTTTAACACTTTCCTGTATATATATATATTAAAAATATGTAAATTTGTTAGAAACAACCAACAATTATTCACTACACGAGAAAACATACAAGCAAATTATACACTACGACACAAAAATAGACTAAACCTACCTACTCTAAGTTGAAAATGCACTCGACAAGCACTTTAGTAAAGTCAGTTAAAATATACAATAAATTACCCGAAGCAATTAAAGATGAACAAAAATTTAATATATTTATAAATAAACTAAAACAATACCTAATCCATAAATGTTATTATAATATTAATGAATATCTTAATGATAAATTAAATTAATACTTAATTAAAAATTAATAAGTACCTACCAAAACTAATAATAAAATAAAAGTAAAAGTGAGTACCTACTACAAAAACTATTATATTTTACTTTTTCAAATATTAATAAGTACACTAATAGCCCTCTTCCTATATCCTATTTTGCTGTGCCCGACAGTGTCCACAATGATCTATATAAAATAATGTATAATTTATAATGTACTTACCTACCACCTATGCTAACATTGTGGAATGCAAATAAATATATTGAGTATTGAGTATTAAATAACGCAATGAATGTTGTTGAACTGTCAAAATGAAACCAACTCCGATTGATAATGTGTTACGCAATTAGGGTGCTGGTGGAGAAAACCCTAAAACATGTTTACAGTCAACAAACTCAAAATTATGAATGTGTAAGGGTTTATTTCTTCACCTGCTAATATGTTTTTGGGCCTTCGGGAGGTTTTCATCTTTTTCCTTCAGCAGGTACTTGCGCGCGCCTTGCACGAAGTCGAAGACGTGCTCCTCCCAACTACGGAAATATTACAATTATAATAAATAAGTCTGCCAGTGGAGGTAAAGTACCGAAAATATCGGTGTGGTTATCCGTTTGCTTCAGTCAACAATCAAACAGATACAAAAGCGTAAAACAACACTTTGTACAAGATGGGTGGGGCAAAAGTAATGTCATAATGTGAATCAACTGCCATATTGTTGAGAATGAAAAAAATTGGTCCGTTTTCACGGAAAGATTATTGAAAAGTGTAAAATTGGTGACATACAAAGTCGAATATTTTTTATCCGTGGAATAAAACTGACGATTGACGCTTTTTTTTTGGAAGAAACTGTCAAAAATTCAAAATTTATTCGAAGGCGTAGACTTATACGGGGTATAAAAGTTTGGTCGATTTCACCCTGTTGAAAAAATTATATCGGTCTAATGACCACCTCCTGAGGTGATGCACATCAAGTACTCGTTTTACGGAATTTTGAATGAATCTGTTGGCTTTCAAGTTTTGTAAGGTTTGTGGTTTCTGTCGGTAAATGTGAGATTTCAAAAATCCCCAAAGGAAGAAGTCTGGCTGTCTGGCGCCGTCAGATCTGGCGGTCTGGCCGGCCAGTTCAAATCGCCAAAACGGGAGATTACATGGGCCGGAAATTGGTGTTTCAGAATCTTCGTCATTACCTCAGCTATGTGTATCGCTGCATTGCAAAGTCAACTAATCTCCACCTTTCAACAACATAAGTGTCAAATCAGACTGACATTATGACGCCATTTGCAAAAGTTAATGTACACACAGCAACATGTCAAGTTACCACAAACTGTCAAATTTTCTCATTTGATTTCGCCCACCACATTTGAACTTAACCACCAACATTTTAAGGTTTAAACTCATTTGGAGAAATTTGACAATTTTATATAACCTGATGTGCTGTTGTCTGTACATTCACATTATAACATTACTTTTGGCCCACCTCTTATTTTTGCCACTAAGTAATCAAAAGTGTCAATCATAAGAAACAAATCCATCTAACAAACGTTCCGTCTTGCCTTTCAAATAAGAATAGGAACGTCAATGACCTCTATCTGTCAAATGTTGATTGAAAAGTACGGTTTGCAAAGAAAACTTATTTGCGTATCAATAACGTTTTTTTTTTGTTTAAGCGAGTCTTAGTTAAATCAAAGTGAAAAAGACATTAAAAAATATTCATAATGAGTTTTTTATAAATTACACTGCTTTCTTTCATATTTTCATTGTTGGCAACCCTACCCAATTTATTCGATTTGACAGCTCAGACGTCACAACATGGCGCTAAGTCGATCCTATTCTTATTTGAAACGCATTGTAAGTTAGAAGCCTTTGGCCATCGCCCTGTTGATACACAAGGAGCACATGACTTACTTGACGTCCCTAACATCCAGGCTGTACATGGCCCTGTCTTGTCGCGACAGTCTGTCGCGCAGGCGCTGCACGTTGTCCGTACTAAACCGCCACTCGCGCGTCGCGAAGAAGGCTAGCACGCGGTTCATTGCTTGCAGGCGCTCACTCATTGTCACTAAACTTAGTCTGTAACGAAAAACGTACAGTCAAGACTTTTATATCTTGTTAGTTTTTAATGAGGGATTTTCTTTTTAAACTCTTCCCTAGTCGCTGGATAGATGGCGCTGAAGTTGGTAAGTTACTGCAAGGAACGGAACGTCACATCATTTCACTTGGATGTAATTTATATTATTTATTATGTTATTTATTTATATTCGGAAGCTTTAGCAAACGAAAGTGTCAGTCAACGAGCGTGTGACGTGACACAATGTTTTTTTTTTTCAAGCGTCTTGGTTTTGGCACCTAGTAACGTAGTCCGTTCAACGCCGTCTACAGAGTTCTTGGAAACTATGTTTTTTTTAAATAAGTATTTAAAAAGAAAACCTCTCATTTTTTTCCTTTATCAAGTCAGGCCACATAATTGTTGCAGTCCACTGCTTGATATAAGCCTCTCCGCAGTTGCGCCACAGCACGTGGATCTCCGCATTTCGCGTCCAGTCGGTCCCGGTTACTTTTCGTTCATACGGACATAAAAGTATCGCGGCGGGATTTTATCATCGCGCACTGGATTTTCATCCAAAAGAGCGCATCCCAACGCGTCAAAAAAAAAATGCGGTTGGATTTTCAACTCTCGACGCTAAGCAGAGCGTTGGAAATCCAGTGCGCGAAAATATCACCGCGGGTAAAAATCGCACGTGCGAACATGGGCTGAGGTGTGGGCCTATCTACAACGCTAGTCTGGCAAACGAAAGCGTGACCTGGAGTTTTTATGTAAGTTTTAATATGGCAACATTATTAAGCTTTCAAAGACTGTGATTGCAATGGGGAGCCACACGCAAAGCTGTTTGTAGATGGCGCTCTGAACGACTGCTCATTGTTTTACAAACAAATCCATACAATTTGACAATCGTTCGTTATGTCAAATCAATGAAAAAAGGACAGTCGATCATGTGCCACCTAGCGTGATAAAAAGTTAGTTTTCCTCCCCATTGTCAGTATGTATTGTAGTATGACTTTATAATCTTGATCCTTGTTGGCTGATTTGATATATTTACGATATGATCATACCTTTTCTTATGATTCTAGACAATCTGGAAGATATTCAAGGACTCTGGGAAATTAAAAACATTGTTGAAACGTTAAGGAATTTGGAAAAAGTCTTTAATAGAAACTTGTGACTTTTATTTATTTCCAAAAATAAAAGATAAACTTAAAGGAATTCGTTTTAAAGATGCCGTGGAAGAAATCGTTATAGAAGAGTGGGCCCACTGCTTCAGTCAATGGTTCCATCGCATGCCACGGTGCACGGTACTTAGAAAGGAACGGAGACTACTTCAACTGCATCATTCCGTTTTTTTAATTTTATAAAAACTTTCAGTGTGATCCGCGTAGGTAAACATTATATAGCCAGCAGGTCAAGCCACCCGAAACTATCAAATTTTCCCAATCAACCTTGAACCTAATGCTTTGCGCGATAGAGATGAAAATCTATTAGAGAAATTTGACAGATTGTAGTAGCTTGATGTGCTGGCGTCTGTACATACTGATAAATAAATCTACACACTCGTTTTCTTACTCACATCCATGACATTTAAGGCTCCGTCACACCAAACGGAGCCATTAAACACAAAAAATAAATTATAATGAATACAAAAAATTCTCAAGTATCAAAACATTTAACTAAAGGTTAAAGGATAAGGATGTAGCTAGTAATACCACATAAAGATTTTTTGAATTTGCCCCCTTTTCTCAGGTCGCGCTTTCGTTTGCCAGACTCTACAAGGTTCTTTTGGCGCGTGACCACAAACTATATTGTCTCTACTGTTGGATGATCATAATGCTGGCACAAGTTTATCTATAAGATATATATTTAAAAATAGAAATAAGCTCTTGACGTGTGTGACAATGATCTTGTTAAAGTATTGCAAAAAGTATAATTTTCTCATGTTAATTAAATAGACGTTTGTTACTCTGAATCTTTATTTATTACTAAGTTAGATGCCATAATTTCCTCTATCAGTGGTAGCAGAGCAATTAAATTAGTGATAAAATAATAAATGTAGTTCATAAAATTTGCCGGAGAAAAAACGCGAAGTGACGAAAAGAAAAAAAAATGGCGTCGACATCTCGATGCATAGAACTGCTAACAAAAAGTACCTAATTACGACACCTGGAGCCTACAAGCACAGGCTGTTCTCATTAAATGTGAGCTATGGGATTACGCAAGCGGTGACACTAAGCTGGCGGCGACCGCCACTGCTGAAGAGATATTTTTTTTAAAAAAGCAAGATTTGAAGGCCAGATCTGAGTTACTTCTTCTGATGTCTCCTGCTGAACTCAAACAGATAAAAGGATGTAACACGTCGAAAGAGGTATGGGACAAACTAAAATCTATACATCAAAGTACTGGACCTGCCAGAAAAGCTACATTGTTGAAGCAATTGGTATTAAAAAAAATGAGTCCACAAGAAGATGTAAGAGACCATTTGAACCATTTTATGGATGTGGTAGGAAAGTTGGAAGACATGGATGTAAAAATAAATTCAGAGCTGCTTAGCATAATGATGCTTTACAGTTTGCCAACTACCTTCGAAAGTTTCCGTATAGCAATTGAGTCGAGAGATATTCTGCCAAGTCCCGAAGATTTAAAGATAAAAATTACCGAAGAAAATGACGCAAGACAGCAAGGTCAAAGTGAACAAAGTTCAGAGGCATTGTATGTCAAGCAGAAAAAGAAGTTTAATAATTCTATATCATGCAAAAATTGCAACAAAAAGGGTCATTCCACTGAAGCATGTTGGTCAAAGAAGAAACAGAATTCTTCAAGCAACAAGAAGACAGAAAAGAATTTTAATGTATGTTTAACATTAGACAACTCCAATATAAAAGATGGAATGTGGTGTTTGGATAGTGGCTGCACTTCTCATATGACGGCGGAAAAAAGTATGTTTTTAAACATAAATTCCACATCAGACACACTAAAATTGGCTTCAGACAAATATACTACCCAAGTTAAAGGAAAAGGGAAAGTAGTGGTCTGCAAGGAGAACCAAGATTATAACCTAAATGATGCACTATATGTACCAGAAATATCGACAAATCTCATGTCGGTCAGCAAAATAACTGATAATGGCTTCGATGTATTATTCACAAAAGAAAAAGCCTACATCATGGAAAAGAAAAAAACTGTTCTTAGTGCAGAAAGAAAAAACGGACTATACTACCTGGATTTTGAACAATGCGAGACAGCAAATTGGGCTCCTACAAATGAAAATAAGACCATGACATGGCACCGAAAATTAGGCCTCATTAACGAAAAGGATCTGAAGATGATGGTTGATAATCAGATGATGCGAGGGCTAGTATTAAAACAAGTGAAGTTGGATACGTGCGAAACATGCATAAAAGGCAAAATGGCAGCCCTACCATTTACAAGCCATGGTCGTATCTCAAGTGAGCCATTGGAAATCATACACAGTGATGTATGTGGGTCATTCGAAGTAGAATCACTGGGCGGATCACGCTATTATGTGACATTCGTCGACGATTATACGAGATATTGCTGTATTTATTTTATTAAAAATAAAAATGACGTATTTGAAAAGTTCAAAGAATATAAATCCAGAGTGGAAATGTTTTTAAAAAAGAAAATACAAAACCTGCAGTCCGATAATGGTGGTGAGTACAGGAACAAAGAGTTCGATAAGTTCCTAAAAGAAACAGGCGTAAAACGAAGACTGACAGCACCATATACACCGCAGCAAAACGGAGTTAGCGAAAGAAAGAACAGATCGCTAATGGATAAAGCGAGATGTTTAATGATCGACTCCAACGCTCCTCCAAGCTTATGGGCAGAGGCAGTGAACACTGCAAACTACCTTATTAACAGAAGCCCAGCAAAGGCGCTAAATGGTAGCACACCATACGAAAAGTGGGTTGGAAAAACACCATGTGGAAACCACCTACATGTTTTTGGTAGTAAAGCATTCTTTCTCAACAAAAGGCGTAAAGGAAAACTGTCTCCGAAAGCTACGGAAGGTGTATGTAGGGGCTACGCAATAAACGCAAAAGCCTTCAGAATTTACGTACCGGAAAAGAAAGATGTAATCTTTAGCAGAGATGTAAAAATAATTGAAAAGATGCATTTTGACAAGAATCCTGCGGTCGAATACAAAGATTTCCAACCGGAAGAACTAGATCCTGAAGCAAAAGAACAAATAGAAATTGAATTACAAGAAAAAACAATCGACGATAATTTAATTTTTCAGGAACCAACTCCATCTACTTCAGACTCGTTACAGCCCATGCAAATTGAAACTGAATTGTCCACAACAAGTGAAAGGCCAATAAGAGAAAGAAGGTTACCAGCTTGGACTAAAGACTATGAGCTAAGAGCTGTAAACAGTTGTGTAAATATGCTGATATCTGAGAACAGTAATGACTGTTTACTTACTTTTCAAGAAGCTGTATCAGGCAACGATAAAGAAAATTGGGAGAAGGCAACACAATCTGAAATGAAATCGCTCGAGAAAAATAATACTTGGATACTAGTCGATAAAGAAGAAGCCAAAGGACACAAAGTATTGTCTAACAAATGGGTATTTAAAATAAAAGATGACGGAACTTACAAGGCCAGATTAGTCGTACGCGGCTGTGAGCAGAAGGGCAGCTTGGATTTTGAAGAAATATATAGTCCAGTTGTAAGTCAGTCTGTTCTTAAGACCTTGTTAGCAATTGCCGCATCTAAAAATTATCATTTCTGTACTTTTGACGTCAAAACCGCTTTCTTGTACGGCGAACTGACAGATGAAGTTTACATGAAAGTACCTGTTGGCTATAAAACTACCTGTGATAGTACTAATAAAGTATGCCGACTGAAAAAGTCGTTATATGGTTTAAAACAAGCACCATTCACATGGAATAAAACTTTTACCCGTGCAATGTTTGACCTAGGTTTCAAGACAATCAAGACTGACAGATGCGTTTTTATTAACAAAGATAAGACCATTATTATTGCTGTATTCGTTGATGATGGACTAGTCATCGGTAAAGACAAGAAAGAGATAGAGCATATACTGTCAAAACTTGAAACAAAATTCGAAATAAAAAAAAATGAAAACCCAAAAACATATCTGGGTATAGAAATAAATAATTGTAAAGAAGGAATCAAGTTGACTCAAAAGAATTATATAAATGTCATGCTGAAAAAATATAGTATGGAAAACGCTAAACCTTGTGAGACGCCTGGAAGTAACGATGCAAAAGTGACACAGGAAACTCCCCAGGAGAAGGAATATCCTTATAGGGAAGCAGTGGGAAGTTTACTGTATTTGTCCACTCGAACAAGACCAGACATCGCCCAAGCTGTTAATCAAGTCAGCAGAAAAGTAGAAAATCCCAGCAAAGAAGATGTCACGAAAGTGAAGAAAATATTTAAATATTTGATTGGCACTAAAGATAAAGGTATACTCTTCAAAAGAAATAGCCGAATTGAAAGAATCGATGCTTACACTGACTCTGATTATGCTGGAGATCCTCTGACAAGACGAAGCACATCTGGCAGCGTTCTTATGATAGCTAATGGACCTATAACATGGGGATCCAAAAGACAGCCAATTGTTGCTCTGTCATCGACCGAGGCAGAGTACATAGCGGCTGCAGACTGCTGCAAAGAGGCAATGTACCTCAATTCCCTGCTGAAGGAAATTACAGACTTGGACTTGAAAATACACTTATATGTTGACAACCAAAGTTCAATACAACTAATTAAGTCTGGCTCCTTCAACAAGAGATCGAAGCACATAGATGTGCGATATCATTTTATCCACGAACAATTCGTGAAAGGACTGGTTAATGTCAGCTACTGCTCAACAGAGACTCAGTTAGCTGATATTATGACGAAGCCACTGTCTAAGGTGAAATTTGCAAGACACTGTGCAACACTCATGTGTGGATAGTGACGGTTCAGCCACTTGGGTGCACATTAGGAGAAGGTGTTGGATGATCATAATGCTGGCACAAGTTTATCTATAAGATATATATTTAAAAATAGAAATAAGCTCTTGACGTGTGTGTCAATGATCTTGTTAAAGTATTGCAAAAAGTATAATTTTCTCATGTTAATTAAATAGACGTTTGTTACTCTGAATCTTTATTTATTACTAAGTTAGATGCCATAATTTCCTCTATCATCTACAATATCTGTGACAATTTCACAAATGTTGACCAACAACCCAACTACCCAACAACGCGCCCCTGTCAATGTCATTCAGGCGCCAAAAGATTCTTGTAGCACTATACATACCTTAGATAATATACATCTAGATCGAGCCACCGCGTGGCCGGTCATGAGACAGCAATATTAACAGTGAAAGTACTTTGTTTGGCAACATTTTTAAATTTTGCCATGCAAAGTACTTTGTTTGGCAACATTTTTAAAGCAAAAATACGGCACGCCGTAAGGGACACAAGATACGATGCTTTGTCTCAATTTTCCTAATTATTTCGTATATATGTGTCTCACTTCCACACTTCACACTGTAATCATGGCAACGTCTAGATGTATAATGTCATTGACACATACAGTCAAGCCGTCGAGAGAATGCGTTCTAGACATTTGTCAGTTTTATACTAACAAATACGTGTTTTGCGATTTTGATCCTTAGGCTGAGGCTACATTAGGCCGCGATGCGACCTGCGACACATGAGCGACTAAAACAAATAAATGAATGCTCACGTATATGGCTACACCGTACATCAAATATTACTCTCGTTATTCGTTTCGCTCTTCCAGTCGCATCGCAAATCGCTGCTTACTGTAGCCTCAGCTTTACAGTTACTAGAAACTGTACAATTGACAGGTGTCAGGACTGCATTCTCTCGATGGCCAGACTGTTAGTTGAAAGGGCCACGCTTCGTGCAAAAACAAAATCGCACTTCTCGTGTTAAGTAGTTGCAATCCAAATAAATACTTTTAACACTTTTAATTTCAAGTATTGATGAACTCACTGCATCTTGACGCCGCACGCTTTCGCTATGTAGTTGGCGACGTACAGTGGCGCCGTCTGCAGCATCATTTCCAGGGTCTTGTACACATATCTATTGAAAAAAAAAAACATAAAAACATTTTGACTTGGATCCCACGACTATACTACGGAATCACCATCAGAGCCGAAAGGCGTGAACCGCTGGACATAGGCTTCCTTCCAAGATCGGTCTTATGCCTCCCGCAAGCAACACTCCCTAATAATTTGCTGGGAAGGTCTAGAATTCTAGATGACAGTTAACAGTTGAACCGCACATGCTACAAAATTGCAATGAACCGCGGCGCGTTGCGCGGGCATGCGTACGAAAATCCGACGCCATTTTGCCATTGCTTTTCATATATTTTTTTTTATTCTTCTGTGAAGTAAGTTTATAGCAACCGCTTGTTTCTGGTGTGTGTCCATGGCGGTCTGGGACTTAACTGAACAATCTTATGATAGTAAATAACCGCCCGTCTTGCGATCATTGCCCGACAGGTTTGCGGGCGATGATTGCAACCGCGACGGCTGCGTAACCGCACAAGCAACGGTCTCGTGAGTTTAGAAATAAAACAGCGGTCCCGCCACCGCAGGGTGGCGCGGGTGAAAATCACTCCGTGAGTTCCTAGCCTTAGGCTAAGAACTCACGAGCGATTTTCAGCCGCGACCGCCGTCGCCGCGGTGATGTAACTGAGGTTTTATTTCTAAACTCACGAGACCGGTTATTTGCACGGTTTACGCAGCCGTCGCGGTTGCGATGGCGTTGGATTTCTGTAGCCCCCGCCTCCCGCCGGCCACCGCGGTCGCCCGCCAACCGATCGCAGAGCGCGCGGGCGCCACCCGCCGAGGCTGCGGGTGACCGCGGCCCGCGCGATTCTACTAGTTGCCCGCCGGTGCAGCAGGAACCACAAACAACCGCGCGTGAGTTGTGCTTTAATTTTTTACATTATATACCTGCATTCTACAAAAGCTGCGGGCCCGCAACCGCGGCGGACGCGGGTGAAAATCGCTCCGTGAGTTCTTAGCCTAATGCCTCGTTTACATTCAGCCCCTGCCGCTGCTCCTCGCGCTGCCGGCGATACTTCCCTAAATACTGCCGCAGCAGGATCGAGAGAAGTGTGTGTTTACATACTGCCCTACCACTCACATCACTTTCGACTTTCGGCAATGGCAGACGTCGAAATAATTACAGCGTCCGCTCTGTGTCTTCTTACAACACATAATTATGTTCATTGTTTAAAATTTGATAGTATTTTGATTACTCCACGCGAACGTCATTTTGACAGTAAGAAAATAAGGCGGCACGCACATCCGATTCGTTCAAGGCGCTCGGCGAGAAGTGAGCGACGGAGCTGAATGTAAACACGCACTGCCGCTCGCGCTGCCCGTCCTTTGACTTCGGCACAAAAAACCGCTAATTTGGGGAGCGCCGGGCAGCGCGAGTAGCAGGGGCAGCAGCAGAAGTATCGTGTTTACATACTCGTCTCGGGTATTACACTTCACTTTTCGTCCAAAATTGACCTGCTATAAGAGTGCCAGCCGTCGTCCCATCTGGTCTACATACGCTACGCCTTCAGTACCTCAATCAATTAATCAACTGTCCTCCGCCTTCCGCATCCAGTCTGTCCCAGCCATAGATATAAGAAAGAAGGTTCCAGCCAACTTTTTAAGGTCGTCGGTTCATCTAGCGGGGGGGGGGGGGGGGGCGTCCCACGCTACGTTTGCCAATAAGCGGACTCGTCTGCTCCACCGGCCATCGGACCTTCGACAAACATGGCCAGCCCACTGCCACTTCAGCTTCGTTACTCTATGTTGGTAACTCCGGTTCTCCGCTGCTTCTTCCAGTACTTACGTGCTAGCTAATCCGGAACATAAGGGCTATACAGGGGGCTTACTATGAGCTCTTATAGCAGGGCAGAATTTGAACGTCTCCAGTGAGAGGTTGACGGTGCTATAGGTCGTATATAGCTCTGTCACTCTCTCTCACTGGAAACGTTCAACTTCTGCCCTGCTATAAGAGCTCATAGTAAGCAGCCCCCTGTTCTGTTGTCTTCAGGGGTAAACTGACCTGTTCTTCACGCCGATGGTATACGGATAGTATAGCAAATTATCGAAGGGATGCTTCCTGGCCGCGCGCACGAGGGTGGAGCGGAAGCAGCCCCACGTGATGGGGTTCTCTTGGGAGCATGAGTTGTATACGCGGACTTCGGGTGACCTGGGAATGAGAACTGATGGTTAAGGCGCGGTATTAGCTCAATATTCACAAAAATTGGTTTCTTGGATTGTCGAGTATGACGTAACGCAATGAAACTATCCGACGTAAAAAATACAGTGGACAGAGAAGGGTTTAAAGAAAAATTTTAACCGAGTGGAACAGTAAAAAATAGTTTGATATTCCCAATAATTTGGAAGTTGCTCCACAAAAGTAAACTTTGGCGTCGAACATCTCTGTATTTTCAGCGATAACGACATTCTTTTTTTTAAAGAATTTAATAGAATTAGCATTTTTATTAAACTTTAACCGGACAATTATTTTATTTAATTTTTTTTCTGATTAATCTAAAGAAAACCCGGAAAATAAATGCACATTCGCAGCTTAGTCACATCTTGGGAACACAAATATTATTTTAAATTTTCAACTTTATTTCAAGCCAGCTACTAACGGTGACAATAGATTTCGCGGTTGTGTGTCGTTTAAAATCGTAGTCAGTCGCGCCTTAATGCAAATCTTGAGGGTATTGAAAAATCGCCTGTTTCATCCTTTTTGATCGGTAGTCCGTCCGATCGTAATTCCATACAAAAATGCAATAAGTAGTTACCACTATTGCATTTTTATGGAATTTCTGATTGATATTTAATATTGCAGACTTGCTCCAATACATAAACGTTATATTATTTATGAGTAACTAATAACACTTTTACAAGATGTTTTTTAGGGTTCCGTAGCTACCTCAAAAGGAAAAAAACTGAACCCTTATACGATAACTTTGTTGTCCGTCTGTCTGTCTGTCAAGACGCTTTTTACCAGGAACGCGTTTTATATTAAGATATAAGTACGTGTTTTGGTCCCGGCTGTCATTCGTGGATCTTTGACAGTCCTTACGGGTTCTCAGAAGCCCGAAAGTCTGACAACCAGTCTTACCAAGGGGTATCGTATTACCCAGTTACTGGGTTGTGGAGGTCAGATAGGCAGTCGCTCCATGTAAAATACTGGATGCAGCTGCATACAGTTAGACTGGAAGCCGACCCCAAGCTAGTTGGGAAAAGGCTATTAGGCAGATTGCAATTTTTTTTATCTTTATGTTAATTTGATGGATGTACTGTCTAGAAAGGGGATGACTACCGAGATGGCGTCTAAAAGAGAAGTATGTGTGTGTGTGTGTGGCAATCTGTTGCACGACATGCTTCCCGAGCCTTGATACTACCAAACTGCATTTGGCGTCATCGCCTTGCTTTTGCGGAGCCATGTCGGTTTCGAATTGTGCGAACCACACTCTCGGCATCTCTGTCCAAAATTCTAGGATTTTTTCCTGAAACGCTGACCATTGCTACTTTAACATTTGTGGACGGAGCGCTGCACCCAGGCGCGCCCGTGCCGTCGCTGCTGCTTCCCAATGTCATGTCGCTGTGACTATGTGCCTCTTGAAAATTCTATGGTGATTCCCGCTTCTGGGAGGCAGATAGAATCGTGCAGTGCAGTCACTAACTTGCTGAAGTCGTGAACGAAGGTTTCATGTCCAATGGTAGGGGTCACCAATTGTAGCGGTAGGAGCAGTAGTATTTATTGTACGTTGTGAGTAGGTGAAAAGAATAACGAAACACACAGAATACCGAACAAGACTGAGTACTTTATTTTACTGATTGCTTATAAATAACTTGTACAATAGGGATGATGACTAAAAATTTATTTTTTGTCCGTCATAGAGATTATTAAAAAATATTGGACACGTATTTTTTCTTTTTTTACGCAATCAAAAAATTACGGCGATACATTGAGTTAAAATATGGCATGACGTCACGCGTAGCTAGGTTTTATACGTACAAGTGACGTAGCGAGCCCCCACTCCTCAACTTTAATGCGTGATAGCTAAGAATTTTTTTATTAATATGATAAAGCAAAAAATACGTGTCTAATATTTTTTTATTATCTGACTGACGGACTAAATAGAGTTTCTTTTTTTTTACCCAGGCATCATCCCTATTTACGTAGCTAACCTACTTATTATTTAGATGCGTCAGCACCTACATATGGAAGAAAAAGACATGTTGCGCCGACCACAAATAGATTGGGATAACACAAGAGAATAATGAAGTCTTTTTCGTTCTGCTACTTACTTGTCTGTAGCGATCTCCCAGGCCACAGCGAGCATGGTATCTATGGTCACATCCACAGGGATGAGGTCGGCCCGGGCCTGCTCGTCGAGGTTGAAGGCGTGCAGCAGCCCCTTCCCGCAGCCCACCACCACCCCGCTGGGGCCCGCCAGGTTCTCGATCCAGCCGGGGTACGGGTACCGGAGGGAAGATACCACTGGTGGAATATGATTCATGTTAAAAAATATACCGGATGACTTTTTTACCGTCTCGAAAAAAATTGGGTATATTAGGTGAACGGAGTAGAAGCCTATGGCATACCTAACTTTTTTTTTTTTTTTTCAAAAAAATAAAAATTCAAATCATGTGTAGGCTGCATATGATTTGAATTTCGAATTACTTAGATAATTTTTTCTGTCTAAGCTATTAAAAAAAAAAAAAAAAAACTAGGTATGCCATAGGCTTCTACTCTGTTCACCTAATATACCCAATTTTTTTCGAGACGGTAAAAAAAGTCATCCAGTATGTAATATGTGAAAACAATACACTGCGCTTCTATTGAAGAGTTAGTTATACTCCCAGAACGCATAATGGTCCACATGAAGGACTAAGGTCCGTATTACAGAACGTCACTCAATACTCAAGCATTATTTAAAACTAGATTCAAGCCATTTGATTGGTTATAACTAGTTTTAAACTAGATTCAATTAAAGATCAGGGGGCTTACTCCCTAAGTCCGTCCGTCCGTTCATCCGTCCGTCTGACATTAAGATCCATCAAAACAAGTGTAAAAGTTACATTTTTCGGACGGGCAAAAACACATCGAGAGTAGGGACAACTGGCAAATTATGTTGTCATTCATACTTCGTTCGGTCTCCGAACCAATCATCCATCCGTAGGTGATACGGAGTTGGAAACGCCCGTAACGAAGGCCGAAACTACGGGCTTCGTGCTTAGGGAGTAGGTCCCCTGTGCTTGAGTTTCCTTCTGTAATACGGACCTAAATGCGGAAACCAAATCCTCTAACATAGAACATTGATTTCGCCCGTTATGTTAAAGAAACAGTGTCAACCTTTTAAGGGGTCATTGTACTCATCATTATTAACAATTTTTACTATGGGACCAAACCTGAAATCGCGAAAAATATCAGCTGTTCCCTACATTTTGACGAATTATGCGAACATAAATGTACCTACTGAACAGCTGATTTTTTTTCGCGATTTCAGGTTTGGTCCCATAGTAAAAGTTGTTCATAGTGATGAGTACAATGACCCCTTAAAAGGTTGCCACTGTTTACATTTACACTTACCTACTTAATTTTAATATTTTTATTATATTTTTAATTTAGTTTTAATTAAATGTAATAATATATATAAAAATGAATCTCTATTTCCCTTGGTCATCGCATCACGCGTGAACGGATGGAACAATTTCGCTAATTCTTTTTTTGTTGTGTTTATTATTGTCAGGAAAAGGTTCTTATGTAGAGAAAATTTGGAAAAATGCCGGGAAAATTGGAAAATTTCAGAAAACTTAACGACTATTTTAACTTCACGCGTTTACATTAGAATATTCATAGCTAAGACAGGACAACGTCTGTCGGGTCAGATAGTCGTTCAAAAAAATAACAGTTGTCCCATACATTTGGTCAAGGAGGTATTGAAATTTTGTAAGGGACAACTGTTTTTTTTTCCACGATTATGATGTTGGTCCCCGGGAAAAAGTTGTTCAGTTTGATGGTCTGTACCACATCCTTAAGTTTGAGGATATTATTCTAGGACACACTGTATATTAAAATAATTATGTCGCTTCTGTAGTGCATTGGGGATGTTTGTGCGGTATCGTATCGTACTGATGGCTTTCCTGTCGTCATCCGTAAGAAAACTGTGTCCCTGATCTGCAGAATGCGCGGCAGCTGCAACGGAATTATGAAGACTGTAGCTGACAGGATGTCTTATCCGTTACGGAGATCCTTTGTTAAGAGTGTAATTTAATGTGTTTTAATTTTTATTTCATGTTAATTTTAATTTTATTTAAATGTGTTTTAATTTAATTTTGAATTTTTTAAATTGAAATCTGAGTGTATGGAGCGCGTTATCTATATAAATAAAAAGAGAAGTCCTGACTGATTGAATGACTCATCAATGCCTAGGGCAAACCCTTGGACCTAGAAAGCTGAAATTTTGCACAGAGGTTCCCTTTATAATGTAGATAAGGAATAAGGAAGGAATTCCCGGTAGCAGGTTACCTTGGGATATTTTGCGACATCCACGTAGGCGAAGCCGCGGGCAAAAGCCAGTCTAAAATAAATGAATTTAATTTAATTAAAAAAGGTTTTCCGATTTCATAATTTCAAGTAAGTAGGTACTTCAGTTATTATTGGTATTACTAGCGACCGTTGACCACTGTGTTGCCTGATGACGTCGAACCCATAGTAGATTTCGCACGATTTCTGGAGTCACGGTTCGCGAGCAGTTTATCACACTATAGAGGCATGAGGAACAGGGTGTAAAGTTCACTCAGCCTCTTTTGAAAAGGGAGGATCCTCCGACCAGACGGGTGTCGCGTCTGGTGGGCTACTGCCCGACGGTTGATGTCGGGACGTTGTAGGGTCAGATGTCCAACAATGAAACACTAAAAATTCAAAGTCTCATACACCTTTTGTTTTTACAGATAGAAGTCTAATTTTTTACAGGCATATAGGTAACTAGCTTTTGCCCGCGGCTTCGCCCGCGTGGATGTCGGAAAATATCCCATGGGAACGTTCATGTGGAAAACATAGGGCCGTCCGATATAACTATGCAAACTCAAATCGCTACGATATAAATTTACACAAAACCATAATGAATTACTCTGAATCACTCCGTTCATTGGAGAAAACCGTATGAAAATCCGTTCGGTACTTGTTGGCTCCGTGTTGTTGACATTATCGCATTCAAACAGACAGAATTACGCGGCGGGGGGACTTTGTTAATTACTTAAAATTTATTATGCCCGCCACGCTCTAATAACAAATAACTTTTGTTCGAATGTCCACTCGTTCAAATAATTTCCTTTGAAAAAATGTCGAATGAAATAAAGACTAAACCGTTACCTCAAGATTCGAACTATGACTACATTTCCAATCCCTTAAATATCTTAAAAATAGGTAGGTACACAAACATTTGTCAACCCCTATTGTACCCCTTAGGGGACGATTTTTCAAAAACGCTGTACCATATATTTCTTTATTTCCTACCAAAAGCATAAATTTGAATTTTCATATCCCTAACTTAAGAAATACTGGGTTTCCCTTACAAACTTTCATCCCCTACATCACCGCCTGTAGTATTGTTTTTGAAAGTATCCTATGTCCTTTCCCAGTATGCTATATACAGCCTTGCAAAATTTTGTCGAAATCCGTGCACTTTTGTAAATTTTAAAATCAACCCCTATTTTACCCCCTTAGGGGATGATTTTTCAAAAACGCTGAACCGCATATTTCTTTATTTCCTACCAAAAGCATACCTTTTAATTTTCACATTCCTAACTTTAGAAATACTGAGTTCCCATACAAACTTTCATCCCCTATATCACCCCCTGTAGGATTATTTTTTAAGACAGAATGTAGCCGATGTCCTTCCCCAGGATACTATATAAAGCCTTGCCAAATTTTATCGAAATCCGTGCAGTTTTGTAAATTTTAAAATCAACCTCTATTTTACACCCTTAGGGGATGATTTTTCAAAAACTCTGAACCGCATATTTCTTTATTTCCTATCAAAAACATACATTTTAATTTTCACATCCCTAACTTAAGAAATACTGAGTTTCCTATACAAACTTTCATCCCCTACATCACCCCTGTAGGATTATTTTTGTAAAAAAAAGTAGCCTATGTCCGTCCCCAAGATACCGTCTATAGCCTTGCCAAATTTTATCGAAATCTGTTTAGTGGTTCTGGATTTCCCATACAAACTTTCATCCTCTATATCACCCCCTGTAGGATTATTTTTCAAGACAAAAAGTAGCCTATGTCCTTCCCCAGGATGCTATATAAAGCCTTGCCAAATCTTATCGAAATCCGTGCAGTTTTGTAAATTTTAAAATCAACCCCTATTTTACCCCCTCAGGGGATGATTTTTCAAAAACGGTGAACCGCATATTTCTTAATTTCCTACCAATAGCATAAATTTGTTATCCCTAACTTAAGAAATACTGGGTTTCCCTTACAAACTTTCATCCCCTATATCACCCCCTGTAGTATTGTTTTTGAAAGTATCCTATGTCCTTTCCCAGTATGCTATATACAGCCTTGCAAAATTTTGTCGAAATCCGTGCAGTTTTGTAAATTTTAAAATCAACACCTATTTTACCCCCTTAGGGGATGATTTTTCAAAAACGCTGAACCGCATATTTCTTTATTTCCTATCAAAAACATATATTTTAATTTTCACATCCCTAACTTAAGAAATACTGAGTTTCCCATACAAACTTTCATCCCCTATATCACCCCCCCTAGGATTATTTTTGAAAAAAAAAGTAGCCTATGTCCGTCCCCAAGATACCGTCTATAGCCTTGCCAAATTTTATCGAAATCTGTTTAGTGGTTCTGGATTTTCCATACAAACTTTCATCCTCTATATCACCCCCTGTAGGATTATTTTTCAAGACAAAAAGTAGCCTATGTCCTTCCCCAGGATGCTATATAAAGCCTTGCCAAATCTTATCGAAATCCGTGCAGTT
Source organism: Cosmia trapezina (assembly GCA_905163495.3). Classification (NCBI taxonomy): domain Eukaryota; kingdom Metazoa; phylum Arthropoda; class Insecta; order Lepidoptera; family Noctuidae; genus Cosmia; species Cosmia trapezina. The sequence goes on along the minus strand of LR991049.1, from coordinate 3,090,377 downwards.
TTGTAAATTTTAAAATCAACCCCTATTTTACCCCCTCAGGGGATGATTTTTCAAAAACGGTGAACCGCATATTTCTTAATTTCCTACCAATAGCATAAATTTGTTATCCCTAACTTAAGAAATACTGGGTTTCCCTTACAAACTTTCATCCCCTATATCACCCCCTGTAGTATTGTTTTTGAAAGTATCCTATGTCCTTTCCCAGTATGCTATATACAGCCTTGCAAAATTTTGTCGAAATCCGTGCAGTTTTGTAAATTTTAAAATCAACACCTATTTTACCCCCTTAGGGGATGATTTTTCAAAAACGCTGAACCGCATATTTCTTTATTTCCTATCAAAAACATATATTTTAATTTTCACATCCCTAACTTAAGAAATACTGAGTTTCCCATACAAACTTTCATCCCCTATATCACCCCCCCTAGGATTATTTTTGAAAAAAAAAGTAGCCTATGTCCGTCCCCTGGATACCATCTATAGCCTTGCCAAATTTTATCGAAATCCGTTCAGTGGTTTAGACGTGAAAAGGTAACAGACAGACAGACAGACAGACAGACAGACAGACAGACAGAGTTACTTTCGAATTTATAATATTAGTATGGATTTAATTGGGTATCAGATGGCATTTATAGTTTTTTAAATTAATGTGTGATTGATCAGCAAAAAATTAAAAACTAAAAAATGGGAAATGTTTCACTGTGTCCACAGTGGTGTACACAATGAAACACCACAAATTCAACAATGAAACATAATAATTAATAGTGTCTGTTTCATATTTTGTGTAATATTTAGGAAGTAGGTGTATGACAAAAATGCTGAGTTCATTCAAAAAGATTTTATTCTAAATCTTAAGTAGCGTAGTATAAATGTAGGACATTGCACTCTTGTGCAGCTCTCTTCTTTCAAGCTCTTTCCTTGTCAGTGCATTAGAATAGCTCAAAGCATATTTTCCGTACGCGCCATCCTAAAAAAAAACTTCTAGTCACAAAAGTTATTCATTTCCATGGAAAATACATGAATCATGAAAGATAGTACACAACGAAAGTGTTTCATTGTGTCCATTGTGCAACTGTTTCACTGTTGACTACATAAGGTTTATTTTAATAACTTCAAAGAAAAATCCACTAAATTGTAACATTTTAACATATGATATATTCCACGTTAATCTACAAAATATGTTTAATGCTAGGTAATCAAGAAAAATATGAAATTTTCTACCATTATTTAATGAAAAATCTATAAAGATTGCTGAAAATACTTACATTTTTGTCGAAAAAATTAAAAATGCTCCGCAGACAGTCTTCTCCTACGCGGCGCCGCTGCAAACTGGGGTAGGGCGGGGGGTTCTCGAGAGTGTCCTTAAGCGATATAATGCACGATCTGGCAATGCAGCATTTTAGAAATATCACTATGTTTTACTGTGTACCACTGTTTCATTGTTGGACATCTGACCCTATATATGCACTAATATTATAAAGGTGAAAGTTTGTGAGTGTATGTGTGTGTGTGTGTTTGTATGTTTGTTACTTCTTCACGGTCAAACGGCTGGAAAGATTTGCATGAAATTTGGTATGTAGATAGCTTATAGGTACCCTGAATTAACACATAGGCTCCTTTTTATCCCGGTCTACGTGGGTGAAACCGCGGGGCGCAGCTAGTTTACAAATAAACAAATATATTATGAGACTCACCAATGGAAGGTCTGACGATGGCAGTAGAATAATGTCTGCCGGGGCGCTGGTCGATCGCAAACTCTGCCACGGCCTTCGAGAATACGTAAGTATTCGGTTTGGGTGATATGAATCTGAAAATATAAATAAATAAATATCCTTGGATATTTCACACAACGCCATCTAGTCCCAAGCTAAGCAACCTAATGCTTGTGTTATGGTAACAAGATGGCTGATAAACTACTTATATAATTAAAAGAGAGTTAAACCAGTGTTTTATGAGTCTCTACCATACAAATATAATAAAATCGGCCAAGTGCGTGTCGGGCCACGCGCAGTAATAGGGTTCCGTAGTGCACGCCGCCGCCCGTCGTTATTCGAGCGTAAATATTATTAATTTAGAAATCATTATTAATAAGAATGTTATGATTTTATTTTTGTATATTTTTACATGGTTCATAAACTTATATTTACCTGTTTTACACAGCTAACAACGTTATATAAGTAATTTTTAATGGAATTTGTACGAATTTTTTACTGTTCAAAGTACATTTTACAAGGTGGTTGACTACTCGTAAACTTGAAAAGCCTACTTAGCTGTGATAAAGAAATGAAATTAAAAGGAAAACCCTTTTAATTTCGTTATTTAGACTACTACCGTGAATTTTTTCACCCATCCAAACCTAACCGTGTAGCTGGCTCGGACACCTGACTCTAACAAAAATTAGATAGACAGACAGACGGATGGACATAGCGAAACTATATGGGTTCCTTATTGACTACGGAACCCTAAAAACAGTCCTCTACATACTAACTCTGTCGGCAATCGCGAGCATTTTTCCTATACATGATAACCCATTGGTAGATAGTAGAGCTTTTATGAAGAAGCTCGTCCGGAGAAGATCTACTACCACAGCTATTGCTACCGCCAAGCCTTGATACCGTATTCCAGTTTGAAGGGTTCCGGAATATTGCTTCCCGGGCGAGATATGCAGTGGCCTAATATACTCGAACATGATATTTTTTTAAGTAGTGCGCAAATCACAGGGTTTTCAACCCATGAATAAGATGCGATTTTATCGCGCACTGGATTTTCAACTCTCGTTGCTGAACCGAGCTTCGAGAATCCAACCTAACAACAACAGAGTGCATCCCAGCGCGTTGAAAAAACACACTGTTGGATTTTCATCTCTCGGCGCTAAGCAGAGCATTGGAAATCCAGTGTGCGAATAAAAATCGCCGCGATATTATTACAGTAGTACCCAACTGATAAGGCGCTTCGTGAATCTTTGTTCGCACAGAAAAGAAAGTATGGCCCCGATGATTAACGAGAATGCTTACAACTTACAATCAACCTTAGATCACTACTATAAGGTTCATAATACACTGCAGCTGTTAGTTCCGTCTCACTCTTGCGAGTGAGACGGAACTAACACGGTACGGCGGCGGTCAAGCGGCGCCCGCTAACATGGCGGCAGCTGCCGACCAATAGCGGTACAGGAAAAAACGTGGAGCGTGCCGATTGGTCAATAGCATTTCCCGCGCTTTGAAAATCCATCTTCTGCGCAGGTACATCGATAAGCCATATTAGTTGGGTATTACTGTAGCTACGTCCGTGCGAACGTCGGCTTACCTAGCAGTGAGCTCGTCCAGCAGCGGCGGTGGCAGCGCCTGCACCAGCGCGCGCAGGCTGGCGAGCGACGCGGGCGCAGCGTACACGCGCTCCTCGATGTGGTAGTGCTCCGCGTTGCTGTAGGCGGTGGACACGTGCACCAGGGCCTGGAGGAGGTGGTATCTTCATGATATTTGTGAACATTTGGCTCAAAAGACCAAAAAAGTTTTCCTACAATATTTTTGGCCTTTTTAGGCAAACAATGTGTGTATGTGTGTGGGGGTGTATGTGTGTGTGTGGGGGGTGTGTGAGCGTGTGAGCAAGCTAGCTGTTATTTAAAAAAATGTATAACTTTGTCAGGAATTCGAGGTGTTGTACGAGCTGGTATGACACAATGAAACGCACGTCTATAGTACCGATTTCAGTTTTAGGTAAGTACAGTGCGTTTCAAATAAGAATAGGATCGACTCAGCGCCATGTTGTGACGTCATAGCTGTCAAATCGACTGAATTGGGTAGGGTGAGCAAAACAAGATATTTTTTAGTTAACATTTATTTACGAATCACGAATGAAGAATTTGAAAAAAATTGTTACCAACAATGAAAATATGAAAGAAAGAAGCATAATTTATAAAAAACTAATTATGAATAATTTTTTGATGTCTGTTTTCACTTTGATTTAGCTAAGACAACACAAAACGTTATTGATACGCAAATAAGTTTTCTTTGCAAACCGTACTTTTCAATCAAAATTTGACAGATAGAGGTCATTGACGTTCCTATTCTTATTTTAACGCACTGTATAGCGTTTTATTTCGTAGTAAGGAATACCTCAATCTGCCTATATCAGTCTTTTCCCAACTATGTTGAGGTCGGCTACCAGTCTAACCGGGTGCAGCTGAATACCAGCATTTTACATGGAGCGACTGCCTACCTGACTACCACAACCCACTGACCGGGTAATACGATACCCCTTACTAAGACTGGTTGTCAGACTTTCGGGCTTCTGACGACCCGTAACGACTGTTAAAGATCCACGAATGACAGCCGGGACCAACGGTTTAGCGTGCTTTCCGAGGCACGGAGGAGTCTCGGTATGTAAAGATGGTCACCCACCACGGACCAACCCCGGCAAGCGTAGCTTAACCTGATGGATCGACCCTGCGGATGGATCGATGCGGCTGTTATTATATTATCGTAGTATACACGGAATTAAAATCAGTAGGCTACATTTTGGCGTGATTTTGACAGATCGAAGCGTATTATAAGCACAGAATAAAAGGCGTAAGTAAATTTCGTCTCTGTGTATCACCTCAAGCGATACTAGTATAAGCCGACGTTCGCACGGACGTAAAAATATAGCGGCGGGATTTTATCGCGCACTGGATTTTCAACTCTCGTTGTTGAGCTGAGCGTTGAGAATCCAACCTAACAAAAACAACTGAGTGCATCCCAGCGCGTCGAAAAAACATACTGTTGGATTTTTAACTCTCGGCGCTAAGCAGAGCGTTGAAACTCCAGTGCGCGAAAAAAAATCGTCGCGATATTTTTACGTCCGTGCGAATGTCGACTAAGGCTCCTACAAACGGTGCTTCTGTGTCGCGTGGGATTCGCGTCGCGTGTTGCTCCTGTTTGAAGGAGCCTAGATTTGCAAATGATTCTGTATGTCCGTACTTACCTCTAGTTTGGGCAGTTGGTCACAGATATCCATGAGCGCGATGACCGATGTGACGTTCTGATGCAGCGCAGTTTCCAGACTCTCCCAGAACTTGATGGTTGCAGCGCTGTGGAACACCACCGACACCTGTCGTCGAAAAACACGTTAACGTTTTAGAAAACTAGGTATGAGTTTGTAGCGGCATCTACATCGCCACATACGAACTACGCATCACAATGACATGACGTCACGCAACCTGCATCGCGCAATCAGAGTTTACCGCGCGACTAGCATATACACCACTAATTATTAATTAGAACAAAAGAGAAGGTCTTGTTAATAAATAATATTCATAATCAGCAAAGTTATTAGCGTTTATATAAATCCTAAAATGTCACTCAGTTCATGGAAATATTGTACAGGCTTCACAGTAGTATTCATTAATTATGGAAAAGCACTGCGCGTAGTAGTTTTTCTAGTAGCAATTGTTATTGAATGATCGATTCAATTATGAATTTACCAATAATTATGACGAATTTTCGTGGTCAATTTTTTTTTTGTTTTTTTTTTTTTACTTTTGACTACACTACTATATGATCAGTAACGGGTACGGATAGAGCCCCATTTTTTTGTACTAATTAAAAAATAGTAGTGTATACAACGTCCCGACATCAACCGTGGGACAGTAGCCCACCAGACACGACACCCGTCTGGTCGGTGGTCTGGTCTTCCTTTTCTATGGAGGATGAGTGAACTTTAAACCCTGTTCCTCATGCCTCTATAAGCTCCATGGGAATTTGAAACTCATCTTATATGCCTTTTCTCAACTATGTTAGAGATCGGCTTCCAGTCTAACCGGATGCAGCTGGATCTGGCTATCTGACCGCCACAAGCGACAATTATAAATTCCTAAGTGAGTTTGTTTGTTGGCTTTCACGCTAAAACGGCTGAATGCATTTAGGTGAAATTTAACACATGTAGACCATGACCTGGATTAGGACATAGGCTACTTTTTATCCCGGTTGTACGTTCCCGTGGGATAATTACCGGAACTCCACGCGGGCGAAGCCGCGGGCAAAAGCTAGTCTCAAATATCGGTAACACTGGTTAAATACTATTATTTTACTGTTTTCAGTCCTTGATCGTAACATCAGCATATGTAGAGTCAGCAACAAAAGTCGATTATCACTTCAGTTGTCTTTAAAAAAAAATTGTAGGTACAAGTGAATAAAAAAATATATGGACAGTTGTCAAATTCCGATGGTAAAAACTCTTAGCTATTACATATAATAAGTACTGAAAAGTAGTGTAGGTACTAATAATCTAGGGTCTATTAATTTCACATGTAAAATGAATAGTGTTAATCTACTTCTATTGCTGACCGTACCTACGTATAAGCGATTTGGTGTTCATATACTTGTATTTTAAATACACATACCTCTTGCAACAGGGTGAGCGCGACGTCATCGAGTCCAAGACGCGGTTTTGCCACATCTCCCGACACTACTCGTAGCTTGTCGAGCTGCCACGGACATCGTGCCTTGATGTTGTCAAATGCCTGTAAATTTTAATTGTAACTTTAATTACATCTGTATTCGCAGAAGAGGGAGGCAGAGGAGTACTACGCCCCCATTTTACTAGTTATGTTTTGGTCTTGGGGTAGGGCGATCCTATACTTATTGCATCATCACTACATAGTATAAAAAACAAAGTCGCTTCTCGCTGTCTGTCTGTCCCTATGGATGCTTAGATCCAGTGGCGTAACTATACCGTTCGAGGCCCGTGGCAATATCATCGGTTTTTTACTAAATGTGTAATAATAAATGTTGGGAGTTGGGATTCTCCTCTGACCGGGGGCCCCTTCTGGCTGGGGGCCCGTGGCATTTCGCCGACTTGCCACCCTGCTTAGATCTTTAAAACTAGGCAACGGATTTTTATATGGTTTTTTTAACAGATAGAGTGATTCAAAAGGAAGATTTATAAGTATAATAAACGCGGGCGAAGCCGCGGGCAAAAGCTAGTTATAATAATAAAGCCCTTTATTCCGAAAAACTAACATGATGTCTGTCATTTCCAGCGTCCCTATTGGGAAAGGCCTCCTCTGGCCTCCTCCAACGATTTCCACTGATAAGCCTTTTTAGGGTTCCGTACTAAAATGGTAAAAAAGGTACCCTTATGGTGTGACTCAGTCTGTCTGTCTGTTTGTCTGTCTGACACAGCTGGATATCTCAAGAACTACTAATGCTATCAACTTGAAATTTGAAACAGTTTTAGATGAGGTTTACCCAACTATTTTGCAAGTAAGAAAGAAATAAAAATATTTATATTTTTTTTGCAACAGGGACTGAAAGGGCGTCTTAAAAATTTAAAGTGGGGCTACTAGGGCATGTGGGGTATCATATGAAAGAGCGTTGTTTGCACATCCTCAAACTATTTTTTATTTTTTTTTTAGGCCGCATAGTTTTCGACTTTTGATGAAAAATGTAAAATGTGACAGACAGACAGACAGACGGACAGACAGACAGACAGACAGACAGACAGACTGAGTCACACCATAAGGGTTCCTTTTTTACCATTTTGGTACGGAACCCTAATAACGTAGCCTGGGCATCAAACCCAGGACTGTCTTTAAAATTAATAAAATTTTGTTAGGTACTTAAGTGACGTCTATCAGCTCTAGACAGAGAGAGGTGGAAAGAGAATAGGGGCGCCTTTGCTCAGTAGTGTGACATAGCCGACGTTCGCACGGACGTAATAAAATCGCGCACTGGATTTTCAACTCTCGGTGTTGAGCCGAGCTTCGAGAATCCAACCTAACAACAACAGAGTGCATCCCAGCGCGACGAATAACACACTGTTGGATTTTCAACTCCCGGCGCTAAGTAGAGCGTTCAAAATGCAGTGCGCGAAAAAAATGCCCGTGCGCACGTCGGCTTATGGCTACTAAAAAAAACCGGTCAAGAGCGAGTCGGACTCGCACACCGAGGCCCGAGGGTTCCCTTCAGATTTCTGAAAAAGTGTGCTATTTAGAGGTCGTTTTATATTTCCTGTAATCTTTACATAAACTTCTGTCGCATAAAATAATTTCAGATTTTTCTCTTTGCAAACTTCGGAGTTAGGGGGGGGGGAACGGTATTTTTTTTTACATTTTTCATCAAAGTCAAAAACTATGCGACCTAAAAAAAAATAAAAAATTGTTTGAGAATTTGCAAACAACGCTCTTTCATATGATACCCCACATGCCCTAGTAGCCCCACTTTGAATTTTTAAGACCCCCTTTCAGCCCCTGTTGCAAAAAAAACATAAATATTTTTATTTCTTTCTTATTTGCAAAATAGTTGTTAATAGTAACGTTTAAAACTATTCTAAATTTCAAGTTTATAGCATTAGTAGTTCTTGAGATATCCAGCTGTGACAGACAGACAGCCAGACAGCCAGACTGACAGACAGACAGACTGAGTGACACCTTAAGGGTTCCTTTTTTACCATTTTGGTACGGAACCCTAAAAAGTGACGTCTACATAATACTTACCTACCTACTTAAGGACCTAAAAGCTAGGAAATCGGTGCAAATTTTTACCTAAATCAAACCAATCGAATCATTTAGTGGCACGATACTATCGTGTCATACCTGTGACTGCTTCAGTTGAGACAGTCTCTTGAGCGGCTCCACTCCGCGCTTGTCCCTCATCAGCAGATGAAGCTCGTGCACGTCCGGACATGTTGAGAGCAGCCTCTCGATCAGCACCTGTAAGGAGTTATATACACGGTGTTAGGTTAAACGAGGGACATACTTTACTCATGAAAATGTACTACTTTTACCATGGAACTAACCCTGAAATATGAATAAAAAAAATCAGCTGTCTCGTATACAGGGTGATTTTTTAATGACCAGCCAAATTTTCACAGGGTGTTCTACCCATGAATATGAACAACTTTCACTGTGGACCCAACTTTGAAATCGCAAAAAAAATATCAGCTGTTTCATACATTTTGATCGAGTAGGTATTGAACTTTTGTAGGAAACCGCTGGTTTTTTTTTCGTGATTTCAAAGTTGGTCCCATAGTGAAAGTTGTTCATATTCATGGGTAGAACACCCTGTGAAAATTTGGCTGGTCATTAAAAATTCACCCAGTATTTTGATCGCGTAGGTTTTGCACTTTGTAGAGAATAGCTGATTTTATTTATTTAAAAGTTGATAATTTTCATGAGTGTAGTGTATGCAGATATACTTATGATTTGTCTCGAGCGTATACGTCACAAGGTGCGGGCTGAGTGGTGGTCAGACTGGTCAGTCTATGTCCAACCGCCAGCCAGTAAGCACGTGGTGGTGCGTCGGCGAGCCAAATACCATTTTAATATTGTGTAGCTATACTAGCTACTACAATGAGTATGTACAGTCAGCAACATAAGTCGATTAACACTGCTACTTTTGCACATCATGTAAATTAATACAAAATTATTTGAGAATCTCCTTTCTTCCTAAAATACCTAAGAGTCTAGTAGATCTTTAAAGTATTTTACTTCTGTTCCGATTTTAATTAAATATCTTGCTCATTATTTAAGATTTAAAAAACTAAAGTGTTAATCGAGTTTTGTTGCTGTCTGTACTACACTGCGTTAAAGTATGTCCCTCGTTTAACCTAACACCCTGTATTATACTTATATAGGGTGACTGGTAATTAGTGACCGATACCTAAACACATGATTGTGCTCATGATAACAAACAACTTTTACTATGGGACCAAACCTGAAATCGCGAAAAAAAATTCAGCTGCCCCATACATTCATGTCACGCATGCATACGCTTCTGTTATAAAGTTCCAAGAAGATCGCACATCTCCCCCATTATAACTGAGAAAGGACAACTCAACATGGAATCGCGACGCAATCTGCATTTGTTGTGTTTCACTCACAGGATTATTGCAGAAAAATGTCCTTCATACCTGTATAATAAATTATCTTGGTGTAAGGACTCACACAGCTTCTATACCAGATCAAGGGTGGATGGATCGCTAATGATACCGAGACACAAAACAAAAGGGTATAAGGGAAGTTTCAAATATGCAGCATCAAAGATCTGGAATAATATACCACCTCCCTTTCGAAGCATTAATAATATAATCAATTTCAAACAAAAATGTAAAATATTAGTCTTTGACTGCCAAAAAAATAGCACAAAAATACTTTAAAGGATGCCCTCCTCGTTCAGTGGATCTGTGGTTCTACAAGAATTGGCCTTCTGTTCACTATCTATATATTTTTATTTATTTTTTTTTTATTTTCTTTCTTTTTTTTTCGTTTCTAAATCGTGTCCACAAACTGTTAAAAGCTCTTTCTTTTTTTAATTCAACAATCAATATAATGTATGATCATCATGTAATAATTATCATTTCTTAATACTTAATCCATTTTTGCTAAATGTACCTCTTTTTTATTTTTTATTATTTTTTGTAAACAGGAGTCAAGGGTTTGAGCTGAAAACCAGCGCTTAGCAACCCGCTAGGGGACCTAAGCATAATGCTGAAGCTTAAACCTTTTGCTTCCGGTATTATAGTTTTGTGTATGTACCACTACTACTAGCTGTAATACTGGAGACAATAAACATTTATTCTATTCTATTCTATTCTATTCATGTTCGCATAACTCGTCAAAATGTATGGGGCAGCTGATTTTTTTTTTCGCGATTTCAGGTTTGGTCCCATAGTAAAAGTTGTTTGTTATCATGAGCACAATCATGTGTTTAGGTATCGGTCACTAATTACCAGTCACTAATTACCATACTTAGATTACGTAGGATTTGGAATATCGGCCGTTTGTATGTGTTTGAGCAGTGAGCTAAAAAGGAATCACAAGAACTTGTGATTCTTTTGATTCTATTGCAGTACTCTTGCAGTCTTGTGATTCTATTGCAGTACAGTAGTACTCAACTATTAGTTGAGTACTACTGTACTGCAATAGTATGGCGGCTGTCAAGCGGCGCGCGCTAACATGGCGGCAGCGACCGACCAATAGCGGTACAGGAAAAAGCGTGGAGCGTGCCGATTGGTCAATAGCATTTCCCACGCTTTGAAAATTCATCTTCTGCGCAGGTACATCGATAAGCCATATTACTTGGGTACTACTGTACTAGAAGCATCTCGCAGATGCGTTCCCATCCCAGAGACACAGCTGTAATGTGTCACGTGCGTGTAACTGCACCGACACAGACACCCTTCACTCCTTCACACAGCAACGCTGCTGGCGGAAGAGATAGGTGTGCTGGTAGTGCTGCCTAGGACGAGCTGCTTCACAGAGAGCTACAGTCCGGCCGACGAAAGAATGCGTTCTTGACACCTGTCACCTGTCAGTGTCATACTAACGAATATATTTTGCGAATTTGTTCCATAATACCTACTACTACTACCAACTAGTAAGTATACATACTACAAAGTACAACCACTATAAACTAGTTTGACATTCATAGCTGTAGCCGTCCTTTTCTCGCGCTGCCTGTTAGTAAAAGATAGCGATTCTCTAATTTTGGTTTAGTTATTGAACAAGAGAATCGGCGGCACCATTGTCCTACTAACAGGCTGGTGTCAGAAACGCATTCTCTCGACGACCTGACTGTATTGCGATATGCTCAATGCCTGTTGGTTTTTACCCGACTAGGTACGTGACAAAAATTGCAGTTCGTGGTATTTAGTTATTTTAAAATAACTAAGTACCATGAAATGTATCAGGGGGGCTAAAACTGCCACTGTGGCAGAATCTTAATAGGATAATAGTTATTTATGAATCATTCGTAAAACGGTCACAAACTGACAATTCATAATTTATCTGCGTACAATTCATAGCACGCAATTCATCTGTTTGACAGTTTTGTATGGAGATTCGTAAAATGGTCCACAAATTATGAATTGCTATAAAGTTTAATGTCAAATAGCATAATCATAATAAATTGCTGGGAATTCAGGAAATTAATCGCTTTTATAGGAATTGCTTAATGTGGCCGTTTTAGGCCCCCTGATTGCTTGAATAGTGAGCTTGTTTTGAACTTTTTAGTCGCAGTCGGTTTTTTTGTTTTTTTTTTTGCATAATTAATGTAAGTACAAGTAAATACTCATCTCGTCGACCTTGTCACCTGGTATTGTCTAGAGTAAGAACTAACTATGGTAAAAATAACCTAACCTATGGGGGAGCGCAGCTCTATAATAAACTTCCAAAAGATGTAAAGGAAGCGACTTCACTTAACATATTTAAAAAGAAATTATTCACTTTTATTTACAACGACGAAAAACTATACTAATTGTGTTGTCATTTTTTAACTTGGACCACCACCTTATCTTAGGAATGCAGCGAACTCGCTTCCAATTTTATTTTGTTGACGGTGATCGTATTTTATTTTGTGCTTATTGTTATTGATTTTGTTTTCTTCTACCCGCACTGATATGTTATAATTAGTACTAAGTTTTAATGTTCTCATGTAAGTGGCGATTGTCTTAATGAGAATAAAGTTCTTTAAACCTAAGTAATACAGTACCTTGCCCAAGAATCCTGAGCCTCCAGTGATGAGTATCGATCGCCCCGCGTAGAAGGGTGGCAGCAGTGGTGCACCACCGCTCTCTGTGGGGACCACCATCCCGCTACAAGAACCAACACACAGTTAAATACGTCCTGCCGAACTATTCTGTAAAAACAAACCGTAAAAACTTCGGTGAAGTAAGCTGTCAATAGTGATTTAGAATGACAGCACACTTCAATGAAGATCAGTAAGATGCGGCAAGATAATTGGCACCATCCACGATATTAAAATAGGTAGGTACTTACACATCCTAATCGTCCTATTCATAATTATTTATAATTAATTACACAACAACATTGAAACAGCAAAAAACTGGTCAAGAGCGAGTCGGACTCGCGCACCGAGGGTTCCGTTCCGATTTCTGAAAAAGTGTGCTATTTAGAGACATCGTTTTATTTTTCCTGTAATCTTTATATAAACTTTTATCACATTGAATAATTTCAGATTTTTCCCTTTGCAAACTTCGGAGATAAGCTGGGGGCGAACGGTATTTTTTTACATTTCTCATCAAAAGTCGAAAACTATGCGGCCAAAAAAAAAAACTAAAAATGTTTGAGAATGCGCAAACAGCGCTCTTTCATATGATATCCCACATGCCCTAGTCACTTTGATTTTTAAGACCGTTTCTGTCGCTGTTGCAACAAAAAAACTTAAATACTTTTTATTTCTTTCTTATTTGCAAAATAGTTGGGTAAACTTCATTTAAAACTGTTCCGAATTTCAAGTTGATAGCATTGGTAGTTCTTGAGATATCCAGCTGTGTCAGACAGACAGACTGAGTCGCGCCATAAGGGTGCCTTTTTACCATTTTGGTACGGAACCCTAAAAAGAAAAAGAAAAAAAAATGTTCTGTACAAGTACACACAGCAATGACTCGCTGACCAACGAGGGTAGCATTAGAAAAAAAAAACTTGTTATTAAATGCAGTAAGTAATGTTTTATGTAGACATTAAAATATTCACGTCAGTACTATGTATTGTGATAATCTTTACTGATTTATTACTTTCATTTTTAAACGCATAATTTTACTATTATGTACCTGTGCCGGTGACATTGAAATGATTTTTTTTAATAATAATTAATTATGTATTTCATGTCAAGGCTGGAGACATTTGGCTGTACTTTATAAAATAGTACCTGCCTAATGAAAAGGGAATTGGACGTTGATATCTACTATAGCAGGTATATTATAAAGTATCCCCCTTTACATTATAGGTAGATACCAACGAATAAAGAATGATATTCTTAATTCGTTGGTAGGTACCTAGTCTTTGGTAGGCACACTACACAGCTACCCAAAGAGTATGTGGCGGCATCTACATCGCCACATACGAACTACGCATCACAATGACATGACGTCACGCAATCCTGCATCGCGCAATCAGAGTTTACCGCGCGACTAGCTTTTATACAGGCTGACCTGAAATTAGTGGCGGACCCGTTAAGGGGTGATAGTAGGCATCAATTCCAGTCGATATCACTCTTAGACCTACTGTCCTAAAGTTAACCCATTTCAAGATATTCCTACTTAAAGAATTTTACAAAAAAATCCTACTTTAAATCTTAAAATAGCTCTTAATTGTAAAAATTGGTCTTTTTGACCATTTTTTTTTTGTTTTGCATCAAAGATATTCTAAATAAGGAATGATTAATAGTGATATCTTCGTAAATGTCGATATCTTAGCCACTACTTACCGAATAAATTCAAAAATTCATCAGAATTTGTATGAAATTATGTGCCAAGTAAGTTAATAGGAACTTAATCGAAGGTGGTGAATCAGCCCTTTAAAATTACAATTAGGTACCTACAGTCAACGAATTAAGAATGATACCTACAGTACTGTAGGTCTGTAGGTGCATTGAGGCAGGTCGGTCAGTAGGTATGGAATGAAAATTCAGGCGATTCATGCGCGATTTGACATGATGGATTCAAGGCGTGGGTACCTATGAAGTACACGCATAATTTTGTATGGCCACGGAACTCATTTATAAAAAAAACCGGTCAAGAGCGAGTCGGACTCGCGTGTGCTATTTAGAGACATCGTTTTATTTTTCCTGTAATCTTTACTTAAACTTCTATCACATAGAATAATTTCAGATTTTTCTCTTTGCAAACTTCGGAGATAAGGGGTGGGGGTGGGGGGGGGGGGGAACGGTATTTTTTTTTACATTTTTCATCAAAATTCGAAAACTATGGGGCCTAAAAAAATAAAAAAAATGTTTGAGAATATGCAAACAGCGCTCTTTCATATGATACCCCACATGCCATAGTTGCTCCACTTTGATTTTTTAAGACCCCCTTTCGGTCCCTGTTGCAAAAAAAATATAAATATTTTTATTTCTTTCTTATTTGTAAAATAGTTGGGTAAATGTCATCTAAAACTGTTTCAAATTTCAAGTTGATAGCATTAGTAGTTCGCGAGATATCCAGCTGTGACAGACAGACAGACAGACTTAGTCACACCATAAGGGTTCCTTTTTTACCATTTTGGTACGGAACCCTAAAAACTAATGCGTAGGTAAACAGATGTTCAAAACACGCACAACCTTCAAAATTTTATAAAAAGTCCATGAATAGGTAATACTAGTTGTGTAAGCATTCGTTAAAGTGTTTGAAACTTGTTTTTTTAAAACTCCGGAAGCTTGCATGAAAAATTACATAGGTAAGTAGATACAATATACAGCTACATATACAGGGTGTTTCTTCCAGTGCGAGCTGATAGCAGAGTACAGTTACCGGCCATAAATATTGCACATGGATTTTTACAGTTGCCGGCCGTAAAAGCACATGAAACATGTAGGTATACGTAATAGTACATTATGATATAAGTGCGGTAAGTTGAAAATTACAGCTGAGGCGATATTGCGAGCCGTAGGCGGGGGCTACAAGAAAGCAGAGGCTGTAATTATCAAAGCGCACTTATGTCATACGACGTTTTATAACATATTTGCGAGGAAATAAATAAAACTCGGACTTTATAAACGAATAAATCTTTAAAAACACACTTTCTGAAAATGAATTTGCATCTTTGCTTGTTTTCCATACGATGAAATTTTGATCCGCTTGTAAGTATCTATCGGTCGATTTTTCGGGCAAGAGGCTTAGAATAGCCTTTTTCGCTTCCTCTGAGACTTCTGGCGGTGTCGAATGAATAAATTCATCATTACTTGACGACATTTTCAAATAAAAACAATACAGCGAAAAGGAAAAGCGCGCGGAATAATTTTTACTTGTTCACAAATTAGCGATGCGCACGCATCAGCGCTTTTTTTTAAAGGCAAAGGCACAAAAACTGAAAGTATTATTAAAGTAAATTTATATTTTTTTGTTTTTGTTACAGATAAATGGTTGTAATTTATTGCCAAAATTAATTAAATCAAAGAATTAAATGTTTAACATTTAATTCTTTAATTTTATTTTATCCCAAAGTTAATTTTATTCATAAAATGTTGACCACTTTTCTGACATAAAAACTCTTTGCTTTGCTTTTTTTTTCTTAAGATTTAAAAAAGTACCGTTGGTTTTAGACGGAGCATCATGATAAACCGTACGTGTTACCTTATTAGAAAGAAACTCGTGCGTTTTACTTTACGATTACGCACAAGTACGTAATGACATACATTGCGATATTGAAATTGGTGAAATAAGAGGCCCTTTACGAGCAAATGTGTTATAAAAGTACGTAAATAACGTACTACAATAGTACTACATACATATATACACATATACTATGCACACATACATACATATATACATCGTGTATGTAGTTACGTATTTAACGTACGTAAATCCCATGTGCAATATTTACGGCCGGTTACTGTACCATAGGTAGGTACTTATCGATTTAACCCCCATGTATGTTCTACGATTTATAGTTATTTTGGATTCCTCATTTCATATCAATGGTAGTGGTTAAGGATAGTAGTAGGTATAAAATGTATGTTTTTATAATCTACTGAGCTCTGCTTAAACGTAGAGGAATAGTAAATATCAGGATTGTCAATAATATGCAAAGATAACAATAAATTATAAAATATGAAAATCACAAGATTTTAGATACAACACTTTCAATGACCGATTTCAGCAAATAATGCCCTACTTATTTAGTACATTCTTGTTCAAGGTTTTTAAAGCCATCATTTCGTAGAAAAAGGAAAAATATCGAAAAAAAATTATAACTCGAAAACTACCAAAAATCGTAGAACATACATGGGGGTTAAATCGATAGTATGGTACCTGCTATCTTGCACTGGTTTGACACCTTAAAAGAAACACCCTGTATGTAGGAACTTTAATTTTTTTTCTGCTCTCCCTCATGGTTGGCCTTGGCCCTGTCAAACCAATTGATACTTACCTTCTAGCTACTGATGACCGGGGGGTGAGAGAACACACAATCATCCTCACCCCTTATCTCCGAAGTTTGCAAAGAGAAAAATCTGAAATTATCCTATGTGATAGAAGTTTATGTAAGGATTAAAGGAAAAATAAAACGATGTCTTTATATAGCACACTTTTTCAGAAATCGGAACGGAACCCTCGGTGCGCGAGTCCGACTCGCTCTTGACCGGTTTTTTTTATTATGACAATCTTAATGTTTTTCAATGTACGGTCTTCTTTCCTACTTTATTTTGCAGTAATCAGAGATCGTAATCAGAGAGGTAGTAAAGGGTAGTAAATATTTTTACTACCCTTTACTACCTCTCTGATTGTCTTGTATAGTTAAAACTATTTCACGAAGTCCTGTTAATTATTGCAATTTAAACCTTATGATTAACGTCTTAAAGGCTTCAAGACAGGACTTGAAACGTGAAATAGTTTAACTATAACTACCCTCACCGTGAGGGTTTACGGCTTGACGGTAATTAGTCCGCGTCAAGCCGTAAACCGGGTACAAAACTAGGGGGGCTAAAACGGCCACTTCGGCAGAATCATAATTAATTTTTTTTTTTTGGGGTAATATCATGATTAATATTTGAAATCGTAAAACGGCCACAAACTGACAATGTATTATGAATTGTCAGTTTGTGACCGTTTTACGATTTCAAATATTATCCTATTATGATTCTGCTAAAGTGGCCGTTTTAGCCCCCCAGAAGCAGGTTGCTACACAAAAAATCCTTTTGGAAAAATAGCTATTATAGGTACCAAAAACAGTACGCTTGCGACCACTAGACTAAATTTGACATGACTTGGTCAGAACAAAATAATAACTTAACAAAAATCTTACCTTAATTTACTAAAATCTGGAAATCCTTCTTGTCTGATAGTTACGATAAACTGGTCTCTTCTCTCTGGTTAGCACTATTTAGGTATCTTACTTTAGTTGAATTTCACCTCATCTAAATGATTGAAGTATCCATTTAACTCTTCAAACGTCGATTGACACCCAGGTGTGCAGATAACAATAAAAAATCTATTGTGTCTGCTAATTGACGTGCGACGGGTTTTAATAACACTTTCCGAAACTTTTCTTCCTACATCACTTGTTGAATATTCACTCTAAGATCCTATTGTTAATATACCGAAAATATATCAGTCTATTGACTACGGTAGGTATCGTATTTTAAATTAGCGGTTCTTATCAGCAACGGTCCTACTGAAAGTAGGTTAGGAAGTCCTTGAGGACCGCGTCGTGTGTGGTCACGACTCGAAAGACGCGCGCGAAGTGCTCGCTCAGCAGTCTGTTGCAACATTTATCAGTGCGGTTCTATGTTAGACGAGGCCAATTCCGGTGGCATGGAAATTATCTCCATGGTCGAAATATCAGTCGAGAAACTGCTTATCTCCGTCGAAAACGAAAAATGCTATTCTAACGATCTCCATTCATAAATTTTTCGATCACAAACCAGCGAGATATCACGGCTGGTCCTTAGGTATGGAGATATGAAATCTCCGTTGGAAGATCTGTCAAAATTTACATTCGTACGTTTATATTCGTTTTTTTTTGGTACCTACATGTAGAGGCTTCGGGGTTTATGTGTTTTATAAAGGGGGGCCAAATTTTCATTATTTTTGCGACAGGACGCACCGTTTTCGAGATAGAAGCAAAAGAAAAAAAAATACAGTACTGTTTTTGCACTTGAAGTCAAGGTGTTATGTTGGTGTGAATTTTAGTTCACGACAACTAATTTTATTCCACACCTTTATCGCGATTAAAAATTGTTTTATTTAGTTTGAAAATTAAAACCTACCTTCGTCAGAAAAAGGACACAAATCACAGAGCACTATATAATACTATACTACACAAATCATGCGAAATGCGTTTCGGATCGCGCTACTTTGCAATTACTATTTTCAGTATCTAAGTAGGTAATTATAAAAATTAAACACAGTTATAGAAATACAATATACTAACATTATCTTTTATAATGTGTTTGCTTGGTTTTAATAAATTAAACATACGTTAACCCATTGGAAAAGGAAGAGAATACAACAATAATGAAAGGAAATATAATTTATGAGCGATCTGAGTTCGGGAAGTGGATAGGGCGGAGTTTTTAAGGGTAAAAAAAACTTTTTTTTTTCACTTTTTACCTTTTTCAAAGGCTTCAGACCTGGTCAATGTAAATTGCTTACGGAAGTGATCTATCTATAATTATATATAAAAATAAATCCCATTTCCCTTGGTCATCGCATCACGCGTGAACGGATGGAACAATTTCGCTAATTCTTTTTTTGTTGTGTTTATTATTGCTGGGAGAAGGTTCTTATGAAAGAAAAAATTAAGAAAATTTCGCAGAAAATTGGAAAATTTCAGAAAACTTAACGACTATTTTAACTTCACGCGTTTACATTAGAATATTTATAGCTAAGACAGGACAACGTCTGTCGGGTCAGCTAGTATTTAATAATTATGATGCACCACTATACTTAGTGTTTATTTTTTACTGGGACAGTATGGTGAAATCCTAATTCATAATGCGGGGCCTCATCCAAATTATACGGGATGTGCCGTTGAGTATCGCGTTGAGGGGCGTTAGCCGTAGGTGTAGCCACCACTTACCGCGACAATTTGACTGAATTTAACTACCGCGATGTTAATGACGTTTATGGGCGTTGACGTTAATGTGGCCCCGGCATGAGAGATAGATACGGAGGAACAGAGGAACTCTCTTACTGCTTCTGCTGTCCAGATTGTTTTATACGATACTTTAAAATAATTCTTAAACGATGCAGAGCCAAACCGCATTAAAATAACGGTAAATTTAGTTCACTTCATGGATAACTCACACTTGACCAAAAATGATTTCATAAAAAAAAAAGAGCTAATGGTTCCTAAGACAGTTTCCCCGTATCTCTTAAGGATTCGGATTTCCCCAGACTGTGCCAGTTTCAGTGCGTGTCAGACTACACATAATGAAGGGTTCCGTAGTTGAAAAGAATTCATCCCAAAAACAAACTTAACACTGTAAGCATATATTCCCAAAAAAAAAAGAGTTTAGGGTGCGTTTCCACTGACGCGGAGCTGGGCGGAGCGGAGCGGAGACGTGCAGGAATCGACCAATCATAATGGTTGAAATCCTCATCGCGTCTCTTGCCTCGTCTGTAATTGGACGATTCCTGCACGTCTCCGCTCCGCTCCGCCCAGCTCCGCGTCAGTGGAAACGCGGCCTTACCCCATGGCCGCCTGTTGGGATGCCAGAAAAAAAAAGGAAAGGTAAGTACATAAATAAAAGTCGCATAGTAACAGATGTACCAGACTAAACACTTTATTTTCTGGCGAGCCGTTTGCGCAGTGTAAAGATACCATTCGGTTTCTGCAAATGACGTCATTGCATATGCAATAAATATGATTTAACATTTTTATTGCTTGGTATTTACATTTGGCTTGGTTTGAATTTGTTAAAACTATGATAGCGACTAATTGAGTTGTGTACCTAATCATCATTATGCATAATGTCCACAAACTTCGGTAGGTCAAAAGAAAACCTTACATATTCGAGCCGGGGTTCCAAAATGTCTGAGCTCGCTTCGCTTGCTCTTGCATCGTACATTTTGTTCATTCCCAAACTGCATGAGTCGATAAAGTAACTCACTGTTCTTTAAGTTGCACGTTCTTTTGACGACACGTTTGGCGCAGTGGCTGAGCGATTGACTGCTGCGCAGCATGTCGCGGGTTCGATTCCCGCACGGAACAAATATTTGTACGACCTACAAGTATTTGTTCCGAGTCTGGGTGTTTTTCTATCTATAATATGTATGTATTTACAAAAAAAAAAAAAATGTATATAAGTAGTTTATCAGCCATCTCGTTACCATAACACAAGCATTAGGTTGCTTAGCTTGGGACTAGATGGCGTTGTGTGAAATGTCCAAGGATATTTAGGATATTTTTTAAGAATGTTAAAAAAAAAATTAACAATTCCGAGCTCGCTTTGCTCGCTCTTGCAACCTACTTTCTCAAACTTTTCTATACATCGTTTTGCCGCCTCCGCCTCGGCTACCTGATGCTGGTCTGAGGTTTTTTTTTTATATCAATGATATTATTGTAAATGTAATTTTCTTGTCGTATAAACACCGAATGGTACCTTTCGCGCAGTGCCGGTCAGATTATTGGAAACAAACAATAAATTATGATACTATTAACTTCACGTTGCTACTATATTTACAAACTTCACAAAATACTTCAATAACTCGTGCTTAATCCGTTTTTCATAGCTGCAAACAAAATGAAATAGTATTTAGTTGACATTCACAGTTTATTAAGTAAATAATGCATGATGGTCTAATGGTCTATCCACACATGTCAGGGCCGTGTCCGGCACCCTAATTGAGTAATACACAGTAGGAATCGGTTTAATTTTGATAGTTCAACAACATTCATTGCGTTATTGAGAAGACAGCATTTTTCGAACATATGAAGCAATGGATTAGCGATTTGCTTCAAAATTATTCAGATTATGTTGTGCACAAACTAAACTTAATTTAGGCTATTGCTAACTTTCTCTTTCTAATAAAACAAGAAAGAGATGGATGTAAATTAGAGCTGTCAAATTTAGTTGAACTAATAATTTCCATACAGACTTGGACGACACGTAAAACATGTCGACTAAAAGCACGGTGAAGCGCAAGGCGTAAACTAGTTTGTCAACTCTAACTTAGTTCATAGCTATAGCCGTCCTTTTCTCGCGCTGCCTGTTAGTAAAAGATAGCGATTCTCTAATTTTGGTTTGGTTATTGAACAAGAGAATCGGCACCAGTGTGTTACGCAATTAGGGTGCGGGACCTGGACGGGCCGTGCTCCATCAGGGGCTCAAAAATAATATCGGTGTGTACATTTTATATGAACACGTTCATACACGTCCGTGTCTGGGGGCCTACTCCCTAAGCACGAAGCCCGTAGTTTCGGACTTCGTGACGTGCGTTTCTTACTCCGGATCAGCTACGGATGGATGATTGGTTCGGGGCCCGAACGAAGTATGAATGACAACATGTTTTGCCAGTTGTCCCAGTAGGGACAACTGGCAAAACATGTTGTCATTCATACTTCGTTCGTTTAGTTAAATTTTTTGGACGGGCAAAAACACATCGGGAGTACCCGATGTGTTTTTGCCCGTCCAAAAAATTTAACTTTTACACTTGTTTTGATGGATCGTAATGTCAGACGGACGGAAAGACGGACGGACTTAGGGAGTAGGCAATCTGGGCCGGCGACGGATCTTCAGTGTCTGCCTTGTGTGTGCCACGACCCTGATATGTGTGGACAGACCTTTAAGGTGCTTTCTAGAGCAAATATCCTTGAAAGCTAGTTTAAGGAGAATTATTTTATTCAGAACTAGCGAATTCGTCCGCGTGCACCGCGTCGCCCGCCCTTACTTTTACTTCGTTCACCACTTTTTTTATTTTTGCACGGCTCCCAAGAGTCATAGCGTTGTTAAATAGCCTATAAACTTCCTTAACAATTGGGATATCAAATACAAAAAAAAACCAAGTTTACTTCTTTGAAAATTTAGTATCGATAAAAAAATGGTTTTTAGAAAAAAATATGTGCAAAACGATGAATATTAAAATGAGCACAAACTTTTTTGAATTTTATTACAATAATTTCATTGACTTTTTATTTTATTTACTATTTTGACGATTACATGTGATTATAAATTATCATGTTCTCAAGTATGTTCCGGTACCTACACATATACAAGGGCAAATTTTTGATGGTGAAACTCCACTGACGCGTGACGGGTATCGATATAAGTCGTAACAACACTTTTAAAATTTCTAAACTTGATTTTTTTTTGTTTTATCTTCATTAGATCATCCCACCCAACTCCATCTCGTCATTGAAGTTTTCTAGCTAATTTAATTTGCCCTTGTGTTATTTATAATGTTGATCTATGCTCGTGCCTTCTATGTTTAAGAAGTGGCGAGGGGAAAAAAATCAGCTGTTCCCTACATTTATGTTGCCATAACTCGTCAAAATGTAGGGATCAGCAGATTTTTTTCGCGATTTCAGGTTTGGTCCCATAGTAAAAGTTGTTCATAATAATGAGTACAATGACCTTTTAAGTGATTTCGTGTATGAATAGATAGACATTAAAGGACTTTTGTGCAAAATTTCATGCTTCTAACTAGACCCACCGGTTTAGGCTGTACGTTGTACCTGTACGAGCATCGCCATAGGATATGTCTTGTTTTAGTTTTTACCTTAGCAAGCATTTGCATATTCATCAAATATTTTGTGTACGTTTACTGACTAAGCTATAGCACCCACCACTACTAACCTACTTTACGTGTTATATAATTTAATGTTTCTAAGAATAAACTGTCAATCATTAATGGACACAAAGCAGTGATTTTATTTCCTGTACACATCCCGTGTGATTCCTGCACCTACATACCACATCTCACTGTACGGAGTTACTGCAAGTACATTTTGGTCCTTCGAGCCGGATAGAAAATGCGCATAGTGCATTCAGTATTCTCATTTTGAATGTCAGTGGGTGAATTAAAAAAAATATGCTATGTGTATTTTAATGGGGAGGAAAACTAACTTTTTATCACGCTAGGTGGCACATGATTAGAGATAGGATAATCGGATGCATATTAACCTAAAGTTAATATTTCGCTAACAAAGTATGGAAGCGGCTTCTTAGCATTTTTTTTCTTACTATAAATCCCGGGATTCAAGAAAATGTGGGAATGCACAACTAATCGGATACATGGCATGGAAACGACTTCATAAATAACGTGGTTTTATTTATTTGGAAATACCGGGAAATCGGGATCACATAAATATTCCGTTTGTTACACGTGATCCCCGCGAGAAATACAAAGCTGCCGAATTAAAATGGTTGTCCCTGGAACGTACCGTCACTATATCGGTGGGGTTGTTTTCATGGGTTTAGAGAATATTAAAGCCGATAGTAACGTGAAAATGTAAATCCAAGATGGCGGCTGCGAACATTTTCAAATTTTCCGTCATGGGTGTCGTTTTCATGCTTTTCGAGGGTGTTAAAGCCGATAGTGATGTTAAAATGTAAATCCAAGATGGCGGCTGCCAACATTTTAAATTTTTTTGTCATGGGTGACGTTTTCATGGTTTTCGAGGGTTGTAAAACCGACAGTGGCGTTAAAATGTAAATCCAAGATGGCGGCTGCTAAATTTTCTAACTTTTCGTCATGGGTGTCGTTTTTATAGTTTTTGAGAGTTTTAAAGCCGATAGTGGCGTTAAAATGTAAATCCAAGATGGCGGCTGCGAAAATTTTCTAATTTTTCGTTATGGGTGTCGTTTTATTGGTTTTCGAGGGTGTTAAAGCCGATAGTGACACTAAAATGTAAATCCAAGATGGCGGATGCGAATATTTTTTTAATTTTTCGTCATGGGTGTCGTTTTCATGGTTTTTGAGAGTTCTAAAGCCGATAGTGACACTAAAGTGTAAATCCAAGATGGTAGATGCAAATATTTTTTAATTTTTCGTCATGGGTGTCGTTTTCATGGTTTTCGGGAGTGTTAAAGCTAATAGTGACATTAAAATGTAAATCCAAGATGGCGACTGCAAAAAAATTCAAACTTTTTGTCATGGGTGCCGTTTTCATGGTTTCCGAGGGCTTAAAGCCGATAGTGACACTAAAATGTAAATCCAAGATGGCGGAAGCGAATATTTTTTAATTTTTCGTCATGGGTGTCGTTTTCATGGTTTTTGAGAGTTTTAAAGCCGATACTGACACTAAAGTGTAAATCCAAGATGGTGGATGCAAATATTTTTTTATTTTTCGTCATGGGTGTCGTTTTCGTGGTTTTCGGGGGTGTTAAAGCTAATAGTGACATTAAAATGTAAATCCAAGATGGCGACTGCAAAAAATTACAAACATTTTGTCATGGGTGCCGTTTTCATGGTTTCCGAGGGCTTAAAGCCGATAGTGGCGTTAAAATGTAAATCCAAGATGGCGGCTGTGAACATTTCGGTCGGTTTTACAACACTCGAAAACCATGAAAACGACACCCATGACGAAAAATTTAAAAATGTTTGCAGTCGCCATCTTGGATTTACATTTTAATGTTACTATCGGCTTTAAAACGCTCAAAAACCATGAAAACGACACCCATGACGAAACATTAGAAAATGTTCGCAGCCGCCATCTTGGATTTACATTTTAAAGTCACTATCAGATTTAATACCCCAGAAAACCATGAAAACGACACCCATGACGAAAAATAAAAAATATTTGCATCCACCATCTTGGATTTACAATTTAGTGTCACTATCGGCTTTAACACTCTCGAAAACCAATAAAACGACACCCATGACGAAACTTAGAAAATGTTCGCAGCCACCATCTTGGATTTACATTTTAATGTCACAATCAGCTTTAACACCCTCGAAAACCAATAAAACGACAACCATGACGAAAAATTTGAAAATTTTCGCAGCCGCCATCTTGGATTTACATTTTAATGTCACTATCAGCCTCGAAAACCATGAATAGTACCCATGACGAAAAATTTGAAAATATTTGAAGCCGCCATCTTGGATTTACATTTTCAGCAGCTTTCACCATGGGACCAACTCTGAAATCACAAAAAAAATTACGATGTTTAAAACTAAAGTTCAATACCTACTCGACCAAAATGTATGAAACAGCTGACTTATGTTTCGTGATTTACGGGTTGATCCCATAGTGAAAGTTGCTCATGAGTAGAACAAGCTATGAAAATTTAGTGATAAAAAAGTTACCCTTTAAAAAAATACTTAATTTATCAATTCCGGAATCGCGACATTTTGACGATCAACACAAAAGTGCATTCCTTAATAGCCAAAACCTAAACGTAAATACACATACGAATGTATACGTAACTATACATTCGATTCTATAATCAGAACTATTAATTTGTGAATCCCCGAATCCCGGGATTTTTTAAATACAAAAGTACAATACATATTAGCCAACACCTGAACGCAAGTACCTAACTAAAACATTCGATTCCAAAATCAGAAATTAAAAATTTTTTGTTCCGGAATCCCGGGTTCTTTTTTTTTTAAGAGCAATCCATATTAACTAACATCTGAACTTAAGTAAATAATACATTCGATTCTATAATCAGAAGTCAAAATTGGCCGATACCGGAATTCTGGGATTTTTTAATCCAAAAGCCCACTCCATACTTAGCCAACACCTCAACTTTAGGCTAATATGCATCCGATTATCCGATCTCTACACATGATCGACTGTCCTTTTTTCATTGATTTGACATAACGAACGACTGTCAAATTGTATGGATTTGTTTGTAAAACAATGTACAGTCGTTCAGAGCGCCATCTACAAACAGCTTTGCGTGCGGCTCCCCATTGCACTGTTATACTTACGCCTAGAGGAAGTTAGCACCGACACCGAATTGCAAGCCAGCCGAGTGCACGTCGTGTTGCTGCGCGCGCAGAGGCACGGCGTAGTTGAGCTCGAGGCGCGCCGCGCGGCCCAGGCGCACGCACACGCCCGCGCCGCACGACACGCGCGCCAGCCGTAGCGACTCTAAGGAGGCCAGGCTTGTGCCTTCTGCAATAATACACACCTTACAAAGTTAGAATTACACCCCATATATCTTACAAACAGACCTCCACATATCTTACAAACACACCCCACAGATCTTACAAATACACCCCACTTATCTTACAAACACACCCCACAGATCTTGTTTGTAAGATCTATGGTGAATCCAACCGAATTTTGTTTTAGTTTTTGGTAATTTTCGGCCAAAATGTCTTTATACGGATGAAAAATGTAATCAGTCGATGTTTACTCCACGCATAATTAATAATAGAGCATTGGTGGCCCAGTGGTAACGGGACTTACGAGTTGAAGGTCGTAGGTACGAACCCAGGCAGGCGCTTTACTTTGTGTAAATTATTTCAGCACCAGTGCTCTCAAAAAGAAAAACATCGTGAGGAAACAGGCATGTCCTAGTACTAAAAATTCGACGACATGTGACATCGACCATCCCGCACTGGACCCGCGTGGTGCATTATGGCCCGCTCCTGGGGACATTTGACTCTAACAAAAATTAACACTTTAATGCTTAATATTTCAGAAACGGATCCCTAAATCGAAAAATTGTTTTCACAAACCCACAATATTTTTGAAAGACCCATCCAACAACACCCCACACCACGGGGTGAACGAGAAAAAAAAATCACCATTTTTTTATGATTTTATTTTATGTATATCCATGCCAAATTATAGCTTTTTAGTACTAAGAGTCTTTGATCTAAGCCGTGGATAGACAGACGGACGGACATAGCGAAACTATAAGGATTCCTTGTTGACTACGGAACCCTAGAAAAGTGTCTTGATAGACTGACAGATAGACAGATAGACGGACAACGAAGTTTTTTCCTTTTCAGGTACGGACCCTAAAAATTTGTATAAATTGGAAGGCATCGAACATTTTAGAAAGTAAAGGGCCCTGCCCAGAACAAAAATATATGCCTGAAAAAACAGACCACATCATGAAATGATCAATTCTAAGATCTGGCTACGACAGAGACATTACGTATGGTGTTCTTGTGAAGGCACTGACCTGGCATGGCGAGGCAGCCGGCGTTGAGGAACATATGCGAGCGGAACAGCGCGCCCAGCCCCGAGCGCGCGCCCTGGAACGGCAGCGGCGCGTACACGTGCAGCCCGCCCGCCCAGTACACCTGTCACGGAGATCATTTATTGGAAACCACGCACATGAGGACTTGCAGACGTCATGCACCCACTCGTCCGCCGATTATTCCCGATGTCTACCACTGGTTTGGCCACCACGGGGGGACAGCGAAACAACTTTAAAAAAAAACCGGTCAAGAGCGAGTCGGACTCGCGCACCGAGGGTTCCGTTCCGATTTCTGAAAAGTGTGATATTTAGAGACATCGTTTTATTTTTCCTGTAATCTTTACATAAACTTCTATGACATAGAATAATTTCAGATTTTTCGCTTTGCAAACTTCGGAGATAAGGGTGGGGAACGGTATTTTTTTTTACATTTTTCATCAAAGGTCGAAAACTATGGGGCCTAAAAAAAAAGAAAAAAAAAATGTTTGAGAATGTGCAAACAGCCCTCTTTCATATGATACCCCACATGCCCTAGTAGCCCCACTTTGAATTTTTAAGACCCCCTTTCAGTCCCTGTTGCAAAAAAAATATAAATATTTTCATTTCTTTCTTATTTGCAAAATAGTTGGATAAACGTCATCTAAAACTGTTCCAAATTTCAAGTTGAAAGCATTAGTAGTTCTTGAGATATCCAGCTGTGACAGACAGACACACAGACAGACAGACAGACTGAGTCACCATAAGGGATCCTTCTTTACCATTTTGTTATGGAACCCTAATTATTCTCGTTGTCCACCACGGGGGGACAGACCTAACTTCAAAACACTTTAAAGTTGCTTCTGCATCGTCTCCGGCGCTGCGGGAAATGCAACCCTTTCGCCCTTATGTAACAAAGGATAGGCACCCATGCTCACCTCCGCAGTTTCGGCTTGTTGGCGACCAGCCTCAGCCGCTACGGCTCACACGGGTGCCTATGCTTTTTTACAGCAGGCGGGGATTGCTCTCCCTCCGCGCCTCCGGTTTTTATATACACTCTAGGGGTAGCAGCCGAAAGACTACGTAAAGTCGGAGTGCCCCGATTCGGTTTTGGAACAGCTTCGACCTATTTTAACCATAAGTGGTGGACAGCGGGAATTATTTTTAAAAGTTGTTTCACTGTCCCCCCGAGGTGGCGAAACCAGTGGTGGACATCGGGAATATACCCTCGTCTGCTAGTGGCTTGTCCGTCGTGTTCAGAGGCCTCTCTGCGGTCTCTCTGGTAGAACCAACCAGGCAGAAGTGCCCAATGAACCATAAAACGCACTCGTCGAGCTGCTGCTGCACCCACGGCCCGAGCTGTCACATTGCTGAACTCTTTGCTCACCCATCACATAAGTCTGGATATCTTCCATGACAAGCCGAACCAAGTTTGTAAATATATACAGGGTGTAAGGGACAGCCCTCCGCAAACTAACAGGGTGCATTCAGCTCCTTATTCTGTATCCCACCGGAAATTTTCTCAGGAAAATTTTAATTTTTTTTTATCGTTTTTCTGTTACTTTTCCTTTATTTCAATGTAATAATACATTGTGTGTACGCAGCACTACATTTATCTAAAAAAAAACCAGCAATGGATGTTGAAATACTCTAACGACCGACGCGTGAAATCAGCTGTCCACCTTCTACCTAGGTTACAGAGTTCATCGAACTCACCGCATACCTATTACCTACCCCTCCCAACCAATAACAGACACTCCGATTTGTGCACAAAAACACAAACAAATCAGGTTTATTGGATTCCCATAATAATAATCATAATCAGCTGTTCGAACGAATGTTCGAACTCGTCAAAATGTAGGAAACAGCTGATTTTTTTTCGCGATTTCAGGTTTGGTCATATAGTAAAAGTTGTTCATAATGATAAGTACAATGGAGGTTATGCGTTAATTTCGGGACATGTATAAAGAGTCGGC
The DNA here is from genome assembly GCA_905163495.3 of Cosmia trapezina. Lineage (NCBI taxonomy): Eukaryota > Metazoa > Arthropoda > Insecta > Lepidoptera > Noctuidae > Cosmia > Cosmia trapezina. Next base: position 3,060,883 of record LR991049.1, on the reverse strand, counting down.
CCAGAATACGGCTACGATTTTGGAACTTTCAATCTATCAGTTCCTGTAAGTGCAGACACTGGACACGATAATAAGTGCCAAATTGTTTGTGCAAGAGCACCCCGTTTACAATCTAGGTGTGAAAGAAGGATAAACAAACATAATTTCGCATTGTTAATATTGGAACAGTCCGCGAGGCCTAAGCTGAGCTTTGCATTTGTGTGAGTGATCAAAATGGTACGAGAGCCCATGACCAAAATTTTTGTCTTATCGTTTTACGTAAGACAAAATCTTCAATCGTCTTATCGTTTTACGTTTTACAACGATGCGACATGGTTTTGGTCATGTCCTCTCGTACTAAAAGAACAAAAGCCGATTGCCAAAAAGCAGTATAAACCGGATTTAAACAAAGCAAAGAACGCGTCGCGCTCTATGCCGGACGTCACACCTACACTATCTATGTGCACTCACACAAATGCAAAGCTCAGCTTAGACCTCGCGGACTGTAGGATGTTACTCACTCGTCCGCCAGTGGCTTGACCATCGTTGTGTGGTCCCACGCCTCTCTGTTGGAAGCCGCGCAGCGTGGTGGGACCACCCAAGTAGAAGTGGTCGGGCAGTTCTGTGCCGAACACGTCGTGGAGTACGCCAAGGGCGCCTGTCACTTGTAGCACCTGGACACAGAGACACATATCGGCGCCATGCAGTGAAAATCTCGTAAAGAAAAATTTATTATTTTTCTTTTTATTTTATTTGTTGTTTAAAAACCTCGTAATACATGTCTTAAAATGCTTTTAATGTTTTCTATTGAGTATAATGAACCCCGGAGAACGTCAAAGACTGACGGTAATTTTTCAGACAGCTTTATCTTCTGTAAAATAACGTTTATTGCAATCACGAGATTTTCTTTTCACTGCACGGCGATGATTTACAGGATGAATCGGATGGCCAAATCCGAAACTATAAAGAAGTAGCGAAAAGTACTCAAAGGAGTAACGGGGCCAATTTAAAACTAAAACTGCATCTTTAGTTTTTTTTGTAAAACAATTTTCCTCGCCAGAAATCGAAACCATAGATTTAAAAAAAAGCACTGTTATAATAACATCCATTCGTGTCACTAATATGCATAATTCTGGAAAATAATGACATACGGCAAACCACAGGAAAGGGCTAATTTTATATTTGACATTTATAACAAAATACTAGTTTATTTTTCCATTCCTGTATAGTGAAAAACTAATATTTGAGGATTGGTGGGGGTGTGTGAGTGTGTGTGATGTAAGCGGGGTGAGTGTGGTAGTTACTTTAGGATGTATGGGGGTGTGATTATGGGGTACCTGTCGATATTGATAGACTAATCATTAAGTGTAATCTGTCCTTTTTCTGGTTTTATATAACTTACGGCATTTGTGTACGAGTGCATAATTCTAATTAAATATAACTGCTTCCGAAGGGGTGGAGACCTGGCGTCCTGAATTACAGGCCTTACGCCTAGCTTAGGCACCAGTCTCCCACAATATAGTTAAAAGTATTGTGTTGATAATATTTCGAAAATGTATTTTATATTGTGGTGGCAAATAAATGTTTGTCTTATCTTAAAATAAATTTATTTGCACAAAAAAAGTATTTAATTTATCTATTTGGGTGTGTGTGTGTGAGAGGGTGTGGGGGGGTGTGTGTGTGGGGGGGGGTGTGAGTGTGGGGATGTGTGTAACTCACCACATCTTGCATTAACGTGGCGTTAGCTTGCGCGTGCAGCTCGGTCTTGAGATTGGCGACGCCGCCGCCCAGGCCAGCCACCTCGCTCGTGAACTGCACCCACGAGCCGCGCGTCGGGAAGATCGGCTCGTCGCGGTGGTCCACGCAGACTATGTGCCGCAGGATCGACTTCATTTGAGGACCTGTGTATGCGAGACGTAATATAACATGGCGTCTATATTATCTGTAGAGTAAGTCGGAGGTTTTAGAACAGCCTCATTTTGAACAACAATTTTCTGAGATGATGCCGTTCGACCAGGGACCATTTTGGTTACCCATTGAAAGGGTTTTCGATAGGGTTTTTCTAAGCAGTTAATCAAAAACCCATACGACGTAGGTAACCCTTTTGAATGGCTTAAAGGACCATTTTAGTTAACCATTGAAAGGGTTTTCGATATGTTTTTCTAAGCAGTTAAACAAAAACACATACGATGCGGGTAACCCTTTTGCACGGCTTCAATTAAACCCTTCAAAAGGGGTTACACTTTCAACTCTCTTAAAAACGATAACAGCGTAACATTCCGACTCGGAGCAATGTAATACGATATCTAGATGATGGGCATACGTTGCAAATAGCTAATACGAGTATGGTAACCCGAACAAAACCCTTATATTACATATGTTACCTTAATGAAGGGGAACCCATTCAAGGAGTTACACATGATAAAGGTAACCTGATAAACGGCTTAAAAAGATAACTCTTAACCGGGGTTGGAAAGGTTCGACAAAGCGATTGTTCCTGACGGGTTCGTAATAACGATCGTAGAATTTATGGCTATGGGCCAGTTAATTTTCGTCATAACTCGACAGTGTTCTCTTTCTGTATAATGGCCAAAGTAAACAAAAACCTATTCAAGGTGGGGTGCTAAAATTTTCAGGCTCGCTTCGCTCGCTCTTGTATTCTACTGCTCTTGATTCTTCAGTTTTTCTTCATACATAAGTCAATAAAGCAACTAATTCCTAGTTCTTTTGGGTTCTTTTGGTCCTGCATAAGTCGACAATGTAATTTGTATTTCTTTGACTCTTCACTTTGAATCGAATGAATTCCTGCAGCTTCAGCATTCTCTGAGAGTCTAACCTATCCCAGGCGGAATGCAAAAATTATCGAGCTCGCTTCGCTCGCACTTGCAATCACTCAACTCTCTAACTTTTCTGCACAAGTCGATACTTAAACTTACTTCTATTTCGGTATAAACAGTCAAAGAAAATCTAACTTTTTCTAAGCGGGGAACTAAAATTTTTGAGCTCGCTTCACTCGCTCTTGCATCCTAGGTAGATTCTCTTCGTTCTCAAACTTTTCTGCATAAGTCGACAAAGTTACTTTCTGTGTGAACGGTCAAAGAAAATCTAACTTATTCGAAGCGGGACCTAAAAACTTCGAGCTCGCTTCACTCGCTTTCATCTTATCTCCTCGACAGTGGCCCTATTATCCGACAGTGACCTTAGATGGAAGGCCCTGCGGTTTATGGTCAAGATTGCAAAGTGGCGGGAAGAGAGAAACAGAGCTTTATTGAAATTGATAATAACTAAGCTCTTCATCAATTTTAACCCTGAATTAGAAGATCTAAGATCAGAAAATTATTTAAAAAATATATGTTCTGCAAAAAGAACTAAAAATGCTGTATTTTTTCGAAGTGAATTCCTGGCTACGGCCCTGGCAGAGGTGTACCTACAACTAGTGCACCCTATGGTGCCACTGCCAGCAGTACTGCCGTCAACCAAGCACAGATGCAGACTCCTGAGAAATTCCTAATAGAAAACCCAATCTGGGAATCGAAGCCAGGACCTCATGCTTATTAGTAGAACTTGCGACCACTAGACCAACGAGATGTACCTCCCTAATAGTATTCCTCGGCGTCGGTTAAACCACAGATTAATACAGATGGGACACTCCACAAAATCATTTAAATAAAAAGCGACTCTTGCTACGACACAATAAAGTGCAATTCAGGTCGCACAACGCTTATTACCTACAGTTATATTCAACTACAAGTTGCCTCTCTTTCTATCGCGTAACTCTTATAACTTCTGACCTACTGAATTAGCCCCGCGGACGGGGCCCGCCGCGTACTTGTAGCTTCATACCTAAACTGCGGAGTGTCCCATCTGTATTAATCTGTGGTTATATCTTGGGCTGCGACCGCGCCTGGCTTGGGTTTCCTAACAAAACGTTGCCGTTATGAAAATGAAACTGGATGACTTGACGGTGTCAAACACAGCAGTCATTTTATGGCCATTCATATTTTGTTTCCACGTAGTACGTTCCTGTGGGATACCATCCGACCTCCAGGCGGGCCAAAGCTATATGACGTCATCACTTAGGAAACCCCAGCACATGTTACTGCAACATATTATTATTATGAGAGTAGTGACTGACCGCTACTTTCCCTCACTTTGAAGCTCGTCGTCTTGCTGAGCACGGATGTGTCGCGCACCAGCCCCTCCCACTGCACGTTGTGTCGCGTCTGAACAAATATACACGTTGTGAATATTACTTATATTGTTACTATTATTAGTATTACTTTTTTGCCGATCTCGCAATCCCGGGATATTTTCGATAAAAAATTGCATTCCATATTAGCCAACATAATACAGGGTGTAAGGGACAGCCGTCCGCAAACTCACAGGGTGCATTCAGCTCCTCATTTTGAATCATATTCCACCGGAAATTTTCTCAGGAAAATTTTCATTTTTTAATTTTTTTTTTCAGTTACATTTTCATTATTTCAATGTAAAATTGCATTGTGTGTTCGCAGCACTCCATTTATGTAAAAAAAACTGCAAAAAAAAAACAGCAAAAAAAAAAAAACAGCAATGGATGTTGAAATACTCTAACCAACGACGCGTGAAATCAGCTGTTCACTTTCTGTCTAGCTACAGAGTTCATCGAACTCACCGCATACCTATTACCTACCCCTCCCAACCAGTAACAGACGCTCCGATTTGTGCACAAAAACACAAACAAATCAGGTTTATTGGATTCCCTTAACGTTCCTGAAAAAATTTAATGTACCGGTCATCTTAGTATGATATACTGAATTCACCCTATCAGTTTGCGGAGGTCTGTCCCTTACACCCTGTATATGTTGGCTAATATGGAATGCACTTATTTATCGCCTCAACTTTAGGTAAATATGCATCCGATTATCATCGGATGACGTAAAAAGTACATTTCCGTGATCGACTCACCGCGGGCGAAGTCTTGAAGGCGACGTCCAGCAGCAGGCCACGGTCGAGCAGCCGGTAGCCGGACCACGGGTACTCGTGGTTCTGCTGGTATATCGACGTGGAAAGTCTGCCAACAACATACTACACCGTATTTCAATCTACATAAAAAGGACATGTTGGCCGTCCTCGTAAAATTTACAACATGGTTGAGATAAGATTCGACGACACGGTTGGCGCAGTGGTTGAGCGATTGACTGCTGCGCAGCATGTCGCGGGTTCGATTCCCGCACGGAACAAATATTTGTACGACCTACAAGTATTTGTAGTCTGGGTGTTTTTCTATCTATAATATGTATGTATTTACAAAAAAAAAAAATATGTATATAAGTAGTTTATCAGTCATCTCGTTACCATAACACAAGCATTAGGTTGCTTAGCTTGGGACTAGATGGCGTTGTGTGAAATGTCCAAGGATATTTATTTATATTTATTATTTATTAAAAAAAAAAAGAGAGAGTAGCGAAAATGAGTTATCGACGGAAGAGTATGTCGATACTGATGATTTTGCTGGAGCTATTGAAACCACGTTAAAGGAAGCTATATAAGAAGCTGTGTGTTTGAATAGTCTATTGAAAGAACTAGGTTTACACCAACTCTGTAAGGTAAGAATGCATGCTGATAATTTAAGTGCTATTTGCCTTGCTGAGGATCATGGTATACATCATGCGAAAAGCAAGCACATTGACATTAGACATTTGTTTATACAGGATGTGCTACGTGACAATAAGGCTATCACGTTGGAATATTTGTCAAATCAAAAATCAAATCAATCAAAATTGTTTTATTTCGTTATTACACGTACAATAGGTATACAGTTGGAGGCGTCTCCTTTTAAGCATAGATGCCTGTGCCAGGAGGCGCCGCTCCTTCATTAACTCACAATTTTATTAGTGAAACATGCTAATAACAAAACAAACAAAATTTAAAGTTAACGTGAAAGTATATGAATAAAAATAAAGTATAAATAAAACATCCATTATTATTAGTCTGTAGGTGAGTGTGTGTGTGCGTCTGTGTATGTGTGTGTGTGTGTATATGTGTGCGTGTTTGCAAGTGTAACCAACTGATAAGATGTTGGCAGATGTCCTCACCAAACCTTTGCCTCGCGTAAGACACGAGTTACTAACAAGTGCACTAGGATTGTGTTCGCGAAAGTAAAGATAGTTTTACTTTGGTTTATTTTTTTGTGTATCGTATCGTACATGAGTTGAGGTGGTGTGTTGAAGATATATCACCTGCATGTACTAGCACTGGCTAGATAGAAAACTGTCTAGATAAAAGTGACACATAGTTTTGTACTTGATTCTTTTTCCACGTTGTTCTAAGATATATCCTTTTACTCGTTATACCTTCCTAATTATATACTTTACACTATTTCATGTAGTTTAGCTCTACAAACCTCTGTATAAACAATATATTATGCAATCAACTTTTTTTTTACATAAACATAACATTATCATTTGCCTGCCTTTTCGTCGGCTTCAAGTCTAACGGGTTGCAGCTGAATACCAGACAAAGTAACATTCAATTAGTGATGACACTAGTAGAAAAGCCAAAAGAGCCAAAAAATGTATAGGATTGACATTTTGACACAATGTATCGAAACGTCACGTGAAATTAAGAAAAAAGAAAAAACGTTTATTTGCGGTAAACATGACACAAACTACAATAAAATAAAATAACTATTTAAATACAATATGGGGGAAAATATGCGTCACATCTACGCAAAACGGCCACCGCTCAGCATAATGCCGCGACCCCATGCGAAATGGAGCCCCAGCGCTGGTTTTCAGCGATAGCCGGCGTTGACGTGGTAACGTCGACCGGTGCAAATGAAAATGTCTTTTCTATATTTGTTACTCAAAAATGCGTACAGTACGACAACATTCAATGATCCCATTGCTTATCTTCGCGAAAACCGAAATATAGCGAATTATTATCAACTTTTGAAAAGAACCCCAAAAATGATGGAGAGTTAACTTACACAGGAACAAGTGGCTTCTGCGGGAAAGGCTTGGTGCCTGTGATGCTGAAGTTGGAAGAGGACCGGTAGCCCATGCTGTACTCCGCCTGGACGCGCTCGCCGCGACCCAGCACGTTGGGCATCTTCACGCCTGACCACCACATAACACATCTATTGAGGACGCTGCTTTATTTTTGTTATTAGGTGCAGTTAGCAACAAAAGTCGATTAACATTTGAGTTTTCTAAATCTTAAAAAAATACTTCATTAAATCGGAAAAGATGTTAATTTTAAAGAAAAAAAAAAATAAAAATAAAAAAAATGATAAAAATAATAAAAAATTAAATGAAAAATAAAAAGGAAAATAATAATAAATGAAATGCTAAAAAGCAGGTTATCGTATCATTTTGTGTTAATTTATATGATGTCAAAAATTAGCAGTGTTAACCGACTTCTGTTGCTGACCGTACAAGAAAAGAATTCGATGGCTCTTCGTTTTATTTTTCCAGTTGTAATATTCATAAACCACCATCAAGAAGATTTTTAAAACTCGGAGATTGATTGATTTATTTATTTAAATGCCTTAAAACTATCATTACAGGTCTTAACCTAATGCGATAGCCAAGTCATACTGATAAGGGAGCCCCCCCCCCCCTTTGATGATGGTATTTTTACGATCATTTCTGATCAATCTGCCTAGCCTTTTCCCAACTTAGTTGGGGTCGGCTTCCAGCCTAACCTAACCCACACTTCTTCCTAATCGCTTGACACAGTACAAGTATGGAATATTGTACAAGTCTACGCACTAATTACCTATACCTATAGTTAACCTATTAACCGCCGCAGTTGTATATAAGCAACTTATTATTTTTGAGCCCCTGGCACCACAGTTGTAAATTCGCAACTAAAGTCTACGAAGTGATTTTCAAGCATATTTTTATTTACGTAGCAGCAATTTCATAATAATTATAAAGACCACCTTTGCCATTCAAGGAATTTCTTTCATTTTCCCTAAAATCACTGATGCTGAGCGCCAAATTAACGGTGAAAAAAACGAATAAAACTCGTCGCAAAATGCAAGTGTGACCTTGACCTGTACCGCCAGAGTTGTATAAATACAACAGTAGTGATGTAACACATAAGTTTATTTATTGCTCATTAATGCCAACTTTAGTTTATTCAAATAACATACAAATAAGTTAACCATTCAGAATTAGAAAGTAATTCAATGCTTGTTGCTGTTTGATTCTATTTCTAACTATAACATCTAAAACTTCACATGATTTCAGGTAGATTCATATTACAATTGTAGCGACGGTTTTTACTAAATCGTATTTTAGTAACAACCCTAGCACTTTAATATTATCAAAAGAGTCCAGCGCCGGAGTTGTATATATGCAACCGCTTGTGACGTCATAAGCGAACTCATAATGATAATAGTGAGGGTACATCTGTTTTATTTGGTAAAAAATTTAATGAATTAGTGGGTACCTAATTTATTTCAATGGGTATTGTGGCTGTGTTTGTATCGCAAAATGTCGAGTGCAGAGGAATTAATAAGGATTTTAGAAGGTTTTGAGGAAGATGTAGAAGAATTTGTGTGAACAACCAATGTCCGTTAAAGCAGTGACAAATAAATGCCCTGTCATTGACCATAAATAAAGATTTATTTTTAAACAGGAAAACTTAAAACTTTCTACTACCCTTTGTCATACACAAATTGAACATATTCATAGTTTGAGTAATAAAATCGATAACCGGAAATAATTTCACTTGTCCCCGCACTATAGTTGACCTTGAAAATACGTGATTGGCGCTAGGGGCACATTTTTTTTAGGATTGTCTGGCGGTTAAAAGGTTAAATATAAGCAATTAGTGTGTATCGACAAAACTAAAACACTAGCGGAATGGTGCACACTTAGGTAATAGGTAATACGGGCTGGTATTCGCAACTCCACGTCAATGCGCGTATTTTACGTATGGGCGGGAAAATCGATTCACCCCAGCTCTTCAAAGAAGGCCAGCAGCGCCTTCACATTACTGACAACCTCCCGGATGGTGCACACTTGCACTGTAAGCGGTTAGGAAGAAGAGTGGGGCGCGTCTTCGTGGATTGCACTAACTATATATGATACATACCGAGCACTAGGTTGCCTTCGTTTTCACTGACCATCGTGTTGATTCCGCCGACAATGCGCGACAACTCGCGTACCTGGAACGTCACCTGCACACACACACACACACACATAAGTAAGAAAGTTAAATTCTTACACAAGCACACACTAATGGGAATTATCTAGTACCTAACACATTAATATGTATTTGGAAAATTTCAACTTGATATTAGAGACCGACTGAAAACGAACTTCGGCCTGTTTTTTTTTTCGGCAATGAGCAGACAAAAATAAGATGACGAACATATTTTGGATGTGACTGTACCTCAAGTCCCTCGGGGGTGGCGTCGGGTCCGGAAGACACGTCGATGAACACGCCGATGTCACGGAAGCAACCCATTTCGTCCAACGCGCGTCGCACCTGCAACATGCTGACACGGTAACACAACGCTACACTTCTTGCGTGTTTATGTGAGGGGGTGTGTTTGTGTGTTTATGTGAGGGGGTGTGTTTGTGTGTGAGGGTGTGTGACTGTGTGTGGTGTAAAAAGACGCCTAACGAAGCCGAGAGTCACATGTATTCCTCGTCATTGTGATATTTTTTGTACAAGATCATAACTGGGAATCTACTGGTTACAGAGAGATTGAACGTCAAAGTTCCAACTTTTACTATTTTCCACGAAAACATGTTTTACTTAAATGTTATAATTTAACAATAAATACTCCCACAACTCCTGTACCGTTACATGCATCTAAAAGCACTATGTTTTACGTCCGTTACATTGCACGCAGCCGGAAACAACAATAATTTTTGCTCATTGTTAGTTAGTTTGATGTACAGAATGCGTAGATACTGGCTATGTGTGATGCGTCTTTTTACACCCTGCACGACCATGGTCAAAAATTACATCGTTATCTTCAGAAACGTTAAAATTTGACGAATACATGAACGTAAACGAGGCAAAAGGAGTATGTAAGGGCGTGCGCGCACTGCGGCGCGTTTTTCTAACGCAAAATCTGTGAAGTATGGATGTCTTTGAAGTGCGCGCACTACGGTCATGCGTTTTGTTACTGTAGGACCCGCCCAGTGCGGCAGAACTAACGGAAATACACCGCAGTGCGCGCTCGCAATAACGATCGTAGCAGGTTGCGTTCTGTAGTTTCTGCCTACATCCACGGAAAGAATGATTGAGTACAAATGCGATTGTCTATCATAGAAATCGATTTTTTCAACTTTAATAATTTTAATCCTTTGACGCACTGATTCTTTCATTGCTTTAGTGGAAGTCATAATTATTCATATTAGTCATACTTCGGCTTCTCCGAAGATAACCGATGGAACCTCTGATCGTGGTTGTTCCATTGTAAGTATATGAGAGGGTATACATACATACACGTTTGTAAGGTGTGTATTGTATGCATATAAGGAGAACGGAGGAGTGCACGTATGTGAGAGGGTGTGTATGTGTGTAAGGGGGTGTATACGTATTTAAAAGTGATGTATGTATATGTGGGGTGTGTGTGTGTTGGTCACCTTATGAGCGCGCAGTATGACATCCTCGAAGTCGGAGGCCTGGAACAGCTCGTCGACGGTGTTGCGGATGATATCGTCCTTGGTCCGGTTCAGACCGTCCACATGAACCCGGTCCACGCGAGCCTACAACACAAACTTAATGTCAGATTTAAAAGCCAGCACGAACGGTCATAAATCACCATGCTGACAAAAGGGTCCATAAAACATATTATTTCCAGTTAAGGCACTCATCTTCTCCCATTTGCCAATGTAATTCTTATTATTTCTTTCAAGCTCATTTTAAATTTATCTTTAGTATAAGCTTTCGATGTATAATGGATTGACTGTTTTTGCTAGAGAATAACACACCATATTTGATTATGATATTGCACATGGTATGTAGGATTTGAACATGCAACCTAAATCAACATGATGGTCAGCACCACAAGGGACCCCCCCTCCTAGTTAAGGCAACAAATTAACGAATTTAGTGACACTGTGACAATGAACATAGCAAGCGCACAGGATATCAAATAAATATTATGTTAGTACAGTCCCCGGCGATAAATATTGCACATCGACCTTTGGAAAGAGACAATCGGCTAATTTCGGCTTCGTAGAGCGTTATCTCTGTCGCACGAAATACAAACAGTCCGGTATCTATTAGGAGCTGTTAAAACAATTCTTTGTATAAAATACACCAATTTTTGTATAAGTGATGGCTTTAGGTTGGGATAAAATAAAATAAAAAAAACATGTTCACATTATGTTTACGTATTTAATTATTTTGGAAAATTACAGCTGTTTTTAAATCTGTCAGCTTCGGTTACAAAATATTTATAAACATTGTAGATAATTTCGCGTGACTGACCTCGTAAATGTTTCCCTCTTTTTCCTAAAGATGCCATAGTACAACTTTAAATTATTTAAATTTGGGGGTGTTAACAACTCTAAATATATATTTTGAACTAACACTCTATCGCACTTGAGCAACGACTGACAAAACGTCACATAGGTAGCGTGCGATAGAGATAACGCTCTACGAAGCCGAAATTAGCCGATTGTCTCTTTCCAAAGGTCGATGTGCAATATTTATCGCCGGGTACTATAGTTGCTACAATATCATCCAAGTAATCTATGTTACTTTATGTTCCAAAAACAAATTCAATCATGAGGCTTAAGGCCCGGCGCACACCGCTGGAAGCGCGGCGGAGCGCAGTTGAAGACAACAATTTAATATAAACCTTGACATACGGTCAATATAAGAATAAATTCGCACGCGGTGCTCGGAGGGAGCGTCATCAACCTACTAAAATAGCTTGCGCGCGACCGTATGTCAAGGTAGTTAAGGTTTATATTAAATTGTTGTCTTCAACTGCGCTCCGCCGCGCTTCCAGCGGTGTGCGCCGGGCCTAACAGTACCATTAATAATGGCCCGTCGAGTTTTGGGAAAAGGGAAAAGTTTGCTTTGTAGAGCATCATCTCTGTCACTCTATCATGTCATCTCTTTCACGTGTGACAGATTCTTTCTGAAACTCGATTTGCCATACTAGGTCTCAGGTATAGTAGTTCAAACGCACTCAGGGATGACAATGAAAACAGCCCCAAACTAGGATTTCTCCCAAATAGTAAGTTACACTCACACCAGCATACACGCTTTCAGGAACATATACCTGTAGACCATATAAATATCACCAGTATCACTATTGTTGCCAGTATAAATTGACATATTTTACTACAGACATCAGTGTTTTTGTCAAGAAAATGGCATTTTCAATATTCAATCAATCAATCTGCCTAGCCTTTTCCCAACTATGTTGGGGTCGGCTTCCAGTCTAACCGGATGCAGCTGAATACCAGTATTTTACATGGAGCGACTGCCTGTCTGACCTCCACAACCCAGTAACTGGGTAATACGATACCCCTTGGTAAGACTGGTTGTCAGACTTTCGGGCTTCTGACGACCCGTAACGACTGTCAAAGATCCACGAATGACAGCCGGGACCAACGGCTTAACGTGCTTTCCGAGGCACGGAGGAGTCTCGGTATGTAAAGATGGTCACCCATCCACTGACCAACCCCGGCAAGCGTAGCTTAACCTGGCATTTTCAATATTATTAGATACAAATACACTATTGGCATGGGATACTTTACTACAATTTCACTCAATTTTTATTTCATCCCAGATTTTCTTAAACGGCAGTAATTAAAGTCTTCAGTAGAAAAAGACATTTTTGAAATGCACAACTAAAATAAACAAAATATCCTGTTCCAAAACGTAAACAGATTTGCGATTTCGCGATCCATTCAACAGCTCACTCAAAATATTTATAGGAAAAGAGCATAACGCTTCCGCGGTTCCGCTGCCGACCGACAATGCGGCCTAAGGCACAGGGATGTTCATAGGCCAACTTATGTGAACTTTGTAACTGAAAAACCCAATAGCTGTAGCCAGGATTTGAACCCGGACCTGACAATGAGCAGAAGCTAGCCGCTAGATCAATCACGCAGTTGGTATAAATAAGATGTATACAATACATAAACATTACCCGGACTCCATTCAGTTTGATGGTCGGTTTAGAAATGGGCTCGTCTTCCATCTCAAGTGGTTCTTCAAACTCGAACAGCCCCCCCCCAATCTCCACACTCTCTCCATGCTCGGCCTGCAAAACGCACATTGGCACATTGTACAGTAACCAGCTGGTTATTTTGGTGATTGGAATCATCAATATACCGAGCCTTTTGCCAACTATTTTTTTTATTTTATTTATTTATTCATTTAAATAATCCATATTTACAATATTAAGGCTTAAACTAAAATGGTAGGTATATAATAATGGGATTAACCTGAACTAGGATAAACCTGTATCTCAGGTATCATAAGTGCACATTAGTTTACATAAATATTTCCTAAGATTGATGATAATACATAAATAATGAATAACATAACAGACTAATGAAATGAAAACACTGAATTAAAAATAATATTTAACTTAAAACAAGCAGTAACTTTTCTGTGTCGTCATAAGACAATTTTTGTAACCAAGTTTTAATTACATTTTTGCAATGTTCCGTGTTTAATGCAGACATAGACAAAATTGTGTTTACTTTATTATAAAGAAATGTTCTTAAGAATATAAAAAATATATACATAAAAGAATGCCTTAATCTATAATTATCCATACAGATGTTCTTTTATCAGTGACAACTCTATTGTAACTATGTTGGGGTGAGCTTTCAGTCCAACCGGATGCAGCTGAATACCAGTATTTTACATGGGGCAACTGCCTTTCTGACCTCCACAACCGAGTGACTAGATTGCACAAAAATCGTAAGAAAATTCGGATTTTGTGGGCTACCTTAGTGCTTCCCCCTTTGCAAATGTGGCTTGCAGGTACTGTTGTACCATACTAAAATTGTGAGCCTCCACAAAGCCTTAATTAAAATCAAGTGACAATTTTACTATTTTCTACATAGATTCTATAGATCTACCATGCATTAGTGTTATTATGTGTAGTTACACACTTGGTTAGACTGGAAGCCGACCCCAACATAAGTTGGGAAAAGGCTAGACAGATGTACCTACACATTACTTATCATGTGCTAATTTTTGCTCAGACAATCACTATCAGCTTTTATTGAGTACTATGTACCTACTCTAAAGCTACCATTACTGGGTACGTCTTTATTTGACTCGGATGTGCCCTGGCGGCTGAGTGTGTCATGCTCACTCTAATGCCTCGCTGATGGTGGCATGTGTGTTGGATCATTTAACGAATCCATACGTCAGGTTCGTGAACGGGCGCTGTTGGTGGAGGCTGGTCATACCTTAGCTGCCACGGCTTATTTTATTTTAATTTTGAATCGTTTTTTTTTATTTTTTTTATTACGGACGCTTTTAACGTTCATCGTTCTCACATGTATAATTTCAAGTGGAGTTTCTTGCCCGTTCTTCTCCATATATCTACGTTTTGGAATGGGCAACTAGCTTCAACTTTCTGACTTACCTACTGACCGACTCTTTGACAATTCAAAAGTGCCTGTAATGGGGAGGAAAACTAACTTTTTATCACGCTAGGTGGCACATGATCGACTGTCCTTTTTTCATTGATTTGACATAACGAACGATTGTCAAATTGTATGGATTTGTTTGTAAAACAACGTACAGTCGTTCAGAGCGCCATCTACAAACAGCTTTGCGTGTGGCTCCCCATTGGTTTAATTGAAATAAATGCTTTGAGTTTGAGAGTTTGAGTTTGAGTTTAATTCAAAAATGACACATTCATATAAATACATAGTGTATTGAAGATCCATTGGTTATTTACTATCTCAACACAATGACTTCATTACAAGTAATCAAGCTGCCACTTGTCGGGTTACACATCGGCCCTCTTCGTCAGTCTTACGCTATGCGAACGAAATCTTTAAACTAAATGAAAACGATCTTCAAGGATTTTTCTTTTCTCACATAATGTACCTACCTACTTGGCAATTTCAGCAATAAAAGAGTTAATCTGATTATCACAACAAACCTGCACTTTATCTATAATGAGGATAGTATATATAACTGTGAAAGTACTTGTAAAATACGACTTATTTAACTTAATAATTTTTGTCCCATCATAACCTTACATTTGTTTCGGGTCAAGATATGACTAAAATTATGAACAGTTACCTTGGCATGTACAGTTCCCATGGTGGATTGTGTGTTTTACTACTTCTAAGTGGAAATTATAAGTTTCTAATAACAATCTAAACACAATTTGGAATTTTTCTGTTTTGAAATTACATAAACAATAAGTTTCTGACAGTTCGACCGAACGATTTTGTTCTCTGGCAACATTCATTTATCGTTCAAAAAGTATTTATACATTTTATTACAGTCCGGCAAAAAAGTCTAGAAATGGTACTTGATCTTTGACAACAATGTTGTCCCAGTCCGTGTTTTATCAGGCAACAAAATGTGCAATGTGCATTGTGCGTTGTCTTAAACTATCTAAAGTTCTGTCAGAAAAATGGTTAAAAATGTATGGCTAGTGGCGCCCCCATTTTTTCTACTCCAACCTTCAACTTAATTCGATTTCCAAATTGTCTACAAATAAACTATCAGATGGTGCGACTGTCGCCTCATACACAGGCTCTTTACACTCATTTCACGTTTGTTGTATTATCTGAGGACCTTTGTGTTAACGTTAACACAAAAGACCACGATTATGAAGCTTTTCCAAACAATGTGTATTTAAGACTTCGGTTTGCTAGATTTTCCGAACAGTGTGTTATGTTTCGACAGTTTTTCTCGTGTATAGAAGGAAATAAAAATAACAGTTTGAAAAAAAAATTGAAAGTTAATAACCGCCATAATGGCAAGATATTTTGTGTAGTTGTGTGATATGTTGTCAATCAACACCAGTTGGCGCTACTGAGATTGTAAACCTATCAAAACCTTATTTCGTAATATTAACATCATCATCACAATCAGCCAGTAATGTTCCCACTGGTGGGACACAGGCGGACACAGGCCTCTTCTCGTTGGAGGGTGTAGGCTTCCCAATCTATAACTATACTCTAGGGTTTGCAATTTAGGGTTTGGCCATAATTCACCACGGGGGATAGTAGGTACTTACTAATTTCATGCGTCGCACATATAGTACAGACAAATCTATATATCTATAAAAATCAATGCCACTTTTCGTTTGTAATTTTATAACTCAAGAACGGCGGGGCCGATTTAGCTGATTTTGGTTTTGAAATGTTTGACGTAGTCCAGGGAAGGTTTAAACGATGAGAAAAATTGGAAAAGTTGCCGGGAAAATTGGAAAATTGTGGAAAACTGAAAGTGGATTTTTTAGGGGAATATTGAAATTGGGACAGGACAACGTATGTCGGGTCAGCTAGTTGTTTATATTTTCTCCTGGCATTTCAACGCATTTCAATAACATGTAAGACACAAAAAAACATAATAAATAATATCACGCCTATTTTCCCTAGAGGGTTAGGTAGAGCTAGTGGTGTACCTTTTTGTGCACCCACGTTTCGACAACTATGTTTAAGTCCCATGTAATAAGGGGCGGGCCTATTGCAGTCAACTGGGCACAAAACACAAATCCAGACTCCAGGCTGCTCCTGAGAAATTCTTGATGGAAAAACCAATACCTATCAATTTGCACGACCTGGCAACCCAGGGCTGCATGCTCAAGTAGCGTTTGCGATCACTGGACCAATGAGCCAGTCATGAGACAAAATCTTAGGAATAGTGTGCGCGCAAGTGATAGTCACCGCCTGAGGTATGTGAGCGGTGAGATCGGGAGGCAGACAAACGTCAAGCTAACTCAGTCTGCCAATCTTGTCAATCACGCCCTCCCCCGTCTCACCACTCACATACCTCGGGCAGTGACTATCACTTGCGCGCACTCTATATGTATAAAACAACTTGAAAATGAAAATGTTTTGTTAGTTTGGTGAGAACGTGGAGGTCAGATGGCAGTTGCTCCGGTTACAAGATGTACTTATCTCTACACTACAGTCAAAGTTCAGTTAGGAAATTGTTTTTTAAAGGGCATTGATTAGAAACATACCTAAATAAACTCACGCGTGAGGAGTTGGGTGACCAGAAAACACAGAACGCCACCTGGTACGATCCTTACATACCTGTTCATTTTGCTTCCTTTACATTTGCTTTACATTCACACAATCATTTATTCTGTGAAATCTAACTAAGGTGATATGAGGGTGATATGTATAAAGCGAACTGGGCGGGAATAAGAAAGTGACAGTGACAGACATTACTTCCACATGCGAAAAAAAAGAGAGCGCAACAATGCGCTGAAACCAAAATAAAGGCGCCAAATCAAATAAAAAATATGTTCAGCCAGACTTTTCAGTTACCTAATACTAGTGTCCGACCGAAGCTTCGGCTTCGGCTTCGGCTTCGGCCACCTTCGGCCAAAAAAGCACCTTCGGCCAAATCTTCGGCTTCGGCCAAAAATTTGCCGAAGGTTTAGCCGAAGCCGAAGGTTTATTTTTGTTAAAATTACTTTAAGTAAATAAATATTTAATTAACATTGTATATTTGAAACTTTTATTTTAGACAATATTTTATTACCTACTTGTATATGTTGGTCACTCGGCTCGTTATTGGGCTAAATCTCTAAAGCTCTCACAATATGTATCTAGTATATTCTGAGATCAAAGTAACTATCGTATTTCTCAAGGTCAATGACACCTTCGGCTTCGGCTTCGGCTTCGGCCGAAGGTTTTGGTGAATACCGATTAATCGGCTTCGGCTTCGGCTTCGGCCAGAATTGCACCTTCGGTCGGACACTACCTAATACGCACATTTTGAATGCAATTTTGCAATGAAATTACTTGGGATTTTAGAATAACAGAAAAAAACATAAAAAGTAGAGGTCTTTTCGGAATTAAATTGTATCGAGGAAATTTAACCCAATTATGTTTTCCTTCAGTCAGAGTATTCATCAAATACTTAGTCAATAAACATAATATATGAGTAGTTCTTCAAAAAGTATTCTCCGCGTAGCTTTCGTGGCGATTTTTTGTTTTAGAGTAATCTTTAAATAAATGGACACACATTTAAGATGCTCTAAAAATAAAAGTGCAATTTTGATTATATGTAAATCGGTGCATAAACTACAGAGATATTCTATTTTGAAATTTCGGTTCCCACGAAAGTTACGAAAGACGCCACAAAAGTTACAAACGTATTTTCTATAAGCAAAATACAGTTTTAAATCCTTATTTTTTCATAAATTTCCTGTGGATTGAAGTTTATAAAATGAAATAATTATTATTTATGAATGAACTTGTATTTGAGATCAACATAGTGTTTTGAGATCAGCTTATTATTACTTATTAGTAACTTAGGTTGCTAATTTAGCTTTGGTCCAGTAATTAAACTGTAAAATTTACATCATTATCATCATCATCATTTCAGCCGAAAGACGTCCACTGCTGGACATAGGCCTCCCCTAAGCACCACCATTTCGACCGGTTCTGTGCTTCCCGAATCCAGCAGATTCCTGCGGCCTTTACAAGGTCATCGGTCATCTGTTCTTCGAGCAATGTGCTCTACCTACTGCCACTTAAGTTTAGCATTTCTTCGGGCTATGTCGGATACCTTCGTTCTACTGCGGCTCTCTTCATTTCTAATTTGATCACATAAGAAAACTCCAAGCATAGCCCTCTCCATTGCCCTTTGGGTGACTTTTAGCCTTCTCATAAGGCCCATTGTGAGCGACTACGTTTCAGTGCCGTAGGTCTTTACTGGCAACACGTACTGGTCAAAGACTTTCGTCTTGAGATACTACGGTATGTGAGACGAGAAGATATTGCAAAGCTTCCTGAACGCTGCCCAGCCGAGTCGGATTCAACGATTGACCTCTTTCTTCAAGTTGGACCTACCTAACTGGACAGTTTGTCCTAGATACTCGTCCACAACCTACAGTGTAGTGTCTCCGATCTTCATGAGAGTGGGTGCTACATGGGCATTTGAGATGCCATTTGTCTTATCCATTTTCATTTTAAGACCGACTCTTTCGGAAACTCTACTGAGGTCATCGAGCAGTGTACTGAGCTCCTCCATAGTCTCAGCCATGACTACTATATCGTCTGCAAACCGAAGGTGAGTGACGTACTCACCATTGATGCCTAGCCCTTTCCAGTACAGAACCTTGAAGACATCCTCCAGTGCAGCGGTGAACAGTTTCGGAGAGATAACCTCTCTCTGTCTCCCCCTCGCTGCAGAAGGATTGGTTTCGAGGTCCGTTCCTGGAGTCGGACTGACATAGTGACGTTTTCGTACAGGCACTTCAGCACCTCAATATACCGATAGTCGAGACTGCAGTACAGCCCATGCCTTAATCGAATCGGGGGCTTCAGTCTTCTGTATAACATGTCGCAGCGTATACGTATGTAGTCTACGGTGCTATAATAGCTTTTACGGAATCCGGCTTGTTCGGGAGGCTGGAAGTCATCAAACCTGCGTGCGAGACAGGTCGTGATGACTCTTGAAAGCAGCTTGTAGACATGGCTCAGAAGTGAGACGGGTCTGTAATTCTTAAGAAGAACATTATCGCCCTTCTTAAAGAATAATACCACCACACCTCTGTACCATGCCTGCGGCGTTTTGCCCTCGAGTATGACGGAATCAAACAGCTTCTGGAGGGCCTTAAGAACGGGTTTTTTATACTTTTGTCTGACAAGCACTCTACATAACAAAATTCATAAGGTATTTTCTTACTGTCAATTAGCCCATTGGCTAAACAGCACAGGTTGAGGTAAAGTAAGCTGTTAATTTGGCTACGAGAAAACATACAAACAGAAACACATACTACGAGCCGTTACAAGAAAAAAATTTAAGCACATACTCGTACACGCATAAATACTTATACAAATACATAACACCTTTATTTTGAGATTCGCGACAATCGAGTAAATGCATCAGCGGCGTCACAAAACATCTGAAGTCATTATTTAATGCAGATATAAAACTTTCATGGTGCGCTAGCTGACTTTCGTGGACAAATAACCACGAAAGTTGTGCCACGATAGTTACGAAAATTTCACATTTTTGAGAATTACTATTAAAGTTACAGGTAAATTAACGAACAAAGTACTTGGGAATAATCTCGAAGATATAATAGCAAAGTAAGGGGATACCTACATCGTCGTAGCAAAGTAAGGGGATACCTACATCGTCGTAGCAAAGTAAGGGGATACCTACATCGTCGTAGCAAAGTAAGGGGATACCTACATCGTCGTAGCAAAGTAAGGGGATACCTACATCGTCGTAGCAAAGTAAGGGGATACCTACATCGTCGTAGCAAAGTAAGGGGATACCTACATCGTCGTAGCAAAGTAAGGGGATACCTACATCGTCGTAGCAAAGTAAGGGGATACCTACATCGTCGTAGCAAAGTAAGGGGATACCTACATCGTCGTAGCAAAGTAAGGGGATACCTACATCGTCGTAGCAAAGTCAGGGGATACCTACATCGTCGTAGCAAAGTAAGGGGATACCTACATCGTCGTAGCAAAGTAAGGGGATACCTACATCGTCGTAGCAAAGTAAGGGGATACCTACATCGTCGTAGCAAAGTAAGGGGATACCTACATCGTCGTAGCAAAGTAAGGGGATACCTAAATCGTCGTAGCAAAGTAAGGGGATACCTACATCGTCGTAGCAAAGTAAGGGGATACCTACATCGTCGTAGCAAAGTAAGGGGATACCTACATCGTCGTAGCAAAGTAAGGGGATACCTACATCGTCGTAGCAAAGTAAGGGGATACCTACATCGTCGTAGCAAAGTCAGGGATAGAGTCTGTCAAGCGAGTCGTGTCCCATGAAAAAGGCGGCACATTCAAAAATCTTACAGGTGTCAACACTGTTATGACTGATATATTACGCTGAAAAAATGTTTGATACTTGAATTTTTGTAGACAAAAAATTTCTTGGGGATAAATTAAAGAAGTGCATTTCAATGTAGGTATTTATTAGTCACAATTACAAATAAAATCATAATCTAGAAATTCAATACCTTCATAAGAGAAATCACTGTCAGTATCATTACGCACAAAAATGATGAAGGGTTCCAACTCCGTTTCGGTTATCCTGTCCCTTACTTTATGTTTGTAATATGTTCATTTTTCCATTAAATATATTTCTTTTCCATTCATCTTTTTTCCATTAATACAAATTAGATAATTGAGCTAAAAGTATCAAAATACTGTAGCTTTACTAAGCTACAGTATTTTGATACTTTTAGCTCACGGACTATCACAACTTCTGTTCTACTGAACAGAAGTTGTGACAGTCCGTTTGACAGATAATAGTATTGCCATTATAAGAAATCAGCTAAATGGTCGTGGACACGACTCGCTTGACCAGACTCTACCTACGTCGTAGCACTCGTAGTACTTTGAATGGTCTACTTCATAGCAATTGTGGGACTGTGTTTGGTGCCTACTTGTACCACTCCACTGTGTTTTATACCCCACAACAGTGACATCCTCTTTATAATGAATAATTGTACTGGGTTTTCAAATGCATGAGATAGAACAATTATAAAAAAATAAATTCATAATGAAGTTTCTGTGACCTTAGTAGTAAAATGACAGAAATTAATCCGTACAAAAAAAAAACTATACACAATTGAATGTTGATGTTTCGCAGGTGTATGAAGCACTTTTAGGAGCATTTTATTCAGTTTTTAGTTATTCAGTAATGACAATAACATTCACAAAAAAAAAAATGTTTTATCAAATCAAATCAAATTATTTATTTGCATAATACAGGTAGGTGTACACAGATGTTAAAAATAAATAGGAAGTACTCTGTATCATTACCTAATAAGGTCCGCAAAGGTTTATAGTTATTGTAATCATCCTCTAATACATATCTATCAAAATAACATTATAAAATTATTATACTCAAACAAAAATAAAATAAAGTTGTCAAATGAA
The DNA here is from genome assembly GCA_905163495.3 of Cosmia trapezina. Lineage (NCBI taxonomy): Eukaryota > Metazoa > Arthropoda > Insecta > Lepidoptera > Noctuidae > Cosmia > Cosmia trapezina. The sequence goes on along the minus strand of LR991049.1, from coordinate 3,038,852 downwards.
GTATAACACATGTCATAGACTTAAAAATCAAATAAATTAAATTAAAACATTGGTCCAAATTAAAATAAAATTATACACAATAATTAAATTATTAAAACAGGTCACATTATTTGTATTGATGTATTCTCATATTATTCAATGTCGATAAATTACTCTTACTATAAGTATTTATCTATATTTTTATCCTGAAGTACTCCGTGACAGTATAGTAACATTTATTCACTAGCAGTTTGTGCAGCTTCGACTTGAATAGGGAGGATGCCTGGGTAAAAAAAAAGAAATTCTATTTTGTCCGTCAGTCAGATAATAAATAGTATATTATGCAATTAGTGAATAAAGGACGGATTTAAAGCTAGGGCCATAGATGAATCACGAGCTAGTGAAGGATTCTAACGATTGAATCACGACCGTAGGGAGTGACTCATGATGATTGAATCACGAGCGTAGCGAGTGATTCAAGTGTTAGAATCCTGAGCGACGCGAGTGATTCATGGCCCTCGATATAAATCCGTTTTATTCAAGAGTTGCATACTATACTTTATACCATGACTACGAGAAAAAGAAAGATTTAATTGAAAATAGACTTATTATAATGAAGAAAAATTAAAGTTAAATTGGCTTTGATGTAAACCAGCCGTAATTTTTTGGGTAGCAAGTTTTCCACTGTATCGGCCGCCCTCTCTTTCATAAACTCAGGTGTTAACACATCTTCATCACTAGAATGCATTTTTAATCGATTAGAACAACACTAAACAAACACAAAATTAAAGATTAAAGTAACACTAAACTTTGTGTTCGTACAACTTACGGTATTCAAAATAGCGCCAATTTACTAAGGACAGCAAAGAACACAAAACAGTTTTTATTCTAATGCTAAACTCCTTGTCGAAAATGTCGACCAATGAAATTGAATTTAGAACACATCAATATAGGTCGAATACACAGATTACACTTACACTAGATACGGCAAGCCACGACCAAGCGTGCCCTGCATGTTCGACAGTTCGTACTAAAAAAAAGTCTGTTAGCTCAGTGACGCTTAGTGATTGAAACAATTCTGTTTACGTTGAGCACATCACTAAATGGGCTGGGGTGAAGTTATAAAAAAGATGACACGTTCGGTTTTCATACTATCTAATAACATGCCGTATCTAGCCTAGGTACTCTAAATCTGTGGTCGAATACATTGGTGTGTTCCATTTTCAAACATCAAAACAGTGAGTAAAAGTGCTTTTTATTCACTGTTTTCAGTGAATAAAGTAAGCTTTTTAGAGAGGGAATGGTATAATAGTATATTATGCAATTAGTGAATAAAGGACGGATTTAAAGCGAGGGCCATAGATGAATCACGAGCTAGTGAAGGATTCTAACCACTGAATCACGACCGTAGGGAGTGATTCATGATGATTGAATCATGAGCGTAGCGAGTGATTCAAGTGTTAGAATCCTGAGCGACGCGAGTGATTCATGGCCCTCGATATAAATCCGTTTTATTCAAGAGTTGCATACTATACTTTATACCATGACTACGAGAAAAATAAAGATTTAAGTGAAAATAGACATATAATGAAGAAAAAGGAAAGTTAAATTGGCTTTGATGTAAACCAGCCGTGATTTTTTGGGTAGCAAGTTTTCCACTATATCGGCCGCCCTCTCTTTCATAAACTCAGGTGTTAACACATCTTCATCACTAGAATGCATTTTTAATCGATTAGAACAACACTAAACAAACACAAAATTAAAGATTAAAGTAACACTAAACTTTGTGTTCGTACAACTTACAGTATTCAAAATAGCGCCAATTTACTAAGGACAGCAAAGAACACAAAACAGTTTTTATTCTAATGCTAAACTCCTTGTCGAAAATGTCGACCAATCAAATTGAATTTAGAACACACCAACACAGGTCGAATACAAAGATTACACTTACACTAGATACGGCAAGCCACGACCAAGCGTGCCCTGCATGTTCGACTGTTCGTACTAAAAAAAAGTCTGTTAGCTCAGTGACGCTTAGCGATTGAAACAATTCTGTTTACTTTGAGCACATCACTAAATGGCTGGGGTGAAGTTATCGTAGGTATAAACAAGATGACACGTTCGGTTTTCATACTATCTAATAACATGCCGTATCTAGCATAGGTACTCTAAATCTGTGGTCGAATACATTGGTGTGTTCCATTTTCAAACATCAAAACAGTGAGTAAAAGTGCTTTTTATTCACTGTTTTCAGTGAATAAAATAAGCTTTTTAGAGGGGGAATGGTATAAAAAATATTAGACACGTATTTTTTGCTTCATCATATTAATAAAAAAATACTTAGCTATCACGCATTAAAGTTGGGGAGTGGGGGCTCGCTACGTCACTTGTACGTATAAAACCTAGCTACGCGTGACGTCATGCCATATTTTAACTCAATGTATCGCCGTAATTTTTTGATTACGTAAAAAAAGAAAAAATACGTGTCCAATATTTTTTAATAATCTCTATGACGGACAAAAAATAAATTTTTAGTCATCATCCCTATTGTTGAATAGGTAAAATCAAAATCAAAAGTCATTAGTATTCAAATTAGGCTGAGAATCAGCACTTTTTGAACGTCAAAATTACAGTAAGACAGTCCCCACAAAACGCCCGCCCTTCACCACTTCCTAGTGCTTTAGCTGGGAAGAAGAAGTAGCGGAACAAACTCCCCAGCAGCACAGCTGTCTGTTCAGTTAGAAGAACTAGATTCTATACAATAGTACCTAATTACACAATTTTACTATGCAAAATAATTTACGCAACACAATACATTAAATTATATTTTTGTCAAATAAAATAAACAATTTTAGTACTTAACTCATATAACCTGTCATTATGTAAGCTGATTCTGGATAAAGAACATAACATTGTCTTGAGTTAATCACAGCGACCAACTATTCTTATCGTTTAAGTAATCGTTGTTAGAATAGTATGCCTTTGAACAAAGATTGGATTTAACTTTAATCTTAAACGCATTAAAAGGCAAATCTAGCAAAGAAGAAGCTAGCTTGTTATAAAAAGTTATACCAAGACCAACAAATGAGTTGTACCAAGTTATACCAAGACCAACAACCTTATGAAGCCGATGAAATGGAGCACGTAATTTGCCCTTATTTCTGGTGTTAATATTGTGAATATCACTGTTTTTACTGTTATATTTTGCCTAATGTATAAGATGTTGGCGAAGATGAACTGTGATGCCACCGTGAGAATACCAATATCCTTAAAAAATTCTCTCAGAGAAACTCTAGCACCTAGCTGGTAAATTACTCGAACGGCTCGTTTTTGAAGAACAAAAATATTTTTAATATCAGCCGCTTAGCAATGGGGACACTACATACGTCATAGCACTCGTAGCGAAGGTTAAGCTACGTCGTAGCACTCCTAGCAAAGGGTAGCTACATACGTCGTAGCACTCGTAGCGAAGGTTAAGCTACGTCGTAGCAGTCGTAGCGAAGATTAAGCTACGTCGTAGCACTCGTAGCAAAGGAGACACTACATACGTCGTAGCAGTCGTAGCGAAGGTTAAGCTACGTCGTAGCACTCGTAGCAAAGGATAAGCTACATAATTACGTCAACAACAGTGTTTGGTGTGGTTTGGTGTCTACGTCGTCATACACTGGCCGCCCTGGGGATCGAACCCAGGATTTATATTGTTCCACTGCGAATTCACATGTAGTGTTTGTTGCAGCATTTATTAAAAGCATTTATTAATTTTAATTTTATATTTTTCTTTTTGTGCCATTTTTTTTTTTTTGAGTATCATGTATGTACCTACATTATTTTTACACACAATATACACACACATAAACAAACACACAGACACACACACCCTCACACACACACACACCCCTACACATACATTACACATTATTATTTTAAACACAATACATAAAGTAGTTTAGTTAAAAAAAAAAAAAAAAATGTATTTGTAACCCTAGCGATGATTATTATTTTCACTGTTTGTATTCCTGTAGTTAATCTGTGAACAGCGTTGTGGGCTGCAATATTGTCTATATGTTTTGTGTATTTCCTTTTCTATGTTTTATATTGTAGCTGTTAGTTGTTCCTTATAAATAAAATAAAAATAAAATAAAATAAAAGGCCGCTTTCCATAAGCACTAATTGGTGTATGCTGCCATAATGCCTGTCGGAATGTTATTCAAAAGTCTTGTTAAATATCTCCGTTACTTTATGAGCAATCATTATGAAATATTGAAATATTTTTGTTTGTAAATTCCGTAGCTTAATATAAGCCATTTGAAAGTACTGCCATATGTACGCTAGCTTGATCGTTATGCCAGCGTACACAGTAAAAATGGTCTTTATTTCTTAAATTACAGAGGCACAATTTTTTTACTTTTGCACTAATTAAGCACTATTTACGGTAATTAATAACAAAAAACTGAATTACATCATGTGTACGCTGCCATAACGGTCACCAGACAGACGGACTACGGAACCTTAAAAACGATACCCATCACGTCTACGCAGTTTCGGCAGCTAATTGAATGTGACCCGCTGCGCTGCATAGCTCTGTATTAAAGGCTGGTAATGAAACAAATATCTCGCATAATGTTATACAAAGTTTTATTGTTTGCTCTATTGGAGGTTAATGTTTACAGATCCGTCATATAAATTAAACATGTTTTTTCTATTTATGAATACCAAGTGCAAGAACTGCCTAATTTGGGACGCAACTCGCGTCAGCACTGTTGCCGCCAGCCACCTTGGTCGCACGGTCCTCTCACGCCGCTGACAGGAAGAGGTTGAAGTACGCTCCTCTGGCGACCCGTTACCATTTTGTGCATTGCGGTTGCGACCATGCGTTGTTGGGGCACTGAGGCCAAGAAGCTCATTGGTGAGGTAAGGCATAAACTCCGTGAGAAAACGGGTGACTCCCGCTCCGGCTCGTTCTTGGTGCAGAGGTTAGGTTAGGCCATCCAACGTGGCAATGCTGCAGGTGTTATGGGCACCTTTGCGCCAGGAACAGTTAGGGGCGGGTTATTTCACGTGCTGTTATGATTATTTTTTCTGTGATTACTTTTACTTCTACCTACAGTATTAAAATAAAGAAAATAAAAATATCTTCCCTCCCAATTCCACTAGACTATATTAAAAATAAATTAAGCTATCTTTGTAAATACTGTTATAAATATATTGACTTCACATTGTTATGAGAGTGGATGTAACACGCCAATTATGTTTGCATAATGCGATTCTTCACTTTGGACTTGTGGTCGATCTCTCACGAGATCGAGGTTCGCGTATAAAACTTGGTTTTGGTTTGCCTGAAATTTAAAGAAGTATTTTAAAACGCAAAAACTTGAAAATCTTACTTTATTTTTGTTTTATCGTAATTTTATTTTATTAAAAAGTTTCACCAACGAATTTTTGATTCAGTAGATATACGTATACAGTATAGTACCTACGCAAGGTGTTATTGAATTACTGAAAACCTCATAGTAAAATCAGCTGCTCCATATATTTGTGTTCGCAAAACTCGACAACATGTAGGGAATAGCTGATTTTTGTTTCGCGATCTCAAGTTTGGTCCCATGGGTGACCCCTTTTCAGGAATTCAGTTATTTATTATTGCAAAACAGCAGATAATATCAATTTAAAAGGCACAAAGTACAAACAAATAAAAACTTACTTGGTTATCCAATTCCATTGTTTCTTCTGCTGAGTGGGATTTTGGGCAGCAGAGTTTTTGTTTAATTATGTAAAGTGACAACATTAGAACACATATTCCTAAGAACGATGGTACTAAGTACCACGTCAACCAATTATTCTGAGGAGTCGTCGTCTGTTTATCGCTTTCTGAAACGTAACAAAACTTTTATAACTACGCAAAATACGCGTTAGGACGTGGAATTGCACACCAGCTCGTTGTACCTGATAGGCTAACTACCATAATAATCATAATCATAATCATTTATTTATTGTAAAACATAAGTACATTATAAGTTCTACAAACTATATTTTATGCGTCCACCGCTACTAAAGCCCGCCACACATGTTCCCTTAGCTTTGTTTAATACGAGCTGCCATACTTATCAACACATAGCAAACCATGCGCACGCTACGCACTCAGAAGAATATCTTCTGAGGCTACGCATGGCGGCGTTGTTGTCAGTCAGTGACGTCAGTCAGAGGTACACCCGTGGATTGTCACGGATGCGTCGCCCGAGCGAAGCGAAGACACGTTTCGAAGCCACGGCAGCCATTTTTCCTCCCCGCACCCGTTCAGGCACTTTTCTCTACCAAACTGGGTGAACAAAATAGGCATTGGCAGCCGCAGGTCAGCTATCAGTGTGTGGCCGTGGAGCCACGTAGCTCAAATGTCAATCGTGGGCGTGTATCATGTGTGGCTGTAGGATGTGCATGAAGGGATTACTCACGTTAGCTACGCGTTTCATTTGTTTGCTAGTGACGCATCCGTGCGCATCGTGGCCGTGATATACGCCCACGATTGACATTTGAGCTAGGTGGATCCACGTAGCTGACCTGCGCCACGCCAATATCTCCATTTTAAGTACGTAAAGCGCTTGCGGTGGTTTGGGAGAAAGAAGGGAGTAAACGGGTAGCGGGAAAATAAATGGCTGCCGAAACGTGTCCACAGCTTCGCTCGGGCGGCACATCCGCTGCAACCCACGCGTGTACCTCTGTCGTCATAGGCCACGTAGCGTGTGCGTTGCCTGCTTTAAGTTGATAAGTATGGCAGCTCGTAAACAAAGCTAAGGACACGTGTGCAACACAGCCGTGCGCAGCTGTCTGTGGCGGGCTAGCCGCGGGCTGCTGTGGAGTGGCGCTTTTATAACTTCGGGTCGGCGAGTGTCGGTCACATAGAAATATAAAAAACAGGAGAAGTGGTAAGCGGGCGAATCTGGGCATTTTCGTCAAAATGTCTACCAACCCACTTATGGGATGTCCCATACATACAAGTTGCAAATAATTAACATTTTTATAACATAGAAGTGTCGAGTAATTATTAAATAGTTCCAAAAGACTAGTTTTCTTTTTTACTTAAATTGCCAACAGAAATTTTTAAAAAAAAGTAACAAAATTAAATCCTGAAATGTGGCATCTTACGTCTTGCAGTACTGTCCTTATTATTTGGTAACGGTCATGACCAAAACGTATCTAAGTTACTATTTATTTACATATTATATTATTTGAAATAAGCTCCATATAATAAAAAAAAACATACCTAGCAAAATTCGTAAAATTTATCATTCGACTAAATCAAGAATTTGCTAAAATATCCAAAACAATGTTAGTAAGCTGTTTTCAAAGTAGGTAGCAGTTTAAAAAAAAATGCCCATCTGTGTCCGCGCGACATGCTCAGTATGAGCCGTTCATAGTACAAATTCCGTCTCCGCGAACTAGTGCGCTTTCGACTGTGACCGTGACAATTTATAAGAATGCCATGTTGTTCAGTGGTTTCTTGTAGAAACGGGAAGCCATGTAAATCATGGAATCACTTTCCATATGTAAGTACAAGTATTTTACCGTATTTGTCTTTAAAATCATGAAAGTGACAAAGGGGAAAAAGTGGAGACAGGGTACATTTTAACAACATACCCACTGGGCACATCTCCTTCTTTCTTCTATCTATGTTCGGTCCGGTCGGTATTACTTACACTTTTAGGACCGTATGAAGGTCATTGGTTTTTTCCATGTGTTTAAATGTTCACCGACTTTTATTCCCGTCTGCGGGAGACCTTACTTGAAGACTTATCTTAGGTCGCGTCCTAACCGAAAGCAATTATCGCGCGAGTACGCGATATTCGAGCTTGTCTAGACAACTCACGCGATCACTCAACTCGCGTACGTACGTCATTATATCGCATTAATCGAATCATCGCGCGTCCGTTGCTTTCGGTTAGGCTTAGGACGCAGGGTTAGAGTTACCTGTGGGGTTGGTACTGTTGGTAAGTATCGATTCTTGCGACTGGTATATTAGTAAAGTCTTATTTTCAACAAAGCGTCTTATGTTCATTTGTTTCCCATTTTCATCCCATTTTGAGGCGTAGTAAAGACAACACAGTATAGTTCCATTTTCCGCCATCTTGAATATTCTTTGTGTCAATGTTTGGTTACTTGTCGTTATCTTGTTATCTGTTGTATTTATAAAGCCTACATGCACTATACCTGCAAATACGTAATGTTTTTTTTGTTACTTACTATGTCTTCATACTTTTCAGTTTTTTATTACAGCGTGAAATTTTAATGGTGGTTTTCCTGCAGCAGAACGATGTGACCTCAGTATACTATAAAAACATACGTTTTGTAAACTAAAAAATAAATATGTTATCGTTTTCAAATAATTAAAAAAAATATTCATCTACTCGAAAGCGTGAGGAACAATAGTAACTCAGTACTCAGTAGACATCTTGAACGCGATTCATAAAAATGTACAGAGGAAAATAAGCTGGCAGATACGTATATTATCATCCAGGTGCTATACTTACGTTTGGGTCGATACGTATATTATCATCCAGGTGCTGTACTTACGTTTGGGTCGATACGTACATTATCATCCAGGTGTTGTACTTACGTTTGGGTCGATACGTATATTATCATCCAGGTGCTGTACTTACGTTTGGGTCGATACGTATATTAACATCCAGGTGCTGTACTTACGTTTGGGTCGATACGTACATTATCATCCAGGTGTTGTACTTACGTTTGGGTCGATACGTATATTATCATCCAGGTGCTGTACTTACGTTTGGGTCGATACGTATATTATCATCCAGGTGCTGTACTTACGTTTGGGTCGATACTTATATTGTCATCCAGGGCCGGCAGTCTCGACATTCGTTACGTCGCGGTCGTTACGACAGTCGTTAAGTCCTAATTAAATGCTCTGTGGTCCTAACTGGCTCCCCTAGACTGGCAAATGGTAATAATTCGGTTTTATTAAAGACACAGACCAAAACCCCTTAAAACTCATAAAATACTGTCAGAACACACACTACATTTTCTAAAAAAGAGACGAGAGCAGCAGAAAAGCAAAAAGAAAAATCGAACCACAAAAAATCATATCTCGGCACTTTATAAGCTTACAAGTAAGTACATAAAGAAAGACTACAAAAATCACAGATATAACATTATTAAAAAACATCTCAACAGAACAGGAAGTACGAAGAAAGCTTTTAAAGAATTAAGACCAAACAAAACATGGATTGATGGACTGAAGAAAAATGGTAAAACATCACACAACCGGTGTGAGGTTGTTAATATAGCAACCGAATACTACAAGAACCTATACAGTGCCAGAGAACACAACATCAGTAATTCAAATCAAAGTACCACAAACACAATCGGAAACAGTAGTGTACCTCAAATAGAGGTGAATGAAGTCATAAGAGCAATGAATAAACTAAAATTAGACAGAAGCCCAGGATCTGATAACATTACAAATTAAACTCTAAAATTAGCTACACCTATGCTAGCTGTACCTTTCACAAAACTGTTTAAGCAGATTCTGGAAACTGAAGAGACACCCACCCAATGGTCACAATCCAACATCATTCTAATCTATAAAAAAGGAGATCCAAACGACATTGGAAATTACAGACCAATAAGCCTGCTACCATGCATTTACAAGCTCTTCTCCTCAATTATTAACGAGAAAATAAGCACCACAATTGAAGCAAAACAACCTATAGAACAAGCGGGATTTAGAAAAGGATTCTCTACCATTGATCACATCCATACACTAGAGCTTCTTATAGAGAAGTACCAAGAAATGCAGAGACCACTCTATCTTGCATTCATTGATATTATTTATTTATTTATTTATTTATTGATTACCAGAAGGCCTTTGACACCATTTCACATGACAGCATATGGGAAACTCTAAGGCAACAAAAAGTAGAAGATCAATCAAATCAAAATCAAATCAAATCAAATCAAATCGTTTATTGGCACAATTAACATTATTATAAAGAAAGACGTGTATGGAGCCTCCCAATACATACAAGTAATCAAAAACATCTACAGGAATAGTAGAAATAGAGTGAAACTAGAGACAGCTGGCCCCTGGTTTCCAGTGAAAAGAGGAGTAAAACAAGGTGACCCCCTATCCCCCAAGTTATTCATAGCTACACTAGAATCTATAATGAGCACACTAGACTGGAGGAGATACGGCATACAGATTAAAAACGACCACCTAAGTCACCTACGATTCGCAGACGACTTAGTGTTAATTTCGGAAACTAGTTCTCAACTACAAACCATGATAGAGTCATTAAACGAGGCTAGCAAAAAAATAGCCTTAGAAATGAATCTCTCGAAAACTATGTTAATGGACTAACACTAACAACACCAGGATGCCAATATCAGTTGAAGGTGAACCCCTGAAGTACACAGAAGTTTATCATACCTTGGAAAGCAAGTAGGGTTCAACCGAAATTGCAACGACCTTGAAGTAAACCGTAGAATACAACTAACATGGAATAAGTACTGGAGTTTAAAAGAAATATTCAAGAGCAACCTTTTTTTTTTTTTTTTGAGCGTGGGAAATCATCAAATAACTTCTCCTGCTCTGGGTGGAGCGGAAAAGGGCGTGTCAGACTTTTACTGACTAAAACCCACCCGTGTTCCTTCAGTTGCCTATGCCAGGGCCGCGGTAACCCCTTCGGACAATCCGCGACCCCAGCGGCGTCGGCCCTATTGGACCCCGTCACTTGCTGACATCTCTTTGAGGCGCGCGTGGAACACAATGCGCCGTCGACTCGGGCCTGGTCCTTACCGGACGGCGAGCTACCCGCTGCTCACCGTCCGCAGGCCCGCGCCTACGGTGGCCGGAAATCGCCCCGCGATTCCCGCCGCCCAGGGCGTCTCCTGCGATGACTGAGGGCGTGAGGCTGCCTCTCCCTCACGCGTTCCGCCTCCTCTTTCGCGAGCATCACTGCTTCGCAGAAGGAGGTGACGGCCTCCCATGCACTCTCGCTCCGCACCATGGCCTGGACCAGGCTCGGACGCGAGAGATCGCCGCCGCCGATCGCCTCCGTGAGAACACGGCGGTGCTCTGCCCAAGCCGGGCAGACCTCCACTGTATTAGAGCAACCTACCTACCCATCTCAAAACCAAAGTCTTAAATTCTTACCTTCTGCCTTGCTTAACATATGGATGTCAAACATGGAGGTTCAGCGACAATGTAAAAAGCAGGTTAGTCACATGCCAGAGAGCAATGGAGCGCAGCATGCTGAATTTAAAGAAAATACAGAAAATTCGACATTCAAAAATTAGACAAGCTACCAAAGCTACTGATGTACTAGTACAAGCCTTCACTTCAAAATGGAAATGGGCTGGACACGTAGCACGCCTTCAGGACCAGAGATGGACTAAAAGAGTGACAACATGGAAGGGCCCACAAGGAAAACGGAAGAAGGGAAGACCTATACTAGATGGGACGAAGACATAAAGAAAATAGGATGTTCAAACTGGGTTAAAGTAGCAAAATCCAGAGAAGATTGGTTAGCGTTGGAGGAGGGCTTTACCTTGCAAGTGTAAATTAGTGCACAAAAAAAAAACTTTACAAAAATTATTTTTAAAAAATTTGGAATTCATTTATTATTTAAAGGAAATAAAAGGCTTTTTTATTTTTATTTATTTTATTAATTTATTAAAGACACACAGATGACATAGACACATCTTTGAGCCCGTTGCTTAAAATTTATCAGACCACAGAGCATTTAATTAGGACTTACCGAGCGATTTCGCAACGTAACGAATGTCGAGACTACCGGCCCAGGTGCTGTACTTACGTTTGGGTCGATACGTATATTATCATCCAGGTGCTGTCTTACGTTTGGGTCGATACGTATATTATCATCCAGGTGCTGTCTTACGTTTGGGTCGATACGTATATTATCATCCAGGTGCTGTACTTACGTTTGGATAGATTCGTATATTATCATCCAGGTGCTGTACTTACGTTTATTTCTTACATGTTCTACGCAGCTATACTCAACATCTTTTGTTTCAGAATACCTCAGTGTTGTCACACTACTGCAATCTTTACCTAAAACATGTAAGAGAGTCGTAGCTCATAATAATTATGTAGAAGCACTTTGCTAGCGAAGCGATACGGTTTTGATAGTTGTGTAGGGAGTTGAGGGATATCTCATCTTTACAAAGAAGCATCAATATCTGACTTAAATAAATGATTTATTTCTGTAAGTAGGTTTGTACAAACACTTTTACACGTCAATCATATTTTTTTAAACTAGATGAGGTCGACGTTTCCTATCTGACTACTCTGAGAAGAAACGCCGAAACAAACTCAGAGGTCACAGTCTCTTTTAAAGTCCAGACATAATCTTGGTCAGATCATGTGAAGAACATGTAGATTGCTGTCTGAAATGGTCTTTGAAGGAAAGAACCACACAGATTGAGTGGACCTGTCCAGTCAGTGAACGCTAAAAAACTTACGCAAAACTTAAGGAGCTTAACGATTCGACGAACAATACCATAGAAAAGACATTTGGGTAGGCCGCATAAATTACTCTAAACTATGACTAAAACTGAGAAAAGGATAAAATAAAATAAATAAAAAACAATGATCCACGCATAGACTTATAAAAAAAGATGGACTCCGCACCACGCATATCGAAAGTGAAGCACCCTACCGATCTATGTGTGCGTGATTTGAGTACCTGCAAAGACGCCGTCGCTCGTGTAACGTAATGGCGGCCGGTAGACTTACTACTATGGTGTGAATGTGTGCGTGCTGGCTTGTAGACATTAGCGCACTGACTTACTATGGGTGCTTCAGTTATTGTTAAAGGAGACGGCGTCCGCCTTTTTTTTTAGGTCCATGGATCCACGTAGTCTTCACATTCACAATAAATAAAAATAATATAAGTAATACTTTACAAAGTAAATATTCATGTTGTTGTATAAAATATGTAAAAAGGTAAAAAGGTACTTTTATAATTTAACGTTTTAACGGATTTACAAGGGTAACTTAACCGTTGTAGTGCAACAAGAAACGTAAACGAAAAATTACCTTTACGAAAACACAGTGTAGGCTACACAAGAAAATAAAACTCGCGAAACGTATGAGCACCCTAACCTCTTTGAAGTCGGTTACAAACTAAATTAAATTGTTATCTCGTTAAATACTCACTAATATCCTCAGCAGTTAAACTAAGTTTGTTAGACCAGAGTATATTATTTCGCATTGATGCTACGTTTATTGAAGTATTATTATCAAATAATTCTAATTTAATGATTAACCTTGTCGTTGCCCTTTTCATCTCCGGTACAGGACCAATATAGGAATCTGCAATTCAAAAAAGACATCAAAGACAAACCACCTATCGGAGATAGCTCATAAAATTAATTGTTTTCAATTGCCAGTCTTTCATCTGAGTACTATTATTTATTCTGTGTATGGACTCATATCGTACTTTTCACCGACACGACATCGACAGGGTCGCGCCGCCGCGCCGCGGCGGCGGTTCGCAGCGCACCGCAATGTGTTAAGAAAATTGAAGCGTTCATGAAGTTGTGTAATTTCATATTTGAATGGAATTTACGCAAGTTACGAAATTGCCCCGCTGATGGCCAATGAAAAGCGTACTTAAGTTTGAATATAAACGGAACTGCAAGGGCTTTCCGAAATACTGTAAGGGCGAGCGCGCATTGCGGTGCGTTTTTCTACCACATAATCTGTGAAGTATGGAATGTCTTTGAAGTGCGCGCACTGCGGTCATGCGTTTTGTTACTGTAGGCCCCGCCCAGTGCGGCAGAACTACCGGAAACGCACCGTAGTGCGCGCTCGCCCTAACACTCACTCTGGGTCACTCTGTATGTAAGTACCTACTACTTACTATTGTCGTAGGTTTGATAAAATCTACGCATCCATTTGTTCTGCGGATCTTCAAACGTACAAATATATTGCGATGCCTCTATGTTGCAACTAAAGTAACTTGATGATCGCTGCTCTGAAACAATCAAGAGTATCTTTTTACCTCCTTAATCTTAAAAAACTAAAACGCTCTATGAACCTATTTTAGTTATAGAAAGTGTTTTGTCAATTTCTTTCGAATTATGATTTCGAGTTTGAAAGAATAAGACAAAACCAAAACCCGTGAACCAATAAGTCCTCTAACATAGAACATAGAACTAACGTATAACCAAGTCCTCTAACATAGAACATAGAACTAACGTATAACCAAGTCCTCTAACATAGAACATAGAACTAACGTCTAACCAAGTCCTCTAACATAGAACATAGAACTAACGTCTAACCAAGTCCTCTAACATAGAACATAGAACTAACGTCTAACCAAGTCCTCTAACATAGAACATAGAACTAACGTCTAACCAAGTCCTCCAACATAGAACATAGAACTAACGTGTAACCAAGTCCTCTAACATAGAACATAGAACTAACGTGTAACCAAGTCCTCTAACATAGAACATAGAACTAACGTCTAACCAAGTCCTCTAACATAGAACATAGAACTAACGTCTAACCAAGTCCTCTAACATAGAACTAGCTTCAACTAGTACTACTACTACTACTAGTAGTACTAGTAGTAGTAGTAGTTTTTTTTAACTAGTACAGGATACAGGTGATCTTTTCCACTAAAGTTAAGTTAAAAGTTATCACTGTATTGTATTGCATAGTTTTTGCTTTTCAATAACTGGTGGAAAAGCAATCTGTAACACTATCTTTGGAACAATAAAAAAAAAAAAAAAATATTATTATTATTTTTAAAGTGTCTCTTACTCCTTCGAAACCAGTTACATAGTAGTATAAAAAAAGCCTTCATGGAAACCAGTTACGTAGACGTATAAAAAAAGCCTTCATGGAAAACAGGCGGACTCTTCGTATCTTCTTAGTAAGATATGTTTTAGATGTCCGCGTATTAGTGCTCGTAGGAAGTCTCTCTTCTGCATTCCCTTTACTAGGACTAACATGGTGCTAACACATTTACAAAAAGATCTTGTCGTTCATATGACACATTAATGGCCACTAGTGAATGTGATTGCATGGATATATTTCACCTTTCCCTCCCAAAATTCAAGAAGTCTGTTCAAGACGTTCTTGCAGCAAAATTATGATTTGTCTTTTTAATTATTGTTGTTCTTTTTCATTGTCATTGTTGATTCATTTTGATATATATATATTTTTCCTTTTGATAGCGGCTGTCGTAACTTTCTAAATTGTCAAAATTTGTATAATAATATGTGGAAACTGTTTTGGATTATGTATTGCTATTTTGTACCGTTTTCTTATTATATTGTATCTGTTTGTTTCCCAAATAAAATAAAAATAAAAAAAAAATAAAAAATAAAACCAGTTACGAAACCCCGGTTTCCTTGACGGCCGAAGCGATCTCGGGACCCTGGGGTCCCGGACTTTTGGAAGGCTTACGAGGGGCCGAAGCCAACTCGCAGAGGCCCCTTAGACAATTTTAAATTATGAGGAGGCACCAACCGACTATTATCCCTATATAGGTACACTATGCAAGTGCACCCAAGGACAACCCCCGGTTGGTGCAGGACTATTGCAGAACATGGAAACAAAACATATTGGGCTATGGGTTTGGGTGGCTGTGGACTGGTTACCTAGAACTATGAAAGGACTATGGCCCCTGCCTGATCAATGTTTTATTATACACGGAAAAAAAATGGCAGGGGTTGACTTGCACACTCAATAATGGGCCCCCGAAAACGGTCGCTAGCACATAGTGTCGTAGCGGCAAGGGAGCAACATGTCCTGAGGTGCTTGTGAGGAGTGGAGAGGTATTCCGCGGTTCTCAGAACAATCCCAGAGCCCGGAAGATGGTCAAGATCCCTACAAACACTTACAGGAATACCACCTTCCTCCGAGCACGTTTGCTCTTGCGAATCTCCACTCAAGCCAGCCAATAAAGGCAAGAATGAGGTGGGAGCTCTGTTCCCGTCATTGTTCACTCCAGCCGGCCAATAAAGGCAAGCGAGAGGTGATATTATTATTAACTTTCTGACTAACTGACCGACTCTTTTACAATAAAAAAGTGCCTGTAATTGGTTTAATTGAAATAAATGCTTTGAGTTTGAGTTTGAGTTTGTTTGCGCTTAGCACACCCACAAAAATTCATGAAAGATAAAGCCTTTGAAGCAATTCTTGTCTAACCGAGTTGCAACAACACGGAATAGGCTCCAATGTTGTGACGGCTCCCTCACTGAACTGCTTCAAGAACCGACTGGACAGATTGAATATCTCCAAGCTATGATAGACACGCGTCAGCTAATTAGCTGCTAGTGTCTAACCAAATAATAATAATGTTAAAAACTTGACTACTCAGTAGGTACACACGGCTACATATCAAGCTATACATTTCCAGTATTAGCTGACATCTCATTGTACGGAAATCCGATACAATGCGAGATCCAGGTTATACTGGTAATGTATAGCTTGATACGTATAGCCGTGTGTACACTCACGACATCGTTTTTAGGGTTCCGTACCTCAAAACGAAAAAAAACGGAACTCTTATAGGATCACTTCGTTGTCCGTCTGTCTGTCTGTCTGTCAGTCTGTCAAGATCCTTTTTCTCAGGAAAGCCTGGAGGTATCAAGCTGAAATTAAATCAAATACGTAGGGCTATGTTCCATTGGAGCTAAAAAAATTAAGCTTTTAAGTCAACGCAATAAAAAAAACCGGTCAAGAGCGAGTCGGACTCGCGCACCGAGGGTTCCGTACCATCATTAATATGTAATTTTTGTTGATGATTTCTGAAAAACTGTGCTATTTAGAGACATTGTTTTATTCTACACATAAACTTCTATCACATGGAATAATTTCAGATTTTTCTCTATGCAAACTTCGGAGATAGGGGGGGAACGTCTTCAAAAGTCGAAAACTATGCGCCCTAAAAAAAAGAAAAAATGTTTGAGAATGTGCAAACAGCGCTCTTTCATATGATACCCCACATGCCCTAGTAGCCCAACCTGGAATTTTCAATCCCTGTTGCAAAAAACATATGTATTTTTATTTCTTTTTTATTTGAAAAATAGTTGGGTAAACGTCCTCTAAAACTATCCCTTTCAAATGTATAGCATTAGGGCTCTTGATAACGACCGTTTTTGTCAAATGGTAACGGGCCGACGCGAAACGGTTACCTTTGTACTCGATCCGCTAAACGTGATATACGTGAGCGCGTCCGTGGTTGTCGATATCAGTTCTGTACTTGAAGGGCGAAAAAGTGTACAGTGGGCTGCATCAATTGGGTACCCCAGTTGTATTAATTTTAATACAACTGGGGTTACCCAATTGATGCAGCCCACTGTACGTTATGTCGAGTGAAAAGAAAAAGCTTATTCTAGCCTACTATTGATACAAAAAACAGCAGCTACAAAAAAAAGGAAGAAAAGGTGGGTTCATCCTATTTTATTAGGTCTTTACCTATTAAATTGCCGTTCTGCAGTACCTACTGGCCATTTCAAATCAAAATAATTTTTGTTTGGCTAAGAATTCTAATTTCAAATTAATTTTATTTTAAAAACATGGATTTTTTTTCCAAAAGTAGTCATTTGTTTATTGATTAGTGTTACATTTTCATCGCATTTCAATCTTTTTCGTCATCATGGATACGTTAAAAATTCGAGTAATTATGGAATATGAGTACCGTCGTGGCAGCAACGCGGCACAAGCGGCACGCAACATCAACGACGTTTACGGAGCTAACACTACAAACCAACGCACCACCTGTTATTGGTTTGCTCGCTTCCGTTCTGGAAATTTCGACCTGAAAAATGAACCTCGCGGTCGTCCGAAGACTTTGGTCGACAATTACGAATTAAAGGCGATTGTGGAAGCTGATGATACACAATCTACGGCTGAATTAGCAGCAGCTTTCGACGTTAGCGTCAAAACAATATTGGTCCATTTGCGTCAAATTGGCAAGGTAAAAAAGCTTGACAAATGGGTGCCCCACGAACTCAATGATCGCCAGCGCGAAGTACGCGTCGAGACGTGCCTTGCACTGCTCAACAGACACACAAATGAAGGAATTTTGAACCGCATTGTTACCTGCGATGAAAAATGGATTCTGTTTGATAACCGCAAGCGCTCAGCAAGTTGGTTGGATCCTGGTTCAGCACCTAAACAATGCCCTAAACGAAAACTTACCCCTAGAAAAGTGATGGTCACTGTTTGGTGGTCTAGCGCCGGTGTGATTCATCACAGCTTCTTACCAAACGCGGTGAGCATTACTGCAGATGTGTACTGTGAAGAACTGATACTGTGAAGAACTGAACACAATGATGGAGAAGCTGGCACATCTCTAACCAGCATTGGTCAATCGCTCGTCTCCGCTGCTCCTGCACGACAACGCGCGACCTCATACTGCACAGCAGACGGTCTCCAAGTTGCAAGAACTGGGGTTGGAAGCTCTCCGTCATCCGCCCTACTCACCAGACCTTGCGCCTACAGACTACTACTTTTTCCAGAATTTGGATAACTTCTTGGCGGGAAAAAAATTCAATACAAGAGAGGCAGTACAAAATGCCTTTGAAGAATTTGTTACCTCCCGACCAGCTGATTTCTTTAAGAAGGGCATCAATAAACTGCCACTGCGTTGGCAAAGATGCATTGATTGCATGGGTGATTACTTCGATTAATACAAATAAAAAATACATGAAAAAAATTCGTTTAAATTTTTTCATACAAAACGGCAATTTCATAGGTAAAGACCTATTATTAGAAAGAGAACCCTATGAAATATTCCATACCCTCATTAAAAAGTTCTTTAACTTCTTTCGAATGACTCATGAAATGCCTATTCTGTACCAGGCTAATTAATAAATCCATATCAATGATAAACTCCATATTCACAGACAAGCACAAGGTAGGTAGATATACGTAAAAACGTGCGCACATCCGTCGGTCGTCGTCAACACACTTCTATGAAATGACGTGGTTCACTGCATCGGACCGACGACGCGCCGCCGCCGCCGTCGCGCCGAGCTGCGACGTGCGTGCATCCGTTGAGTTCGTTGCAACGGGAATGTGCCCGTTGCGTTAACAAGCATCCATACCTATTGAACACTGAGCGTCAGCCCGTCGCCCGTTATCAAAAACGAGCCGTTGTCCGTTGACAAAAACGGTCGTTAACAAGCGCCCTTAGTGGTTCTTGAGATATCCAGCTGTGACAGACAGACAGACTGAGTCACACCATAAGGGTTCCTTTTACCATTTTGGTACGGAACCCTAATACGGCCATTAATGCGACATATTTGGATACTCCCAAGTCAAAGAGAATAGGTTTTATAGTCATTGTCCCAAGTAAATCAAAACCTATAGGATACTTCCCGTTGTCCTAGAATCATGGAGTTTGGTAAAATGCAAAGTTTCGCAGCAAGTAATGGAAAAAGTCCGAAAATTGTTAATTTGTAATTTTAATAAGTACATAAAAAGAAATCAATGTATGGGAGACGATGTTTTCCAACTAAAATGTTAAAAGATAGTGGGCAAATGTGGTTCAAGCGTCGCCAAGGATGAATCATATACCAAATGAAAGGGTACTGTTCAAACATGCAGAAGGACATCAAAATCTGTCCGAGAGATTTCGAGAAATGATACGCTTATTTTTGTCTTAGAAGTTATTACTGATTTTTATTATTTCGTTTCACTGTGTTTGACATACCACCCAACGGCCGAATGCCGAACCCAACTGTACTGTGCGGTCGGCCCCTGGCCGGAGGCTTTAAGTTCGCTTAAAGCATCCACAGGATAGTCCGGTTAAGTTTCGACCTCGACCTCAATTGTTCCGGCTGTCATGCGTGGATCTTTGACAGTCGTTACGGGTCGTCAAAGCCCGAAAGTCTGACAACCAGCCTTACCAAGGGGAATCGTATTACCCAGTAATTGGGTTGTGGAGGTCACATAGGCAGTCGCTCCATATGAAATACTGGTATTAAGCATCCGGTTAGACTGGAAGCCGACCCCAACATAGTTGGGAAAAAGCTAGGCAGATTGATTGACTTCAATGGTCAACTACGAGATGCCATACACAAAAAAAAAAACACGAATACGGACATATTATTCGTATATAATAGTTAATACCAACGAAACGGGACTGGCCGCTATTAATTATTATTATTGCTCTTGCAAAGCCGGTAAGCGCATGTTAGGTTGCTGCGCCCACATAATGGCTATAGTGTGGTTCGTAGGTTTTGCTTGTCACCAAGAATCCATACCCGCAGAGTTTTTAAATTCAGTAATTATTGACGTCTGAAGCGAACATTTCTTGTTTTCTTTTATCTCTTGTTTATTTTAATGGTGAAGTACGACAAGATGATCGATTAATAATGATGATAATAATTAATATGATAATCAATCCGACACATTATCTCCGGGTGTTCTCGTCTAGCTAACGAAGAGTACTTGCATAGAAACGACCTTGTAGCCAGTATTATCTATCAGCAACTTGCGCTGAAATACAGCCTTGCAGCATCGGAAGTGCCGCACTATAGGTATGTGCCCGACCCAGTTCTCGAAAATGTAAATATCACATTGTACTGGGATCGATCCATCATCACTGTCAGGACTATTGTTGCCAATAAACCTGATCTAGTGGTGGTGGATCGAACAGAGCGGCGCGCAATGATTATTGACATAACGGTCCCGTATGACGGAAACCTCGTGAAAGCCGAGAAAGATAAACAAATCAAGTATCTTGACTTGGCTCGCGAGGTTGTCGACATGTGGGATGTGGACTCAGCAATCATTGTGTCGATAGTCGTATCAACCAATGGCTTAATTGCCAAGAGCCTCGACCAACACCTAAGGAGGTTCTCGTTGGGCAGCTGGATTAAAGGCTTGATTCAGAGAGCGGTACTTCTGGACACGGCGTGCATTGTTAAGTAGTTCCTCCTTCTGGAGCCCTGACTGCCGGTAGCTTGGACCCTGTTCCCGATACCAGTGAGCTACTATTTTTTATATTTTTAAATGTCTTTTAAATATTTTTTAAGAAATATTTAAAAACGTACTTTAATAGGTTCAAAATGAATAAATAAAATGATAATAAAAGATGATATGATTATTTTTAACTATAAATACTGAAAATAATAATAATAAACATAACCAACAATGTCGCTAAATAAAATAAGTAATCTATTATTAAATTCTAAGGCAAAAATAACCTTCACTACTCAATGATGATGATGATCAACAACGATGATTATAAAAATATGATGCGAAGATTTTTAACTATACACACGTAATACCTACCTATAACAAATAATATACCTACCGACAATGTAGCAAAATATAAAATCTATCATTACTCGATGATGACGATGATGATGATGATGAATAATGATGACTATAAGAATGAAGTAATGATTTTTAACTATAATTAACATGAAAAAACTATAATAATACTAGACAATGAAGCAAAATAAAAAATCCGTAGTATCTTCTGAGGCAAAAATAAGCTATCATTTCTCGAAATCTCTCGGACAGATTTTGATGCCCTTCTGTATGTTTGAACCCATTCATTTGGTATATGATTCATCCATGGCGACGCTTGGATCAACTCCCATACATGTTTGCCCACTATCTTTTGTTTTTGGGATAAATTGTTTTCAACTACGGAACTCTTCCCTGTGCGCGGTCCGACACGCACTGGGCCGGGGTTTTAAAAGTAGTTGCAGCTAGTTTCCTATGAGAATTTCTTTGCTTGACTATCCTAATCTTCTAAAATACTAGGCAAGTACTTAGTATTAAAAAAATTACCTTGGCATTTGTATTTTAAATCCACAACGATTTCACAAGGTTTTGGAGTTAAACAAGTATTGGTAACTGAAAAAAAAAATGTTTTCATTATTTTTAATAACAATTCATACATTTTGTAGCTTCTGTCATTTAATTGTAACAAAAAATAATTCTGTTTCATTGTAATTTTGTTTACTTAAACAACATTAGTTTTAGTATATGCGAAACCCGAAACACGAAACATGTACGAAATTTCAAAACTATATCATGAAAAATCACAAAGTTATAAGCATGTAATGTTACAGGTTGTCACACCACGCGGCGCCTGCGCCGCTTGCGCCTCCAGCGACGACGTCTTGCGCTTGATAATAATAATTTGGCAGTAGGTACCTACTTAATCATACGGCGATTGTATTGTAATTAACTGGTGATAACATTTTCCATCACACTTGCAGGCTTTGGACTATCGTAATGGTCAAGTGTAGGTAGATATTACTATGTAGGTACTTTATTCGTAAATGTAGCCGTACCTACCTAAGTGATAAAATGTAGTCAATGCGATTTGTTCAAAGTGGATGAAAGCGTTAAACATCGTATTACTTAACCACAGCAGGCTGTAGGTACAAATAATAACTTTCTACAATTAACCATCTTGGCGTGTTTAAAAATGTTAATCATCACTATCTATATTCTTCTATATCTATATCTTATCTATACATATAATAAATCTGTAGACGAGGCGTTTCTGTACATTACAAATATTAAAAAAAAAATTGTTGGGGTGTTAAAGAATGACCAACAGATGCCATTTCTACCATTTTTGTCATTTTTGTCTGTTTGTCTGTTTGTCTGTCAGTTTGTCTGTGAGAGTTCATTTTTTTGTTCAAGTATCACGTCAAAAGTACAAAACCAATATGGTTAAATGTTATATTCGAATATTGTGTGTAACTCAGAGTCATATTTAGTTTTTGTTTCATCGCAATCACTTCAGTCTTTCAAAAGATATATGAATTTAAAGTGTTCAAGAAAAACTTTTCATTACGGTGTCTAAAGTTCATACGTACACGTAACGACATCTGTTGATACCAAATGGTACTAACAAAATTAAATATTATAAACACGTTCTGTGTCTGTGTTATTTCAATAAAAATCACTTTCAACCTGATGGGTACCTGATGGGTGAGCAGGATAAGCTACGCTTGCCGGGGTTGGTCAGTGGATGGGTGACCATCTTTACATACCGAAACTCCTCCGTGCCTCGGATAGCACGGTAAGCCGTTGGTCCCGGCTATCATTCGTGGATTGATTTGACAGTCGTTATGGATCGTCAGAAGCCCGAAAGTCTGACAACCAGTCTTACCAAGGGGTATCTTATTACCCAGTAACTGGGTTGTGGAGGTCAGATAGGCAATCTCTCCATGTAAAATACTGGTATTCAGCTGCATCCGGTTAGACTGGAAGCCGACCCCAACATAGTTGGGAAAAGCCTAGGCAGATTGATTCTATTGGTGGTTGATTAGTAACGCTAAAAGAATTTCAAATATAAAAAACCGGACAAGTGCGTGTTGGACCACGCTCAATGAAGGGTTCCGTAGTTGGCATGAATTTATCCCAAGAACAAACTTAACATTGTAGTTGGAAAACATATTCTCCCATACATTCCAACTGTAAATGGAAGTTTGTACTCACAATATTTATTATGTTATTTTATGACCACAGGCTTCTTATAGGTTTTCCTGTAGTCTACAGGTAAAGAACTACACATTTTCTGCATTTTTTTTTTTCAAAATTTTAGGCTCAGTAGTTTCGGAGATTATGGGATATATTGGTAAATTTTCATCTATTTTCTTAAATAACTTTTTTTTAAATATTTTAAAATTATGAACAAAATATATATTTGAGTCCCTCATAGAAGCCCTTTCATCTGATATGTCACACGGTACAGTTTGCAAAACTTTTTTTTTTCATTTTATTATTTGCCCCACAAAAGTGACCCCCATATTCAAAATCCATTTATTTACTTTACCCGTCCGCATTTGGGTCACAGAAATTCATAATTATGTGTACCAAATTTTAACTTAATGGGTCCAATAGATTCGGAGCAAATTAGCTGTGACAGACGGACAGACAGACACACGAGTAACACTTTATGGGTTCCGTTTTTTCCTTTTGAGGTACGGAACCCTAAAAATGGGCATATAATAGTAAGATGATAGTTAATACTAATAACTGATGTGGTGTTCTGAGTGAAAAAGAATGCAATGTCAGATAATAATCCTATCAACTTTTCATACATAGTGATTGAGAGGGGGAGGGGTTGAGAGGGTAGGGGGAGGGGGACGTGGTGAGGGGGAGAGGGAAGCAGTTAGGAGGTGTGAGGGGGAGGTAGGGGGAAGGGGATGCGGTGACGGGGAAATAGAGGGCAACGTGAGAGGGGGACGGTAATATGTGGCTGAGAGGAGAGTGATAGAGGGGAAGACGAGCGCCTTAACACCTTAATGTTCCTTTTTGTGTAGCACTGGATTCATTGAAGAAACCCGTCAGAAATTACCGAAAAATAGAAAGTCGGGACGGCACAAAAAAATACCGGCCAAGTGCGTGTCGAACTACGCACAATGAAGGGTTCCGTAGTTGGGATGAGTTTATCCCAAGAACAAACTTAACACTGTAGTTGAAAAACATGTTCTCCCATACATTCCAACTGTAAATGTAAGTTTGTACTCACAATATTGAGAGATTTACCATGTTATTTTAAGACCACAGACTTCTTATAGGTTTTCCTGTAATCTACATACAGTAAAGAACTATTTTTTGTATTTTTTTCAAAATTTTAGGCTCAGTAGTTTCGGAGATAAGGTGGGGGAATGGTCAATGTTCGTCTATTTGCTTAAATAACTCTAAAACGATTTATTTAAAATTGTAATAAAAATATATTTGAGACCCCTATAAATAATTATATAGTAAGCCCTTTCATTTGATATGTCACAGTACAGTTTGCAAAACATTTTTTTTAATTTTCTTATTTGCCCCCTAAAAGTGACCCACATATTCAAAATTCATATATTTACTTTAGCCGTACGTGTTTGGGTCACAGAAATCCATATGTGTACCAAATTTCACTCACTCACTCACTTTTAGGGGGCAAATAAGAAAATGAAAAAAAAAGTTTTGCAAAATGTACCGCGTGATATATCAAATGAAAGGACTTACTATGAAGGTCTCAAATATATTTCTTTTATAATTTTAAACTAAATAGTCTTAGCTGAGGCATTTAATGAGTTTTTCGCCAACATACCTATTACTACGACTCGCTCCTTAAATTCGTCCCCATCTAAAGCTGAAAACCTTTTGCATAGTAGTGTGCCCAAATGTAGTCGCTTATTTAGCTTCGAACATGTAACACCTCGTGATGTAGTTAATGTTTTTAACACACTTAAGTCTAAAAACACTGGTGATTACTGGGGCATCTCCATTAAACTATTAAGTAATATAATATACATCGTAGCCCCCTATCTAGCTGTTACTTTTAATAAATGTGTTGATTTAGGAACTTTTCCTGACCTCATGAAAAGTAGCAAAGTCATACCATTATTTAAATCCGGTAATAAAAATGACGTTGGAAATTTCAGGCCTATTTCTATCTTACCTGCATTTAGCAAAATATTTGAAAAGTTAATACTCAAGCAGTTGCTAAAACATTTTAATTTAAACAGACTCCTTCACGATGAACAATATGGCTTCACTAAAGGTCGTTCGACTACGGATGCGGGTGTTGCTCTGCTGAAACACATATTTAACGCTTGGGAGAACTCGCAAAATGCTATTGGAGTTTTTTGTGATCTCTCCAAAGCCTTTGATTGCGTGCACCATGACACGCTTTTGCGTAAATTACGTCATTATGGTGTCCAAAACGAAGCTCTCATAGTAATAAATTCTTATTTACATAATAGGTTCCAATGTGTAGATGTTAATGGTGTGAAATCTTCCGGGCTACCAGTTCAGTTAGGTGTACCTCAAGGCTCAATACTGGGTCCATTCTTATTCCTAGTGTATATTAATGACTTACCATTCTATTTAAAGGGTATCTGTGATGTTGTACTGTTTGCAGATGACACCTCTCTTATTTTTAAAGTAGACAGAAACAGACATGATTTTGATGATGTAAACAGTGCACTCTCAATGGTTACGGATTGGTTTACGACAAATAACTTAGTTCTCAATGCCAAGAAAACTAAATGTATAAAGTTTGCCTTACCGAATGTTAGAAATCTGGGACCCAACATCGTCTTAGATGAAGAGGTACTTAAGACTGTAGAATCAGCAGTTTTTCTGGGTATAACAGTAGATGCTAAACTTCAGTGGGGCCCACATATATCAAGCCTAGCGGGAAGGCTCAGTTCAGCCGCCTACGCCGTCAGGAAAGTAAGACAATACACTGACGTTGATACAGCTCGGTTAGTCTATTTTAGTTATTTCCATAGCGTTATGTCCTACGGTATTCTGCTATGGGGCAAAGCGGCTGATATTCAAAATATTTTTGTTCTTCAAAAACGAGCTGTTCGAGCAATTTACCAGCTAGGAGCTAGAGTTTCTCTGAGAGAATTTTTTAAGGATATTGGTATTCTCACGGTGGCATCACAGTTCATCTTCGCCAACATCTTATACATTAGGCAAAATATACATTTGTACAGTAAAAACAGTGATATTCACAATATTAACACCAGAAATAAGGACAAATTACGTGCTCCATTTCATCGGCTTCATAAGGTTCATAACTCATTTGTTGGTCTTGGTATAGCTTTTTATAACAAGCTACCTTCTTCTTTGCTAGATTTGCCTTTTAATGCGTTTAAAATTAAAGTTAAATCCAATCTTTGTTCAAAGGCATACTATTCTATCAACGATTACTTAAACGATAAGAATAGTTGGTCGCTGTGATTAACTCAAGACAATGTTTATGTTATGTTCTTTCTCCAGGATCAGCTTACATAATGACAGGTTACATGAGTTAAGTACTAAAATTGTTTATTTTATTTGACAAAAATATAATTTAATGTATTGTGTTGCGTAAATTATTTTGCATAGGTACTATTGTATAGAATCTAGTTCTTCTAACTGAACAGACAGCTGTGCTGCTGGGGAGTTTGTTCCGCTACTTCTTCTTCCCAGCTAAAGCACTAGGAAGTGGTGAAGGGCGGGCGTTTTGTGGGGACTGTCTTACTGTAATTTTGACGTTCAAAAAGTGCTGATTCTCAGCCTAATTTGAATAAAGGACTTTTGATTTTGATTTTGATTTTGACTTACAATTATTTTAGAAAATAGATGAAAATTTACCATTCCCCCCCCATCTCCGAAACTACTAATAGTCCGGGAGGTACCGTTGCATTTCAGGTACCCATTTTACGCCGATCGATTGCCTATTTTTTCAGTAGTTCTCGAATCACTAATAAGTAAACCAAGCGTCAGCTGACGCACCCGCGGTGGGTTTGGGTGTGGGAGGTTGCGAAAGCTGTAAAAAAAAAAAAAAGTCATAGTACGCCGGCTGAAACCTTTTTACATAAATAGTTGACATCATACTGAGCTGAAAAAAAATAGTCAGCTGCACTTTGGAAGGGGGAATATGCGTCAGCTGCTCAAATGAACTTGTAAAAAAACACGTAAATAAAAAAGTCATAGTAAGCCGGCTGATGTTGACATGGATAGTTGATCTTGTATGACTAATAAGTAAATCGACCGTCAGCTGCTCAAGTAGCGGTGGGTTTGGGAGTGGGAGGTTGCGAAAGTTGTAAAAAAATAAATAAAAAAAAGTCTTAGTAAGCCGGCTGATATTGACATGGATAGTTGATCTTGTATGACTAATAAGTAAACCGACCGTCAGCTGCTCAAGTAGCGGTGGGTTTGGGAGTGGGAGGTTGCGAAAGTTGTAAATAAAAAAAATAAAAAAAGTAATAGTACGCCGGCTGAAACCTTTTTACATAAATAGTTGACATCATACTGAACTGAAAAAAAATCGTCAGCTGCACTGTGGAGGGGGGCATATGCGTCAGCTGCTCACATGAACTTGTAAAAAAACACGTAAAATAAAGTACGCCGGATGAAATTTAATTAGGCGATTGTTTAAATAATTTAAAGTACGAAAACAACAATCAGCTGCGTGCGTAGCGGTGGAAAGACCGTCAGCTGGCGCAGTAAAGATACAGATTATTCGAGCAATGCACAGTACCTTTCAGGGTCCAGCTGACAGAGTTCCCCTGCCCGCACCCAGCTGACTGATAGTTTTTGTAAACGTAACTATTAAACTATCATATTGTCAAATTTCAACCGGCATAGTGGTAATTAAATGCTAATGTCGGGACATGTGTAAAACTATATCGTATGAAAACATTTTGTTCTTTTTTCTTGTTTTATTTTATACTAGCTTTCGACAGCGGCTTCGCCCGCGTGTATTTCGGAAATTATCCCACGGGAACATACTACCGGGATTAAAAGTGTCCTAGAGTCAGTGCGGAAAGAGAAGCGGCTTAAGATTTGGTGGCGCAGCTGTGCTTAATTACCGTATTTGTGATGTTGTCAACACTGTTACGACATTATAGTGCGACATTATATAACGTCTAGATTATTATGAGGCTGTGTTAGAATATTATAATGTTTTTAGATTCTGTGTTAATAATTGTTTTGATGAAATTTTTAGTAGTCATACATAATGTTAGTTCCATTTTACGCCACGCCGCTTCTCTTTCCGCACAGACTCTATCTCCTATTCCAGGTCATGGTCTATCCGTGTACCAAATTTCATCCAAATCCGTTCTGCCGTTTTAGCGTGAAAGTGTAACAAACAAACAAACTTACTTTCGCATTTTTAATATTAGTTAGGATTAGGATATTTAAACGAAATGCATGATATAAAATAATATTGACTGTAAAAAGGAAATATAATAATTTAATGTAAAGAAATAGGAATAGAAATATAAAAATTAATGACTGCAGAAATTATTCTTTATGACTGGTATCGCAATCATAATCGTTCTCTGATAAATCATCATCAGAACTCTCCTCTGTTAAAACGTTCTCTTCATCTTGTTCAACTTCTTGAGCTCGATCCTCTTCACCATCATCTTGTAATGAACATTTTAATAATTAAAATTAGGCTACCAGAAATATACTAGCTTAAAGAAAGTGTCACTGACAAAAAATCCATACCGGCAATATTTTCGCTGCTATCATCCGTTATTCTCGTGACTGATGGGGGTACTTGATCTGCTTCGAACCATTTGAAGATTTCTCTTCTTTTTCTTCCCTTCCCCAGTCAGTGGGCGACAATTGAGAAGGGTCTTCAAGGTCAGCATGGCTCCAAAGGTGCGTTATGTACGACGTGCGCAGTAACTGCTGGCGTAGCTCGGATTCACACGGGGGGAAGATTGCCCCGCGCTTCGATATGATTTTTCATTCTCATAATTATTTAAACAATTACCTAGTTAAATTTCATCTGGCGTACCATAACTTTATTTTACGTGTTTTTTTACAAGTTCATGCGAGCAGCTGATGCATATTCCCCCCTCCACAGTGCAGCTGACGATTTTTTTTCAGTTCAGTATGATGTCAACTATTTATGTAAAAAGGTTTCAGCCGGCGTACTATTACTTTTTTTTTTTTTACAACTTTCGCAACCTCCCACTCCCAAACCCACCGCTACTTGAGCAGCTGACGGCCGGTTTACTTATTAGTCATACAAGATCAACTATCCATGTCAACATCAGCC
The DNA here is from genome assembly GCA_905163495.3 of Cosmia trapezina. Taxonomy (NCBI): domain Eukaryota; kingdom Metazoa; phylum Arthropoda; class Insecta; order Lepidoptera; family Noctuidae; genus Cosmia; species Cosmia trapezina. The sequence continues at coordinate 3,009,333 of LR991049.1, read as the reverse complement.
GGCTTACTATGACTTTTTTTTTTTTTTACAACTTTCGCAACCTCCCACACCCCAACCCACCGCTACTTGAGCAGCTGACGGTCGGTTTACTTATTAGTCATACAAGATCAACTATCCATGTCAACATCAGCCGGCTTACTATGACTTTTGTATTTACGTGTTTTTTTACAAGTTCATGTGAGCAGCTGACGCATATTCCCCCTTCCACAGTGCAGCTGACTATTTTTTTTCAGCTCAGTATGATGTCAACTATTTATGTAGAAAGGTTTCAGCCGGCGTACTATGACTTTTTTTTTTTTTTTTTTACAACTTTCGCATCCTCTTACACCCAAACCCACCGCTACTTGAGCAGCTGACGGTCGGTTTACTTATTAGTCATACAAGATCAACTATCCATGTCAACATCAGCCGGCTTACTATGACTTTTGTATTTAAGTGTTTTTTTACAAGTTCATGTGAGCAGCTGACGCATATTCCCCCTTCCACATTGCAGCTGACTATTTTTTTTCAGCTCAGAATGATGTCAACTATTTATGTGAAAAGGTTTCAGCCGGCGTACTATGACTTTTTTTTTTTTTTTTTTTACAACTTTCGTATCCTCCCACACCCAAACCCACCGCTACTTGAGCAGCTGACGGTCGGTTCACTTATCAGTCATACAAGATCAATTAACCATGTCAACATGAGCCGGCTTACTATGACTTTTGTATTTGCAACGCAAACGCCCGGACTATAAGGCTAAAATTTTGAAAAGATATAGAAAATAGTTCTATACCTGTAGATTACAGGAAAACCTATAAGAAGTTTGTGGTCTTAAAATAACATGATAAATCTCTCAATATTGTGAGTACAAACTTACATTTACTGTTGGAATGTATGGGAGAACATGTTTTTCAACTATAAAGTTAAGTTTGTTTTTGGTATAATTTCATACCAACTACGGAACCCTTCATTGTGCGTAGTCCGACACTTGTCCGGTTTTTACTATTTAAATATTTTTGGGGCAAAATTATAACACGGTGTAAAAACTATTGGAATCGATTCAGTTACTTATTCTGAACAAACTATATTCAGGTTTCGCATAAACTAAAAATAATGTTGTATTGATATTTGTACAACGTTTTTGACATCAAAACAAAGAGATTTCTGTACCTTTTTTATTTACAGCACCTATTTTTACACATCAGTCAAAGTCAAAGATTTTATTTGCAAAAACAAATAAAAAACTTTAACTAGATTGTATTATACCCACGTCCAGAGGCAATTCCCGTAATTTCAACAGCGTTCGCAATAGAGTCTGGCACACGAAACATGATCCTGAAAAATAGCGGCAAATTCAAAAATCTAGCTCTGGTATCACTGCGTATAATAGGTAAATACATTTTGATACTTGAAATACATCATGGATTAATGGACAAATATTATTGTCCTTTTACATCATACAATTTTTAACGGCTCAACCAATTTTGATCTCGATTTTTTGAATTTGCCACTATTTTCCAGGCTCATGTTTCGTGTGCCAGACTCTATCATCTCAAGACTCAATCTGTCAAAAATTGTATAGCATTTAATACAATTTTTGACAAATTGAGTCTTGAGATGATATTGCGAACGTTGTTAAAATTACGGGAATTGCCCCTCAGGTGTGCCCGCTTCGCAAGCACGAGAACAGACGATTGTTGACAACAAGGCTTAAATAATGAAACCAAGCCATGGGGCCAAGTAAACTACCAATATGCTTTGTCTCTGCATCAGTAGAGACCAAACATAGCCGCGTAGGTACCGGTAGTTGTTGTTTGACTGGTAGCAAAACATACTGCAGTCTAGGGTGATCTCTATGGTTGACTGGTAGCAAACCATACTGCGGTCTAGGGTGAACTCTATGGTTGACTGGTAGCAAAACATACTGCAGTCTAGGGTGATCTCTATGGTTGACTGGTAGCAAACCATACTGCAGTCTAGGGTGAACTCTATGGTTGACTGGTAGCAAAACATACTGTAGTCTATGGTGATCTCTATGACTGACTGGTAGCAAAACATACTGCAGTCTAGGGTGATCTCTATGGTTGACTGGTAGCAAAACATACTGCAGTCTAGGGTGATCTCTATGGTTGACTGGTAGCAAACCATACTGCAGTCTAGGGTGAACTCTATGGTTGACTGGTAGCAAAACATACTGCAGTCTAGGGTGATCTCTATGGTTGACTGGTAGCAAACCATACTGCAGTCTAGGGTGAACTCTATGGTTGACTGTTAGCAAAACATACTGTAGTCTAGGGTGATCTCTATGACTGACTGGTAGCAAAACATACTGCAGTCTAGGGTGATCTCTATGGTTGACTGGTAGCAAAACATACTGCAGTCTAGGGTGATCTCTATGGTTGACTGGTAGCAAAACATACTGCAGTCTAGGGTGATCTCTATGGTTGACTGGTAGCAAAACATACCGCAGTCTAGGGTGATCTCTATGGTTGACTGGTAGCAAAACATACTGCAGTCTAGGGTAATCTCTATGGTTGACTGGTATCAAATGCGCATTAAGTCCACCTTTGTACAGTTATTTAAGTATACAAAGTATTTATAAATAAATAATTCAGTTTTGTATAGTTTTAAACACTCACTCTCTCACAACTGAATTGAAAAGATAAGTACTTAGGGATGTAACTTATAAAAAAAACTTACTATCGTAGTACTTCAAACTGTATTTGTCCCATCTGTAGTCGCCATTCCGAGTTGTCAAAGTTGTCACATCTCTCCCTTCAGCAATATTTGTTATATGACAAACTCTTTGTTGGTTATATAATTGTATATTAACCACTATGTGATTGTTTATTAAAGGTTTCAGGATCATAAATTTAACTGTTCTTGTGTTTTTCTCTATAATTGCTTTTACCGTCTCCGGCGTCCCTGGAAAAGATTAAAATGTTAATTATTGAGGTCCTTATTTTTTATTCAATTAATCAGCTGGTAAGAAAACTCCATGGGTAGATTTTTGTTTTTTTTATACAACGTGTAACGTTAAATGCGCAAAACCTCTTAAGGGGTCATTGTACTCATCATTATGAACAACTTTTACTATGGGACCAAACCTGAAATCGCGAAAAGAAAATCAGCTGTTCAGTACATTTTGACGAATTATGCGTTGTATACAAAAGAATACAGGATTGTTCATATTAAAATAGCAACCAAAAACCACTAAGGGTTACACTTAACATAGGGTTTGATAATATGTAGTGTTATTTATTTATTCGCGTCTAACAATGTAGAATACTCAAACACCCTTAACACACAGATACAGCTCTACTTAGTTCGTCTGACTCATCACTCTGCGCACTCCGAAATCAAGTGAACAAATCAATTGCTGGATCGCGCCTACCTTGACAATTTGTCAAACGTAATAACCGGTGTTTCCTCATACATTGGTCTGAATAATCGATATCTCAGATAAGTCGATTTACAAAATGAAGATATTAGTCGCTAGTTGATCAAAGTATGAGTCTTTATTTGACCTATTTATGATGTTAATGATTAACTGTACTTAATACTAGTTAACATATTGGCTTTTTGGTACTATGGTTTCCTTTTTTGTTTGCTTTTATTAGCTGTAAGTCCTCTCCATGTTCTAAAATAAATAAATAAATAAATATGCATTGCTGTCGCAAACTTTTTTTTAACTCTATTATTTGATAATAAGCTGCAAATTGCAAAAATAATTAAGAAACAGAATTTCAGGAGCTACCTTAGCGCATCCCCCCGCATTAACAAACTTACCATAATTAACTTGATCATAATATTCATAATATACTAAATGGACAGCAGTCACACTCGGTGATATATTCTGGAGTGTTATTTCCATAATTAAGAAATCATTTGTTGCTGTATAACCAAAATTGAATGGATAGACTGCTACCTTTGGTTCACCTGGAAACGGTAATTAATTAAATTAAATTAGGTTATTAAGATTATTATTTATTTATATGTAAATAGTTGTATAATTGTTTAGTAGGTAGGTAAGTATTACATGATTTTTTTTTTTTGAAAAATAGTACATTTTGATACAAGTGGAGAACGATTGTTATTGCATTCATGGCGGAATTAATACCCGAGCCGTAGGCGAGGTTGTTTTTGAGCCGAGAACTGCAATAACAAATGTCCACGAGTATCAAACGATGTTTTTCAATACACTTTTGAGGAAATAAAATAAAATAACGGAAAATATTTTTGTCATGAATTATTAGGAAACTATGACTTAAATTTTCTTTTTTTTCCGCGCTTTGGGTTGAAGGAGAAGCACAGGTATAATAAAGCCGATAAACAGCCTAATAAGAAAAATAGAAAATTCAAATATTTTTGAGTTTAGAACACAAATAAATGTTAATTTGTTCATAAACGTTTTTTTTATTGTAATAATCATAGTTTTTGATGATATTCTATTTACAAACATTATTTAAATATTCAAAAAATATTAACGCCGTAAAGATGCATATCTCTTTGCCGAAATTAAAAAAAAAACATTCACCTCCGAATAGAGAGTTGTGAATAGAGGCATTGAACCAATTTGGACTAAGTATAGGTATAAGTTATCTGTGGCAATTTTTACTCCCGCACACGTGCGGGAAAATTTAAAAATCGCACGCGTGTGAAATACATTGCATTGTGAACCTAATCGTAGTGCGATATGAACCAGTTTTCGAGGAAGTGTATTGAAATAGTACATTTTGATACAAGTGGAGAACGTTTGTTATAGCATTCGAGGCGGAATTAAAACACCCGAGCCGTAGGCGAGGTTGTGTTTGAGCCGAGAACTGCAATAACAAATGTCCACGAGTATCAAACGACGTTTCTCAATACACTTTCGAAGAAATAAAATTAAAAACACTTATAATAACGGAAAATATTTTTGTCATGAATTAATAGGGAACTATGATTTAAATTTTCTTTTTTTCCGCGCTTTGTTTTGGCCAGGTTGAAAGAGAAGCAAAGGTATAAAGCCGATAAACAGCCTAATATGAAAAATAGAAAATTCAAATATTTTTGAGTTTAGAACATAAATAATTTATGTTAATTTGTTCATAAAGGTTTTTTTTCATTGTAATAATCATGGTTTTTGATAATATTCTTTAAAGAAACATTATTTAAATATTAAAAAAATATTAACGCCTTAAAGACGCATAACTCTTTGCGGAGATTAAAAAAAACATTCACCTCCGAATAGAGAGTTGTGAATAAGAGGCATTGAACCAGTATCCCTAAGTAGTCTGTCCATTGAACCAATTTGGACTAAGTATAGTATAAGTTATCAGTGGCATTCCCACACGGGTGGGAAAATGAAAAATCGCACGCGTGCGACATACATTGCATTGTGAACCTAATCGTAGTGCGATATGAACCAGTTTTCGAGAAAGTGTATTGAAAAATAATAAATTAAAAGAAAACATTCCCATTCCAAAAAGAGCATCCACACAGATGAATCGTGTTTTCTTGCGGACCGTGATTTTAGACGAATCATTAGGGTTCCGTACCAAAATGATAAAAGGAACCCTTATGGTGAGACTCAGTCTGTCTGTCTGTCTATCTGTCACAGCTGGATATCTCAAGAACTACTTTTGCTATCAACTTGTTTGGAACAGTTTTATATGACGTTTACCCAACTATTTTGCATATAAGAAAGAAATGAAAACATTTTTTGTTTTTTTTTTTGCAACAGGGGTTGAAAGAAAAAGTTGAAAAAGAAAAAGTTGCCCGCACAAAAAAGACCCACCCAATATCTTTTCTGTGGCGTATCATATAGAGCACAGTTTACACATTCTCAAACATTTTTTTTATTTTATTCCATTTTTGAAACTCTTTATAATATTGATGACTGTAACAAATCTACTAGCATAAAGAAATAAAAGGGGCTAAGGTAAAATTTGAACAATATTATATTAAAAACTAAAAGATAAAAAATACAGACCGGTTTTTAAAAAACACATCCTACCTAAAACACACAGTTATTTAGGAAGGTAGAGGTTAGCTTGAAGTAGTAATTTGAGTAAGTCCAGTTAGGCAAACACGCACGATTAGTATGGAAGATGAAGATTTGGAATTGAATCGCTCCGTTAAATTAAATGGTTATTTTCTATAACCCTCCTTTAGGGATCGACCGCAGTCGGGTAAGTTTAAGTCGCTGAGTAAGTTTTCCCGGTCGACGAATATTATATAGTTAGTAGATGATTCGCTTATAGCTTCCGGAGCAGTAGTGCTATTCTGTAAACATCTCACCGTGATAACTTAGGTGAAGTGAGCGTGAAGTGAGCCGTCATTCCACCTGACGCTCTAGGGGTTGACATTATTGACAGCTTACTTTGAGATCACTTCACTTATGTTTTCACGGTGAGATATTTACAGAATAGCACTACAGAACTGACCAGTCTCCGAGTCTTCCATCCATCGATTCATCAGCGTTTTTCAAAAACGTCTTCCAATTTCAGATCCTTTCCACATTTGAAGCTTTCCATAAAATACAATATTTGACCTAACATATTGATAAAAAGAATTTAAATTATATAAATCAAAAGGAAAGATCATAGATTCTAAGCCAGTATGAAACTCTATGAAAGATAGTTAGAAGAAAAAGTAAAGACAGCTTGACAGCCTGACGTAAGTGTCATAACAAAGAAAATTTATAGAAAACGAATTGTTTTAGACCAATTCGCAATGTATGAATGTAAATCTTTATAAAAGATAAATAAAAATGGATGCAAAGTGTAAGTAAAGGTTATGTAGTGTCAGAAGTATGTAGATACTATATGATATGACCAGCGTGTAAAAGCACCTTACCACCAATGATATATTATATACGTCATTGCTTACCACCACCTCTTTTTATAAAAGACCATTGGTTTTCTACTGTAGCAGAAGTACCAGGTAGCGTATATATGTAGAAATGCTAATTCAGTACGTCCCCTCAGGCGGAGACGAATACCTAGAGTTAGCGCATTTCCAGGCGTTAAAATGCTAGTATTCAGTAGCATTTACGCGGAATTAGCATTTACTAGGATTTACGTGTAAATGCTAGTATTCAGTAGTATTTACGCGGAATTAGCATTTACTGGGATTTACGTGTGTTTAACGCCTGGAAATGACTCTATCGTCTCCGCCTGAGGTGGAGGGGACGTACTGAAGTAGCATTTCTATATACGCTACCAGGTATGTTTTTGAATTCCGACATGTTATTGTAATCTGTAAAATAAAATTTATTGATCACCAGTATTCAATACTGGTGCTCAATAACTTTTGTTGTATGGTTTTAATTAATTTGCATTAAAACTTACTAACAGTTTCCAAAAGTCGCGTTAAGTGTAGTGTACATTCTATACGAACTTACCTCTGTCTGTAATTTCCTCTCAGTTTATTGATAACTAGCTACTGCCCGCGACTTCGTTCGCGTGAAATTTCTTATTCCCCCGACCCACCCCGTCGCATCAAATTACCTGCCCGCGCTATTATTTCGTTTTCACTTAGCATTATTTCTGCCTTTTTTTCTCTTAGCTCGGCATGTAAATGTCCTAAGATTTTTGGGATATAAAATGCAAAAAAAATTTCAAAGTCGGTTAATTCCAGAGATTATCACGTTCGTTCACGATATCCCCTTCCCGCTACCCTCTCCCTGCCCCTCTCACCCACTCCCCCTTCACCACTTCCACTTCCCCTCTCTCCCCCCACCCCTCCCTCTCACCCTCCTCCCCTCACCAACCCCTCCCCCTCACCCGTTACCACCCCTTCCTCTCCTCACCAACCCCTGCCCCTATCCCCCTCCCTTTCTCTCCTCACCAGCCCCCCTCTTTCAAGTTAATCAAGTCCCGCAGTGAAATCCTCCCCTGAAAAATTTACTACCTCTTTTCACCCAGTAGATTATAAATAGATAGATAAACCCACGAGACGACGAGACGACGCCGACGACGACGACGAGAGACGGTAGATTTTCGAAAAACCCACGTTATTCTTCATTTGCTCTCAAGTTTATAAATACCGAGTTAATCGCGGCGCGACGTCAAACGGAACGCGTACTCCTATGGCATTTTTACAGGTACTCGTGATAACTTCGAAATTAAATGTCCGATTCGAATGAATTAAAAAGTATTTTATACCATTCCCCCTCTAAAAAGCTTATTTTATTCACTGAAAACAGTGAATAAAAAGCACTTTTACTCACTGTTTTAATGTTTGAAAATGGAACACACCAATGTATTCGACCACAGATTTAGAATACCTGGGCTAGATACGGCATGTTATTAGATAGTATGAAAACCGAACGTTTCATCTTTTTTATACCTATGATAACTTCACCCCAGCCATTTAGTGATGTGCTCAAAGTAGACAAAATTGTTTCAATCGCTAAGCGTCACTGAGCTAACAGACTTTTTTTAGTACGAACAGTCGAACATGCAGGGCACGCTTGGTCGGATGGCTTGCCGTATCTAGTGTAAGTGTAATCTGTGTATTCGACCTATATTGATGTGTTCTAAATTCAATTTGATTGGTCGACATTTTCGACAAGGAGTTTAGCATTAGAATAAAAACTGTTTTGTGTTCTTTGCTGTCCTTAGTAAATTGGCGCTATTTTGAATACTGTAAGTTGTACGAACACAAAGTTTAGTGTTACTTTAATCTTTAATTTTGTGTTTGTTTAGTGTTGTTCTAATCGATTAAAATGCATTCTAGTGATGAAGATGTGTTAACACCTGAGTTTATGAAAGAGAGGGCGGCCGATATAGTGGAAAACTTGCTACCCAAAAAATCACGGCTGGTTTACATCAAAGCCAATTTAACTTTCCTTTTTCTTCATTATATGTCTATTTTCACTTAAATTTTTCTTTTTCTCGTAGTCATGGTATAAAGTATAGTATGCAACTCTTGAATAAAACGGATTTATATCGAGGGCCATGAATCACTCGCGTCGCTCAGGATTCTAACACTTGAATCACTCGCTACGCTCGTGATTCATCTATGGCCCTCGCTTTAAATCCGTCCTTTATTCACTAATTGCATAATATACTATTATTGCTACATAAATACCCTTGCTGATAAAACTATTTATTTGAATAAGAATTAATACTACGATACGATTGTAACCAACTTTTGTTTCTAACGGCAATCTGATTAAATTTTAGAACACACAAGCTGCTAATTGTGAGTTAACTATGATAGTTAGATATATTGTCTCGCGGACTTTTTTTTTGAAGATAATAATGAGTACCTAGGTACTTTAATCATGTAGTACATACTTTTTATGTATCATCAATAGTTTTCTCAGCCAAATAATGAATTTTATTGGCAAAATTTTGCTACTTTGGGTTACATTATTGCAATTTTCTTAAGGATCTCTATTTTTTTTGAAAATAAATTATAGCCGATGTTACTTCCTGATAATTTAGCTTTCTATTGGTGAAAAAATGGTTAAAATCGGTCCAGTAGTTTCGGAGCCTATTCAGTACAAACAAACAAAAAAATCTTTCCTCTTTATAATATTGGTATAGATGGTATAGATGTCCATTAATTCACTTGAAAACTACATACAATCCAACAACAACTTTATTAACACTTCACACAAATTATTACGAACAATTTAGCACTGACGTCTCACCTCCAAAGCACTAGTTCTCTTAGTAATGTGTATCATTCCGGCTGCCCATAAGGCCCCGTGACTAAGAGAGAGAGAAAATTAATAAATCTATTGTTTATTTGCAAATTCCCGGACTGATTGTAATATGTATGTACAATACCTGCCCGGCGAGCACGGCCTACTGTGACATGGCTTGAGTCACACATTTTATCATAGTTTGGGCGATAAAACTGTTTTGTCTTAAATGCTAGCACGGCGGCGTGAGTTAATTTCTTGAATGTGACATAACTTCTTGACGTTTAGTTGGGACTCATTATGTCTTATTTGCTAATATGGGCGCACCAATTATATCACAAATGTCACATTTTGACGGTGACTAAGAAAAATTTTATCACGTTCGTTCGGAGGTGGTGATAAAATTTGAAAATTGAAAAAAATAATGTTTTCCTGCTAATTACTCTGCACCAAATGGCAATAAATTATTTTCTTGCATTGTGTGGTGGTGGTTTATTTGTGTGAAGAATTGCGCGCGATAACAAAAAAAAAATTGTAATAAGTAAATAAATAAATAACTTACTATTTTTTATATATTTAAACGGTTTTTTTTTAATTTTTAAAAATACATATTTAGACATGTAAATAATGCGCGTCGAAAACAACAAAAAAAAAATAAAGAAATAATTTAAGTACATAGGGTTACTTAAATACTACTATTTTTTTTTTTGGTACCTATATGTTCAGAATAATAGGTTGATGGGTTTCATAAAGGGGTGCCAAATTTTCATTATTTTTGCGATAGGACACACCGTTTTCGAGTTCTATGCAAAAGAAAAGAAAGAAAAAAGATTTAATTTGATAATTTTTTCAATTTACTATGTCACACTATGAATTTAGCAACAAGAAAGGCATGTCGCGCCTCTAGATTATGTCACATGGTTGACCCGTGCTAGCATTTAAGACAAATTCTAAGACATGACATAATTTATCATGTCTTGTCACAAACGTCTTGAGTACGCCCGTGCTCGCCCCGCTGCTGTTATTTAATTTTATCGGACTGTGACTGATTGATAGAGAAATAAAAGTAATATTCTTTTAGAGGCATGAGGAACAGGGTGTAAAGTTCACTAATCCTCTATTGAAAAGGGAGGATCCTCCGACCAGACGGGTGTTGTGTCTGGTGGGCTACTGCCCGACGGTTGATGTCGGGACGTTGTATAAATGCTAGTTGCGTAGTAAACTCTAATTGCGCGATGCAGGATTGCGTGACGTCATGTCATTGATGCGTAGTTCATATGTGGCGATGTAGATGCCGTTACATTCTTATTATAAAACAATATCGAGAACGGGTCTTATCGCGATCTTCCTTTTTCACGAGGAACGTCGGGAAACAAGTAGGTACCTGTTGAACTCGTAAAAAAGGAAGATCGCGATAAGACCCGTTCTCGCTATTGTTTTATAGTGTGTACAAATCGCGAGAGTTTAAAAAGTTTAATATTCTTATTGTTTGAATTAAGTCAAATCAGAAGACTGATAGTACTTACCTAATTATACCTACAATACCTGCTATGATTTATGGGACTGTGGCTTGATAGAAAAACAAAAAAGTAATTTATTTAAATACATAACACACAGCACACGTAACACACAGCACACGTAACACACAGCACACGTAACACACAGCACACGTAACACACAGCACACGTAACACACAGCACACGTAACACACAGCACACGTAACACACAGCACACGTAACACACAGCACACGTAACACACAGCACACGTAAAACACAGCACACGTAACACACAGCACACGTAACACACAGCACACGTAACACACAGCACACGTAACACACAGCACACGTAACACACAGCACACGTAACACACAGCACACGTAACACACAGCACACGTAACACACAGCACACGTAACACACAGCACACGTAACACACAGCACACGTAACACACAGCACACGTAACACACAGCACACGTAAAACACAGTACACGTAACACACAGCACACGTAACACACAGCACACGTAACACACAGCACACGTAACACACAGCACACGTAACACACAGCACACGTAACACACAGCACACGTAACACACAGCACACGTAACACACAGCACACGTAACACACAGCACACGTAACACACCACGCACTAATCTCACATAACATTCACCACACACTGACTCACATTATGACAATACTGCACTTCATAGGTAGTCGTTGAACATAATTTTACTATACCTACTTTTTTTTTTTTTGTTAAATTTTCTCTTTGGTTTTATTTTAATTTCTTGTCTGCTGCATGCATCCTTTCCTACTTACTTTTATTGTACTCAATTATGCATATAGAATGAGAGAGCGCCTTGACTTCCATAATACAAGTTTTACTTAGTTTGGAAGTCAAGATATCATAACCATGTACAGGAGTACCCAAGTAATATGGCTTATCGATGTACCTGCGCAGAAAATGAATTTTCAAAGCGCGGGAAATGCTATTGACCAATCGGCACGCTCACGCTTTTTCCTGTACCGCTATTGGTCGGTAGCTGCCGCCATGTTAGCGCGCGCCGCTTGACAGTCGCCATACTTGCGAGTGAGACGGAACTAACAGCTGCAGTGTATTATGAACCTTATAGTAGTGATCTAAGGTTGATTGTAAGTTTTAAGTATTCTCGTTAATCTTCGGGGCCATACTTTCTTTTCTGTGCGAACGAAGATTCGACGCGCCTTATTAGTTGAGTATTACTGTACCTATGTTATTTTAATGTGCAATAAACTTTTTTTTTTTAATATGATTATAAACCCAAACCACTAGTCTTTTATTTAATGTAATGTTGCTTATAATGTGTGGCATTATTTTTATGAATTAATAAGCATATTATATTCTATGGGGGACAAATAGGAATAAAAAGTGTCATCTGGCCCCCTATCAACAAAAGGGGATTAACAAGATAGGAACAAGATGGGAATGAATAAAGTTCGAACTGTCCCCTCGTTGCTAACAGATCGGAATAATTCGATTTTTGTTACGAACCGATCCCAGTACGAAGTTATCCCTGTTGTGAATCGATAAATAAAATAAAATTAAAGAGTACACAACATTATTTGAATTATTATTATTTCTATAATACAGTTTATAATTAAATAAATTATTACATTTTTAAATCTATACAAATAAATAAAATTGAAGTGTAATGTCAAAATAACTGCTTTTACTAAATGCTGAAAGTAAAATACAGTACCTACTCATAACGAAAAAACCGGTCAAGAGCGCGTCGGACTCGCGCACCGAGGGTTCCGTTCCGATTTCTGAAAAAGTATGCTATTTAGAAACATCGTTTTATTTTTCCTGTAATCTTTACATAAACTTCTATCACAAAGAATAATTTCAGATTTTTAAATATAAAATAGATAAGAGCGAATGGTATTTTTGTTCATATTTTTCACTAAAAGTCGAAAACTTTGCAGCCTAAAAAAAAAATAAAAAAATGTTTGAGAATGTACAAACAGCGCTCTTTTATATCAGGAAAGAGCACTGCGCGGCGGAGATTACGATATTATCAACACATTTTAGTAAATTGTGTAAGAATTATTGTAAGTATATTATAGGTAAGCAATTCAATGTTATTATTACTTAAATACATTTAATTTTATGAAATAACCTTTTGACCTTTGGCTAAGCATCAATTGCCGTGCCCCTAGCGCGCGGGCTACAAATCGATAAAATAATACTACAGTAAATTATAGTTAATAGGACGAAAATAGAACGAAAAGTCATGCATGTCCTCTGTCGCAGAAATACGACACGAGCGGTAGGAGCACGGAAATAAAGCGGTCTAAACAGTGGCGTAACTATACCGTTCGAGGCCCGTGGCAAATTCATCGGATTTTTACTAAATGTGTAATATTAAGTTTTGGGAGTTGGGATTCTCCTCTGACGGGGGGCCCCTTCCGGCTGGGGACCCGTGGCATTTTGCCGACTTGCCATCCTGTAGTTACGCCACTGGGTCTAAAGGTTAATAACTTACTCAAAATGTGATGACAATGAGAACTAAACACATTAAACAACAGGATAGCCAACAAGTATCCAATGCCATAAGTAATTGAATTCATTGTTACAACAAGTCACTTTAATTTTTTTTTTTTCACAAAATTGTTTTTATTAACACTTGAACACTCAATAAACTGTGGTTACATTTGACAGTGAAGTATTTATTTATGGGGAAGTAAATTCAATAACACAATGAGTACCTACTTTAGTTTATTATTTTTCCTGTTAATTTCCTTTTAATATTCTGTATGAGTGATGTGTACGTACCTAATTTTTGTGAATCATACTTAATTAAATAAAATCATAATTATAACAATAGGTAACTAATATTAGGTCTTTACCTATGAAATTGCCGTTCTGCAGTACTGGCCATTTCAAATCAAAATAATTTTTGTTTGGCTAAGAATTCTAATTTCAAATTAATTTTATTTTTAAAACATGGATTTTTTTTTCCAAAAGTAGTCATTTGTTTATTGATTAGTGTTACATTTTCATCGCATTTCAATCTTTTTCGTCATCATGGATACGTTAAAAAAACTTTTTTACAAAAACAAAAACCGACTTCCAAAAAAAACACTACAAAGTGAAAAATAACTTTAATTTCGGAAGTCGGTGTCTTTGGATCTGTATTTTAGTTTTTTGCCACCGACTTCCGAAATTAAAGTTATTTTTCACTTTGTAGTGTTTTTTTTGGAAGTCGGTTTTTGTTTTTGTAAAAAAGTTTTTATTTTTCACTTTTTAGTGGTTCAGTTTGTAATTTATCTAAGTTACAATAACCCAATGTCAGCTGCTCATCACGTTTTACAAAATGTTGCTTTTCCCGATGCAGGGCCGTTAATTTTTGAGGAGTTCTCCTAGTAAGAACCAGGAGAAATGGAGCTCATGGTGAAGTCACCATTACCATTATTTTGACGAGCATAAACCATATTAAAGTAATCGAATCGCAACCTGTTATATAATTAGATATGATTGAGTATTTCCGATGGCCCTCTGTGGTCTTCATCATCAGTTCCAGCTCACCGAATGGTACTTTCCGAGAGCAAATGCACGAGTTACTATAAAAAATACCGAAATCGATATAGGTGTGCCCATAAAATTTGAGGGTTTCCCTCGATTTCCACGGGCTCCCATCATCAGATCCTGACTTGATGATCATGGGACCACTTGGGACGTATACCCTTTCGAACAAAAAAAGAAAAATCCAAATCGGTCTAGCCATTTTTGAGTAATCGGGGAACATACATAAAAAATAAAAAAAAATAATAAAAAAAGGTTCCGACGAATTGAGAACCTCCTCCTTTTAGAAGTCGGTTAAAAATTCGAGTAATTATGGAATATGAGTACCGTCGTGGCAGCAACGCGGCACAAGCGGCACGCAACATCAACGACGTTTACGGAGCTAACACTACAAACCAACGCACCACCCGTTATTGGTTTGTTCGCTTCCGTTCTAGAAATTTCGACCTGAAAAATGAATCTCGCGGTCGTCCGAAGACTTTGGTCGACAATTACGAATTAAAGGCGATTGTGGAAGCTGATGATACACAATCTACGGCTGAATTAGCAGCAGCTTTCGACGTTAGCGTCAAAACAATATTGGTCCATTTGCGTCAAATTGGCAAGGTAAAAAAGCTTGACAAATGGGTGCCCCACGAACTCAATGATCGCCAGCGCGAAGTACGCGTCGAGACGTGCCTTACACTGCTCAACAGACACACAAATGAAGGAATTTTGAACCGCATTGTTACCTGCGATGAAAAATGGATTCTGTTTGATAACCGCAAGCGCTCAGCAAGTTGGTTGGATCCTGGTTCAGCACCTAAACAATGCCCTAAACGAAAACTTACCCCTAGAAAAGTGATGGTCACTGTTTGGTGGTCTAGCGCCGGTGTGATTCATCACAGCTTCTTACCAAACGGGGTGAGCATTACTGCAGATGTGTACTGTGAAGAACTGAACACAATGATGGAGAAGCTGGCACTACTCCAACCAGCATTGGTCAATCGCTCGTCTCCGCTGCTCCTGCACGACAACGCGCGACCTTATACTGCACAGCAGACGGTCTCCAAGTTGCAAGAACTGGGGTTGGAAGCTCTCCGTCATCCGCCCTACTCACCAGACCTTGCGCCTACAGACTACTACTTTTTCCAGAATTTGGATAACTTCTTGGCGGGAAAAAAATTCAATACAAGAGAGGCAGTACAAAATGCCTTTGAAGAATTTGTTGCCTCCCGACCAGCTGATTTCTTTAAGAAGGGCTCAATAAACTGCCACTGCGTTGGCAAAGATGCATTGATTGCATGGGTGATTACTTCGATTAATACAAATAAAAAATACATGAAAAAATTCTTTTAAATTTTTTCATACAAAACGGCAATTTCATAGGTAAAGACCTATTATGTAAACTGTAATGTATGCCTATTATTTATTTCGATTGTTTATTACTAGCACATGATATTATGTAAGTAATGTTTATTTATGTCCACATGACAAGTTGCGGCGTCGGTCGCGTCGCTCGTTGCTATGCTACGGGGCGCGGCGGCGCGGTGTGCACCTCTCCCCGCCTCTTCGAGTTGTTCCGTTTATCGACCCAAAAAACCCACCATAAGGTGGAAACGCTGAAAGAATCCATCCTGAGCCAGGGTGGAAAATGGGAATATTGGTATAAGTACTTTTTAGGGTTCCGTACCTCAAAAGGAAAAAAACGGAACCCTTATAGGATCACTTCGTTGTCCGTCTGTCTGTCTGTCTGTCTATCTGTCTGTCTGTCTGTCTGTCTGTCAGTCTGTCAAGACCCTTTTTCTCAGGAACGGGTGGAGGTATCAAGTTGAAATGAATATCAAATACGTAAGTTTATGGTCCCTTGGAGTTCTAAAAAAATCAAGTTTCTAAGTCAACGCAAAAAAAAAATACCGCCATTTTATGCGATATATTTTGATACTCGCAAGTAAATCAAAACCTATAGGGTACTTTCCGTTGACCTAGAATCATGAAATTTGGCAAGAAGCAAGGTCTTCAGCACAAATAATGGAAATAGTCCGAAAATTGTTATTTTGTAATTTTATCACATAACAAAATATTTTCATGTATGTCAGTCTGTCAAGACCCTTTTTCTCAGGATCGCGTTGAGGTATCAAGTTGAAATTAATATCAAATACGTAAGTCTTGTCTATGATCCCTTAAAGTCCTAAAAAAATGTAGCTTCTAAGTCAACGTAATAAAAAAAATACGGCCATTTATACATTTTTTTTTTGGATTACAATGTTATGTTTGTTTTTTTGTAAGAGCTCGTGGCTAAGTAATTACAGCCGCACGGGTCGATCCATCGGGTTAAGCTACGCTTGCCCGGGTTGGTCAGTGGATGGGTGACCGTCTTTACATACCGAGACTCCTCCGTGCCTCGGAAAGCACGTTAAGCCGTTGGTCCCGGCTGTCATTCGTGGATCTTTGACAGTCGTTACGGGTCGTCAGAAGCCCGAAAGTCTGAAAACCAGTCTTACCAAGGGGTATCGTATTACCCAGTTACTGGGTTGTGGAGGTCAGACAGGCAGTCGCTCCATGTAAAATACTGGTATTCAGCTGCATCCGGTTAGACTGGAAGCCGACCCCAACATAGTTGGGAAAAGCCTAGGCAGATTGAATGTTAAGTTTGTTTTTTTGATAAATTCTTTTGAACTACGGAACCCTTCATTTTGCGTGGTCCGATACGCACTTGGCCGGTTTTTTAGGGTTCCGTACCTCAAAAGGAATAAACGGAACCCTTATAGTATCACTTCGTTGTCCGTCTGTCTGTCTGTCAAGACCCTTTTTCTCAGGAACTCGTGGAGGTATCAAGTTGAAATTAATATCGAATACGTAAGTCTATGGTTCCTAGAAGCTCTCAAAAAATCAAGCTTCTAAGTCACCGCAATAAAAAAATACGGCCATTTATGCGCCATATTTTGATACTCGCAAGTAAAACAAAACCTATAGGGTACTTCCCGTTGTCTTAGAATCGTGAAATTTGGCAAGAAGTAAGGTCTTACAGCACAAGTAAAGGAAAAAGTCCGAAAATTGTTCATTTGTAATTTTTTCACACAAAAAAATATTTTCAAGACTGTCAGCCTGTAAGACCCTTTTTCTCAGAAACGCGAGAAGGTATCATGTTGAAATAAATATCAAATACGTAAATCTATAGTCTCTTGCAGCTCTAAAAAAATCAAGCTTCTAAGTCATCGCGATAAAACAATACGGCCATATATACGACATATTTTGATACTCGCAAATAAATCAAAACCTACAGGGTAAATTTGGCAAGAAGCAAGGTCTCACAGCACAAGTAAAGGAAAAAGTCCGAAAATTATTAATTTGAAGTTTATCACATATTTTTTTTTCTGTAACAATGTTAAATTTGTTTTTGGGATATTTTCATCCCAACTACGGAACCCTTCATTGTGCGTAGTCCGGCACGCACTTGGCCGGTTTTTTTTTTAATACAATTCCTCGAAAACTGGTTAATATCGCACTATCGTGCGATTTTTAATTTTCCAACACGTGTGCGGGAATAAAAATTGCCACAGATACTTAGTCCAAAGGTTCAATGCCTTTATTCACAACCGCCTCGCGCCAGTGTCATTTTGGCATTTGCCGGTGCAAAGTGCCAAAATGAAACTGGCGCGAGACGGTCCTCTCTATTCGGAGGTGAATGTTTTTTTAAATCTCGGCTTAGAGATACTTATGCGTCTTACGGCGTTAATATTTTTTGAATATTTAAATAATATTTATAAATAGAATGTCATCAAAAACCATGATTATTACAATAAAAAAACGTTTATGAACAAATTAACTGCTAATTGTGTTCTAAACTCAAAAATATTTGAATTTTCTATTTTTCATGTTAGGCTGTATAACGGTTTTTTAACTTTGCTTCTCCTTCAACCTGGCGAAAGCAAAGCGCGGAAAAAAAACCGGTCAAGAGCGCGTCGAACTCGCGCACCGAGGGTTCCGTTCCGATTTCTGAAAAAGTGTGCTACTTAGAGACATCGTTTTATTTTTCCTGTAATCTTTACATAAACTTCTATTACATAGAATAATTTCAGATTTTTCTCTTTGCAAACTTCGGAGATAAGGGGGGGGGGACGGTATTTTTTTTTACATTTTTCATCAGAAGTCGGAAACTATGCGGCCTAAAAAAAAATAAAAAATAGTTTGAGAATGTGCAAACAGCGTTCTTTCATATGGATACCTCACGTGCCCTAATAGCCCGACTTTGAATTTTTAAGACCCCCTTTCAGTCCTTGTTGCAAAAAAATATAAATATTTTTATTTCTTTCTTATTTGAAAAATAGTTGGGTAAATGTCATCTAAAACTATTCCAAATTTCAAGTTGATAGCATCAGTAGTTCTTGAGATATCCAGCTGTGGCAGACAGACAGACAGACTGAGTCACACCATAAGGGTTCCTTTTTTACCATTTTGGTACGGAACCTTAAAAAAAGGAAACTTAAATCATAGTTTCCTAATAATTCATGACAAAAATATTTTTCGTTAAGTATTTTATTTTATTTCTTCAAGTGTATTGAAAAACGTCGTTTCATACACGTGGACATTTGTTAATGCAGTTCTCGGCTCAAAAACATTCTCCACTTGTATCAAAATGTACATTACTACATCACTTACACATACACACACACACACACACATTACTTACATTAGGTACTTTTAGGTTTTTGTTTGTGTCGGGGGTTTCTTTATCATGGTTAGCTAGTAGCCACCACAACAATAAGTGTGTCATCAACTCATCACTCATCACTCATCAATCATAATTTTTAGGGTTCCGTACCAAAATAGTAAAAAAGGATGGTCACCGTTATGGTGTGACTCAGTCTGTCTGTCTGTCTGTCGGTGTATCTGTCTGTCTGTCACAGCTGGATATCTCAAGAATTACTAATGCAATTTGGAACAGTTTTAGATGACGTTTACCCAACTATTTTGCAAATAAGAAAGAAATGAAAATATTTATGTTTTTTTTTGCAACAGAGACTGAAAGGGGGTCTTAAAAATTCAAAGTGGGGCTACTAGGGCATGGGGGGTATCATATGAAACAACGCTGTTTGCACATTCTCAAACATTTTTTTATTTTTTTTTAGGCCGCATAGTTTTCGAGATGAAAAAAGTAAAAAAAAAATACCGTTCCCGCCCCCTTATCTCTTAAGTTTGCAAACAGAAAAATCTGAAATTATGCTATGTGATAGAAGTTTATGTGAAGATTACAGGAAAAATAAAACGATGTCTCTAAATAGCACACTTTTTCGGAACCCTCGGTGCGCGAGTCCGACTCGCTCTTGACCGGTTTTTGTTTAAATAAGTAGGTACATACATCGAACATTAATGTCGTCATAAAAATAATTAATTTAAATATATCATTACTATAGGCATAACACCACACTTGCCCTTATTCGGTAATTTTCCTTAATTGAGGTTGAGGACAAACACTATTATATTGTTAATACTTATATTACCTACTTAGATAATAGACATCTAGATCGAGCCACCGCGTGGCCGGTCATGAGACAGCAATATAATACTATTTCCAGGTTGTGTGGTAGGTTGGTGAGTGAGGTTATGTGGTAAGTTTAACGTAAGAAATCTTCCATATTTTGGACTGTTTGAAACCCATGTCAATACATGTATACGCAAAATGCAAAAACTGTCCAAAAAAGTTAAATTAATCGACGCAAGATAAATTTTGTAACAGTCAAAGCACTTTGTTTGGCTAACATTCAAAAGTTCGCCAAGCAAAAATACGGCACGCCGTAAGAGACAGAAGATACGATGTCTCAATTTTCCTACTAATTTCATATGTGTCTCACTTCCACACTTCACACTGTAATCATGGCAAAGTCTAGAGGTTCAGTGTCATTGTTATATTAGGTTATTATTAGGTATGAACTAGCCGTTGTCCTGTCAAAATTTTAATATCGATTTTTTGGATGTTCCTTTGGAAACCACCCCAGTACTGACGCGAACAAAACAAAAAAAAAAAATCAAATCGGTCGAGCCATTTTCGAGTTTTTGCCAGACTAATGCACGGAAATTGATTTTAGGTTTCCGTACCAAAATGGTAAAAAGGAACCCTAAGTCGGCGTTACCACGAGCGTAATAAAATCGCGGCGGGATTTGATCGCGCACTGGATTTTCAACTCTCTGCTTAGCGCCGGGAGTTGAAAATCCAACAGTGTGTTTTTCGTCGTGCTGGGATGCACTCTGTTTTTGTTAGATTGGATTCTCAACGCTCGGCTCAACAACGAGAATTGAAAATCCCGCCGCGATTTTATTACGCTCGTGGGAACGCCGACTTATGGTGCGACTCGGTCTGTCTGTCACAGCTAGATATCTCAAGAACTACTAATGCTATCAACTTGAAATTTGGAACAGTTTTAGATGACGTTTACCCACCTGGCTTTCTTTGTGACATGACGGAGCATTGTCGGTAGAGAAGAAGGTCGTCCCCAGGGTGTCTTATGCCCGACCTGCGAATCACACCCTGCGAATGTACAGACGCCAGCACATCAAGCTACTACAATCTGTCGAATTTCTTTAATAGATTTTCATCTATTTCATCGCGGGTTAGATTCCCGCACGGAACAAATATTTGTACGACCTACAAGTATTTGTTCCGAGTCTGGGTGTTTTTCTATCTATAATAATTTTATTTATTTTATTTTGGCAACAAACAGTCATGTAATTAGTGTATTTTAATTAAATTTATACAAATATGGATGAAGAAAATAATATTATGTAGGTACTTATAAAAACTAAACTCATTTTACTTATTTGCTTAAGTATTTGTATACTTATAAGTAATTGAAGTTTTATAAAAGTATTTGTATTTGACGACACGGTTGGCGCAGTGGATGAGCAATTGACTGCTGCGCAGCATGTTGTGGGTTCGATTCCCGCACGGAACAAATATTTGTACGACCTACAAGTATTTGTTCCGAGTCTGGGTGTTTTTCTATCTATAATAATGTATGTATTTACAAAAAAAAATGTATATAAGTAGTTTATCAGCCATCTCGTTACCATAACACAAGCATTAGGTTGCTTAGCTTGGGACTAGATGGCGTTGTGTGAAATGTCCAAGGATATTTATCTTTTATCACTAAAGCATTAGGTTCAAGGTTGATTGGGAAAATCTGACAGTTACGGGTGGCTTGACCTACTGACGTTTGTACATAACTATGATCAGCCAGTCGCTCTTGCGGCCACTAGAACTACGAGGCAGTAATCTATCCTACCTACTAATAAAAAGCTGAAAAGTATGTTTGTTTGTTTGAACGTGCTAACTACCCTGGAACTACCAGTCTACCAGAAAAAAACTTTTTTCATTTGATAGCCCAGCACCCTAATTGCGTAACACATTATCAATCGGAGTTTCAATCATTTTGAAACATATTGCTAATCCATTGCTTCATATCGTCGCTAATCTAATTGACGTAACTGATTCTAAGAAAATTTTACAGGGCAAGCTATTTTTCTTTTTCTTTTTGTAAACGGTAGATATATTGGTCTCGACTTTTGCATTATCATGGGGACCGTAAGGCATTCGCCGATTAGACAGATCGATTCGACTTGGAAAATGTATCAAATTAGGTATTATAGTGGTCGACTATCGGCTTAGTCCCAAATGTTAGTCAATACGTCAGTTAGTTAAATTAGCGACGATAATAATAATGTTCGAAAAATTTGTCTGCTCGACAACGTAAATAACGCAATGAATGTGGTTGAACTGTCAAAATGAAGCACACTTCGATTGATAATATGTTTCGCAATTAGGGTGCGGTTCTTGAGGAATGTTATAGGTTATTTAACATCACGCTAGGACCATTAACGAAATAATTGCGCAGGTGGGCGATGCGATGCGACGCGGTGAGACAGGGAACAAGAAACTACACGCGGACGAAGTCGCGGGCAGGATTTAGTGTATAATAATTATGCACTTAGCGGATTTACAACTGTTTTCCTTAAAGTATTTGCCTACAGGACCGATATCATAAGGTCTAAGAATAACTTGAAGTACCTACCTACACCATAATAATAAATATATATATTTATTATGACATATTTATTCATTTAAATATACTACTTAGTTCATTTGTTTGTTGTTCTACAGACTCCATTATGTTCAGTGTTGTATTTATTTTGCTAGTTTTACTATATTATTCTGAAGCCGATATACAAATGTCTGGTAAGTTATTGACCGAACGAGCGCAGCTAGTGAAGCGTCACAGGGGGTCTACTCCCTAACTCCGTCCGTGCATCCGTCTGTCTGACATTACGATCCATCAAAACAAGTGTAAAAGTTAAATTTTTCGAACGGGCAAAAACACATCGGGAGTAGGGATGTTGATTTATTTGATTTAATTATCTACAAAAATCAATCTTTAGTCGATTCTGTAATAATCGATATGTCGTAGGTACTTACTTATTATATAAATACTACCCACCATTATTATTACTTCACTTCTCGTTAGCGCCTTAAGAAAGACGGACGTATAAACTTCCTAGTGACTTTTAATTGGCTATTAATAATCTATACATTTTAAAAAGCCCATAACTCGTTTTATTAAAGTGTTAGAACCTAGATTTCCTACAAGGGACAACTGTCAAATCATGTTGTCATTCATACTTCGTTCGGGCCCCGAACCAATCATCCGTAGGTGACACGGAGTAGGAAACGCCCATAACGAAGGCCGAAACTACGGACTTCGTGGTTAGGGAGTAGACCCTCTGCTTCAACTCTGGCCAAATTTGCTTTGGTCTGTGAGTTTGTTGCTACTCCTCTGTAGTCGTATTTTACAACCGATCTGCACCCTAATTGCGAAAGACACTATCGATCGGAATCAGAATCATTTTGAAGCAATTTGCTAATCCATTGCTTCATGTGTTCGAAAAATTTGTCTTCTCAAAACCGTAAATAACGCAATGAATGTTGTTGAACTGTTTAAATGAAACCGATTGATGGTGTGTTGCGTAATTAGGGTGCTGGACGAAGTTTGGTATCGTCGATTTTTGACTGAAAAAGCACAAAAACGGGGCACGTGTCATAGGTTGCACTCAACAATGTGAAATATAAAAAGAATACTTAGTAATAACTATTTTAATATTTAAAATTATTTATTATGTTTATTTAAGTAATTAAGAAGCAGTGGCGGCGCTAGATCAAACGTGGACGTGGGCGAAATCAGCTTTGCGAGGCCTCTTTGATTTCCCAGTCGAAACAAAAACGTTAATTTGAATGAGCTGAATACAAAAACACAATCTCTCAATCTCACATTTCTATCTGAGCTGATAGAAATGTATCAGTAGGTAGGTTAATGAGTTTTATTGCTAATCAAATGATGGCAAAAATGACATAAACAAACACAAATTAAAATAGACGAACTTTTCGGCTTTTAGCCTCATATATTTTTTCAAGATTATGTCTTATTTAACACCAGCCGCTATTTCTAATGCAGAAAAGTTTGTGAAGTAGGATGCAGGAGCGAGCGAAGCGAGCTCGAAAATTTTATCACGCCGCCTAGGATGGTTAAAATTAGGTTGTCTTTTCAACATTCTTACAGAAATAGAAGTTATTTTATTAAGTTATACAGAACAGTTTGAGAATTAGAAGAATGCAGGACGCAAGAGCGAGCGTAGCCGGCTCGAAAATTATAGCACCCCACCTCGGAAAGATAAGGTTTTCTATTGACCATTATTAAATAGGAGATACTTTGTCGTTGATGATTTACGCACATACGCAGAATGGTATAAGTATGAGAAGAATATGGAGCGAGCTCGAAAATTTTAGCTCTCAGATGTTGTTCTTTGAACATTATCTGGAAAATAGAAGTTATTTGGTCGACTTATGCAGAAAATTTTGAAAACGAAGAAAATTACGATGGACCGAAAATTTTTGCATGTTACGTTTATAATAATATTTTGCATACGTAGGGGGGCCTCCGACTACAAACTGCCTCCTTGTTACTGAACATGTTTTGACCTTGTTTGAGATTTGAATAAAAAGTACCTACCTACTTCTCGAGATTTTTACCTTTTTCTCAGGGACCGAGGGCCGAGGGGGATATAAACACGAATAATTAAACCTTCAATAACTTGCAAAAATCTTTCGGGGATTTCCCGCGAAAGAAACGCTACGCCAAATGTTGCTAGACTAAAAAAAAAATTAAACGAATTTGTATGTATGTCAATATATTTATCGTTTTATGACGAGTAAAATTTTTTCACGGGGCGCAAGGCCCCTCAGACCGCGAGGCCGTAGGCGGTCGCCCACGTCGCCCACGCCTTACGCCGCCTCTGTTAGGAAGTTCCGCGTAGAAGCGGATAGCTATTTATGGCAGTTGACTCATTTCGTTTTATACAGTCAGCGTCAAAAATATCGGCACGAACAGACTGTTCAAGGGTCCTTCTGCGAATAAGGTATTCGGCTTCGTGATTTTCGTGGCAATTTTCAAATTAATTTTTTTTTTTAAATTGATATTAGAATCTTAAAATATACGTAAAAGTAATATTTTTTTTATAAAAAAGGCACCTCAGAGAGCGATATACTTTCAGAGATAACTAATCGAGGTTAAAAAAAATGGAGGCTACGGTAATCACAAAACACCCCACGAAAATTAAAATTTTAATTTAACTTTCTCAAATCGTCGCTAATTTAACTAACTGACGTGGCGTACCTATCTGACATTTTGGACTAAGCCGATAGCCGACCTAACTATTAGTAATTTGATACATTTTCTAAGTCGAATCGATCTGTCTAATCGGCGAATCTGTACCTATGCCTTACAGTCTCCATGATAATGCAAAAATCGAGACCGATATATCTACAGTTTACAAAAAAAAAAGGAAAATAGCTTGCCCTGTAAAATTTTCTTCGAATCAGTTACGTCCATGGACTTAATTAACATATTTATATAATATATTAGGTCCATGGTTACGTCACTTAGTTAGATTAGCGACGAAATGAGTTACTTATTGTTACATATTTAAAAGAGGTTATTTTATTATAAGGTAAAAAAAATAGGTAGGTTACTAAGGCAGAAAACGTTTTTTTAGTAGAATCAGTCCATCATTATTGATTATTTGTTAAAGAAATTACAAAAATATAACACTAATTTAACATTGTAAAAAATAACACTTTCTCTTATTATAATCAGTCACTTTTAAACATTTCAAAACCCATCAAATGTGACATTTTAAGTTTGGTTTAAACGAACAAAACGACATTTAACTAAGGTAATAAAAAATATTTTCATTCATAACTAGTACAAAACTCAAAGTTATTTAATTTGCATGGTCAAAAATTGATCTGCGAGGGTCAAAACTATTGCGTAAACCACGGAAATCAAAATAAATCCTTTATGTTACAAATATACAAAAACCTTTTAAGCAAATAAACTATGTTTTGATTATAGAATAGAATAGAATAGAATCTTTTTATTTCGGACACAAAATATCCATATAGTGTTAGTAACATACAAAAATAACTTATTGCCTAGTGTTAGTAAAAATCAGCCTCCGCACAAACTGCTGCACAATCGGAGAGCCGAGGCTCTCGGCTACAGTTTTCAGGATGCTGTTCCGACTGCCCCTCACTCTGCTCAGTAGCGACGCTGTTTTCTTGCGTATAAGTGCATGGAAGCCGTCGGTGCGGGCTTGCGCAAACATGGCCGACGCACTACAGTAACGAGGCAGCCCCAACAACATCCTGAAAGCATTATTATACTGGACGCGCAGGACATCCAGCGATCTCTTAGTGCAATTGACCCATAGACTGCCCGTGTATAGACTTTGGCAATAAGTCTTGAAAAGCGTTACTTTAACTTGTTCTGTACACCGCGCAATTCTACGATCCAACATATTGCTCCGGACCGCTAGAGCCCTGCGCTCCCTCTCAATGTCCACATCGTCCTTGAGGTCAGCGGCAAGACAGTGACCAAGGTATTTAAAAGTTGACACCCCATTAATTGGTGAGCCGTTCATAAATCAACTCGGGTCCCTCTCCTTATAAGTTACGTTACCTTATATTTGTTCGCTACAATATTTTATTACATAAATAGATTCACAGACACCGGAGATAATTGTACCACGCAAATCAAAGTTTTGAGAAACCAAACCCACGCAACGAAGTTCTTACCATCTATTTTTTGAAAAACGGACGCACCATCACACAAACACCCTGCCCGGCCGTCGCCGTCGGAGCGCGGCTAGTTGTAACTTGAATTAGGAAGACGCATCATCAGGCCACGAATTTAGCTCAGATGTACTAGTGAAATTATAATAATCCACGCAAATCAGCAATTACCTCGGGACAGTTACATTTAATTATTTTTTAGGAAATGTAGTTCTTTTAGAACTATTGTCTAATTTTTCATAGCATTGTAAACTTCTTAGGACATTGTTTTTTTTTTGGTAAGCTTGTAGCGTTTAGTTAAAAATATATAATTTACTAAGTGACCAGATCGGCAGTGGCGTAACTATACCGTTCGAGGCCCGTGGCAAATTCATCGGTTTTTTTACTAAATGTGTAATAATAAATATTGGGAGTTGGTATTCTCCTCTGACCGGGGGCCCCTTCCAGCTGGGCCGACTTGCCACCCTGTAGTTACGCCACTGCAGATCGGGGTTTGGGAGTTGGGACACTCCACGAAAATCAAAGAATAGGGGTTTTTTATTTTTTAATGATATTTACTTAATTATAAAGACAATTGAATAGTAACCAGTAACCCAGTTAAGAGAGGATTTAAGGTTTGCGCGAAAAAAAAATGGATTGAAAAGCCTGTCCAAAAGAATGACCCTCAAAATGATCTCAACACCGGACCTTTGGAAGGCGTACGAGGAGCCGTAGCCAACTCGCAGAGGTCCCTTAGAGAATTTTCTAAGAAGAGAAGGCACCAGCCGACGATTATCCCTGTATGGACCCAAGGACAACCCCCAGTTGTTGCAGGACTATTACATGAAACAGGACTAGAACATGGAAACAAAACATATTGGGATATGGGTTTGGGTGGCTATAATGGATTGGGTACATTGCACTATGGAAGAACTATGTCAATCACGACTCGCGGTCGTTGACTTAGTATGTACCTACATATTCTTTTGAGTCTGTACTCTTTGGTTACCCTCTTTGCAATCAGAAATACTTACTTTATACCTTACCATTACCACCAACCGCGCTGTGCCCGCGTGGTGGATTCCGGCCATTATCCCTCACACAGCGAGGAGTACTTGGTCGCAGCAGTTGGATCGTTATACGATGATTATTGATTATAATATTTATTTGTTTTATTTATTTATTCAGTAGTAGGTACTTACACTTGAATTTTTATTAACCGACTTCTAAAAAAGGAGGAGGTTCTCAATTCAGATGTTTGTATTTTTTTTTTTTTTTTTTTTTTTATGTTTGTTCGCGCATAACTCCGTCGCTTGCCAACCGATTTGAAAAATTATTTTTTGTTGGAAAGGGTATACTTCCCAAATGGTCCCATTTTTGTCAAAATCCAGTTCTGATGATGGGATCCTGGAGAAATCGAAGGAACTCTTCAAATATTATAGGCACACCTATAGCGATTTGGGTATTTTTTATAGTAGGTAGCTCGTGCGTTTGCTCTCGGAAAGCACCACTTGGTGAAGTGGAACTGATGATGAAGACCACAGATGGCTACCGGAACTACTCAATGATAAATATTTCACGTGTTGCGATTCGATTACTTTAATATGGTTGCTAAGCAATTTCCGCTCGTCACACAATGCGTGTGGTGAGTGGTTGTTGAGGAGCTCTCCTGGTTCTTACCAGCAGAACTCCTCAACAATTAACGTCCCAGCATCGGGAAAAGCAATATTTTGTAACATGTGATGAGCAATTGACATTAGACTATTGTAACTTATACAAATTATAAACAGACCCACTAAAAAGCGAGAAATAAAAACTTTTTAACAAAAAAAAAAACCGACTTCCATAAATCACTACAAAGTGAAAAATAACTTTGATTTCGGAAGTCGGTGGCAAAAAAAAGAAAGTAAATAAAAAACGAAAGACACCGACTTCCGAAATCAAAGTTATTTTTCACTTTGTAGTGATTTATGGAAGTCGGTTTTTTTTTTGTTATATATGTAGGTATACTTATTAAAGTTGGTGCAAACATAAACTCATTAGAGTTTTACCGTGCACCAAAATCATCGACCACATAATTTAGATAATAAAAACAAACTTAGATTCATATACATAAAAAGAAACAAGAACAAAAATAATTATCTAGTACTAAACAAACGAGCGAATATCGGAATATTATTCAAATCCAACAAGTCAACCTAATTATATTTTCAGGATCTGTAATGATTGTGAGGCAAGTAAGGCGTTTAACATGTACATCTGCTGTTAATCTTTCGCGTTACCCGGGACAAATGGTGGCATACCATCAATGGAACCAAGTATACCCTGGGGAAAGTGGTAAGTAAAATTAATATTTTTATTTATAGCAAATATACCTACACTTAAAGTAAGTACACCTTTATGATCATCATCATCATCATCATTTCAAAGACGTCCACTGCTGGACCTAGGCCTCTCCAAAGTGTCGCCACATTGACTGGTCAAATAGATGATTAAGCCCAGCGTGGTGACTATAGGCATAAACCTCCCATGATTAAAGTGCCAAAACAACGGCCCCCAGTTCCCGGTGGTCCGCTATTTAATTCCTGGTCAAGAATGAAATACGGTGCTGGGGGCCTACTCCCTAAGTCCGTCCGTCTTTCCGTCCGTCCGTTCATTCGTCCGTCTGACACAAAAACACAGCGGGAGTAGGGACAACTGGCAAATCATGTTGTCATTCATACTTCGTTCGGGCCCCGAACCAATCATCCATCCGTAGGTGATACGGAGTAAGAAACGCCCGTAACGAAGTCCGAAACTACGGGCTTCGTGCTTAGGGAGTAGGCCCCTTGAAACGTGGACACTGACAGTCGGTCTGGTCCACAAATTCAAAGTCGCTCAGCGCGCAATGGAGCGGGCTAGCGGGCGGTGCTCGGAGTTTCGTTGAAGAATAAAATCAGGAATGAAGTTATCCGGAAAAGAACCGGAGTAACCGACATAGCTTGCAGAATAAGCAAACTGAAGTGGGCTGGCCTTGTTTGTCGAAGGACCGATGGCCGGTGGAGCAGACGAGTCCTGGATTGGAGACCGCGTATCGGTAAGCGTAGTGTGGGACGCCCCCCAGCTAGATGGATCGACGACCTGAAGAAAGTGGGTGGGACAGACTGGATGTGGAAGGCGGAGGACAGGGTGTTGTGGCGCAGCCTGGGAGACGCCTATATCCAGCAGTGGACTGCGATAGGCTGAGTTGATGATCTGAATGATCGGCAAAGTGGCTTTCACCTCATTCATCATCTGCCTATCAAAACTATGTTTGGGTCAGCTTCCAATCTAAACGGATGCTGCTGAATAGGTACCAGTATTTTACATGAAACGGCTGTCTATTTGACCTCCACAACCCAATTACTGGCATTTGTAAGACTTTTTCAGTCAGACTTTCGGGCTTCTAACGATTGTTCATTGTTCTTTGAAAGTTAGTCGCTGTTCAGTTTTATCTCTACTTATTCCTACTATTTATGTGTTTCAGACAGTTTCATTACTAATTTACGAGCTATAGAAGCATTAAATACCGAGTACACAGTTGAATTGCAGAAGTTTGACAACAATACTAGTATCTATAGCTTGTTTAGCGTATATAATGCTTCGAACGGATTTCAACATGTTTTCAACCTAACTATAAACTGCTCTGGAGTTCAAAGAAAATGGATCAGTCTGGTTGATGACGATTTTTGTAAGTATGACAACTGTTTATTTGTCCCATTTTTGTATTTTATTATGATGTCATTTGATTATTTGACACGTGGGCAATATTTTAGGCAAAAAAAAAATAGGTTATTATAGGCTTTAGATTTTGAAACAATATTTTGATTGTTTTTTATTTACGGTAAACTGTTTTTTATTTTTTATTGAAAAAAATACTAAGTAATCTATTGTTCTAAAACAAAATTTTAATCTAGATAGGGTTATCGCTTTAGATTTTGAAATAATATTTTGATTATTTTTTATTTATGGTAAACTGTATTTTATTTTTTTTTTGTTCTAAAAAAAATTTTAATCTAGCCTAGTCTATCCACTTTAAGAAACAGTAATTGGTTTCACATCCATTCATACAAATGTTTTGTGTACAAGCTGTGTATAAGTGCAAGGCATCCCGTCGCGCTCCGACAAAAAAAGTCTCGAACATTCCTGATGACGTAACGCGCGGGGGCCGGTCACGTTAGGGGGTAGGTAGATACATAGGTATCTCCTCTCGATATTCTCCTATTCGAATCGAGAAACTCTCTCAACACAGTTGCACGATGAGATAGGGCAGGACTGTGGCAGGGATATCGACGACCTGTTAAGTACAGGATTCAGACCATGAATCTGGACGCCCCAGCGCGAGCGTTGACAAATTTTTGTCAGTTATTTAAAAAAAAATGCTGTTTCCTACAAAAGTGCAACACCTCAATCCATCTGTCTAACCGGATGCAGCTGAATACCATTATGTTACATGGAGAGATTGCCTATTTGACCTCCACAAACCACAACCGAGTACCCAGTGTACGTACCCTTGGTAAGACGGTTGTCAGACTTTCGGGCTTCTGACGACCCGTAACAACTGTCAAAGATCCACGAATGACAGCCGAGACCAGCGGCTTAACGTGCTTTTCAAGGCACGGAGGAGTCTTTGTGTAAAGATCAACGGACCAACCCCGGCCAGCGTAGCTTAACTTTTGGATCGACCTGTGCGGCTATGTTATTTCTTAGCCATGAGCTTCTCAATAGTGCAATACCTACGCAGTCAGAATATATGAAACGGCAATTATTTTTTTCAGGTTGCGCGTCGATTTATCTGCCATCCTGTATTTTATTAAGACTAAAACTTCTGTAATTAATTTATTTCAGATCAGTATAAAGTTGATCACATGCACATTTATGTGGACAGCGTGAAGTTCAGCTGCCAATACTTGCCTTTGTCCACCAGTAAGTTTCAGTTAGTAATTAATTTGTTTAGGGGCCCTATTTTTATCTTTAGCATTAAATTAACTTCGTATACCTACGTAGGCCTACGGTCCCTTAGTGCTCTGAGAAAATCAAGCTTCTAAGCCAACGTAATAAAAAAAAACTGGCCAAGTGCGTGTCGGACTACGCACAATGAAGGGTTCCGTAGTTGGGATGAAATTATCCCAAGAACAAACTAACATTTGTAGTTGAAAAACATGTTCTCCCATACATTCCAACAGTAAATGTAAGTTTGTACTCACAATACTGAGAGATTTACCATGTTATTTTAAGACCACCAACATTCTTATAGGTTTTCCTGTAATCTACAAGTATAGAACTATTTTCTGTATATTTTTTTTAATTTTAGGCTCCGTAATTTCAGAGATAAGGGGGGGAGAATGGTCAATTTTCGTCTATTTTCTTTCAGACGCGTTCAGACGACACGCGCCTAGGCGCGATATAATTTGAGCATAAGCTCATAATTCATAAAAGACTAAAATTATATACTTACTTACAAAATTTTTTAAAGCGAGTTAGAAGCGGGGGCGCGCGTGGAGTGCGCTTAGCGGGCGCGAGTCGTCTGAACGCGCCCTAACTACAACGGCAAGTGAAAAAGCGTTTAGTAGTCTGTATGAAACTATCAGTCGCACGATACCCATACCCATGTGTAGCCATATTCGCAAATTAATAAATTATTTATTTACTTTACTTTTTTTTATTATTTTTTTATTTATTTATTTTTTAAATTTTATTTTGATTTGACGATATCGTGTAGTTATCGTATCGTTATCGTTATCGTACAATGTTTAAATGGCCCACACAAGCATCGAGTGACAAGGACGGTCTACAGAGCCAAACCTTTTCTAAAACTCTATTGCGGTTCCCAGACGTTCTAAATAGCTTGACAAGCAGGCTTGACAAGGCTTGACGCAACGTCACGCACGCAGTTTGCTTGACAATCACATCAATCTTCGTTCTACTAGACGGTCAAAATTGCTTGACAAACATGAAATATTCATGTGTGTATGTTCAAGCAATTTTGACCGTCTAGGCAGGGATTCCCAAAGTGGTCGATATCGACCCCTTGGGGTCGAAATCGGTTTCCCAGGGGTCGAAATAAACGAAAAAGATAATGGTGTTCGAGCGTACAAGTCTTTCAGGCGCGTTTTCAAAAACTAGAGATAGGATTTTTATAGTAATTTGGCCAAGGGGGTCTGAGGTATCAGTTCATTTTGGAAAAGGGGTCTCTTTCCCAAAATAGTTTAGGAATCCCTGAGGGACTCTGTGTATCATACTTATGTATGTCTGGATACTGAGCGTCGCCGTTGGCTCTGCTAAATGTCTACTATATTATTTATCCCGTAAATTCTATTAATATAATTATGTTTTAGTACAAATAGGATGGATTAATACTGCAGGAGATAGAATTTTTACCTACAATCAAACAGAAGTCATAATGAAACTGACAGAGACACACAACGGGTCCATGCTGTGCTGTCTATATTACAAAACTGGGAAGAACATACAACGCTTAGTGAAGGATAAAACTTTGTTGATTTATCAAAAAGAGATGCCGAATAATGGAGGGCAGCCTAGTGGCACAAGTGAGTACCTACTTATAATTAGAGACTATAGGTACCTACTTACTAATAACTTCTAACAATAATAGCTTAATTTAAGGGGTGACTAGTCGGACTTATAAAAAACCGGGAAAGTGCGTGTCGGACCACGCACAATGAAGGGTTCTATGGATAAATGATGGGTGTTATAAACAGAAGTCATAATTCGGATGAATTGAATTTTCAATACTCAATCTGTATAAATGAAAAGAGAAGTCCTGACTGACTGACTCATCAACGCCCAGCCCAAACCCTTGGACCTAGAAAGCTGAAATTTTGCACAGAGTAATGTAATGTAGATAAGGAATAAGGAAGGATTTTTTGATCCCTGGGGATATTTTCCGCCATCCACGCGATCGAAGCCGCGGGCAAAAGCTAGTACTTACCCAATAATTTATTTGCATTCCACAATGTGTAGGTACTTAGGTAGTACCTACTTAAAAATTATGTGTGATCATTATGGACCCTACAATGGATGACCCTACGTTCTCATTTGGTGATTTTTTTTCAGCTACTGAAATCTGTGAAAGTGAAAGCAACAAAAATATTAAGGAAACATCAACTACTATACAGAGTATCACGGATACGTCAAATGCTACAGGAAAAAACTCGAATACTGCAAACGAAACAGGCAAAACCACAAGAACTACATCTGAAATGGGTAAAAACACAGGCACTACAAATAAAACAGGCATACACTCAGGCACAGGCAAAACCACAGGCACTACAAATGAAATGGACAAAAACTCAGACACTACAAATGAAACAGGAAAAAACTCAAATACTAAAAATGAAAACGGGCAAAATACAGGCACTAAAAATAAAAAAGGCAAAAATGCAGCCATTACAAATAAAACAGGCATAAACTCAAGCAGTAGAAATGAAACGGGCAAAACTACAGGCACTGTAAATGAAACAGGCAAAACCCAAGGCACCACTAATGAAGCAGACCAGAAATCAAATACTACAAATGCAACAAACAAAAACACAAGCACTACAAATAGTACTGACTCAAGTGACCACGGTTAGTACTGAAAAACCGACCATATTATAATAATTATCTAATGTGCGTTTTACATCTATGGACAGAAATTATTTTATTTTATTGATAACACGGATAACACAAATAACACAATTAACTATACATCAGGTACAAAATTAAATGACTAACTGACTATAACCTACATATACAAATAAAAACAAAATCAAAAGGAAATTTAGAAGTCGAAGTACTCGTCCACATTGCTGTCATCCGGAAACGTGCCCAGAAGATTGGCAGTAATGCCACGTTGAGTGGCAATGCTAATTCTTTGACCAAAGAACGAGCCAGCTCTCTGGTCACCTGAATTGTTGACCAGTCTATGAGCCGTTCTGCAGGTTGGTACGGAATAATCTTATCAATACGTCCACCAAAACTGCTGAGCGTGCCCGCTTACTGGCTGTGGGTGAGTGAGAGTCGGGTCTCTGGCTTCAAGCACAACTGGCTTCGCTACTTATCTGCGCCCAGACGGGCGCTCTTTGCGGGGCTTCGCATCGCTGCTGCTTCGGACACCATGGCCATCTTGCAGTAATAGCGCAGGCCGGATAGCACGGCATGCTAGCATTAATGACATTATCCGTCATGCTCTTGTCACCGCCGGGGTGCCAGCTGTTTTAGAACCCAACGGCTTGGCACGCGACGATGGAAAGAGACCTGATGGAATGACCATAATGCCTTGGAAGTTATGTGCCTTTGGTCTGGGATGCAACATGTGTCGATACCCTTGCGTCATCCCACCATCCTAGCACAGTGGCTGCTGCAGGTGGAGAAAACCTCAAAACGCGAAAATATTCAAATATTTTTGGGAATTATATTTTCGAGCCGTTTGGGGTTGTAACACTAGGGCCATGGGGTCCGAGTGCCCCCTCGGTTTTTCAAGACATCGCTAAGCGGTTGGTAGACTCCTAACGTGACCAGAGGGCTGGCCTATTTTTTGGCCAAAGAATCAGCATTGCCATACTGCAATGCTGCCAGCCTTTTGGGCATTTTTCCTGATGATAGCGATGCGGACGAATTTTTTGATACCCTATGAACCTTTTCGCTCCTGTTTTATATACCATGTACGTATTATTATTTTAAATCTATTAGTTATAATAGTACATACAAATTAAGTAATTTAAAATATGTCATTAAAGGCAGGGTGTTAATATGTATTACAGATGCAGATACTGACCACGTTATTATCATAATTTCATCAATATCTGCAATTGTGCTGCTCCTTCTAGTTGGAATTTGTGCAATTAAGAAACGTTGCTGGAAAAAAACTAACCGGCCAGAAAGAGCCCAGCTACCATTACCCCAAATACCGGGCACAAGACTCCGGCCAGCCAATGAAGTAAGTTTTCATTTCATTGAAAGAAGACTACTGATTAGTACAGCGTTGATTCATGTGGGCTGAAGCTAGTCATTTATATATATGTATTTGTTTAATTTTTACAGCTGGATTCCCACACACCATTTTACCTCAACCTTCTGTTCAGGAGAGAATGTGAACGAGAAATTCAGGCTCGAGAGGAACCGCTCTACGAAGAAATTATGTATCAATAGCTGGAACCTGCCACGATTCGCAGAGAATCTTGCGTAGACAGTAGAATACTCTGTCTACGAAATCATGCCAGCAGCGGGGTAGTGGGGAAGAAAACTGTCAAATTAGTTCCACCACAGGGCGTAGATGGCGCTAAGTGTTTGTTACTTTCATTCATGGATCTCACAACACAGGAAATCTTAGTGTGTGGTCCAGGAATTTCAATTCACTTGAATGTAATTTTATTGAAATAAAATTATTATGATTCAGCTGCTAATTTACTTCCTTGCTGATGAAAACTTTGCCACGAGATTGTGATAGGTGTTTTTCTTGTCGCCTATTGGTCGCATTGTCTTGATAAGACGTGACAAACACACAGGGCTCTCTCGCGGCGAAGCTTGCGGAATACAACCCCAGTGCGTAACATACTACTGTCGGACTTTTCATTTTTACTTTGGGAACATTTTTTAACGAAATGACAGATATGAAGTGTAATTTTACTGCAGCCAATGAAATGGTCAAAGCATAGTAGTGTTACGTAGACGCTAACGCCATCTGTTATCGAGTAGCAGAACTACACGAAACGTCAATTCTTGACAGATTTTGAAAAAAAAGTGAAGGAAAGTTTGAGTAAGAAAGTACTGTTTTTGTGATTATACAAATATAGCGTATTTTTGGTGTAATCTGGCATAAATTTGTTTATTTCGAACCCCAGCTGGTAACAGTAGCAATGGCTTTCATCATTTTGACAGTTCAATATTCATTGCGTTATTTACTTAGGTACTGAGTAAACAAATTCTGTTGAGGACACAGGACTAAATTTAATAATAAAACGACAAGACCACGACTCGTTATTACCCGATTTATTGTCGTATTCCACAGCTTAACAAACTATATAATTACACGGGGTGTACATCATAGTTGCGAAGTTCATTACCGCGATGTACGTTACTGCGAAAGTTCATTGCCGCGATGTACGTTACTGCGAAAGTTCATTACCGCGATGTACGTTACTGCGAAAGTTTACTATCGCGACGTTCGTTGTTGCGAAAGTTCTTTACTGCGATGATTGCAGTTTCGATAACATGCTTTTCCGACGTATGTTATATTAGGTTACGTTCCTTGCGGTAACTTACCAAGTTCAGCGCCATCTATCCAGCGACTAGGGAAGAGTTTAAAAAGAAAATCCCTCATTGGACCAAAAGATAACAATCAACATAGGTAAACAAAATTCGTGTATACATTCATTTTTACAAGAATTATCTTGCGTTGGATTCGACGAAAATTACGCACTGTTATAGGCAAACATGGCTTTAGTTAAATATACCGACCCTACGCGGCCAGAACATTACGAAACTTGTACACCATAGGAGTATATATGTTCTGTGTTGTATATGTCTTACCTCTGGAAGCGAACTGAACGAATAAAATTGAGAGTGGTCGGAATAGGATTAACATTTACGACCACTTCCGGTTCTAGAAAATTCGACAATATTCTAGCGTATTCTGCAGTGCTTCCCCTAGCGTCGAGGAGCGATAAATACATCGACCATGGATAAAAATACAATGGCCCATTCATAAAACGTTATCATACTTGTTTACGAACGTTAAAATACTGGCACTTTATCGACC
Organism: Cosmia trapezina; assembly: GCA_905163495.3. Taxonomy (NCBI): domain Eukaryota; kingdom Metazoa; phylum Arthropoda; class Insecta; order Lepidoptera; family Noctuidae; genus Cosmia; species Cosmia trapezina. Next base: position 2,971,730 of record LR991049.1, on the reverse strand, counting down.
CCCTGGCACTGTCCTGAGTGTACTAAGAACCTGGTGAGGGACAACAGGGCTGAAACGCCGGTAAGGGCGCGTACAGCAGCGCCAGCTGCTCATGAGGAAAACCTGATGGGCACCAGCACCATAGTCAGCACAGCTACAGATGCCACACAGGGGCTTAACTTAGACATCCTCAGGGCAGAGCTAAGTCTTTTTAAGGAGCAATTTTTGAAGACGGTGCGGAGTGAATTCCAGCAACTACGTGATGATCTGTCGGAACTTAGATCCTCTCTAGTCACAGCTAACGATAGGATGAGTCATCTGGAGGAGAGAGTGGCTGTGTTAGAGAGTAAACACACCCAGCCCATATCGTCGGATGTAAACGATTTAATAGTACAGCTGCGGAGCGATATAAACGACCGCGATCAGGAGCTGCTCGCTAATGACGTACAGATTTCTAACATACCAGAGACCAGTGGTGAAAATCCTATCCACACGGCGATGTTGGTTGCGTCGAAAATTGGCGTGAGAGTCGAGGCGCGCGACATAGTGAGCGCCGAGCGTGTCGGAGCTGCTGGAGGGTGCGCGAGTGCGACGCGGCATAACTACTGCGGACCTGGATTTGTCGGGCCCTGCGACGCGCTTCTATGTGAACGAGCGCCTTACGAAGGTGAATCGAGAGTTGTTTCGGAACGCTCGTGAGGCCGGCAGACGCCTTGGTTGGCAGTTTGTATGGTCAAAACGAGGCCGTATTCTCGCCCGGTACAAACCTGGAGACGCCACTTGCCGCATCCGCTGTGAGGCTGACTTACTGCGCACTTTCGGACCGGCGGCGGCGGCGGCACCGGGTGGCGCCGCAAATAGCGCACTTTAAAATCACCGCTTCATTAGTTTTTTATCATTTTGTCATGCCTTTTATTTTTTGTATAGTTAAGGTCATACTTTCATATACTTTCAAGTTGATTTTTAAATTAAGTTTGTTTGTAGTAAGTGTCAGCATTTCAAAAGTATCAAGTTTATGTTGCTACCATCTGCCGTCCACTGTATTGTTGTGTGTGTGTCTCGCGGCGCACCTCAGTCAACTGTACGTAAACCAGTATTATAACACCACACATATTTATCTACACCTATTTATTTTAAAAGTACTATTTAATTTGACAATCCAATTATTTACAAAACTATTATTTACATACCATAGCTTAAAACCTTTGTTCCATTTAATTTTTTTAATATTATTTATTTACATATTTACAATTGGACTAAAACTAATATCTATCTATATATATAAAACAAAGTCGGGTTTGTTCGAACACTTATAACTCGCGAACTACTGGACCAATTTTCATGGTTTTTGATTTGTTGTATTTGTCTCCGTCCCGAATAGCAGAGTAACTATTAAAAACATAGGAAAATTCACAAAAAAATATGAAGAAAATTCATTTTCTCATACATGAAAGGGCAGGGCAATGTCTGTCGGGAAACTTTCATTCTTTTTAGAATTCCAAATTCAAATTCATTTTATAATCAGTTGTTCATTTGTTTTGCTGCCGTTCGATTTATTGAATTTTTGACAGGTCGTCTGGCGGTTCAGCTACTTATGTAGTATTCTAAAATAAAAATCAATTGCCGAATGTATGTAGGTACGCGCATCACTTCAGAACGGATGCACGTATTTGGCTAATTCTTTTTTGTTGTATTGAAAAAAAAGAAAAGAAAAAAAAGAAAGAAAAGAAAAAAGAAACAAAGAAAAGAAAAAAAAGAAAAGAAACTTCTACACAGTTTATTGTTATAACGTCAATTTACTAACACTACTGTACTAAATATGTGGAGATTTGATACAAGTAACAACCTCAGATTTTTTATAGGCCTATGGTAACAACCTACTATCCCAATTTATTTTGGGTCTGCGCAACATGTCCCTTTCTTCCATACTTCTCTATTAGTCGTCATCTCGGTAGTCACCCCCTTTATAACCATATCATCTTTCACACAGTCCATCCATCGTTTCTTGATCTTCCCCTACTCATATAGCCATTGACATTCATACTCAAAACAATTTTTTTTTTCAAATTAATTGGCTCCAATTAATCATTTTCATGTTCTTGACTTTTTACTAAGTATAAATTTATTCCGGTATTTTACTTTTCAGCAAAAAATCTTAGGTTCATTCTTAAAATATAAATTAAGTTTTCCTAAACAATTCAAAATGTACTCAGCTTGCGCCTTCAGGAACTTCGCGCGTTTACATTAGAATATTCATAGCTAAGACAGGACAACGTCTGTCGGGTCAGCTAGTATTATATGAAATTAGAATTGAAAATATTGAATGTGCACTGATAGTATTGATATTGCTAGGTGGCGAAATTGTTTTACATTATTATTATCAGTTGCGTTCGTTCTGTCCAACCCCCCTGGGAAACGGGCGTGATGTTATGGTATGTTATGTTGTGTGTCTCACGGCAGCGGCGCGCGCGCATCTCAGTGGGCTCGTAAACCAGTTTCGACACACACCTATTATATTATTTATTTACAACATTACCCTACATTTAGCAATATTTTCAATCCTTTTTACTTTTATATTATAATACGTAGGTATTCACATTAATTACTATGACCCAATATTTGCAAATACTTATACTTTTTTCCTCTTTCATTCAGAACAAATATTATTTAAGACTATAAAAACTGATATGTTTTTTAGTCAATGCGCACTAAAACTGTTGGCAAATCAAGTGATAACTGTAGCAGTAATTTTACATTATAGTCATGATGCCTAAAAGTGGGAAATATCTTAAGGTTGGCCTCCTTAATGCAGGGTCTCTGGGTACAGGCCATGATGATTTGATTTGTGCAATTAACAGGTATAGTTTTGATATAATGGCTATAAACGAAACTTGGCTCCGGCCGGGGGAGGAGGGGCGCGCGCCCGTCGTGCCCGGCTACCGACTACGTCACACTCCGCGGCCGTCAGCTGTTCGCGCGGGACGTGGTGGGGGTGTTGGGTTTTATCTGCGGCGCGGTCTGAGCGCGCGCATCTGTACTGGTACGGCTGATCCCAGGTTCGATTCCGTCGAACAGATGTGGTTGACAATTTCGCTAAGCGGGAAAAAAATTGCCATCGGTACAGCTTACCGGCCACCGTGGTTTGACATAGATCACTTCCTTGATGCCATCACGAACGCTTTTACTGCTTTGGGTAGCTGTGATCATTATATATTGCTCGGTGATTTCAATGTGAACATGCTCGGCATAAATGAGACCAAAACCAAAAAAGTACAAGAATTTTTAAATTGCTTAAGTCTCGTTCAACTTGTCACGATGCCGACTCATTTCACAGAAACGAGCGAGACTCTTATCGACCTACTGTGCACAGACCTTACTGCAAGATACACGACGGTAGAATCTTTTGGTTCGATTACGGGACATTCCATTATAGTCAGTGAATTTCACATAAAGCGAGACAAGTTTAAACCATATTTAACAAAATTTAGGCCGATGAAGGACATATGTAGGGAAAGTTTTAATACGGATTTGGCGCAATCAAGCATAGATCGTGTTTTTGAATTTACCGATGTGAACGACATGGTTGATACTTTTAATCACTGTGTAATATCACTGTTTGATGTTCACGCGCCACTTAAGACTTGTCGTATTAAGGAGTTATCTTATCCCTGGATTACGGACACTATCCAGCTCATGATGCGGTTGCGGGACAATGCATTAGCCAAATATAGGAGCACTAAATCGGGAACAAAAAAAGTTTACTATAAAGAGTTAAAATCCTTGGTAGAAAGTTCTTTATATCATGAAAAAATTGCATACTTTAGGCACAATATAAATAATAAAATAAATAATCCAAAATTACTATGGAAGAACATTAAATCCACGTTTGCACCCTCAAAGCAAGGACAAGACCTACCCTCGCATTTTAGAAACCCAGACCTGATAAATAACACATTCTTGAATGTCCCTGGCAACCCGGTAGCTAGCGCGTCGCTTATAACATTCTATGAGACCCACAGACACAGTGAAGCAGTATTTACAATTGCTCCGGTGGACCAAAATGATATCTCCCGCGTAATATCTGACCTAAAGTCAAATGCTGAGGGCTACGACAACATAAACTTAGGTATGCTTACATTAACTTTGCCACACACTTTAGCTACTATTACCTACATCATTAATTATTCCATCTGGACATCAAAAATTCCTTACCAATGGAAAATTGCCACAGTTAGACCCCTACCTAAGAGTCCAAACCCTATAGAGGTTAAAGACTTGCGGCCGATCAGTATTCTCCCCTGTCTTTCTAAAGTAATGGAGAGGGTAGTGTGCCGTCAATTAACTCGGTTTTTAGAAGAGAACGAAGTGTTACCTGATCTACAATCCGGTTTTAGGAAACAGCGCAGCACTTCTACGGCGTTACTGGATGTTACGGACAATATTCTATCAGCACAAGATAAGGGCATGTGTTCACTGATGGTGCTACTTGATTTTTCTCGCGCATTTGATTGCATTAACGTCCCGCTATTACTGTCAAAGTTAAAATACTACGGTTTTGACGACAATGCCATTCAGTGGTTCCATAGCTACCTTAGTAACAGGAAACAACTTGTAGAATTGCGTTTGTCGGATGGTACTACCTTGTCATCAGCCCTTGCTTCTATAGAGAGAGGAGTTCCACAGGGATCAATTTTAGGTCCAATTCTTTTTATTCTATACTGTGCAGACATAATTAAGTGCCTTCAGAAATGCAAGTATCATATTTATGCCGATGACGTCCAACTGTATTTATCTTTCAGACCAGAGGATTATGATTCGGCCATTAGAGACCTAAATGACGACCTTGAGAGAATCGCGGCCTGGTCAGATGAGAATTGTTTGGCATTAAATCCATTAAAAACCAAGTATATGTTGTTTGGTACGAGGCAGCAGTTAAAGAAGATACCTTTATGCCTTAATTTAACACTAATGGGTGAGCCTATTGACCGCGTGAATGAAGCGCGGAACCTTGGGTTATGCATGGACAACAGCCTTAGATTTGAGAAACACGTTGCTAACTCCGTGAGAAACTGTTTCTATCGTCTGAAATTGCTTTACAAAATGAGGCCGTACTTGTCTGAAAAGCTTCGCGAACAGCTAGTCGAAACCCTTGTTCTGTCTAAACTAAACTACGCTGATACGATTTACGGCCCACGCTTGCTGGCTCGTACCGATCGACTTATACAAAGAGTCCAAAATGCATGTGCGCGCTTCTGTTACTCTATTCCACCTAGAAGTCATGTCACCCCGTTTCTTAACAAACACTTCATTCTCAAGATGAAGTCGAGACGAAAGTTACACTTAGCGTGCTTGATGTTCGGTGTCGTTAAGTATAAGAAACCGAAGTATTTGTACGACAAGCTTAGTTGGATGGCTACTAGACGAGATTGCGCGCCCAGGCTATGTGCACAACAACTTTCAACACAGTCCCATAGGACAGCAGCTTTTAGAGGCTCTTTCCGATACGCTGCATCTAAAGTGTGGAATAATATCCCGCCACCCTTAAGGGTACTGGGCACTATCCACACGTTCCGAACACGCTTACGGCAGTATCTGATAGATTCGCAACAGAAATTGGATATGGTCGCCCTAAATATTTCACATATATAATATTATTTAGCAACTTCAACTTAATAACTTTCGGCGGCGGTCTGTAGCGTTGTACGAATGTATCGGGCCCGGATCAATCTAGCCAATTGCAAAAACAGGATCTGCTGAGATAGTTCTTGTTGTTTTTGTAATTTTAACTTATTTAGGTACTATTTTTCATATACATTTAAATGCTTAAATACTACGTATATATATAAAACAAATAACTATTTAGATCAAGTAGGTACAAAATTAGTAGGTATTATTTTATTTTTCTTTGTTGTAATTATATTTTGATTGAGTATTAAGTTGTTTATTTATTTATTTATTTTATATATTTATTTATAAGTTTAAAAATTATCTATAAATTATATATTATGTATGTTGAAACTGTTTGTACTCCCCGTCACTTGTCCCTAAAGGTTCATTAGAAAACCAGCGTCAGGCAGCATCTGTCTGGCATTAATGCTGAAATGGACCTTTTTGGCGCAGCCGTGAGGCACACACTATTGTGGTTATAATATTATTTTCGCATTGTTTTATTCTTTTGTATTTTTGTGTTTCACGAACTGTGTCCAAATAAACGTTTTTCTTTCTTTCTTTCTTTCTTTTCTTTACGAGGCATTGGTCCGTAGCAAACTTGAGTCTAGTGCGTGCGTATGGAATCCTTTTGAGAAGCAGTATGCGTTAGCTTTAGAAAAAGTTCAAAAAGCATTCCTTAGATACCTTTACAAGCACTTGTACGGATATTATCCTCTCTTGCATCCCACTAAATTGCTGTTGGGTTACTTAAGTTTCAATTCTCTTGAACTAAGACGGTCGCGCGATCAGATGACTGTAATATTTAAAATCCTTAGGGGGATTATTGATGTTCCTGATCTCCTTATAATGAAATCTGCAATCTGTTTGTCCCAGACAATTATTGTCGTAGCAGAAAACACCGCTTACTGGCTGTTCCAACTTGCCGTACTGTTGCACGCTCCAAGTCACCTATTCCTCGGACATTAGCCGCTATTAACGCTCAAACATAGATCTTGAAGTGTTTGTGACTGAATGGAAGATGATACTGTCAGAATGTTTGAATTTTTGTGAGAAGAATACATGACTGTGTTAAATAACTTATACTCAATACTCAATACTCAATACTTTATTGCATTCCACATGTAGTACTTAGGTGGTAAAACTTAAAATTAGATCACATGGACCCTGTCGGGCACAGCAAAATAAGTGAGTTAGGAGAGAGGAAGCACTTGTAAATTATAATTATTACACAGTAGGTTGGTAATTTCTAAGATAAACTAATAGTAGGTATAAATTATAATATAGAATATAAATAGGTATCTATTGGGAGATCTGGTAATAATTAATAAGTATAGTATAATATTTAATTTTGACTACTAAAATTACGATTTTATATATGTACCTATATATCACTTAAATATTCATTTAATGAGTAGTAGATTTTCTTTAACAAAAATTTTCTTAGTTTTTTTATAAATGTGTGAGTTTTTTCTTCGTTTTTTATTGATCCGGGTAGTTTATTATATACTTTAATGGACATTACATAGGGACTTTTTGAGTGCATTTTTAGTCGAGAACTTGGTATGTTTAGTCTAGATCGGTGTCTGAGTAGATAGCGCGACTGGATGTCTTCACGTTTTGAGTAGAATTCGTGATGTTTTCGCACAAATTTGCATGTTTCTAAGATATATATACACGGAAGGGTTAAAATATTGTGTTTTTGAAAGAAAGGTTTACAACTATCGGTTTGCTCAATGTTTACCAGGATTCTGACCAATTTCTTTTGCAGCGTGAACAGTATTTGTGCATCTGTACTGTTTCCCCAAAGAGTGACACCATAGCTAAGCCATGCATAGGCATAAGCATAGTAGGTGGTGAGGGCTGTCTGAAAATTGGTGGTCTTTTTTATTTCACGGAGGGCGTATGAGAATTTAGAAATCTTTGAGTGAGTTTTCTGTTATACATAAGTAATAAGTTTAAATAGTGTAATTGGTTTCGGCCGTTCTATTTAAAATAAATAAATAAATAAAAAGCGGCCCCTCTGGCGTCGAGCAGCGTAACCGCTATTGATATTTTACGGGAATCATTCATAAACTAGCGCAAATGAACGACACAATCACAACATTTCTTCCGCTGCCCAACGATAGAGGTCGCTACGCTGCAGTAAATTACTATTTTATCGTGGTTAAAAATGTAAATCGGTCACAAACCTTCAACATACAGACTACCGTCCTTTTACAGTAATTTTACCTCTGACAGCAGCCCAACAGCAACCTTAGATATTAAATACAGTCCGTATTTATACATAGATTTATAATATTATCTAATTTTAATAATCTACCTACATATAACGAAAGCGCCAGGGTAGCCCGCGAAATTTGAAATTTTCTTACGCCATCGCCAGTCATATCAATCTGCCTAGCCTTGTCCCAACTCTAATGGGGTCGGCTTCCAGTCTAACCGAATGCAGCTGAATACCAGTATTTTACAAGGAGCGACTGCCTATCTGATCTCCACAACCCAGTAACTGGGTAATACTATACCCCTTGGTAAGACTGGTTGTCAGACTTTCGGGCTTCTGACGACCCGTAACGACTGTTAAAGATCCACGAATGACAGCCGGGACCAACGGCTTAACGTGTTTTCCGAGGCACGGAGGAGTAAAGATGGTCACCCATCCACTGACCAACCCAGGCAAGCATAGCTTAACCTGTTGGATCGACCCGTGCGGATGTTATTACTTAGCCACGAGCTCCTCTTGCGCAAGTCAGTGTCAGGTTAAAGATCAAAGTAATATTCGCGACCGTAACATTCATGTGTTGACAATTAAAATAAATCATTACTAAGTTCATCATGACAGTTTAGGTCAACAAAATTCTAATTTAGAGAGTTGTAAAAATAGAATCATCAGAATCGAATTATTATAATTCTGTAACATGTTTTTATATGTTAAATACGACCCACTCACGCGATTTGCGGGGGGAACTGTCCCGCCGCGACTTTTACTCGAGTGCTCGATTGTCCCCGTACATTTTTTGTCGGTGCGCGACGGGGTGCCTAGCCACTTATACACGGCCTGTACACAAAATTTTTCTATGGACTGATAGGAAACTAATGACTGTTTCTTAAAGTGGATAGACTAGGCTAGATTACGTCGCGAATCATATTTTGATCAACATTTACAACCTGATACTGGCCTCCAAATGGCAAAAAACGTAGGTAAGAAAAATTTGACGAACAAATTGACGACACGGTTGGCGCAGTGGTTGAGTGATTGACTGCTGCGCAGCATATCGCGGGTTCGATTCCCGCACGGAACAAATATTTGTACGACCTACAAGTATTTGTTCCGAGTCTGGGTGTTTTTCTATCTATAATATGTATGTATTTACAAAAAAAAAAAAAAAAAGTGTATAAGTAGTTTATCAGAGCCGTCTCGTTACCATAACACAAGCATTAGGTTGCTTAGCTTGGGACTAGATGGCGTTGTGTGAAATATCCAAGGATATTATTATTATTATGTTGTCTTTGACATATCTCGGGACCCTGGGGTCCCGGTCCTTTGGAAGGCGTACGAGGAGCCGAAGCCAATTCGCAGAGGCCCGTTAGACAATTTTAAATGAAGAGAAGGCACCAGCCGACGATTATCCCTGTATGCACTATGCAATTGCACCCAAGGACAACCCCCGGTTGGTGCAGGACTATTGCAGAACATGGAAATAAAATTTATTGGGCTATGGATTTGGGTGTTTGTGGACTGGTTACCTAGAACTATGGATACACTATGGCCCCTGCCTGACTAATGTTTTGTATACAATAGATAAAATGGCAGGGGGTGACTTGCACACTCAATAATGGGCCCCGAAAACGGTCGCTAGCACATAGTGTCGTAGCGGCAAGTGGGCAACATGTCCTGAGGTGCTTGTGAGGAGTGAAGAGGTATCCCACGGTTCTCAGAACAATCCCAGAGCCCGGAAGATGGTCAAGATCCCTACAAACACTTACTGGAATACTTCCTTCCTCCGAGCACGTTTGCTCTTGCGAATCTCCACTCAAGCCAGCCAATAAAAGCAAGAATGAGGTGGGAGCTCTGTTCCCGTCAGTTTTCACTCCAGCCGGCCAATAAAGGCAAGCCAGAGATGAGGAACAAGACTACTCCCGGGAGATAGGGTCCGTGGGGTCGCTACTGCCCAACAGCTCGCCACATGCTGCCCTGCGGGTTTCTGCATCCCTCTTGGTCTGGCTCCTCACCCTAAACAGGTCTAGTTTCGGCAAAGTGAACTCTACCGGCACAGACCCAGAGTTCGGAGCGCGCAAGCCCCACCACGACGTCAACGTAGAGATACGGCGGTGGGGTTATTATTATTTCGTTTATTTATATTTTTTCCTTATAAAATACATTTTTAAATATTTCTTAAAAAATAAATAAAAAACATTTAAAAATATAAAAAATAGTGGTCCGCCGGTGTCGGGAGCAGGGTCCAAGCTACCGGTGGTTAGGGCTGCAGAGATAGGAATTATTATTATTGTTATTTAATTTCGCGCTACCCTGGCGCAAAACAGATAACGTTATTATAGCCTAAACCGCTGGGTCTAGATTTTGTATTAAGAGTTCCACCTAGTTACGAAGGTGAGCTCTGAAGAAGGATTTTTGACAATTAATAATTCCCGAATGAAAGTTTATAGGGAAGTTCGACATATTGTTGCAGATTTGAAATCCCATCATGCACACTGCTTGCACCTAAAGAAATAGATAGATTAGTTTTTTAAACTTGAACAGCCTGGAATAGAACCTGTTTTTTTACAAAAACAGCACACTTTTTTATTTCACCAACCGATAATGTAGCCTAGTACGCACGGCTACAGATCAAGCTATACATTTCCAGTATAAGCTGATCTCGCATTATACAGGATGTCCTTATAATGAGAGGTCAGTGTAAAGTGGAAATGTATAGCTTGATGTGTAGCCGTGTGTACCTATAGATAAAAATGCTGTAAATAGTGTCCGACCGAAGCTTCGGCTTCGGCTTCGGCTTCGGCCACCTTCGGCCAAAAAAGCACCTTCGGCCAAATCTTCGGCTTCGGCCAAAAATTTGCCGAAGGTTTGGCCGAAGCCGAAGGTTTATTTTTGTTAAAATTACTTTAAGTAAATAAATATTTAATTAACATTGTATATTTGAAACTTTTATTTTAGACAATATTTTATTACCTACTTGTATATGTTGGTCACTCGGCTCGTTATTGGGCTAAATCTCTAAAGCTCTCACAATATGTATCTAGTATATTCTGAGATCAAAGTAACTATCGTATTTCTCAAGGTCAATGACACCTTCGGCTTCGGCTTCGGCTTCGGCCGAAGGTTTTGGTGAATACCGATTAATCGGCTTCGGCTTCGGCTTCGGCCAGAATTGCACCTTCGGTCGGACACTAGCTGTAAACAAATGTATACGATTATAGACGAATCCAAAGAAATGGCAATTTTCATTTTTTTTTGTCAAAGTCAAAGTCAAAAATACAAGATGCTTCTATAGTAACTAGAGGATTCGCGTTCGATGCCCGGTTCAGGCAGAAGCTTTTTAAAAAACAAAAATTGTTTTTTTTTTTTAAACAAAATTTTATTTTCTTTCTATATTGTGGTCATAGTTTCTTTGACCGCTTTGCCCTACTACCCATAGTTTCGACCGAAGTTTCGACTATTGACCTAAACACTGAAGTGCCATCGCAACAATTAAGTTCACTGACAGCCCGTTCCCACTTGTCGGCTGTCGGGCCCGGATTTTAATCGGGTGTTGCAATGGCAGAACTGGCAGAGCATTATATGAAGTCATTCACACTTGTCTGACCGATTTTGTGTCGGCGCCGCGCCGCCAAGAAGTGTCTGGTGTTTTGCCAGCCCTCTACGCCCGGAGAAAATATTTAAGGGGGATCCGCAGTATCAAATATTCTTACGTTTTTTGCAATTTGCAGGTCGGTGTCAGGCTGTATCTTGTTAAAAATATGATACGCGGCTATAACATATATGTATTTACATACATAATTAGAATCATCAATAAGACATCTCTATAAGTTAGCTTTGTTCCCATAATATGTTTGATTTCGGAAATCATGACATTTTGGAACAAATCTAACTTAGAAAGATGTATTGATGATTCATATGGTTAAAATTATGTGAATACATATTTGTTATAGCCCCGCATCATTGCTTTATTAACATGCAACCTGATACTGACCTGCAAATTGCAAAAAACAGTAGAAAATTTGAATTTCGCGGGCTACTACTGCCATCTAATGCACAATCGACAAATTGACTGTAAAAATCTGGATAAGTTCGCGTCTATGTTTGTGGCTTAGTGGACTACTTCAGACGACTTCAGATTGGCAAACTTACATGACGCTACTAGTTAGGGAGGCGAGGCTTTTTTTTTGTAAAATGTATCGTTCGCGACTTATATGCCGCCGCAACGCGTTTTTCGGAAGACGAAATGGCTCCTCCACACTTCGGGTCATCCGGAAACCGGCCGGTTTTGTATTTTTAGTAAGTTTTAGATTATATTCTTCAAAATAAAAAATAAAAAAATCGCGCTCGAGATTAACGTTTTTTTTTTACAAGTTCGCGAGTCGCGACCCTATAACTCGGCGGCGTCAAGGACTTATCGTCAGATTAGTTAAATTTAGTCTTAAAACACTAAAATCAACCCCCAATATCTTAATCTGACGCACTCGAGTATTTTAGACTATCGATTTTTTTTTACTAATCTGATCGTCTATCCTAGGCGCGCGTCACTACATATAGAGCTAAATACTTTACAAGGTTGTTCTATTAGGTCTAAGGTATCTCTCATATCTTAAACTGCCACGCTCGAGTATTACCGAAATTCCCTTACTCGCCTCCCTAACTATACGCATGACGCGAACTTAACTCGACGTGGAGATTGTGAGTGTCAGTGGATCGCGGGTGTCGCATGCGAGTTACCGGTTATGTCTTCGGTTATGTATGTTCCTAGTGATACTTTAGCGTGATAAACACACTTGGTAACATAATCCACAATCTCTTTCCTTTTGTAGTACAGCAGTATGTGAAAAAAATCAAATTATTATATTACTCTTCGCACCGTGCATGTAGTACCAGCATTACACAGCATTGACAGCGATACCACAAACAATAAATATGAACTGTCAAAACCCGACAAACGTCATTGTCAAACTCTATGGTTGGTCGTTTTTGGCGCACGCGGAAGTGAACATTCGAGTGATTTCCTTTTCCTAAAAATTTCAAATTGTATCAAAACTTTTGATTTATCGCAACAAAAATATTTTTCTACCTTTCATCTAAGTTATTTTACTAGTGTCGAGTGTCTGTGTTGTGTTTAAAATGGAAGTGACAGACTTAAACGATCTGCTTAATGTTCGCTCGATCAAAATGGAGCAAGGGGAAACTGTATTTGACGAAAACACTGTGGAAACATCTGACCCTCTATCTATTATACCTCAATATGTGACCGAGTCTGATTTAGGTGAGCTCAGATTAGTTTACATTATAATATTTATCGGTTCCAAACCATTTCTATATCAGATTTGTTTGCGAGCACTAATTTTCGACCTTCAGTCACTATTTTCCTTCTACAAGAAGTTTAGCGATCTTCGATTCCGGTGGTTGGGATTTCCTGTCAGTGCTTGTATCTAAAGCATTCATGTTTTTAGTCTACTTACAGTAACATGTGTTAATAAAGTAATTTAGATTATACAAGCAAAAATTTTAAGAATAAAAAATTTCTTGAATATGATCACACTGATCATTAATATAATAATGCAATTTCTAGAATTAGCTACTTATAATATTAAAACACTTCAGTGTTTTGGCAGGTACTAATTAACATTGTTTTCACTGCAGGACTGTTTTGTTGACATAGAACTGCAAGAAAATACATTGTAGGTATTCACAACAATTTGTTGAATTCAATTAAAATATCTCAGGAGTCGGCCTTTAGGTTATAGCCTGAGTTTTAGTATATGAGTTTGAACATATACTAAAACTCAAGCTATAACCTAAGAGATGAACTTAACTCTTTGCAATCTATTTCATTACAACTGTTCTTAAATAATATTATATGTTTAGGAAAACATTGTGAGATTGAACAGACAAACAGTTTGTCAGAAGTTTTGATTTGTCACCTAAATATCCCTTGCCCTGTCAGGTGAACAGCTGGCCTAGAGTTTGTGGCAGCTCTGCTACACAATTTATAAAATATCTAAATTATATTTTAGGGCTCATGCAGGCTGGTGGCGAAATATTGCAGACGCCCCTGGCTGTGTTCTCTGATACTCCAGATGAAGATGACACCATGCAGAGCACGGAAAGCAGTGGTACTCAGGAAATTCATTTTTTATCTAATTGACACACTATTAATTTGCTGTGTATAGTCATTGCATACAACTGTCAAATAATGACAGTTGTGATTTGAGTTCAAGGACAATTTAAATTGATTCATCCAAACATCCTTAAAATCATCAGAGCGGCAATTCCCGTATTTTTAACAACATTCGCAATATTATCTCAAGACTCAATCTGTCAAAAATTGTATAGCGTTTAATACAATTTTTGACAGATTGAGTCTTGAGATGATATTGCGAATGTTGTTAAAAATACGGGAATTGCCCCTCTGACTACGGTTAAAGCACGGACTGACTACGATTTTAAACGGCACACAACCGTGTAATCTATTGTCACCATTAGCTGGCTTGAAATAAGATTGAAAATAATATTTGTGTTGCCGAGATGTGACTAAGCTGCAAATGTGAATTTATTTTCGGGGTTTTGTTTAGATTATTCAGAATATAAATACACAATAAATTAAATAATTGTCCTGTTAAAGTTTAAAAAAAACTTTTTACTATTCTATTTGGTTAAAATTTTTCTTTAAGTAAACCCTTCTCTGTCCACTGTATTGCGTCGGATAGTTTATTTGCGTTACGTCGTACTCGACAATCCAAGAAACCAAGTTTTTTGAATATTATAATTATAATTGTGGATAATTCATAAAAAAAATCATTCATAGTCAATTTGCTAAACAAATATTTACCCTGAATTTCATGAGTCTATATTTGTTATTGGGTAGATGTTGGGTGGTAATCAAATCAATAGCCTAGTTATTGGTAAGTCCTCACCGCTGCTTAAGGTTATCTGCAATAACAAAGGCATTATCATCCCATAGACAAAACTAAAATGTCTCACATACCTATTACGACACTGGCACTTAACTCTTCAAACCGGTACACAGCAATGCTACTTGGTGGCAGTAATAACTGTAGAAGGCTTCCCTGGTTGAGGTTCCAGGGAAGTACTACCACTACACTTATTTCGGTTTAGCTTGTGCTCTGTCGACAGCAGTGGTAATGGCCCTGACTTACGAGTTGTAGATTGTGGGTTCAAACCCAGGTAGGCGCTCTACTTTTTGTAAACAATGTCCACAACTGCTCTCAAAACAGTGGAGGAAAACATTGTGAGGAAACCGACATGTCCTAGAGCCAAAAATTCGAAGATATGTGACATCTGCCCGCACTGAGCCTGCGTGGTAGATCCCTCTCTCTCTAGAAGAGACCTGTCCCAGCAGTGGGAACATTATGCTTGTGCTGTGTCTGTCACAAAGTCTTCTGATACTTATTCTATGAAATTGTGCTATTCTGTTCTCAATTATATTACAGATGAGGTGATAGTTCAGCTTATGGATATCAGGACCAATTTATCTCGTCTCAGAGCCATGTTGGAGAGAAGACTGGGTTTTGATCTCTCAGATTACACATTCTGGCTGCAAAACGCTAAAATGGTAAGAAATAATAATTTCACATCACACCTAAGTGCCCAGTTAGGCAAAATAAAGTTATTTAAATTCTTGAATAAATTATCTATCCCTATACGCTAACAATTTGCCATTTTCATAGTTCGGGAGTTATTTGTTTAAGTTTCAATGCTCACAGTCATAACTTTCAAAACAATATTTTATTTTAGTTAATGCCGAGACAAGTAGATATAATTAGGGTTCTGTACCAAAATGGTAAAAAAGGAACACTTATGGTGCGACTCAGTCTGTCTGTCTGTCTGTCACAGCTGGATATCTCAAGAACTACTAATGCTTGAAATTTGGAACAGTTTTAGATAACAGTTTTAGATGACGTTTACCCAACTATTTTGCAAATAAGAAACAAATAAAAATTATTTATATTTTTTTTGCAACAGGGACTGAAACCCCCTTAAAAATTCAAGGTGGGGCTACTAGCCATATTAAAGAACGCCGTTTGCACATTCTCAAACATTTTTTTTAGGCCGCATAGTTTTCGACTTTTGATGAAAAATGTAAAATAAAAAAAAATACCGTTCCCCCCCCCCCCCCCCCTTATCTCCGAAGTTTGCAAAGAGAAAAATCTGAAATTATTCAATGTGATAGAAGTTTATGTAAAGATTACAGGAAAAATAAAACAATGTCTCTAAATAGCACACTTTTTCAGAAATCGGAACGGAACCCTCGGTGCTCGAGTCTGACTTGCTCTTGACTGGTTTTTTTTTTAATATACACAGTGGAGTAAACTCCATACGATGTTACTATGGAAGAATGAGTGACTAGGGTAACCTTAAGCTTGGCATACTCTTTCCAGCTGGAAAACCACAAGACCCTAGTGGAACAGTGTATTCGGGGAGAAGGGGTGGTACAAGTCAACATACAGATACGGTCCGCAGAGAGGAAGATAAACATTCTGGATGTGTTGAAACCTGATGAGGAGCTGGTTCAACTGCCTAATCAGATGGATGATGATTGTGAGTAGTCAATACAATGTTTTTTTTAAATTCTTTTTTGACAACATTTCTCGCCAACCCGTCTTGAGCAAGCGTGGTGTTTAATGCTTGTGCCTTCTCTGAGTGAGGAGAGGTCTTTGCCCAGCAATCAATCTGCCTAGCCTTTTCCCAACTATGTTGGGGTCGGCTTCCAGTCTAACCGGATGCAGCTGAATACCAGTATTTTACATGGAGCAACTGTCTACCTGACCTCCACAACCCAGTAACTGGGTAATACGATACCCCTTGGTAAGACTGGTTGTCAGACTTTCGGGCTTCTGACGACCCGTAACGACTGTCAAAGATCCACGAATGACAGCCGGGACCAACGGCTTATATGCTTTCCCGAGGCACGGAGGAGTCTCGGTTTGTAAAGATGGTCACCCATCCACGGACCAACCCCGGCAAGCGTAACTTAACCTAATGGATCGACCTGTGCGGCTGTTATTACTTAGCCACGAGCTGAAACTGTTGCATAATGATGGGGTATTAGAACACGAGTGTGTGTTGAATGTTTTATCAACAGCCAATCGCAAACGCACGCTTGACAATTTATTTGTCACATTATCACAAAGGTTTAGGTGGTAAAATAAAGGTAAACAATCTTGATGTGACTTTTTACACAAACACATATTAAACAAATAAACTACTGCTTAAACTAATGGTTCAATTGATTTAGTAATCATTATTGTTGTATTTACATTGATTTTTAACCGACTTCAAAAAGGAGGAGGTTCTCAATTCGTCGGAACCTTATTTTTTTTTTATATTTTTTTTTTTTTATTTTTTATTTTTTTTTTATGTATGTTCCCCGATTACTCGAAAATGGCTGGACCGATTTGGATTTTTCTTTTTTTGTTCGAAAGGGTATACTTCCCAAGTGGTCCCATGATCATCAAGTCAGGATCTGATGATGGGATCCCATGGAAATCGAGGGAAACCCTCAAATTTTATCGGCACACTTATATCGATTTCGGTATTTTTTATAGTAACTCGTGCATTTGCTCTCGAAAAGTACCATTTGGTGAACTGGAACGATTCGATTACGGTTGATTAGTTCGATTAGTTTAATATGGTTTATGCTCGTCAAAATGCATAATGGTGATGTCACCATGAGCTCCAGTTCTCCTGGTTCTTACTAGGAGAACTCCTCAACAATTAACGTCCCTGCATCCGGAAAAGCAATATTTTGTAAAACGTGATGAGCAGTTGACATTGGGTTATTGTAACTTAGATAAATTACAAACTGACCCACTAAAAAGTGAAAAATAAAAACTTTTTTACAAAAACAAAACCGACTTCCAAAAAAAACACTACAAAGTGAAAAATAACTTTAATTTCGGAAGTCGGGGGCAAAAACCTACAATACAGATCTAAAGACACCGACTTCCGAAATTAAAGTTATTTTTCACTTTGTAGTGTTTTTTTGGAAGTCGGTTTTGTTTTTGTAAAAAAGTTTTTTTAGTTGCATTTTATTTTTAAACTGATTGATGATGATGTTTTAAAATACAAAAAGATAAAAGACACACCAAGATTGTTTACCTTTTTTTCACTACCTAAACCTTTCTAGTATAATAATAATAATAATATTGAATTGAGGAGTGCTTTGGAGGGTGCGATTCAGGAATATCGGTTCGTATCACCCGAACTTAGGCCACGCTTACCTCGATTGCCCATGCATAACAAAAATAGGGCGCTGGTGGCGGCTCTGGATTCGCAGTTGTCAAACTATTTTGATGACTGCGAAGACCTCACCGATACTCATTCCATTCTGTACTGCGCGGCTGTAGCGGCATGTCGTGTAGCTCACGTCAAATTTGCTAATGACTAGAGCTACACGACCGAAACCAGCCGTACCAGCTTGGCAGTGCAGGATTGAGCGCCGTATTGGTGGGGCCAGAGCGCTCATCGGCAAACTAATCTGCTTCAGGGAGGGCAATACTCGCCCCAGAGTGATGCGCTTTGTGAGACGGGCGTTCTCAGGGACTGATGTCAGCCCTCAGGACTATATGTCCCGTGTCACAGAGCGCATCGACTTCCTGAGGCAGAAAGTGTATGCATGGGCAAACCGTATTCGTAGGTATAAGCGGCGAGTGGACCGATACACTCAGAATCGCACCTTCCAGAGCGATGAAAGGTGGGTTTATAGGGGTTGGGAGCGACCGGACCAAGGTGTGACTGACACGCGCCTGCCGGATGATGATGCCATGTGTTCTTTCTGGCGCAGTATCTGGTCGGTGCCTGTCAGTCACACCGAGGGTGATTGGGCTCGGGAAGTCAGGCGAGCCTGCGATCCAATACCAGAAATGGGGGCTATTACCATCTGTCCCCAAGATGTAGCTCGTGCAGTCCGTCCATTGCCAAATTGGAAGTCTCCAGGCCCGGATGGACTGCATAACTTCTGGATCAAATGGTTTCTCGGGTCGCACGCTCGCTTGGCGGCTCAGTACCAGTCAGCCTTACAGTCAGGGTCGCTACCCCAGTTCCTAACGACAGGAATAACCCACCTGCTCCATAAATCAGGTAGTACTACGGAGCCCAAAAATTATAGACCGATCACTTGTCTACCGACGGTCTACAAGGTTCTTACATCCATTTTGAGAGCTAAAATTAACGAACATATAGACACCAACTCCATCATGTCTGCCTCTCAAAATGGATCTAGGAACGGGTCCCGTGGTACTAAGGAGCTACTCCTGATTGATATGGCCATTAGCCAACAGGTTCGTCGTTCCCGTAGGGATCTGTCGACATGTTGGATAGACTATAAGAAGGCCTATGACTCGGTGCCACATACATGGCTCATGAGGGTGCTGGAGTTGTATAAAGTAGATGCAACTCTGCGCACCTTCCTGATGTCGTGTATGGGGCAATGGAGGACGGTCCTTCGCTATCCAGGATGTCGAAATATCCAGAGGAATAGCGAACCGATAAGGATTGAGCGAGGCATATTTCAGGGCGATAGTTTGAGTCCACTTTGGTTCTGCTTAGCCTTGAATCCTCTAAGCACACTGCTGGAGGATTCAGGTCTAGGCTATCGGCTGAGGAGAGGTGGTCAGGTTATATCCCACCTCCTCTACATGGATGACCTAAAACTCTTTGCCCCCAGCAATTTGCAACTGATGGAGCTACTGAAAGTAACTGAAACTTTCAGTAGCGCCATCAGGATGGGATTTGGTGTGGACAAATGTGCGGTCATGCATGTAAAGCGAGGGGAGATTGTGGAATCCGTGGGAACCCAACTCTCGGATTCCATAAACCTTAGAACCCTCTCCGCAGCCGAAACCTATAAGTATTTGGGTATGTCGGAAGCGTTAGGCATCAATGTTGCTGACATGAAGCAATCGTTGAAGGAGCGCTTCTTTGGCCGCCTGAAAAAAGTATTTAATAGTCTTCTATCAGGCGGAAACAAGGTGCGCGCCTTCAACGGTTGGGTCATGCCGGTTTTGATGTACTCTTTCGGCATACTCAAATGGACTCAGACTGAACTCGATGCCCTGGATCGGAGGGTCCGTACGCTGTTGACTGCATATCGAATGCATCACCCACGGTCATCGGTAATGAGACTGTATATCCCGCGAAAGTGTGGAGGCCGAGGCTTTTTAAACGCTAAGGCCCTCCACAATCGCGAGATATGCAGTCTCAGGGAATATTTCCTAGAAACCGACGTGGGGATGCATCGAGATGTGGTCGCAGTGGACAAGGGCCTCACCCCGCTCTCCTTGGCTAAAGAGAACTGGCGCAAGCCTGTAGTGCTTGATGCTAACGACCGCATGGAGGTATGGCAGAGTAAGGAGCTCCACGGACGCTTTTTCCGGGCCCTACATGGACCCGATGTAAATTTGCTAGCGTCCGTAGCCTGGCTGCGTTCCGGTGACCTCTTTGGGGAAACCGAAGGTTTTGTCTGTGCAATTATGGACGAAGTTATCATGACGAACAATTACCGGAGATTTATTGTGAAAGACGGAACGGTTGACATCTGTCGGGCATGCCACCGACCGGGAGAATCAATTCGACACATTATCTCCGGGTGTTCTCGTCTAGCTAACGAAGAGTACTTGCATAGACACAACCTTGTAGCCAGGATAATCCATCAGCAACTTGCTCTGAAATACAGCCTTGTGGAATCGGAAGTGCCGTACTATAGGTATGTGCCCGACCCAGTTCTCGAAAATGGACATATCACATTGTACTGGGACCGATCCATCATCACTGACAGGACTATTGTTGCCAATAAGCCTGATATAGTGGTGGTGGATCGAACAGAGCGGCGCGCAATGATTGTTGACATAACGGTCCCGCATGACGGGAACCTCGTGAAAGCCGAGAAAGATAAACAAATCAAGTATATTGACTTGGCTCGCGAGGTTGTCGACATGTGGGATGTGGACTCAGCAGTCATTGTGCCGATAGTCGTATCAGCCAATGGCTTAATTGCCAAGAGCCTCGACCAACACCTAAGGAGGCTCTCGTTGGGCAGCTGGATCAAGGGCTTGATTCAGAAAGCGGTGCTTCTGGACACGGCCCGCATTGTTAGGAGGTTCCTCTCTCTGGAGCCCTGACCGCCGGTAGCTTGGACCCTGTTCCCGATACCGGTGGGCTACTATTTTTATATTTTTAAATGTTTTTATACTTTTTATATTTCAACATTTAAAAATGTAATTTATATGTATATACAAATGAAATAAAGGAAATAATAATATAGCCTTTTATTCAGATCTATATTACAATTTTATGACAAAAATACATAGAAAACTTAAATTTAATGTAAATCTTACTCTAGTCTCTTATTTGACTTTTACTTATTTTCTGTAGATCTGTTTGCCAGTCGACAAAGGCCTCCTCCAACCTTTTCCACTGATGTCTATCTTGACCCACTCTGTTCCATGTGACGCCTGCCACTTGTCTTAAGCCACTCTGTTCCATGTGACGCCTGCCACTTGTCTTGAGCCACTCTGTTCCATGTGACGCCTGCCACTTGTCTTGAGCCACTCTGTTCCATGTGACGCCTGCCACTTGTCTTGAGCCACTCTGTTCCATGTGACGCCTGCCACTTGTGTTGAGCCACTCTGTTCCATGTGACGCCTGCCACTTGTGTTGAGCCACTCTGTTCCATGTGACGCCTGCCACTTGTCTTGAGCCACTCTGTTCCATGTGACGCCTGCCACTTGTCTTGAGCCACTCCGTTCCATGTGACGCCTGCCACTTGTCTTGAGCCACTCTGTTCCATGTGACGCCTGCCACTTGTCTTGAGCCACTTTGTTCCATGTGACGCCTACCACTTGTGTTGAGCCACTCTGTTCCATGTGACGCCTGCCACTTGTCTTGAGCCACTCTGTTCCATGTGACGCCTGCCACTTGTCTTGAGCCACTCTGTTCCATGTGACGCCTGCCACTTGTCTTGAGCCACTCTGTTTCATGTGACGCCTGCCACTTGTCTTGAGCCACTCTATTCCATGTGACGCCTGCCACTTGTCTTGAGCCACTCTGTTCCATGTGACGCCTGCCACTTGTGTTGAGCCACTCTGTTCCATGTGACGCCTGCCACTTGTCTTGAGCCACTCTGTTCCATGTGACGCCTGCCACTTGTCTTGAGCCACTCTGTTCCATGTGACGCCTGCCACTTGTCTTGAGCCACTCCGTTCCATGTGACGCCTGCCACTTGTCTTGAGCCACTCTGTTCCATGTGACGCCTGCCACTTGTCTTGAGCCACTCTATTCCATGTGACGCCTGCCACTTGTCTTGAGCCACTCTGTTCCATGTGACGCCTGCCACTTGTCTTGAGCCACTCTGTTCCATGTGACGCCTGCCACTTGTCTTGAGCCACTCTGTTCCATGTGACGCCTGCCACTTGTCTTGAGCCACTCTGTTCCATGTGACGCCTGCCACTTGTCTTGAGCCACTCTGTTCCATGTGACGCCTCTGCCACTTGTCTTAAGTCGACATCCCATCTTTTTTGCGGTCAGCCTCTTTTCCTTTTACCTTCTCTAGGATACCATGGTGTCACAATTTTGCTCCACTTGTCTTTTCCTCTTATCATATGCCCTGCCCATCGCCATTTAAGCCTTCTAATTTTGCACGTTATGTCTATAACCTTTGTTTTACTTCTTATTACACGGTTTCTCAGTCGGTCTGTCTTTTTCACATTCATCATGCTCCTTTCCATTGTATATTGGCCAATGGCCAATATACAAACCTTTCTAGTATAGGTTACACTAAAGTTAGATGCCAGTGAGCCCCAAACAAGACAGTCTGTCAAGCCATCAGACTGTCTTGTATAGGGATTTGATTTCCAGAGAGATAATTAAGACGCTCCATGTAAAATACTGGTATTCAGCTGCATCCGGTTAGACTGGAAGCCGACCCCAACATAGCTGGGAAAAGGCTATGCAGATTGAAACAATTTCTGTTTCTGTTGGATTACTTCAGTGCTGGAGCTGTCGGAGCCGCTGGTGGCGCCGGCTGCGCGCACGGAGCTGGACGTGGCGCCGCACTCGCACGCCGCGGCCGTCAAGTGGGTGGTGGACGCGCAGTTCAAGAGCGAGCACCGCGTCCGCGTGCCCGACGACCCCGCGCTCTGGTCAGTGCGACTTGTGAGCTTTTATTTATTTGGTAAAAACATGCACGACATTACAGACCCAGATCCAAGTTTTTGCACAGTTAAATTTTAATAAAAACAGACGTATCAATCTATAAGTCCTGACTGACTGACTGATTGACTGACTCATCAACGCTCAGCCCAAACCCTTGGACCTAGAAAGCTGAAATTTTGCACAGAGGTTCCCTTCCTTATTCCTTGTCTACATGACAAGGAATAAGGAAGGAATTCCCGATAGCCCCTTGGAACATTTTCCGACATCCACGCGGGCGAAGCCGAGGGCAAAAGCTAGTAGGTATTTAATAAGATAATACACAGCACACAAAAAAAAACCGGTCAAGATCGAGTCGGACTCGCGCACCTAGGGTACCGTTCCAATTTCTGAAAAAGTGTGCTATTTAGAGACATCGTTTTATTTTTCGTGTAATCTTTACATACATTTCTATCACATAGAATAATTTCAGATTTTACTCTTTGCAAACTTCGGAAAGGGGCCGGGACGGTAGTTTTTTACATTTTTCATCAAAAGTCGAAAACTATGCGCCCAAAAAATAAAAAATGTTTGAGAATGTGCAAACAGCGTTCTTTCATATGGATACCCCACGTGCCCTAGTAGCCCCACTTTGAATTTTTAAGACCCCCTTTCAGTACCTGATGCAAAAAAAAATGGAAGCTAGATGGACCGACGACCTTAAGAAGGTGGAGGACGATACTGGATGAGGCGCAGCTCGGGCGAGGCCTACGTCGAGCAGTGGACTGCGATTGGCTGAGTTGATTGATTTGATTGATTGAATTTCGGCAATTTGAGGTTGAAAAACCGGCTAAGTGCGTGTCGGGCCACAGTAATAAACTTGAAAAGCCTACTTAGCTGTGATAGTTTTCCTTTTAACTTCGTTATATACAGGGGGTAAGGGACAGCCCTCCTTAAACTGATAGGGTGAATTCAGTATGTCATACTAATATGACCGGTACATGAAATTTTTTCAGGAACGGTAAGGGAATCCAATAAACCTGATTTGTTTGTGTTTTTGTGCACAAATTGGAGCGTCTATTACTGGTTGGGAGGGGTAGGTAATAGGTATGCGGTGAGTTCGATGAACTCTGTAGCTAGACAGAAAGTGAACAGCTGATTTCACGCGTCGTTGGTTAGAGTATTTCAACATCCATTGCTGGTCTGTTTTTTATTCAGTTTTTTTTACATAAATGGAGTGCTGCGAACACACAATGCAATTTTACATTGAAATAATGAAAATGTAACTGAAAAAAATATTGAAAAAATTAAAATTTTCCTGAGAAAATTTCCGGTGGAATATGATTCAAAATGAGGAGCTGAATACACCCTATGAGTTTGCGGAGGGCTGTCCCTTACACCCTGTATACTACTACCGTGAATTTTTTCACCCATCCAAAACTAACCGTTAGTTTAGGGGCGGCACTTGACTCTAACAAAAATTAGCGCTTTAAGATTCCTAAATCGAAAAATTGTTTTCACAAACCCGCAATATTTTCGAAAGACCCATCCAACAACACCCCACACCATGGGGTAGATGAGAAAAAAAAGATGCCCACTTTACAATGTACAGAATACAATAATTTTATTTTACCACTGTCGGCGTGATGAATATGAATATACACACATCAACACGGTCTAGGGATATTTTTAAAAAAGCGAATTACTATCAATGTGTTAATTATTTATATGACATGTATATATTTAAAAGATACGTTATTTAATATTCTACCATTTTTTAATAATGGTTAAGGTACTTAGATTAAAATTTCAGGATTTTATGGAAAAAAAAATGAAGCATAGACGGAAACCGTATATGAATTAACTTTTAATTTGTGGTAAAAACTGAAAAAAATAGAAAAATCATTTAATTTGTGTTTATAAACTTGAAGTTAGTAGTCTGAGAAAGCGCCCATGATGTTCATAACACATCGACAACGATTCGGCATGCTCAGAACAAGGTCGTCAATGTCTTGTTGCGGAATATTGTCCCATGTCCTTCTGAGGTGCGCAAAAAGTTGACCTTCTGTAGCCAGATTTTCAGGAACATCCTTCAGAGCTCTTCTTTGCAGCATATCCCACGCATGCTCAATGGGATTTAGATCTGGCGATTGAGCAGGCCAGTCTAAGGCCCTAACATTGTGTGTATGTAACCAAGCTGCTACCGTTCTCGCCGTGTGTGCCCGGGCATTGTCGTGCATGACCAGGAAATCTTGGCCCATTTGTGTTCTGTGGGGCAAGATTACGGGCCCCAGCACCTGTTGGACGTATCGTTCTGCCGTCATATTGCCCCGCACCCAAACGAGATCCGTCCGTCCTCCAAGACGAATTCCTGCCCAAACCATAATTGTTCCTCCTTGGTATGGGTGAACTTCCTGAGGGTTCTGAAGACGGCTCCATCGTCCAGGAACTCGCCAAACACGCGTCCTTCGTGAATCTGGATGGAAGCCGAACCTGGATTCATCCGTGAACAGCACATGGGACCATTGCTCACGGCCCCAGTCCACGTGGTTCCGAACCCATTCTAATCGTCGTCCACGATTGCCTCTCCGTAAAGGTGGGACCCGGAGTGGTCTACGAGAGCGTAGATTGCTTTCATGCAGTCGCTTTCTTACAGTTTGGTCACTCACAAGCACTTGGTGTTCCACTCGCAGCCTTTGGACCAATTGAGTCGCCGTTGCATTTGGTTGAGCTCGCGCAGTAATTTGCAAAAATCGGTTTTGTCTGGGGGTAGTGATGCGACTTGGCCCCCGGTGGCTCTCCGCTACTTCACCTGTGGCACGATAGCGTGTCCACAATCTTGAAATTACATTTTGGTGGGTCCCTATGGCCTCAGCAACATTACGCTGAACAGACCCAGCTTCCAGCATTCCCACAGCTCGTAACATCTCCGCCCTCGTCAAATGTTGGCGTTGCATGGCTACAATAGGTACCTCAATTTTAACTTTATCTTTCGTGTAAAAATGAAAAATAAAACTGTAACTAAACGTAATTCGTATTGTTTTCTAAATTTCGCACAAATGAAAATTCCCTCTCCTACACATCAAGACATTTTTATGCCAACGAAACAAAAAAATTTGAATTTGGAATTAGTCTGAGATAAATTACAAACAAATCGGTGTATAAAAGATTCCAATGCGGCCAGTACTTTTCGAGTTATTTAATTGAGTATGAAATATCCCTAGACCGTGTTGATGTGTGTATATTCAAGCCAAATTATAGCTTTCTAGTACTAAGAGCCTCTGAGCTAAGCTGCGGACGGACAGACGGACGGACATACCGAAACTATAAGGGTTCATTGTTGACTACGGAACCCTAAAACGCCCTCAAATAGCTGAAAACGGGAACCGATCAGACTAATTAATAATGTGAAACATTTGTATGTCAGGTCAGTGCAGCACGTTAAGCTGTGGATACAATGGGCGGTGCGGCAGTTCAACTTGATCGGCATAAAGCTGTCCGACTGGAACATGAGCGGGCAGGAGCTGTGTGCCATCAACAATGAAGACTTCAAGTGAGTACCAAGCACTCGGCAATATAGCCCGCGCTCGCCACTATGATGAGCAATACAGTTTTATTATTAACCAACGAAAAGTTTCGACGCAGGGGAGTCTAGAATCGTCATTAGCATGTGGCGGCATCTACATCGCCACATATGAACAACGCATCAATGACATGACGTCACGCAATCCTGCATCGCGCAATTAGAGTTTACCTAAAGAAATAAGGGCAATGAATACTGCCTTATTTAAGAAAAATCTAAAGAGCCTTTTAGTTAATAAATGTTACTATAACTTGAACGACTACTTAAATGATAATCCAAACTCAAGATCTCACAGTGTCATCAAGTAATACTCGTAGAATAATATTATGCGTGTATCTCTAAATAATTAATCTGTTAAAGTATTGTAATAATAGGAATGACATTGTAGTATTTTAATTATTATTATTAAATAAATAATTAAATTGTATTAATATAACTTTATATAAGACATTCCATTAATTTAAACAAATATTTTTTATTTTTTTTATTTTCTATATCTAATTTTATATACAGGGTGGCCGGAACATTGACGTCCAAAAATAAAATTTCGGTCCCTCGTATCGTGGGGTATTCGAATCACCCCCATGTATGTTCCGCGACTTTTCATAGTTTTCGAGTTATGAATTTTTTTCTGAATGTTTGAAAATTTTCGACCTGACCAACCTAAAAAAATTCTAAAAAAAAAAGTAGAGGGTTTTATCGAGTTTCTTTTTTTGCAACTGAATTTTCATAAGTAGTACTTTTATGCATAAAATAATCAGCTTCGTAACTGTGATGAAAGTTATGAAAATGTTGATCTAAAGTGAAAAATTTACGTTCGGTAAATTATGACTTAAATTTTCAACTTCAAATTAAAAATCTAAACAGGTGACTTCATGATTCTCAAGTAGGCTTCAAGAATGCGCCAGACTCTCAGCTTTCATAATCATTAAAAAACGTAGGACTTAATGAGGCTAACTTTGGCCTTAATCGGCCTTCAAAGACTGCGAGGTGGAAAATTCTTTTACCTGCAATAACTATGGACCGAGAGGAAAAGAGACCGAATTATTGCTATCTCTCTCACGCAAGGCGCGCAACCGAAGCCAACGCAAAACAAGTACCTCAGTCGTACTCACATTGTGTTTACTGCTATACGCGTGTCGCCATTTTGTCTTTACCACACTCGCTTTGCCCACGGACTCCGCTGCCTACTTGTTTGACTACTTTGCTCGTTTATTGGACTGTGTTTTGCATTCTGATTTGGACTTTTTTTACGTGGAAGTGTAAAAAATGAGTTACACGTTAAGTGAATATGCAGAAATGCATTATTTTTATGGAGTTGCACAAGGAAACGGCCATGAAGCAGCGCGACTGTATCGCGAACAACTTCAACGTCGTGGTGGGCCGCAACCTGAGCGATATCCCGACCATCGTGTTTTTATTAACACGCACAACACTTTGATGGCAGGCCGCATTCCTGGTCGACGCGGCAGTCATGAAGGAATCCCTAGAGCTAACCCGGATCGCAGAGAAATGGTGCTGGAAGAAGTTCAGCGAAATCCGTCTACGAGTACGAGAAGTATGGCTCGTGCTCTGAACATCCCAAGGACTTCTATCCAAGACATTCTTCACGATGAAGAATACCACGCGTTCCACATCCGACGAGTCCAAGCTTTACTGCCTACAGATCACCAATTGCGCGTTGATTTTTGCCAAACCATGTTACGAAAAGAGCAAGAGGATCCTGGATTTTTCAATAAAGTTTTATGGTCAGATGAGTCACGATTTGAGCGATCCGGAATATTCAATATTCATAATTACCACACGTGGGCGAATGAAAATCCACTCGAAGTGAGAGCTTCGACATTTCAACATCGCTTCAGCGTTAACTTGTGGTCTGGTATCCTCAATGGCGAACTAATTGGTCCGTTTGAACTGCCGTCCAGACTTGATGGAAAAACATACAAAAACTTTTTGGAAAATGAACTTCCATTGTTGCTGGCAGATGTGAATCTCGAACTCAGACGAACCATGGTGTTGCAAAATGACGGCGCCCCGTGTCACTATGCAACCCAGGTCCGAAATTACTTAGATGAAACATACCCCAACAGATGGATCGGACGCAGCGGACCAATTAGGTGGCCTCCACGCTCACCTGATCTCAACCCCATCGATTTCTTTATTTGGGGCTATTACAAGGAAATAGCATACGCCCGAGACTGTTCAAGTGAACAAGAGCTGAGGCAGTTGATTGCAGAAGCTGAACGTGTTGTGAGAGAGAACAGAGACGCTTTTAGACGATTGCCAGACAATTTCTTACGTAGGTGTAGAATGTGTATTGCTGCTGGTGGTGGCCACTTTGAAAACCTTTTGTAAATGTTAAAAATAAATTAAGTACTTTTTTCACATTATCATCTGTGTTTTATTCAAAACCACTTTTTACGTAAAACTTTTCTTACCCAACTCTGAAACTATTTGTTGGTTAGTTTTCTTATCATTAATTAACCTTAGGAACGAGAAAATAGCCAAAAAAAAATAATTACTCAGATGGGTAATTTTAAGAATTTTTCCACCTCGCTGTCTTTGAAGGCCGATTTTAAACAAAGTAGCCCTATTAAGTACTTCATTTTTTATGATTATGAAAGCTGAGAGTCTGGCGCATTCTTGAAGCCTACTTAGGAATTATGAAGTCACCTGTTAAGATTTTTAATTTAAAGTTGAAAATTTGAGTCATAATTTACCGAACGTAAATTTTTCACTTTATATCAACATTTTCATAACTTTCATCACAGTTACGAAGCTGATTATTTTATGCATAAAAGTACTACTTATGGAAATTCAGTTGCAAAAAAAGAAACTCGATAAAACCCTCTACTTTTTTTTTTGAATTTTTTTAGGTTGGTCAGGTCGAAAATTTTCAAACATTCAGAAAAAAATTCATAACTCGAAAACTATGAAAAGTCGCGGAACATACATGGGGGTGATTCGAATACCCCACGATACGAGGGACCGAAATTTTATTTTTGGACGTCAATGTTCCGGCCACCCTGTATATCCATACTAATATTATAAATTCGAAAGTAACTCTGTCTGTCTGTCTGTCTGTCTGTCTGTCTGTCTGTCTGTCTGTCTGTCTGTCTGTCTGTCTGTCTGTTACCTTTTCACGCCTAAACCACTGAACGGATTTCGATAAAATTTGGCAAGGCTATAGATGGTATCCTGGGGACGGACATAGGCTACTTTTTTTTTCAAAAATAATGTTACAGGGGGTGATATAGGGGATGAAAGTTTGTATGGGAAACTCAGTATTTCTTAAGTTAGGGATGTGAAAATTAAAATGTATGCTTTTGATAGAAAATTAAGAAATATGCGGTTCAGCGTTTTTGAAAAATCATCCCCTAAGGGGGTAAAATATAGTAAAATAGGGGTTTATTTTAAAATTTACAAAACTGCACGGATTTCGACAAAATTTGGCAAGGCTGTATATAGCATCCTGGGGAAGTACATAGCATACTATTTTTTTCAAAAATAATACTACAGGGGGTGATATAGGGGATGAAAGTTTGTATGGGAAACTCAGTATGTCTAAGTTAGGGATGTGAAAATTAAAATGTATGCTTTTGATAGGAAATAAAGAAATATGCGGTTCAGCGTTTTTGAAAAATCATCCACTAAGGGGGTAAAATAGGGGTTGATTTTAAAATTTACAAAACTGCACGGATTTCGACAAAATTTGGCAAGGCTTTATATAGCATCCTGGGAAAGGACATAGGATACTTTCAAAAACAATACTACAGGGGGTGATATAGGGGATGAAAGTTTGTAAGGGAAACCCAGTATTTCTTAAGTTAGGGATAACAAATTTATGCTATTGGTAGGAAATTAAGATATGCGGTTCAGCGTTTTTGAAAAATTATCCCCTAAGGGGGTAAAATAGGGGTTGATTTTAAAATTTACAAAACTGCACGGATGTCGATAAAATTTGGCAAGGCTTTATATGTATAGCATCCTGGGGAAGGACATAGACTACTTTTTGTCTTAAAAATAATCCTACAGGGGGTGATATAGGGTCAGTATTTCTTAAGTTAGGGATGTGAAAATTAAAATGTATGCTTTTGATAGGAAACAAAGAAATATGCGGTTCAGCGTTTTTGAAAAATCATTCCCTAAGGGGGTAAAATAGGGGTTGATTTTAAAATTTACAAAACTGCACGGATTTCGACAAAATTTGGCAAGGCTTTATATAGCATCTTGGGAAAGGACACAGGATTCTTTCAAAAACAATACTACAAGGGGTGATATAAGGGATGAAAGATGGGAAACCCAGCATTTCTTAAGTTAGGGATATGAAAATTCAAATTTATGCTTTTGGTAGGAAATAAAGAAATATGTGGTACATCGTTTTTGAGGGGGTACAATAGGGGTTGACAAATGTTTGTGTACCTACCTCTTTTTAAGAGATTTAAGGGACTGGAAATGTAGTCATAGTTCGAATCTTGAGGTAACATTTAGTCTTTATTTCATTCGAAGTTTTTACGAGGAAATTATTTGAACGAGTGGACACTCGGACAAAAGTTATTTGTTATTAGAGCGTGACTGGCATAATAAATTTTAAGTAATTAACAAAGTCCCCCCGCCGCGTAAGTGTGTCTGTTTGAATGCGATAATGTCAAAAAGTACCGAACAGATTTTCATACGGTTTTCTCCAATGAACGGAGTGATTCAGTGTAATTCATTATGGTTTTGTGTAAATTGGCTGAAATATGACGACGACTGTTGAAGATGTCGGAAAAAATCATGCCGACTGGTAGCTTTATGCCTACTATACACGGTAACGATATATCGTAGCGATTTGAGTTTGTACAGTTATATCGGACGGCCCTATGTTTTCCACATGTACGTTCCCATGGGATATTTTCCGACATCCACGCGGGCGAAGCCGCGGGCAAAAGCTAGTATATATATATATATATATATATATTTAAATGTCAACCTTTTGATAAACCATGACTGTATACATTTTGCATGCCTTACGTACGGTAGAAACATACAATTAATAACACCATTGTAACAGTGTTTTCTGCAAAAATAAATTATTTGATTTGATTTGATTTTAGCATATATACAACGTCCCGACATCAACCGTTGGGCAGTTGCCCACCAGACACAACAACCGTCTGGTCGCAGGATCCTCCCTTATCAATGGAGGATGAGTGAACTTTACACCCTGTTCCTCATGCCTCTAAAAGCATGTACATGTTGGTGACGCGAACTCCGTAATATATCCGCATTTCGCCAGTTACGTTTAAGTCCCATATTCCGTACTTTTGAACTATCTACATTATAATAGAAATCAAAATAAAAAAAAATCGATAAAATCTCGCACTCATATTTAACATAAATTGCCAATCGTTGTTGCAACAATTTCACACACAAACTGTATGTAATGTTGCCAGCAACAAACAATTTAATGTTGCTGCAACGAAAAATGTTGTTTATGATGAATATAGGTGTTAAAGCTTTCCGCGTTTATTTGTTTTAGAGAGAAAGTACCTTCTGACCCGGGGGACATATTCTGGACACATTTCGAGTTACTAAGGAAGTGCAAATTTATAGGTAAGTAACGCTCAATTTACACGGTGCAAGTTTATTGCCTCTGGCATATTATAAAATTGAGGGGCAATTAACTGGCACAGTCTAAAAAACAAGTTATAAAATTACGACGCAGACGCTTTGTGTAAATTATTTCATCACCACTGCTCTCAAAACTGTGTTTAGGTATCGGTCACTAATTACCAGTCACCCTATACAGGGTGGAATTTTGTAATGCCACATGAAGGGAAAGTACTCTTAATACTGTAGATAGAAAATTTTACTCAAAGAAAACATTCCTTTATTTTTGAATAGAAAGAAAACTGCATTCAAAGATTTTCAAAAATTCGCTTGAAATTTAAGATTTAAAAAATATTAAAAAATTAAAATTGAAGATTTCATGGTTTTCCTATCATTTAATTTATCAAGTTTGTTAGAGAGATTTCATCCTTATTTGATCCTAACGATCAATGCAATAAAAGTACAGGGTGTAACAGATTTTAGTCGGTTCGATTCCCGGGTGTGGCAAACGAATTTTCTAAAATCTTTGAATGTAGTTTTCTTTATATTAAAAAATAAAGGAATGTTTTCTTTGAGTAAAATTTTCTATCTACAGTATTAAGAGTACTTTCCCTTCAGGTGGCATTACAAAATTCCACCCTGAATACTTAAGCTCTCTAAAATAGGGATGTGCGTATGGACTGAGGGCCCGTTTTTTGAACCGTTGCGAAACGAAATAAGACTTATAGTGGATTTAGTTAAAAATAGTAAAAACTTAAAGCAAAGGTCCATAAATTTCTTAAACGTGAATTAAAACTTTTACGATTAAATAACTTGGGCCCTCAGTCCAGACGCTTGCATAAAGTGGCATAGTCTAAATCTCAGTAAGTACTATATCTGGGTTAATAATTTTTATTTAGGAATTTAGTTAAGAATTTCTTAAATATTTTAAGAAATTCCCAAGTCTGTAGAATATGACATTACAGATTTATGGCGATATATCTAGGGCCCTCAATTCATTATTGTTTGTACTGAGGAATCTGCAAAACATGAATTTATCTGAAGAAATACATAAATACGACTTTAACATATTTTACTTAGACATATAGGTGAATTAGTTAAAGAAATAATGACACAAAAGTTAATTGTTATGAAGTAAATGAAAATTGAATTTTACTAAAATGTCTGAACTGAGAGCCCAATGTTTTCGGCTTTATTGACTAGGCGCGACCTCATAGATGAACACAAATTAGAATAAGATTTTTAACTATTTCTTAACTAAATTGTAACATATGGTCCGTCCTTCTAAATATTATACTTTAAAAGAAAATTGATTTTTAACTTTTTATATGAGAAAAATTAGTAGGGTGACCATAATGTTCATAGTAAGTACCTGTACATTTTGTAAAGCGCGGTCGGAAAGTCATAATATTTGCAGCTAAAAGTATTATACAACGTGCCACTGCTTTGACGACATTAATTTGACGTATACGGTTTCGCGTCTTCGTTTTGTAAAGATATTTTAATTTAATTAAACTTTATTATTTATTGATTTATTTACAATTTTCTAAAATAGCATCTTGGAGCAACCTGTAGCGCAGAGATGAAATTAAAACGAACGGGAAAGAAAAGGTCACGCCACTCGAATTTTTCTATGGGGGTTGTGCAAAAGAAATCATTCATGAAGCTACTCACAGCTGGGTCAGAACATTATAGACACACGATGAACCAAAAAAAGGGTCAAAGTCAAAGACCTTACCAGCTGACATAAAACAATAGCTTCATGAATGAGTCTTTTGCCTAGAGTGATCCTAATTTTGGTTATTATTTTATTATTTAGTTTGTTTGAATTTTTTTTTTCAATTAATTAATTATTTTATCGTATTATAATTTTTATGATTACTGGCCACCAGCACTACTTGTGTCTTTAGTCAATGTTGTAATTGCGGGAACACGTTGTATACCTACATTTACATTTTTTTTTTAATACAGGGTGTCCCGTAAATAATGGATAATCTCTTAAGGGGTCATCGTACTCATCATTATGAACAACTTTTACTATGGGACCAAACCTGGAATCGCGAAAAAAAAATCAGCTGCTCCCTACATTTTGACGAGTTTGATGTAGATAAATGTACTGGTCAGCTGATTTTTTTTCGCGATTTCAGGTTTGGTCCCATAGTAAAAGTTGTTCATAATGATGAGTACAATGACCCCTTAAGAGATTATCCATTATTTACGGGACACCCTGTATATCTATACTTTGAATTTATTTACTTTAGGCAACTAGGGCCGGTGGCATACTATGATGTTAATGTGTGCGTGAAGCGTGTTTGTACAAACGGTCTTACTTACTGTGCTTCACTTTTGATATACGTGAGCGGAGTCCTCCTTTTTTATAAGTCTATGAATGAACGACAAAAAAATAACATAATTAATTAATTATTATTTTTTTTTTTTTTTAATGACATTAAAATAATAATAAAAAATAAAATAATAAAAACTTTATTCAGTTCAGAAAAAAAACACGGTACAATAATTTAACAAAAAAGAAATCTAGTATCAGATAAATATATCAAATCAAATGTCCTTAGGTGTTAGATTTTTACAAATTCTCTGGACCCCACACTAGGATTCCCTGTGTCGTGGGGTCCAGTCTCTTCCCAAGTAAAACAAACATTTTTTTAAATTAAATAAATTAAATTAAATTTTGACAAAAATCAATCAGTGGGGTGTGTGTGATGTGTGGGGTGTGTGTGGTGTGTTGGGTGTATGTGGTGAAAATGGGTAGGTTGGTGAGTAGGTATGTCAATATTACGACTGTACGTGCAAAAGGTCTTCCGTTTCGTCATAATTTTTGGGGTGCAGCCAATAATAATGTATGATGGTTATAAAAATGTTATAATAATTATAATGTACTGATTTAATAATAATATAATGTAATAAACTCATTTAATAATAGGTAAAATATAATATATGGACTTAATGTAAAATTTCCATTTCATAATAATTTAGTGTAGTATGTATTTAATAATGTAGGATAATTTAATGTCATGCATGCAATATTAAATCTAGCTGTATGTACCTGCAAATAATTATGTTTGCTGTGCCCTAGCAGGGTTCATGTTTGAAACAGAAACTATGTACCTACCTAACATCTTGTAGACAACATGAATGCAATAAATAAATAAATAGATAGATAACGAAACCATTTGTTATCATCTTTGAAAATGGAGCCATATAGTAGCACTCCTAACTAATAAATAGTTTTATCATCAAGGGTATTTATGTAGCAGTAACAAGAATAAAGTTTAAAAAACAGTAACCCGACTACGGAAAAATAAAATTGATCTAAAAAGTTCAAAATATTTTTTACTTAAACAATAATGACATAGGTATATACATATTTGTAATGTGCTCGTCAAGACCTTTCTTTTGATACCAAACATCTCATGATTATCTCAATTTAATTTTTTCGAGGTCAGAAATTTACGTGTAAAGTCCACCATATTAAATATAGGAAGAATTTATGTAGCCTATGTCACACCGACCATTATTACAAATCTATCGATACCTCATTCATCAAAATCCGTTCAGTAATTTAGGCGCTACGGTGGAACACACGTAAATACATACTTATATACATACTTACATACTTAAATAGACTGCTAAAATAATAACCCTTCCTTTTTGGTTTGCCGTAGTCGGGTAAAATACATACTTACATACATACATACATACATAGACTGCTAAAATCATAACCCTTCCTTTTGGCTTTGCCGTAGTCGGGTAAAAATAACTTCGCTCACTCGCAATTTTGTATTTTTAGGATATAACACTATTTTAAGGTTACATTTGTGTGAAGTAAATGGTTTTTTATAATTATACCGACCGTGTTTTATTGATCTTATGACTTTCCTACCGCGCTTTACAAAATGTACAGGTACTTACTATGAACATTATGGTCACCCTACTAATTTTTCTCATATAAAAAGTTAAAAATCAATTTTCTTTTAAAGTATAATATTTAGAAGGACGGACGATATGTTACAATTTAGTTAAGAAATAGTTAAAAATATTATTCTAATTTGTGTTCATCTATGAGGTCGAGCCTAGTCAATAAAGCCGAAAATATTGGGCTCTCAGTTCAGACATTTTAGTAAAATTCAATTTTCATTTACTTCATAACAATTAACTTTTGTGTCATTATTTCTTTTTAACTAATTCACCTATATGTCTAAGTAAAATATGTTAAAGTCGTATTTATGTATTTCTTCAGATAAATTCATGTTTTGCAGATTCCTCAGTTCAAACAATAATGAATTGAGGGCCCTAGATATATCGCCATAAATCTGTAATGTCATATTCTACAGACTTGGGAATTTCTTAAAATATTTAAGAAATTCTTAACTAAATTCCTAAATAAAAATTATTAACCCAGATATAGTACTTACTGAGATTCAGACTATGCCACTTTATGCAAGCGTCTGGACTGAGGGCCCAAGTTATTTAATCGTAAAAGTTTTAATTCACGTTTAAGAAATTTATGGACCTTTGCTTTAAGTTTTTACTATTTTTAACTAAATCCCCTATAAGTCTTATTTCGTTTCGCAACGGTTCAAAAAACGGGCCCTCAGTCCATACGCACATAAAATAGGGTTGAGCTACACTATGATGCATGCGTGCCATCTCTTGGGTCAACTCAAAGCTGCCATGGCTCTTTCTTCAAAAGACCCTTCCAGACGTCACTCTGCATTGTTGGTCTCACATAGAATCCTAATAATATAATGTTTGGACTATAAAAGAGACCATGACCTCTGAGTTTGTTTCGGCATTTCTTCTCAGGGATCTGTTAGCTAGGAAATGCCGGCGCCATCTTCAAAATATTGACGAGTGAAAGTGTCTTAAAAGATCTACTTACAGGAATAAACGTTTCATTTCACTACTGCTTGCCTATTTAGGGAATCCCGTCGTGATTTTATGATAACTAAAATATTACGTCAACAGCGGTGATTCAGAACGATGAACAGCCAGTCAAGGATCCTCTGGAAGTCCCACAGTCCGCTATTAAGAAGAAGCCTAAACAAGTAAGTGAAAGAAAGTAATTATTTTACGATCGTTACTGTCGCGACTCGCATTTTGATCTATAGTATAGTTAAAATCTCGCTACAGACTCGGTCATAAATCATTCGAGTGTTTCGCTCTCTTTCCCACTCACGGGCCTTATGGGCAGGCCACGCCCACACGTAGTCCTGTGCATTACTGCAGTCGATGAGTGATATCGATAGTTTTATATATTTATAAATGGGTGATAGAAATAAATACACATTTTTTTATATTTTATTACCAAATTTACTAAAAAGCATATTAAATATATAAACAAAAGAACGTATATATAAAACTAAAAATAGAAAATTAAAATTCTTCATGTCATGAGTCATCGTCATCATCTGTTATCGATAATGGCCTTGAGCGCGCGCAACTAGCGCACATCCCTACTCCGATTATGATTTATGACCAAGTCTGCAGCGAGATTTTAACTATACTATAATGTCACCGGTTAATACAGATGGGACACTCCGCAAAATCATTTAAATAAAAAGCGACTCTTGCTAAGACACAATAAAGTGCAATTCAGGTCACACAACGCTAATTACCTGCAGTTATATTCACCTACAAGTTGCCTCTCTTTCTATCGCGTAACTCTTATACCTTCTGACTCGTTAGGGTTGTCTTCTTTTACGACGCGGCGCGTGAGTGAGTATCGAACTAACGTGCTCCCCGGCCGGTGCGCGGCAGCCCACACTGAACTGACCCAGTGAGATGAGCCCGCCGCGTACTTCTACCTTCATACCTAAACTGCGGAGTGTCCCATCTGTATTAATCTGTGCTAATGTTGACGTTTTAAAGAGCTACATAGATAACATTAGAAAAAAAATATTTGCCGAGCTAGCTTAGTGCATTCACCTTAAGAGGATTGTGAAGCTGTAAATTTTCATACAACAAGCGATAACGTTTTTCCCCTGTAAACATAGTCTAATAAATAATAATATAATTAAAAAACTAGGTCCATAATTTTATTGTAAAGAAATATTGCGTACGATATAAGATCTAAATATCTATATTTTTTACTTAAAAACTTCCTCGAGGGTTTTAATTTTTTTAATTTAACCTAAACTGAATTACTAAAAAAGAAAACATACTGACGTAGATTTAGGTGTACTGAATCTAATGAGACCAAAATTGACACATTTCGTAAAGGTTTCGGGGGGTAAAAAAGTTATTTCAAAAACGAAATATAGGTAATTGCCTCCAAGACTTGCAACTCTCTATCACGCCCAGAGGGAGCAGAGCAAGCGGTATGAAACAGGTAGCATTTTTTGAAAATACCTAATCGCGGTGCGTATCGGCACTTCACAATCCTCTTAAGGCGGGACTATACGCCAATGACCTTGAGTGGTTAGCTTGCGTGTTCTGTGCTGAGCTCACGCAACGCGTCGTACGTCCAGCCAGTAATAGGACTCGCCCATCAAGGAGCGCTGTCCCAAATTAGACGCATTATTAATTTATTATACATAAAAAAAAGGCATTTTAATAAAACACGTATACTAAAAGATAAATAATTAAATTACCTTTAAAATGGTGAAGGTTTCATAAAAATACGCCTGACAGTTTTTGCGTGATTCTCAGTTTTTTATCTGCGTTAGACATAACTTTACAAATTAATTACACTATTTTTAATATAAACATAATCTAAAATATTCACAAATTAAGTTATTAAGAAAATGCTCTAATTACCCGACTACGGCGAAGAGAAAAGGAGGGTTATGATTTTGACCGGTATGTATGTATAGTATGTATGTATGTATGTTCATCTGTTCCCTCATAACTTCTAAACTTCTTATCATAATTGGACAAATAAGGTGTCGTTAGAAGCGTCTTGATCGTCCGCTGGTTATAGGCTATGTGACGTCACGTTAAATTGAATATGGCGGCCTCTCGAGGACATATAGTCATGAACTAAACAAATTGTTTTTTTTAATCATGTCGTGTGGGGTATCAAATGAAAGGGCTTAATTAGCTCATTTCAAAAATGTATATATTGTTATCCATTGCTCTCGGCTTTGCTTGCATTCACCCGATAATTGGGAATAATTTCTAAACTCACGCCTCAGATGTGAGCCAAATATATTTTCTCTGCAAACTTACCCAAAATACTTATATATATGTAAGTAATAATTATTCTTCTTTAAAAATGTAAAGTGGCTTTGCAAATACTTTAACTTAAGTTTAAAAACTAAAACCCAACTACTGAAAAATCACGCTCTAAAAAGTACATGAAACAAGAAAATATTCTCATCTGAAATTAGAAAACAGATTACGTGTGACTCCGGATTTTTAATTTGTCTTTTTCTAATTTCAGATGAGAATATTTTCTTGTTTCATACTTTTTTAGAGCGTGATTTTTCAGTAGTCGGGTTTTAGTTGTTAAACATATATTTTTTCCAAATCATTAACACTACTCGTTTAGACGTGATCTTCAGTTTAAAATCATCAAAAGTCAGATAGCGTCGCCTTAAAGCGAAATGGTATCGTAACGGGGTTTTTGAATCATTGGTGAAAAAGAGCATATAAAAATTAAAATATTTCTTTTTAAAATTATATATACTCTGTTACATTAAAATAAGTGTGTAGACGAAATTTCATTGAAAGTTTTTTTCTCATAAAAAATGCTAATCATGAGGAATCTTTCCAATTTTTCTGTATCGAGCCAAATTGTGTCAATCGTGTTTTGGCCCTCATCATTTACTAGAGAAAATCTTCAATTTTTATAATATGATAAGGCAAATTTGTAGTTTTTGAAGTCAAAAATAGATTTCGCGTGCAGCTGAAATGCGTCAAAATATCATCTTTGTGGCCCATTTCGCCTAACACGGCCCCACACATTTACAGACCGCCGCCGTCGGCAGTCAGCCGACAGGCTGTCCACTCATAAAAAATGGACCGCCTGTTTTTATAAATGGACAGCCTGCCGGAGGACTGTATGGGGCCTTCTGTTGGGGTTATTTGTAAACGTATTTTAATAATTTGTGGTTACTCAAGCTAAGTACAGCAATTGTTTCATACGAATGTGAACCTTATTTGTATGCAGTTAATGTGCATAATCGTATGAAACGCATACTATATTTAGCTTGATTAAAGTCTTAAGTTCGCTCTCAATATCTTCTCGCCTTACAAAACGAGGTTTTTCTTCTGTCGTGGTTTAAACCATCGAGCCAGTTTTTGTGATAAAAACCTAGCTGTTATAGAAATACAGTACTTTATACAAAACTGACAACTTAGTCCGGTACTAAGTTGTCAGTTTTGTAAAACTGACATCTTAATGTGTCGGAATAAATCTCGAAATTCAAAAAGGGGTCCCTGGTTTAAACCTGGGTTTGAAGATGAACCTTGTTTTGGAATAAGAACGGAATGTATTGTTTTGCAGGTGGTGATCCGGCCGACGGAAGAAGACTGGTCGTCGTACGTGACGTCACGCAACGGTAACAACGGCCAGATCCAGCTGTGGCAGTTCCTGCTGGAGCTGCTCACCAGTGCAGAGTACTTCGACGTCATCCGGTGGCACGGTGAGTCTAAGCATAACCACAGATTAATACAGACGGGACACTCCGCAGTTTAGGTATGAAGCTACAAGTACGCGGCGGGCTCCGTCCGCGGGGCTAATTCAGTAGGTCAGAAGGTATAAGAGTTACGCGATAGAAAGAGAGGCAACTTGTAGTTGAATATAACTGTAGGTAATAAGCGTTGTGCGACCTGAATTGCACTTTATTGTGTCGTAGCAAGAGTCGCTTTTTATTTAAATGATTTTGCGGAGTGTCCCTTCTGTATTAATCTGTGGCATAACATAGCATAATCAGCCTATAATGTTCCCACTCAGGCCTCGTCTCGGTAAGAAGGAAGTCCAAGTTGAAGTTAAGTTAAGGTTGATGCGCCAGGGTAGCCCGCGAAATTCAAAATTTCTTAGGTTTTTTGCAATTTGTAGGTCAGTGTGAGCTTGTATGTTGATTAAAATGTGATTCGCGGCCGTAGCTAATATGGCTTTACAGAATTATAATTATTAGAATCAGCAATACAACTCCATAAGTTAGCATTTATCTCAAATCTAGGGTTTGACATCCGAGTTGATTGATGATTATCTGACAGCCGACCCCAATATAGTTGGGAAAACGCTAGGCAGATTGAGTAGCATAGGAAGTTGGATGTATAACTAGATACTTTTTTTATTTTATTTATCAGATAAATAAAATAAAAAAGTATCTGCCTATTTTATTTATCAGGATAAATAAAATAAAAAAGTATCTAGTTATACATCCTACTTCCTATGCTACTCAATCTGCCTAGCGTTTTCCCAACTATATTTGGGTCGGCTTCCAGTCTAACCGGATGCAGCTGCATGCCAGTATTTTACATGGAGCGACTGCCTATCTGACCTCCACAACCCAGTTACTGGGTAATACGATACCCCTTGGTAAGACTGGTTGTCAGACTTTCGGGCTTCTGACGACCCGTAACGACTGTCAAAGATCCACGAATGACAGCCGGGACCACGGTTTAACGTGCTTCCCGAGGCACGCATTAGTCTCGGTATGTAAAGATGGTCACCCATCCTAGGACCAACCCCGGCAAGCGTAGCTTAACCTGATGGATCGACCCTTGCGGCTGTTATTACTTAGCCACGAGCTCCTCTACTTCCTATGCTACTATCCTACTAATATTATAATTGCGAAAGGAGCACGCCAGAACGACTGAACGGAATGGGTGCCCATCTTTACATACCGAGACTACTCCGTGCCGCGGAAAGCATGTTAAGCCGTTGGTCCCGGCTGTCATTCGTGGATCTTTGACAGTCGTTACGGGTTGTCAGAAGCCAAGTCTGATATCCAGTCTTACCAAGGGGTATCGTATTACCCAGTTACTGGGTTGTGGAGGTAGTCGTGACATGTAAAATACTGGTATTTAGCTGCATCCGGTTAGACTGCAAGCCAGCCCCAATACAGTTGAGAAAGCTAGGCAGATTGTTTTAAATTATTATATTACTGTATTTTACTCTATATGAGAAAAAATCTAAAAATATATTAATTAGATAGCTTAGGAAAACAGCAGTCGGACAATGTTAGTTTTACTTCGTAAAATAACAATATAAATTTTAAAATTCAATTCAACGTTTTCAGTTTCTTTAAATCTGTTTTCT
The DNA here is from genome assembly GCA_905163495.3 of Cosmia trapezina. Classification (NCBI taxonomy): domain Eukaryota; kingdom Metazoa; phylum Arthropoda; class Insecta; order Lepidoptera; family Noctuidae; genus Cosmia; species Cosmia trapezina. Next base: position 2,929,298 of record LR991049.1, on the reverse strand, counting down.
AACACCATGAAAGTGCTATGTTATTACGTCATACCGCTCTGTAAATTAAAAAGTGTCAATGTCAACTGTCAACTGATCAGCATATGAAAAGTGTTTGTTTACACAGCCAACTGACGTCATGACCACAAAGCAATATGGCGTCCACTGCGTCCAGCGTTTTCGCGCGAAATTTGAAAATGTAAAATTTAAATGCATTTTTATGGCACTTATAGATTGAATAAAAATTTCGTGTTTTTTTTAGTGGCTTATGAGCACTATAGAATCTAATTGAGACATTTTCAAAAATGGGTGTAATACCTTATTGGTGTGTCACCAGGCACTGAAGGCGAGTTCAAGCTGCTGGAGCCGGAGCGCGTAGCGCGGCTGTGGGGCGCGCGCAAGCACAAGCCCGCCATGAACTACGAGAAGCTGAGCCGTGCGCTGCGTTACTACTACGACGGAGACATGATCGCCAAGGTGTCGGGCAAGAGGTACACTCACACCCTATATTCGTCACCTTAGGCGCGGTGTTAGCTGAATATTCACAAATATTGGTTTCTTGGATTGTCGAGTATGACGTAACGCAATGAAACTATCCGACGCAAAAAATACAGTGGACAGAGAAGGGTTTAAAGAAAAACTTTAACCGAATAGAATAGTAAAAAATAGTTTAATATTCCCACTAAAAAATTTGGAAGTTGCTTTGCAAAAATATACTTTGACGTCGAACATCTCTATATTTTCAGCGATAACGACATTCTTTTTTTAAGAATTTAATAGAATTAGCCTTTGTTTTAAAACTTTAACCGGACAATTATTTAATTTATTGTGTACATTCTAAATAATCTAAAGAAAACTGTGAACATACACATTCGCAGCTTAGTCACATCTCGGCAACACAAAATTATTTTCAATTTTCAACCTTATTTCAAGGCAGCTAATGGTGACAATAGATTACGCGGTTGTGTGACGTTTAAAATCGTAGTCAGTCAGCACCTTAAGGGCTATTTTTGTCTGCTCACTACACGATAGAATCGTGGGTACAGTATTTTTATCTTACGAAGCTACACGCGCTTTACTTGAGGTTACCCAGTGTACAAACACGCTGTGAATGTGTATGTAAGCGCAGGAGCTCTCGGTAGACAATGGTGCAGTCGGAAGCGTGTGTGTATGTGTGCGTGTGTGTGTTATGCTGACGCTATTTGTCTTCACGAACAAATTCAAAGCGTATTTGTACAGTTTCGTGAGATAAAAATACTGTATCGTGTTACCCAGTACTTGGGTTGTGGAGGTCAGATAGGCAGTCGCTGCGTCCTGTTAGACTGGAAGACGACCCCAACATAGTTGGGAAAAGGCTAGGCAGATTGACTTGATAAAGGAAAGAATTCGAAGAGTAACGAATATTATACAGACTAACCGTCTTACTAATAAACACAGAATAAAGTTATTCCAAGTTTAAACCTATGAAAATGTATATTTCTTTGTTATTCCTGATATAACTTTATCCCGTGTTTTATTTGTAAGAGGGTATGAGTACGAGTTACTAAGGGTAATACTGGACTGTGCATCCAGTAGCGACATCTGTACCGAACATACGAACTGCGTATGACGTCTGACAGCTTATAAATCCTGCACAGTGCAATCGACGGGCAGTAGCCCACCAGACCCAACTGGTTGTAGGATTATCCCTTTTGCTACTTTACACCGTGGTCTTCATATCTCCAATTACCATTACTTTAAGCTTGGGCTTGCTAAGAAAGAGATGGCGACGTAAAACGACCGCAGCCGTAAACCATTTATTTCATGCGCAACAGGAAATTAAATTTTTCTTACGTCTTTGCAATTTGTAACAAATATGTTCCGACCTATTTACAGAAATACAATCATTAGAATCAGTAATACAACTCCTTAAGAGCGTTGTTGCATTTTTCATACGTAAATCGAGAACTTGGGAGATTTTGAAGTGATTTTGGTCACATAATTTATTTTTTTAGCTTCTTTTGACTTCAATCATCGTAATTATCATATATTTTTATTTAAAGTCTATTAAAAAAAACTTGTTCAAATTGAATTATTGACTACGAAAACAGTCGATTTCGAAGGCGCGATTTCCAGATGACGCGCGAAGGCTCAACTTTGAAGTAATCTTACACCAATTATTACTATTAAGTAAGAAGGTAAAATGGTATTCATTCGAAGAGGCATATCCTGAAATTTAAAATGCATTGAGAAAAGTTTGATTTTTAATTCATTAACTTGTATTTTAATCACGTCTAAAATAATCAAAAATCGAGAAATCGACTACAAAAAAACACGTCATTTCTCAGAATCTAACAGTCATTTGGCAACACAAATCATTTTATACGTAAGAAGAAAGATTGTACTATATATGTGTAAAAAATAAAACATATCTGTCTTCAATCATTTACGAAAATAATTTTTTAAAGTAAGTATAAAATCGGGTGCATCGAACGGCCTAAGTCAGTCGCGCTCTGGCGCTCGTCGACGCAGGACCCATGTCGGTTGACCTCCCGCCGCCGCGCATGCGCCTCGCGTGATATATAATAAATTGTAGTGCGACTAAATATTTTTAATCCTTTCATTTAAGTAATATTTTAAGAAGCTAAAGTGGTAGGCACACTTACTTTAGGAGAATTATGTTACAGTTCTTGAATTATGTTGTATTACTTGTAATATTGATATTGTAATTACAATATCAATAATACAATATAATTTGGTCAAAATGTAAATCCAAGGTGGTGGCTGCGAAAATTTTTAAATTTTTCGTCATGGGGATCGTTCCCATTGTTCTCGAGGATGCTAAAGCCGATAGTGACGTTAAAATGTAAATCCAAGATGGCGGCTGCGAACATTTTCATATTTTTCATCATGGGTATCGTTTTCATGGTTCTTGTGGGTGCTAACGTCGATAGTGTAGTCAAAATGTAAATCCAAGATGGCTACAAGAATTTTGGAGGATGAATATGGAGAAAAAATTTATATCAGATTTTTATTTGAAATCTCTACTGCCACAATCTCTATTGTGGATCCGTGACAAAGGAGACGGAAACCATGTCATATAAACTTGGGCCTGGGCCTGGGTTGTAAAAAGATGAAATTGGTGTCAATTTATAGCTACTATAATATAGTAGCGATGATGGTTTGATAATATTATTATCAAACCATCACTGAACATTTTACGGATTTTCGCGGTCTCAGTTCCGAGTTAAAAGAGATGTAATAAAAGTGAGGTTACATAACGATCTACATATAGGTACTTAACAGCTGATTTTTGAAGTTCTTCAGCTCGACGACCACGTAAACTACAGCCTCTAGTCACTTTGCCACAATTTACACAACGATCCATGGTGCCAATATGAAATCGGTAGGCTGGTCGTAATATACAAAATAACAAGTTCAAGTCCAACGTTTATGCGGGGTTCTCCGTACCGTGTCCGGTGTGGTAGCAAGGTTCGTACAAGAAGCAAGATCAGAAGTCCGCAGAAAGAAAACAGGGGTCGAGGAAAACATCAATAAAACTATGGGAAATACACTCAAATCGCGACCGCACTAAACGATACGAAACGAGTGAGGCATAGATAAAGGCACTATATAAAGGTGTGTCCAAATATAGAGCGACATTTGAGCGCGGCTGCCACGCGCGCCTAGCCGCGCTCTGATTGGACAAGGGCCGCGCGCGGCGGTGTTGAGCGTAATATATCTTCTCGTCTCACATCAGTGATGACCTCTGGCACTGAAACGTGCTCGCTCACAACATAATGGGTCTCAATCATAATCAGCCTATAATGTTCCCACTGCTGGGACACAGGGCTCCTCTCGGTGAGAGGGAGTGGGCCGTAATACACCACGAGGACCCAGTGCGGGTTGGTAGATGTCACATGTCTTCGAATTTTTGGTTCTAGGCGGTTTCCTCACGATATTTTCCTTCACTGTTTTGAGAGTAGTGGTGATGAAATTATTTACACAAAGTGCCTGCCTGAGTTCGAAACCATGACCTACTCGTAAGTCGGGATCGTTACCATTGGGCCACCATTGCATTGCTCTCTTGGGCCGCATAGTGCAGCCAATCATCCCTTCTAGGATGATTGACTTCACTATCGGCTTCATCCTCGAGAACTATGAAAACGACACCCATGACGAAAAATTTGAAAATGTTCGCAGCCACCATCTCGGATTTACATTTTAACGCCAATATCGGCTTTAGCACACTCAAGAACTATGAAAACGACATCCATGACGAAAAATTTTAAAATTTTCGCAGCCGCCATCTTGAATTTTAATTTTGACTTCACTATTGGCTATAGTCGAAATCGAAAACTATGAAAACGATACTTATACAAATCCTTATCACTTACCACTGACGTGCGACGTGTGGTCGACTGTATAGTCATTAGGTCGACTGGGCACGTACAATACCTGCCTAGGCTAATAAACATTATAAAACCAACCCCACACGAACGCAGCAGTACTATTATTTATTCTGTGGCAGCGGGGTTACCTACCTATTTGAAATTTGAAAACAGTAAACCAAACATTTGCGCATGAGGCGGCTTTATGTATTTATGTATTATTGTTGGTTCAAATTCAACTGTTTTATGAACTTGATGCGGTTGCTAAACCTATAATGCCGCAAGAAAAATAAATAATTATAGCTAGCGCGTGGCGTCTTTATCTACATTGAAATAGGGCTTAAATTCAACTGTTTTACACAAAAAAACGATGATTTTGGACAAAAGATGGCTCCGCTGTTAACAAAATTTTATTCTGATTGTGTTCTCCCAGAAATTATAGATCCAAGGAAAAGTCGATCAATCCCCTTAGATAAATAAATAAAATAAATAATAAATAAATATCCTTGGACATTTCACACAACGCCATCTAGTCCCAAGCTAAGCAACCTAATGCTTGTGTTATTGTAACGAGATGGCTGATAAACTACTTATATACATTTTTTTTTGTAAATACATACATATTATAGATAGAAAAACACCCAGACTCGGAAACAAATACTTGTAGGTCGTACAAATATTTGTTCCGTGCGGGAATCGAACCCACGACATGCTGCGCAGCAGTCAATTGCTCAGCCACTGCGCCAACCGTGTCGTCAAATACAAATACTTTTATAAAACTTCAATTACTTATAAGTATACAAATACTTAAGCAAATAAGTAAAATGAGTTTAGTTTTTATAAGTACCTACATAATATTATTTTCTTCATCCATATTTGTATAAATTTAATTAAAATACACTAATAATGTATTGTGGACAGTCTTTTTATTTTCTCCGTAAACCTCTAGCTTTTACTTCAAAAAAATATAGGTACGCCATAGCTACAGATCAAGATCGTTTAGTCGTCGCAGCATCGCAACTGTGTGCCGTACATGAGGAAAAACGCACACACGCGCACTCGCTACGCGGCGTCGAGCGTCAGATGTTTAAAATCCGAGCGCGAAAATAGGGAACCACACTCTTAAGCGGAAACGTGGGTGCTCTTTTCTCCATACAAAAAGATACAGACGCTCTCGCCTGTTTTCTTTCTGGTTAATGGCCATAAAGCAATGATTTTTTACAGAAATATAAATATCAGTTACTTGTATGCTTATGTTTTCCTTTTTGATGATATGTTACTTTTATATGAAGTAGAACCCTCAAAAAATGCTCAAAATTGCCTATTCAGACCGCTGTCAACAGACGCCTAGTGTACAATTTGACAACTATTAACGAAAAAAGAAAAACATAGGAGCATAGTATATATCCTTCTTATTCAGTTTATGAAATATCTTTTAAATTGGTCCAATATTGGAGGAGGAAATAGGCGAGAGCCGAACCTCGAAATGTGACTTTTTACATAGGCTATTTAGTCAGATCTGCAGTTGTCCTTATCGCACGAATTCGAGGGCGGAGCGTTCACAGAGCGACAGCAATACCTTATTAAAATACCTCATTTTCAAAAGTCTGGTCGCCCCTATTTCCTCTTAAGAGGCCGTATACGAAATTTTGCCGATTTCGCTGATTTACGTTGATTTTACAGTTGGTAACTTTACAGTGAAAATACTGTATTTCTATTAGTTTCAATGCACAAAAAAAAAATCAGCTGTTCAGTACATTTAATGTTCGCATAATTTGTCAAAATGTACTGAACAGCTGATTTTTTTTTCGCGATTTCAGGTTTGGTCCCATAGTAAAAGTTGTTCATATTGATGCGTAGAACACCCCCTTAAATTTTGTCGCATCTATTCAATTTCACCCTGTATAATAAACATACTTTTGTGTTAAAATGTAATGATTTGACTACCCATTTGTTACAGCGTCCATAATTAGATTTGTATGTACTATATTCTGGCTAACCCTTCGATAAATATAAGCGTGATGATATTTCCAGGTTCGTGTATAAGTTCGTGTGTGACCTGCGCCAGTTGCTGGGCTACGGCGCGGGCGAGCTGGCCGACCTGGTGAAGGAAGTGCACGAGAGCAGACCCAGCAAATCTATCGATGACGGCAAGAAGATCGGCTTCTAATAAAGTCACGTAAGAGTGGAAAAATTACTTGATGTAAAACAGTCAAAAATATGAGGAAGAACGAAGGTTTCAAATGATCAGAGCGGCAATTTCCGTATTTTTAAAAAAATGTTCGAAATCTCATCCCAGTCAGCATGTTGTACAAATATTTGTACGACCTACAAGTATTTGTTCCGAGTCTGGGTGTTTTTCTATATATGTATATATTTACAAAAAAAAAATGTATATAAGTAGTTTATCAGCCATCTCGTTACCATAACACAAGCATTAGGTTGCTTAGCTTGGGACTAGATGGCGTTGTGTGAAATGTCCAAGGATACTATTATTAATCTGTCAAAAATTGTATAGCGTTTACCTACATTTTTGACATTTGATTGTCGCTGGCATGAGATTGCGACTTGAATTTGAACGTTCTTAGGTACGAGAATTGGACTTCAGTTGTTCGGACCATTTTGAACCATCTGTTTGTTTGAACTTGAATTCACGATTTCAGATGATTTCCAAGTTTTGGAAGCACAACCTCAATCAAAATTTTTATAGGACCTGTTATTACAAATGGTTACTTAAAAATCAACTTAATCTACACAATGTTAAAGTAGATAGTTGAGTGGCAATGAATGTATATTATCTAATGGCGCATTTACATTAGTCGGTTAGACCGTATTCGGCTGCCGGCCGTATATATTTTTGAATTGAGGAAATGGAGAAACAAAGTAGAAAAAGTGCTATTTTTGAATTGAGAATGTAGAAAATAGTGCTCGGCGCTATGGTGACCTAACACACCTTTCTCGTATTGATAGGTATTGTATGGTAAAAGTTAAAGTCTTGGATTATATGAGAAATAGCTATATTGAGTCTACTACACTTAATCACAAGAAATGGTAAATTATGGTTAACTTTATAACTAACTAATTGGTAAAATGGTAATGGTTTAAATGGTTTTTTGAGCACGGTGTCTCTAATGAGATCTGAACGCGAACTGGCCCACATTTAGGTGAACGAGCGAATGTGCATACTTGCGTTCGATGCAATTATGCATTTTCGCTGAGTGTTCGATTAAAACTCGAACAGAGAAAATGGAGGAACAAAGTAGAAAAAGTGCTTTCAATGTTGAAGTCGTGAAAAACAGGTTTGGGAGAGTTTGGTAAGCGTTTCAGTTAAACCGAATGCGGCCGCCGCCTTCGGTGACCGACCTAATGTAAATGCGCCATAAGATTCTGAACTTATAGTACAATGCGTTTCAACTAAGAATAGGAATGACCTTGCGCCATATTGTGAAGATTTAGCTAAATAGCATCTCGTTTACACATTTGCAAAGTCAGTGACATATTTTAACAAAAACAAATTCCAAAAACATAACTAAAATGGATAAGGTTATCACTACAAAACTTTGCAAGCCTTAGATTTCTAGCTTCAGTTGACAGTTAGAGGTCATTGACGTTCCTATTCTTAGTTGAAACGCATTGTAAGTGTAGGTAGAATTGGGAGACTACAGGTACGTAATTAGTGTCATTTTAAAACTAATGTATAAAAAATTGGCAGTCATGGTGACTGCTGATAGAAGTGACAACTTAAGCTATGCATAGCATGTCGTTGTGTCGAGGTGTCGCGGTGACACGAACCCGTAAATTTTCCCCCTACGACAGATATACAGATGGGACACTCAGCAGTTTAGGTTTTTTTTTTTTTTTTTGAGGGTGGGAAATCATCAAATAACTTCTCCCGCTCTGGGTGGAGCGGAAGGGCGTGTCAGATTTTTACTGACTAAAACCCACCCGTGTTCCTTCAGTTGCCTATGCCAGGGCCGCGGTAACCCCTTCAGACAACCCGCGACCCCAGCGGCTGCAATTTAGGTATGAAGCTACAAGTACGCGGCGGGCTCATCTCACTGGGTCAGTTCAGTGTGGGCTGCCGCGCACCGGCCGGGGAGCACGTTAGTTCGATACTCACTCACGCGCCGCGTCGTAAAAGAAGACAACCCTAACGAGTCAGAAGGTATAAGAGTTACGCGATAGAGAGGCAACTTGTAGGTGAATATAACTGTAGGTAATAAGCGTTGTGCGACCTGAATTGCACTTTATTGTGTCGTAGCAAGAGTCGCTTTTTATTTAAATGATTTTGCGGAGTGTCTCATCTGTATTAATCTGTGCCCCACCAAAAATCGCTCAACGCGCTAGAGAAATTTTCACTTCAATATAATTACGATTATTCTTGCGTATGTACTTTTAAGCTGGAATATAAAAGAGCCTACTGATTTGGGAGTCATGATTGTTTTAAATGCAATTTACAAGGACAACTCAAGGACAAGGAGTAATTAAAATATCTGAAAACCCGAAACGGGTTGTATATTTATGTGTTACATATTATTATAGTCTTCACCGCGACGAAATCAATTTATGTAAATAACCCTTTCTTTTGGCTTTTCCGTAGTCGGGTAATAAGGCTGTGAGTCAGTCATTTTAACGTCGAAAGTTATAATGGAGAAACGCAATACCGCTTCTTAGTGTTTTAGCAGAGAAGAAATGCGGCAACAAACTCCCCCGCAATACATCTGTCTGCATAGTTTTAAGAAATTGAAGTAAATTTATTGCAAACAATTTAGGATAACATCAAAGGTGATGAATAGTCTCCTTGTAAAATTCCGAATACCTAAAGAAAATTAAACTTTAAGATTAATTTGGATGAAATTCTTGCCCGAATGAGAGTTGTTGTGTACTGTGTTCATTATAAAACGCCTCTTGTGTTATTGAAGCCGTGTCCCCTGCGCGTATTTTTTTCTAAACATTACAAAAAAACCTGAGCACGGTTTGAATACAAACATTTAGACATTATAATGCTGCACTGTTCGCCAGTAACATAGGCTATGTCAAAATGTCCGCGCTTTTTTAACATAGCTTATGTTACTCGGGAACAGCGCAGCATTTTAATATCTAAATCCTTATATTTAAACCGCGCTAAGGTCTCAATTAACGCGGCGTACTACGTGAGCGATCTAGACGTGCGGTGGCAACTAACGGTCGATACGTATGAAGTGGCCTACATTACGTAATTTCTCTATTTAGCATTTTTTCTTTAGAGTAATGAACCCACCAAACTAATTTTTTTGTTGTAGAATTGGATGAACCCAGTAAAGTTTTTTTTTAATACGCTTTTTTGCTTCATAATTAACATGATTCTTCACAAACAATCAAATATTAATACCAGAGTTGACTAGTGCAGCCTAGCGAAGTGAATTTCCTTAGCGTGTACAGTCAGCAACAGAAGTCGGTTGCCACTGCTACTTTTTGACATCATCTAAATTAACATAAAATGATACGATAACCTACTTTTTAGCATTTAATTTATTAGATAAGAGATAATTTTCTTTAAAATTTACATCTGTTCCGATTTGAATGAAGTATTTTTCTCAATAATTAAGATTTAGAAAACACAAGTGTTAATTGACTTTTGTTGCTGACTGTACAAGCGGTCCTTAGGATGCACCTTTCAATCAATAGAACGGTATTTTGCAATGAATGTAGTTTGCTGTCGTGGAAATATTATGTATAAGTTACGATTAATTTTAAATACGTGAATATTGTGTGCACATACTCGTAATACGTTTAGTCTGCTATGAATTTAAAAGGTACCTACACTCGTAGAAAAAATGAAATGTTGAATGTAATTGCAAATCAATTTTTAGGAATAAAGTTTGAGTGCCAGTCTTTATATTTATGTTTCGATAAAAAGTGATACTGTATATACCTAGCTATATTTCGATTTAAGCTATTTGTACAAATAAAGTCTATTTTTGAGTTTAAACTGTGTTTACCTTTAAAAAACCTGTGTCATGAACTCATGAATAATTAAAATCATGCTACAGTATTCCGAAGCGACGCGCGCTTTACTTGTGGTAACAGAGTGTACAAACACGCTGTAAATGTGTGTAGAGAAGAGTAGCGGGGTAAATCTTCGAGCGTTTCAACCGCCGTCATTACCCTCCCCCAAAAGTTCATGAAAAAGAATATATTTAATTAAATATTTCAGGAATTCTCAGATTCTGGTTCTTGAGCAGATTCTGGGAATTGCTGAAATATTTCATTAAATATATTATCTTTCATCAACTTTTGGGGGAGGGTAATGACGGCGGTTGAAACGCTCGAAGATTTACCCAGCGTCAGCACATAACACACAGATCCACGCACACACACTTCCGATTTCGCCATTGTCTTGTTTGGTACCGAGAGCTCCTGCACTTACACACACACTCATAGCGTGTTTGCACACTTGGTGAACACAAGTAAAGCAAGTGTTGCTTCTTGAGATGAAAATATTTCACCCGGAGTACATCAAACCCATGTCAGGAAGCACGTGTAGAATGGTCAAGAACTCGACGCAAACCCAATTATAACCAACATGCGTTCGCGATTTAGTTTCTATAATGCGATTCAACTAAGAATAGGAACGTCAATGACCTCGAACTGTCAACTGAAACTTGAAATATACCTACGGCTTGCAATGTTTTGTAGTGTTATCCTTATCCATTTTAGTTCTGTTTTTGGAATTTTGTTTTTGTTAAAATATGTCACCGACTTTGCAAAAGTGTAAATAAGGCGCAGTTTTGCTAAATCTTCACAATATGGCGCAAGGTCATTCCTATTCTTAGTTGAAACGCATTGTAAACATGGAAACAAATGTGTTTTTGGAAAAACAGCTTTAATAGTAAAGTTCAAGTCTAAGTTCAATTTGCGCTACAAATCTTAAACATTTTTATGATTTTTTTAAATATGTCACATTTTCAACATTCAAAATAACATGTATTTCAGAAACGACAAAAATAAAGAAAAAATACTCCACAGTACATAGGCATACAGCGCTAATAATGCGTAATTAGCCACGAACAGGACTCTCTGCTTCCTCTCGGCTGCCACACTGCCTCTCAAGCCATCTTTTATGATGTATTTCTTCAGTCCGATGATCCAGCCTTTTATGAAATCTAAGAAGTTTACCGTGGCCAGGTCGCAGTTGAATATGACTTTGTCAACATCCGACATGTTCTCGATCATACCTTGCACGTTGTCGTCTCTAAAATTCCAAGAGTTTGACAAAAAATATCTGTATACGTACGACATTTTGTCAATTGATGTGTATAGCTTCACGAATCTGTAAAGAAAGAAATTTTCATTTTAAATAAATGACAACTTAATTCAGTTCAGAAAAAAAAAACACGGTGTGTATCCCACACTAGGATTCCGTGTTGTAGGGTCCAGTGTCTTCCCAAGTAAGGCACTCATTTCCATTTAAACTAAAACTACTAATAATACTAAAACTTCTGATACAACATAAATATTTAAAAAAAAAAAGTAGTTCAAGTTACTACAAACTGTTAAATTTTCTCATTCGATTTTGAACTTAACCGTCAATATTTTAAGGTTTAAAATCATTTGGAGAAGTTTGACAGTTTGGTATAACTTGATACTTGCTGTTGTCTGTACAAAAAAAAAAATAAAAAAACTTAAGTAAGTAACTAATTCGATAGCTATCGAATATTATTGTGTAAAAGGTATTATAAGCAGATACTAGCTACCCGCCCCGGCTTCGCACGGGTGTGTACTAATGAAGAAAATGAGGCCAAATCTTCCCTTTACATTACGACCATGGTAATTAAATAAAATGACAATAATTTCACAACGATAACACTTTGAGTTCTATAAACTACTACCTATTGTTGGTATTTTTTAAATAAGTAGCAGGGATAAATAAGATTGTACAACTTTTTAGGGTTCCGTACCAAAATGGTAAAAAAGGAACCATTATGGTGTGACTCAGTCTGTCTGTCTGTCGGTCTGTCTGTCTGTCTGTCTGTCTGTCTGTCTGTCTGTATGTCTGTCTGTCACAGCTGGATATCTCAAGAACTACTAATGCTATCAACTTGAAATTTGGAACAGTTTTAGATGACGTTTACCCAACTATTTTACAAATAAGAAAGAAATAAAAATATTTATATTTTTTTTGCAACAGGGACTGACATTTTGACATTACATTTTTCATCATAAGTCGAAAACTATGTGGCCTAAAAAAAAGAAAAAAATTTTAAGACCCCCTTGTCTTAAAATTTTTTTCTTTTTTTTAGGCCACATAGTTTTCGACTTATGATGAAAAATGTAAAAAAAAATACCGTTCCCCCCCCCCCCTATCTCCGAAGTTTGCAAAGAGGAAAATCTGAATTTATTCTATGTGATAGAAGTTTATGTAAAAATTACACGAAAAATATAACGATGTCTCTAAAAAATAAACTTTTTCAGAAATCGGAACGGAACCTTCGGTGCGCGAGTCCGACTCGCTCTTGACCGGTTTTTTTAATTACTTTTTTCACAAAACAAGTACCTACTTCATTTTTTTTTTCGTATGTAACGGATAAAACACTAAGAAACTGAACAACTAAACGGCAATCTGTCAATTCTGTCAATATTTTTGAAGATCTCCCTACTGTCTTCTGTCTCACTCATTCACTTTTTATATGAAGATTTTTTAACCAACATTTTTCACTTTTCCGTACAATAAATTGTTCAAACATTTTCTTTTCCTTAAACCTTGTCCTGACAATTAAAACACAACAAAAAAAAACCGGTCAAGAGCGATTGCTATTTAGAGACATCGTTTTATTTTTCCTGTAATCTTTACATAAACTTCTATCATATATAGAATAATTTCAGATTTTTCGCTTTGCAAACTTCGGAGATAAGGAGGGGGAAAGGTATTTTTTTTTACATTTTTCATCAAAAGTCCAAAACTATGCGCTCTAAAAAAAAGAGAATGTGCAAACAGCGCTCTTTTATATGAAACCCCATATGCCCTAGAAGCCCCACTTTGAATTATTAAGACCCCCTTTCAGTCCCCTGTTACAAAAAAAAACATAAATATTTTTACTTCTTTCTTATTTGCAAGTTCCAAATTTCAAGTTGATAGCATTAGTAGTTCTTGAGATATCCAGCTGTGACAGACAGACAGACAGACAGACAGACAGACGGACGGACAGAAAGGAGTCACACCATAAGGGTTCCTTTTTTACCATTTTGGTACGGAACCCTAAAAACTACCCAAATAGGTGCAACAGTTCTGTAGTGATGCACGTACATACATTCGGCAGTTGATTTTATTTATAAACTAAATGAAAATTAAAATAATTCTGTTCGTTGGTAAGTGCATCACTTGAAAACGGCTAGACCGATTTGGCTATTTTGTTTTAAAACATTCGTACTTAATAGTCCGAATTAGGTTTTTTTGGAAAGAAAAAATGGAAAAGTTTCCCGGGAAAACTTCAAATTCATTAAAAACTGAGTCCTGTTTTCGATGGTAGTTTTGTATGAATTTACTATTGAAATTTGGACTGGACAACGTCTATCGGGTCAGCTAGTATCAATTGTAATTATAAAGTCCCATTAAAATAGATGGACAAATTTTCACAGGCTGTTATAGCCATAAATATGAACAACTTTCACTAGTGGACTAACTCTGAAATCGCGAAAAGAAAAATCAGCTGTTCAGTACATTTATCTACACCAAACTCAAATGTAGGGAGCAACTGATTTTTATTTCGCGATTTCAGGTTTGGTCCCATAGTAAAAGTTGTTCATAGATAGGGTAGAACACCCTGTGAATATTTGTCCATCTATTTTAATGGGACCTTATTATATACGAGTACTTACGTATTTAGCTTTTACATTATGAATCTACTTCGTAAACAAAAACAATACTCTACTCAAATAAAATTATACAAAAGTGTAGCTACAAGTATAGTCCGGTCAATTTAGACCAAAAAATGAGAGTGAAGTTACATAAAGTCCCAACAAGCTGAATTTCTGTGAAATTGTTCAAAACATAATTATAAACAATGTCTAGAAGTTCCCCATCATTCCCCTGTAAGGAAAAAAAATTATTCAAGGTCAAAGGTCAAAAAAATGAGTTTTTCGCGATTTTCAGCAAAACGGTAAGTTTTATCATAAAAGTACCTCAGACAAAAATTGTAGATCATAAAATTATCTGTAAAAAATGTGTCAATACTTTTTTCTTACGAGCCACCGTTTCTGAGATATAACGATTCAAAAAGTTATAAAAGTTGTTATCGTCATAATATGCACACGTTTCCACGCCACCTATGAGGTAGTGTACTTAGCGCGTTTTTTTAACGTGGTTTCCCCAGTAGGCCTACTCCACGGGTCAGTTGTGATCCTGTTTAATGTAAAACTATTGCATAATAACGGAAATTTTCAAAGATTGGGAAAGATAAAAGCGATGTAAATTAAAAAAAAAGTGTTGAAGTTTATTCGTCTTATTCGTAAGTTTCAAATTCTTGTTCTTCTTCTTGATCTTCTTCTTGTTCTTCTTCTCCTGCTTCTTCTTCATCTTCATTTTGGATGCAAGTAAATTGCGTCAATAGCGATGTATCGCATGATACTTCGTCGGAGTCAAACGAATCCTCCATTGTTTGTGATTCAATATTAGAGCACGACCGGCCTCGACAATTTGTGCATGCCAAAGAACAAGACAGTCCGACTTTTTTGCAACCACATTTAGCACTGCATCCCTTTTTGCAGTTGCAAAAATTAGTGTTCAGCAGTTATCGGTTATCAGTTATGGTTATCAGCTAGACCCTACAGACTGGGGTTGGAAGTTGGTCAACAATATATTAGAGCCAGTTCAAACTTTACTTCCACCTGCGCCGGAAAAACTGCTGAACACTATTTTTTGCAACTGCAAAAAGGGATGCAGTGCTAAATGTGGTTGCAAAAAAGTCGGACTGTCTTGTTCTTTGGCATGCACAAATTGTCAAGGCCGGTCGTGCTCTAATATTGAATCACAAACAATGGAGGATTCGTTTGACTCCGACGAAGTATCATGCGATACATCGCTATTGACGCAATTTACTTGCATCCAAAATGAAGATGAAGAAGAAGCAGGAGAAGAAGAACAAGAAGAAGATCAAGAAGAAGAACAAGAATTTGAAACTTACGAATAAGACGAATAAACTTCAACACTTTTTTTTAATTTACATCGCTTTTATCTTTCCCAATCTTTGAAAATTTCCGTTATTATGCAATAGTTTTACATTAAACAGGATCACAACTGACCCGTGGAGTAGGCCTACTGGGGAAACCACGTTAAAAAAACGCGCTAAGTACACTACCTCATAGGTGGCGTGGAAACGTGTGCATATTAGGTAATACGAGCTGGTATCCGCAACTCCACGACAATGCGCGTATTTTGCGTATAACGTGTGCATATTATGACGATAACAACTTTTATAACTTTTTGAATCGTTATATCTCAGAAACGTAAGAAAAAAGTATTGATACATTTTTTACAGATAATTTTATGATCTACAATTTTTGTCTGAGGTACTTTTATGATAAAACTTACCGTTTTGCTGAAAATCGCGAAAAACTAATTTTTTTGACCTTTGACCTTGAATAATTTTTTTTCCTTACAGAGGAATGATGGGGAACTTCTAGACATTGTTTATAATTATGTTTTGAACAATTTCACAGAAATTCAGCTTGTTGGGACTTTATGTAACTTCGAATGTCTAAATTGACCGGACTAGTAGTAGATAATAATAGGTATAAATAGTGCGTGTGTTTGAAGTATGCAACAGCTTTACTTACGACGGAATCTCCTTGGGCTTGACGGGTATGATAGCGCACACGCCATCTAGTATATAAGCAGGTATATAGTGTAGCAACCACTTCAGGATCCAGTAAAGCAGTCTGTTCTTAGTTTCTATCAGGAAGCAGTACCACATGGCTTTGGGGGACGAGTATTTTCTGCTATTGCGCGTTACGTCGGCGGCGAAAGCTGAAATAATATTTAGCATAATCAGCCTATAATGTTCCCACTGCTGGGACAGAGGCCTCCTCTCCGTGAGGCAGTGGGCTGTAATCCACCACGCAGGCCCAGTGCGGGTTGGTGGATGTCACAAGTCTTCGAATTTTTGGTTCTAGGACGTGCCGGTTTCCTCACGACGTTTTCCTTCACCGTTTTGAGAGCAGCGGTGATGAAATCAATTCCATACACAAAGTAAAGTGCTTGTCTGGGTTCGAACCCACGATGCACTCGGGCTACGACACTTAAATCGGGGTTGTTGGGTACCTACTTGTTACCACTGGGCCACCACTGCTCACTCAAAAAATATTTACACAAAGTTAAATAATAAATAAGTCCTCCTCTCTGCGAGTAAATAGGTAGGTAGGTACCTACATCAGCAGGCACAGTCGGTGCATAGTTGTTTTATCTCACGAAAGCGGGTGAGCCATACTTGTAGATGTAATGCGTATAGACAGGCTACCTGCAGGTAGCGGGCTCTAGTGATGGATTAATTAGCATTCACATTCATTGTTAGCATGCGAATGCTTATTTAGCATTTCGCAAATGAAATGTAGTTGCGAATTTCTGTGAAATGTGAAATGAATTATTATTCATCCCTTCGTACTTCATAAGTCGACAGCGCGTGCAGTGCGCGCTCTCTGTCGCACCCACGAAAAGTCGGAACTACTAAATCTCTCTGTTTCACGTGACCCTGACCTCGTTCGCAAGTGAAATTATTAGCAATTTGCCAGGTGGTGCGAATAATGAAGTCAAGCAATTATTATCTTATTATCTTCGATTACCTCGTACTTAGGATCGTATATTGAATTAATGCGTATGATTGTATTGTTAATAATAAATTGTGATTTTGTGTGGCACGTGCGTGGCGCACGATTATTTTTTAAATTGTTAAAAACACGCGCTGAGACGCTGGCCCGCGAACGCGCTCTTTAATTCACATATTAACAAAATTCACATACTTGACTATTATTAATTATCGTCATATTAGCAAATAGCATAGCAATAGCATTTAGCATGCTAAGACTCATGAATTCGCATGCTAATGAAATTTATTCTAAATCGCATTAATTGCCATCACTAGCGGGCTCCCGAGCTTACGCACACAAAGAACATGTGCATGTAACATTTACACATACAAGTTTGGCTCACCCGCTTTCGTGAGATAAAACAACTGTAACATGTCTTTGAATATTTGCTTCCTTTACCGTTTTATCTATGGTCGGACTTTTAATTAGCTGCAGTAAAATTACACTTCTAATGTCATTTTTACTGTTATTTCCTACGGTTATTTCGCTATCAAATGGGATTTTTTTTTAACGAAATTACAGATAAGAAGTGCCATTTTACTGCAGCTGATTAAAAGTCCGAGCATAGGGGCAATGTGCCACGACCGCAGACAGAGATATTTAGGCGCAGAACCGATGGATTTACTATGCGTGCCAAATAAGAATAGTACCTACTGTCAAGACGCCATTTTGTCCCACAATACTCGCTACCAATGCGTACTAATTTGACAGCTGTCGTGTATTTGACAGCTATCGGCAGTACTAATTTGACAGCTATCTTGTGAAGTTGGCAGCAAGCGCGATCGTATTCTTATTTGGCACGCATAGTACGTTAAGGCGCTCTCTGAGGCACGGAAGCTTCACACCGCCAACTTCTTAAATTCCCGACTCTGCACTCCTTAAATCTTTTTATTGGCTCGGGTTGTGATTTGAACCAGGGTCTGTCATGGGACGGCGTTGTAGTACAGTCCGCGAGGTTTAAGCTGAGCTTTGCATTTGTGTGAATGCACATAGATAAAGTACCCGTCACGAGAAGCTATAAATTATGTAAACAAACATCTTTTACTAAGTAAACATTTTATACTGCGAGATAATAATAAATTGACCATATTCAATCGACATGAAATATAGACGGGTTATATGAAAGTAACAACCTATTTAATTTAGTCGGATCATATTTTAACGACGCAAAGCGCTATCGTTTGTGTTTCTTGGTACCGGAACGCGTCCGTCGCAGGGATTGTAAACTATCGGGACGCCATTTTGAAATAAACGCGTCATTCGAGTTTCGAATGCGTACGAGTTTGTTTACGAGGATTCTGACACAGAAATGGAAACATCTGAATCTGACGAATTCTTAAATAATATATGTTAATTAATATTTGTTACTTAATAATTTATTAAATCTTAAACAAATTCATTTTTTTTGTTGGTCCAGATGTTGTGAACTCCTGAACACTTGTTTACAAAATTTATAGCTTCTCATGACGGTTACTTTAGTGTATGTGACGTCCGGCATTGAGCGCGACGCGTTCTTTGTTTGGTTTAAAACCGATCTATACTGCTTTTTGGCAATCGGTTTTTGTTCTTTTAGTACGAGAGGCCATGACCAAAACCATGTCGCATCGTTGTAAAACGTAAAACGATAAGACGATTGAAGATATTGTCTTACGTAAAACGATAAGACAAAAATGTTGGTCATGGGCTCTCGTACCATTTTGGTGATCACTCACACATATGCAAAGCTCAGCTCAGGCCTCGCGGACTATACCTACAATATTTTAGAATCAGTTTTATTTACATGCCGAATTGATATTGAAGAAACGTATTTTTTATTTTGAAATTGTGTAATTTATAAAATTCAAATGTAAATTATTTTAGTGTTATGCTGTAATTATGTAATTTAATTTAATTAATTAATTAGTAATTTTACGTGTAAATTCAGATACAATTTATTTGTTCATGAATAAATGACTAATGACTAATTTAATTTTGGAATCACAGACACAGCGCAGTTTCATTACATACTTACGCTATTGTCTGTTGTTACTGCATTTGCTTTTAACTGTATGAACAGTGGGAATGCCGAATGCGGTGATACCAATATTGTACTGGAAAATATCGGAGGTACAGCGCCGTGTGAACGGCTGCTGCGGATAAACTAGCAGTTTTAAAAGCTACGTACACCAAGGCATAAGGCACTCCTTCCTAGCCACGGTGTACACGGGCGGGTCCGGGTCGCCGCGCTCGCGCCGCTGCGCCGCGTCCCAGCCGGCCGCTATGATGGCGTTGTTGACGTAGTCCACCGGCACCAGCGCCAAGCGGTTCTCCACGTCCACGAAAAACACGCGGAGGACTCCCAGAGCGACGCCTACCATTATCTGTGGGCATCCAGTGCTATGCAGTGGGTGTAAGTCGACCTTCGCACGGACGTAAACATAACTGGCGATTTTTTTTCGCGCACTGTATTTTCAACGCTCTGCTTAGCGGTGAGAGCTGAAAATTCAACAGTGTGTTTTTTCGACGCGCTAGAATGCACTCTGTCATTGATAAGTTGGATTCTCAATGCTCGGCTTAACAACGAGATTTGAAAATCCAGTGCGCGATAAAATCCCGCCGCGATATATTTACGTCCGTCCGAATGTCGGCATAATATGGCACAGCTAGTTTTTGAACAAGTTCGGCTTTGTAGAGCGTCGTCTCTGTCACTCATAGCTGTGACAGTCGTTTTCTTGATATTGAGAGATAACACTCGAGTAATATTCGATTTATTGAACACCATGATTAGAGCGATTCCGCGAGGCCTAAGCTGAGCTTTGCATTTGTGTGAGTGATCACCAAAATGGTACGAGAGCCCATGACCTACATTTTTGTCTTATCGTTATAAGTAAGACAAAATCTTCAATCGTCTTACTCGTATCGTTTTACGTTTTACAACGATGCGACATGATTTTGCGTCATGACCTCGTACTAAAAGAACAAAAGCCGATTGCCAAAAAGCAGTATAAACCGGTTTTAAACCTAAGTAGCAGACGACGAATCGCGCTCTAGGACCTACACTATCTATGTGCACTCACACAAATGCAAAGCTCAGCTTAAACCACGCGGACTGTACAACCTGTTACAATTACAATACTAGATGGCCAATTCTCGTACCTAAAAACGTTCACAATCTCATGCCGGCGTCAATCAAATGTCAAAAATGTAGGTAAACGCTATACAATTTTTGACAGATTGAGACTGAGATGAGATTGCGAACGCTGTTAAAAATACGAGAATTGGCCCTCTGGTATCTTGGTACAATTTACGCCTGAATAACAATGACAGGGTAAACATTTGTGAAATCACAGTTAGTTCCGATTTCAGCCACGCGCCGAATTAACCTTGCAGCGTTGTAAAGGGCAGTTAAATGAAAAAAAAAACCGGTCAAGAGCGTTCCGATTTCTGAAAAAGTGTGCTATTTAGAGATATCGTTTTATTTTTCCTGTAATCTTTACATAAACTTTTATCATATAGATTATTTGCAGATTTTTCGCTTTGCAAACTTCGGAGATAAGGGGGGGGGACGGTATTTGTTTTTACATTTTTCATCAAAAGTCGAAAACTATGCGGCCTAAAAAAAGAAAAAAAATGTTTGAGAATGTGCAAATAGCGCTCTTTCTTAAGATACCCCACATGCCATAGTAGCTCCACTTTGAATTTTTAAGACCCCCTTTCAGTCAATGTTGCAAAAAAAGTAAAAATATTTCTATTTCTTTCTTATTTGCAAAATAGTTTGGTAAACATCATCTAAAACTGTTCCAAATTCCAAGTTGATAGCATTCGTAGTTATTGAGATATCCAGCTGTGACAGACAGTCAGACAGACAGACGGACAGACAGACAGACGGACAGACAGACAGACAGACAGACTGAGTCACACCATAAGTGTTCCTTTTTTACCATTTTGGTACGGAACCCTAAAAAGCGTAGGTACCTATTCTAGAACGGTTCGGTACGAGTAATTTGCAAAAATCCTAGGTATCCTAACTGTCCCACTTGGGACCTTTGCCCAGCAAAGGTCCCAAGTCCTTCCAGGAACTCTGAACCTCGAATCAACCCTAACGGTACGCGCCCAGGTCATCCCGCCACCTCTTCCTGGGCCGGCCTCGGCGGCGCCGTCTTTCAGGTACTCGTTGTGTCGAGACTTCTGCCCAGAGATCATCGTGCCTGGCAGTCTTCTTGCCTACCTTCCAGATACCCGTTTTAGAACGCAGCGAGGTGTTCCGAATTCAGTCCTGCCTTTTTACGCCTAGGATGCTGCGTTCCATCGCTCTTTGGCAGACTCCAAGGCGCAACTTGTGCGATTCGGTGAGCGACCAGATCTGAGCACCATAGGTTCGGACTACTTCGGACGGGCAGAATACACATGAGATACTTACCTACCTAAGTTTTAATTTCGCAGTCTGCCTATTCGCCGAAAGATTATGTGCAAGTGACACTTACCCCGGTGGGTCCCATGAGGCAGCTCGTATCGAGCCAGCCAGGCAGCGGCTCCAAGTAGCTGTTGATCACTGAAACAGACACATTTATGATTACAGAATCTTCACAGGTACAACATTGTACAGCGGGGAGTGCGCGTTTTGTACGGAACGACACGTTCGCTCTGTCGCGCGTTCGAGTCATTTATACACTAGTTGGCCGACAAACCCGGCAGTTTGGGCAAGTCGAGTAGGTACCGCTTGCATAAAAAAAACAGTAATATTGTGTTTTTTTTATTTAGGTAACTACGTTGTCTGTAAGGTAGGTAGGTAGGTATTAGTTGATGACCGTACTTCTCGGTGGCTGAACAACTAATGACAAACCAATTATGTGTATTGCGTCTATACCTTGATATTTTCAAGTTAATTGAAGCAAGCAATAAATCCACCCCTTTAACTTTATTATTAAAGTACCCTTTTCCACACCGCTATGAGTTGATTTTTGAAACATGTAAGTAAGTAGGTACTTTTTTATTTTTTTGTTTCGCGCGTTAAAAATTTTCCTTACTAACTTTGACACCCCCAAAATGCTCTGTGAGGGGTTGTTTTAGAAAACTAAAAGTTTTAATCTTTAATATTTACAGAGGCAAATATTGCCAAGTTTCAAGTAGGTATATTCCAAAGGAATACGATTTTTCACATAAACTGTATCCCCTCTTTTCACCCCCACAGCGGCGGAATTTTGAAAAATCGTTTCGGATTTTCCAAAACTTCAATCAACGATAGAAACTTACCTACCAATTTTTGAGTTAATCAAGCCAAGCAGTAAAATCGTGACAAAAAATGTAAAAATCATTGTTTTGGGTTCTATTGCATTAATAAAGATCCCCAATAATAATAATAATATGTCATTTATAATTATGTATTTAATAATCAAATAAAGGAAGTAATAATATTTCTCATTTACCTGCAGACAGCGATCAGTTACAGTTTTACTACGTATAATATATACATATAGAGGTCAGCGGCTACGGCGTAGGGCATGTAGGCTGACGGTTTGCTTACCTATGGGTGGTCTGACGACACAGACTGGCAGGTCAGCAGCACTGGACTTCACCACCTCCTCAGCCAATGCCTTCGTGAATGTGTAGGTGTTGGGCCAGCCCTTGATCAACCTGGAACACCAAAAGACTATAATAAGTATTTCACAAATTCTGACGTAATAACATAACGTAGAAAGGCCCCTATAAACAAGCAATAAGTACTTTTACATCAACATTTTCAACTACGGCCCGAACATCCCTACTGGCAATGTTTTTATTGCCGATCGACCATCCCTACTGCCAATGTTTTTATTGCCCATCGACCATCCCTACTGACAATGTTTTTATTGCAGACCGACCATCCCTACTGCCAATGTTTTTATTGCCGATCGACCATCCTTACTGGCAGTGTTTTTATTGCAGACCGACCATCCCTACTGCCAATGTTTTTATTGCAGACCGACCATCCCTACTGCCAATGTTTCTATTGCAGACCGACCATCCCTACTGCCAATGTTTTTATTGCAGACCGACCATCCCTACTGCCAATGTTTTTATTGCAGACCGACCATCCCTACTGGGAATGTTTTTATTGCAGACCGACCATCCCTACTGGCAATGTTTTTATTGCAGACCGACCATCCCTACTGCCAATGTTTTTATTGCAGACCGACCATCCCTACTGCCAATGTTTTTATTGCCGATCGACCATCCCTACTGGCAGTGTTTTTATTGCAGACCGACCATCCCTACTGGCAATGTTTTTATTGCAGACCGACCATCCCTACTGGCAATGTTTTTATTGCAGACCGACCATCCCTACTGGCAATGTTTTTATTGCAGACCGACCATCCTTACTGGCAATGTTTTTATTGTAGACCGACCGTCCCTACTGGCAATGTTTTTATTGCAGACCGACCATCCCTACTGGCAATGTTTTTATTGCAGACCGACCATCCCTACTGGTACTGGCAATGTTTTTATTGCAGACCGACCATCCCTACTGGCAATGTTTTTATTGCAGACCGACCATCCCTACTGGTACTGGCAATGTTTTTATTGCAGACCGACCATCCCTTCTGGTACTGGCAATGTTTTTATTGCAGACCGACCATCCCTACTGGTACTGGCAATGTTTTTATTGCAAACCGACCATCCCTACTGGTACTGGCAATGTTTTTATTGCAGACCGACCATCCCTACTGGTACTGGCAATGTTTTTATTGCAGACCGACCATCCCTACTGCCAATGTTTTTATTGCAGACCGAGCATCCCTACTGGCAATGTTTTTATTGCAGACCGACCATCCCTACTGGTACTGGCAATGTTTTTATTGCAGACCGACCATCCCTACTGGCAATGTTTTTATTGCAGACCGACCATCCCTACTGGTACTGGCAATGTTTTTATTGCAGACCGACCATCCCTACTGGTACTGGCAATGTTTTTATTGCAGACCGACCATCCCTACTGCCAATGTTTTTATTGCAGACCGACCATCCCTACTGCCAATGTTTTTATTGCAGACCGACCATCCCTACTGCCAATGTTTTTGTTGCCGATCGACCATCCCTACTGGCAATGTTTTTATTGCAGACCGACCATCCCTACTGGCAATGTTTTTATTGCAGACCGACCATCCCTACTGCCAATGTTTTTATTGCAGACCGACCATCCCTACTGCCAATGTTTTTATTGCAGACCGACCATCCCTACTGCCAATGTTTTTATTGCAGATCGCTGTTTTGGCTAGAAAAAGGTCATAATTATCTTTGTTTTTACTATTAAAAGAGTTAGTGTCTACATTCCCCAACATTTTCATCAGCTACGAGTCCACTACTGGACATTGGTTTCTCCAATCGTATGTCATCCGCCTCGACCCTCAGCTGCTCTTAACAGCTGTTACAACCTACACCTACCTCGTGGGCGACCTACCTAATGCCGGATTTACATTACGAAATAACTAGTTAGGCAAGCTTAGTTATTCATTGATAATATCTCCAGACTTATTATTTTTTTCTCAATGGTGACGATAGTTGGCAGTCTACTCGCCTTAAGGTGGCCGATTCGCGGTCTCCACTCAAGAACACGTCTTCCCCAACGGTCTTCGGATCTTTGGCTAATATGGCCGGCCCACTGCCACTTCAGCTTGCTTATCCGGTGTGTTCTTACCCTGGAGTAATGCTGTTAAGTCTGTCCTCGTCCATCTGCTCTGCCATGTCGATCAGCACCTGCGGCGCCATGGGGGCCGGGTAGAAGTGTTCCAGCACGTCCTTCCCTACGCGCTCCATGGTCGCGTGGGTGTACGCTGTTGACACGTACACGAAGTTTCTGGAAGAATCGTGTTCACTTGTTATGCCACAGATTAATACAGATGGGACACTCCGCAGTTTAGGTATGAAGCTACAAGTACGCGGCGGGCCCCGTTCACGGGGCTAACTCAGTAGAAATGCCGCACTCCGAAGGTATAAGAGTTACGCGATAGAAAGACAGGTAATGTGTAGGTGAATATAACTGTAGGTAATTAGCGTACTGCGAACTGAATTGCACTTTATTATTTTATCTATGTAGCTCTTTAAAACGTCAACATTAGCACAGATTAATACAGATGGGACACTCCGCAGTTTAGGTATGAAGCTACAAGTACGCGGCGGGCTCACCTCACTGGGTCAATTCAGTGTGGGCTGCCGCGCACCGGCCGGCTCGCACGTTGGTTCGATACTCACTCACGCGCCGCGTCGTAAACGAAGACAACCCTAACGAGTCAGAGGGTATAAGAGTTACACGATAGAAAGAGAGGCAACTGCAGGTAATTAGCGTTGTGTGACCTGAATTGCACTTTATTGTGTCGTAGCAAGACTCGTTTTTTATTTAAATGATTTTGCGGAGTGTACCATCTGTATTAATCTGTGGTTATACTTAGGTTTCCTAATAAAGCGGTATATAACGGCCGCAAAATGACGGGCTGTGCATACTGACATCGTTTAATTCTTCTATCAATAATAAACTATTATTGATCGAAGGTTAAATTGCTTGTTTTTCTCTACACTTTTTAAAGCCACATGTTTCGTATTCTGGTCGGATCAGACGGTTCTGAATCTGACCGTGTAGAAATGTATTAAAGGCACATGTCTTTAAAAAAAAATCAGCTGTTGCCTACATTTATGTTCGCTTAACTCGTCAAAATGTTGCCTACATTTTGACGAGTTAAGCGAACATAAATGTAGGCAACAGCTGATTTTTTTTTCCGCGATTTCAAAGTTTGTCCCATATTAAAAGTTATTCAGTTCCATCGATAATTGATCGAAGAGTTCGATGGTCTAAAGCACTCCTTAAAGTTTTTAGAGTTAATTTTTAAACAAAGGCGATTTGTATGCTAATCTGTAAGTCCGCTTAGTTTTTTCAAATTTACAGAATTTATTGTGGAAGGTTTATGTATAAATATTTAATGAAGATATCGCACGGAAATCTCAATGATTTGACACGTCGACACATCAATACATAGATTGCACCCGTGCAAAGCATGGGCGCTTCGTTAGTATAATAATAATCGTAACAGGCAATTCATTATTTGTTCACGAAAGAGCTGGAGCAGGTATGTGAGGCTCACCTGAGTTTGGAGCAATCCCTGGCGAGAGCCACAGTCTCCCTGGTGCCGCGGACGTTGGTCAGGGTTGCCACGCGCATGGGCTCATCGAACCTTATCGTCGCAGCCATGTGGACTACAATATCCACCTGAAAATTATAGTTTTGTAATGATAGGTTTTTTTCGCGATCAACGTGGCTAGCAAACTAATGTAGGTACCTACTTAAGTAAAAAACTACGAAAAGAACTACATCGAGTTCAGTGGCGTAACTATACCGTTCGAGGCCCGTGGCAAATTCATCGGTTTTTTTACTAAATGTGTAATAATAGATGTTGGGAGGTGGGATTCTCCTCTGACCGGGGGCCCCTTCCGGCTGGGGGCCTGTGGCATTTTGCCGACTTGCCACCCTGTAGTTACGCCACTGATCGAGTTACAAACTCAAGTTCTTCGAGTTTCAAAAGAAAGAAGTAGGTAGGTACCTATAAAAAAAGCTTTATGTGAACGATTAAGCGAGAATTAACATAAAAAAAACAAAATTTTTGATTTCCACATAGTATAACTGCTCCAATGATGCCTTTACTGATCTGTATCTTGCGTAACACACTATCAATCGGAATCGTTTTCATTTTGACAGTTCAACAACATTCATTGCGTTATTTACGTTGTCGAGCAAACAAATTTTTCGAACATACAAAAAAAAAATACAAAATGTAGTACCTAAGTATTTCTTTACCAATATTTGTGAACATTTTGTTGGTGAATGGCGCCTCCTTTTAAGCAGATAATGGCTGTGACAAAAGGAGCCGCTCTTTCTTAGGTAGGATAAAAGGTGATAAAAAAACCAAGACAACATTTTACAAAAGATAGTACAATGCGTTTCAAACTAAGAATAGGAAAGTCAATGACCTCTAACTGTCAACTGAAGCTAGAAATCTAAGACTTGCAAAGTTTTGTAGTGTTATCCTTATCCATTTTAGTTCTGTTTTTGGAATTTGTTTTTGTTAAAATATGTCACTGACTTTGAAAATGTGTAAACGAGATGCTATTTTGCTAAATCTTTACAATATGGCGCAAGGTCATTCCTATTCTTAGTTGAAACGCACTGTATGTGTGTTCGCTTGTGAAATATGAGGGGTGTGATGTGATGTGATGTGAGTGGTGTGATGTAAAAAAAAAAAAAAAAAAAGTAAAAAAGTTTATTGATTTCTGTAAGTAGGGTTTCAAAAAATTTAGTATGACACTGGATCCCGCACTAGGATACCCTGTGTCGCAGGATCCAGTCTCTTTCGACCGATAAAATAATTCAAAATAT
The DNA here is from genome assembly GCA_905163495.3 of Cosmia trapezina. Classification (NCBI taxonomy): domain Eukaryota; kingdom Metazoa; phylum Arthropoda; class Insecta; order Lepidoptera; family Noctuidae; genus Cosmia; species Cosmia trapezina. The sequence continues at coordinate 2,901,728 of LR991049.1, read as the reverse complement.
ATATGTGAAAGGGACTGACTTTCGTGAGTGGTGTAGCTGCGTGTGGTGTGGGGGTGTGTGTGTGTGTATGTTAGTTCATGTGTTGTAGGAGTGACTCAGTATAATGTGTATGTAAAGGGCTTTATCCGGTCTGTTATTTTTTTTTTTACATTCATGTAGTTGAACATATAAAGCAATGGATTAGCAATTTGTTTCAAAATGATTCAGATTCCAATCCATAGTGTGTGAAGCAGTTATGGTGCTGGATGCTTCATTTTGTGACCCTTACACAGTACTGCTGTAGCATAGATGTATAAAAAAAGGAGGACTCCGCGCCACGCATATCGAAAGTGAAGCACCGTACCGATCTATGTGTGCGTGATTTGAGTACCTGCAAAGACGCCGTCGCTCGTGTCACGTAATGACGGCCGGTTGGCATACTATGATGATGTGTACCTACGTGAGGCGTGTTTGTACAAACGGTCGCCCATATTTACTGTGCTTCACTTTCGATATGCGTGGCGCGGAGTCCTCCTTTTTTATAAGTCTATGTGCTGTAGCAGCGATATCGAGTTCGTTTCAACCGCGCGGCCATGGCGTTAAAAAAAAAAAAACTATGCCAACATTTTGTAACAATTTGTAAAAGTTGACTTCCAAAACCACAAATTTGTCAAAGCTATGGTTAAAAAGTTAGAAGGGTTTGAACGTGGCCGCGCCATCGAAACGCGGAGAACCGCGCGGCCACGGAGATCTCAGAAACTAAGCGTTGCACAGACCTGAAATTTTGGTAAATAACAGATTCAATTTGTAAACAATTTGTAAAAATATAGAAAAAAATCCTAGGTTAATATTTTAGGAGCTGTGAGACTAAAACCCCGTGGCCGCGCCATCGAAACGGTGACAAAAACGTGATAGCCGATATCTCGCTGAAAAAGCATCGCAGACGTCTAGAGTTTTTTGTAAAACCCAGATTTGAATTTGTCAAAACTTACAGAAATGCAACAAAAAATACTAGGTTAATATTTTAGGAGCTGTGAGACTAAAACCCCGTGGCCGCGCCATCGAAACGGTGACAAAAACGTTATCACCGATATCTCGCTGAAAAAGCATCGCAGAGGTCTGAAGTTTTTTGTAAAACTTAGATTTGAATTTGTCAAAATTTGTAAAAATATAACAAAAAATCCTAGGTTTATATTTCAGGACCCGCGCCATAGAAACGGTGAAAAACACGTTATCACCGATATCTCACTGAAAAAGCATCGCAGAGGTCTGAAATTATTTTTAAAACCTAGATTTGAATTTGTCAAAATTTGTAAAAATATAACAAAAAATCCTAGGTTTATATTTCAGGAGCCGCGCCATTGAAACGGTGAAAAACACGTTATCGCCGATATCTGACTTAAAAAGCATCGCAAAGGTCTGAAGTTTTTTGTAAAACCTAGATTTGAATTTGTCAAAATTTGTAGGATTGGTCAATGACCCGTACTAAAGGAAAGATCGCTGTCAGTAGCTCCTATATTTTTAATCGTTTTAAACAGTAAAAAGTGTTTGTTTAAACTATTGAGTAATAGTGTTGTATAGTGAGTGAAGTGGACGTTCTAGTGGTGAAAACTGGACATCAAAACACCCAAGGACTAAAAAGTTATGGGTAAATAACTTTCAAACTTTTTATAAACGGTTACATACCCTGACCTATCCCAACCCGCAGTGCGCCCGATACTCCTCGCGCGCCCCAGGCCTCACACCCGCTGACGCCAGTGCGGTCTCGATAAAGTGAGTCTCAGTGCGTGACTCATCCATTAGACAGTGCGTTCGATGCATTTCATTACCTTATATGGCCATAAGAGAGCGCAAGTTGGTGACTAATTACTTCACCCAAGTAATCTACAGCGTTAGTTTAGCATAGCGGTTGAATACCGCGATTTGGAAGAGAGGTTGCGCATTCACATCTTGCATCAGACAAGACCATACGTTTACATTATTTATTATTTTTTTATCAAAACTTGAACAATATAACATTTGTCAACGCCTTTTGTTACTGTCTTCCGACACAATAACAAGTATAGTCTGAAATGGAAAACATTACTTTCCGCAAACCACTGATAAGGTCGAGTTCATTGGACAGCATTTATAATGTTAACTTGAGCACTAATTCCACTTTATTAGACACAACGATGATCAGTCTGCCAAACACGTCACTTAATGACAGTGATGCTATTTTAAATCTGAAAGATACAATTAATAAACTAAAAATGGAGCTAAAAACTGCACATAAAGAAATTGAAAATTTAAATAGCGAAAACTTTCGCCTAAAAATGGATATTGGACAGTATCAGAACGTTATAGAAACTTATAAGAAAGTAAATAAATTAAATATACAGAGTTTTTCACCAAGGTCCGCAAGTAAAAGAAATAAACTTCAAGCAAGCGGCGCCTCCACACCAACTAAATTGTGTCTCTCTCCTTTGGTGACTCACCTACCACACTCTGTCGTACAAACGCCAACAACAGGTGATAGTGCGGACGACTCTTTCAACTCAGCTTTGTCAATCGGCAGCTCAGAGGCATTTTTACTCACTAAGTCACCGCCGAAAATCGTACAAAATATCAGCTCATGTAAAGGTACAAGCGACCATGATACACAAAATAAAGGGGAGTCCATACCTGCCTCAGATACTGAGCTGAAAAATGGAGATATACAGCAATTCCCTCAACAGACTAAGAATCAGCAAGGAAACATCACGAAAAAGCACAAGTTGTGTATCTTAAGTAGCAATAAAAACAACAAGATACTATCTATTGCAGAAGACTCATTCCCACATTATGAAATTTGCCACTACATAACACCTAACTGTGGGATAAAGAAGCTTATCAATAACATTGAACAAAAATTGAAAAACTTTACAATGTTTGACTACTGCCTAATTTTGATTGGCGAAGAGGATTTTCGTCGTACTAATAACTACGTCGACTTAACAATTTCCATACGTGAAACTCTTTTAAAAATACAGCACACGAATGTTGTAATTTGTGCACCTACATTCAAAATGAACGACTACTCAACGATGTTCAACGTTAGAATAGAGACATTTAACAGCCTGTTATACCTAGATGCATGTACTCATAATTTTGCATACTTGTTCGATTCAAACTATTATCTTTCTTATGATTTCCAAATGTTCTGGAAAAAAAGTGGATCTGTTAACAATCATGGCATGTCAAATATATTTGTAAATCTTAGTATAATGATAAACGAATTTGTATGTTGTGATAATGGAATTATTAACCACTCAATTGACGCGGAACTTGGAGGGTCTCCACTTAATGGCACCACAGTTCACGCGAATGATTTTTTTCTATTATAATCACATGCATCTTTTGCATCAAAACATAGCTGGGCTTCTCAATAAATCGGACTTATTAACAGTGCATATCCAAGAATTGTTACAAAAGAAAATAGATGTAGATGTGATCTGTATAACGGAACATTTTGTAATAGCTGGTCACGAAAACTTAATTAACATACCTAACTTTAAGGTAGCTGCGTGTTATGCAAGAAAAACACAAAAACGTGGAGGTTCCTGCATTCTAATTAAGAATAGCTATGAATACAAAGAATTAAAAAACATATCAAGCTTTTCAGTGACAGGGGTTATAGAATGTTGTGCTTTAGAACTAATTAAACAAAAAATAATAATAATATGCATTTATCGCCCGCCCAATATGTCTAACATAAGTCTCTTCTATGATAATTTGGATTCTCTACTAAAGACACTGTGCACTAATTCAAATAAAAAGGTGGTCTTGTGTGGGGACTTTAACATAGACATAATTAAAAGAAATAGATTTACTTTGGATTTTGAATCTTTACTTCTCAATTACAATCTTAAATTGGAAATACATCAACCAACAAGGCTAATCAGCAAAACTTGTCTGGATAACATAGCCCATAACTCTAAGCAGGAATGCAATAGCGAGATAATAGATCTTGCTTTATCTGACCATACAGCTCAACTATTGAAAATCCCGGTTAAAAAAACATGTATTATTAATTCTTGGCGAATACAAAAACGCAAGATTACAAAAGAAAATTTGATAAAATTTAAAAATTATCTACAGTGTCTTACTTTCTCAGACGTATTTGGTACTGGAAATGCTAATGAAGCCTATGATAATTTCATAGACATTTTTTGTTTGTTGTACAATCTTTGCTTTCCGGTGAAATGGGTTATTGTTAAACCAGACAGAACGGTTAAGTGGATATCTCGAGGCATAAGAATTTGTAGTCGGAAGCAAAGAAATTTACTGTGGAAGTACAGATTATCTCCTACGCGTACAAATAAATATATTTTCAAAACTTATTCACAGAGACTCAAAAAAATTATTAGACTCACCCAAAAGGCTCAAAATAATTATATTATAAATAATTCTGAGAATAAGACTAAAGCAGCATGGCAAGTCATTAATAACAATAAATTTACTAAAGATCCTATTTTACAAATCAACAGACAGAATTCTACAATTAGAGACCCTCAAGAAATTGCTGAATCTTTTAATAATTTCTTTGTAGATCAAGTACAAGATGTATCAAACGGAAAAACAGAATCAGATAATATCACCGGTATAATCAATAATCCGAACTCAATGTTCATGCCGCCAGTAGTACCACAGGATATAGCTAGAGCAATAAGAACATTAAAAAATAAAAAAAGTCATGGTTATGACGGCGTAACAACTTGTGTGGTCAAATTTGTAGCTGATATAATTGCTGTACCACTAAGTCACATCATGAATACAAGTATTAGCACAGGTACCTTCCCCAATAGTCTTAAAAAAGTAATTGTAAAACCACTCCACAAAAAAAATAGCAAAGAAGACATGGCTAATTATAGGCCAGTGGCTTTAATTCCAGTGTTTTCTAAAGTTTTTGAAAAAATTATATATGAGACAGTTTATAAGTTCTTAACTAAAAATAAAATTTTATGTGACGAGCAAAAGGGGTTCAGAAAACATAAAAATACTAATATGGCAATATACGATCTACTGAATAACGTAATGCCAAGTGTAGACCATAAAATGCCTGTATGCGCTATATATACTGATATGACGAAAGCATTCGATTATGTAAACCATGACGTTCTCATAAATAAACTTTACAAGTACGGCATTAGAGGAAATGTATTAAATCTAATTAAGTCATACCTTACTAATCGAAAGCAATATACAGAAATATCAAGGATATGTGTGAAAACTAAACAAGAACATAAGTATATATCCGGCTGTAGAGAAGTCAAATATGGCGTACCACAAGGTAGTGTACTTGGACCTTTATTGTTTCTTTTGTATATTAACGACTTGCCTCGCCAAATTCAACAACCTATGGTATTATTTGCGGACGACAGTACGGCAATAGTAAAATGCGGCAATAAAAATAATTACGAAGCTGATATTAATAGTACATTGAAAAGCATAATAAATTGGCTTACTAAAAATAATCTAGTTATAAATATTCAAAAAACAAAAGTTATGCATTTTCATCAGCGTCTAGAAGTTGAAAATTGTGATGTTGAATTTAATGGACAAAAAGTAGACTCGACAAATGTTTCTAAATTCCTTGGTATTATAATTGATAACAAACTGACCTGGAAACCGCATTCAGAGTATGTATGTAAGAGGTTAAGCAAGTCAGCGTACTTACTTTATAACCTGGCAAAAAAAGTAAACATTCGCACCGTGTTGGAAGCTTATCATGGTCTAGTTGCGTCAGTCTTGAGATTCGGAGTTATATTCTGGGGTAATTGTACTGAGAGGGAGAGGATTTTCAAAGCCCAAAAACGTTGCATACGATCAATCACTGGTCTTAAAAATACCGACAGTTGTTCACCTGTGTTCAAGTCTCTAAAGTTACTCACCTTTCCGTCTATGTATATACTTGAAGTTGCAATATTTGTTAGAACAAACTTACACCTTTTTACCTTAATGGACGATATTAGAACACGTCCAGTATCTGTTAGATCGCAATACAAAAATCTAGTGTTTACAGGTAGGCATAAAACAGCATTACTAAGAAAAAGCTTATTAGCTATGGGGCCCATCATCTATAATAAAATACCTCATGCCTACAAAGAAGTTTCATTGAGCATATTTAAAAAGAGGTTAACATCGTTACTGTTAGATAAATGTTATTATTCTATACAAGATTTTTTAAATGATAAGAATTTATAATGTTATATTAATTTATTAATTTTTATTTCAAATATCAATATTCCTTGTTTATTATGTAAAATTGTAAGTTGATTCAACCAATCATTTGTAAAACATAGAATTAAGATTGTTGTTTTTGATGTTTAGTTTAAGCAGGAAGGCTGCAGACCCACATAACTGTCCTTTTGTATTTTTTTTTCATTGTTTTTTTGTTTTATTTTTTATTTTTGTTCGATTATGTGTATTATTTGAGTAGATTTAAATATTTTTTTACTTTTTGCATGCCGTAAGGTAGAGTGTGTTGGAACTAATTTTACAATGTTTACATCTTATTTTGTACCCACATTCAGGCAAAATAAATGATTTCTGATTTCTGATTTCTGATTTCTGTAAAAATACAACAAAAAATCCTAGGTTTATATTTCAGGAGTTGTAAGACTAGAACCCCGTGGCCGCGCTATTCAAACGGTGAAAAATATGTTATCGCCGATATCTCGCTGAAAAAGCATCGCAGAGGTCTGAAGTTTTTTGTAAAACCTAGATTTGAATTTGTCAAAACTTGTAAAAATACAACAAAAAATCCTAGGTTTATAGTTCAGGAGCTGTAAGACTAAAACCCCGTGGCCGCGCCATCGAAACGGTGACAAAAACGTAATAGCCGATATCTCGCTGAAAAAGCATCGCAGACGTCTAGAGTTTTTTGTAAAACCCAGATTTGAATTTGTCAAAACTTACAAAAATGCAACAAAAAATACTAGGTTTATATTTCAGGAGCTGTAAGACTAGAACCTCATGGCCGCGCCATCGAAACGGTGACAAAAATGTGATAGCCGATATCTCGCTGAAAAAGCATCGCAGAGGTCTGAAGTTTTTTTTAAAACCTAGATTTGAATTTGTCAAAACTTGTAAAAATACTACGAAAAATCCTAGGTTTATATTTCAGGAGACGCACCATTGAAACGGTGAAAAACACGTTATCGCCGATATCTCACTGAAAAGGTGTCGCAAAGGTCTGAATTTTTTTGTAAAACCTAGATGTGAATTTGTCAAAATTTTTAAAAATACAAAAAAAAATCTTAGGTTTACATTTCAGGAGCCGCGCCATTGAAACGGTGAAATACGGTTTTTTGTAAACCTAGGATTTTTGTTGTATTTGTAAAAAAAATAACTAATTCAAATCTAGGTTTTACAAAAAACTTCACACCTCTGCGATGCTTTTTCAGTGAGATATCGGCGATAACGTGTTTTTCTCTGTTTTAATGGCGCGGCTCCTGAAATATAAACCTAGGATTTTTTTATGTATTTTTAAAAATTTTGACAAATTCACATCTAGGTTTTACAAAAAACTTCAGACCTTTGCGACACTTTTTCAGTGAGATATCGGCGATAACGTGTTTTTCACCGTTTCAATGGCGCGTCTCCTGAAATATAAACCTAGGATTTTTCGTAGTATTTTTACAAGTTTTGACAAATTCAAATCTAGGTTTTAAAAAAAACTTCAGACCTCTGCGATGCTTTTTCAGCGAGATATCGGCTATCACATTTTTGTCACCGTTTCGATGGCGCGGCCATGAGGTTCTAGTCTTACAGCTCCTGAAATATAAACCTAGTATTTGTTGTTGCATTTTTGTAAGTTTTGACAAATTCAAATCTGGGTTTTACAAAAAACTCTAGAAGTCTGCGATGCTTTTTCAGCGAGATATCGGCTATCACGTTTTTGTCACCTTTTCGATGGCGCGGCCACGGGGTTTTAGTTTTACAGCTCCTGAAATATAGACCTAGGATTTTTTGTTGTATTTTTACAAGTTTTGACAAATTCAAATCTAGGTTTTACAAAAAACTTCAGACCTCTGCGATGCTTTTTCAGCGAGATATCGGCGATAACATATTTTTCACCGTTTGAATGGCGCGGCCATGGGGTTCTAGTCTTACAGCTCCTGAAATATAAACCTAGGATTTTTTTTTGTATTTTTACAAATTTTGACAAATTCAAATCTAGGTTTTACAAAAAACTTCAGACCTCTGCGATGCTTTTTCAGTCAGATATCGGCGATAACGTGTTTTTCACCGTTTCAATGGCGCGGCTCCTGAAATATAAACCTAGGATTTTTTGTTATATTTTTACAAATTTTGACAAATTCAAATCTAGGTTTTACAAATAATTTCAGACCTCTGCGATGCTTTTTCAGTGAGATATCGGTGATAACGTGGTTTTCACCGTTTCTATGGCGCGGGTCCTGAAATATAAACCTAGGATTTTTTGTTTTATTTTCACAAGTTTTGACAAATTCAAATCTAGGTTTTACAAAAAACTTCAGACCTCTGCGATGCTTTTTCAGCGAGATATCGGTGATAACGTTTTTGTCACCGTTTCGATGGCGCGGCCACGGGGTTTTAGTCTCACAGCTCCTAAAATATTAACCTAGTATTTTTTGTTGCATTTTTGTAAGTTTTGACAAATTCAAATCTGGGTTTTACAAAAAACTCTAGAAGTCTGTGATACTTTTTCAGCGAGATATCGGCTATCACGTTTTTTTCACCGTTTCGATGGCGCGGCCACGGGGTTTTAGTCTCACAGCTCCTAAAATATTAATCTAGGATTTTTTTCTATATTTTTACAAATTGTTTACAAATTGAATCTGTTAGTTACCAAAATTTCAGGTCTGTGCAACGCTTAGTGTCTGAGATCTCCGTGGCCGCGCGGTTCTCCGCGTTTCGATGGCGCGGCCACGTTCAAACCCTTCTAAGTTTTTAACCATAGCTTTGACAAATTTGTGGTTTTGGGAGTCAACTTTTACAAATTGTTACAAAATGTTGGCATAGTTTTTTTTTTTTTTAACGCCATGGCCGCGCGGTTGAAACGAACACGCGATATCGTAACTTCATATTTACCTACCTCAGTCGTGATCGTGGTCCTGTCCTTGTCACTAAGGCCGAGCCTGACGTCGGCCACGTCGCCTTTCACTGGAACTATCCTGTCTGCGAAGCGAGGCTGCTTCGAACGCACCAAGTCATACACCTGTTGGAATAATACTGTTCGGTATAATTACAGGATGTAAAAACCCAGTCAGTAGTGCAAGGGGCGAATCTGTGTCTGTCAGCACGACATGCTCAGTATCACAGTATGAGACGTTCATAGTCAAATGGCCGTCTCCGCGAACTAGTGCGGTTTCGACTGTGACCGTGACAATTTATAAGAATGCTATTCAGTGGTTTCTTGTAAAAACCGAAGCCAAGAATCACTTTCCATATGTAACTACCTACAAGTATTTTACCCAAATATTATACCTCATTGACCGAAATCATGAGATTCGAGTCATCATCGAGATTCCTCCGTGCCTCGGAAAGCACGTTAAGCCGTTGGTCCCGGCTGTTATTCGTGGATCTTTGACAGTCGTTACGGGTCGTCAGAAGCCCGAAATTCTGACAATCAGTCTTACAAATGCGTATCGTATTACCCCGTAACTGGGTTGTGGAGGTCAGATAGGCAGTCGCTCCATGTAAAATACTGGTATTCAGCTGCATCCGGTTAGACTGGAAGCCGACCCCAACATAGTTGGGAAAAGGCTAGGCAGATTGATTGATTGACCGAAATCATGAAAGTGACAAAGGGACAAAGTGGAGACACAGGGTTCCGATACATTTTAACATACTGGGCACATCTTCTTTCTTATAGCTATGTAAAAACCCATCACGAAGCATCTACGGATTCTGTAGGTACCTAATGTTGACTATTCCGAAAGTAAATAGGTATCTAACGACACAGTAGGTATACTAATGATACCGTAGTTTATTTTCATATAAAACGGCCGAAACAACGCGCTTCGAAATCTCAGTCAGTACCAGTACCTACGCTTCAGGTCGAGTGCGCGGCAGTAACGCACGGACGGACGCGTATTTATCTACCGAGCGGCTAATATATTGAAGGTCTCTTACTGTAACATTATTCTAATGTACTAATGCTAATATAATGCTACCTACTGTTTTAACTCCGAACCCTCATTACTTGCACCAGTAATAAAAAATATTTTAACTTTAGTTTATTATTATGAACTTTATTTGTATAGGAAAATTTTATTACTGTTAGGCTAAATGTACACTTTTTGTAAACGTTTTTATTAAATATTTTTTTTTTTTTTTTTTTTTTAATATAAACAAATGGATCGGAAAATCACCAAAATGTTTATCGTTTGACATTGAGGATTGAGGTTAATTTTCTAACGTCAATTAGACACGTCGATGATATTTCAATCGCAAACTTAGTCATGTTATTCAAACACAGGCCAACGATGAAAAAATTTTTTAATAAGTTTAGCTAATTTTATTGTAGTAGGTACGGTACATACACTGAAATTAGCTAAACTAATAACTAACTAATTTGGTGTGATGTTTCCGGAAAAAATAACAAAAAAGTCGTACCTTATCTCCACCAATTTCTCACATTTCACATTGCAATGTTTAACTGCTTTTTTAGGGTCCTTGAGGAGACTGAAGGCATCTTTCCTGACTAGATTATGTGCATGTATTAATCAAAATAGAGTGTTATATTTCACTGTGTGTAGGTACCTACCTGTGAAGACGCTAATATGCTGAATAAGGGTCAGCGCACACCAAGAGCAGAGCAGAGCATTTTCTGAGACTGTTGAAAAATTAATCTTATGACAATTCCATACATTGCAAAATTAAATCGTCCAAACTTGATGGTCACCTACGCTCGAGCATGCTTGGCGTGTATTTAATTTTGCAATGTATGGAATTGTCATAAGATTAATTTTTCAATAGTCTCAGAAAGTGCTCTGCTCTGCTCTGCTCTTGGTGTGCGCTGAAATTCAGCATATAATTTATGGAAAAAAAGTGTAGTATAGTATAGGTACAGTTGAAACCTTCTAAATACAGAGAGACAGTTGTTTTATGATTTATCTACACTTTCATCAGATAAGGTAATTTTGGTGTACCATGGGCATGTCTGTAACTAAGGGCCCGCACACATTATACAGTCCGCCGGCAAACGGTCCACTCATAAAAACTAACGGTCCATTTTTTATGACAGCTTGTCGGCTGACTGCCGGCGCGGCAGACTGTAAGGGTCAGCGAACACCAAGAGCAGAGCAGAGCAGAGCATTTTCTGAGACTATTGAAAAATAAATCTTATGACAATTCCATACATTGCAAAATTAAATACACGCCAAGCATGCTCGAGCATGCTCGAGCGTAGTCGAGCATCAAGTTTGGACGATTGAATTTTGCAATGTACGGAATTGTAATAAGATAAATTTTTCAATAGTCTCAAAAAATGCTCTGCTCTGCTCTGCTCTGCTCTTGGTGTGCGCTGACCCTAAATGTGTGGGGCCCTTAAATAACACTGAGAAAAATAATTTCTGGCCGGAACGCATAGGCACAGAATAATAAATCTGCAGTAGTTTATCTAGGCAGCGATCCGTGACCTCTAATTAATTACGGCCGCGCGCCGCGTCCGTCCTTGCGCGACTGCCGCGCACTTGAACCACAGTATAATAATTTTACAGTAGTTTATCATCATAGAAAACGACCGAAACGACTCGTTTCGAAATCTCAGTAGGATATACTTAACACTAAACAAAAGTTCGAATGCGCGGCAGTTACGCACGGACGAACGTGTATTTATCTACCGAGCGGCCGTAGGTAATGAATTCAAGGTCACTGCTCAGATAACTTATTGAGTTTTTGAGGCGCGTCGTTTCGGCCGTTTTCTATGAAGATGTACTGCTGTAACATTATTATTCTGTGGCATAGATATGTGACTCTCGGCTTTGTTGAGGATGAAGAATGTGGATATAGAAACCAATTCATTAGGTTAAGAGCTTACCGAATCCTTCAGCATGTAGTCTAATCGCTGCTGCATCGATTTCCCCTCCTTTGGTCTCAGCAAAATGAACATTTTCTTTATTTTACACGATCTGCGTTGTTAATACAAATTATTATAGTAAAGTGAGGACATTGATATAAAAAGTAAAGATACGGTCGTCCGTACATTTGCCCGACGCGTTCGCCACACAGAAACACTAACGCCATCTATTAGAACTACTCTTAACTACGATGTTGATCGGCGCAGGCTGCTCGTAGACGTAACCTTGTAAGAGCGGCGTGGTATTTTTCGAGATATAAAGAAATTATGAAAACTTTTATTTTTCAAAAATTATATTTATTGCAGTTTGTTTGTATAAATAATAAAATTTTCATTGGCCTTTTTGTTATTCTTGACATATTTTCCATTTTGGATTCGTACTGTTTTCTGACATTGTATATCTTTCAATTATTGACCTTTAATTAATGTAATTTATGATTAATAACACAGGTTGTTCCATTGAGTGAGAGTTTGTATAAAATTAAATCTTATTGTAATATAATTAAATCTTTATTTCATCGGTAACAACGCACGCCGCTGCAAAGTTATGTCGCACAGCGGTACGGTCTTGGGGGCGTGGCCTCGCGTCGTCTAAGACAATTTACTTGTAGCAGGAAAGTAGAAAAGAAAATTGTTTTAAATAATGTTAGAAGTTGATTTATTGACATATTTTTGACTTACAGGTGATATGAAATGTTATAATTTTTTTTGTTATGTTTTTTGTCGTACTTCACGCAACCCGTCACGACATAATTTGGCTTTTTTGCCTTTAAAATTTACGACCGCACCCGAAGATAGCCGATCGCGGACTAGTTCACTTGGGTTTAGGGGAGGATCATTCGAGGACCACGTTCGTGGCGTCATTTTAACATGCCGTCCGCCCAGTCCTTACGCAGTAATATACAGGGTGTCCCGTAAATAATGGATAATCTCTTAAGGGGTCATTGTACTCATCATTATGAACAACTTTTACTATGGGACCAAACCTGAAATCGCGAAAAAAAATCAGCTGACCAGTACATTTATCTATTATTATATTTATTTATCAAATCAGGTTTATTGGATTCCCACAACGTTGCTGAAAAAAATTCATGTACCGGTCATCTTAGTATGACATACTGAATTCACCCTATCAGTTTGCGGAGGGCTGTCCCTTACACCCTGTATAAGACCAGTGAGAAGCTAATTTTTTCGACGAGTTCACAGCTTTGACTGTCTCTCTTTACATATTTATATCTTTATCTACACCCATGCTATAAATCCTCTATAAAAGTTTCTGAAACAGTTAGCTTATTGCCAACATTAAAACAGCCAGTGTCATAGTAACCATAATAGCATCCAAACGGGTGTTTTAATGTTGGCAATAAGCTAACTGTTTCAGAAACTTTTATAGAGGATTGATAACATGGATGTAGATAAAGTCTTGTATGCAACTGTACATAATTAGGTATTAAAACACTCATGTGATACTATTATGGCTTCGCCTCGTGTGATAAACCCACATTCGTGTTTTAATACCCCTTATTATACGTCAGTTGCATACTTGCATAATAGTACATTATTGCAAAGGCCGTGAAATAGGCAATTGCAGGTCGAGGATGAGTTTGAAGGCCGAGCCGTAGGCGAGGACTTCACTAATACGAGACAGGCAATTACTATTTCCGCCGAGGCATATTATAGTGCTTTTCTCAAAAGAATGCAGGGAAATAAAAGTAGTTAAGTTTCCATAATTTTTCAAGTTAATGCCGTTTTTAATATGAACTGTACATTTCAGCATGGAATAAATTGTCCATAATGTAGATGGGTTTTTAGTTTTAGCAATCTCATTAAAATACGCCAAAAATACTGTTTCAGAGAAAATGTTCACTTTTTTCTCGTTTTTCCAAATCATAAAATTTTCATATACCATGTATTTTTCTTTTGACTTCGCTGGAAGCAGGTTTTCCATTGCCAATTTGGCTTCTGATCTTAAATCTGGTGGAGTACCTACAATCAATCTTCATTTCACTTTATATTTATTATGAATGTAAATTTGTTATTTACATACATAATACTTAAATATTCAAATCAAGATGAATTTTCAGCTTTGCCGCCAATTTTCTATCTAACATCTGTGCCGAAAGGCATTTGTGGCTATCTATACAGCCACGTGAACGCAATTTATACTAAGCAAAGAGACTGCCTTTGGTATGCCAAGAATGATAAAAGAGATCCAATGAAAGAGTATTTAATAACCCCAGCACGCCGTTTCATACAACATTGCTGGAGCGCTGTAATGTTCCAAATTCAAAAAACGCTCCTGCAATGGATTTGATTTTCTTTGACCGTAAATTCGATACTTCGCGTGTTCTTTATTCGAAAATAATGACAACATTTCCATGCATGTTTGAGAAAATAACTATTAATTGTAACTAACATTAAGTTAGTAAATAACTGGCGAAATGTGGGTGTAGGTATTACCTAAGCGAATACCACACAGAACGAGGCCAACCACAGCGAAACAAAACTAAGTTCTTAACAACATGAGCGAATCTAAACGAACTTAAGGTGATTGCGCTGTGTAGCCCGCGAAATTCATTTTTTTGGGGGTTTTTCAATTTGCAGGTTCGTGTCAGGTTGTATCTTGATCAAAGTATGGTAGGCGGCAATAAAACATATGTATATATACAACGTGTAACGTTAAATGCGCAAAACCTCTTAAGGGGTCATTGTACTCATCATTATGAACAACTTTTATTATGGGACCAAACCTGAAATCGCGAAAAAAAAATCAGCTGTTCAGTACATTTATGTTCGCATAATTCGTCAAAATGTACTGAACAGCTGATTTTTTTTCGCCATTTCAGGTTTGGTCCCATAGTAAAAGTTGTTCATAATGATGAGTACAATGACCCCTTAAGAGGTTTTGCGCATTTAGCATTACACGTTGTATAATTTTAACCATAAAAATCATCAATAAATCTCTCTAAGTTAGATTTCGTGCAGATTCGTTAGATTTCGTTCGTTTGACGTTAGGACCTGCAAATTGCAAAAAAACCCAAAAAAAAATTGAATTTCGCGGGCTACCACTGCGCATCATCCTTAACTTCGTTTCGCTTCTTTCTCAGTGTGGTCTGCGCTTTACAGTTACACCTCTGCCTAACCCTTCGACGATTACAGGTGTGATGTTATGTTATGTAAGTAAGAATAAGAATTATAATAATAAGATAGCCAAACTAAAAACATTCTTTAATTCTAAATCACACACAAGCAATATTCATAAAGCCGTAGTTATGAACGATATCAGCTACACCCCACTTAACCTACACGAACAGATAGATACACAACACACTAGCAATGAAGACCCACATAAGCAAAAATTAGAAGACTGGAAAAAGAAAGTGTTACATGGACGGACCCCCATGACCTCGAACAATCGCATATAGACACAATAGCATCAAATAAATGGCTTAAAATTGGTAACTTATTTCCGGAAACCGAGGGTTTTATTATTGCAATACAGGATCAGATCATAAATACTAAAAACTACAGAAAATTCATTATAAAAGACCCCACGATAACGAACGATAAATGCCGCAAATGTCACAGCCAACCAGAGACCATACAACACATAACAGGGGCATGCACAACACTCACACAAACAGACTATACACACAGGCACAATCAGGTAGCAAATATCATCCATCAAAAACTAGCACTTAAATATAATCTCATACAAGACACAAACACTCCTTATTACAAGTACATACCACAAACAGTTCTAGAAAGTACCACACACAAACTCTACTACGATCGCGCCATACTAACCGACAGGACCGTTCATTACAATAGACCAGATATAACCCTTAAAGATAAAGTTAATAAAGTCACATACCTTATAGATATTGCAGTCCCTAATACACATAATTTACAAAAAACAATAGGTGAGAAAATCAGTAAATACGCTGAACTGAAGGAAGAAGTTACCAGAATTTGGAGACAGGAAAAAGTGTACATAGTACCCATCGTTGTCTCCACGACGGGTGTTATACCCAATCACCTCCACCATAGCCTTAAACTAATAGACTTAAAAGACTCAATTTATATTACACTTCAAAAAGCCGCAATCTTAAACACCTGCAGAATAGTGAGAAAGTTCATGCAAATTGAGGAAAACGAAATCTCTCCTCATAACATTAATTCATCCTCATAAAAAATTCACCACATACGCTACATAGACTTGGCTTGGGCCCGTTAATGTAGCTTAAACTAGTCAAAGAGCTAAGAAACAAAACTTGTTTACCAAAATAATAAGACTATTGTACTTATACACATCGCTGAAAAATGTAAATACATTAGCAGGTTCACTGTCCCCTAAGCAGAGCCACAAAAGATAAAATATTGGAACAGCCCTCATATCAGGTTCATTGGATTGTTAACCAGTTTAAAGGGCCCACACATTATTAATCTGTGACATTACACAGTCCGCTGGCAGTCCGCAAGCGGTCCACTCATAAAAACTGGGGGTCCATTTTTTATAAGTGGACCACTTGTCGGCTGACTGCCGGCGGACTGTAAATGTGTGGGGCCCTTTAATAATAGGTAGTGGCTAAATACTATATAGGAATGATTATGATATACTGAGGTAGAGATGAACCATTCTAAAAATGAATTACACAAAACTTGTTTATTTCAATGTGTGAAAGGAAATAGCTAGGTACTTACCTATTGCAACACTTGTGTGCGTGCGGCGACTTTACTGTCAACATGGACTCGTCGCCGCACTTAGAGGTCAACTAATCGTGCGATCAGTCCAGGTAACAACATTGTACGGCGGGGAGCAAGCGCTTTGTATGGAACGACACGTTCGCTCTGTCGCACGTTTGAGTCATTTATACACTAGTTGGCCGGCAAATCCGACTGTAAGTCGGCGTTCGCACAAGCGTAATAAAATCGCAGCTGGATTTTATCGCGCACTGGATTTTCAACTCTCGTTGTTGAGCCGAGCGTTGAGAATCCAACCTAACAAAAACAGAGTGCATCCCAGCGCGACGAAAAACACACTGTTGGATTTTCAACTCCCGGCGCTAAGCAGAGAGTTGAAAAGCCAGTGCGCGATAAAATCCCGCCGCGATTTTATTACGCTCATGCGAACGCCGAGTAACTGTGACTAAATAAATTTTGTGTTATTTGTATATTTTTATGTAAGTACGTTAGACTATAAGGTATTTATTTAGTTTAGTTGTTGACCCTGACCGTACTCGCCGGTGACTGAGCAACCGAGCAACCAATGACAAAGACCAATTAGGTGTATTTTGCGCTTATACACTGTGAGCGTAACCGCTGTGGAGGGGCGTTCATTTTTAGAATGGTTTATCTATATCTGACTTGTATGAATAGGATACAATACATATAGTGTGGATGTACAGGCCTCTTATAAGGTGGTAGGAAACATGAAGGTCACGGGAATCCCCTATTAGATGCGGAAGGCACATACCCGGTAGTTGTGGCGATACTTGGGGAAGACTTGTCTTTGAATAATGACGCTGATTCCTCACCTAAAAAGTTTCTCAACGTACTGCTTGCCGAGGAAACCTGACCCGCCCGTGATGAAGACCGTAGTGCCGCTGTAGTACTCCTGCACGGCTGAGTCCCCGCGGTCGATGACTTCGTTCATCACCTTCTGGCGAGACAGCATCTCTGCTTCGAACTCCTGAGCCGGGTCCATGATGAACTTCCAATAACTTCAATCCAATAGCATAAGAAATATTCCAGGAAATATCTCCGCAGTGAGCGAGCGTAGTGATCAAAGCTTCTCTATCTGAGAAGGGCAAACTACCAGTGTGACAATGGTGATGGTATATTTTATTTTATTTCTTAATAAAAATGTAGACACTATACTACACTACTGCTCAACTGATGTAAAACTTATGACAGCAAAGTAGTCTATTGAATTGCCAAATTAAAACTAAGCACTTCTAAATTGTAATTACCAATTAAACGATTTCCTTATAGCCACTGTTTTTTGCCTGACCGGCAAAATACAATGGATAATAGGTTCAAAGGTGACCTATTTAGGAACACGACTCGAAGGCAAATCGCAAAGAAATTAAATAAGTATTACGGAAATCGTCACTGCTTCAATAACTAAATTAGTTTACGTATGACCACCATTGACCGTGCTTCAAAGCTAGACGCAATGGAAATTTTATTTCGCCTATGAAAGGTTTATGGAATCGTCAAGACCCGCTATGGCTAGATGGTTCCAAAAGAGCCATTACGCAGTATCTTGCCGGGGTTTATTCCGAACCTGACCCGAAATCCTAACCCGTTCCGAACCTGGGGGTCTACTCCCTTAGCACGATATCCGTAGTTTCGGCCTTCGTTACGGGCGTTTCCTACTCCGTATCATCTACGGACGTATGATTGGTTCGGGGCCCGAACGAAGTATGAATGGCAACATGATACGTCAGTTGTCACTACTCCCGATGTGTTTGTGTTTTTGAACGAAAAAACGAAACGAAAAACGAAAAAAAAACGAAAAAACGAAACAAAAAAACGAAAACAAAACGAAAAAACGAAACTTAACGATCCATCAAAACAAGTGTAAAATTACACTTGTTTTGATGGATCGTTAAGTCAGACGGACGGATGAACGGATGGACTTAGGGAGTAGGCCCCCTGACCCGAAATCTTATAATATTTGTTCCGAACGTAACCCTCTTCCTAACCTGAACCGACGTACCGGGAGTGATATGTAGGTTGTAATGATTTCGATACCATGACTTTCGAACTGGCGTAAAAATTTTGCGAGCAGTACCTGCTCGCAAAATTTTTCGAAATGGCGACCTTCGCAAAAACGTCATTCGAACCTACATGTCACTCCCCGACGTACGACGTCAGGGGCACCCCGAGGTTCCGGCAGAAGAGGGTTACGTTCGGAACAAATATTATAATTTTTTTCAAGTTCCTAACCTAACCCGCGATCGGGTTAGGATTTCGGGTCGATGCAGCTGAATAAGTGTTTTACATGGAGCGACTGCCTATCTGACGACCCGTAACGACTGTCAAAGATCCACAAATAATATAATAATAATAATAATATCCTCGGACATTTCACACAACGCCATCTAGTCCCAAGCTAAGCAACCTAATGCTTGTGTTATGGTAACGAGATGGCTGATAAACTACTTATATACATTTTTTTTTTTGTAAATACATACATATTATAGATAGAAAAACACCCAGACTCGGAACAAATACTTGTAGGTCGTACAAATATTTGTTCCGTGCGGGAATCGAACCCGCGACATGCTGCGCAGCAGTCAATCGCTAAACCACTGCGCCAACCGTGTCGTCAAATGTCAAATGTCAAATGACAGCCGGGACCAACGGCTTAACTTGCTTTCCGAGGCACGGAGGAGTCTCGGTATGTAAAGATGGTCACCCATCCACGGACAAAACGCGGCAAGCGTAGCTTAACCTAATGGATCGACCCGTGCGGCTGTTGTTACTTAGCCATGAGCTCTTCACACACACACAACACAACCATCAATCGATTGTAATTTGGTAAATGATCGCAAGCATTTCTTCTGAGCAATAAAAGCAACGTTTCGCGGGCCATCCTAGTATAATAAGTGACTAGGTGACGGTTGCAATGACGCAAAACTTAGTGAAATTTTGCGTCACTACCCTAATTGCGTAACACATTATCAATCGGAGTTTGAATCATTTTGAAACAAATTGCTAACCCATTGCTTCATATGTTCGAAAAATTTGTCTGCTCGACAACGTAAATAACGCAATGAATGTTGTTGAACTGTCAAAATGAAACCAACTCCAATTGATGTGTTACGCAATTAGGGTGCTGAAGTCAGTTGTATTAAAAGTAAAATACAGGGTGGGCCATAGATATAAGGAAGTTCTATGGGGTGGACCATAATAACAGTGGTTGATGTGATAATTTCTTGGCAACACACGGCGTGCGGTCACGGGAGAGTGTGGCCATAGGCTCATGGGGTCGTAAATGGGAAGAACGATGAAGGAAAAAAAAACCGGTCAAGAGCGAGTCGGACTCGCGCACCGAGGATTCCGTTCCGATTTCTGAAAAAGTGTGCTATTTAGAGACATCGTTTTATTTTTCGTGTAATCTTTACATAAACTTCTATCACATAGAATAATTTCAGAGGGGGGGATGGTATTTTTTTTTTACATTTTTCATCAAAGTCGAAAACTATGTGGCCTAAAAAAAGAAAAAAAATGTTTGAGAATGTGCAAACAGCGCTCTTTTATATGATACCCCACATGCCCTAGTAGCCCCACTTTGATTTTTTTAAGAACCCCTTTCAGTCCCTGTTGCAAAAAAAATATAAATATTTTAATTTCTTTCTTATTTGCAAAATAGTTGGGTAAACGTCATCTAAAACCATTCTAAATTTCAAGTTGATAGCATTAGTAGTTCTTGAGATATCCAGCTGTGACAGACAGACAGACAGACTGAGTGACACCATAAGGGTTCCTTTTTTACCATTTTGGTACGGAACCCTAACAACGTATGTACGAATAAGTTCAAGAACCAGCACCACTGAGGCCGCTTGAACTCATCCCGCGGGATGAGTTGACCATTGAATATTTTGAATCGGTCAACTGAGATCCCATTGATACATTTTATGATTTGTACAGACACGAAAAAAGTGTATATGTTACCGGCAATCTATATAATCCGGTATTCTATACAATACCTAGGCAATGTATAGAATACCTAAAACGTTCAGGTAATGTAAGAAATATTATTTATTTTATACTTTGCCTAGGTATTCTATACAGTACCAAATGCGCAGCCAGCAATGTGTGTAACATACTATTGTGGTCGCTATTAGAAGTATTAGACTAGTTGTAGTCTTACAAAAAGGCTTGTGTTCAAACGCATAACAGAAAAGTACCTATTTTACTACCAAAAAATATAAATGCTCACCAAAATTAAAACCATTTTATAGTGAAATTATAACTTTAGAAAACCGGAGCCCCGCTTCGCGGGGCCCCTATTGTGTCTGCAGGGTTTAGAGGAACCTAACCAACCAAACCTCGGGGTGCCCCTGACGTCGACCGTCTAGGGTTAGGGTTTTCGTCAGCAGGTCGACGCAGATTTTGTGAGTATTTAGGTATCCATTTTGGTGAGCATTTAATTTTCTTGGTAGTCGTTATATTTAATACCTTACAAAAAACAGATGACGAACTTTATCAACTCCGAACAAAACAAGCTGTTGTAAAGACATTGTATTATTGCAGGTGCCTAGCCTGCCGCTAGCACCTATACTCTCTTTATTGCCGCGGACGGAGGCTGCTCTCCCTACGCACGCACCTCCGGCTCTAAAAAACACTTCTATGAGATAGGGCAAACAAGTACCACGTGGAGTTGGGGTTGGCTAACTCGGTTCTGTGACAGTTTTTGCACCTATTCTATCCTAACCAAAACGGCTGGTCGGTGACAAAAAGCACCTAACATTAATAAATACTGAGCAAAATTTATTTACTTTATACATTGCCGGTGGACCAGCAGGTACTCTATACAATCCCTGGGAATTGTATACATTACCTAGGCAAAGTATGTAACGGACATGAATATTCATAATATTTCATACATTGCCTGGACGCTCCAGGTATTCTGTACATTGCCTAGGTATTGTATATAATACCTGTATTATACAGATTGC
The DNA here is from genome assembly GCA_905163495.3 of Cosmia trapezina. Taxonomy (NCBI): domain Eukaryota; kingdom Metazoa; phylum Arthropoda; class Insecta; order Lepidoptera; family Noctuidae; genus Cosmia; species Cosmia trapezina. The sequence goes on along the minus strand of LR991049.1, from coordinate 2,879,969 downwards.
CGGTAACATATACATTACATTTACGAAAACAACAACTTTTTTTTTCAAAACTTCAAATGCTTGTGTTAGGAGTGGGTTCAAGTCTGTAATGGGTGGGAATCGAACTCGCAACTTCTCGATCGAAAGTCCGATACCGTTAGGTTGGGTTAGGTATTAGACTACTGCCGCTTCTTTTCGGGTACCTATTCCTTAAAGCGCAACTGTTTTTAAGCGCAACCATCTAAGCGCAATTAAATTATTCCTCAAAGCGCAACCATCAGTTGGGTTGGACTGTACTTACGTAAGCCTTCGAGGGAGTAATAGGGTGGGACACCTCAAGGGCATTGACCTCGACCTTAAGGGTCAAGGTCAAAATTCCGAAAGTCAAGATCCGCGATTCTCCTAAGGTCACTGACCTTGACCGCAGGATCATTGACCCTGAGGTAAAAGTCAAAATTAAAACCAACCCTAACCTCGGGGTGCCCTTCACTCGACATGGGGAGGATGCAAGAGCGAGCAGCCCGAGGGTAGGTTTGGTTAGGTTGCTTTAAACCCTTTACAGGAGAAACATTGTCCATTTTTGATCAACCGCGAATTGGACCAACTGTGAATTGGACTTTCGGAATTTCGACCTTGACTTCAAGGTCAATGATCTCTAGGTCAAGGTCAGTGAGGCTTTGAGGAATACCCCCAAATTCTGACACTACTTATTTACATTTACTATTCTGTTTATTAATCTAACGACTGTTTTTTCAATATATCAGTAATAACCAAGCCATGGTGTGTAATTTTTTTCATTTTGTTCACGTCAGTACATATTACAATAGAAATAATAATCTTTTTATAGATTGGGATCAGCTGTTCGATTCAAAACATGCATTGGTCAACTCATCCTGCGGGATAAGTTCGAGCGGCCTCAGTTGACTGAATAAGAGCCGCCCTAATTGCGTACCTAACACACTTTCAATCACAATCCGAGAGTTTTGAAGGATATTTCTAATCCATTGCTTCATAGGTTTAATAAATTCGTCTGTTCAACAACGTAAATAACGCAAAGAACGTGGCTGAACTGTCAAAATCAAAGAAATTGCGATGTGAGTTTTTATACTTACTCGATCACGTTAACGTAAACGTCAATTTGTACTGAAATTGAATAAGCGCCGTCTAGTGACTTTAATGGGAAACACAATTTTTCCATACAATAATTTGACTTACGTCAAAGTTAACGTAAACGCGATCGAGTAAGTATAAAAAACTCGCACTAAGGGCACAGTAGTCATATTACCTACTATGTGTGTTACGCAGTTATCCCCGGGCAATTACCTATAGTATAGTTAAAATCTCGCTGCAGACTCGGTCATAAATCATTCGAGTGTTTCGCTCTCTTTCCCACTCACGGGCCTTATGGGCAGGCCACGCCCACACGTAGTCCTGTGCATTACTGCAGTCGATGAGTGATATCGATAGTTTTATATATTTATAAATGGGTGATAGAAATAAATACACATTTTTTTTTATTTTATTGCCAAATTTACTACAAAGCATATTAAATATATAAACAAAAGAAAGTATATATAAAACTAAAAATAGAAAATTAAAATTCTTCGTCTGAGTCATCGTCATCATCTCTGTTATCGATAATGGCCTTGAGCGCGCGCAACTAGCGCACATCCCTACTCCGATTATGATTTATGACCAAGTCTGCAGTGAGATTTTAACTATAGTTAAAATCTCGCTCTATAGTCATGAGTAGAGATCGGATAATCGGATGCATATTAACCTAAACTTAATATTTCGCTAACAAAGTATGGAAGCGGCTTCTTAGCATTTTTTTTCTTACTATAAATCCCGGGATTCCAGAAAATGTGGGAATGCACCACTAATCGGATACATGGTATGGAAACGACTTCATAAATAACGTGGTTTTATTTATTTGGAAATACCGGGAAATCGGGATCACATAAATATTCCGTTTGTTACACGCGATCCCCGCGAGAAATACAAAGCTGCCGAATTAAAATAGTTGTCACTGGAAGGTACCGTCACTATATCGGTGGGGTTGTTTTTATGGGTTTCGAGAATGTTAAAGCTGATACTGACGTTAAAATGTAAATCCAAGATGGCGGCTGCGAGCATTTTCGAATTTTTCGTCATGGGTGTCATTTTCATGGTTTTCGAGGGTTTCAAAGCCGATAGTGATGTTAAAATGTAAATCCAAAATGGCGGCTGCGAACATTTTCAAATTTTTCGTCATGGGTGTCGTTTTCATGCTTTTCGAGGGAGTTAAAGCCGATGGTGATGTTAAAATGTAAATCCAAGATGGCGGCTGCAACATTTTAAAATTTTTCGTCATGGGTGTCGTTTTCATGCTTTTCAAGGGTGTTAAAGCCGATAGTGATGTTAAAATGTAAATCCAAGATGGCGGCTGCCAACATTTTAAATTTTTTTATCATGGGTGACGTTTTCATGGTTTTCGAGGGTTGTAAAACTGATAGTGGCGTTAAAATGTAAATCCAAGATGGCGGCTGCTAAATTTTCTAACTTTTCGTCATGGGTGTCGTTTTCATAGTTTTTGAGAGTTTTAAAGCCGATAGTGGCGTTAAAATGTAAGTCCGAGATGGCGGCTGCGAAAATTTTCTAATTTTTCGTCATGGGTGTCGTTTTATTGGTGTTCGAGGGTGTTAAAGCCGATAGTGACACTAAAATGTAAATCCAAGATGGCGGATGCGAATATTTTTTAATTTTTCGTCATGGGTGTCGTTTTCATGGTTTTCGGGGGTGTTAAAGCTGATAGTGACATTAAAATGTAAATCCAAGATGGCGACTGCAAAAAATTTCAAACTTTTTGTCATGGGTGCCGTTTTCATGATTTCCGAGGGTTTAAAGCCGATAGTGGCGTTAAAATGTAAATTCAAGATGGCGGCTGCGAAAATTAAAAAAAAATTGTGATGGGTGTCGTTTGCATGGTTTTCGATGGGTACTAAAGCTGCTAGTGACATTAAAATGTAAATCCAAGATGGCGGCTGCAAAAATTTCGGTCGGTTTTACAACCCTCGAAAACCATGAAAACGACACCCATGACGAAAAATAAAAAAATATTTGCATCCGCTATCTTGGATTTACAATTTAGTGTCACTATCGGCTTTAACACCCTCGAAAACCAATAAAACGACACTCATGACGAAAATTAGAAAATGTTCGCAGCCGCCATCTTGGATTTACATTTTAATATCACTATCAGCTTTAACACCCTCGAAAACCAATAAAACGACACCCATGACGAAAAATTAGAAAATGTTCGCAGCCGCCATCTTGGATTTACATTTTAATGTCACTATCAGCTTTAACACCCCCGAAAACCATGAAATCGACACCCATGACGAAAAATTAGAAAATATTCGCATCCGCCATCTTGGATTTACATTTTAGTATCACTATCGGCTTTAGCACCCTCGAAAACCAATAAAACGACACCCATGACGAAAAATTAGAAAATGTTCGCAGCCGCCATCTTGGATTTACATTTTAATGTCACTATCAGCTTTAACACCCCCGAAAACCATGAAATCGACACCCATGACGAAAAATTAAAAAATATTCGCATCCGCCATCTTGGATTTACATTTTAGTGTCACTATCGGCTTTAGCACCCTCGAAAACCAATAAAACGACACCCATGACGAAAATTAGAAAATGTTCGCAGCCGCCATCTTGGATTTACATTTTAATGTCACTATCAGCTTTAACACCCTCGAAAACAAATAAAACGACACCCATGACGAAAAATTAGAAAATGTTCGCAGCCACCATCTTGGATTTACATTTTAATGTCACTATCAGCTTTAACACCCCCGAAAACCATGAAATCGACACCCATGACGAAAAATTAAAAAATATTCGCATCCGCCATCTTGGATTTACATTTTAGTGTCACTATCGGCTTTAACACCCTCAAAAACCAATAAAACGACACCCATGACGAAAAATTAGAAAATTTTCGCAGCCGCCATCTTGGATTTACATTTTAAATCCAAGATGACAGCCTCGAAAACCATAAATAGTACCCATTACGAAAAATTTGAAAATATTTGAAGCCGCCATCTTGGATTTACATTTTCAGAAGTTTTCACTATGGGACCAACTCTGAAATCACACTTATGTTTCGTGATTTACAGGTTGATCCCATAGTGAAAGTTGCTCATGAGTAGAACACCCTATGAAAATTTTGTGATAAAAAAGTTACCCTTTCAAAAAATACTTAATTTATCAATTCCGGAATCGCGATATTTTGACGATCGACACAAAAGTGCATTCCTTAATAGCCAAAACCTAAAGTAAATATACATTCGATTCTATTCCCGGAATCCTGGTATTTTTTTTAATACAAAAGTACAATCCATATTAGCCAACACTTGAACGCAAGTACCTAACTAAAACATTCGATTCCAAAATCAGAACTTAAAAATTTTCTTTCCAGAATCCCGGGTTTCTTTTTTTTTTAAGTGCAATCTATATTAACTAACATCTGAACTTAAGTATATTATACATTCGATTCCATAATCAGAAGTCAAAATTGGCCGATACCGGAATTCTGGGATTTTTTAATCCAAAAGCCCACTCCATACTTAGCCAACACCTCAACTTTAGGTTAATATGCATCCGATTATCCGATCTCTAGTCATGAGACATCCACCAACCCGCACTGAGTATTATCCCACGGGAACCTACTACCGGAATAAAAGTTTCTTATGTGTTAATCCAGGTTATAAACTATCTGTGTGCCAAATTTCATCCAAATCCGTTCAGCCGTTTTTGCGTGATTGAATAAGAAATGTAGGTATCTTTTAGAAAATTCCTACCGCAATTTAATACCGTCCGTTTTGTACCGGAATTTTTCAATATCCGTAGTCGTTTAGGTAGATAATAACACTGGCAGAAACACAACAGAATAAAGACATTAATTAATGATTAAATTAAACTAAAGGGTCTTTCAACAAGGACGGGTCGATGTTGAATTTAAATAAAACAAGCTGTATGTGAGATATTAAAGAAATTATTTTTTTATTTGAAAGGCTCATTTATGCCATTATTTATGAAATATGACAGGCGGCGTCCTTGGTCCGAACTTTTTCAAAAACGATGACGGCGAGGCCATTACTGTCAACGGCGAGCGCTAAAGATCAATGAATAACAATTTATTGGTGACGTGAATTGGTCACAAAGATCGTGCGATTTGACCCCGCTATACATTTTCTTGTGGGGTTTTCTCAAGTCGCAGGTCTAAGCCAATAATCCGCAATCAACCGATGCCCTGAAAGTCAACATTACGCAGGCCATCGCTCAGATTCAGCCGGATCTATGCAGTAGAGTAATTGAAAGTTGGACCTCTAGGATCCGTGCCAAAGTTCGAAGCCGCGATGGACATTTAAACGATGTCATATTTCATAAATAATGGCCTAAATGGGCCCTTAAAATAAAAAAAAATAATTTCTTTAATATCTTACATACAGCTTGTTTTATTTAATTTCAACATCGACCCGTCCTTGTTGAAAGACCCTTTATAAATACACTCAATTTGCGCTTTAGTCGCCCGCTGGCAGACTGGCGAGAAATCCCAACAAGTTCGGATTGATCGGCCGTTTTCGGGCGTCATCGGACGATGGCGGTTGTACTCGTAGTAGTGTACGCGCTCCCTTTCACGTCATCGGACGATGGCGGTTGTACTCGTAGTAGTGTACGCGCTCCCTTTCACGTCATCGGACGATGGCGGTTGTACTCGTAGTAGTGTACGCGCTCCCTTTCACGTCATCGGACGATGGCGGTTGTACTCGTAGTAGTGTACGCGCTCCCTTTCACGTCATCGGACGATGGCGGTTGTACTCGTAGTAGTGTACGCGCTCCCTTTCACGTCATCGGACGATGGCGGTTGTACTCGTAGTAGTGTACGCGCTCCCTTTCACGTCATCGGACGATGGCGGTTGTACTCGTAGTAGTGTACGCGCTCCCTTTCACGTCATCGGACGATGGCGGTTGTACTCGTAGTAGTGTACGCGCTCCCTTTCACGTCATCGGACGATGGCGGTTGTACTCGTAGTAGTGTACGCGCTCCCTTTCACGTCATCGGACGATGGCGGTTGTACTCGTAGTAGTGTACGCGCTCCCTTTCACGTCATCGGACGATGGCGGTTGTACTCGTAGTAGTGTACGCGCTCCCTTTCACGTCATCGGACGATGGCGGTTGTACTCGTAGTAGTGTACGCGCTCCCTTTCACGTCATCGGACGATGGCGGTTGTACTCGTAGTAGTGTACGCGCTCCCTTTCACGTCATCGGACGATGGCGGTTGTACTCGTAGTAGTGTACGCGCTCCCTTTCACGTCATCGGACGATGGCGGTTGTACTCGTAGTAGTGTACGCGCTCCCTTTCACGTCATCGGACGATGGCGGTTGTACTCGTAGTAGTGTACGCGCTCCCTTTCACGTCATCGGACGATGGCGGTTGTACTCGTAGTAGTGTACGCGCTCCCTTTCACGTCATCGGACGATGGCGGTTGTACTCGTAGTAGTGTACGCGCTCCCTTTCACGTCATCGGACGATGGCGGTTGTACTCGTAGTAGTGTACGCGCTCCCTTTCATTTACATACGTTTGTCTTGATCGGCCGAGTTTGGTCTGTAGGAGCGCTGACACATCACTAGATAGTATAAAACAAAGTCGCTTCCCGCTGTCTGTCCCTATGTATGCTTAGATCTTTAAAACTACGCAACGGATTTTGATGCAGTTTTTTTTAATAGATAGAGTGATTCAAGAGGAAGGTTTATATGTATAATAAACGCGTGCAAAAGCTAGTTAATTATAAATTCGTTTCGTACGTGCAGCGATCGGCGATTTAGTTCGCCCGCAAACATCAACTAATCCCAGAGTCATATACTTAATAGTGTAAAAAAAAGAAAAGAAAAAAAAAACAGAAGAAAAAAAAACTGCCCAAGTGCGTGTCGGACTACGCACAATGAAGGGTTCCGTAGTTGGGACGATTATTAGGGGTCGAGGGGACGAGAGTGGACTAAACGTGAAATTATCCCAAGAACAAACTTAACATTATAGTTGAAAAATATGTTCTCCTATACATTCCAACAGTAAATGTAAATTTGTACTCATATTGGGAGATTTACCATGTTATTTTAAGACCACAAACTTCTTATAGGTTTTCCTGTTATCTACAGCAGGGATGTAACGGAGGTAGTTTTATCGGAACCGAAGGCGGAGTCGGAGTTTTTAATTTTGCTTTATCGGAGTCGGAATCGGAGTCGGAGGCAGGATCAGGAGTGGTGGCATGAGAGAGAATTTTTATTTAAGGACAAATAAAACATTATTTAGTCAAATTTTTTTCGTTTCAATTTTCAATTATAAAATAAAACACAAACAATGAAAAAAACCTACGATTAAAACCATCGATTTAAAAGTGTCGAAGCCGAAGTCAGAACCGAAGGTGTAATAATAATCGGTAGTTCCGTTACGGAACCGGAGTCGAAGCTCCGTAACATCCCTGATCTACAGGTATAGAACTATTTTCTGTATTTTTTTTCAAAATTTTAGGCTCAGTAGTTTAAACAGGCTCAGTGGTGGAATGGCCAATTTTCGTCTATTTTCTTAAATAACTTAAAAACTATTTATTTTAAAATTATAAAAAAATATATTTGAGACCCTCATAGTAAGTCCTTTCATTTGATATAACACGGTACGGTTTGCAAAACTTTTTTTTTAAATTTTATTATTTGCCCCTAAAAGTGACCTCCATGTTCAAAATTCATTTTCACACCACCTGCTCGAAAATGTCAAATTATATGTCAAGCAACCTTAACCTAAAGTGAGTCATTAGTGGCCGGGGGCACAGCCGGTCAATAATGTTGTACTGGATTTCATTATGACCCGCTGGTCAATAATGTGATTTGAATTTGGAATCTCACATGCTCAGCTAAATTGGCAGTATAGTACTAACAAACACCTTTTGGTGCCAGAAAGAGGAAAGCTATTCTCGAAACCCTTACTACGCGTGGATGATATTCTCGATTTCCTACAAAATCATAACGACTGCTTCTTCATATCGTTGCCATGTTTTCGAAGACATAATATTGTAAGAATAATTAGATAACTACGAACCATTTTTCATTTTTTTTAATTTTTTTTTTTTAATTTTGGTACGAAGTTCCTTATCGCGCGTTGTGAAAGGGGGCTAGACGGAAAAAAGTCTCACGAAAAGTTGTCACTACACTTTTTGCTATAGGTAGCTATTGTAAGCCGTGCGGCGTGCGCATGTTTCTCTGTCTGTCTCTCTCTCTCTCTCTCTTATAGAAAGCAAGCCAGATATTTTCATTTCTATTTCGCATTGAACAGTGTGGTGTCGCGATGATGATGATGATGATGATGATGATGGTGATGATGATGATGATGGTGATGATGATGATGGTGATGATGATGATAATGATGATGGTGGTGATGATGATGATGATGATGATGATGATGATGATGATGGTGATGATGATGATGATGATGATGATGATGATGATGATGATGATGAAAGATTTTGTTACAATTCCTTCACTAATTAATCGAAAGGAACATGGTGATGATGATGATGATGATGATGATGATGATGATGATGATGATGATGATGATGATAAGTATAAAAATAAAATTTTGTTACAATTCCTTCACTAATTAATCGAAAGGAACTTCGTTCCATCCGGGTGTCCCTTGACACCTCTCAAGTTTTTTTTTTTTTAAATTACACATCAACATCTATAAACGTACCAAATAAAAACTTAACTTTGTCTTTGCACAACTGGACTAATGTCTCAAATGTTACCATTAACTTCAATTAATATGTAAGTGCATATAACTAACTAGTTCTAAATATGTTATTCTTACTGTTTGTTTATTTAATAAATACCTACTTTGTTTTTCGTACTATGGCTATTATTTTCTCACAGTAGGTGTAAAAAGTAGAGTATCCTCCTCTGGGCTAAAGGTGTCTTTGCCTTGGGCTAGCTTGAATCCCTCGCTGCATTCAGGATTCTTGTATTAACTCCCTCGCTTCGCTCGTGAGTTAAACTCTCAACTCCCTCGCTCCGCTCGGGAGTTAAATCCCGAATCCTTAATTGCGCTCGAGATTCAATATGACGCCCGTGACATAAGACACAACTTTAGCCCCTCGGTGCATAATCTACTATTATTTACTTTAGCCGTACGTGTTTGGGTTACAGAAATCCACATGCATGTGTACCAAATTTTAACTTAATCGGTCTATTAGATTCGGAGCAAATTGTCTGTGACAGACGGACAGACGGACAGACAGACGGACACACGAGTGATCCTATAAGGGTTCCGTTTTTTTCCTTTTGAGGTACGGAACCCTAAAAAAGAAGAAAAAGAAAAAAAAGAAGAAGATAGAAAAAAGAGAAAAAGTAGGAGAAAAGGAAAAATGTCGAAGACGGCCGAGTTAAGGCTCTTACAGACAGAGGCGATATCGCGTCGCGACGCGATATTGCGATATTATATCCGTAGAACAATATCGCGTCGCGACGCGATATCGCCTCTGTCTGTAAGAGCCTTTAGGTGTACGCGTACCGTTACACAGTCACGGACTCATGGCCCAGCCTGTATTATAACGTTCAAAACGTGTGCACCAGCCAGTCGGTAAACCTGTAAACATACGCGTCACGATGACATGATTAATATTCGAGCCGGTGACTGTCTCAAAACAAAATAATACTTGGTGCTTACCACACAATGACTACATTAAAAATGGTACAATGTTGTAGATATATATAGAACAGCTCAATATTTAAGGTGATATGTAAAAAGCTAACTGGGCGGGAATAAGAAAGTGACAGAGTCAATTACTTCCACATGCGAAAAAAAGAGAGCGCAATAATGCGCTGGAACCAAAATAATAGCGCCAAATCAAATAAAAATCAAAATTATGTTCAGCCAAAGTTTTCAATTACATAATACGCACATTTTGAATGCAATTTTGTAATGAAATTACTTAGTATTTTAGAATTACAGAATAAAACATAAAAAGTAGAGGTCTTTTTGGAATTAAAGTCTATCGAGGTAACTTAACCCAACTGTGTTTTCCTTCAGTCAAAGTATTAATCAAATAGTCAATAAACACATAGGTATCCAAAAATAAAATCCATACATGCTGCAATAGTGAAACCATGTTCACCGCTCTTAGTAATAAAAAAATACGGCCATTTATGCGACATTTTTTGATACTCGCAAGTAAATCAAAACCTATAGGGTACTTCCCGTCGTCCTAGAATCATGAAATTTGGCAAGAAGCAAGGTCTCATAACACAAATATAGGAAAAAGTCAGAAAATTGTTAATTTGTAATTCTATCACATAAAAAAATATTTTCAAAGTTGTCAGCGTGTCAAGACCCTTTTTCTGAGGAGCGCATAGAGGTATCAAGTTGAAATTAATATCAAATACGTCTTGAAGTCCTAAAAAACTCAAGCTTCTAAGTCAACGCAATAAAAAAATACGGCCATTTTGCGACACATTTTGATACTCGCAACTGTCGCAAGTAAATCAAAACCTATAGGGTACTTCCCGTTGACCTAGAATAATGAAATTGGGCAAGAAGCAAGGTATTCCAGCGCAAGTAAAGGAAAAAGTCCGAAAATTGAGAATTTATAATTTTATGACATATTTTTTTTTTTGATATGCAATGCTAAGTTTGTTTTTGGGTTAAATTCTTTTCAACTACGGAACCCTTCACTGTGCGTGGTCCGACACGTACTTGGCCGGTTTTTTTGCTGATCTGAGTTAATATTATGCTCGTATTTTTAATAAGTAACACAAAAGTTATGTTGAAAAAAAAGAAGTTATATTTTTGTTGGCTATAAGCAAGTTCTATACTATTCGTAGATAAATGCAATACTTAGATACTCAAAAGTCACACATATATTTAGCACGGATTTTGGTTGAAATCAGATGGATCTGAGGGTAGAACTGACCTAGTATTCTTGTGTGTCTTTGTACAGTAGGCCACAAGTCGGTGGTAACATTTTGATCTTCAGCCACAGAATAAATAATAGTACTAACGTACTTCAGCTGACATAGCGTAGTACGGAGTTTCAACAGAATAATAAATTGTTACCACTGCCGTCTGGTCGACTGTACCTACTAGGTATTAGGTACCTACTTAGGTAGGTCTGAAGAAAGACAACAAAACGAGTAAGTACGTATATTATCAATATGACTTGCAAAATGTTTCCCGAGTGACGGAATATAATATACCTACTAGCTTTTGCCCGCGGCTTCGCCCGCGTGGATGTCGGACAATATCCCATGGGAACTGGGAACGTTCATGTGGAAAACATAGGGCATATCCCTAACTTAAGAAAGGCTGGGTTTCCCATACAAACTTTCATCCCTTTTATCACGCCTTGTAGGATTATGTTTTAAGACAAAAAGTAGCCCATGTCCTTTCCCAGGATGCTATATAAAGCCTTGCCAAATTTTGTCGAAATCCTTGCAGTTTTGTAAATTTTAAAATCAACCCCTATTTTACCCCTTTAGGGGATGATTTTTCAAAAACGCTGAACCGCATATTTCTTTATTTCCTATCAAAAGCATACATTTTAATTTTCACATCCCTAACTTAAGAAATACTGAGTTTCCCATACAAACTTTCATCCCCTATATCACCCCCTGTAAGATTATTTTTTAAGACCAAAAGTAGCCTGTGTCCTTCCCCAGGATGTTATATAAAGCCTTGCCAAATTTTATCGCAATCCGTGTAGTTTTGTAAATTTTAAAATCAACCCCTATTTTACCCCTTAGGTGATGATTTTAAAAAAATGCTGAACCGCATATTTCTTAATTTCCTACCAATAGCATACATTTGTTATCCCTAACTTAAGAAATACTGGGTTTCCCTTACAAACTTTCATACACTATATCACCCCCTGTAGTATTGTTTTTGAAAGTATCCTATGTCCTTTCCCAGGATGCTATATAAAGCCTTGCCAAATTTTGTCGAAATCCGTGCAGTTTTGTAAATTTTAAAATCAACCCCTATTTTACCCCCTTAGGGGATGATTTTTCAAAAACGCTGAACCGCATATTTCTTAATTTCCTACCAATAGCATAAATTTGTTATCCCTAACTTAAGAAATACTGGGTTTCCCTTACAAACTTTCATCCCCTATATCACCCCCTGTAGGATATTATTTTTGAAAAAAATAGTATCCTATGGCCTTCCCCAGGATGCTATATAAAGCCTTGCCAAATTTTGTCGAAATCCATGCAGTTTTGTAAATTTTAAAATCAACCCCTATTTTACCCCCTTAGGGGATGATTTTTCAAAAACGCTGAACCGCATATTTCTTTACTTCTTATCAAAAGCATAAATTTTAATTTTCACATCCCTTACTTAAGAAATACTGAGTTTCCCATACAAACTTTCATCCCTTATATCACCCCCTGTAGGATTATTTTTTAAGACCAAATGTAGCCTGTGTCCTTCCCCAGGATGCTATATAAAGCCTTGCCAAATTTTATCGAAATCCGTGCAGTTTTGTAAATTTTAAAATCAACCCCTATTTTACCCCCTTAGGGGATGATTTTTCAAAAACGCTGAACCGCATATTTCTTAATTTCCTACCAATAGCATAAATTTGTTATCCCTAACTTAAGAAATACTGGGTTTCCCTTACAAACTTTCATCCCCTATATCACCCCCTGTAGGATATTATTTTTGAAAAAAATAGTATCCTATGGCCTTCCCCAGGATGCTATATAAAGCCTTGCCAAATTTTGTCGAAATCCATGCAGTTTTGTAAATTTTAAAATCAACCCCTATTTTACCCCCTTAGGGGATGATTTTTCAAAAACGCTGAACCGCATATTTAAAGCATACATTTTAATTTTCACATCCCTAACTTAAGAAATACTGAGTTTCCCATACAAAACTTTCATCCCCTATATCACCCCCTGTAGGATTATTTTTGAAAAAAAAAGTAGCCTATGTCCGTCCCCAGGATACCATCTATAGCCTTGCCAAATTTTATCGAAATCCGTTCAGTGGTTTAGGCGTGAAAAGGTAACAAACAGACAGACAGACAGACAGACAGACAGAGTTACTTTCGAATTTATAATATTAGTATGGATTGTGTATGGTAAGTAAATAAATGCATTTCCAGACAACACAAGCCGTAACCGCAGAATCTAAAAGCATGCCATTTTGCACAAGAGTTCCGTTCGTATCGAAGTTGGGCAAGGAAGGATTTTTGAAAATTCATCCTCTAAAAGTGGTAATACACGGCAATCTGCCCAGCCTTTTCTCAACTATGTTGGGGTCGGCTTCCAGCCTTACCGGATGCAGCTGGAGCTGGATACCAGTATTTTACATAGAGTGACTGCCTATCCGAACTCCACAACATAGTTACTAGGTTACACGACACCCCTTGGTAAGACTGGTGGTCAGACTTTTGGGATTCTAACATGTGCATAACTCCAGCTTCCTCATAGGTGATAGAATAATTCTACCTATGCCAATATTTAAAGCATAATAGCTGCCATCGAAGTACCCAGTCTTAATTTAGCTGCCGCAAAAACTTCGTCAATATGAGTCGTTTAGTGTGTGTTAGCTAGAGTGACGTCACCCCAGCTTCCTCATTCAGAACAGCCAAACCAGTGAGGTTAGAGTTTTGGAGTAAAGTCAGAAAATTAAAGCATAATAATTGCTGCCATCGGCAGCAAAATTTTCAAATCTCTGGTCATTATACTCTATGAGTTATTAAACTTTTAAACATGTGTAAGCTGAAGTGACGTCACCCCAGCTGCTCAGTCATATCTCCCGAACGACATAAGATATGATTATGTAATATAGCTCAAAAATTAAAGCATAATAGCTGCCGAAGGCAGCAAAATTTTCAAATCTCTGGTCAAAATACTCTCTGAGTTATTAAACATATAAACATGTGTTAGCTGACGTGACACCACCCCAGCTGCTCAGTCATATCTTCCGAACGAAAGAACATAGGATAATGTTTTACAGCTCAAAAGCTAGGTCATAAATAGTTGACGTAGGCAGCAAAATTTTCAAATCTCTAGGTCTCGTAGTTTCTACGTAATAACTAAAAATAGTTTCCGCGCCAAAAAATTCAAATTATTACCTCGGAGCATGTAAGGAGCGGCGTTGCCGTTCCGTGCGCTACATTATTGCAATCAAGTTTGTACTTAGCAGTAATTGTATTAGAAGTCATTATAGCTTGCGCTCAAAACAATTTTAATTTTGAATATTGAAGATCTTAGACTGAGAGCCGACTGAACTATAGTGGAACTAATAATCTATATACCTATACAACGTGTAACGTTAAATGCGCAAAACCTCTTAAGGGGTCATTGTACTCATCATTATGAACAACTTTTACTATGGGACCAAAACTGAAATCGCGAAAAAAAAATCAGCTGTTCAGTACATTTCTGTTCGCATAATTCGTCAAAATGTACTGTACAGCGGATTTTTTTTCGCGATTTCAGGTTTGGTCCCATACTAAAAGTTGTTCATAATAATGAGTACAATGACCCCTTAAGAGGTTTTCAAATTTTTTCGTCATGGGTGTCATTTTCATGGTGTTTGTGGTCGCTGAAGACGATAGTTGGGTCAAAATGAAAATCTAAGATGGCGGCTGCAAAAATTTTGAACTTTTTGGCAATGGGTGTCATTTTCATGGTATTTGAGGTCAATGAAAACGATAGTGGGGTCAAAATGAAAATCCAAGATGGCGGATGCGAAAATTTTAAAATTTTTCGTCATGGGTGTCATTTTCATGGTTCTTGAGGTCGCTGAAAACGATAATGAGGTCAAAATGAAAATCCAAGATGGCGGATGCGAAAATTTTCAAATTTTTCGTCATGGGTGTCATTTTCATGGTTTTTGAGGTCGCTGAGAACGATAATGAGGTCAAAATGAAAATCCAAGATGACGGATGCGAAATTTTTCAATTTTTCGTCATGGCTGTCATTTTCATGGTTTTTGAGGTCGCTGGGAACGATAATGAGGTCAAAATAAAAATCCAAGATGGCGGATGCGAAAATTTTCAAATTTTTCGTCATGGGTGTCATTTTCATGGTTCTTGAGGTCGCTGAAAATGATAATGAGGTCAAAATAAAAATCCAAGATGGCGGATGCAAAATTTTTGCAGCCGCCATCTTAGATTTTCATTTTGACCCAACTATCGTCTTCAGCGACCACAAACACCATGAAAATGACACCCATGACGAAAAATTTGAAAATTTTCGCAGCCGCCATCTTGGATTTTCATTTTGACCTCATTATCGTTTTCAGCGACCTCAAAAATCATGAAAATGACACCCATGACGAAAAATTTTAAAATTTTCACAGCCGCCACCTTGGATTTTCATTTTGACCCCACTATCGTTTTCATTGACCTCAAATACCATGAAAATGACACCCATGGCTAAAAATTTCAAAATGTTTGTAGCCGCCATCTTAGGTTTTCATTTTGACCCCACTATCGTTTTCAGTGACCTCAAGAACCATAAAAAACACACATGACGAATAATTTTAAAATTTTCACAGCCGCCATCTTGGATTTTCATTTTATACATGTTACATGTTTTAATATTAGACAAGGGTCGTGACGGAAAAATCTTGAATTGTACCGGCGTCCGTACATAGTACAATATTAAAGTGTGTAGTCGGCTCCCAGTCTATAATCTAGTTCAAACTACAACAAACTGATAACGTAGCGCACGGAACGGCAACGCCGCTCCTTACCTGCTCCGAGGCAATAATTTGAATTTTTTGGCGCGGAAACTATTTTTGGTTATTACGTAGAAACTACGAGACCTAGAGATTTGAAAATTTTGCTGCCTACGGCAGCTATTATGACCTACCTTTTGAGCTGTAAAACATTATCCTATGTTCTTTCGTTCGGAAGATATGACTGAGCAGCTGGGGTGGCGTCACGTCAGCTAACACATGTTTATATGTTTAATAACTCAGAGAGTATTTTGACCAGAGATTTGAAAATTTTGCTGCCTTCGGCAGCTATTATGTTTTAATTTTTGAGCTATAATACATAATCATATCTTCTGTCGTTCGGAAGATATGACTGAGCAGCTGGAGTGACGTCACTTCAGCTTACACATGTTTAAAAGTTTAATAACTCATAGAGTATTATGACCAGAGATTTGAAAATTTTGCTGCCGATGGCAGCAATTATGCTTTAATTTTCTGACTTTACTCCAAAACTCTAACCTCACTGGTTTGGCTGTTCTGAATGAGGAAGCTGGGGTGACGTCACTCTAGCTAACACACACTAAACGACTCATATTGACGAAGTTTTTGCGGCAGCTAAATTAAGACTAGGTACTTCGATGGCAGCTATTATGCTTTAAATATTGGCATAGGTAGAATTATTCTATCACCTATGAGGAAGCTGGAGTTATGCACATGATTCTAACTACCCGTAACGACTCAAAGATCACCGAAGTACGGAGGGGTCTCCTCGATATGCAATGGATGGTCAGCTATTCACGAACCGAATGCGGCGAGCGTAGCTTATCCTTCTATCGACCCGTACAGATTATTACTTAGCCACGAGCCCCTCCACCAGCTCCTCAAGTTTAAATACTAATATCTGTAAAATAAAATTCGTAAAAAAAACATAAAGTCGACCGTTTGTCACTTATACGAGTGTGACAGTGTAATTTTTTTGTCGAATTGAATAATAATTAAGTTAAACTACTAAACATACATTATGTACCTGAATTTAATTTACATTTTATTATTATACGAGTACCTGAGCAGGTAGGTAGCTACTGCAACAATCTACGCTGCTGGCAAAACATCGCGACTCAGGAATTGATAATAAAGACCAAATAAGTACCTATTTATACCTACATTTTTAGGGTTCCGTACCAAAATGGTAAAAAAGGAACCCTTATGGTGTGACTCAGTCTGTCTGTCTGTTTGTCTGTCTGTCTGTCACAGCTGGATATCTCAGTAACTACTGATGCTATCAACTTGAAATTTGGAACAGTTTTAGATGAGGTTTACCCAACTATTTTGCAAATAAGAAATAAATAAAAATATTTATATTTTTTTTTGCAACAGGGACTCAAAGGGGGTCTTAAAAATTTAAAGTAGGGCTACTAGGGCATGTGGGGTATCATAATTATGAAAGAACGCTGTTTGCACATTCTCTAACTATTTTTAATTTTTTTTTTTTAGGCCGCATAGTTTTCGACTTTTGATGAAAAATGTAAAAAAAATACCGTTCCCCCCCTTATCTCCGAAGTTTGCAAAGAGAAAAATCTGAAATTATTCTATGTGATAGAAGTTTATGTAAAGATTACAGGAAAAATAAAACGATGTATCTAAGTAGCACACTTTTTCAGAAATCGGAACGGAACCCTCGGTGCGCGAGTCCGACGCGCTCTTGACCGGTTTTTTTTTTACGAGTATAGATAGTCTCTTCGCAGTTATTATTACACGTCTGATTTAGAATCCATGGTCGTAGCAACCGCCGGCCGTATCAGCCGTGTCCCCAGGGCCCACGAACAACAATTTGTAAAATTTAATCCACAACCTCAAATTCCCTATGCGCCTTCAAGATAGAGGCATGAAGAAGCCCTGCAGTGGCGCCACTGTATATAGGGTGACTGGTAATTACCTAGTGACCGATACCTAAACCCATGATTGTGTTCATGATAACAAACAACTTTTACTATGGGACCAAACCTGAAATCGCGAAAAAAAAATCAGCTGCTCCCTACATTTTGACGAGTTATGCGAACATGAATGTATGGGGCAGGTGATTTTTTTTTCGCGATTTCAGGTTTGGTCCCATAGTAAAAGTTGTTTGTTATCATGAGCACAATCATGTGTTTAGGTATCGGTCACTAATTACCAGTCACCCTATATATGTGTGCAATAACTTGGAACTGGGTCTGTAATGCTGTGTATGTAATTAAATAAATAAAATTAAGGTGTCAAAAAACGCTCTATATTTTTACAGTCGATAATGTATGATCGTTCACTGATTTCTTGTAAGATTAGTACGATCTCAATGACAGTTTTACCTTCCTAGTCAGGCAGGCCGGATGCTATTTTATTTATTTTGTAAAAAACGATACCATCCTTTTGAGCTTCGACGCAATCGGGTAAAAAGGGCCCCCAATATACTTTGATACTAGAGCTCCTTTAGGAATTTTAGGCTACTGTTAGCATCACTGCCAAGCTCAGTGATTTTTATTCTCATCATGATAAGGTTGCTGATCGATTGCTGCCACTGTAAAGTTTGTCATTCAGAATGGGATTTTTTACATGGGTTATTTTTTACATGGGTTATTTTTTACATGGGTTATTTTTCAATGACCAGCCAAATTTTCACAGGGTGTTCTACCCATGAATATGAACAACTTTCACTATGGGACCAACTTTGAAATTGCAAAAAAAATATCAGCTGTTTCATGCATTTTGATCGAGTAGGTATTGAACTTTTGTAGGAAACCGCTGTTTTTTTTTTTTTTCGTGATTTCACCGTGTGAAAATTTGGCTGGTCATTAAAAAATAACCCTGCATAGTTAATTCATTTATATATTTCTAAGTTATATTGAATGAATGATATTTATTTGCAAGAATATAGGTACATAAGTTCTTATCATCTGTCATGGGTTTCACTATACTCGGCATTTCGGCCATACAAATTGCATTGCTAACTGTGGATGGTAGAATGTAATTGGGCCACGATAGTCTTAAGTTCTTGATTTATACCTACATTCTACTCGCAAATAAATTAATTTGAATTTGAATTTGAGGCTTGTAAATGGCTTGTCGTGAATAACCTTACTGAATTACTTTTTTATCGATAGCTGTAAGCCACCCAAAAAATAAAATAAAATATATTTTATCCTTAGAAATATACTGGATTTGACAGGTTTTCCCATGCCGCCATGAGGCTGCTTTTCTACCAGAGATGTTCTATCAGCTATGCTGCGAGGATGTGAAAGCTAAGCTACGAAACTATGTGACCGCTTCCACTGATGCTAAGCTGTGTAGCGGAGCGAGTAAGATGTGCCATGAAGATGCGCCGCCGCGAGGTATCTGTGCGAGGAAGATGCACAGCTCGAGCTATGCGGAGCATCGACAATTCGACAGCAGGGAAGACACGGGGAGCGGCAGCTACACCACTCGCGCGTTCATAGCTCGCCGCATCTATAGCACGCATCCTTCCATAAAACCGGTCAAGAGCGAGTCGGACTCGCGCACCGAGGGTTCCGTTCCGATTTCTGAAAAAGTGTGCTATTTAGAGACATCGTTTTATTTTTCCTGTAATCTTTACATAAACTTCTATCACACAGAATAATTTCAGATTTTTCCCTTTGCAAACTTCAGAGATAAGGGGGGGAACGGTATTTTTTTTTGGATGGTATTTAAAAGTACCTACTTCAATTTATTCCCATTTCATTTACCTAATTTTGCCTGTGTTCCACCAAATATACTGAATGTGCACCAAAATATGTTCATTAAAATATGTCATAACGAGCATCTATTGGATATGGCGCTCGGCGGCCGCTGCCGCGGCACCGCTCGCTTCGCTCGCTCGCCAAAAATATTATCCTTTTTTTTAACATTTTTCATCAAAAATCGAAAACTATGCTGCCTAAAAAAAAAAAATGTTTAAGAATATGCAAACAGCGTTCTTTCATATGATACCCCACATGCCCTAGTAACCCCACTTTGAATTTTTAAGACCCCCTTTCAGCACCTGTTACAAAAAAAACATAAATATTTTTATTTCTTTCTTATTTGCAAAATACATAGTTGGGTAAACGTCATCTAAAACTGTTCCAAATTTCAGCTTGATAGCATTAGTAGTACTTGAGATCTCAGAAGAACGACTTAAGCATAGAAGTAGTGCTAAAATAGCAACTGAACTCAATATATTTGTTTCATTTTGACTTATGGAGCCGCTATGATGTTAAAGAAGGACACGTATACAGAAGACGTTTCGAAATTTTGTAGGTTGTCATTCATTTTATTTCGACTAGTGATGTACCCACTAAATTTCAACGTCGATAGAATTTACAATAACATTCTTTCTTATACTGCCAAGAATAATAACCGTAGGTACACACTGACCGCTCATTGTAAGGAAATCCTCTACAATGCGAGATCAGCTTATACTGGAAATGTATTATAGCTTGATCTGTAGCCGTGTGTACCAAAAATTTTGAAGTAACTAAGCATACTTATGATCCCAATACTTAATATATTCGTTCAAAATGAAACAATACTTTATCATCACCAAAGTCTTCCTTGGTTCCCGACAGCTCTTCATGTATTAAATCTGACCCGGCTAAACCCGAATGTATTTAATTTAGGGATGTGAAAAAATAATCGATTATGGAAAAAATCGATTAAAAATCGATTTTTTTTCAATAAAAATCGATTATTATAATCGATTTACATAATACAAAAAGTCGATTAATAAAAAATCGATTTATTTTTCACTGTCGATTTGTTTCACCCGCAACGGCCGCAACATCCAGGGTTTAGTCAGGAGCG
Organism: Cosmia trapezina; assembly: GCA_905163495.3. Taxonomy (NCBI): domain Eukaryota; kingdom Metazoa; phylum Arthropoda; class Insecta; order Lepidoptera; family Noctuidae; genus Cosmia; species Cosmia trapezina. The sequence goes on along the minus strand of LR991049.1, from coordinate 2,859,376 downwards.
CGAGGCCGCAAAGTGCCGCGAACCCGTACTTTCTAAGCGTTTACCAAAACTTTTATTCGCAAATTCATTGCCCACAGGCTTTTAATTAATTTATTTACTTATGTACATTTTTTCCAGCGAAAGGAGAAAAGAAAAAAATCTTTTTGCCACTTTACGCCCTAGTAATTTGTTAGGAACAATGTATGAACTTTACCTTGATTAGTTAGTTTATTCCTCAAATGTCAATATTTCATGAAATAGAATGACTATTTCATGAAATATTGACATTTGAGGAATTCGATATGATTACTTGGGTCTTATAGAGTTGTATTGATGAATTTATTGATTATAATATTGTAAATGGATACTTTTTATGGTCACGAATCGTATTTTGATCATCATAGAACCTAATACTGACTTGGAAATTGCAAAAAACGTAAGAAAATTTGACTTTCGCTGGCTATTCGGGCGATTTCGCCTAAATCAATAAGGAAAACACACACACACACACACATCTCACACACTGTGTAACTCTACCTATGTTTACAAATAAATAGTTCTGATTCTGATTCTGAAAAAATCGATTTTATAAACAAAATCGGTTATTTTTATTACAAAAATCGATTATTTTTTAATCGATTTTATTACTAGGCAAAATAATCGATTAATTAATAATCAATTTTATTACTAGGCAAAATAATCGATTAATTAATAATCGATTTTTTGTGTATAATGTCACATCCCTAATTTAATTGCACTAATAACTGATGAGTTTATTGAAAAGAAGTGGGAGACATTCGGTTTTGCAAATGTTTTTAGCAACTTACTTTCTCATAATTATTTGAATTTTAGATTACATCATAGTCTACTCAACAAAGTCTAGGGAACAAGGGTATTCAAAGTACCTAATAATTTTTATTTTAATACTTTTTATGTAACACATTATTTTAAATCAGTAGAAGCGTAATTTAATAGAGATTTGAATTATTTGATTAAATAAAATGGTTGTTAGTGAAAAAATAAAATTTATTATGAAAATTCAAAATGGTACCAAAGCGACAAAAACTTTTCGTACATAAAAAAATAAATAACTACCAGATAATATTTTAACTAAAAAAAAAATGCCTAGCAACTTTAATAATCTGTTACGCGAATTCCAGCCCACACCATAATACGGATGAACTTCCTGAGGATTCTGGAGTCGGCTCTGGCGACCAGGAACTCGCCAAAAGCGCAGTCTTCTTGAATCGGGATGGAATCCAATTATTTCTGAATTTGTTATTGTCATCTGTGTCAAGGATTCCTAAAACGAACAGTTCTCAATAAAATTTATGTAAGATTTTTTATCATCATTTTTATTTAGGTAAATAGTTTTATTTGTATGTCTTACCTGACTGATTTGAGATGATTTCACGAGATGTCAATATCAGTGGCGATTCATTAATCTGTACCGATGTACTAGGTCCTGTTTCAACTTCCATTGCTACGGGATCCTACAATTACGTATTTTTTATTAAAAATAAATAAATAAATTTGCACACGATTATATTTCCGACTGGGATAATTAGAAGAATAATATCGCATCAATTATATTTTTAATATAATATCATTGTATCGCATATATATCAAGTGAAAATATTTCTGAAATGTTATACCTGTCTTCATGTTAGATTGCTGTTGATGGTGAGCGGTTCTTTTAATTTGCAGTACTGCGCTATGTCCCTCTTCGCAGACTTCCATGAGTATTTCCTGTAATGTAATAAATCAAGTTTTAATTTGAACGGGATACTATTTATTGCCAATAAAATACCTTAATTATATCATAATACTGGATGAATTTTTTATCATGCACCAAATCGAAATGGTAGATTGTACTCATCATTATGAACAACTTTTACTATAGGAACAAACCTGAAATCGCGAAAAAATCAGCTGTTCAGTACATTTATCTACATCAAACTCGTCAAAATGTACTGAACAGCTGATTTTTTTTTCATGATTTCAGGTTTGGTCCCATAGTAAAAGTTGTTCATAATGATGAGTAAAATCTCCCATTTCAATTTGGTGCATGATAAAAAATTCATCCTGTATTATGATATAATTAAGGTATTTTATTGGCAATAAATAGTATCCCGTTCAAATTAAAACTTGATTTATTACATTACAATAAATAGTTCTGATTCTGATTCTGAAAAAATCGATTTTATAAACAAAATCGGTTATTTTTATTACAAAAATCGATTATTTTTTAATCGATTTTATTACTAGGCAAAATAATCGATTAATTAATAATCAATTTTATTACTAGGCAAAATAATCGATTAATTAATAATCGATTTTTTGTGTATAATGTCACATCCCTAATTTAATTGCCATAATAACTGATGAGTTTATTGAAAAGAAGTGGGAGACATTCGGTTTTGCAAATGTTTTTAGCAACTTACTTTCTCATATTTATTTGAATTTTAGATTACATCATAGTCTACTCAACAAAGTCTAGGGAACAAGGGTATTCAAAGTACCTAATAATTTTTATTTTAATACTTTTTATGTAACACATTATTTTAAATCAGTAGAAGCGTAATTTAATAGAGATTTGAATTATTTGATTAAATAAAATGGTTGTTAGTGAAAAAATAAAATTTATTATGAAAATTCAAAATGGTACCAAAGCGACAAAAACTTTTCGTACATAAAAAAATAAATAACTACCAGATAATATTTTAACTAAAAAAAAAAATGCCTAGCAACTTTAATAATCTGTTACGCGAATTCCAGCCCACACCATAATACGGATGAACTTCCTGAGGATTCTGGAGTCGGCTCTGGCGACCAGGAACTCGCCAAAAGCGCAGTCTTCTTGAATCGGGATGGAATCCAATTATTTCTGAATTTGTTATTGTCATCTGTGTCAAGGATTCCTAAAACGAACAGTTCTCAATAAAATTTATGTAAGATTTTTTATCATCATTTTTATTTAGGTAAATAGTTTTATTTGTATGTCTTACCTGACTGATTTGAGATGATTTCACGAGATGTCAATATCAGTGGCGATTCATTAATCTGTACCGATGTACTAGGTCCTGTTTCAACTTCCATTGCTACGGGATCCTACAATTACGTATTTTTTATTAAAAATAAATAAATAAATTTGCACACGATTATATTTCCGACTGGGATAATTAGAAGAATAATATCGCATCAATTATATTTTTAATATAATATCATTGTATCGCATATATATCAAGTGAAAATATTTCTGAAATGTTATACCTGTCTTCATGTTAGATTGCTGTTGATGGTGAGCGGTTCTTTTAATTTGCAGTACTGCGCTATGTCCCTCTTCGCAGACTTCCATGAGTATTTCCTGTAATGTAATAAATCAAGTTTTAATTTGAACGGGATACTATTTATTGCCAATAAAATACCTTAATTATATCATAATACTGGATGAATTTTTTATCATGCACCAAATCGAAATGGTAGATTGTACTCATCATTATGAACAACTTTTACTATGGGAACAAACCTGAAATCGCGAAAAAATCAGCTGTTCAGTACATTTATCTACATCAAACTCGTCAAAATGTACTGAACAGCTGATTTTTTTTTTCATGATTTCAGGTTTGGTCCCATAGTAAAAGTTGTTCATAATGATGAGTAAAATCTCCCATTTCAATTTGGTGCATGATAAAAAATTCACCTGTATATCAGACCATTTCATCTGTTCTATCTATAACAAATAATGTAGGAACAGCATGTTCTCTAAGTGACGACTTAAAGAACATGCTACATCCATTTCATAGGTTCATTACCAAATGAATACAAAGTAAAATGCTTGGAGCATATTATGTGGCTGAGTCCAATTTCGTCTACCAATACAATTTATCCATTTTTTTTTCACATCGTCTAGGAAATCTGTAAAAGAAAAGTAACGACAACATTATTTACGTCACTATGGCTGATCAAGATAACCCCAAAACAATTTCCGAATATTCGCTAATAACTTCTATTGGAATAAATATTACGACTGGTTTCAGCTATATAGTGACACAGCAATATTTGTTATGTATTTATATTCGTTTATCAGATCATATGCAACAAGAAATTGAGCAAAAACTTACCGATGGAAGGTCAATATTTATTGTTCATTTTATTTTCGCTATGAATGGGACTGGCAGCCCCCAACCACACAAGAAATTGCTCCACAGCGTCCACACACTCACTGTTTGTAGTTAAACAAAGAATTCATGCAATCTAACAGTAGAAATATTATTAAAACATCGCAAAACCATGGAAGATTACGACAAACACGTAAACAATGAACACGCGAATAAGTCAGGTAGTTCAATGAACGAACTGTCAGACATTGAAACAAAGTACTATCAAATTTGGCCGCGTCATACTATAACTTTTTTAACCAAATGACAATTGATCTTGTGACCATGCCAAGAAAGTAAAACAAAGAGTAAAACATTCATCTCTTTCCCACATCCTTTATCGTACTTAATAATAGAACGGGAATAAAGGTAGTTACAGAATTCTGTTTTTAGCCTTCCTTCTATGCTTTAGTCGTTCTTCTGAGCTTGAGATATCCAGCTGTGACAGACAGACACACAGACAGATAGACAGAAAGACAGACAGACAGACAGACAGACAGACAGACTGAGTCACACCATAAGGGTTCCTTTTTTACCGTTTTGGTACGAAACCCTAAGGGTCAGCGCACACCAAGAGCAGAGCAGAGCAGAGCATTTTCTGAGACTATTGAAAAATTAATCTTATGACAATTCCATACATTGCAAAATTAAATACACGCCAAGCATGCTCGAGCGTAGTGGAGCATCAAGTTTGGACGATTTAATTTTGCAATGTATGGAATTGTCATAAGATTAATTTTTCAATACTCTCAGAAAATGCTCTGCTCTGCTCTGCTCTTGGTGTGCGCTGACCCTAATAAGTAACATACCTTAGTTGAGCACGTTTCCCCCAGTGCTATAATATGGTATGTGGACTACGATGATAATGAATATGATTGGTGGATATCAAACGCATACATAAAAATGTAGCATAACATATCTCTGATGGAAAAGCAGCCTTATCTATGCACGGATAATGTTTGTCGGTCTGTATGCAGGTTTCACGCATTTCCATCGTAGAACACTGTATACATACCTAGTGCCTACACTAGAGTCGACATGAGTACTTAATTACAAAAAGTAGTCTGTTTAATTAATTATTAAGTACCTGTAGTGCAGTGGCTCGACTGTTTCTAATTAAATATGATAATTAACACGTAAACAACATAATTTCCATTTTTAACAATAGAATAATTAAGACTTCATAGTTTTTTATTACTTTTCTAGCTAGTAAGTTGAGGATTTTTGATAGTTTTGTACGCTTTCACAGTAAGTACCGAACCTAGATAAAATTTCGTAAAGTTTAATACTTAATACTTATCAACAGCCAGGAAGTAAGTTGAAATGTGTGTACCTAATTATTAAAAACAAGAACAGTTAGGTATATTTTATTAAAAAATATGCTTTTCATCCCATCTATTCGAAAAGAGCTCATTTGTTCCTCGATAAGTGCGAGCAAAATGGGTCATTCCGGCGCACTTAATAACAGTGACGAAATGACTTTTGAATTTAGAACACTATTTAATTAAAAAGTTTGAACGCAATTCGCTTCGCTAAAGTCCTGCAGGGCTGTAAATATCCAGTTGGTGCCAGAAAAAAACGATTAAAAATTAAATATCAATTGCAGCTACAAAAGGATACAATGGACGCTGCGCAAGCGATAGAGATGGATGCTATGGCCCACCAGAAAGGCTTGAATGAAGTTATGGACCGCGGGGATTCCGCCGTGCAGCAGTTCTACTCCGGCGCCTCGGTCTTCGTCACGGGAGGGTCTGGCTTCCTCGGCAAGCAGCTCATTGAGAAACTGTTAAGGTCAGGATAGTTAGCATCACCCTCCCGTCCTTCACAGTGTATTTGGGGTCGGCGCAGCATTGTCTTCTTCTTAAACCATACAAAATTGGAAAAATTCTAGGATTTTTGCTAAAACTTGATTAAAGGCACAGAGGCGCAAGGTGACGGCGCGACGCGACGTTACTCTGGTGAAACAATTAAGGCTGAGGTATCATTAGTGCGTTGCGTTGCGTTTTTTCGTCGTATTTCAATGACGCTTGCTAAAGTACATTAAATCCTCATGTCTTTTAGAACGAGCAAGCGTCATTAAATGCGCCGACGCAACGGACTACAGCCTTATGAAAACTCCATGGAACTTGTTCTACCGGAGTCGCGTCGAAATAGGAAACCAAGAAAGATTTTCGTAATAATACGAGCTAATTAGGTCAAGATTTTTGCAAAAAAACAGATGACGACGACGTATGAACGCTGATTGGCTAATATGCACGTTTTGCACTGATGGATGTGCTGATGGTTATAACAGCTGCATTCGAGCCCTATCCTGACCAACTAGGCTAAATTACTTATGAATGATTGCCAATCAGCATTCAAGTATACAATCAACTGTTTTTGTTCTTGCAAACACACAGCAGTAGCAGCTCGTTTTATTTCGAAAATCTTTCTTAGTTTCCACTAATCGGGTCTTTTGTAAAAATCCTAGGATGTCTGCAAAAAGCCATTATTTACAATTATATATATGCCTAGCTTTCAAGGCATATCACCTTTTGCACACGTCCTGCATAGGCCTAGCTCCGCTCTTTTCGAACCAAATTGTATAATACTAACACTTGTGAAATGAATGTGGGTGTAATCTAAATCTAAATTTGACGACATCTAAATTTGACGACATCTAAATTTGACGACACGTTTGGCGCAGTGGTTGAGCGATTGACTGCTGCGCAGCATGTCGCGGGTTCGATTCCCGCACGGAACAAATATTTGTACGACCTACAAGTTATTTGTTCCGAGTCTGGGTGTTTTTCTATCTATAATATGTATGTATTTACAAAAAAAAAAAAAAATGTATATAAGTAGTTTATCAGCCATCTCGTTACCATAACACAAGCATTAGGTTGCTTAGCTTGGGACTAGATGGCGTTGTGTGAAATGTCCAAGGATATTTTATATTTATTAATTTATACCTCTGCCCTTCAGAGGATATAGGCGTGAACTTATGTGAACTATCTTTCAGATCATGCCAGTTAAAGAAGTTGTTCGTACTGCTGCGCCCGAAGAAAGGGAAGACCGTTCAAGAAAGGCTTGACTATGTGCTGACAGATCCGGTGAGCTTATGATCTGGGGGCTTACTATGAGCTCTTATAGCAGGGCAGAAGTTGAACGTTTCCAGTGAGAGAGAGAGAGACGGAGCTATATACGACCTATAGCACCGTCACTCGCTCTCACTGGAAACGATCAACTTCTGCCCTGCTATAAGAGCTCATAGTACCTAAGCCCCCAGAACTAATGTAGCTGTACCTACTAACCCCGTATTAATAAAACTGGAATAGTGTTTCCAGTATTAACTTCAGTTTCACCATACATTTATTGAGGTTTAACTCCGGGTTTATTAATATGGTCAGCAGGGTCGGAGCCTAGGGTTATAAGAGCCTCTGGTAAGATTTGAATTTTGCGCCCACCAATTCCTATTTCCTAGGAAAAGTAACGAGACAATAACTTTGAGAGTGCTTTTTTTTTGTTATTAATTTTAATTTGCTGAAAGATGTTTCACATCTTGCAGACAGACGCAGTCGCAGCCTCAGCTTTAAGTATGGCCACCATAGGCACCTACTGGCAGGATTACAATAGCAATTATTGTGTAATAAGAACGAGCAAAGCGAGCTCGAAAATTTTTGCACGCCGGCTCGGATAGGTTGTTTTGTTTTGCTTATTCTTACGGATAATGCGGAAAAGCATTATTGTATGATGTAAGAGTGAGCGAAGCGAACTCGAAAATTAATTCGCCCGTTTTCAGAGGTTAGATTTTCTTTTGATCGTTTAAACGGAAATAGTAGTTATTTTGTCGAACCATTCAGAAAAAGTCAAGAATTATGATAACGCATAATGCAAGACCGATTGTAGCGAATTCGAAAATGTTTGTATCATCTAGGGTCTTATCAGATTTTCTTTTGACTATTCATACAGAAATAGGAGTTATTTGCCCAGCCCAGTTATGCAGAAAAGCTTAAGAATAATGAGAATGTAGAATAAAGCAGCGAACGAAGCGAGCTCTAAAATTTTTGCAGGCTCTCAAACGGCTTGGCCTTTTCATCATTTAAATAGGAATCGTAGTTATTTTTCCAAGTTACGCAGAAAAACTAAAAATTGTGAGAACGAATAGTGCAAGAGCGAGCGAAGCGACCTCAAAAATTATATTAATGCACCATCCCAGATAAGTTCGAAATGGGGACAGGCAGGCTATGGGTCTGCAAAAAGAGACCCTCTAAAAAGCGCCCCTAGCAGCCGCTCGCATCGCCATCGCCAGCCCCTAGCTTTTAGTATTTGGAGGTATGGTACTTAATCCATATTATTATAATTATTACATAAAAAATAATATATATGCGCTGTCTGTCATAGATAAAAACAAAAATAGCACTACGTACTACCGTATTGCTGTCGCCTAACCATATCTACTTCAAATTAAGCTATTTCTTCAATGTCTGCTTGTTCTGCAGCTATACGATGTACTACGGAAGAGACGGCCAAACTTCGTGGACATAATGGTGCCGGTGGAGGGTGACGTAGCCGATATTAGGCTCGGCCTCAGTGCCAAAGACTGGACGTTACTCACGCAAGAGGTAAGCTTCAAAAGTATTGTTTATACAAAGAAAACTTAAATAAAACTCATACTGACTCTTAATGTGGCCACTGACTGCAATTGGTGGCAGTTATTTTAGTTCAATGTCAGATTTGATGCCACCAACTGGATCACACTTCTCTTTGCAGTCCACAGTCGGGTAAAACTGGTAAAAATATTCTATAGGTAGTGTGGTTGTAGTAGAGCTAAATAAATAAATATCCTTGGACATTTCACACAACGCCATCTAGTCCCAAGCTAAGCAACCTAATGCTTGTGTTATGGTAACGAGATGGCTGATAAACTGCTAATATACATTTTTTTTTTGTAAATACATACATATTATAGATAGAAAAACACCCAGACTCGTAAGAAATACTTGTAGGTCGTACAAATATTTGTTCCGTGCAGGAATCGAACCCGCGACATGCTGCGCAGCAGTCAATCGCTCAACCACTGCGCCAACCGTGTCGTCAAGAGCTCTTTGTATAGTGAGCGCGCAAGTGCTAGTCATCCTCTGAGGTATGTGAGCGGTGAGACGGGGGAAGGCGCGATTGACAAGATTGACAGACTGAGTTAGCTCGACCCTTGACCTTCGTCTACCTCCCCCGGCCACCACACATACACCCAACGCATTGCTGTATTTGTCATACTTTGTCTCCGAGATGGCAACAAATCTCCTGTGACGTCACTGGTTAGATGTCAGTTCGCTCACGCTGACGATGGGAGGGCACAAAGAAAATATCATGTGAATGTCGTTACTAATTGTAACGGTTATTGGTTCGCCTGTGTTCAGCAGTGGACATTCACACGCTAATTATCATCATCATCTGCGGAGCCTTTCCTTATAGTAGGTATATGCGGGGACTAATAGCTTCCAGTCTAAACAGCCGATCTATTCTGTAAAAATCTCACCGTGAAAACATATACTCATTCATCAGGTGGGATGACAGCAGTGTCTATCCTTCATCAGGTGGGATGACAGCAGTGTCTATCCTTCGACAGGTGGGATGAAAGCGGTGTCTATCCTTCATCAGGTGGGATGACAGCAGTGTCTATGCTTCATCACGTGGGGCGATAGTAGTGTCTATCCTTCATCAGGTGGGATGACAGCAGTGTCTATCCTTCGACAGGTGGGATGAAAGCGGTGTCTATCCTTCATCAGGTGGGATGACAGCAGTGTCTATGCTTCATCACGTGGGGCGATAGCAGTGTCTATTCTTCATCAGGTGGGATGACAGCAGTGTCTATCCTTCATCAGGTGGGATGACAGCGGTGTCTATCCTTCATCAGGTGGGATGACAGCAGTGTCTATGCTTCATCACGTGGGGCGATAGCAGTGTCTATTCTTCATCAGGTGGGATGACAGCAGTGTCTATCCTTCATCAGGTGGGATGACAGCGGTGTCTATCCTTCATCAGGTGGGATGACAGCAGTGTCTATGCTTCATCACGTGGGGTGATAGCAGTGTCTATTCTTCATCAGGTGGGATGACATCAGTGTCTATCCTTCATCAGGTGGAATGACAGCAGTGTCTATGCTTCATCACGTGGGGCGATAGCAGTGTCTATCCTTCATCAGGTGGGACGATAGCAGTGTCTATCCTTCATCAGGTGGGACGATAGCAGTGTCTATCCTTCATCAGGTGGCATGACAGCAGTGTCTATCCTTCATCAGGTGGGACGACAGCAGTGTCTATAACGTTGTTTCCGAAGCAGTTATTGCCTCGGCCCCAGCCTGGTCTTATCATGAGGAAATTAATTATATAAACATTTAGTTTCCCCATCATGTAACATGACACACCTTTACCGCGTGATAATTATATACATTAATACAGTTGTTTATTATTGTAATTTAATTTGAAAGCTAAGCGCACAGAATAGCCGAACTGAGCCGCTGCGCGGTGCATTCCAATATACCACGTGTAACATGATTATATTGTTGTCTATATTAGGTATGTACAATGTAGAATGTGTAATAAAAACTCTATCCGATCCGACAGGGGCACATATTATTATGTAGGTTCTGTACTGCAATAACATTTATACCAAAAAGTATTATAGGACCAAACATGAGATCGCGAAAAAAAAAACAGCTGTTTCATAAATTTTGGTCGAGTAGGTGTTGAACTTTTGTATGAAACAGCAGATTTTATCGACATCAGGTTTGTTTTTTTCAGGTTTGGCTTCATAACGATAAGTACAATGACCCCTTAAAAGGGTTTGCGTTAATTAAACGGGAGATGTTGTGTATGAACGGCAATTTTAGTCAACTTGTAACAAAGCAAATAGCTTAGCGGTTCGACGACTGCTTAACAAACCTGTGTACAAACACAGGTTTGTTAGGTTGTTGTTAGGTTTGTTTGTTAAGCACCTGTATGTAACCCATGCATCACAAATAAACGATTTGATTTGATTTGATTTGATTTGTTAAGCAGTCGTCGAACCGCTAAAAATAATCACAAAAGTGGGAATTGTACATACAAATGTACAATTCCCACTTTTGTGATTATTTTTCTTTTAACATTTTGTTATACTATTTTAAGATAGTTTGTAGAACGTACAAAAAATCAAGAAGTTAAGGCCTCTTCTGTCATCCATGGTTATAAATAACTATATAAGTTTAGGTGATTGTTCATGAGAAATCCCATTTGTTTACAATCTACTGATAATTATTTTTTTTCTGTTACTTACATATTTTTTATTACTACTTTGAAAGATCTGCATCAGCATTTAATTAATTAAACTGCAAGACATTGACGAGTTAAATGACTGTACTCAAACAACAACATTTAAAGTACATTTATTTTTAGCCCAGCACCCTAATTGCGTAACACATTATCAATCGGAGTTGGTTTCATTTTGACAGTTCAACAACATTCATTGCGTTATTTACCAATTTGTTTGCTCGACAACTCGAGCAAACAAATTTTTCGAACATATGAAGCAAAGGATTAGCAATTTGTTTCAAAATGAAACCAACTCCGATTGATAATTATCAATGTGTTACGCAATTAGGGTGCTGGTCGGTGAACAACTACTTAGGATCATGAATATAAAACAGTTCATGATACCTAGTTTGTCACTCCATCGTCCATCCGTGCTTTTTTTTTTTTTTTTTTGAGGGTGGGAAATCATCAAATAACTTCTCCCGCTCTGGGTGGAGCGGAAGGGCGTGTCAGACTTTTACTTAAACCCACCCGTGTTCCTTCAGTTGCCTATGCCAGAGCCACGGTATCTTCTTAAAACAACCCGCGACCCCAGCGGCCTGCGACCCCAGCGGCATCGTCCATCCGTGCTGCGGGCAATATCTTCCGACTGCCACTTAAGTTTAGCAATTTTTCGGGATTATGTCATTGAGAATAGGACCTTGGTTCTCCTGCGAATCTCCTCATAATTCGATCACGCTGGAAATTTCGACTATAACCAAATCAATTGAAGCGGGGCTCGTGGCTAAGTAATAACAGCCGTACGCGTCAATCGATCCGTGGATGGGAGACCATCTTTACATACCGAGACCCCTCCGTGGCTCGGAAAGCACGTTAAGCCGTTCTTTGGTCCCGGCTGTCATTCATGAATCTTTGACTGTCGTTATGGGTCGACAGAAGCCCGAAAGTCTGACAATCAGTCTTACCAAGGTGTATCGTATTGCCCAGTAACTGGGTTGTGGAGGTCAGATAGGCAGTCGCTCTCTTTTCTGAGTGTGTTTCGCCATTTCTTCTCCGGGAGTCAGATACGAAATGACGCCTTCTAGCTTGTTTTTAGGGTTCCGTACCTCAAAAGGAAAAAACGGAACCCTTATAGGATCACTTGTTTGTCCGTCTGTCTGTCTGTCAGTCTGTCAAGACCGTTTTTCTCAGGAACGCGTGATCCAGCTGAAATTAATATTAAATACGTAGGTCTATGGTCCGTTGGAGTTCTAAAAAGATCAAACTTCTAAGTCAACGCAATAAAAAATACGTCCCACATGGATACAGGCGTGATGTTATGATTTGCTTGTGGTGGACACAGTGTCCCACATGGATACAGGCGTGATGTTATGATTTGCTTGTGGTGGACACAGTGTCCCACATGGATACAGGCGTGATGTTATGATTTGCTTGTGGTGGACACAGTGTCCCACATGGATACAGGCGTGATGTTATGATTTGCTTGTGGTGGACACAGTGTCCCACATGGATACAGGCGTGATGTTATGATTTGCTTGTGGTGGACACAGTGTCCCACATGGATACAGGCGTGATGTTATGATTTGCTTGTGGTGGACACAGTGTCCCACATGGATACAGGCGTGATGTTATGATTTGCTTGCAGGTGGACACAGTGTTCCACATGGATACAGGCGTGATGTTATGATTTGCTTGTGGTGGACACAGTGTCCCACATGGATACAGGCGTGATGTTATGATTTGCTTGCAGGTGGACACAGTGTTCCACATGGCCGCGACCGTGCGTTTTGACGAGACGCTGCGCGTCGCGGCGCTCATCAACATCCGGGGTACCAGGGAGTGTCTGGCGTTCGCCAGAGAATGTCTCAACCTCAAGTAAGACTAATTATTTTTTATTCATTTATAATGCAATCCTTAGTTACTCGTAACAAGTAGATATTTTCGGTCTTATTACAAAACGAGGTTTTTCTTCTGTCATGGTTTAAACCAGGGATTTCCAAACTATTTTGGGCAAGAGACCCCTTTTCCAAAATTAATTGATACCTCAGACCCCTATAGCCAAATTACTTTAAAAATCCTATCTCTAGTTTTTTTTCCTATTGATACAAAATACTTACCAATATAATAACTTTGCGGTTGAATAAGTGAGTAAAATTGACATCATTTTCTCATCAAAATAAATAGACTTCCTACTAAAATATTAGTCATTCTTATAACAAGTATTCGTAGTACAACTACAGTATCTTAGAAGTTTGAAATACGAACTTGTGTTAATTAATAGGGGTCGATTTTTAGACCTAGTCGACCCCCCAGATCAGTTTTCGTTTATGTCGACCCCTGAGAAACCGATTTCGACCCCAAGGGGTCGATATCGACCACTTTGGGAATTCCTGTTTTAAACCATCGAGCCAGTTTTTGTAAAAAACCGACTTCCAAAAAAAACACTACAAAGTGAAAAATAACTTTAATTTCGGAAGTCGGTGTCTGTCTTTGGATCTGTATTTTAGTTTTTTGCCACCGACTTCCGAAATTAAAGTTATTTTTCACTTTGTAGTGTTTTTTTTGGAAGTCGGTTTTTGTTTTTGTAAAAAAGTTTTTATTTTTCACTTTTTAGTGGTTCAGTTTGTAATTTATCTAAGTTACAATAACCCAATGTCAACTGCTCATCACGTTTTACAAAATGTTCCTTTCCCGATGCAGGGACGTTAATTGTTGAGGAGTTCTCCTAGTAAGAACCAGGAGAAATGGAGCTCATGGTGAAGTCACCATTACCATTATTTTGACGAGCATAAACCATATTAAAGTAATCGAATCGCAACCTAACCTGTTATATACTTAGATATAATTGAGTATTTCCGATGGCCCTCTGTGGTCTTCATCATCAGTTCCAGCTCACCGAATGGTACTTTCCGAGAGCAAATGCACGAGTTACTATAAAAAATACCGAAATCGATATAGGTGTGCCCATAAAATTTGAGGGTTTCCCTCGATTTCCATGGGATCCCATCATCAGATCCTGACTTTCATCATGGGACTACTTGGGACGTATACCCTTTCGAACAAAAAAAGAAAAATCCAAATCGGTCTAGCCATTTTCGAGTAATCGGGGAACATACATAAAAAAAAAAAAAAAAAAAGGTTCCGACGAATTGAGAACCTCCTCCTCTTGGAAGTCGGTTAATAAGAACCTAGCTGTGATAGAAGTACAGTTCTTTATTACAAAACTGAAAACTTAGTCCGGTACTAAGTTGCCTGTTTTGTAAAACTGACATCATAACGTGTTAATAAAGTACGAAATTAAAAAAAGGGTCCATGGTTTAAACCTGGGTTTAAAGATGAACCTTGTTTTGTAATAAGACGGTTTAAGTTTCCTAAAAAAGTGTTTAAAGCACAAAGTAAGTAAATGAACCAGGTTTAAAGGCATTTTAAAGAGAAAAATCTATTAGTAATGACTGTTGTTAACAACGCAGCCTCTAGACCACAGATCATACTCTTACATAATTATATAATATGTCACCGTATCATTATGAACTTCGTTATTTTCAAGATAGAACGGTGTTCACAATTACACGGTGAAATTCACAGCTAAAAGCTTAGCTTCAATACAAGGATCTTTGGGCATTTGAATGACATTTACAGTGTAGGTAAACATTAACAGGGGGCGCTGTAGGTAAAATATTAACAGGTGGCCCTGTAGGTAAACATTAACAGGGGGCGCTGTAGGTAAAATATTAACAGGGGGCGCTGTAGGTAAAATATTAACAGGTGGTGCTGTAGGTAAAATATTAACAGGTGGTGCTGTAGGTAAAATATTAACAGGGGGCGCTGTAGGTAAAATATTAACAGGGGGCGCTGTAGGTAAACATTTTTGCAATTGTTAAATACCAAAAGATCCTTGTTGCTTGGACGTTTGGAATTCTAGTAGTTTTAACGATAACACAGTAGTATTTTAAATCTGTACTTTATGTAGGTATTTGTTTTTGATAGGGGATGAAAGTTTATATGGGAAACCCAGCATTTCTTAAGGGATATGAAAATAATTTATGCTTTTGGTAGGAAATAGTGAAATAAGTGGTTCAGTGTTTTTGGAAAATCATCCCCATAAGGGCGTAAAATAAGGTATGATTTTAAAAACACATAACTGCACGGATATCGATAAAATTTGGCAAGACTAAGATGGCATCCTGGGGAATGACATAGCCTACTTTTTGTCTTTAAAAATATCCTACAGGGGGTGATATAGGGGATGAAAGTTTGTATCGGAAACCCAGCATTTGTTAAGTTAAGAATATGAAAATACTTTATGCTTTTGGTAGAAAATAAAGAAATGTGTGGTCCAGCGATTTTGAAAAATCATCCCCTAAGGGGGTAATGAAGGGGATGATTTTAAAATTCTCAAAACTGCACGGATATCGCAAAAATTTGGCAAGACTATAGATGGCATCCTGGGGAAGGACATAACCTATTTTTCTTAAAAATAATCCTACAGGGGGTGAAAGTTTTATGAGAATCCCAGCATTTCTTAAGTTAGGGATATGAAAATTCAAATTTATGGCTTTGATTTATGAAAAAATCATCCCCTAAGGGGTAAAAACTAGGGGGTAAACTAAAATTCACAAACACCATTAAAATTTTTGTAAGTAAGTACTTACCTCTTTTTAAGAGATTTGAGGTATTGGGTAGTTCGTATCTTGAAGTAACATTTAGTCTTAATATTTTTTTAATTCCCACGGGATATCCCTATCCCCTTTAAGGAGGATTTATATTTTCGCTTTAAAGTTGCTTTCAAAGGCATGCAAGTTGGTAATTTTCCGTTTACTATTGTTTGGTTTTAAGATTTATTATCCTCCAGCAATCAGATATCAATCAATCTGCGCGGCGCTCCTCGAGTACTATAAGCAGTGCGAAAAGATATTGTCTAGCCGACCGACGTTCGCACGGGCGTAAAAATGTCGCGGCAATTTTTTTAGCGCACTGCATTTTTAACGCTCTGCTTAGCGTTGAGAGTTAAAAATCCAACAGTGTTTTCGTCGCGCTGGGATGCACTCTGTTGTGTTAGGTTGGCTTCTCGAAGATCGGCTCAAAACCGAGAGTTGAAAATCCAGTGCGCGATAAAATCCCGCCGCGATATTTTTACGTCCGTGCGAACGTCGGCTTACTTGGATTAACACTTAGGGTACTTTTAATCCCGGTAGTACGTTCCCGTGGGATATTTTCCGACATCCACGCGGGCGAAGCCGCGGGCAAAAGCTAGTTGTTTATAAAATTGAGTACCAACTTAAATTCTCCGTGTATTCAAATCCGAAATGTAATGTTTTTAAAGCTGTATGAAATGGAAATAACACGGCAAATTGAAGTAGTGTGACAATTTGATAAGCAATTAATTTCCCTGTCTTTTTACTGTCCCGGCCCCTTAAATAAAAAATTCTCATTCGTGTTAGGAACATCGTGCACGTATCTACCGCGTTCTCGCACGCCACGGATCAGCGCGTACGCAGGCCCGTGCTGGAGCGGTTCTACCCGTGCCCCGTGCCGCCCGACGTCGTCATCGGCCTGGCCGAGTCATTGGACGAACAGCGGCTCCAGCAAATCACTAATGAGTAAGATCTAGTAGTACAGTCTTTAGTACCCAACTGATATGGCTTACCGAGGAACCTGCGCAGAAGATGAATTTTCAAGCGCGGGAAATGCAATTGACCAATCGGCACGCTCCACGCACCGCGCTTCTTTTTCCTGTACCGCTATTGGTCGGCAGCTGCCGCCATGATTTTAGTCAGCCGTCATACTTGCGAGTGAGACGGAACTAACAGCTGCAGTGTATTATGAACCTTATAGTACTGATCTAAGGTTGATTGTAAGTTTTAAGCATTCTCGTTAATCTTCGGGGCCATACTTTATCATTTTTTTTTTCATTAGCCTGGCGGAGTCGTTGAACACACCCTGTTCCTCCTCGATATCGTCATGCAATGGACTGTTCCAGGTTGATCAAGGGTTGGCCCAACACCTACACGTTCACGAAGGCGGTGGCCGAAGAGGTGGTGAGGTCCAGTGCTGCTGACCTGCCCGTCTGCGTCGTCAGACCACCCATAGGTAAGCAAACAGTTGGACTTACCATCAAAGTTACACATTTTCAGTTTTCCAAGAGGGGTGATGATGAAATTCGTTTTTTCGGCTCAGCCCGTGAGATTGTCAGCGTATGGGATATAGAGTGAGTGACCGGTAATTGTACCGATAATCGTAGTGTCTTATCATACGTCTCGGTTGCCGCGTGTGTAGACTGTCCGTACACATTCAGCTTTCACATCGATCCGATTTTGTATCGTAAAATTGTTTACTTTATTTGACAAATAATTTAATTGTTGCGTAAATTATTTTCCGTACTATTGTATCTAGAATCAAGTTCTTCTAACTGAACAGACAGCTGTGCTTCTGGGGAGTTTGTTCCGCTACTTCTTCTTACCAGCTAAAGCACTAGGAAGTGGTGAAGGGCGGGCGTTTTGTGGGGACTGTCTTATGTAACTTTAACGTTCGGGAAGTGGTGATTCTCAGCCTAATTTGAATAAATGACTTTTGATTTAGATTTTTTTTTATTTTGATTTTATCCAGTAGCGATAGCGACGGTCCATACCGTCGCTTTCGACGCGGCGACGCAAGTACAGTCGCGTAGAGACTACGTAATACACAATTTAATTTTCACTCTTCTCTGAAAATGGAATGACGATACGACGACTGAGTGAGACAAAAGACGTCCGCATGCTGTGCTGTCAGTCTAAGTCCAGGGCCCTAGCAACACGCGCGACGTAAACGTAACGTAAATTTGAAAGACTTTTCTCCGTGGTTGTACTCGGGCGGCTGACCCTTAGGCTGAGGCTACATTAGGCCGCGACGCAACCTGCGACACATGAGCGACTAAAACAAATAAATGAATGCTCACGTACATCAAATATTACATATTATATTTTTTTTAAGTGTGTTTGCTATGGCCACAAAGATCTACAATAAGATTCCTAATGACATAAAAGAATGTGGCAATTTTAATGTGTTTAAAAATAAATTGTACCAATTTCTTATTGAAAATTGTTATTACTCTGTTGCTGAATTTTTATTGACTTGAATTTGTTAAATGTTTCATGTATCTTGACGAAAGTTTATTGTTGTTGTCTTGTGTCTGTTGTGATTAATAGTAATAATAGAATTTATATCAAATTATTAGAATTTTATAATCATATTCTCATTTATCATTTATTTAATCATTTGTATGCCCAAGGTGCTGATCATGGCGTGAACATTATCTATATCTATAGAAGGAAAGCGTTACTGACTGACTGACTGACTGACTGACTGACTGATCTATCAACACACAGCTGAAACCACTGAACGGATTGGGCTGAAATTTGGAACACAGGTAGCTATTATGACCTAGGCATCCGCTAAGAAAGGGTTTTTGGAAATTCGACCTTTAAGGGGGTAAAAAGGGGAGATATTGTTTGTATGAAAAATCTTATTCCTTGAGTTAATAAACTTGAAACTTGGCACGAATATTTATCTAATTAAATTATGATTTTTGTGATTTTTTGTTTTTCTAAACTACCCCCTAAAGGGGAATTGGGGGGTCTCAAAGTTTGTATGGACAAATTTTAACGCGCAATCCGATTAACTCAAAACTCAGTATTTATGCTTAAAACCAAAAATAAAGAATAATGTGTGTCAGGGTTTTTCGAAAATCTACCTGTAACGGGGTGAAAAGGGGTAGTCAATTTCACTGGGGAGGATTTTACTGCGTGGCTTGATTAACTCGAAAATTGGTGTAAATATAATCTTTGAGTCAAGCTATGGAAATATCTCAAACCATTTTTTTTATTCCACCCCTGTGGGGGTGAAAACAGGGAATACAATTTACATGAAAAATGTTATTCATTTTTCATGTAAATTGTAAAGGTTTTAATTGACTTGAACCTTGGCACAAATATTTGCCTAAGTTTGTCATTATTACTTTTTTAAAACTACTCCGGAGGGAGGGTTAGAGGGGGAGGGGCAAGGGAGGGGTGGTGAGGAGTGTGAGGGGGAGGATGATGGACGCAAAGAGAAAGGACAGGAATTGGTGAGGAGAGGAGGAAGACATGGTAAAGGCTGAGGGGTGGGGAGGAGTTGGTGAGCCGGAGGTGGAGAAGAGGGGGAGAGGGAGGGGACGGGGTGGTGAGAGAGAGAGAGCGAAGGGGAAGTTATGAGGGGGGTGTGAGAGTGAGTGAGGGGGAGGGAGAGGTAGCGGAAGCGGATGTGGTGAAGGAACGAGCTAAACTCTGGAACTACCCTACCATTCGGACTTTAAAAAATCTTTTTGCATTAATGATAGCCCAAATCTTATAGAAGGCATATTTAACATCACTCTAGGACCCTTAGGTGCCGAGCAAAAAGAAAAAAAGTCTGAAAGAACGCTAAGTGAAAACGAAGTAATAGCGCGGGTGGGAATGCGATGCGACGGGGTGGGTCGAGCAAAAAATAAATTTTACGCGGACGAAGTCGCGGGCAGAAGCTAGTTAAGTATATAATTATGTAATGAACACCTGTATGTAACCCATGCATCACAAATAAACGATTTGATTTGATTTGATTTACTCTCGTTATTCGTTTCGCTCTTCCAGTCGCATCGCAAATCGCTGCTTACTGTAGCCTCAGCCTGATGGTCCTTAAGTTTGTTGCGTGTTCCATGCTCCACAAGTCCGGATAGCTAATAGGCGGTGACCGGACGCACAGTGGTGGATCCGGTGTGAAAGATAACGTACATACAGGGTGTAAGGGACAGCCCTCCGCAAACTGACAGGGTGCATTCGGCTCCTCATTTTGAATCATTTTCCACCGGAAATTTTCTCAGGAATAATTTCATTTTTTCAATTTTTTTTTCAGTTACAATTTCATTATTTCAATGTAAAATTGCATTGTGTGTTCGCAGCACTCCATTTATGTAAAAAAAACTGCAAAAAAAAAACAGCAAAAAAAAAAAACCAGCAATGGATGTTGAAAAACTCTAACCAACGATGCGTGAAATCAGCTGTTCACTTTCTGTCTAGCTACAGAGTTCATCGAACTCACCGCATACGTATTACCTACCCCTCCCAACCAGTAATAGACGCTCCGATTTGTGCACAAAAACACAAACAAATCAGGTTTATTCAAATTCAAAAATTCAAATTCAAAATTTTTATTTCGAGCAGACTCATATAGGGTTAGTAACATTGTCCCTTAAAACTAAGTGTTAGTAAACAACACGAAACGGCGGCACATGTAACTGACAGCAGTGGGTTATATACGGACAGTCCACTCTGTCAGCAATCATTTTCAGAACCCTGTTAGGGCAGCCATGACTCGAGCTACCATCGATGCTGCGCGCTTGCGCATTATTGTGTAAAAACAATCTACACGCGCCGCCGCAAACATCCCTGATGCACTACAACGCCATGACAGCCCCAACAGTTTTCTGAACGCGTTATTAAATTGGACACGAAGGGCTCCATACGATGCCCGCGAATACTTTTCCCACAAGCTGCACGTGTAGAAGGTTGTACAGAATGCTCTAAAGAGCGTCACCTTTACGCCTGCAGTACAACGTGCAAACCTGCGGGCCATCATATTCGCACGCACGGAAAGAGCCCTCCGTTCCCTTTCTATGTCAGCATTGTCTCTAAGGTCAGTGGTTGCCAAGTGACCAAGGTACTTAAATTGTTCCACTCGCTCAAGAGAAACACCGTTTAACCATATGGGAGGCACATCAAGATGGTACAGTACCCGGCGATAAATATTGCACATCGACCTTTGGATAGAGACAATCGGCTAATTTCGGCTTCGTAGAGCGTTATCTCTGTCGCACACTACCTATGTGACGTTTTGTCCGAAACCTTTACGAGGTCAGTCACGCGAAATTATCTACAATGTTTATAAATATTTTGTAACCGAAGCTGACAGATTTAAAAACAGCTGTAATTTTCCAAAATAATTAAATACGTAAACATAATGTGAACATGTTTTTTTATTTTATTTTACTCCAACCTAAAGCCATCACTTACAGAAAAATTGGTGTATTTAATACAAAGAATATTAAGAATTATCAAAAGAAGCAAATCATAATTGTTTTAACAGCTCCTAATAGATACCGGACTGTTTGTATTTCGTGCGACAGAGATAACGCTCTACGAAGCCGAAATTAGCCGATTATCTCTTTCCAAAGGTCGATGTGCAATATTTATCGCCGGGGACTGTACTTGGTCCCCCCCGCCTCAAAAACAATATACTGACTTTTTAGAACGTTATACAGTAACCCATGTTCAGTTGCATAACGCTCACACGTGGCCAATAATGTCCTAATACCGCTGACTGACGCGCTCAGCAGCACCATGTCGTCCGCGTAACTTAAATTATTGACACAGACACCGTCAATATGACAACCGACATGGTGACTACTAAGCGCCTCAATCAGGGCATTCATATACAAATTGAAGAGGTGAGGGGAGGTCAACCCCCCCTGTCTCACACCACACTCCAATTGATACGGCTCCGACAGCACACCCGCCCACCGAAACCCTTATTATTGGATTCCCTTAACGTTCCTGAAAAAATTTCATGTACCGGTCATCTTAGAATGACATACTGAATTCACCCTATCAGTTTGCGGAGGGCTGTCCCTTACACCCTGTATACCTACACAGTCGACACCGGCTACCCGGCAACCGGGACGTATGAAAAGGCACTAACAGCTAATGGCTCAGTAGCTGAGAGCCTCGGCCTCGGCTGATGAGGCTCTCGTCAGGTTTAAAGATTCCCATTCACCCACAGCTAGCAAGCGCGTTCCCTCGCCAGTAGTAACCGGGGTGTCAATGATGTTATTACTCTCGTGTTAAACTGTGATGATATTTCAATGATGTTATTACTCTCGTGTTAAACTGTGATGATATTTCAATGATGTTATTACTCTCGTGTTAAACTGTGATGATATTTCAATGATGTTATTACTCTCGTGTTAATCTGTGGTGATATTTCCAGTGGTCCCCAGCTTCTACGAGCCAATGCCAGGCTGGATGGACCTGAGTGCACTGTCGGGACCAACCGGGGTGAGTTTATTTGTTTCGATCTTCGAGTTAAACTGACACTAAACCACATTGTGTACTACTAGTTACCTACCAAAAATCGTGCTGTAATGATATTCCTGTCTCTCTAGGTAGATAACTGGCTGACATTCCGATCGTTCAAACATCGAATACTCTTATAAAAAAGTGATGGTGGCTTTTTTATAAGATTTGACAGATAGCTTGTAGCTAGGGCTGTGCGTAGGACCTAGGGAGTGAATTATAATTTTATTTCTATTTTAATATAGCGGGCTTCAGCCCCATTTCTTCAGTACACTACTGTCTTTTATTATAAAGTAGTTAGCCTCCCGCTGTGAGGTTCGAGCCCTCACAGTACCTACCAAGAATCATGCTATTCCTTTTTCTCGTTTGTCCCACGTTGTTTTGGGTATATTCTCGCACAGTTCATATGAAAAGTTCAACCTTGTGAAGGCTCTTACAGACAGAGGCGATATCGCGTCGCGACGTGTCACGTAGCGGTGTTGCGACGCGATAATATCGCAATATCGCTCGCGATATCGCCTCTGTCTGTAAGAGCCTTAAAGCGTAGTATCTGTCACTGATACTTATGAGACCGTCTCTTTCTTTTGACTTATATTTACACCATGTTACACATAATATCGAACCAACCATACATCGAGATCGATCCATGTTATACAATTAGTAAAATATCCTCGTAAATGATACCTCAAAGGAAAGAGCGATTATCACGCATGTTTTCAAAAATATTTGAACAAAAAAAGCACCCTTCGTTTTTTTTTTAAATAAGGTTTTCAAAAATGATTTATGATTTTTTTTAATTTATATGAACTTTAAATGTCTGTAAAAAAAATGTCTAACGACACAGAGGCCTAAAATATGTTTTGCTAGATTGCTTACACATTACTTTAATTAAATAAAATAAAAATGAATTCATTTACCATTCAATTTAGCTATAAATAACCAGTTTAGTTAAAATTTTGGCAATTTTCGAAAAAAATCTTAAAAATTAGGTTTAAAAAAAATGGTAAGACTTCGTCTAAGACAACCATGGCTTAAATTGTTCTAAACTGTCTGTACTATCTTCGCCTTAAAGCTTTGCACCCATCTTCCAATCACTTTGCATATCGGGAACTCGAATCTAACAGTGAACATGGTAAATACCCCGTTTGTGTTAATAACAATGATATAGTTACATGTTTCAATACTCAATACTTGCTCTTCTTTATTCCTGGCTTGCCCCAGATTTTGGCGGGCATAATCCTGGGCATACTGCACGTGTTCTATGTGGACAAGCACAGCAAGCTGCCGATGACTCCAGTGGACTTTGTGAACAATGCCGCCATCGTCTCCGCCTGGGACGCCGCCGCTAGACGAAGGGCCGGCCAGAAGGATATACAAGTGTACACAGTGTCTAATAAAGACCATTTTATAACTTGGGGTAAGTTGGACACGGTAATGCCAAAACATATTAAGCCACATAAAAGTAATTCTAATGATTCTGGAGAAGTTAAGTTAAAACCACCTCCTGTGCGATAGAGCAATTTTTTTAACCGATTACTATTAATAAAATCTGACGTAGAAATCAATGGGTACATTTTAAGCCATTACTTTAACGTAGTGTATCAATTTAATCATAATCATAATCATAAAAATCTTTATTTTTCTCATTCAGTATTACAGGCACTAGATATTATATGCCCAATCTTATATAGAGAAAGGTGTCTGAAGTAGGAGGGCCCTGAGTTACAGATCACCCGGCTCTTTTGTTACACATGTTACATTACCAAATGGTTAGTCAAGATATACTTTCAATGAAATGTACAAATTATAAGTAGATATATTAATATTAA
Organism: Cosmia trapezina; assembly: GCA_905163495.3. NCBI lineage: Eukaryota > Metazoa > Arthropoda > Insecta > Lepidoptera > Noctuidae > Cosmia > Cosmia trapezina. The sequence goes on along the minus strand of LR991049.1, from coordinate 2,835,017 downwards.
TGATACGTTTTTAGACAAAACAAAATAAAATAGAAATGAGATGAATGAATGAATGAATTTGGCTAACACTACATTTCCTTGACTGTACAGTTAAACCAGAAAAGGTATGCGCTTCGATAATCTTCGTGTTTCCGAATTAGGCACGAACGGCGAGCCACAAAGTAAGCCCCACACAGGCAAAGCCTCTAAGTTTTGTACTGCCGCGCTTTGTAGTATACTGCACTTATCATTGGGAATTTGTATAAAGTTTTTTCTCTCTGTCACTCAAAAGTTTTGAAAAGTTTTTTGGGTATGCATGGAGTTGTTAATCTATCATTTTTGAATCATGATGTTACGGCAAGTACTTCCATGGTTGTAACAGCTCTCTATTACATCTAAGTATAATATACAGGTATAATAAGTGTAAACAGTGGTAATCTTTAAATGTACTACTCATCATTATGAACAACTTTTGCTATGGGGCCAAACCTGAAAACGCGAAAAAAAAATCAGCTGTTCATTTATGTTCGCATAATTCGTCAAAATGTAGGGAACAGCTGATTTTTTTGTCACCATTTCAGGTTTGGTCCCACAGTAAAAGTTGTTCATATTTCAGAAGCTAGACGATGATTCCCGAACCGCATACTTTTCTTGGGGTATCCCAAGAAAAGTATGCGGTTCGGAAATCATCGTCTCTGTAAAATAATTAATAAAATTTATATGTTCGTTTTATTGCAGACTTCATAGGAGAATTGATGCGAACCAAAAGTAAAAAACTATCGTCACCTAAAGCAGTTTGGTATTGTTACGTAATCGAAGTAAAGAGCAAGCTTGCGTACTGCTTCCTGACGTTTTTCTTGCATTACATCCCTGCCTACGTCATGGACGCGGTGGGCACTCTTCTCGGGACGATGCCAGAGGATATCCCTTCGTAAGTTACACGCGCGCCTTTCTACATCTTTCACCTTTTTCCGTCCATCGTCGTCAGTCGCTAAGGTGCGGGACACACAGAAAAGACGTAAGACGCAGACGGGGCGCGGACAGCGACGCTTCTATACATTTTGAAAAGACGTAAGACGCAGACGGGGCGAGGACAGCGACGCTTCTATACATTTTGAAAAGACGTAAGACGCAGACGGGGCGCGGACAGCGACGCTTCTATACATTTTGAAAAGACGTAAGACGCAGACGGGGCGAGGACAGCGACGCTTCTATACATTTTGAAAAGACGTAAGACGCAGACGGGGCGAGGACAGCGACGCTTCTATACATTTTGAAAAGACGTAAGACGCAGACGGGGCGCGGACAGCGACGCTTCTATACATTTTGAAAAGACGTAAGACGCAGACGGGGCGCGGACAGCGACGCTTCTATACATTTTGAAAAGACGTAAGACGCAGACGGGGCGCGGACAGCGACGCTTCTATACATTTTGAAAAGACGTGAGACGCAGACGGGGCGCGGACAGCGACGCTTCTATACATTTTGTCCTCTCTTCCGCGTACCTTTCATATACGCTTTAAAAATCGCGGTAATTGTTCCGTTTTTCAACGCGATGAATTGAGTGTCGACACTTGAACGGTCAACGTCAATCCTCATTGAATTCACACCTTTCGTCCATAATTATAATCCGTAGTGGTGGCTACACCTACGGTACGGTTCAACGCGATGATCAACGGCGATGTCCGTATAGTGTAGCCGCGGCAACACAAACTGTTGTAGAAGCGTCGTCGCTGTCCGCGCCCCGTCTGCGTCTTACGTCTTTTCTGTGTCCCGCGCCTAAGCAAGTCACGTCGCGGTGACTCGTGGCACAGTATAATATAGTTACAGTAGGTACCTACTACGTCTCGGCAGTGACCTTGAAATAATTACCTACCTACGGCCGCTCGGTAGATAAACACGCACTAGGGTTGCCCACTGACTGTGTCTCTTGGGTGACGTACGTTTTTATTTGATAATGCTATATTAAATTGTCATATTCTTTTCATTATTTTTTTTTTTTTGAATTTTTACTTTACTTTTTGTTTTTTTGCTTTGTTATTTTTTTGTTAAAATGTATTTAAGTAGGTACCTACACTACCTACTGCAAATCTTGTTAGTTTTAACTTTTACCAGACTACGTCAAAGGAGGGTATGATTTTGGCAGTATAATATATGTACCTACTTAAGTGTACCTACATTCATTTGTTCCCTCCTAACTTCCATTTAAACTATACTAGCTGCGCGCCCCGCGGTTTCACCCGCGTAGACCGGGATAAAAAGTAGCCTATGTGGTAATCCAGGGTATAAGCTATCTACATACCCCATTTCATCCAAATCAGTCCAGCCGTTTAAGCGTGAAGGAGTAACAAACATACAAACACACTCACTCACAAACTTTCACCTTAGTTATAATAATTGGCAAACTAATAAATAATATTTATTTAATAGGTATATACTAAAAACACATTTTATAGTGGCATTTATTTAACTCATATCAAAAACAGATCATAATACCTACTTGTTGTAATTATTAAAAACACATTTCTATTGTGATACTATTATATCACAATAGAAATGTGTTTTTAATAAATACATAAATTAATATTAACTATTTATTAGTTCGCAAATTGATTGATGACCTAAATTAAAAAAAGCATTTTTCTTTTAACATTTTAAATTTGATGCCGTGTGAGCTATAGAGATGATTTTGCGACAGCCCTCTTAATTCACAAATTAATCAAATATGACACAGTTTTATGAAAAAAAAACATGTAGGGTATTAAATATGTACCTTAAGTACCTAGGTAATATTAAATCCGTGTCGAAATAAAGCTTATCGTCTGGGAAATTATTAAAATTTTAATACAACTGGGGTACCCAATTGATGCAGCCCACTGTACATAAATAAAAATTGTATTTTTCACCAAATCATTTGAATAAAATTTATTCACGATCAAAAACTCATTCGTGAAATCTAAATTTTTCAACCCACATTTATTGTGGGACGCACGTTATAGACTTTCTGTGACAGACCGAAATACACGCGGGTGAAGCCGCAAGTAGAAACCAGTATCTAGGTATGTTTTGTTCGATCGAGTGGAAAAAGAGACATACACTCACCTACTAAGTATCTGTCAGGGACGTTACGCTCGCTACTACGCTTCAATAAAAGGTATAACTACTTACTTAGAAGACACACACACACAAATAAATAAACACAGAAACACACACACACACACAAATAAATAAAAACAGAGAAATAAATAAAAACTAAAATTATTGTTATTTTTATAAGCTTACCTTGCCAACTGACTTTAAAAATTGATATTTCTGGTTTCGATATTGATGAATTCAAACATCCATACATTGATCAAACCAGAATCGATAACGTCATGCCATATTTCACGTAAATAAATTTCGTACCTTCTGTCCGCGTCCGCGTATGTGTGTAATTGCCGGAGACTGTTGCTGAGATTTCGAAGCGCGTCGTTTCGGCCGTTTTCTAAGAAGACGTAATACTGTTATTTTATTATTCTGTACTCGTGGCTAGCTCTAAATGAGTTTTATCCGCAGTCGCTGCCATAAGACGCGTATTATCGCTTGAGCGTATAGCTCGTGGCCACGGGGGACAATACGAAGACATAATAAATAAATAAGTAATAAAAAAAAAAAAAAAAACGCCTTTAAGATTCCTTAATTACAATAAATAAAGTTAACTAAATTAAGAATTTAATAATTACTAATTAAGGAACCCTCGACGGCTATAGGCTTCCTCCAGTAATTTCGACGACGAGACGAAGACATACGTGCCCGTTAATATGGTACAGTCAGCGACAATATATTAATTTCTTATAATATTATAATAATATAATTTCTTTTTGACATTGGTTGTAATTTGAATTGGATTTTTATGTCATTTTTGTTTCGTGTTATTTTTATTATGAATTTGCTTTTATGACATTTTAATTTAGAATTTCTTTTTTTATTGCATTATTTTGACTGTGCTTTTAAATCTATTTTTGTATTTAAATTTGATTCTGTTGTTAATTTTGATTCTGTATTTAATTTTATTTTGATTTTGTATTTAATTTAGATTTTTAATTTGTTATTGATTTAAATTTTGCTTCAAACCTTAATATAACTGGTAACATCTATTAATTTATGGGGCATGCGGTGCTAACCTATAAGAGACTGTTATACTAAACCTTTGATATAATAATGTTTATTTTAGCATGTAACAGTATGAACAATTGTTGGTTGGCCAGAAACAAATAAATAAATAAATAAAAGTCGATTAACAGTTTAGTTTCTTAAAACTAATTTTGTTGAGATAAACATTTAATTAAAATCAAAACAGAAGTAATACTACAATAATGTTAACTCTTGTTATTTTTTAAAATGCTGAAATATAATGTAGCACCTTTGGGAACAAAGCTGCAATTATTTGCAAAAACGACTTATAAAATAATACATAATATGCAGAAAAAACCGCGATAATCGACTTATGTACACAGTAAAAGTAAGACTGTGAGTCGCCTTATTACTCTAAAACAGTACCTACAGAGTTATTAAAAAAAATACGTCGAAAAAATTAAAAATGCTCTTCCTGTAAAGTTGGAAAACATGCAGAACTATGACCCTTTGTTCCCAAAGCTAAGGTGCGATGTATCTTTAAAAAAAATCCCGACTGGTGACCGCACAAAATACATGGTTCGAGAATAAAATGGCGGCCTTAAAATTCGTTTGTCCGTCTGTCTGTCTGTCTGTCAGTCTGTCAAGACCCTTTTTCTCAGGAACGCGTGGAGGTATCAAGTTGAAATTAATATCACATACGTAGGTCTGTGGTCCCTTGAAGTTCTAAAAAACTCAAGCTTCTAAGTCAATGCAATAAAAACATACGGCCATTTATGTGACGTATTTTAGTACTCGCAAGTAAATCAAAACCTATAGGGTACTTCCCGTTGTTTTAGAATCATGAAATTTGGCATGAAGCAAGTTCGTACAACACAAATAAAGTAAAAAGTCCGAAAATTGTTAATTTGTAATTCTATCACATAAAAAAAATGTTCAAGTCTCTCAGTCCGTCAAGACCCTTTTTCTCAACGACGCGTGAAGATATCAAGTTGAAATTTCTATTAAATAAGTAAGTCTATGGTCCCTTAGAGTTTAAAAAAAATCAAGCTTCTAAGTCAACGCAATAAAAAAATACGGCCATTTTGCGACACATTTTGATACTTGCAACTGTCGCAAGTAAATCAAAACCTATGGGGTATCTACTTCCCGTTGACCTAGAATAATGAAATTTGGCAAGAAGCAAGGTCTCCCAGCACACAAGTAAAGGAAAAAGTCCGAAAATTGTGAATTTGTAATTTTATGACATAAAAATTATTTTTTGGGATCCAATGTTGTTTGTTTTTGGGATAAATTCTTTTCAACTACGGAACCCTTCATTGTGCGTGGTCCGCACGTTTTCACGCCTGAAATTAAGTTAAATAAATAAAAAACCGTTTTTTTAAAACATCGCCTTTTCCATTTGAATTTTTGCAATCGATCTTTGCTAACATATTTTATTATTTTTGCAGGTACGTCGCCGTCTTTAGGAAAATAGACAAATTCGCACTCATATACCGGTACTTCTTAGCCAACGAATGGCATTTCCAGGATGACAACGTGCAAACAATGATAAGCCGTATGTCTGATGCCGATAAGGTCATTTTTAACTGCGATATAAAAAGCATCGATTTCACCGACTATGTTACAATCTGGGGTATCGGTATACGGAGGGATATTATTAAAGACGGATTGAAAGACAGTGCACTAGGTTGTAGGAAACAGTTAAGATTTAAAGTGGCTAATTTCATTCTGATTAGTTTCTATGTGTTAATTGTGTTCAGTTTACTGTTTCAATGTTTTAAGATGATTAATTATTTATTTTAAAATAATTAAATAAATAAATTCAGTTTGTAATATTTCTTGCATTGTTTTTTTCTTCGATTAAGGCTTCACACAAGGTAAACATTTATTTGCACAGATTGTAGGAGGTGACAGTTAAAATATGCGTGATCCTTGTACAATCCACCTTATACTAGGCATGCAACATTATTGTTATTGAGTGAATTAAAATATATTGAGATGCAAATGACGACATACTTTAATTAATTGCCTACAGTTGAACAGTAGTAAGTATGTTAAAATCATATAGTAAAACATAAATATCTACTTACAAAATGAATAAAATTATTTAAATGGAAACAATGTCTATATAATTATGTAAGTCAACATTAAATTAATACATTAATCAGTAGGTACACTGGGCTGCATCAATTGGGTACCCCAGTTCTATGAAAATTTTAATACAGATGGGGTACCCAATTGATGCAACCCACTGTACATCGGTCAGTGTCATTTAGAAAGTCATTTACAGAATAATAGCATTTTAAAATTATTAATGCTGTCAGCTTCTTTTTAAAGTCTTGAATAGTGTCATTTTTAATATTACGTATGTTGGGTATTTATTGTACAGGGTTATTTGTAAAACACCAGCAACCTCTTAAGGAGTAATTTTACTCATAATTATGAACAACTTTTACTAAGGAACCAAGCCTGGGCCGGTAGTCTCGACATTGTTAACGATTTTCGTTACGACATTCGTTAACTAATTACATGCTCTGTGGTCCTAATGGGCTCCCCTCGACCCTCGAGACGGGCAAATGGTAATAAACTGCTTTGCAAAAAAAACGGGCACCTTACAGTTATTGGCTTTTCTATGGATAATATTAATATTTTTAGTATGTCGTTAGCATAAATGACTAGAAATTTCTTATTATCATTGAGAATATAGTTTTTAACCCTTAAATCCTGGAATCGGTGTTTTAGTCAATGTAAACAGAAAGTCGTGTTAAAATGGAAATTTTTAGGGTATAATTAAATTAAGACTACGAGTATTTTTATGGTATTTTAATAAAAAAAGACATTAAAAAATAAAAATTAATAACGAGTATGACCTCTCCTTGCAGCGATTATGGCATGTAATCGTCTTGGCATGCTTTCCACCAGGTTTTTGATGGTGTCCTGTGGAATGTGTTCCCACTCAGCCGAAATCACACCTGATGTTTTGTGGAAGGTCGTTGGACAGGTCGTACTCGCCGTTTTAGGAGGTCCCAGACGTGCTCAATGGGGTTAAGGTCGGGGCTCCGCGGTAGCCAATCCAGACGACGAATACCGACCTCTTGCATATAAGCATCTACGTCGCCAGAACTGTGGTCCGAGCATTATTGTCCATGAAATGGCATCTTCACCAATTACAGTCAGTGCGGGCTGTGCATGTTGACAAATTATTCCTGTTATGTACCTTTGCGCATTTAGTGAGCCATTTGCAATGAACACTATCTCGGTACGATAGCTGGAAGTTACGCCCGACCAAAACATAACGGACCTTCCACCATAAGGGGTGATTTCTTCAAAACACACGCCGGCATAGCGTTCCCCTGGTCTTCGTAACACACGCCGACGTCGGTCCTCACCATTCAGGCAAATTCGAGCCTCATCGGAGAAGAGTACGCTACTCCAGTTACCTAGTGTCCAAGATAGACAATTTCTAGTGAACCTCGGTCGAGCAATCCAGTACTCACGGAGTAAATTGGGGGCCCGCGCTGGTCGTCGACTGCGTATATCAACCGCTAAAAGCCTCCTCCTCACTGTCCATAGGCTAACTTGTGCTCCTCGTACCTCTTCAAGGTTTCTTTTGAGGTCTATGTAACTGCATTTGCGATTACTCAATACCTGAGTCACTAAAAAGCGGTCGTCTCGTGGTTGTGTGCAACGTTTTCTCCCACAACCTTGCCTTCTTTGAACGGAACCTGTCTCTTGGTATCGAGTCCATGTTCTTTGGACGGTGGAACCACTCACGTTTAACGGCTGTGAACCGTAACATTGGCTACACCCCACTTCCAGCAGCACTATAATTTTACTAGCTCTTGTTGCTTTTTCTGCCATTATAATCGACACAAAGATATCTGTTTTAAGTCACAATGAGGCAGGATTATGCGACAAACATAAATTATTCTAATAAAAATAACGAGAAGTTAGTTTTAGTTGCCTGATAACCATTTAACCGCAAACCCGCGAATAGTAAGTAAAAAGTCATAAACTGAAAAAGGGATTATTATTATTAAAAACAACAGTTCTGAATTTGAAATTAACTTTTTTTCATACCCAGAATCTTTATTATGTGCCAGGAACATAGTTTGCCTATTAAAACCTCATGAGAACTAAATGTTTACCAATAATGTAGAAAAATCCAAACTGCCCGTTTTTTTTGCAAAGGAGTGTAGTTCGATTTTATTAAAGACACACAGATGACACAGACACATCTTCGAGCCCGTTCCTTAAAATTTATCAGACCACAGAGCAACGTAACGATCGTTAGGGCAACGTTAATAATGTCGAGACTACCGGCCCTGAAATCGCGAAAAAAAAATCAGCTGTTCCCTATATTTTTGCGATTACAGGTTTGGTCCCATAATAAAAGTTGTTCATAATGATGAGTACAATGACCCCTTAAATATTGTCAAGACAGTTCATCAATTTATTCAGTGTTCTTATAAAATAGCAAAACATCATGTCTGTTAAAAATTTAAATAATCATCTATTGAATAAAAACATCTGTCACAAATCAAATTTTTTAAAAGTTCTAGTATATTCTAAGTTATTAATTTTTCTTACTTTTTCGGTAGTTTATTATAAATTTTCACCGCCATGGTGTAGCAGTTTCTGTCACATAATTATTATTTTAATCTGCTTCGAGGTACGGTCAGCAACAGAAGTCGGTTACCACTGCTATTTTTGACATTATCTAAATTAATACAAAATGATACGATAACCTGCTTTTTAGCATTTCATTTAATATTAAGAGCGTTGACTCGGTACGGCATTTCATACAAACTTTCAAGTCCTTTTTTATCGAAATGAATGAACCGATTTTAATGAAACTTCATACGCATAAGTAGGATACATAGGTCTAAAAAGTTAGTAAAGAACCTTTTCTAAATGTCTTATTTAAAAAAAGATAAATGGAAATCTCTGCTTCTATGGAATATTTAAAATCGGTCTAATTTAGCTGCAACACTATTTTTCGAAAATGTTCTTTACTAACTTTTTAGACGTATGTATCCTACTTATGCGTATGAAGTTTCATTAAAATCGGTTCATTCATTTCGATAAAAATCAAAATCAAAATCAAAATCAAAAGTCCTTTATTCAAATTAGGCTGAGAATCAGCACTTTTTGAACGTCAAAATTACAGTAAGACAGTCCCCACAAAACGCCCGCCCTTCACCACTTCCTAGTGCTTTAGCTGGGAAGAAGAAGTAGCGGAACAAACTCCCCAGCAGCACAGCTGTCTGTTCAGTTAGAAGAACTAGATTCTATACAATAGTACCTATGCAAAATAATTTACGCAACACAATACATTAAATTATATTTTTGTCAAATAAAATAAACAATTTTAGTACTTAACTCATGTAACCTGTCATTATGTAAGCTGATCCTGGAGAAAGAACATAACATAAACATTGTCTTGAGTTAATCACAGCGACCAACTATTCTTATCGTTTAAGTAATCGTTGATATAATAGTATGCCTTTGAACAAAGATTGGATTTAACTTTAATTTTAAACGCATTAAAAGGCAAATCTAGCAAAGAAGAAGGTAGCTTGTTATAAAAAGTTATACCAAGACCAACAAATGAGTTATGAACCTTATGAAGCCGATGAAATGGAGCACGTAATTTGTCCTTATTTCTGGTGTTAATATTGTGAATATCACTGTTTTTACTGTACAAATGTATATTTTGCCTAATGTATAAGATGTTGGCGAAGATGAACTGTGATGCCACCGTGAGAATACCAATATCCTTAAAAAATTATCTCAGAGAAACTCTAGCTCCTAGCTGGTAAATTGCTCGAACAGCTCGTTTTTGAAGAACAAAAATATTTTGAATATCAGCCGCTTTGCCCCATAGCAGAATACCGTAGGACATAACGCTATGGAAATAACTAAAATAGACTAACCGAGCTGTATCAACGTCAGTGTATTGTCTTACTTTCCTGACGGCGTAGGCGGCTGAACTGAGCCTTCCCGCTAGGCTTGATATATGTGGGCCCCACTGAAGTTTAGCATCTACTGTTATACCCAGAAAAACTGCTGATTCTACAGTCTTAAGCACCTCTTCATCTAAGACGATGTTGGGTCCCAGATTTCTAACATTGGGTAAGGCAAACTTTATACATTTAGTTTTCTTGGCATTGAGAACTAAGTTATTTGTCGTAAACCAATCCGTAACCATTGAGAGTGCACTGTTTACATCATCAAAATCATGTCTGTTTCTGTCTACTTTAAAAATAAGAGAGGTGTCATCTGCAAACAGTACAACGTCACAGATACCCTTTAAATAGAATGGTAAGTCATTAATATACACTAGGAATAAGAATGGACCCAGTATTGAGCCTTGAGGTACACCTAACTGAACTGGTAGCCCGGAAGATTTCACACCATTAACATCTACACATTGGAACCTATTATGTAAATAAGAATTTATTACTTTGAGAGCTTCGTTTTGGACACCATAATGACGTAATTTACGCAAAAGCGTGTCATGGTGCACGCAATCAAAGGCTTTGGAGAGATCACAAAAAACTCCAATAGCATTTTGCGAGTTCTCCCAAGCGTTAAATATGTGTTTCAGCAGAGCAACACCCGCATCCGTAGTCGAACGACCTTTAGTGAAGCCATATTGTTCATCGTGAAGGAGTCTGTTTAAATTAAAATGTTTTAGCAACTGCTTGAGGATTAACTTTTCAAATATTTTGCTAAATGCAGGTAAGATAGAAATAGGCCTGAAATTTCCAACGTCATTTTTATTACCGGATTTAAATAATGGTATGACTTTGCTACTTTTCATGAGGTCAGGAAAAGTTCCTAAATCAACACATTTATTAAAAGTAACAGCTAGATAGGGGGCTACGATGTATATTATATTACTTAATAGTTTAATGGAGATGCCCCAGTAATCACCAGTGTTTTTAGACTTAAGTGTGTTAAAAACATTAACTACATCACGAGGTGTTACATGTTCGAAGCTAAATAAGCGACTACATTTGGGCACACTACTATGCAAAAGGTTTTCAGCTTTTGATGGGGACGAATTTAAGGAGCGAGTCGTAGTTATAGGTATGTTGGCGAAAAACTCATTAAATGCCTCAGCTACGTCAGCTGCTTTACTAATTAACTTATTGTCAACCATAATCTCAAGTTGTTTTTCTTGTTTCACCGACTTACCCGTTTCATTGTTAATAATTTTCCAGGTTGTTTTTACTTTATTATTGGATTTCTTAATTGTATCGCTTAAGAATTTAGATTTAGCAAAAACACAAATGTTTTTAAATAATTTTGAATATTTTTTGACATACTCTAGGAAAGAAGTATCAAACCTGTATTTTTTCAAACCGTATAACTCGTATAGTCTCGCTCTACTTTTATAAATACCTGGAGTAGCCCATTGATTAAAGCCAACGGAGGTGCCATTAATGTTAATGGTTTTGGTCTTGAAAGTAAATTGGATAAAAAAGGACTTGAAAGTTTGTATGAAATGCCGTACCGAGTCAACGCTCTTAAGAGGTAATTTTCTTTAAAATTTACATCTGTTTCGATTTTAATGAAGTATTTTTCTCAATAATTAAGATTTAGAAAACAAAAGTGTTAATCGACTTTTGTTGCTGACTGTACTACCAGAGGTTTTTGTACTATTTTCCTTTAAAATTGGGCCTTATCATCCTGGTCAAAAAGTGATAGGTGGTTTCTAACGAATGTACACATTCCAAAAACGTATACTGCCCTGCTAAGCCCAAAGGCGCTATCTCTGAGATACGCCCTTTTAGTTTTTTTTTATACCATTCAATAGCTAGAATAATTTCGCATCTAATGGTATAAGCCAAATAGCGATATCTAATTTAAAACATTAAAATAAACCACTAAGAAGTTTTTTTATATCTCAATTTTTGGAAAAATCCATTCACAAAAAGTCGTTTTTCTCAAAACTTACTCTGATTGAGTTAGCGCTTTTCGGCTTATCCGGGCAGGATAGGGATGAAAGTGTAAGTAAACGTTTACCAGTAAATATTGGTTGGCATGAATCAGTCTAATTGAGACTATAATCATCATGTTTTCCTCATGATAATTATCATGACAAAAACTTTAACTAAACATATTATCTATTATAAGATAAGATAAGATAAATGTTTATTTCTCACCACAATATTATTGAAAATACACAATACACCATGAATGCATTATTTGAATATTGTGGGAGACTGGTGCCTGAGCTAAGCTATTTACTGCTGCTGCTATTTGCTGCTGTTGCTGTGCTGAGCTATTTAAAATGACATATTGTGGAATGAGTCCTTACTGCTAAACTACGTCCAATTGACCTTATGCATTGTTTCTGGGCTATAAAAGCTCTCTGGGCATCTGTACAGTTTCCCCATATGATTATCCCATACCATACCATTAAAGCTGTTTCTATATTTGTATTTTTTTTAATTTTACGTAGCGCATAAACAAAATGTTTTTTTTTTACAAACAAGATCTATATGAGATTTTCGGTTACAGTAATTACCTATCAATGTTTATTCCTAGAAATTTTATTTCATTTATTTCTTCAATGATGGTATTATTATATTTTATTGGCAAGTCTATTGTGTCTCTTTTATTTCTTTTGTTATATGTCAGGCTCATTAATTTAGTTGTTTCGTTATTTATTTCTAAATTATTTACAATTAACCAGTCATGTATATCCTTTAGAGCTTCATTGGTGCCGTTTATCACCTGATCAATAGTAGCTTCTTTAGTTAAAACAGTGGTATCATCTGCAAATAATACAATACACTGATCCGTTGATTCTGGCAATTGGTTTATATGATTCTAAAAACAATATCGGGGCTAGCACAGTCCCTTGTGGTACGCCATGGTGATTCGTTAAGTATGGGGACCTATAAGTTACCCGAGTGTTAGTCTCTGGATGCATTTTTACAATCTCTGTGCACTGTTTTCGACCCGTTAAATAACTTTCAAACCGATTGTAGGCAGGGCCTCTTATACCGTACTGTTCTAATTTATTTAATAATAAAATTTATCATGGCATACTATATCGAATGCTTTTATTTGGTCATATCTAGAAATACAGCTATAGGAATTTCTTTTTTGTCTACTATTCTGAGAATTTCTGTTATTGATTTAAAACATGGCGTGAAGTGGATTTTACACACACATTACATTCTCAAATGTCTTGGAGAGAATCGGTACCAAAGTAATTGGTCTGTAATTCGGCTTCTGTTTTCGAACTCTTTTTATGTAGTTGTTTTACGACGGAGAATGTTAGAGCTTCAGGAAATGTTCCGTTTTCCAAGGACAGATTTATTAAATAGCTCATTGGCTTTAGTATAGCAGATATATTATCTTTTAATATTCGAGTTGTAATACCATCAGACACTGCGGAATTAGCATTTCGTAACTCCATTGTTATTTCGTAGTAAATTTATTATGTATGTAAATAACAAATGGACTAAAAATAGTTTAATTGAGCTAAAAATATAATAACCTAAACGAAAATTTTATTTATACAGAAATCAAAATAAAACTAAAATATCAAATCGTTTATTGGCACAATCAGCATTTTTATAAATAAAGACGTGTTTGGAGCCTCCCTTTAAGCAAACAATGCCTGTATTAGGAGACTCCGCTCTTCCATAACATTGCAGTATTATAGGTACTTATACTAACTGTGAGCTACTATACAAAAAAAATATGAATTAAATAGTCAAATTTTAAAAAATATTATTAAAAAAAATAAAATTATAATTAAAATGATTCAAAATTAATTAAAATTAAAATAAGTACTAACAATATATACCTATGACAATTTCTTGTTGTTGTATGTGGAGTAATGTGTGGAGTGGTGTAGCGTAGATTGGTGAGTGTGGTGTAGTGATAGTGTCGTGTGATGTGTGTGGTGTAGTGTCGTGTAGTGTAGTGTTGTGTGTTGTGGTGTGGTGTGCATGTGTGGTGTGTTGGGTGTAGTGTATGAGATTATGGTATATTTAATGAGTTTCGGCTACTAACCGTGTTCCAGAAGTGCCTCGGTTTCCTCGTAGGTAAGTGGTTTTATCCAGTCTATTATACTTTTTTTACAGTCTCGGTAATTTTGATCATATACATACACATGTTTATTAATTCGTTGAACAGTTGTGCCGAACGTTTAATAAATTGCCTGCTTGCAAATCTAGTTTTTGTTTGAGGAATTTGGGAAACTAAATCTTTTCTTCTTTTATTTTTGGCTAATATTATATGGTAAGGCTTTATGTTTTGTAAGAGCAGTTTGGGTTATGTACAGTTTTCTAACAGAGAGTAAATCACATATTTGGTATAAGCTTTCAGTGGAGAATCTTTTATTTTTAAAATACATAACGTTGTGCTCGTTCTGCATCTATAAATTTTATTTTAGAAGCACCGCCCCAAATTGGGATGCAATACAGTAGCACAGACTGGGCCAGTGCTACATATACTTCATTGAGGAGATTTCTGAGACGGTTCTTACTGCTCACTATTTTAGATGGAACAATATGCCTGAAGGTTTTAAAGATCCAACTGAGTTTCCTTATTCTCCCACAAGTTTGCTCAATATGGGGATACCAGGACAGTGCTTGGTCTACCACAACTCCCAGATATTTAGTCTTAGTGACCTTCTCAATGAATGGGCAGTTACAAATTGTACTGGTCAAGTCCCCACAGGTGTGTACCTTTAAATGTAAGTCATCAATAGGCTGTGTTCTGCTAGTGATACAGAAGCATACGTAGTTAGTTTTATTAGTGTTTAGTGAAAGTAAGTTGCTTTTTAGCCATTCAGCTACCCGAGCCATCCCTGCCTTTGCACTCAGCTTAACCTCTTTCCAGGAAGAACCCGTGAACACAATAGATGTATCATCAGCGTACGAAAATACTTTTGCATTTTTTGCAAAGGTCATTGATATAAAGGAGAAAGAGTGTAGGCCCTAAGACACTACCCTGTGGCATGCCGAATAATACATACTAGAACTACCTTTTCGTAGTGAAAAGGTTAATGTTACATTTAGCTGAAATTGCGACTTCTGAAGCATCAATTGGGTACCCCAGTTGTATTAAAATTATAATACAACTGGGGTACCCAATTGATGCAGCCCACTGTACTTAGCCGGGAATGACAGAGAGGCCTGAGTACCTACCAGCAGTCTGGATATGTTGAGTACACTCAGTGTAATTTATTGCTTAGCAGATTCATATAATTTGCCATGTTCTTGACATTTCATGGGAATGTCAAAGCATGATAGTTGTAGTTTTGTCGCTGACTTGGTAGCCGATTAGATAAACATTAATTTTACCTGATTTTACATGTAAGTACTTAGGAAAATTAAATATATTGTAACTACTAAAGAAATATATTATTATGGTACTGACATTTATTTCGTGATATTTTCATTTTTAGGCCTAAGTACACCAATTATTTCAGCATAGGTGGGGTCGTCTGTTCTGGCGGGGGGCGGTGCATTCCCAGGTCTTGTGTCCAGTTCCGCGTACTGAACCATGTTTGTGCTAGCCTGGAACAAAGAACCTAATTAATTAGTGTGTTGCCAGTGGGGCTAAAACTAAGCTATACCACAGATGAATACAGATGGGACACTCCGCAAAATCATTTAAATAAAAAACGACTCTTGCTACACAATAAAGTGCAATTCAGGTCGCACAACGCTTATTACCTACAGTTATATTCAACTACAAGTTGTCTCTCTTTCTATCGCGTAACTCTTATACCTTCTGACCTACTGAATTAGCCCCGCGGACGGGGCCCGCCGCGTACTTGTAGCTTCATACCTAAACTGCGGAGTGTTCCATCTGTATTAATCTGTGGCTATACTAGAATCTGTAAATAAATGAAGGTGGGTCAATGACCGCTATTATATAATATCTGCTATTACTATATTAGCATTCTTCATTAAAAATGAAGAATAAGTACAATTCCTGAATCAACAGATAGGTAGGTTACTAATCATTGTCGTCAACATTTCTCAGGAATGAAAAACGATGCGATGCGATGTTAGTCATTCAGATCCTGATGGAGAGGCATTAGGAAAAGGCAATGACCGCTAACATCATTATTTGGCACCAACTATATCCGTAATTTCATATGTAATTAAAGTTTGGTATTCTAATCATAAACCTAGAGTGGAGACCGCGTATTGGCAAGCGTAATGTGGGACGCCCCCCAGCTAGATAAACTGGAAGGTGGCTGGGACAGACTGGATGGCAGTCAAAGCTCCATTACTTATGTCTGACAGAATATAAACTTACATAAGTTTCCAACTGAAGTGTTTGCTCAGGATCGGAAGATTTCCGGCAGCACTTTTGAATGACTACATATACAATCGATATCAGAATGATGATTCCCGCCACTGAAGCTATTCCGATATAATAGTTAGTTTTATCAGATGGCGGCTGATCAAGATTGCTCCGTGACTCTGTGTGCTGGTGGTTCTGAGGATTGTTCGCTGGCGTGGTGCTGTGCGGCGTCTCAGGCTCCGGACTAGAGGTGTCCTGTGTCTGCCGAGTCTCGTGAGAATTATCCTTAGGTGTGGTGCTAGCTGAAAAAATAAGACATTGCAGTTAAATCTACCCTTGACAACGTTTATTCAATGGATTACTTTGAGACTTATATTGAGTTTCGAGAAGGAAATATCAAATATTAAATAGGTAGAACTAATACTCGTAGTGTAACTAAGTATTTGTATCACGGCGGTAAGACGCAAGAAGAGAGTCCATCTATTGAATCTATCCTAGACAGTATGCAGCACAGGTATGCAGTCTACAACCAGCCACAGACACTTGACGACTGAGCAATGAACACTCGTTCGCCTGATCTAAACATCTCGAGAGCATTCCTGCGGGAATTCCAGTTCTTGTTTATTGTCATTAAGAATAAAAATATATATTTTATATTTTTTAATTTTTTTTTATATATTTAAGAAATATTTAATAATGTATTTTTTAAGGAAAAAAATTAATAAACGGAAGAATAAGAATAATTTATTTGCAGAAAACACAGGTTTTACCGGATGTGAAAATTGCACTGTCCATATTTTGCCTGTTCAGGGCATGCACATTAGTTATTAATAATAGGTAGGTACTTATTTATTTTTAGTAGGATTTACAACTAAGTATGTACTACTAAATATAAATTATAAATATTATTGCTCGTTGGTAGGTATGCTTGTGGTGTAAATGATGAAAACGAATTATCGTTTACATGCAGCAACAAGCAACGACGCTTCGTTTGACGTTCCGTTTTTTCCTTTTGAGGTATCAAAAGGAAAAAACGGAACCCTTTTTCTTAGGAACGGAATCCTAAAAAATTAAAATGATTTTTTTGAAGTCTTGGAATTTTAGGTACCTATGGAATTTTTGTCCGGCGGCGTCGACAATTTAAGGGCGCACCGCGCTTTTGCTTTCGTCTCTGTCTTTTTCTTTACGTGTAAAGAGTAAAGTAAATAACCACACTTTTGCATTTTTTCGATGTTTTTCGTTATTAGGTATTTTCATCTTGCTCTTAAATAAAAAACTCGTGTATAAATGCTCCAGTCATCTAGGAACTTTATCTTAGTAAATGAATCATAATATCAAATTACTTGTAAAAAAGTAGGGAAATAGAGGGAAAAATAACTCGAAAAGAGGTAGGTAACTTTGTGAATTTATTCTATTAATCCAACTTTATCAAATCGTGTTTCCATCACGTAGGTATATACTTAACTGTCTACTATAATTATATCCCCAATAATAAGATAAGATAAGATAAATGTTTATTTTCTCACCACAATATTATTGAGAATACCTACACAATATACCATGAATACATCATTTGAATATTGTGGGAGACTTGTGCCAGCTAAGCTCTAGAGCTTAGCTGGCACCCACAGATTAAGTAGTATTCTGGCACCAGTCTCCAGCCTGTATTTCAGGACACCAGCCGGTCGATTATGTAAAAATCTCACCGTGAAAACTTAGGTGAAGTGAGTTTGTTTTTGCTAGGAATTGACACTGTTGTTGACAGCTCACTCCACGCTCACTTCACCTAAGTTTTCACGGTGAGATGGTTACAGAATCAGAGGCGTCTCTAGCGTATGTAGCGCCCGTGTGCAATCATTACCCTAGGGCCTCTAGTAAGTGCGCGGTCAAAACGGAATGGGTACAAAGGTACATTTTGGAACCCGCGACCCCTAACTCCTCCCCTAAGTCCGGAGCGTGAACCACTCGGCCATGGAGGCAGGAGTAGTACAGTCAGCATCATATCGACCTACCCAAATCTGTCAGAATATCCCAATTCCAACTGATATTGAACTTTATACGTTCAAGATTAAAAAACGAATCAAAGCAGGTGCCGGCCGTTACGCGCCTTTGTTAGCGATGCGACACTCACTAAGCTACACCAATAATCTTTAACTATCTGTTTTAAGGTTTATTTCATGTAGAATCAAAAGTAACTATTGTAAAACAATGAGGTATTTTGTTGTAAAAGCCACTCTTGCGGCTTGCTTTGCTGTAATTCGACATATATTGAAGCGTGGGAGTTAATTAAACTAATCGAAGCAAAAATAAACTCACCAACACTTTCAATTAAATTTATTATAAAGGTCGCGGATTATAAATGCCGGTCAAACTTTCTTTCCGCTGTCATGGAAGTAGGCGCGTCGTGTACTGTCCTGGCTTGCGCGTAGCTGAAGGGACGCTGAAGCCGAGGAGTCAGGAGCAAGGCCCGCAGGGTGGTCGGTAGTGGTGCCGGTAGCCCGATGCCTGAAGCGGCGTCGGAAGCCAGAAGCCAGCAGCGGTGTCCCGTGGCAGGAGAATGTGACGTCACCAAGTGACGCCGCGATGGTTTCCACGGATATATAAAAAAACCGTACGGAAAACCCGAACTTTGTTCCCCAATATGGGGTTTACTGAAGCACAGATTCTATTCTCAAATATTAATTTAAAAAAAAAAACAAAAGAAATGTTGAAGTTCTGGAAATAAAATCGAACTTCAATTAGTCGACGCCGCGCGTGTAACGTCCCACACAAGCTAGTGAGTGTATCCCGGGAGGCGCGACCGACGACTGACCCACAGAGTACATTATACTATACTGAAAGACTGACCTCTCCGACTCGGACGGCGCGGCGAACCCCGCTCGCGGCGAGAAGAAAACAGAGGGGCAATTCTCGTACCTAAAAACGTTCACAATCTCATGCCAGCGTCAATCAAATGTCAAAAATGTAGGTAAACGCTATACAATTTTTGACAGATTGAGTCTTGAGATGATATTGCGAACGTTGTTAAAAATACGAGAATTGCCCCTCAGGTTAGCGACCGAGAGCGAGCGAGACAGAATACAGGCGATACGATCGGTTGGTAACTACTCTTACAATGACTTGCGTTTTACGTTTGTTTAATTACAACGTTACAATATGAAGAGCTCCAGCTGCACCCTAATTGCGTAACACATTATCGATCGGAGTTGGTTTCATTTTGAAACAAATTGCTAATCCATTGCTTCATATGTTCGAAAAATTGTCTGCTCGACATCATAAATAACGCAATGAATGTTGTTGAACTGTCAAAATGAAACCAACTCCGATTGATAATGTGTTACGCAATTAGGCTGGTGTCATACATTTATGCAAACCAGAGCTCTTTTAACGTGGGTCATTCTGGTCATTGAACGTGCCGCGGCCCCGCCCCCTAGCACGCGGCGCCCGCGTGCACCGCACACCCTGCACTATAGGTAAAGCCACCCCTGTACAGAATCGCACTGCTGGTCTCTGCCCTTTACCAATACAGGGTGTAAGGGACAGCCCTCCGCAAACTAACAGGGTGCATTCAGCTCCTCATTTTGAATTATATTCCACCGGAAATTTTCTCAGGAAAATTTTCATTTTTTCAAATTTTCTTTTAGTTACATTTAATTATTTCAACGTAAAATTGCATTGTGTGTTCGCAGCACTCCATTTATGTAAAAAAGAACTGCAAAAAAACAGCAAAAAAAAAACCAGCAATGGATGTTGAAATACTCTTACCAACGACGCGTGAAATCAGCTGTTCACTTTCTGTCTAGCTACAGCGTTCCTCGAACTCACCGCATACCTATTACCTTCCCCTCCCAACCAGTAATAGACGCTCCGATTTGTGGACAAAAACACAAACAAATTAGGATTATTGGATTCCCTTAACGTTCCTGAAAAAAATTCATGTACCGGTCATCTTAGTATGACATACTGAATTCACCCTATCAATTTGCGGAGGGCTGTCCCTTACACCCTGTATATTAACCAAGACCTACCAATATATTTCCCTAGATTTTAATTTAAGTGTTTACTACTTCAAACGACGGCTCTAAAACGTGTTTGTGTGTATAAGAAGCTCGCTACCCCGTGAAGTGATCACACTTACCCTTTGCAGTATCCTGACTTGCTGGTTCCTTATATTTCAACGCAGTAATGTCATCGACAAAACGCTTTACGATCATTTCATGCCCAGCGTTGTAAGTATCGTAATATAAACAACACACCATGCTGTTATTTAGCGTTTTATGGAATATCCAGCTAAATGTTTCCTGGTCATATGTAGTAATTCTGTATCCTGTTGGGTCTATCCATCCTACCTGTGTGTGTGTGTGATCTGTAAAACCATCCATATTAATATCAGGAAAAGAAGAAAACATAGCTGTAGTGTCTGTGAGTGAAAGAGAAGGAAGCATTATGTCATCTCTAGCGCACGTGCGGTCGCAACTCGCAATTACTTTACTCTTTGGCAGTCAGTCAACTGTGAGCGGCGGCAGTGAGAGGGCACGGGCGTCTAAGAGTCGATAATATAGAGGGAAATACCTTTATAGCTATTTAGGAATTTATTTCTCTCATAATTTACACGAAAGCAGACCGAGGAGTGTCGTACCTACTGGTAACGTGCACACAGTACCTTGTATTTTCTTTAAATTCATGTAGGTACGGTCAGCAACAGAACCGCGGTTAACACTGCTATTTTTCGTGTGTTGCGACGCAGCCCGGCCACAGTCGATTTCGTTATTTATAGACGTATCAATTAAATGTTCTTAAATTGTTCTTGCAGTACCAATGATTGGATTAAGCGTTTTTCTTGGTATATTTCTTTGAAAAAAATAAAGAACGCAAAAGGAACATTTATTTGGTTTATATTTTAGAACATTCTGAGCATCCTACCAGAAAATATACACGTGGCCGGGCTGCAACGTATACGGTACTGCCCGGCCATAAACAAGTGCTTTTTTAACAAGACATATTTGTGGTACATTAATTAATCTATTCATTGGTACTGCAAGAACAATTTAAGAACATTTAATTGATACAGTCTATAAATAACGAAATCGACTGTGGCCGGGCTGCGTCGCAACACACCTATTTTTCACATCATCTAAATTAACACAAAATGATACGATAACCTGCTTTTTGGCATTTCATTTATTAGATATGAGTTATTTTTTTTTGATATTTACATCTGTTCCGATTTTAATGAAGTATTTTTCTCAATTACTTATTAAGATTTAAAAAACTCAAGTGTTAATCGACTTTTGTTGCTGACTGTACCGCGTCCATCACCCGAGCCCTGTTAACCCGGCTGCCTCGCTGCGGCGTTCGGTACGACTAATCTCGTTTCTCGGTGACAACTGCGGTGGACGAACGCCCTAAGGGTTCCTAGTTCGACTACGGAACCCTAAATAAGGCCATATTACACCTACAATATCGTGACGTAGGTTTAAGACGTAAGTAGCGCGGTAGGTACTTACTACGTGTGTTTGAGCAGGAAAAGTAAACTTGCTCTGATTCTGTACATGATTTTGAATGTTTAACATCGTATTCTTCTGAAACAAACAATTAACACTCTTCATTAAAACCTAGATTACAACACAAGGTCCTGGTGTGATGGGTGCAGCTCCACCTTTGCTCCGTAGGTTCCAGTGACTTTGTCAATACGTCGCTCGTAATTAAGCATGAAAATTGCCGCAATATTGAGAAAGTTGCCAAAACTGCCGCGAATGTTTCCAAACTTGCGCAACATTGGCAAGAAACGTGTAGGTAGGTAATCTCAATCAATTATTTTTAAATATTAGACATAATAATTACATTTATATAACACGGCCATACTGACAAGATTACCATTTTTCTACAATTGTAAATTACTTTTGTTTTGCCAATTGCCTAGACGTGTCAAGTCCCCTCCATCCGTTGCTAGTGGATAGACTTGCACCAAGCAAATGACCAGCGGAGACAAATTACATTTGTATAACACGGCCATACTGACAAGTACTTCGTTTTCAAAGTACAAGATAATTATATAAATTATATTTATATAAGGTATCTAAACAATAATCTATACATACTATACAGATTTTCGTTGACATCAGGAAAGGCCTTGGTTTCATCGAAAAGTTCTTTTGATATTGTTACTGAGCTATTTCTCAAACTTGATAAAATTGTAGGTATACAGTGGCGTAACTACAGGGTGACAAGTCGGCAAAATACCACGGGCCCCCAGCCGGAAGGGGCCCCCCGTCAGAGGAGAATCCCAACTCCCAACATTTGTTATTACCCATTTAGTAAAAAACCAATGAATTTGCCACGGGCCTCGAACGGTATAGTTACGCCACTGTAGGTATATGAATCAGAAGTGTACAATAAGGTATGAAACACGTCTTCATTGGTAGCCGCTTTCTATAATGATGAAGTCTAAACTTTTTGTAATGCTTATTTCGGGATTCTTGCGCGTCTTCGGACAATTGTCTGAAAATTATGTAAAATAGCATAGTAATCAATGTTTTTTTCTCCGTGAATAAGTATTTTATGTAAAGAGGAAGGCATATAATAAGAATTATAAATATTTACGTACCCTGGCTGTATGCGTATTCACCGAACTTTTTTGAATCAATAGCCATTCCAGACATAGTTTGTAGTAGTGGTAGTAAGTACTAATTACATTCGTTTTATAAGTTCTACGTCTACACGGCTACACCTGTAATGTCTGCAGAGCAAGAGTAATTCTAAATATTAGACACATAATCATTACATTTATATATCAAGCGCATAAATATCAAAAATGGCATCAGAAAAAACCTATGTAATCTGGCAATTTTGGCAACTTTCCTAGTAAGTTTCTGAAACATTCGGCAATTTTCATCCCTACTCGTACCTAAGCAAACTAACAACTTCAACTTTAACTGCAATTGTAAGTTTGTACTTGCACAAAATATTGAGAGATTTACCATGTTTAAGACTTCTTATAGTTTTCCTGTAATTTATAAGTATAGAACAATTTTCTGTATTTTAGGGTTCCGTACCTCAAAAGGAAAAAACGGAACCCTTATAGGATCACTTCGCTGTCCGTCTGTCTGTCAAGACCCTTTTTCTCTGGAACGCGAAAAGGTATCAAGTTGAAATTAATATAATAGGTATGTATTAATAGTCTATGGAGTTCTAAAAAAATCAAGCTTCTGAGTCAACGCAATAAAACATACGGTCATAAGTATTTTGATACTCGCAAGTAAATCAAAACCTTTATGGTACTTCCCGTTGTCATCAATCACGGAATTTGGCAAGAAGCAAGGTCTCACAGCACAAATAAAGGAAAAAATCCGAAAATTGTTCATTTGTAATTCAATCACATAAATATATTTTTTTTTGGGATTAAGTACCTACTGTTAAGTTTGTTTTTGGGATAAATTCTTTTTAACTATGGAACCCTTCATTGTGCGTGATCCGACACGCACTTGGCCAGTTTTCCTTTTTGAGGTACGGAACCCTAATAGGAAAAACCAAGAGGATTTTTTTCACAGGACAACGTCTGATGGGTCTTTTTGTTGATATGAGGGTCAGCTAGTACTTACTAAATCCATTCGCTGGTATCTTAAATTCCTCTGGAAGCCATTCAGGTCGCCATTGTGTCGGTCTCAGTGGTCTCAGATTACTATAATAAATGTAAGCACTGTCGTCAAATTGTAGAAAAACCATTATAAATTTTGAACTTTTCCCTTTCACCGCTGGTATAGCCGCAATTGATGTACCTGAAAAATGAAAAAAATAAATAAATAGATGAAATGCAATTCATTGCTAGTTTAAATCTCCTCCGTGCAGCTACAGGGAGCCGATAAGATCATCGTGTGGATGACTTTTGAAGTAGTAAATTAATGATAAAGGAATTCACAGATTTTGGAAAAATTGTACAGTCAGCAAGTAAAACGATAGTAATTCTCACGTTTTATAAAAAAAAAAAATACATACAATTAATCATTTCATCACGATTTTGGTCGCCGCACAAGACGAAAGTCCTGCAAGAGGTCTTTTAGATCTCCTAACGCATTGAACGTGTTAAGTTCAAACAAATGGCGTTCTATGAGAGCGTTTACGGAGAAGCGATTTTACACGCGTTTGCTTGACATGCAGGCAGAGTCCGCGGATGGGATCGCACGCGACGTTTATCGCGGCGGGCGGCGCACGTAGCGTTGCGGCCAGCTATTCCTGCAATTCTCCGTTCACGGTAGCGATACCCGCAGCGGGTGTTCCAATACGAACACGCGCCGCCTGCCGCTGCACGCGCCGCCTGTCTGTAAACTGAAAAAACATCTGACGCGCCGCGAGGCGACACGCCACTCGCGACGAGAGGCCCAGCGTCTCCATAAACGAGGCCTAACATTGATAAGTAACAGTTCATAAAGATACATACCGTCTCTGTAGCGTAGATACCATTGATGTACGGTATCTGCCGGTAACTCCTGGCCCCGCGTCTCCATAAGCGAGGCCTAACATTGAGTAAGTAACAGTTCATAAAGATACATACCGTCTCTGTAGCGTAGATACCATTGATGTATGGTATCTTCCGGTAACTCCTGGCCCCGCGTCTCCATAAACGAGACCTAACATTGATAAGTAACAGTTCATAAAGATACATACCGTCTCTGTAGCATAGATACCATTGATGTATGGTATCTTCCGGTAACTCCTGGCCCCGCGTCTCCATAAACGAGGCCTAACATTGAGTAAGTAACAGTTCATAAAGATACAGACCGTCTCTGTAGCGTAGATACCATTGATGTACGATATCTTCCGTTAACTCCTGGCCCCGCGGCTCCATAAACGAGGCCTAACATTGAGTAAGTAACAGTTCATAAAGATACATACCGTCTCTGTAGCGTAGATACCATTGATGTATGGTATCTTCCGGTAACTCCTGGCCCCGCGTCTCCATAAACGAGGCCTAACATTGATAAGTAACAGTTCATAAAGCTACAGACCGTCTCTGTAGCGTAGATACCATTGATGTACGGTATCTTCCGGTAACTCCTCGTCTGGAGATTCACACGTTATGCTTCCATTTGATTGTGTGCAATAAGTTTTGTCTGTAACAGATGCCATTAAAATTAAATATTAACTAACACACACACGACACGCGATACAATCGCGCGATTGTGTCGCGTGACGCGCCTGTTTGTATGAGCCTTAAAGAGTATCGAGCCTGTTGGGAGCAGCTAGTAGTTACCTACATGTAGCTAGGTTATATTTAACATGCCTAAAATATATTACATATAATAAATATTCTTATTATGACTTAAATCTAAGTGTAACAGAAAGGAACTCCGAACTTCCATTCTCTGTTTCTGTCTTTCAAGTTTTCATCAAAAACTTCGAGTAGCTAGGTACAGTGTGTACCCAGCCGTAAGTATAGCATGTCACCGTCGGTCTTAGAAAAAGCTTGATCCGAAAAAGCTAAGTTGAATGACCTGAAGGTAGCACACCTAGACATCCCGACGGCCCATTACATATATATCTCTGGGTATAATAACGAGGAGAGCCTACCCCATGTAAGGATACGAGTAACAACTGAAGTCAGCCTTTCCAATAGCCAGCCGCTTATCGGCCATTACGTGATGTGACGGTAAATTGAACTCTAATGCACCAAACTTAGGTCGAATTTCACTAAATAAACTGAACGCTATCAGCACATCTAAACCGCGTTCAAGAGCTGTCAGTGTCATCGCTGTTGTGGAATATTTGACACTGACAGCTCGGTTTAGAAGTGCTGATCGCGTTCAGTTTTATTGGTCAAATTAGCCCTGAAACACACATTAAAGTTTTACGTTACCGTTGTGTTTAAACGCATACCAGAAAAGTACCTATTTTACTAGGTACCAACAAATTCGAAATACCTGACAGAATGGATAAATGCTCACCAAAATGAAAACCATTTATTGTGATTATAACTTTAGAAAACTCACGTCCACCTGCTGTCAGTTTTATAAAGTTATAATATCAGAATTCAGACGAATAATTGGACCCATTTAAGCAAAAATGTTCCAAATCACACAAACCTCATGAGTCTTTGATATGTTAAAATATACCTTATTTGGAGTACATAGGTCACAAAAACTCGAAATTGTCGAGGTTGTGGGTTGGAACATTTTTGCTTAAATCGGTCCAATTATAGTATTCTTCTGAGGTTATAATAAAGAGCCCCGCCTATTTTTGGCTTCAGGCTTTGAAGGAACCTAACCAACCAAACCTCGGGGTGCCCCTGACGTCGACCGTCTAGGGTTAGGGTTTTCGTCAGCAGGTCGACGCAGATTTGGTGAGCATTTATCCATTTTGGTGAGCATTTAATTTTTTTGGTAGTCATAGTCATTCTGTATTAAGATGGATTGGTCTTTCAGACATAATATTTTACTAAAATAATATATGATAACGTAAAACTTCGTAAAAACGATGTGGGTTAAGTCTCGTTAGTTTGAGTATAATTTACTGTCATACCACATACGGCTGACTACTGGGTTTGCAGACTAGTCGGTCTTGGAGGGCTGACCACTTATTGGATGACCTGGTAAGTACTTAAAAATTATACCCCCTGAAAAATAACGTTTTTTTTTTATTTTAAAAAACTTGCTAATTAAAATTGTTGCAATCATCCAGAAACCAGTAATAAGTTATTATATTGAACACTTTTCACATCCCACCACACACACAACAATCAACCAATCAATGCAATATTTTCACATCCAATGAGCATCCGTCAAGCGGTTATTTTGTAAGTTAGGAGTATTAGATGAAAACTTCGCTCAACAGTATAAGCAGGACATAGAAAAAATAACTAATAATGAAAATCATCTCCAAAAGTTACTGAAAAATCAAACCATGGTCTTGGAATCGGAATACAACATTTTGCGACGCAGCGAGGAGACTATGAACAAACAGTTCAAATTTATAAAACAACATCTTCAAAACGTCACCGACGAAATCAATACGGTGCGTCTGGACAACAGAAACGTCATATATGTAACATCATCCGCCCTAGCTGCGAGTATCATATTGTCAAACTTAATGCGAATCCAACACACACTTATCAATACCGTGACAGACATCAGCCACGGTCGCATCGACCCGTACCTTTTGACTCCCGAACAGCTGGCTCGTCAGATCAACATAATTTCCGGGCAATTGCAGGGAAATGTAATGACCCCAATCGAGTCATCAAACTTATCCGGCTCGAAGGACCAAAAAAATGTACGACTTGGTGCGGTCTATACACTTTGCTCAAGCGTACGATGATTGTTCTGTACACTTGTGATGATAGAAACCCGGGGAAGAAGAATTAAACCGCCCGTGTTGAGTGTGGTAAAATCACTGATTTATTTTACTTAGCCAGTACACTAAATGATCGCGCGTATGCAAACGCTGATGTAGCTTAACCTACTTAATTAATATTATGAAATGTGCGGGTTCACCGTACACGCGTAGTAAACAACAAGATATTATAGAATCCAGTGGTAGTAATGCCAGTGCTATTTATTGCGAAATAAAGCTTGAGAAGGCTGACTACTGGGTGGCTACCCACTACCCACCAGCACCACGGTCTTGTTCTGAAGCTTGGTGTGCCATACTCACAGCCGGTCCCTTACAAAGGGCGTGTGTACGAGTTACAACTAACTAGTCCACCAGCACCACGGTCTTGTTCTGAAGCTCGGTGTGCCATACTCACAGCCGGGCCCTTACAAAGGGCGTGTGTACGAGTTACAACTAACTAGGCTGACTACTGGGTGGCTACCCACTACCCACCAGCACCACGGTCTTGTTCTGAAGCTAGGTGTGCTATACTCACAGCCGGTCCCTTACAAAGGGCGTGTGTACGAGTTACAACTAACTAGGCTGACTACTGGGTGGCTACCCACTACCCACCAGCACACCAAGGTCTTGTTCTGAAGCTCGGTGTGCCATACTCACAGCCGGGCCCTTACAAAGGGCGTGTGTACGATTTACAACTAACTGGACTGGTAAAGCATCGACATTTAATTTATTTAAGTTATGGCTATGAAGTTATGTAATAGATACCTTCGCATTTACTCTCGAAATCAACGGTAATTCCACAGGGACTATCATATTTAGTTACACCGTTACAGGTTGTGTGAAATTCATTCTCTGAAACATACAAAATCATTTCGCACGTTCTATATCGAAAACAATCCATGATCAAAATCATTGAAATAAAATAAGTACCTGTGCATCATCAATTCATCATGTACTTAAGTACTTACAGATATCCCAGGAAAAGTATGCGCTTCAGGAATTATTGTCTATCTCAGGAAATACGCATGCGTGATGATGAGATTTAATATAGAACTGTTACAACCATAGAAAATATAAAAACGGAAGAAGTGGCAAGCGGGCGAAAATGTGTCCGTGCTCAGTATGAGTCGTTCATAGTACAAATTCCGTCTCCGCGAACTAGTGCGCTTTCGACTGTGACCGTGACAATTTATAAGAATGCCGTGTTGTTCAGTGGTTTCTTGTAAAAACCAAAGCCATGTAAATCATGGTATCACTTTCCATATGTAAGTACAAGTATTTTACCGTATTTGTCTTTAAAATCATGAAAGTGACAAAGGGAAAAAGTGGAGACACAGGGTTCCGATACATTTTAACATACTGGGCACATCTCCTTCTTTCTTATATCTATGGTTACAACACTTACAACCATGGAAGTACCTACTCGCCTTTTTTAGGTAGGTTACAAAATTAAAAAGATAAAATAAATAAATGCAGTTCCAAATTTTTTTTTAAACATTTGAGAGACAGATTTTTTTTTTTTTTTTTTTCAACCATTGTGATTGGTCGATTCCTGCATGTCTCCGCTCCGCTCCGCCCAGCTCTCCGCATCAGTGGAATCGCACCCTTTTAGTGGCAACAGAGGATGCCAATCAATGTAATAACTCTGCTAAAACCAAAAATTATCCTGAGCTAACTCAAGCTCAGGATAATTTTTGGTTTTAGCAGCTCCAATTTTGTATTCATTTATTTTGATACATACTGAATGTTGTTTTTTTTTATATCCACCAATGATGTTATATTAAATAATATCATTGATATCCACATTGACATTGATGAATTTTATATACAGGGTGAAGGGTGGGTACAAGGATGTGGTTGTGTTCATCTAGTTTTGTAAACGTTTAAAAGTGTTTGTACAAACCTACTAACAAATAGGTACACAAACAACACAACAACAAACACGGCACAAATACACAAACAACACAATAACAAACACGTCACAAATACACAATAACAAACACGTCACAAATACACAAACACGTTACAAATACGTCAAATTTAAACGCAAGTAAAATGTTGCGATTGGCTGTGGATAATTCAGTCCACCAATCACAGCAGGTTACGCGAGCTTGACAATTTACTGAATCCAATGAAATTAATCATCATACTACAATACAACGCCTTGACGTGATGACGTAAAATATACAACATTCTTACCACCTGCTGCACTCTCATCCCTTACGCCAGTCATGATCGTTTTAGTGCAACAGATCCTGGTATTGTTACGTAATTCTATATAGAGAGATATACTGCTTCTTTTTTCCAATCTCTGTGTAAGAAGAATTGATCTGTCTGTTGGTATCTGGCCACTCATTGCTGGTACTGTAAGAATAAGAAGATAGTTATTTATTTATAGAAAATAACACTTTCTTTTTATTCATGTAGGATTGTTGGCTGATTGTAGGGTGTGTTGCAACCGTTGCAACTAACTACGTCAATATTTAAATGCTACGTCAATAAAATAAATAAATAAATATAAATAAATATCCCTGGACATTTCACACAACGCCATCTAGTCCCAAGCTAAGCAACCTAATGCTTGTGTTATGGTAACGAGATGGCTGATAAACTACATATATACATTTTAAATACATACATATTATAGATAGAAAAACACCCAGACTCGGAACAAATACTTGTAGGTCGTACAAATATTTGTTCCGTGCGGGAATCGAACCCGCGACATGCTGCGCAGCAGTCAATTGCTCAACCACTGCGCAACCGTGTCGTCAATCAACTAAGCTCATCACCACAGCTGTATGCCCAGCTGTGTTCTGTTACAGGCTCAGTCTCCCAAGAGAGAGCTTCTCTCAAGGTACACCACAACAGCTTGTTTTCCGCCTTACCAGCCGTGTTTAGGGTTACCTACGTACCTCAAAAGGAAAAAACGGAACCCTTATAGGATCACTTCGTTGTCCGTCTGTCTGTCTGTCTGTCAGTCTACCAAGACCCTTTTTTTAAGGAACGCGTGGAGGTATCAAGTTGAAATTAATATCGAATACGTAAGTCTATGGTCCCTTGGAGCTCTAAAAAAATCAAGTTTCTAATTAGTCAACACAGTAAAATATGGCCATTTATGGGACATATTTTGACACTCGCAAATAAATCAAAACCTATAGGGTACTTCCCGTTGGATAGGCAGTATGTCAAAATTAGGTCGTATTTTTGTCGGGTCTACGTATTTGATATTATTTTCAACTTACAGACTGAGAACGAAGTGATGCTTTTAGATAAGGGTTCCGTGTTTTCCTTTTGAGGTACGGAACTTTAAGAAGTACAGATTTGTGGGCAAAAGGACAATGTCACGGTCAGTTGCATGATCAGCCGGCCTATTCCGTAACAATCTTACCAGTGAAGTGAGCTTGGAGTGATCTGCCATTCTACCCGAGCGATGCTAGGGATTGACACACTGACAGCTC
This sequence comes from Cosmia trapezina, assembly GCA_905163495.3. Taxonomy (NCBI): domain Eukaryota; kingdom Metazoa; phylum Arthropoda; class Insecta; order Lepidoptera; family Noctuidae; genus Cosmia; species Cosmia trapezina. Next base: position 2,803,845 of record LR991049.1, on the reverse strand, counting down.
ACTTCCCCTAAGTTCTCACGGTGAGATAGTTACAGGTCGGCTGTTTTCGCGTGACTCCAGTCGGCTGAACACTGGGCTTCATTCAAATGGCATCACTCCAGACACAGGTGCTCCAGATAATAATGTAACTCTTATGTCACTGAAGAGTTACATTATTATCTGGAGCACCTGTGTCTGCCTGTGATGCCATTTGAATGAAGCCCAGTGTTCAGCCGACTTAATTATAAAATATTTATTGGAATTATTGATGAATTGTAAATTATGGAACAAGATCGGCTGTTGGATTAGGTACGGCAATCCGTGTTTGGTCGCTATGCCAAAATGTTACGTCACTCCTACAGGTTCATGCTACCTGACCGTGAATGAGGTATTGGGCATTAAGGAAGGCTTAATTATAAATAAAGGTTCACTTTATTTCAAATAAAAAATAAGGTTCACATTCTCACCATTACATTGGGATCCCTGTTGCTTATATTTTTCATGACTGTCACAATTTTCTGAAATCGAATTCCATGTCAGTAAATGATTCAAGCAATAATGCACAGGACAAGTAGAATTACTGGAAGGAGGGCCAGTCAATAATAATACCAGCCTTACTATCCCGACAGGACAAAGGCCTCTTCTCGTATGTAACAGAAGGCGACGCTTGCTCAAGGGGATATTAATTACCTTCTGCCCGCAATTTTATTCGCGTGGAAGAATATACTAAAATAACAGCCAGATTTATATAAAACTCCCTCGGTCCCCGACCCACCGCGTCGCATCGCATCACCCACTCGCGCGTTTTCGCTGAGCGTTCTTTTTGCTCGGCTCCTTAGGATCATAGCCTTAGCCTTAACCTTCCTCAAGAATCGGGCTATCAAAATGCACATATATTTTTCTAAATCCAAGATTTTTTATAATCCAATTTGTCGTTGCGCATTGTGATCAGTAGAGTATGTTCTGTACTCAACCTCAATATAATATCACATTAAAGTATGAAATGATATACCTACTCCTTCCTCTTATGAGAATGATATCAGTACTGCGGTCTGCGGCTAGGCCACAGTAAAAATATCTAGGCTTTATAAATGTTGATTGTAATAAATGACTGACTCCGAGTAGTTTAGTATCTTACCAGTTTGAAGATATATATTGTAGTAGTTAGCCCTCGGCGGTACATTATCTAACAATAAGTATATGTTTATAATATCTTCATGTTTGAAAGCAAAATTTACCGGACTGTCCCACGTGTGACCAGCTCGAACTAAAACAAAAAAGTAAGTATTTATTAGTGCAGACAAACATAGAACCGTCTTCAATGACCAGGAGACCTGAGGATCTTAAGACATAGTATTTTGATTGCTGAAAACAAAATTAAAATCATAATTTCATAATTCGAGACTAGCGAGTGGAGTGAGCGTACTCATGAGACGAGCGAGCGCAACTCTTGGTGAAATGCTAGAACAGACTCGTTAGGCCCAGTGAAATGCTAGAATCGACTCGTTATGCCCGGTGAAATGCTAGAATCGACTCCTTAGGCTCGGTGAAATTAATTAATTAATATAGCCTGCCGCGAAAACGCACTCTTTAAAACATTTGACTGGCTCGGGTTGGGATTTAATTAATTATTTAATTAATTAAATAAATAAATAATTGATTTAATTAATTAATTAGTTAAATGCTAGAACCGACTCGTTAGGCTCCGTGAAATGATGGAACAGACTCGTTAGGCTCGGTGAAATGCTAGAACCGACTCGTTAGGCTCGATGAAATGATAGAACCGACTCGTTAGGCTCGGTGAAATGCTACAATCGACTCGTTAGGCTCGGTGAAATGCTAGAACCGACTCGTTAGGCTCGGTGAAATGCTAAAAACAACTCGTTCGGCTCGGTGAAATGCTAGAACGACTCGTTAGGCTCGGTGAAATGCTAGAACCGACTAGTTAGGCTCGGTGAAACGCTAGACCGACTCTTTAGGCTCAGTGAAATACTAGAACCGACTTGTTGGGCTCGGTGAAAAGCTAGAACCGACTCTTTAGGCTTGGTGAAATGCTAGAACCGACTGAACTCTCTCGTTAGGTTTGACTCGGTTAGAACTTTGGTCAAATGTTTTAATGAAAAACATACGGCGCGGGGCACTACTGCGACTACTTAATGATTAAGGTTCCGTAGTTTAATGTACCTTGCCAACCAACGGAGGGTTCCGTCACCGTCACCGCTGAGACAAGCTGGCTTAGGTACAGACGATGGCGACCGAAAACGGTCATTCAGCGAAAAAACAGAAGGCCAATAATTCTCGTACCTACCTAAAAACGTTCAAATTTAAGTCGAAATCTCATGCCAGCGACAGTGAAATGTCAAAAATGTAGATAAATGCTATAAAATTTTTGACAGATTGAGACTGAGATGAGATTGCAAACGTTGTTAAAAATACGGGAATTGCCCCTCTGGCCTCTGGCAATGTTTTGGCGTTCGAATCTGGCAATGTAGAAAATCTACAAAGCGTTTTGAGCCTTTTTGATGCAACCTCGACCCGACGGGTAGGTTAATATTACTTGTCGACGCTCATAATGCAAAAAAAAATTCTAATTTTTCATCATTTGTCATTTTGTCATGGTTTTCGAGGGCGCTGACGCTATGATGAGGTCAATATGAAAATCCAAGATAGGGGTTGTGAAATTTTTCAAAATTTTCTTCATAATTATGTGTCCGTTTTCATAATTTCTGAAGGCGCTGATGGCGGTAATATTTTTGTCTTTTTCAAAATGGCCACGACGACGTGAATTTCGTGTCGTGGTTGTTTTGAATATGCCAATGAGCGTTTTCGGTCTTTGAGCCTAACAGAAATAAAACAAAACTTACCAATAACAAGCCCCCCGGGTACGGCCAGTATTACGAAGAAGAGCACTCGTAGACTGATCATATTATAATAATTAGTCTCTTAACCTATCCAAGGACTTCTAGTCTTTCAATGTTGGATCTGTGGAAAGTAAACAAATCCAGAAAAAGTCAATCAAATCGGCAAACACGGCTGAGAAGGTACTTAGAGGCTAGTGTTTAATTCAAATCTTGTTTCCAATGGATGTTATTTACACCAACTCTACGCCGACGTTCGCACGGACGTAAAAATATCGCGGCGATTTTTTTTCACGCACTGGATTTTCAACGCTCTGCTTAGCGCCAAGAGTTGAAAATTCAACAGTGTGTTTTTTCGACGCGCTGGGATGCACTCTGTTGTTGTTAGGTTGGATTCTCGAAGCTCGGCTCAACACCGAGAGTTGAAAATCCAGTGCGCGATAAAATCCCGCCGCGATATTTTTACGTCCGTACGAACGTCGGCTAAGTGAGGTTAAACAAGTTGATTTTAAAATGATTATGAAAAAGTTTAAATATATTTTGTTGAAGTTGCAGCGCAAACTGAACCTCATAGTATAAATAAATAAATAAAAATAGCAAAATAACCGAATAACTTTCTCCATGGAAGCAACATCGTATTCGCGAAAAAAAATGCAACTGTCCCATAGAAAACGTCAATAGGTACCTACCTACTCGACGCAAATACATGGGACGGCTGATTATTTATTCGCGATTACGATGTTGGTGCCATGGAAAAAGTTGTTCGGTTTGATGGTCTATACAGGGTGTCCCGTAAATAATGGATAATCTCTTAAGGGGTAGTTGTACTCATAATTATGAACAACTTTTACTATGGGACCAAACCTGAAATCGCGAAAAAAAATCAGCTGACCAGTACATTTATCTACATCAAACTCGTCAAAATGTAGGGAGCAGCTGATTTTTTTTTCGCGATTCCAGGTTTGGTCCCATAGTAAAAGTTGTTCATAATGATGAGTACGATGACCCCTTAAGAGATTATCCATTATTTACGGGACACCCTGTATATATATCACACCTTTCAATTTGACGAGGATGCAAAACGACACAACGTTGTATTGTATACCGCATGACTTTTTTTACCGTCTCGAAAAAAATTGGGTATATTAGGTAATCGGAGTAGAATAGAAGCCTATGGCATACCTAACTTTTTTTTTTTTTTTTAATTAAAAATTCAAATCATATGCAGGCTGCATATGATTTGAATTTCGATATTTTAAACGATTTGTAATTTTTTTTCAAAATTTCTGTTTTTATGGTACAAAAATGAAAAGTTAACATCGAATTTGTACTATTTATTGGTACATAGATATTTTTTTCTGACTGAGCTATTAAAAAAAAAAAACTAGGTATGCCATGCTTCTACTCTGATCACATAGTATACCCAATTTTTTTTGAGACGGCAAAAAAATTCATCCGGTATAGTATAATTAAGTAATGATATCGATTATTTTACTAAAATTATTTTATGTGTAAGTACCTATTGTTAATTATGTGTTGACTGTATTATACATTACTTAATTATTATGATATTATATATATATATAGGTACTCTGAAATTTCTTACTTATTAATTTGAATGTATGACATTGTTTAAGGTATGATTTTTGAATTAATGAAATTGTATAACGTATTAATCTGAATTTATCACATTGTATAGAGTATTAATAATGATTTTATGGCATTGTATAGGGTACTTACTAATTGTAATTTATGATATTTTATGACGTATTGATTGGAATTAATGACATTGTATAAGGTATTCATTGAATTTATGACATTGTGTAATTTTAATAATAATAATAATTTTGCATGCCTGAATTGGTGCAACTGCACGTTCACCTGACATCGTGAATTTATGATTATGTACTGTGTTGTGTTGAGCAATAAAGATTTGAATTTGAATTTGAATTTTATCTCATCATTCAGGCCGCTAGTTGAACGGTGCGGCGTTTAGTGAAAAGGCGCGACATGGCTATAAAATGTTCGATTCTTTATTGCCTAATTTTAATAAAAGCGTCATAAATAAACTTACCTACAATTTTCCTGTAACTGTGACTTCTGTACAACACAAGTTCACACTTATAATTATATCGACTACTTCTTGAAAACTCAGATATAACAATACCCAGACACTTTCGATAGTTTTGGAAAGCACTTCAAGAGGAAACAATAAATGAAATGATATATAACTTTAATTAATCGCTATCAAACACAACAACCAAGTTTGACGATTGTTAAGTTTTTGGGTAGGTGGTTGATTAATAACACTGAATGAATTAATCTATACTGTTTATTTAAATAAAGCTTACATATTCTTAGTAGTCAATTATTATTAGATGTACTCATGTCGGAGGTCGGGGGGGCAGAGAGAGGCCACAGATAACATATTGTCTGTATAGTAGTGATGTGCCATGTAACGAGTAGTGATGTTTCTCAACACTCCTCCTCAAATTTAACTCAAAACATTTTAAATTTGCCTATGAAATGAGCACATAATTATAAACCATAAAAAATAAACTTCAGTAGTACAACAAAATACTATTTAAAATAAACTTAGTGAGTCTTAAACTCTAGTCACAACTCAAGTCAGTAAGTATTTTGAGATAGACTCTTAATAAAATAAAATTGAAATTAACTCATGATTTGTTTAACAATGTTTATAAACTTTTCTTTGCACAGGCTTTTAGTGAACAAATCAGCTAGATTGTTGCTAGAATTTACATAATCTATTGAGATGATGCTTCGTTCAACAAGGTCTTTAAGGAAATGGGCTCTAATATCTATATGTTTGGTTCGCTTAGAATTTTCATAACTTTTAGACATTGAGATGGCACCTATGTTATCAACGAGTAATAAAGCATCACAGTTGTTGTTCAGATGTTTGCTCAGGCCCTTAAGGTTTACCAACTCTTGTGCGGTGGCAGCAGCGGCTATGTATTCAGATTCTGCTGTCGACAAAGCAACACATGACTGTTTCTTCGAAAACCAGGCTATGGGATTTACTCCATGTAAGATTATGCCTCCACTTACGCTCTTTCTGTCACTTCTATCACCAGCCCAATCCGCATCTGAGTATCCATATAAGTTTGTATCTTCCATTTTTCTAAAAACAAGCCCTTTGTCCTTAGTCTCCTTAAGATAGCGCAGAACTCTTTTGCCAGCCTTCCATAGACTCTCATTCGGCTTATCCAGATATCTACTGAGATATGATACAACAAATGTCAAATCCGGTTGTGATGTCACGGTCAGGTATATTAAACATCCTATTAATTCGCGGTAAGGCACATCCAGTACTTCATCATCTTCATTAACTTGTACATTATATTGTATTTCCATTGGTGTCTTTATTCCTTTGCAGTCGGTCATATTAAATCTTTTAAGTATCTTTTCTATCATGGTTTCTTGTTTTATTATCAAGATGTTGTCACTTCGTTCAATTTCCATGCCTAGAAATTTTCTTACTTCGCCTAAATATTTAGCATTAAATTCAGTCTTCAGTGCATTTATTGTATCTTGTCCATTTCCGATTATTAAAATATCGTCCACATAAATTAGCATCCATGTGTCAGCTTTGTAGTACATACAGTAATCGTATTCTGATCGCTGAAATCCATTTTTCTTAGCAAAATTGTCTATTGTCTCATTCCAACACTTCGGTGATTCAGTCAATCCATACAATGCTCTTCTTAGTTTTAATACTGTATTTTCATTCTTTGATTTCAATCCTTGAGGAACTTTTATGTATACATCTGTCTTTAGTTTTCCATTCAAAAACGCTGTAGGTATATCAAGTTGAGTAATCATTAAGTCTTCTTGGACTGCTTTTGATAGGAACATTCTCACTGTAGAGTGTCTCGCAACAGGTGCATAATTGTTATCAAAAATATCTCCTTTCTGCTGTTGGAATCCTCTCACTACTAGTCTAGCCTTTTTGGTTCCTTCATCTTTTTCTTTAAAAATCCATTTGGTATCAATTGCTTTCTTTCCTTTAGGTAATTCTTTTTCTTCCCAAGTCTCTAGCTTTTTAAGTGCTTGTAACTCTTTATTGATAGCTTCTTTCCAGTCTGTATGACCTATTGCCTCTTTATAGGAGCTAGGTGTATTTGCACTCAGGCAAATAACTATATTTGTCTCATACTCATCAAGATGCGCAGGTGGTTTTACTATTCTTCCTGATCTTGTAGTTTTCTCTTCTCTTGTTGCATCTTCATTTAAATTTCCCTCATTATCATTGCTTCCTTTTCCTTGCACATGGTTACTTTCTTGTCTCATCTCTATTTTATCATCTTGGTTTTCTTCTTCTTCTTGAATATATCTTCTTTCCTTGTTTTCTTCATTTTTATATACTGTATCACTTTCATCGAATCTCACATCCCTTGATATTAATATAGAATTTTCTTCTGGATTCCACAATCTGTATCCTACTGTATTATAGCCAACCATTCTTGTCTCTTTTCCTCTTTTATTCAATTTGTCTTGTTTAGGTATAATAGTGGCCCACGCCTTTGCTCCAAAAACTCTGAGTCTTGATAAGTCACAGGTGCCATTTTTCATGAAACATGGTGTTTTATAATTTATTGCTGAAGAAGGTGACCTGTTCAGCTGATACGCAGCACATTGTATAGCTTCACACCATAAAGTTTTGGGCAAATTAGTATCTGCAAATAAAGTTCTCACCTTATCACACAAGCTACGATTTAATCTTTCCGCTACTCCGTTGGACTGTTTTGTGTAGGGTAAGGTATATTCTACATTTATTCCTTTTTGCTTACAAAAATCTTTTAATTTGCTGGCCGTATATTCCCCGCCATTGTCGCACCTGATTCGCTGAACTGTATTTCCAGTTTCATTTTCTAACCTTCTTATATAGTCAATTAATTTATCTGTTGCTTCAGATTTGTTTACTAAAGGGAACACCACACAGAAATGGGAATAATCATCTAATACTGTCATGAAATATTTCTCACCATTTAGTCCACACTCCTTGACAGGTCCCGCTATGTCTGTGTGCAACATTTCTGCTACTCTCTTGGATCTTGGTCTTGGTACCTGCTTAAATGGTCCTCTGGTTGCCTTTCCCTCCATACATGGGCTGCATGCTTTATTACTTATTGGTAAATGCATAATACCTAAACATTTTCTATTTAAATGGCCCAGACGTTTGTGCCAAAGAGCATCATCACATTGGTTTTTACCTGTACTAATATTACACACTTCATGACATACATTAACATCTAATTTGTACAATTTTCCTTCAGAATTACCAGTAACAATTGAATTGTTTCCTGTAATAACAACTTTATATTTATCAAACTTTACATAAAATCCGGCCTCAGTTATCTTTTTGACTGAAAGTAAGTTGTAGGTTATGTTTTCTACAATTAAAGCTTCAACATTTATTTTTAAGTTATTGTATTTTATTTTTAAATTACCTTTTTTATTAGTATGTATATACTGACCGTTTGCAACTAATATTTTTACACTTTTATCTAGTATTTGAATGTCTGTCATGTATTTTTCAAATTGTTCACTTACAAGATGTTGTGTGCATCCCGAGTCCACAATAAAGGTGATATCATAGTGTTTGTCCATACTTTTAGCACTTAAAACGCTTTCACTGGCTATAAAACCGATCTCCGATTCACTCACTAATGAAGTAGCACCTTGTCCCGGGAAGCCTCGGCCTCGGGATACTCGTCCTTGAAATCTGCCTCTTCCTCTGCGATTTTGACCATAACCTCGACCTTGACTTTGGCTCCTTCCTCCTCTGTATTTTCCTTGTTCCTTATTACCAGTACTACACTCATAAGACTTGTGCCCTGGTTTCCCACATGTGTAGCAGGACATCATAAATGCGTTCTCCTGGTTCACTGTATTGGTGCTGATCTTAGTTTCAGCATCTAACAGCCTGGCCTTGACAAAATCAAAACTCAACTTCTTTTCTGAGGCCATTGTTTCTATAGATGTAATTACAGGGTCATATTCTTTCGGCAGTGATGAGAGTAGGTAGCAAATTTGATCTTCTTCATCTACTTTAACGTCGATGGCTTCCAGGTCGCTGATAATGGAACTAAACTTTATTAAATATTGTTGCAGCGGCTCATTGCATTTTAAAGAAATCAGTTTCCGTTTTAGGTGAAATCTGTTAAAAACACTCTTTCGTTCAAAGATATTTTCAAGTAAGCCCATCATTTCTTTAGCAGTTCTGCCATTCTTTATAATTTCTATATATTTGTCGGACACGCTTTGTGCTATAATCGACTTAGCTTTAGCATCGTCTTTCTTAGACTTATCTTCAGTAATTTCACTTTCCCCTATTACGTATTCCACTTGCTTATCCTGCAAAATTAGTTTTAGTCGGAATTTCCATGTACTGAAATTTGATTTTTCATCCAAACACGGCAAATTAGACACCGCAGCGTCCGCCATTTTTCTTCACTTTTTCTACGTGGATCGCAACCCAATTTAACTTCAAATCAACCACAAATCAACCACGCTCTGCTACCATGTTAAGTTTTTGGGTAGGTGGTTGATTAATAACACTGAATGAATTAATCTATACTGTTTATTTAAATAAAGCTTACATATTCTTAGTAGTCAATTATTATTAGATGTACTCATGTCGGAGGTCGGGGGGGCAGAGAGAGGCCACAGATAACATATTGTCTGTATAGTAGTGATGTGCCATGTAACGAGTAGTGATGTTTCTCAACAACGATGGCTGCCATTGTAAGCAGGCATTCAATATTTCAGCCACTGATGATTGTTACTTACATTTTCCTTTTGCGTCAGCAGCACCTGAATCAGTGTTGTAGTTGCGCGGTAGTTTAATGTCAAGCGCAAATACACGATGGACTATAAATAAGTGCCTACGCAGTAGCTACCGCGAGAGGCGCTCGTGGCTAAGTCAGAACAGCCGCACGGATCGGTCCGTGGCTGGGTTACCATCAATCACATACCGAGACCCCTCACTGTCTCAAAAAGCAGGTAGAGCCGTTGGTTCTGGCCACCATATGTAGATCTTTGAGTGTTGCTACAGGTGGTAGCCTGAAAGCCTGACACGCAGTCTTGTCAAGGGGTATCGTGTTAGTTACTCATTAACTGGGTTGCGGAGGTCAGATAGGCAGTGGCTCCATGTAAAATACTGGTATTCAGCTGCATCTGGTTAGACTGGAAGCCGACCCCAACATATGTAGCTTGGAAAATACTATAAAGATAGGCATATGATGAGTGATACCAGTATGTTGTTACTAACAGACTCACACAGCTGCACATCCTCTCAACGTGATCTTCTAATCGCAACTTGCGACGCCCCCCGGGTATTCACAGTCAGGAACGAAAGGATTTCCGATTAGACTGGAAGCCCACCCCTAATTACTTAGATGAAAAAACACTAGGCAGATGATGAAAGGATAAACTACCGAACATAGAGAGATCAATCAGAACAGTCGTGTAAGACCTCATTCTAAACGAATCTGAATCCGCTGTGAGTTTCTTGTATGATTGGCATTCTAAAAACTCGGTTGATAATTCGAATTTACACTAGCGCTACACTTGCGAGCGTGGCAGTGAGTTAAACTAAATTGACCGTATGATTTTGACAGATAAAGTATGAGATGACGTAAGAAGTGGCATTCAGTAAGGTAACTCCCTGTCACTTCGCAGATTCAAAGTGTCAAATATAAAACAAGTGAGAAAAATTGATGCGAAGTGAGATGCGAGTTGTTGTTTGAATTTTACAGAATCGACGAACTGATGAGCCTGCGCTTGTGCGAGCTGGCGGGGTATGTGCGCACACGATGTATCTCTTACTGGAGTTTCATGGTTTCTTCATGCGGTACTCGTGTCTACCTTTGTACTCTAGTTCGCGTAGATTGTCAGCGCGACAGCAACACATGTAGGTATATGCGGTACTATGACGTGTCGCAGTCCAGACGGAGCGGCGGCGGTTAGAACTGATCATGCCAGCCTAAGTCGGCGTTCCCACGAGCGTAATAAAATCGCGGTGGGATTTTATCGCGCACTGGATTTTCAACTCTCGTCGTTGAGCCGAGAATTGAGAATCCAACCTAACAAAAACAGAGTGCATCCCAGCGCGACGAAAAACACACTGTTGGATTTGCAACTCCCGGCATTAAGCAGAGAGTTGAAAATCCAGTGCGCGATAAAATCCCGCCGCGATTTTATTACGCTCGTGGGAACGCCGACTAAGGGTGCACGGCATGCTATTTCGAAACTAATCACGCCTCGTGGCTGCAGTGGTTTCAGTGTGACTGAACGTGGGGTTTTGTGTTTGATTATAAAGTCGGGCAAAACATATAGTAAGTAATACCATTTTTTTTATTAGTAGGTAATTTTTAAGTAGTAAATTATAGTCAGGAGTAGGTACTTATCTTTAATTTTAATATCCGAGAGATATAAATACTCACTTTGATGATATTATATTTAATAATTAGGTAAATATTTCTGTTGGTGCTGATGACGCATATTGATTTAGGGAAGAATTACATGTTTTTGCAGTTTTCATGACTTTCCTTATGTAGTTCTTGATATTTTAAATATTTATTAATATGGACTTAGTTTTAAATGTATTTTGATTTAATTATGTCAATTGCTTTCCTGTTGCCAAAAGGGATAACCACCACATTTATTATGGAGCAGTAATGTTACAAATGTGACGCACACATTATGGTTTGAACGCGAGCCCAAACCAATTATTTGTTGGTCGTGGCGAGAGTTTTGCAAAATCCTAGAATTAAGGCGACGATAACCGATTTTTAATAATTTTAAACTAAAGGTCACATCTAAACGAATAGTGTTAATGATTTGGAAAAAATATTTGTGTTAATTATGTGAATATTTTATCGGATCGGGGGAACAAATCGCTTCCAGTGTGAAGAGTTTCTGAGATATACTGAGGCTGAGAAAACGTTACTTCGCACATACTTATAGAATAAGCAATATATATTCCTGTCACTGTCGCACAGCTGTCAAACTGCAAGTGCAAGATAGAGATAAGAATATGACAAGTAACACACACGAGCACGAGCACGAGCACGAACACGAGCACGAACACGAGCACGAGCACGAGATAAGTAACGTTCATAGATATCAGCTCGAGATCACCGTACAAACATATCTATGTGAGCGTACGCTGATTTATAAAGCCAACCTTCTGAAACTATTCTGTCAGTCAGTACCTACGTAGGTTTGAACACGTGACGGCAGAAAGGGAAGCCACGGTTTCAGTACATTAGATTAATTAATACGCCAGTTTTCGAATATTTTAGATTAAGTTTATGTTACATAGTGTTAATTTGTAAAGTTATGTCTAACGCGGATGAAAAACTGAGAATCACGCAAAAACTATTAAGCGTATTTTTATGAAACCTTCACCATTTTAAAGATAATTTAATCATGTGTCTTTTAGTCATTAATAATGTGGCTAATTTGGGACAGCACTCCTTGATGGGCGAGTCCTATTACTGGCTGGACGTACGACGCGTTGCGTGAGCTCAGCACAGAACACGCAAGCTAACCACTCGCAAGGCCATTGGAATATCCCTGCGTCTTATGACTACTCCTCGGTCAGGGATCCCCTCGAGTCGTTAGTTAGGTTAGTTCGGAACTGTGACCTGTCTACTGGTGGGCATGAGATCCTGAATTCGATTCCCTGCAGGTCGAGCAGTTATATTGAGTTTTTCCGTAAGGAATTTCTGAGTACCTATAAGTAGCAGCCCAGAGTGTGGATTCGTTCCCGGTTGATGGCAAGGGTCTCGCCCTCTATTACAAGAATCCCACCGTGCACCCGGCTTGTAGTGATAAAAAATAGTAAAAGGAAGTCTTGTAAACTTAGTTCGGAGACACTTGGTCGGTGTTTTGGTTCAATAGTTCGGCACATATTTTATTGAAAGGCCCACACATAAGGCAACCTGGACCCTAATTGCGTAACACATTATCAATCGGAGTTGGTTTCATTTTGACAGTTTAGCAACATTCATTGCGTTATTTACGTTGTCGAGCAGACAAATATTTCGAGCATAAGAAGCAATGGATTAGCAATTTGTTTCAAAATGATTCAAACTCCGATTGCTAATGTGTTACGCAATTAGGGTGCTGGTCCTCTCCCGTGTGCTTTGTGGTGCTGTTGACAAGCGAACCCTCAATGTTCGTACAGTTGCCTCGCTCGGCACTCGGCACAACACTTCCAATACAGCGCCGTGTAGCAGCGCCTACAGCAGCTATGTCCATAGTTCCACATATGTATTTTGTGACATTTAGGTTCACATTTTTTTTATTTATTTACTGATATTAGCTGTCCCGGTGCGCACGACAACTAACCACAATTTTGTAGAATACGGTTGAATGGTTTAGGAACGTATACGGGAAAAACAATCATTAATTTTTATATAAGTAATATCATTTATAACACATTTGCTCGTAAAGGGTCTCTTATTTCACGAATTTCAATATCGTAATGTATGTCATTACGTACTTGTGCGTAATTGTAATGTGAAACGCACGGGTTTCTTTTTAATAAGGTTTATCAAGATGCTCCGTCTAAAACGAACGGTACTTTTTAAATCTTAGCAAAGAGTTTTTATGTCAGAAAAAAGGTCAACATTTTATGAATAAAATTAACTTTGGGAGATAAAATATAAAAAATAAACATTAATTAAATTAAATAATTAATTCTTTAATTTAATTAATTTTGACAATAAATTGCAACAACAACTGTTCAGGGTTGGGGTGAGTTTAAATGTAAACTAAGATGTAAAGATTATAAGATAACTATATTTCAGTACACAAATGGGATAAAATTAAAACTAATGAGGTGAGATTGAGTCGCGCCCGATATGGTGTCCGAAAGCGTACTAATTACATTTTACTTAGGTAATACAAGGCATGGAGCGCGGTGTCACAATTACGCTGACATGTTTAATAGTTCGGTGATTGACCCGAACAACAACAAACAAAAACATAAAATATTAATTTACTTTATTAGTAATACTGGCTGTTTTTGTGCCTTTGCTTTAAAAAAAAAAAAGCGCTGATGCGCGCGTCGCTAATTTGTGAACAAGTAAAAATTATTCCGCGCGCTTTTTCTTTTCGCTGTATTGTTTTTATTTAAAAATGTCGTCAAGTAATGATGAATTTATTAATTCAACACCGCCAGAAGTCTCAGAGGCAGCGAAAAAGGCTACTCTAAGCCTCTTGACTGAAAAATCGACCGATAGATACTTACAAGCGTATCAAAATTTCATCTTATGGAAAACAAGCAAAGATCCAAATTCATTTTCAGAAAGAGTGTTTTTAAAGATTTATTCGTTTAAGAAAGTCCGAGTTTTATTTATTTCCTCGCAAATATGTTATAAAACGTCGTATGACATACGTGCGCTTTGATAATTACATCCTCTGCTTTCTTGTAGCCCTCGCCTACGGCTCGGGCTAGCAATATCGCCTCGGTTGTAATTTTCAACTTACCGCACTTATATCATAATATACTATTAAACTTCATGTATGTAGGTCATAGACGTATAAAAAAACCGGCCAAGTGCGTGTCGGACCACGCACAATGAAGGGTTCCGTAGTTGAAAAGAATTTATCCCAAAAACAAACTTAACATTAAAATCCCAAAAATATTTTTTTATGAGATCAAATTACAAATTACCAATTTTCGAACTTTTTCCTGTACTTATGCTGTAAGACCTCACTTCTTGCCAAATTTCATTATTGTAGGTCAAAGGGAAGTAGGTACCTCATAAGTTTTGATTTACTTGCGAGTATGAAACTATGTCGCTTAAATGGCCGTATTTTTTTAGGTCTCCAAGAAACCATAGACTTACGTATTTGATATTAATTTCAACTTAATAGCTTTACGCGTTCTTGAGAAAAAGGGTCTTGACAGACTGACAGATTTAAACGTATTTTTTATGTGATAGAATGACAAATTGACCTTTTTTTATACGTCTATGATGTAGGTATAGATTTTCTAATGTTAGAAGTAGTGAAGTAGTGAATGTGACATCATATTGAATGGAGAAAAACGGAATTAATCAAACGGTTTTTCTAGGAATCACGCAAAATGAGAAATTACAATGGGGACCTCATAGGTATACATCTCTCGCGGGGCGGATAAGCTCGGCCGCTTATGCTGTTAGAAAGATAATTACGGAGACGCGGGGCGTCGTGCGGCGCGCTGCGCGGGGCGGGCTGCGGGCCGTCAAGGGTATGAAATCTTAATCGCTTCTCCGTAAACGCTCTCATAGAACGCCCTACCCTATGTTTGAATTTAGTGCGGGCCGCCCCGCGCACCACACCGCACGACGCCCCGCGTCTCCGTAAATGAAGCCTAATACGTTAGGTTGACGCCTGTTTGACGGCGCGGCGAAAGGCGATACGGTGACGATCCCTTTCCGAGTTGATATTGGAATACTGACTTAACTCAAAAAGACGATTTTTGGGAAATCGCAAAAGAAGATCTTGCTAAGAGGACTTATCCTATTTGTTGATGCATAAAAATAAAACTGATTTATTCATCATTAATGCTTGTATTTTGAACGTCTATAATTAACTATTGATGAGATCTGAATAATAAAAAAAACCTGTAATAAGTTCTATCTATTTTTTCTGACCTATCTACTAATGGGTCAATGTTCCATTAAGCGTGCGATTTGTGCTATGACCTTTAAACTCTGTAACTGAGATAACATCTTTTTGTTTACTTACTTACTAATTCTTATTCGACCCGCAAATTCCACACTCAACTAATTTTGAGCCTCAATGACCTTCAGTTTTAGTTTTGCTTTACGGATGTTAAGTGTCTAAACACACTATGCCGAAGTTACGCGACCGAAGTTCCGCGGCTGATGTTACGTTCCGTCGTGTTCGGCTGATATGACACACCATAAGTGCCGAACTTACACGGCGGAAATTCAGTCCTGCTGCTCCCCGCCCCGGATCTTCTTTGGCAATCGAACTGAACTTCGGTCGCGTATAATGTGTACGTTGCCGCCGAATTGCCGCTGAACTTACGCCCGACCGAAGTTCGGCTGTACGCTAGAACGCAACGTAATTTCGGCATAGTGTGTCGTCAGTAATTCAAATAGCATTGCAGGCGTAATCGTGTCGAACTTCGGTCACGTAACTTCGGCATAGTGTGTTTAGACACTAAATTTGAAAAATGCCGAAACGAATGCTCAAATCGTTATCAGTACCTACGTGAAAAACTGAAGTTAATGTCCGTTTATGATAGTGGGAAGACATGCGATGAAGTCTAGCTGTGTCGAATTTAAAATGTGCCAAAATCTACTCTTTGTAGAATAATGCAGAATCTTCAATTTTATCTATATTCTTCAACTTCAATAAAAATTCTTTTAACACAATGTTTATTTTTGTACATTTTTGTACTAGTTATAAAAAACGTGTTTGAATATTTTTGTTTACTACATTTATTATCTTTTTTGATTCCCAATAAAGATTAATAATGTTTACATAATATTACATTATTTTATTTAATAATCACACCTATATAACTAAAATAACCTGTATTCTGACCTCTATTAATGGAACCCTCTGTAAATAAGACAATTTATTTATACCTGGATATCTGAGACACTGGATAAGTGGAATACCTCTATAAGTGAGACAAAGTTTCACTGTACAGGCTTGTGGAGGTCAGATAAGCAGTCGCTCCATGTAAAATACGGCGTAGCTCACGCCACGCTACGACTCTACGGCGTAGCTCCCACTGCGCTACGACTCTACGTCGTAGCTAACACTATTGTCTATACTAATATTATAAAGAGGTAAAATTTGTATGTAAGTTTGTAAGTTTGTATGTTTGTAAGTTTGTAAGTTTGTATGTAGGGGGTAATCTCCGGAACTAATTATCCAATTCTAAAAATTTTTTCACAAGTAGAAAGCTACATTATTCCTGAGTGCTATAGGCTATAAATTATATTTATATCATGCATATTAGCCGAGCTATCACAATTTTTGTCTAACAAGTCGGAAAGAAATACCTATTTAGAGAGACTTTTTTGCATGCGCTGCCTAAACGGTTGTTTATAATAGAAAACAATGTATGGCAGTCTGGTCTGTCTTAAATAATTCTACAAAAAAGTCCGCGACACCATATTTCTATATTTTATATTTTATCTTTTATACATCTTTTATTGCTTTAAAAAAGTATTTTTAGACATACTTACGTTTGGATGATTATTTAAACAACAAAACATTAATCCTTATCAAAATAAGTTATTTTATGATCACAACTACATAATGGAGATAAGATTTGGCCTTTACAGTATGTCAATTGGTAATACAGTTTCGGAGATAATATAAAATTACTAAAACGCAAAATAACTTTAATTCATACCGGTCGCTCTTGAGCGAACATGTTTAGTGCGGACGTTTTATCAATTTACGTATTATCAAATGTCGGTGGAATACAGCGGAAGAGTTTGTTTGAACGCGCTATCTCTGGAACCACCCCACTCGGAGTTGAAAAAATCTTTTTGCATTTTATAACCCAGTTCTTGAGGAGGGCTATTGGCTATTTAACATCACGCTAGGGCCCTTAGGAGCCGAGCGCAAAGTAATAGCGCGGGCAGGCGATGCGGAAGGATATAGGCTATTTAACATCTTGCTAGGGCCCTGAGGAGCCGAGCGCGAAGTAATAGCGCGGGCAAGCAATGCGGAAGCATATAGGCTATTTAACATCACGCTAGGGCCCTTAGAAGCTGAGCGCGAAGTAATAGCGCGGGCAGGTGATGCGGAAGGATATACTCTATTCATCACGCTAGGGCCCTTAGGAGCCGAGCGCGAAGTAATAGCGCGGGCAGGCGATGCGGAAGGATATAGTCTATTTAACATCACGCTGGGGCCCTTAGGAGCCGTGCGCGAAGTAATAGCGCGGGCAGGCGATGGGGAAGGATATAGGCTATTTAACATCACGCTAGGGCCCTTAGGAGCCGAGCGCGAAGTAATAGTGCGGGCAGGCATTGCGATGCGATGCGTCGGGGTTGGGGGGGGGTGTTACAAGAAATTTCACGCGGACGAAGTCGCGGGCAGAAGCTAAAAAAGGGCCCGCCGGCTGGACGTTTGTTTAAATAACGAATATCTTCTGAAGTATAGAAAGTCGAAATTTTAGATTTGTAAGGTAAATAATAGTTTCTAACTCCGAGCACTATTGGGCGATCTGAAAGTGTAATAACAATAAAAATAATCATAAGGAGCCCGCTAGCTAGACACTTCATACAAAACGTCATTTAATCAAAAACTGTCGAGGTACAAAATATATCATATTTATTTTCTTTAGGTACAAAATAATGTCTTTATGAAAAGCTATGGGCTTACTAGATGTCGTTAGGGCCTGTCAGGTAGACTCACACGAAATCCTATACAATGCGAGATCAGCTTACACTGGAAATGTATAGCTTGATCTGTAGCCGTGCGTACAACCAACCTAACCTCATAATATGGTGAGTATGGCGTCCGGTGGTTGTTGCAAACTTCTTTCATCAACAGAGGCCGCTAGTTGTTATGACGCAGGTCGTGGCGACATCGAGCGCGCGGAGGAATTCAAAATTAAAATACCGGCCCAATAAAAAAGTCTGCAGGCAGGGTGGGGCAGGGGTGCCACCACGTAATGATAGAATCCAGAATCTCAATCCAGTTGTGTTTTATTTTTAGTGCTCATCCCTGCTCATCCACGTTGGTTGGCTTTTAATTGTAAAGGTACCTCCATAAAGGTTGTAAAATATCTTAATTTCTAAAAAAAAAAAACACTAACAGCCTCATTATAACTTCCTGACAGACATGCGCCGCCAGTGCAGTGGCGTAACTACAAAAGGTGTAAAGTAGTGCGGGGCACCAGAACCCGGTGTTTGGGGGCCCCTCAGTGTCCGACCTGGGAGGTCTACTAAGTCAATAAGACCCCAGCCTAGGGCCGACCGTTTAGCTATGCACCGTAACGCATGGCCCACTAATAATAATGAATGGATGAACTGGATTTGTCTAAGAATGGTCGAAAGAAAATTTACCTAACCTATCCGTGGCGGCGTGCAAAAATTAACGAGCTCGCTTCGCTCGCTCTTGGAGCCTCCCTAGGTTCTCTTTATTCTGAAACTTTAATGCATACGTGATCATACGTCAAGAAAGTAGTTCTTATTGCTGTATGAATAAATATACCTAATACATGTATAATATGAGTACACGTATAAACGTATGATAATAATGATGTGTAAAAGAAGTCTTTTTTTTTACAAAAAAAAAACAAAAAAAATAGTGACAGCTAGCTGTCAAATTCTTGCACATGCAATGGCAGCGACATCTGAAGTGAGCAAGTGGCATTTTTTCGGCTGCTGTGTGTGAGGCTGACACAGGCCGGGCACCGGGTAACGCTACTTGGTCTGTAGGGTAAGGCTCTAGTAGACGATGGACAATTTGTCCGCAGACACTCTACCACGACATAACATGTTATAGAAATCCCGACAGTCTATTCGTCGGACAAACGTATGAATACGTTCTATCGTCGCGGACAAAGTGTCCACGGACAAAATTATTATTGTCCATCGTCTGGTCAACGCCTTAGAGCGCTGCCTCATTAGAGCGAGCGCGCACTGCGGTGCGTTTCCGGTAGGTAGTTCTGCCGCACTGGGCGGGGCCTACAGTAACAAAACGCATGACCGCAGTGCGCGCACTTCAAAGACATTCCATACTTCACAGATTATGCGGTAGAAAAACGCACCGCAGTGCACGCTCGCCCTTAGCGCGTTGCGTTGCGTTTCGTCGTCGCATTTCAATAGCGCTTGCTCGGAGTAGGTACGCACGGCTACAGATCAAGCTATATAATTCCAGTATAAGCTGACCTCGCATTGTATAGGATTTCCATACAATGAGAGGTCAGTGTAAACTGGAAATGTATAGCTTGATGTGTAGCCGTGTGTATAACATTAAATCCTCGTGTTTAGAACGAGCAATACGACGA
Organism: Cosmia trapezina; assembly: GCA_905163495.3. Lineage (NCBI taxonomy): Eukaryota > Metazoa > Arthropoda > Insecta > Lepidoptera > Noctuidae > Cosmia > Cosmia trapezina. The sequence continues at coordinate 2,783,973 of LR991049.1, read as the reverse complement.
AGCAACGGACTAATGAGGCTTCAGCTTTACGGTAGCACCGGGGCAATTACTTTTTTGTTTTGTTTTGATAATTAGGTACGATTATTTTTTACGCGACACTGCTTTCTACACACAGAATACAAAAATCCGTTTTTGTATTCCGTGGATCTAAAACACAAACACAATTAATACAAAAAGGTCGCATAATAACAAAAAAATATTATTACAGTGGCACCCAAGGAGAACGTGTAGTCGCACTCCTCTTTGGTATATTAATCTATGGGTATATTAATCTATGGGTCGCACTGTGTCAATCACAGACTGTCATTGGCTGCTGGCAGCACAGAAATCGGCCATTTGCAGATTTGCGTAGTAATAATCAAGGAGTAATAGTGTTCTGTGGTACTATTAATCTGTGGTAGTACTCGGATGGGAGGGAATTCAAAAACCCAAAAAAACTTTAGATTTTTATTTATTACTGTTATGTTTACTACAAAAATATTATTATAATTATAATGAAAAGTGTAAAGTTCTATAGTTGCCTATTTTAGCTCCTTGGCCATTGTTCTTGAGTTTTTGTTTTCAGAAGTTTTGGAATGGGTTTGGCAAGTTCAAAATATGTTCACATTTTTTACTTTTGAAAACTAAAATAAGTAAGTAAGTACTGGTTTCTATTGGGAAAGTGTACGTTAGAAATTGCCTACTAATCAACGGAGTCCTTAAGTATTTTTAAGGGAATATTATGTACAAACGTAAGTACCTTTTCATTAATTTCGTCTGTTTTTTGTATGATCATCATAATTATCTCTAAGTATAATGGTAATCATTTTTTTTTAGAGTAACATGAGCACCTATTTAATAGAACATTATTGATAAGTAGGTATATCGGTAAGAACTGGGTCAAAATTATGGGAAAAATATTTCCATTCTATGTTGTTTTGTTTTTTTCGTTACTGTCAGAGTGTCAGGCCTATCAATACAAGAAACAAAACAAATTCGTTTTCACTAGGTAGAGAAAAGAAAAACGAAAAACCATATTTAAAATGGGGTTGGCTACTGTCAAAGTGGCGCTAGCATAGCTTTAACCAAAATTACATTCATTTGTATGAAGTGTTTGTTTGTTTAAGATTTTACAAAACGCCTAAGAAATGTGAAGTGCCTTATTGCAAAGAAATAGGACCACACCAATTTCTGATAGCTGTAGAATTAAAAATAAACGGTTAAAAAAAGTAATAAAAAAAAGTGGTCTAATTCGGCTTTTTGTAGTATTGTATAATTGGCGAAAAGTATTATGAAATGTATACTTCCTACAAACAAAACCATTTCATAAATAAAATAGCTTGATGTATAATTTTAAGAGTATACCTTTCAATAAGGTCTGCTTTACTTCCTTGTAAAGAAGCACCTAGTTTTTTTCAGTTCAGCCTTTAGCTCGCTTATTCTTCATGTTGAGTACCTACCTACATGTTTATCTTATCATCCATCCTGGTATTTTGATGAAAAAATTTACAAAACCGAACACACAAATTGAGTAAACAAATGTGACAGGTGAAAGCTATGCTAGCGTCATCTGCCAAAAGTTTTAAGGAGCCAACCCCATTGAAAATACTCTTTTTGCACTTAGGGCCCTCGCCCACGGCGACTTTTTGTAGCGATGCTGTCGCGCGTTTACGAAATGTGCGACTGCATCGCTACTAACGCGCGTTAGTCGCATTTGCAAAGCGCTACAGAAGCGATGCCAACGCGCGACCGTGTCGGACGACATCGGGGAGAGAACAGAGGGAGGGCGGCGCGTGAGTGGACAACCGAGCTTTCGTTGCCTACGCTTCGGCTGCTTACGTAAAAGCAGCACCAAAGACAACGTGACGAATGTTGCCTCAACGGAGTCCATCTTGCAACTGTAGCGATCGCCGGTATTTTTGTGCCATTACTGAATCGCGTTTGCATCGCGACAGAAGAGCACCAGTGTCGCGTTTGCATCGCGACAGAAGAGCACCAGTGTCGCGTTTGCATCGCGACTGAATCTGGGCCCGTGGGCGAGGGCACACAGCTAGCAACCGCTTCGCTTCGAAAAAGTCTTCGTTTTGTAGCGATGCAGTAGCGATGTCGTCGCGCGTTTGCATCGGTACAGTCGCGATGCGGTGCTAGCTGTTTGCCCTCACCTACACCACGATTCGATTCGAGTAGCGATGCTGTCGAGCGTTTCGGAAACGCGCGACAGCATCGCTACAAAAAGTCACCGTGGGCGAGGGCCCTTAGTTTCATAGTAAAACAGAAATTCAGAATCCATATAGAGGTAGTGGGATGGATGTAGATAAAGTTTTGTATGCAACTGTACATAATTAGGTATTAAAACACTCATGTGATACTACTTTTTTATATATACGATTTTATAGATACGGTTTTTTACTTACCTACTTATTAGTGCCAAGTTTCAAGTTTATAAATCAAAGGAGTAAGATTTTTCATCCCTTTTCACGTCCCTATGGGTCGCCTTTGGCAGTCGCTCCATGTAAAATACTGGTATTCAACTGCATCCGGTTAGACTGGAAGCCGACCCAAACATAGTTGGGAAAAGGCTAGGCAGATTGATTGATTGATGGGTCGACTTTCGCAAAATCCTTTCTTATTACACCTCTACGATTTAAACTACAACCACTGTCCAAAATTCATGTTTCTATCGGTAGGTGTGGGCTGTGCGAGAGTCTAACGAACGATTTTGATTGTTTTTCGACTACTAGACGTAGGTATAAAATATTATAACATGTAGCGAGATTTAAAATGAAGATTCTCGCGTAAGATAAATTCATGAATATATCTTTTATACAATAGTTCCTTTATGAACAACAGTTAATTAGGCATTATCTAGATAAGTGACACAAATAACTTTTGTTGTGACAAATTTCAGAGAACTAGAAATTATGACTTAACTACCTTAGCAAAACTAGTGTACCCTTCAGCGAATCGGACACGACTACCGAATGTGTCGCGGGAGGGGAGAGTTGCATTAAACACTCCATTCGTGAACGTTGAAAGATACACTATTCGCAAACATTGATGGGGCTAATGACGTTTTTTGTGTGACAAGTTTTAGGTTGAAGAAAAACATTGTTTTTTTTATAAATATATTTGATCTTATTATTTTATTTTGAAGACACATTAGTTATTGGTTTAAATGTATCGTCAAATATTTTTTATTCAGTCGCTTGTATAAATTACGACACCTAGACTTAGTGGTGGTGTTTGGGAACGGAGGTGAATGACGATTAGCGTGATTTTTTGTTAGTTTTCTTTGTTTTCGACAGCTTATATGCATATATTGAATAAAGCGCCTTCAAGTTCATCCCATGAGAACTTTTTAGCAAAACAATCTCAGTGTTAAATTGTTTTCAGAAAAACATGCTACCAGAAAGTGAAGTGAAGTGAAGTATACTTATGTGTAGATAAGTATAGTACAGTTGGAAGGAATCAATATTTTCAAAATGTTTACATTCAATGTGCTATTCATAAATGAAACTGAAACATACCGTGTGTTGCGGTGATCAGTGTAGTTATGAAACTGAAACATTCGTGCGTTGCGGTGATCAGTAATAATAACGAAACTGAAACATTCCGTATGTGGCGGTGATCAGTGTAGTTACGAAACTGAAACATTCCGTTTGTTACGGTGACCAGTCAGTGTAGTTATAAGACTGAAAGATTCTGTGCGTTGCGGTGATCAGTAATAATAACGAAACTGAAACATTCCGTTTGTTACGGTGACCAGTCAGTGTAGTTATAAGACTGAAAGATTCTGTGCGTTGCGGTGATCAGTAATAATAACGAAACTGAAACATTCCGTATGTGGTGGTGATCAGTGTAGTTACGAAACTGAAACATTCCGTGTGTTACGGTGACCAGTCAGTGTAGTTATAAGACTGAAAGATTCTGTGCGTTGCGGTGATCAGTAATAATAACGAAACTGAAACATTCCGTATGTGGCGGTGATCAGTGTAGTTACGAAACTGAAACATTCCGTGAGTGGCGGTGATCAGACTGTAGTTATGAGCCTGTAAGATTCTGTCCGTTGCGGTGATCAGTAATAATAACGAAACTGAAACATTCCGTATGTGGCGGTGATCAGTGTAGTTACGAAACTGAAACATTCCGTGAGTGGCGGTGATCAGACTGTAGTTATGAGACTGTAAGATTCTGTCCGTTGCGGTGATCAGTAATAATAACGAAGCTGAAACATTCCGTATGTGGCGGTGATCAGTGTAGTTACGAAACTGAAACATTCCGTGAGTGACGGTGATCAGACTGTAGTTATGAGACTGAAAGATTCTGTCCGTTGCGGTGATCAGTAATAATAACGAAACTGGAACATTCCGTATGTGGCGGTGATCAGTGTAGTTACGAAACTGAAACATTCCGTGTGTGGCGGTGATCAGACAGTGTAGTTATGAGGCTGAAAGATTCTGTCCGTTGCGGTGATCAGTAATAATAACGAAACTGAAACATTCCGTATGTGGCGGTGATCAGTGTAGTTACGAAACTGAAACATTCCGTGTGTGGCGGTGATCAGTGGCATGTTTCAGTAGCATTCATGGACACCTCTCATCACAATAGATTCATCCTATGGTAAAGGGTGTTTCTCCGTTTTGGCTAAAAAACACTTTCCGGTGATGCCACCTTTCTCAGTGTTTAATTAAAACAATTAAACACTGAGACTGTTTAGCTAAAAAATTCTAACGGGGTGAACTTGGAGGTGCATTATTAAATATATGCATATACCTGTCGAAAACAAAGCATCACCTCTGTTTCCAAACACCACCATTTACAGTATTGGTATCGTAGTATATACAAGCAAGTGTATATTTGACGATAATAACTAAACGAATAAGTAACTAACATAGTCTTCAAAATAAAATAATATTATAAGATAATTTTTAAAAAAGCAATGTTTTTGTTCAACCTAGTACTTTTTCACAAAAAAAACGTCATTAGTCGGATCAATGTTTGCGAGTAGTATATTCGACGTTTATCTGTAATACAACCCACTCCTCTCGCGACACATTCGCAGTAGTGCCCGATACGCTGGAAGCACTAGTTTTGCTAAGGTAAGTCATAATTTCTAGTTCTCTGAAATTTATCACAAAAAATGTATTTTGTGTCACTTAACTTATCTAGATAATGTATAATGTAATGTTGATCATAAAATCATAATGGAACCATTGTATAGATGTTACCCTCATGAGTTCATTTTAACGCGAGAATCTTCTTCAAATCTGGCTTTATGAACATGTTATAACCAAGTTATAACATGTTGCTACAACATAATTGCCCCAAACCAATACGGTTTTAGGGCGAACGCGCACTGCGGTGCGTTTCCGTTAGTTCTGCCGCACTGGGCGATGCCTACAGTAACAAAACGCATGACCGCAGTGCGCGCACTTCAAAGACATTCCATACTTCACAGATTATGCGGTAGAAAAACGCACCGCAGTGCGCGCTCGCCCTTAGTAGAGGCGTATCAACAGAGGATGCTGTTCTTGAACTTACCAAGCCAAATTGTTAAGAATCTTGATTCTAGGACTAAAACTATAGGTATATAATTCTTGATTTAGCCAAAGCTTTCGACACGGTCTCTACTCCCATCCTTCTTCGTGGTTTAGAAAGCTTGGGAATAAGAGATAGATAGATAGATAGATAGATAGAATACTCTTTATTATGCACACCATAAAAATTACAGATACAAATGTTGAAATTTTACATAGGGTGACACAATGGGCGGTCTTATCGCTAAAAGCGATCTTTTACAGACAACCTTTGGATGGATTTTGGAGATATCGCTCTAAATCTATTCCGTGACTACCTTACAAACCGTAACCAACGAGTTAAGGTAGACAACTACATCAGTGACGATGTGAATCTAACATTTGGCGTACCACAGGGTAGCGTGCCTGGGACCACCCTTTTTCTTCTATTTGTTAACAGATTGTGTCAGCTGTCAATCCCACACTGCAAGATACTCGTATATGCAGACGACACTGCACTTATGATAAGTGGAGAAACATGGGAATCTGCTCACCGCTCAGCTGAAAATGCTCTTGGCATAGTCATGGATTGGCTTTCATTGAATTTACTAACGCTAAATGTCTCTAAAACCCACTATGTCCCTTTCTCAGCGAACACTGCTACTCAGCCTAGTATGCCAGACGTTAAAGCCCATAGTTGTCACCCTACGCTGACCTCTTGCAGCTGCCCTACTACACCAGATTTTACCAAAACTTTTAAAAATGCAGTAGCCAACTTCTGTGGCCAGGGTAATCAATGCAACGTCACGCGTCATGCCAATAGCACAGATCATCAAACCAGCTGATAGCAAAGCATATATGCAGATCATGATTATCTTCAACTGACACAGGAACAAGAATTTTTATAGCAAAGAAATTTAAGGTCCGTATTACAGAAAGAAACTCAAGCACTGATCTTTGTTTCAATCTAGTTTTCAACCAATCAAATGGCTTGAATCTAGTTTTAAGTAATGCTTGAGTATTGAGTGACGTTCTGTAATACGGACCTTAATGAGGAGGAAAGACATGGCCTTGAAGAGAAGACAAGAATAGACGCAAATTATGGAAAAAGGAGCAACTAAAGCGGATCCATGGCTCCAATTTTGGCAGGATTTGAACCAGCTGATAAGCAAAGCATATATGCAGATCATGATTATCTTCAACTGACACAGGAACAAGAATTTTTAGAGCAAAGAAATTTAAGGTCCGTATTACAGAAAGAAACTCAAGCACTGATCTTTGTTTAAATCTAGTTTTCAACCAATCAAATGGCTTGAATCTAGTTTTAAGTAATGCTTGAGTATTGAGTGACGTTCTGTAATACGGACCTTAATGAGGAGGAAAGACATGGCCTTCAAGAGAAGACAGGAATAGACGCAAATTATGGAAAAAGGAGCAACTAAAGCGGATCCATGGCTCCAATTCTGGCAGGATTTGCAAAGCAACCAGTGGTGAAAAAAAAAATTGCAGCTTCAGATTTGTTGACACCATCCATCAAACATGGGGTTAAGTAACAGTTTAAACAGAACACACAAGTACAAGGCCAGTTGCTATGTACTGGAAGGCAAACAGCTTACTTCTGTGTGTACACAATTACAGATTTTAAAATAATTATTATTAAAATGTTGCAAAAACTGACAAACTTTTATAATTTACATTTTAAAAATGTTTCTTTACATAGATATTTGTACCTACAATAAAAAATAAAAAAACCTGAAGTAACAGATCTTTTATTTCTGATATTATCACCCACACTTATAACTATTCAATCTACAGGGTGACATTGACACCATTTGACAAACTTTCAGGGCTGAATCGACTTTCGACATATTCTGAATATGGTTGCCTGTCAGACTCGTCTTCTTCAATATCACATTTTAATGGGTCCTCACTTGACTCACAAGGCACGGTATTGAAATAAATTTGCTCTTCTACAAATGATATTGGAGGACCTGTAAAAAAAAGAAGAAACATTAGGTACCTACCCTACATATTATATTATTGTTATGACTTTTTTCATAATTTGGTGCAGTAAGTAAATGTAGAAAGATGCTTACTGCGTGCATATGTCTTTTGAATTTGAGAGAAGTTGAGAGCCAGTGACTCTTGATGTTCATCAGGTTCTGGAGCAGTGTATGATGATGAATCTTGATCTTTATCCAAAGATTTTTTTTTTTAAGGTACCTAGGTTGTGATGCATTTTTCCATGGAAATATGGAGGGAATGGCTGTTTTATTCAATATTTTGGATGCCACATCTAAAAATAGGTAAACTATTATTAGAATATAATCTGAGATAGAATAAATGTAAACTCTGTTGCAACTTAAGGAAGTACCTACAAAACTAAACATTGATGAACTTACTTCGTTGTAACACTGATAATGGTGTTCTTACAAAATCATTTGGTTTAAAGTGTGCTGAGCATATGTACGAATGCTTTTTTATGGTCCGTCCGGGTTTAAAATGAACGATGGCTTGTATCCATTGCGCTTTACGACTTTCATCTTTAGGAAAAAGATGTATGCCTTCATTTTTACACAAATCCACGAGGCAAAGACTTCTCTTCTTTTTCTCTTTGGGCATTTTCTTTCTGGCGTGGAAAACCCATAAAAAAAGACTGGTAAATATTTTTTTCTTTTGCTTGTTGTTATTATTTATTTATTTTCAAAATGTCATTGTGATGTGATGTGACAATGACATGACATTATGTATGTTTCGTTTTAAAATCTCAAAATTACATCTAAGTGAAATGATGTGACGTTCCGTTCCCAGCAGTAACTTACAAAGTTCAGCGCCATCTATCCAGCGACTAGGGAAGAGTTTAAAAACAAAATCCCTCGCCAATGATTTCGTGGAACAGAGTGACATGCTAAAAGACATGGACTTCAACATTATAAAAATAAATAACAAATAAAAAAAAAAACTATTTGTCGTGTTGTCAAAAGAGTTCAATTCAATACAAGCAAAATTGAATGTCGAAACAATATTATGAAATTATCAGTAAACGAAGATATTAATCAACCGGACCATGTAAATTAAACATGCGATAGTAAAGAAGTACAGCTTTCAATTCATACGTTCCGTGTTAATCGTCCATTTACGTCGTCAATATAAAATAAATATTCGCAAGAATGGATGGAACTTGGGTTCTCATTTTACTTGCTCTGGTGATGCTAGTGGGGTCCTATGTTGCTGGAAGCATACCTTTGAACGTGAGCATGTCCGAGGTAAGCAATATATTTGAAGTCCAAGTCACTAAATAGAAAAAAAATATGACCATCTGTGAATTACGATAAGGTCTACTTAGCATAACCAATTCAATGAAAAACTTTGTTCCTGATCACAGTAAAACTAGATACCTTGCAAAATGTTGGATGAATGTGCAGTTCACTAGGTTCTACCAATATTATGCTACTTAAGTAAAAATTTGGATTAAATTACGTAAAACGTAGAGAAAGTGTTCTTACTTAATATAACATCTTTTGCAATGTGTTTACAAATAGAGTTTCTGATTTGAAATTAATTTAAAATTATTTATGATTTTCAAATAGAATATTACAGTAGATTTACAATACAATACAATAACACAAGAAAGATGATGATAACATGATTTTATTCTCCATTCTACCATTTGATTAGTATTAACAGACCATATTTATATGGCCTAGTATTGTGGCTGCTGAGTATAGAGTCCTTGGGACAAAACCCAGGTTGACAAAGTGTTATTAACTTTTTCCACTCAGAAGCAGCTGGGTGTCTAGATTTGTGTCTGGTTAATGGCAATAGGTTGCTCATTTCATGGGAATGATGACAAACACTTTGAAGGATGTATGGCCATAGCAGTAATTACAATTAAACTTAGTCTCGTTCAGTGTCCTTCAAAGCATTAAACATGGCAGAATGTTGAATACAACAAACAGGTTAAAATATAAAATAAATAAAAGATTGAATGTTGTTGTTGCGACTTTATGATCTCATAATATTGTGTAAAACGTAAAAATAAATTTGATGAGTTTTTTTTTTTACTACTTTTCATTTTAACTAAGAATAGCAACAAGTAAAAAGCAGGAAATCATGTGGCTGATACCTATATTTTTTGTTGTAGTTGGTTTCAGATGATGTTTGTTATTGATCTATACTAATATTATAAAGAGGTAAAATTTGTATGTAAGTTTGTAAGTTTGTATGTTTGTAAGTTTGTAAGTTTGTATGTAGGGGGTAATCTCCGGTACTAATGATCCAATTCTAAATTTTTTTCACAAGTAGAAAGCTACATTATTCCTTAGTGCTATGGGCTATAAATTATATTTATATCATGCATATTAGCCGAGCTATCACAATTTTTATCTAACAAGTCGGAAAGAAATACCTCTTTAAACAGACTTTTTTGCATGCGCTGCCTAAACGGTTGTTTATAATTGAGAACAATGTATGGCAGTCTGGTCCGTCTTAAATAATTCTACAAAAAAGTCCGCAACACCATATTTCTATCTTTTATATTTTATCTTTTATACATCTTTTATTGCTTTAAAAAAGTATTTTTTAGACATACTTACGTTTGGATGATTATTTAAACAACAAAACATTAATCCTTATCAAAATAAGTTATTTTATGATCACAAGGACATCATGGAGATAAGATTTGGCCTTTACAGTATGTCAATTGGTCATACAGTTTCGGAGATAATATAAAATTACTAAAACGCAAAATAACTTTAATTCATACCGGTCGCTCTTGAGCGAACATGTTTATTGCGGACGTTTTATCAATTTACCCATAGTTGTCGTTGTGCAAATAAGTAATTTTTCTGAATTGCGACATTTTCCGCGGATTGACGACCCTCTCGATTTATTATTTCAATAACAACGAATTAAGAATGATATTCTTAATTCGTTGTTCAATAATGTCGGTGGAATACAGCGGAAGAGTTTGTTTCTTTGTTAGTTTGTTTGAACGCGCTATCTCTGGAACTACCCCAGTCGGATTTGAAAAAAACTTTTTGCATTTTATAACCCAGTTCTTGAGGAGGTCTATAGGCTATATAACATCACGCTAGGGCCCTTAGGAGCCGAGCGCGAAGTAATAGCGCGGGCAGGCGATGCGGAAGGATATAGGCTATTTAACATCACGCTAGGGCCCTTAGAAGCCGAGCGCGAAGTAATAGCGCGGGCAGGCGATGCGGAAGGATATAGGCTATTTAACATCACGCTAGGGCCCTTAGGAGCCGAGCGCGAAGTGATAGCGCGGGCAGGCGACGCGGAAGGATATAGTCTATTTAACATCACGCTAGGGCCCTTAGGAGCCGAGCGCGAAGTAATAGCGAGGGCAGGCGATGCGGAAGGATATATGCTATTTAACATCACGCTAGGGCCCTTAGGAGCCGAGCGCGAAGTAATAGCGCGGGCAGGCGATGCGGAAGGATATAGGCTATTTAACATCACGCTAAGGACCTTAGGACCCGAGCAAAAAGAAAAAATGTCAGAAAGGATGCTTAAGCGCTAACGAAGTAATAGCGCGGGCAGGCGTCGCGATGCGATGCGTCGTTGGGGGACAAGAAATTTCACGCGGACGAAGTCGCGGGCAGAAGCTAGTTTTCTTATAAAATTGCTTACACACAAGAGGTCTTAAAGTTAGCAACAACAATATATTGTTTATTTCAGGACAAGCTCCAAAAAGTTACAGTATTTGGTGCGGGGCTCCTCGTTGGCACGGCTCTGGCAGTTATAATACCTGAGGGAGTCAGGTCACTGTTCAGTGAGCGTTCTCATCCCACTGTGGTGACGAAAGACTTCACAGCAGAACCACCGCCACATGAAGATGATCTACATTCCGTTATTGGCATATCTCTTGTCCTAGGTAAGCTATCATAACTTTTAAGGTGGCTCAAGTATGTGATGTTCATTGTAACCCTTAGTTGCCATTCACATGTTGCTGTACTGTTCAATTTAGAGGTAAGGCGTAACTTAGCGTTAGCCAAATATATATTTGAAGTGTTTCGTGGTAGATTAAATAACCCTAATATACTGGACTCGTTGAGGCTGCTTGTTCCAAACACCAGGTTGCGGCAGGCGCCGAGGGCACGGCTTTTCGACGTCCCGGTGGCTCGCACTAACGTAGGCAAATTCGCACCGGTTGCAAGAGCCATACGATTATTAAACAGCGCCTCACAAGAGATTGATATCTTTAACTGTACATTGGCGGAATTCGTGAGGGTGACTCTCGATTTATTAAGTAATAAGTGATAATCTGTAATCACATTATCGCATTGGGTGTGGACCTGTTAAGATAGTGTAAGATTGGATAAATAAATAAATAAATAAATAAATAAATTTTTACATTTTGAACAATATACTGTCAAATATTAAATATTGCAATAACTCTGTGAATGTGACCTGGCTTTGACTTTGATACACAATAAACATGTTTTTTATTAATAACAATTGAATAAATAAAAACAGTTTACAAAATTAGTTTGTCATTTAATTAATTCATTAAGTTTACTTTTGGTTTAACAAAACAAAATCATACAAGGCATACATTCTGATTTTACTCACACACTGATTGTTTTGTTTTTTATATGTTTGTGATTACTGTCTAGTTACATATATTTATAAATATGAGCACCCTTGCTTTTCCAGTATCCAATAAGGCTAAACAATTGTACAAGTTAGTTATAAGGTAGATCATAAGCAATAATTTTGTGTTTATCTGCACTGGGCGATGTGGTAAGCGACAAAGACCTTTAAATAAATTTAAAAAAAATGTAGCACATAATCTAATAAGGTTATCTACTACCTACCATAGTTTAATTTGTGCTAGAAAACATTGATGTTTTTTTGAAAGAGTATCCATGGAGTGGCCATTCCCACTTTAGCTTGCCGTTTGCTTGATGGAGACCCTAAAAAGGTGATTGGAACAGATCTGATGCGGAAGGTGGAGGACCGGGTACTGCGGCGCAAGCAAGGAGAGGCCTGTGTCCAGGTATGGACTCCAATAGGCTGTGTTCCCTGATATCTAATGATTTTGACCAGCCTGTTTGTCCCTATTTGCCACGGCCAGTACAATAATAGTGAAATTTCAGGTTTTGTGTTCATGCTGTTGGTAGACCAAATGTCTTCACGATTCAATGACCAGAGCAATCCCGTGGAGAAGAACGTCACCGCCACCGTCGGACTAGTCGTGCATGCTGCAGGTCAGTTCAATTTACTGTTGTAGGAGCTCGGGGCTAAGTAATACAGCCGCACGCCATCAGGTTAAGCTACGCTTGCCGGGGTTGGTCCGTTGGTGACCAACTTTACATACCGAGATCCCTCGGTGCCTCGGAAAGCATGTTAAGCCGTTGGTCCCGGCTGTCATTTGTGGATCTTTGACAGTCGTTACGGGACGTTGTGTTAGAGCTATGTGTAGTCTTAAACCTAGGGATAGTTGTGTACCTCTGTTCAAGTCCTTGAAAATTCTTACTTTTCCGTCATTATATATTTTGGAAATGGCACTTTTTGTAAAAAGAAATGAAAAATTGTTTGCTAAGGTCTCGGACACCAAGAAATGTCCCGTGCGAAGTCAATACAAAAACCTCTTAACTATCGGTGTCTATAAAACAGCACTACTTAGGAAAAGTGTTTTCTGCATGGCTCCAATGATATTTAATAAACTACCGGACAGCATAAAAAGTGACTCCCTTCAGCAATTTAAAAATAAACTTAAAGTTTTTTTGATACAGAAATGTTATTATTCGTTAGGTGAATTTTTGAATGACCCTATGTGTGACATCTAGACAGTTTATAATTATTGACATTATTTGATATATTTTTGTGCATAATCTGGACTTGATAAAATAATTTATTTGTATCTTAATCATTTTTATTATTATTTTTGTTTTTTTATTTAATCTTTTTTTAATTATTTTATATTTTTTACTAATGCTTAATTCTATTGACATTATTTGTTAAATTTTGCATGCCAAAACTCAGGCAGAATGTACCCGGCTCACTATATTTTTATAACAACTTTATTGTACAATACCTACATTCTATGCGAATAAATGATTTGATTGATTGATTGATTGACGTCAGAAGCCAGAAAGTCTGACAACCAGTCTTACCAAGGGGTATCGTATTACACAGTTACTGGCTTGTGGAGGTCAGATAGGCAGTCGCTCCATGTAAAATACTGGTATTCAGCTGCATCCGGTTAGACTGGAAGCCGATCCCAACATAGTTGGGAAAAGGCTAGGCAGATTGATTGAGCTCCTAAATCTTCCAGCTTGAAAGCTGAGCGATGTTTCATTTCAGTCATGCTCACTATTGAGTGAGGTACTAAAATCAATATTATGTACACAGAAAAAGTATAGATTACTTCTTTGATTTGTTAAAATTACTCTTGGGATTTGATACGTTATTGGTTCTCTCAATTAAATATTGTTTTTCGATTTCCAGCTTGCACTTATGGTACAGCTAGTTGATAAAAAGTGACCAAATTAAAATAAGAAATAATGTTAATTTAATTGCAATTCAAAATAAGCTCTGCGGTGTCGGATTAACGTTCATAATCGAAAAGCTCTTATACCTTACAATATGATATCAGTTGCATCATACCGGAACCCAACTATGCTGAATTACTTCACAAGTAGTACATGTTATGAGTTGCGAGTGATATCTAAATGGAAAGCATGGCATGTTCCGAGATAGCATGCTTATCGTACCATACTTATAATCGGCACGAATTATTTCCAAATATACTTCACTAGCTTTTGCCCACGACTTTGTCCGCGTGAATTTCAAATGATACAGCCAACCAGGGCTCTTGGCTAAGTACGCACGGCTACAGATCAAGATATACATTTCCAGTACTATGCATGCCAAATAAGAATAGGATCGCGCTTGCTGCCAACTTCACACAATAGCTGTCAAATTAATACTGCCGATAGCTGTCAAATACACGATAGCTGTCAAATTAGTACGCATTGATAATGAGGTTTGCGAGTACTGCCATAGTATTGCGGAACAAAATGGCGTCTTGACAGTACTATTCTTATTTGGCACGCATAGTATAAGCTGATCTCGCATTGTATAGGATTTTCTTACAATGACAGGTCAGTGTAAACTGGAAATGTAGAGTATATTGGGGTAATTCCGATTGATGATAGTTTCTACCAAACGCAGCGCAGTTTACGAGTACATTGGCAGCATAATGATTAGACGCCATTGTATCGGCCGCCGTCTTTTACTGTGGCTGTATAAATGCCGCTGCGTTTGGTAGAAATTATCATCAATCGGAATTACTCCACTATCGTAATTACCCCAATAACCCTTATAGCTTGATGCGTAGCCGTGTGTACAGGACTCGATCGATCAATAATAATTTACGCTTGCCGAAGTCAATCCGTGAAAGGATGACCCCTCCGTGTCTCGTAAATCATCAAATGACTTCTCCCGCTCTGGATGGAGCGGAAGGGCGTGTCAGACTTTTACTGACTAAAACCCACCCGTGTTCCTTCAGTTGCCTGTGCCAGGGCCACGAACGACCCGCGACCCTGGCGACATCGGCCCTATCGGACCCCATCATTGCTAACATCTCTTTGAGGCGCACGTGGAACACAACGCGCCGGCGACCCGGGCCAGGGGGCCTACTCCCTAAGTCCGTCCGTTCATCCGTCCGTCCATTTATCCGTCCGTCTGACTTAACGATCCATCAAAACAGGTGTAAAAGTTAAATTTTTCGGACGGGCAAAAACACATCGGGAGTAGTGACAACTGTCGTATCGTGGCAACACGTTATTCATACTTCGTTCGGGCCCCGAACCAATCATACGTCCGTATATGATACGGAGTAGGAAACGCCCGTAACGAAGGCCAAAACTACGGGCTTCGTGCTTAGGGAGTAGGCCCCCTGGTCCTTACCGGACGGCGAGCTACCCACTACTCGCCGTCCGCAAGTCCGCGCCTACGGTGGCCGGGAATCGGCTACCGGCTCCCGCCGCCCAGGGCCTCACCTGGGTCCCGGCTCCCGCCGCCCAGGGCCTCACCTGGGTCCCGGCTGTCATTCGTACATCTTTAACAGTAGTTACGGGCAGTCAGCAGCCTGAAAGTCTCACCAACCATCAGGGAGTATCGTGTAACACAGTTGTGGAGGTCAGTTAAGCAGTTGTTCCATGTAAAATACTGGTATTCAGCTGCATCCGGTTAGACTGGAAGCTGACCCCGACATACTTAGTTGGGAAAAGGCTAAGCAGATGATGGAAGGGCTAGTTTTGTAGTTTAGATATTTTGCTTTACTGTCAACGTAAAAATAAGATGAGAAAATTTAGGATTTTTTTTTGCCATTTTTGCCATGTCTGTCACTAGCTGAGCGGCTGAGCTTAAGCGTATCAATAATCGAATATCAAAGTTACAATGTATTCTTGATTGTGTCATAAATTCTTGATTGTGATTGTAAAATGGCTTGCCCATATTACTTATTCGTAAGGCGTGATATTAAAACACTCTGCGCACGTAATTATCAGTTTTAAGATTTATCATTTGATGCGTGGAGAATCGAAACGGCACGTACCTACTTACCTATGAGGTTATACATACAAGTGGGATCACCGAATAGAACAATGTAAACCTAAAATGATAGTAGACGTTCCATATTTTTCTTGAATCAAAAATAGCGACCGATTTGTTGTCATCCTTAATCTCTGTAGGTCTTCCGGATCAGGAGGCCTATCCCCTAAGTCCGTCCGTCTTTCCATCCGTCCGTTTATCCCTCCGTCTGACATTACGATCCATCAAAACAAGTGTAAAAGTTAAATTTTTCGGACGGGCAAAAATACATCGGGAGTAGGGACAACTGGCAAATCATGTTGTCATTCATACTTCGCTCGGGCCCCGAACCAATCATCCATCCGTAGGTGATACGTAGTAAGAAACGACCGTAACGAAGTCCGAAACTACGGGCGTCGTGCTTAGGGAGTAGGCCCCCTGCATCAAATTAAATGTGACCATCTTGGGAAACACTCTTTCAAATAATAGGTTACATAACTAGGGTGCAATTAAGTAGGATCCGTCAAGGTAGTTCGCGAAATTTCCTTATTCTTATTTTTAATTTTCTTATGTTTTTGCAAATTGCAGTGCTTTAGGTACGTTGCATTGCATGTTGATCATAATTTTATTGAATTCCCACCAACTAACTGCCTACACTTTTCCCAAGTACGTTGGGGTCGGGTTCCAGTCTAAGATGCAGCTGAATACCAGTATTTTACATGGAGCGACTGCCTATCTGATCTCTACAACTCAGTTACTGGATAATACGATTCCCCTTGGTATGATTGGTTGTCAGACTTTCGAGGTCTAACGACTGTCAAAGATCCACGTATGACAACCGGGACCAATGCCTTACCGTGCTTTACGAGGCACGGAGGAGTCTTGGTATGTAAAGATCCATCTACGGACCGACAGACAAGCGTAGGTTAACCTGAATGATCGACCTTTGCCGCTGTTATTATTTAGCTGTATTCAATCATAGATATCCGGATGCCTTCACTCTATATTTGTGAAACTTCAAGTGTCACACAAAAACAAAAGAAATAAGTTGGGAACACGTGATGAGTTTTTCGACGCACACTTATTGCACACATGCTCAAAAGGGGCGGGCACTAGAAAGTGCCCACCCCTTTGCTTACCGCCATCGCGCGTATATTATGGTCAGTTGTGACCGCGTGGAGGCGACATGTGCCACGCCTCCAAGCCATATCCCTCGATATCCGTGTCGAATACACGATATCATTTCGAGAGCAATATTATATAATTTAGAAATTATTTTATCATCATTGGTGCGAAAGTGCGCATTGAGTTAAAAGGGGCTCGTAAGAAAAATATGACGATTAGCAGCAAATACAATTTGGAAAGTGTGTCAGATAACAATGAGGTCCTTGTGTTGCAGCCGACGGCATCGCTTTAGGAGCGGCTGCGACCACCTCGCACGCCGACGTGGAGCTGATCGTGTTCCTCGCCATCATGCTGCACAAGGCGCCCGCGGCGTTCGGCCTGGTCACCTTCCTGCTGCATGCTGGTCTCGAAAGGTATGCCATTATTTATACATTTACATTACCATACACGCTTGAATCCGCGCAGGAGGGAAAAATATTATGGTTAACATTATTATATTTAGGGCCTGTAAGCCAACGTTCGCACGAACGTAATAATATCACGGCGGGATTTTATCGCGCACTGGATTTTCAACTCACGGTGTTGAGCCGAGCTTCGAGAATCCAACCTAACAACAACAGAGTGCATCCCAGCGCGACGAAAAAACACACTGTTGGATTTTCAACTGTCGGCGCTAAGCTGAGCGTTGAAAATCCAGATAAATTCGCGTTTGAGTCTACCGTCTTCGTTTATCATTTGCACCTAAAACGTAGTACGTACGTAAAGTAGTAGACAGTAGTGACTAGTTTTTAAATACAAAACTTATAGAAAACTTATCATAAATGTCAAAAAGGTGAACAGAATAGTAAACAATACTTGTCTGAAATACGTCAGTACTGTATAATGTCAATCAATCAATCTGCCTAGCCTTTTCCCAACTATGTTGGGGTCGGCTTCCAGTCTAACCGGATGCAGCTGAATACCAGTATTTTACATGGAGCGACTGCCTGTCTGACCTCCACAACCCAGTAACTGGGTAATACGATACCCCTTGGTAAGACTGGTTGTCAGACTTTCGGGCTTCTGACGACCCGTAACGACTGTCAAAGATCCACGAATGACAGCCGGGACCAACGGCTTAACGTGCTTTCCGAGGCACGGAGGAGTCTCGGTATGTAAAGATGGTCACCCATCCACTGACAACCCCGGCAAGCGTAGCTTAACCTCATGGATCGACCCGTGCGGCTGTTATTACTTAGCCACGATACTGTATAATGTATGAGACGAAAAATTTAATCTTGAGGATGTTTTGAGTATGTATGTGCGTGAGGTTATAAGAGTAGGGGAAGACCGAAGAAACGATGGATGGACTGTGTGAAAGATAATGTGGTTAGAGAGGGGTTGACTACCGAGATGACGACTAACAGAAGTATGGAAGAAAACGACAGGATGCGCCAACCCCACGTACATTGGGTTTTTTTTTGTTTATTATATGGGATAAGGACAGGGGAATGATGATGACAATGAATGAGACGTGTGTTATGAATGATGAATGATGAAAGTACTTTAAACCAATATTTTGTAACCATATTTTTATTTAAAAGAGTGTCCGTGGAGTTTCTTGCTCGTTCTTCCCCATAGGTACCTACTACGCTTTGCAATGGGCAACTAGCTTCATCTTTCTGACTGAACGACCCCTTGACAATTCAAAAGTGCCTTTAATTGGTTTATTTGAAATAAATGCTTTGAGTTTGAGTTTGATACACATCATGTTTTTGACAAGTATTTTACTAGACTTGTCGAAAACAAGTATCAGAACTTGTATGTGGGTGTAAACACGAGGTTATCTCCATAGATCTACGTTTTGGAATGGGCAACTAGCTTCAACTTTCTGACTTACCTACTGACCGACTCTTTGGCAATTCAAAAGTGCCTGTAATTGGTTTAATTGAAATAAATGCTTTGAGTTTGAGTTGAGTTGAGTTTGAGTTAAACTGTAGTGTGTATGATATTTTCGAACATATTTCCTTTATCTTCCCACAGGAACAGGATAAGGAAGCACCTGCTGATATTCTCGTGCGCCGCCCCGCTGCTCGCCCTGCTCACATACTTCGGGATAGGGAATGAAAGCAAGCAGACTCTGAGCGACTTCAATGCTACAGGTTACTTTTTTGACACCTAAATACACTTTCTCTATGGAACCAACATCTTAATCGAGAAAAAAATATCCGCTGTTACGCGCAAAACTTCAATACTTACTCGACCCAAATGTATGGGATGACTGATAATGTTTTCTCGATTACGATGTTGGTCCCATGGAGAAAGTTGTTTAGTGTGATGGTCTGTATGACACCCTTAAGTTTGACCTCAACTTTCAGATACAGCCTGTATTCTCCGAAGGAATAGTCAGAAGTGCTTATATACCAACATTTCGTAATGTTTAAGATCATTGCGCTGTGGTAGCCCGCGAAATTCAATTTTTTTTGGGTTTTTTGCAATTTGCAGGTCCGTGTCAGGTTGTATATCGATCAAAGTATGATACAGTCCCCGGCGATAAATATTGCACATCGACCTTTGGAAAGAGACAATCGCCTAATTTCGGCTTCGTAGAGCGTTATCTCTGTCGCACGAAATACAAACAGTCTAGTATCTATTAGGAGCTGTTAAAACAATTATGATTTGCTTCTTTTGATAATTCTTTTTATTCTTTGTTTAAAATACACCAATTTTTCTATAAGTGATGGCTTTAGGTTGGGGTAAAATAAAATAAAAAAAACATGTTCACATTATGTTTACTTACGTATTTAATTATTTTGTATAAACGAAATTGCTTTTTTGGTCTCCCTTTTTTTGGAGTGCTGAACTTAACTTCAGTTGAATGTGTTTCAGTACTGACTTCGTTTAGTATATTGTTCAAAGATCTTCTTGAAATTCCAGTGGTATTTGCAACTCGCTCTTGAAACAACTTACATTTTCATCTTAATTTTTTTTAAATCTGTCAGCTTCGGTTACAAAACATTGTAGATAATTTCGCGTGACTGACCTCGTAAAGGTTTCCCTCTTTTTCCTAAAGATGCCATAGTACAGTACAACTTTAAATTATTTTTAGGGGTGTTAACAACTCTAAATATATATTTTGAACAACGACTGACAAAACGTCACATTAGTAGTGTGCGACAGAGATAACGCTCTACGAAGCCGAAATTAGCCGATTGTCTCTTTCCAAAGGTCGATGTGCAATATTTATCGCCGGCTACTGTACTATACAGCCGAAATATCTTGGCGAGTCCGAACTTCGTGCAGAAGGCTTCGCACTAACATTTTTTAGGAACCAAATGTTGACATGAGGCGAGTGTGAGTGAGAGAACATGCGCGACAGTTCGTAGTGCGTTTTTTTTTTTTTTTTTTTTTTTTTTTTTTTTTTTTTGAGGGTGGGAAATCATCAAATAACTTCTCTAACCTCTTCAGACAACCCGCGACACCAGCGGCATGCTGACATGAGGCGAGTGTGAGTGAGAGAACATGCGCGACAGTTCGTAGTGCCTATGTTCAGACTCGCCAAGATATATCGGCTGCAGAGTACGCGGCAATAAAACATATGTATTTACAATGCGTTTCAAATAAGAATAGGAACGTCAATGACCTCTATCTGTCAAATGTTGATTGAAAAGTACGGTTTGCAAAGAAAACTTATTTGCGTATCAATAACGTTTTGTTTTGTCTTAGCTAAATCAAAGTGAAAACAGACATCAAAAAATTATTCATAATTAGTTTTTTATAAATTATGCTTCTTTCTTTCATATTTTCATTGTTGGTAACAATTGTTTTCATTTTTTTCAAATTCTTCATTCGTGATTCGTAAATAAATGTTAACTAAAAAATATCTTGTTTTGCTCACCCTACCCAATTCAGTCGATTTGACAGCTATGACGTCACAACATGGCGCTGAGTCGATCCTATTCTTATTTGAAACGCACTGTACATAATTTTAACCATAAAAATCATCAATACATCTCTTTAAATTAGATTTCGTGCAGATTCTTCGAATGAACGAAATCTAACGAATCTGCACGAAATCTAACTTAGAGAGATGTATTGATGATTTTTATGGTTAAAATTATGTGAATACATATGTTTTATTGCCGCGTATCATACTTTGATCAATATATAATACAACCTGACACGGACCAATAAAAAAACCCAAAAAAAAATGAATTTCGCGGGCTACCACAGCGCATCATCCATAAGTCCCATGTACTAAGGGACAAGCCTAGTGCCATCTACCAAATCCACAAGAAACAAATCCAGAGTTTCGGCTGCTACTGACATTTTACTAATAGTAAAACCTAACATAACTTTGCTTTACAGTAGTACCCAACTGATATGGCTTACCGATGTACCTGCCCAGAAGAAGAATTTTCAAATTGCGGGAAATGCTATTGACCAATCGGCACGCTCCACGCACCGCGCTTCTTTTTCCTGTACCGCTATTGGTCGGCAGCTGCCGCCATGTTAGCGCGCACTGCGTGGCATGTTAGTCAGCCGCCATACTTGCGAGTGAGACGGAACTAACAGCTGCAGTGTATTATGAACCTTATAGTAGTGATCTAAGGTTGATTGTAAGTTTTAAGCATTCTCGTTAATCTTCGGGGTCATACTTTCTTTTCGAACGAAGATTCACGACGCGCCTTATCAGTTGGGTACCACTGTACCTGCGGTAATTGCACCCTTAAGGTAAAAGCACACTTATCAGGATCAGATGAATCGCCCTCGCAGGTTAGTGTGCGAGGCGTCATAGGATTTCATACAAGTCATTCTAAAATTTGATTCTTGCGGCTCCTTTGCTTCCTTCGGCTCTGATAACTGTGCGTTTACCTTAACAGTAGCAATGGCTTTCACTTTCACAGTTCAACAACATTGCGTTATTTACTTTGTTGAGCATACAAATATTTCGATCATATTATTATGAAGCAATGGATTAGCAATAAGCTTCAAAATCATTCAAATTCTGATTATGCAGTTAGGGTGCTGGGTCCATTTAGCAATTGCACTTACGAGCAATAGACCATCGAGGCAGTCTTGAACATTCTTATCTCCTTCTTCAACCCGTTTTCGACCGGTACACCCGGTATTGGGCGAATACGGGTTGAAGAAGGCGCGGAATGGAGGAGACGTAAACTCAGCATTTGGGTCTTGAACAATGATTAGTACAAATTCTGAGTGCAATGAAATTGCCTAAAGTGGGCAGTCAGCGTCAATAATATTTTTTAAACCAGATGAGGTCTATGTTAATTATTTGACTGCTCTGAGAAGTTTACTGAAACACTCAGAGGTCACAGTGTCTTTTAAAGTCTGGTCAAATCTTGATCAGATCATGTCAGGACCATGTAGATTGGTGTCTGAAATGATCGTTTGAGGAAAGAACTACACAGATATGAGTGGACCTGATCCCGTCCAGTCAACGAACCGAACAAAACCAGTGAAAGGGCATTTGGGTAGGCCACATAAAGTACGCGAAAACGCCAGACCGTCTTTAAAAAAAAACTGAGAAAGAGATATAAAAAAATACCAATAAAATAATAATTAATAAAATATCTGTTCCAGGCATCGCCATGTTATTCTCAGCGGGCACGTTCCTGTACGTCGCCACCGTGCACGTCCTGCCCGAGCTCACCCACCCGCAGTCGCACACGCACGTCCTGCTCCCCATGCAGGACGGAGTGGCGCCCAAGAAAGGCTTCGGAGGCCTCCTCCTCTCCGAGATGATCATCCTCACGCTAGGCGCCCTGATGCCGCTTCTCCTCACGATGGGGCACAAACACTGATCTATACAACTGCTCGACCGACTACAATGCGATTCGCGAAAATCATAGGTGAGTTTCGGAACTTTAGTCGGTTTTAAGCCCGGTAAGCAAAGGTTTTGCGGCATGATTTTGTGTTGGTCCAAATATGTTTCACACACATTCTGTATGCAATGTTGCTAGAAACATGTTTCACATTCTGTATGCAACGTTGCTAGAAACATGTTTCACACACATTCTTTGTACAATGTTGCTAGAAACATGTTTCACACACATTCTGTATACAACGTTGCTAGAAACATGTTTCACACACCGTCTTTGTACAGTGTTGCTAGTAACATGTTTCACACACATTCTGTATACAATGTTGCTAGAAACATGTTTCCAGAAACAAAAGAAACATGTTGAGCTAGTTTTGTGCACCATGTGAACGCGGGCTTGTTGTTACGTGTTGAATCAAAGTAGAATATTTTAAGAAATTAGTGTTGACGCTTTTGTGATAAAAATTGATAGTTGTGTAAAGTTGCAATGTATATTATGTATAGTGACTATTTGAATATAATGATTCGTGTTGTTACATTAATATTATAACTGTTTGTCGATTTTTATCGACGCCAAATTATGTAGCAATCGTATTCAGTCGACAGTCGACTCGAAATATTTAAAATGAATTTCATTAAATTGCATTTTAGTTTACGAACTAAGTTTTGTAATATTCTATCATAGTTTAAAAAAAATGTATAGATAATGTTATATTTAAAGTCGACTACTTAACAGTTTTAAATCAGTAGGTATATAAAACATAAAAGACAAGCAATGTTATAAATTATTATATAATAATGTATCAAACGTTGTAGCAATAATAACACAACCTTTACTATTAAAATAATAATACTATATTATTAAGATTGCAATTAGCTACTCTATACTGTACAGGGTGAGGTTTGAGACAGATAGGCCATACGCGGCGATAGAGCAAGCATCTTGCACATCTAATTTTAAAACCCCTCGAGTATAAACTATGAAATATTTTAAAGTACTTAAATATTTATCAGAGAACACGAATTATAAAATGTCAGAAACACAATGATCGAACTAAACCCCTTAATGTTCAATAATGCGCTCGTTCGATGACATCGACCGTTCAGATTAAAGCAGTGTGTTCAGTGGTGACTGTTTTTATTCGACTTCAATCAATCTGCCTAGCCTTTTCCCAACTATGTTGGGGTCGGCTTCCAGTCTAACCGGATGCAGCTGAATACCAGTATTTTACATGGAGCGACTGCCTGTCTGACCTCCACAACCTAGTAACTGGGTAATACGATACCCCTTGGTAAGACCCGTAACGACTGTCAAAGATCCACGAATGACAGCCGGGACCAACGGCTTAACGTGCTTTCCGAGGCACGGAGGAGTCTCGGTATGTAAAGATGGTCACCCATCCACGGACCAACCCAGGCAAGCGTAGCTTAACCTGATGGATCGACCCGTGCGGCTGTTATTACTTAGCCACGAGCTCCTCACTCGACTTCGATCGCACTATATCGATCAATAAAGCTAATATTGGATGCTTTACTTTTTTTCATATTTACCTTTCATTCAACATCTCTCACTTGAAGTGTAAAGTCTGAACACAAAATGAATCAAAAGTGAAAAATTAATTCATTGGTGAACCGATTCCACGATGTTGGCTTTCGGAACTCGCCATCTAACACTCGCCTGCCAAGAAATAAAATGACAGGAGCAGACATTCCTATATAATTTTGTCGGTGTGTGTCCAACTCACAAGTTGAACGTAATGAAACAAAAATGAACATTTTCACCTTTATAGCTCCAAATAATGACTTTAAAGAACGAGATCTTAAGAAACGGACAAAATCGTTGTGCGATAAATTTTAGTATAGTAAATAGTTGAAATGTCCCCACAGTATGTAATTTGTTGTGTTTGATAGGGAACTAATTTAAAATTTATATTATATTTTTACCACATAAAACTAAATAAAATCTTTTTACTGAACCCTATAAAAACTGTTATTTTATACAATATTGAAATAGCGGTTGTATGGTAGAGTCAGCGTCACAAATGTCGGGACGAACATACCGTTCAAAATGAATTAACAACTAATTTATCTGTAACTCAATAACAAAAGGGTTATATCAAGAATAAACAACTTTTTGACGCTGACTGTACTATGCACCAACATTTACGTATATTTCTTTACACGTCACGTCATGAGGTTACGTTTATTCGCCTCTCACTCGCACTCACTGTGTGTGAATGAGAGAC
The DNA here is from genome assembly GCA_905163495.3 of Cosmia trapezina. Lineage (NCBI taxonomy): Eukaryota > Metazoa > Arthropoda > Insecta > Lepidoptera > Noctuidae > Cosmia > Cosmia trapezina. Next base: position 2,758,723 of record LR991049.1, on the reverse strand, counting down.
AAATAGTGATAGTGACTATTTTATATCATGTTTCGCAGCTGAATACTGACAAAAATGAACGATGCAGCTGTCATTAAAATTAACTTGAATAGCTTAGTAATTGTCCTCTACGATGTTTGAATTACTAATAGGAATGATGACTAAAATTGTTTTGTCGGTAATGTAACATCGCGGAAATTTGCGGTGAATCGCTTTTCGACCTTATCGCCATGGTAATAAGTTGAAAAGTAAAACCACTTTTCGATATTATGGTAATAAGTTGAAAAGTAAAACCACTTTTCGACCTTATCACCATGGTAATAAGTTGAAAAGTAAAACCACTTTTCGACCTTAACACCATAATAATAAGTTGAAAAGTAAAACCACTTTTCGACCTTATCACCATGGTAATAAGTTGAAAAGTAAAACCACTTTTCGACCTTATCACCATGGTAATAAATTGAAAAGTAAAACCACTTTTCTACCTTATCACCATGGTAATAAGTTGAAAAGTGGTTCACCGCAGATGTCCGCGATGTTACATTATTAAAAAATATTGGACACGTATTTTTTCGTTTTGTACGTAAGTAATCAAAAGATTACGGCGATACATTGAGTTAAAACGTGGCATGACGTCACTCCTAGCTAGATTTTATACGTAGTTTGTTATAGTTGTGACGTAGCGAGCCCCCACTCCCCAAAATTTAATGCGTTTTATCTCAGTCATTTAAATTCATTCTTTATTAATATGATATAGGAAAAAATACGTGTATAATATTGTTTTATTGTCTGTCTAACGGTCTAAATAGAATTTCTTTTATTTTACCCAGGCTTCCTCCCTATTGTAACTGCTCGGCACTTTGCAGTTATGTTAATATTTTGTAAAGTATTTAAAAAAGATTTTAAAATCCGTTATTTTAAATAAATAAATAAATAAGTATATATGTATGCATGCAAGATTGACGTTGAATCGATTTTAGCAAATAATTCGGCCTGAAACTAGATAATAATTACTGCACTTTTTAATTTTACTACATATTCCCCTAATTCGTAAACGTCCTATAAACTGAAATAATTTTAAACCTATTGCTTCATTGTTATGAAATTAACAAATATTTATAAAGCGTTTATTAATATTATGTTTATACGAATAAGGGGATAATGCTATATTTTGCATTAAGTTAGTGAGATTGGAATAAAATTGTTTTATTGTCATTATTTTAATAGAAAATTTTACTGTAGTTTAATGAGCTGGCACACGTCAGTTTAATAAATTAATGAATTAATCCAAATAATGCATTTAATGTTGTCATAATGCAACTAACTACTTTATGCCTGCGTACATCATATTAACTCGACAACACCATCTCAACTGAAACTTTCGGTTCAGCGTGAATGAGATGTCGACTCGGCTTTCATAAGGCGGTTGACTCGGCGTTCATAAGGCGGTCGACTCGGCGTTCATAAGGCGGTCGACTGGGCGTTCATAAGGCGGTCGACTCTGCGTTCACTAGTCGACAAAGTAGGTAGAGCAACGACTAGACGCGTTTCAATTTTCCTACATATTTATTATCATAGGTGTTCTACATAGTTTCATAAACTGACTAAAAACTAGAAAGGCGATTAACTGCATTAGTATAAAGTTGGAATTTGCACTATGGTAATATTATAATAATATTTATCTAGAAGATTATATAAGGCTGTGTATTCAAGATTTTATTTTTAAAACAAATACTTGGGTATTTATTTTTTGCTCTTTTATCTAGATTAATTGAACCATTTATGCGAAAATATACCGATCGACATAAAATTGTCCATCTTCCAAAGAAATTCCAAGGATTTTGCATTGTTTTAAAAGCTATTAATTTTAAATCGATTCCAAACATAAGTTTTGGAAGTATGTTGGAACTCTTTCCTGGGTTGAGAAAACCGTTTTAGAGTATTGGATTAATTTGACGTTAATAGCAAAATTATTAAAAAAGTGTGGCTTGGTATGTTTTGGCATAACTGAGAACAGTTGTGAGAGAACAAATTCACTGCCCGAAGTAACCGCGATGTAACTTCCAGATCTTGAGTCAAAAGTCAGACTTGATTTATTTCTTTATTATTTACCCATATACCCAGTATATTTACTTTATTTACATAATTTAAAATGTAACAGACTTAAAAAAAAATAATATGTACAAGTAATAAAGACTTGATCAATAAACTTAAGTTCCAACATTTTTGTGACCTAAAAGATAAAATATTTTAATGATGTTTCTGGCTAAACAATTAAATTTTTTATTTTGTTTTTTTTTTATTAAGTATTAAATAACTCTTAAATCATTTTCGATTACAAAAAGCCGCGTTCACATATTTTGTGACTTCTACGCTTTAGCTTATAAATGCTTTATAAATGTGGACGGAGTTTGTGACATTGTCTGTGTCGTCTGTATCTCGTGAAAACATGGAATGGATCGCTGTGTGACATTAGATTTTGCCACACGAATTGATCACGGTCGTGGTGTCTGTCTGGTCCGCTGAAATGTCACAAGGGCCACTGAAATATTACAAGGACCGTTGAAATGTTACAAAAGTGGACGCAGCTTTATGTAACTCCGATGATAAGAATCGCTTCTATTAAAGATCCTCCAGATCTATTATATTTTTTCGACAGAGAAATGGTCCTCCATAAGTCATGTGCCAATATGACTTTTTAAGAAAAAATATCAAAAAAATACTATGACTTGTATGTTATTTACTCGACGCGCTGTAGTTGGTCTCTTTGTAAGAGTCTGCGTTCGTGAAAGTAGGTCTCTTTGTAAGAATCTGCGTTCGTGAAAGTACTAGGACCATGCCATTTTGTGCCGCCAAGCCGAGCTGTGTTCCAATGTGAACAGTATGAGGTACCGATGTCGCGTTGTAATGAGGGTTTTCATGAAAATTGACACCACCAGATGGCGCCACTTTGACAAGAGGTCTTCCATTACGACAACTCATATAAAGTATATGATGTCGTTCACCATTCATTTTATTCATTCGTTCATCATTGTGTCACGACTAAAAAAATAAAGGCGCTTTGACACTTTTAACAGGTGATGTCTCAGTGCTGCCACCTAGTGAACGTCATTTCATGACACCTCAGCTTTGTCTCTGGGCTGGCAACGCTTCTGCGATGTCTCTGGTATTGCACATGTCTACTGGCGATTTTTGGTCGGCTTATTTGCCTCCCATAGCAAAAAAAAAAAAAGTATTTTGAATTTAAATGTAGAAGTTCGGAACAGCGCGTCTAGTAAACATGCATGTCGTTGAAAAAATATAAAATGTACAATGTGTACTGTTGTTTGTATATAAATATTTTTTATTTGTATATCTGTGGTGTCTGTTTACTTTGTAAATATGAATAAAACGCTTGTATTATAATTGCGGTATTTTATTGTTTGTGCATGAAAGGTAAACAATAATGGTTTTATGGTCGTATTACATGAAAAGGAACTAAGACTACAAATTAAAACAATTTCATTTCATATTCATATGACTCAGTATAATCTCAAATTAATACTACACCTTCCACACGTTTGATAAACTTGCATCGATAGGTACCTAAACTCAGTGTCAAAAATACCGGGACGAACAGACAGTTCACAATAATCCTCATTGACCGCCCCCGTCGGATTAATAAGACAAATGTTTTCGTGCACGTGCCGCCTCAGTCGTATTTATAAGACTGAGAACCTAGCCTCTGTCGTAGGTTTGTTTTTTTTTTACACGAGCCTATTCGTCGTAGATATTTATTTGTCTATGAGGGACAGGCATGGCTTCCACACATATGCACCACATGACGCACATGTACATAACGCCATCCTCGCTAGTAGTTGACTAAGTTTTCACTTCATTAACACGTACAAAATGTACATTGTTTGACAGGTAAACAAAACCAGCGACGATACGACACCTAGCGGGATTAATTCTCTCCCCATTGACATGAAACCAACTTTATTTGTTCAGATCTTTTTGAACGGTCTGTTCGTTCCATAGAAATATAAAAAACTGTTATATCTATGGTTCGGCCTTATAGTTTTGCCATTGACTTTGTACAGTGACCATAATATAACATGGACCACATGTGTGGAACAAATTATCAAAATTTTTAGATATTTTACAATGTACCTATACTACTTACTACCTACCTTAGGTTACCTAAATACCAACATTTAAATAAAAAATCTCAATTTTCAAACTTATCTCTTGGACGGAATTGAATCTCAAGTACGCACCTCTTAGATCTGACATTACCTACAGCTCAACACAAAAGAGTAAAAAAAAATGGGGGCGCCACTAGCCATTACATTATAAAATTTAAACTTTAAAAACCATTTTTCTAACAGAACTTTAGATAGTAATAACAATTTTAAATCAGTCCAATCGTTGTCATGCACATTTGTTGCCTGATCACAACACTGACAAAGATTAAAAATTATAATCAACGCAACCTAAGTCCGTTTTGACAGCCCATATCGTTTCATATGCCAAAGAGAGACAAACATAGCGGCACAAAGAGGGACACCCTCATGTCAAAACGGACTTCTTAAATTGTGATAACTATAGTTCCGTTTCTAGACTTTTTTGCCGGACTACAACTCGGATAAATGTATCCTATGATCTGTCGAAAGATACATTCAATATTTACTATTATCAGAAACCATCTATTTACAAAAGTCTAGCTGCGCACATTTTTTTTGTGTAACAAACTATTTAAAATCTAGCAAACTTAAAATAGATCAGTGCTATTTATAATTTCTAGAGCTTATATCAACCCTATTCCATACGATTTGAGCAAAAGTGCAACAGATATGTTTTCAGCTCAGCGACTCAAACAACTCATTATAATATAGGTACGGCTTACAATAATTAAGTATAAAATATTGAAGTGGTGCTAGTATCATAGTACTTAGGTACTATAGGGACATGAGCAACTATTCCTATAGAACCAAGTCTGACAAACCTACCGAGAAATATCAACTGTTCCATACAAAACTGCATAAAAGCCGTTAGCGAAAGAAAATTATTTAAAAAAAACATCTTCAGAAAAATGGTTGTGTTCATAAAGTATCATCGGCGCATTTTTGCAAAAATGTATGTCTATATTTTGTTTAAAATTACAAAACCTGGGCTGAAAACAATCGCGCATTATAAAATTAATTAAATTAATTTATCTACATTTTAGCTATAGAGTAATTTAATCATTAACACTTCTTAAATCTCGGCGGTCATTCAGTTAGTAAGCGCGAACACAGTTTTCAGCACAAAATATGCTAAGTTTAACACTAGAACTAAAGTTACAGCCTTCAGCGTCTGATGTAGGTAATACAATCTGAAACAAATAGGTCCAAATGAATTTGACTAGAGAAAATTTTCGTTCAATGATTTATTACGACTTTCGTTGCGGTCTTACTCAACAATAATGTTACTATAGACTTCGATTAGCATTTCATGACGAAGCTCCATCCCGTGCCACAGTTTAATGAGTTTAAACGTGGTCGAAGCAAACTCACTGATGATTCGCGAGAAGGACGTCCCTCTACGTCGACTACTAAAGATAACGTGAGTGCTGTGCGGCTAACGATAGAAGAGTGACATATCAACAGATTCGGGCAGCTTCAGGCATTGGTATGAGTCAAGAACAAAAAGTCTTACATGGACATTTAGGCGTCAGAAAGCTTTGTACTAGATGTAGGTACATATAGTTACTACCTATATATTATTATCGTATCCATCTAGGTATACTATATAATTTGACGGAAGATCAAGAACGCCGTCGTTTGGATTGGTGTCGCTCAAAAGTATGACGGAGGGAGGTGACGCGAAAGCTGGTGGTGTTACGAACCCGAAACCAAAAGACAATCTGCCCAATGGTTGTTTCCAAAGAAGCAGAAGTCAAGGGAAAAAGATGATTGCCTTATTCTTTGGACGAAAGGGTCATTTCGCAACAATTGTCCTAGAAGATAAAAAGACCGTTACTGCAGATTGGTAGGTCAGTCATAGTTTACCAGTTGTCTTGGAAAATGTTAGACAGCAGCGCCCCAGAAAGACGGACCATCGAAAGTGTGGAGTTACTGAGTTATCCTCCATAAGGCACCTTGTGACTTTTAAGTATTTCCAAAAATAAAAGATAAACTTAGAGGAATTCGTTTTATGAACCCTGAAGATGCCGTGGCTGAGTTTGAAAAATGCGTGGAAGAAATCCATAAAGAAGAATGGGCCCACTGCTTCAGTCAATGGTTCCATCGGACGGTGCGTAGAAAGGGACGGAGACTAATTACTTCGAAAAGCAATACATCAGTCCGTTTTTTATTTTCTAAAAACTTTAAGTGTGACCCACGCATGTTAAACCTACACGAAATACTGCAAAGCAGTGGATCGAATAACTTAAGGCGAAAGCGCCAGGGTAGCCCGCGAAATTCAAAATTTCTTACGTTTTTTGCAATTTGTAGGTCAGTGTGAGCTTGTATGTTGATTAAAATATGATTCGCGGGCGTACCTAATATGGCTTTACAGAATTATAATCATTAGAATCAGCAATACAACTCCATAAGTTAGCATTTACCTCAAACCTCATGATTTCATGAAATCGCTAGATTTGAGATAAATGCTAACTTATGGGGTTGTGTTGCTGATTCTAATGATTATAATTCTGTAAAGCCATATTAGCTACGGCCGCGAATCATATTTTAATCAACATACAACCTCACACTGACCTACAAATTACAAAAAACGTAAGAAATTTTGAATTTCGCGGGCTACCCTGGCGCATCAACCTTAAGACAATATTACAGTAAAAGTTACAATGGTAGGCAACCAGTCAGCAACTTTCATTGCTAGTCCTCAAGTTGACACAAATGAGAGGTAGGTAAATTTTTAGGTAAGTAGGTATAGATATTTATACTTACATGGTCCACTTCTTCCTAGCTTCAGGTAAGGTGGAAAGGTCATCCTTGAGGAGGTACACTCTGAGACCTGAAAAAAAATTAATATAAATCAAAATCAAGTCATTTATTCAACCTAGGCTGAGAATCAGCACTTTTCGAACGTCAAAATGACATAAAACAGTCCCCTGGCGCGCCCGCCCCTCACCACTTCCTAGTGCTGCAGCAGGGAAGAAGTGGCGCAACAAACTCCACAGCAGAAAATAAGAAGGTGATTCTGCCTGATGGCTGAGGGCGATGGAGTGTGATCTCTCCCCGGGTCGTGCTGTTGGATTGCCGTCCCATCGGACTATGAGAGTAAGCGAAGAAGCGAAGAAGTGCACTTTTTTCACCATCCATCTTGCCTTTCCCAAGTAGCTATGTTGGAGTCGGCTTTCAATTTTACCGGATGCAGCTGAATACCAGTAGTTTACATGGAGCAACTGCCTATCTGACCTCCACAACCCATTGTAATAATACCGTGGAAGGGACATCGACGCGCAAACGGTTACCACGTATTCAGTACATCATTCTGAGAACCCCTATAATAGTACATTTTGATACAAGTGGAGAACGTTTGTTATTGCGTTCGAGGCGGAATTAAAACACCCGAGCCGTAGGCGAGGTTGTTTTTGAGCCGAGATCTGCAATAACAAATGTCCACGAGTATCAAACGACGTTTTTCAATACACTTTTGTAGAAATAAAATAAAAAACACATAAAATAACGGAAAATAATTTTGTCATGAATTAATAGGGAACTATGATTTAAATTTTCTTTTTTTTCCGCGCTTTGCTTTCGCCAGGTTGAAAGAGAAGCAAAGGTATAAAGCCGATAAACAGCCTAATATGAAAAATAGAAAATTCAAATATTTTTGAGTTTAGAACACAAATAAATGTTAATTTGTTCATAAACGTTTTTTTTTTTTATTCTAATAATCATGGATTTTGATAATATTCTATAGAGAAACATTATTTAAATATTCAAAAAATACGCATATCTCTTTGCCGAGATTAAAAAAAAATATCACCTCCGAATAGAGCAAGAGAGTTGTGAATAGAGGCATTGAACCAATTTGGACTAAGTATAGGTATAAGTTATCTGTGGCATTCCCGCACACGTGCGGGGAAATAAGAAATCGCACGAGTGCGACATACATTGCATTGTGAACCTAATCATAGTGCGATATGAACCAGTTTTCGAGGAAGTGTATTGAAAAGAAATTTTTCATCGGTTATTGAAAAAAAAATCTGCTGGCCCATACACTTTGATCGTGTACATATATGTTGAGGTATATGCCGCAGATTTTTGTTTTAATAACCGATGAAAAATTTCTATGTGAGCCCCCCGCTCAGAATGATGTACTGAATACGTGGTAACCGTTTTCGCGTCGATGTCCCTTCCACCTGTATACTGAGGTACTGCGTAGTTGGCTAGTCTCCGTGGAAATTGACCGCCGCGCCGTGATGGAAATTCGTTAAGGAGGTTGAAATTTTAACGTAATTGAGAAAGGTCAAGACATCCCTTTGCCAGGGTTTTCACCCGAATACTTACCAACTAAGAATGTTTCGCACATGTGGTCCCAGGACATTTCTCCTATGCTGAAGGGAAACACGACGCGGTCTTCTTTTGACAGAGAATTCCACATATTTCTGACGTTCATGTCCGAAAAGTCCCAGTCTTGGGTTGAGAAGTAGAACAGAATGTTGGCAAGTTTCATTACTTTGTTGTACAGTTTCAGCATCCTGAAAAGTAAGGTGTGCAATTGACAGCGCCATCTTTTGATCAAGTTTTATTTTAACGCCATCTAGTGGAGGTACAACGTAATTATTATTGTGAAATTACTTTTAGCACAGTATACAGAAATAAATGGTACGGATTTTACTCAGGTCAGACGGATCTAAAAGTACACTGATCATGTAGCTACCATGGCAGCCTGAAACAGTTCCAAATGCATTCATTAATGTTTGCATGCTTGTCTAAGGTAGATTGTATATGGATCACAATTGTTTTTAATACCTTATTTGAAGTACTTACCTACAATCTGTGCAAAGAAATAAACTTTACTTTAGGGACTTTAATGAGTAACTTACGCGCGTCTTTTCCCCGTGATGGCGCAGTATGTGTCGACGAACAACGCGGGTAGGTAGTGCAGGAAGAAATTGTAGAATACGAACAAGTAGTAGTTGTTCGTGGGGTTCAGACCGTAGTACCTGGAACGAACCGCGTCAGGTTAAAATACAGGGAATACCTAAAGAATACAAAAAATTGTTTCTAGGTTTCTAGACTTTCCAGAGCTAGCTAGCAAGCAGAAGTCACAGTGAGAGCGGTCATATCTGTCATAGGACGGATAGCCATTGGACCAGATGAGTCCTTGAGCAAATAAATATCATTCATTCAATCATTCATTCCAGGTGAACTGACTATATTAAAAACGCAGCTGGGATGGACTGGATGCGAAGACTTACAGTCTTAGTAGTGGATAAAGATTCAATATGGCGGACGTACCAAACAGCTTTTGTGGTGGGTTTGTCAATGCCATGCTTTCGGTTGCGCTCGATGAAACTCCCCCACGTCTCTGGATTCTGTGCTCCCGACACGAAGTTGTAGATCGGTATGTCAGATGTTTGGCTGAAAAATATTATTTATTACATAAATTAGCACAAACATTTCAATTAGGTACGAATACGATAATAATTATAGAAACAATAGCAACAAGTTTTTATATTTCGAACAATTGACGACACGGTTGGCGCAGTGGTTGAGCGATTGACTGCTGCGCAGCATGTCGCGGGTTCGATTCCCGCACGGAACAAATATTTGTACGACCTACAAGTATTTGTTCCGAGTGTGGGTGTTTTTCTATCTATAATATGTATGTATTTACAAAAAAAATGTATATAAGTAGTTTATCAGCCATCTCGTTACCATAACACAAGCATTAGGTTGGGACTAGATGGCGTTGTGTGAAATGTCCAAGGATATTTATTTATTATTTATTAATTTACTTAACTCGAAACTATCTATATTATTTTAAATAAAACAAGCACCAAAGACTATAGAAAACCCTAATAACACTTTGTCTGACCTGGGGATTGAACCGGCCCCATGCCCAGTCGCGCTTGCGGTTACTTTACCACCAAAGCAGTAAACGTTAGTAAAATAAATAAGTTTATATGTTTATTGTAACTTACTTTTCCTTATAATTCTTAGCAGTGAACCAGGCAGAGGCGATGATGGCGTTGACACACAGGTCCACGGGGACCATGTCAGCTACCTTATCTTGGTCCATGTACATGGTGCGCAGAACCTGGGAAAATAGAGGTTTTAAAAAACGTCTGAAATATCGAAATTTTGATTTTATTTATTTATTTATTTATTTGTTTCTGGCCAACCAACAATTGTTCATACTGTTACATGCTAAAATAAACATTCTTACCTATATCAAAGGTTAGTATCTTTTATAGGTTAGCACCGCATGCCCCATAAATTATTAGATGTTACCAGTCATATTAAGGTTTGAAGCAAAATTTAAATCAATAACAAATTAAAAATCTAAATTAAATACGAAATCAAAATAAAATTAAATACAGAATAAAAATTAACAACAGAATCAAATTTAAATACAAAAATAGATTTAAAAGCACAGTCAAAATAATGCAATAAAAAATCAAATTCTAAATTTAAATGTCATAAAAGCAAATTCATAATAAAAATAACACGAAACAAAAATGTCAAAAAGAAATTATTATTATTATAATATTATAAGAAATTATTATTAATTAATTAATTATTATCTACACACTATTAAATGTTATTCTGTGGAACTTGCCAAACGAGTCGAAATGCACGTCAATGAGATCGCTGTACTCGTTTAGCTGTTTACAAAGCCGAGGAACAATAGAACTTGTGCCGAGAACTGTTCTGCGCGGAGTGGGGTACAAGGGAGTAATGGGAGTACGAGGGAGTCTAGCGGGAGCACGAAATCGGAACTTGCTTAGCAAGTGGGGGTGTTGATCTGGAAGTTATTGCATGGAACAGGTAACATGTTCTCAAGTTCTTTCGATATATCAGATTTAATTGCGGAGAGCGGGTGACCGAGATTAATAGGTATAAGTAGGTTCGAACTTCTTCGTGATCTGCGACTGCTGGTAGTGCTTACCCCGGTACCGATGCCGACCACCAGGCCTGTAGGTCCGTACACGCTGTCCGTCCAGCCTCTCACAGGCTCCTCGTAACTAGATACAACTGTAAACAAAATTTAAAGATGAGATAGAGGATTTTCTAACAAACATAAATAGCCTGTGTCGAAATGATTTGGATGATATTATAATAGTTGGCAAACAGGGCGATGGCCTGCCTGGTTCGGCTTACCTATGGAAGGTCTGACGATGCATATCGGTAGTCCTTCTCCACATATCCTGACAGCCTCCTCTGCTACCGCCTTTGTGAAGCAATACGTATTGGGCCGGTTTCCTAGAAGCCTGTAAATTATACGAAGTATTGTAGGTATCTGTAGGTACAAATAGAGTTTGAGGGTCATAAATAACACTTTGGTTAAATAAAATAGTGAACATCGCTATTATACACTGACAAATAAAACAAAATAGCTATTCCATTTTCGTAGGAAAAGCATTGCCTATTTGGATGGAAGTTATGGAAAAAGTATCCGATTTTTTTTTCTAATAAAGGTTATTTCTATATTTTTTATTTCTATATATGTTTTATAAAAAACGTCAAAGGTTATTTTTTAGGTAAACTCACGTTGGCAAGATGTTTTCAACAAGTTTCTCATTTATTTCTGATATGGCTTCCAAAGCTTCCACAGACATAGGGGGCTCGTAGAACCTAAAACCATAAAAATAAATCAATAATTGAAATGTACCCGCCTAAATATAGCATATCAAGTTGTCACAAGAAAAATTTCGGCTTTTGTAAGTTGTCACAAGAAAAATTTCGGAGCGCCGTTCCTATCACTCATACATACCTATGTGAGAGTCTCTAGCTCGATTTATTATAGGTAAATTAGGTAATATTAAATCCCAGGTGCTGTAAAAAAATACAAACTTACTTTTCCTCAATATTTTTAACTTGTGTGTTAGAAAAGGCGGTCGATACGTGAGAGATTGCCTTCAAATTCCTGCACTCTTTAGCAAGTTTAAGCACTTCCTTAGTTCCCTTGATGTTGATGGCAGTCGCAACTGACAGTTTCTCATCAAACTTGACTGTGGCCGCTGCGTTGATTATTATTGATACCTGTAATGACATCTAGTGATGAGATTTGGATCTATTTGTCAAGCGCCATCTAGTGTTGGTAAGGTTGATAAGTTTTTTTTGGGTTAAACGTGCAAAATACCGGAATATCCATCGACTGACCTTGCTAGCAAGTAACTTCCTATCTTCGTCACTGATGCCTAAGCCCGGCAGTTCCATATCTCCTAGGATCGGCACCACCTTGTGGATGCCCTTTGGATTCTCTTCGTTGGCTCTATGGAACAACTGAAATGGCAAAAGTAATAACGTTCGTACGTAGGTACCACGGAGCAAATACGGAGGAGACGGCCTAAGCAACTGTGCACTGTGATTCTCAACTAGGACATGACGTCATCATGTAGGCGTGGCCTTAGTCAGTGTATTGTTGCCGTTCGTCCTGTGCACAACTTTGTAAACGTTCCTATTTTCCAAAAATAATTCTACCCGACATTAAATGGCGACACTTGGTGCCATGGGAACTAAAAATATTTAGGCACGTAGAGCTCATGTACTAACATATTTTAATAATCATAAGTACTGAAATTTGTTCAACTTTAATTTATAAAGAACCTTTAATGCCCAAAATATTATTTTTGTAGTTTTATATCATTTTGTAAACATTTTCTGACTACGATCCTGTTGCATCCTGTACTTAGTGACATCTAGTGTGAGATAGTTACGTAACTACAGAGTAAAATTGACAGAACGAGCAAATAGTTTGGCTATTGACCGGTAGATGGAAAATAAAGAAGTGGGCGGGATCTAATAGTTTGGCTATTGACCGGTAGATGGAAAATAAAGAAGTGGGCGGGATCTAATAGTTTGGCTATTGACCGGTAGATGGAAAATAAAGAAGTGGGCGGGATCTAACACCCCCGGAAATTGTCAACGTTATTTCATAGGGAAATCTAATGACAACATCTCTCACAGAGAGAAGGTCTGTGTCCCAGCAGTTGAAACATTATAGGCTGATTACTTATGTGATTAATTATAATACTTACGAATTCATTCAACATATCATGTAGACGCACGCTCGCATCTTTGCCTTTCTTGCCCCTTGCCAAGACGTATATTGTGTTGACGTCTCCACAGGCACGAATTAACTTTTCAATGAGGACTGAAATGAAACGTACTTAATTCTTTATGTTAAAGTTCAAGATCAATAAATATTTACCTATTTCTTTGCTTTAACTAGGTGTGTACTGTTTTGCTAATTAGGTATTCTGAATAACCTACCTAATGATCTTTCAACGTCTAGTTATGCTGCGCTGTGCTGTGTTCTATTTAGCCAAAGGCCCAAAGCACTCCTTAACTAACAGGTCCTTAAGTAAGTACATATATAACGAAAAATGTCCTGCCGAACTGACTCCAAACTGATTCATAAACGCAGAGCCCAAACCACTGAAGCTGCAAACATGGGAACCCAACCTGCGGGGTAATTGCGTAACATAAATTGCAATTTCTTTCACTTTGACAATTCAACAACATTCAAAACACACATTTCAACAAATGAAGCAATGGATTTCTTTCAAAATCCTTCGGATTGTGATTGAAAGTGAAGTACGCAATTTGGCTGCTGGGTTCCTTTGGTGACGGAGGCATCCTCCGAAAGGATTTTTGGAAATTGTACCTCTAAAAACGTACACATGATGTAATTCACGGTCGTTGTTATGCCCAATAGTTAAGCAGTGCGTAAATAGTGCTTAATTGGTGCAAAAATACGAGTAAAAAATGGTGCCTCTTTAGTTTAACAAATAAAGACCATTTTTAATGTGTATGCTGGCATAACGATCATCTTAGCGTACACATGGCCATACTTGAAAACGGCTTATATTTAAGCAACGGAATTAAACACACAAAAATAGTTCCCAAATATAGAAGCCGTTTTCAAGTAGGCGGCCATCTGCACGCTACCTTGATCGTTATGCCAGCATACACAGTAAAAATGGTCTTCATTGCTTAAACTAAAGAGGCACTATTTTTTTATTTTTGCACTAATTAAGCACTATTTATTGGGAATAACAGCAACCGTGAATTACGAACGTACATCATGTGTACCTACCTACTCTACCATCACGGGTATGTACTCAAAAAGGTTGATAAACAGCTTTAATTGACGGATTCGTCGATGTCGATAAGTAGGTTGTACATTTTCTTCAATATTAAGTACTTATTGTTTTCTAAAACCCGACTGACCTGTTTGTAATACCTACTATGAAACTAGATCCATCATCAACTTTATGTATTTTTCCATAAAAATTAAAGTGGTTGCTTTTACGTCTAGTTACTATAATTATTTATACTGGTTTTTGCGTCATTCTTATGGAAAACTTTTAATTATATTGCTGTCAAAGGAAGTGTCTCCATATTAGCAGACACAGGTCACAGGGCTTCACTTTTAGGCATAAGACCGCCCATTGTGTCGCCCTGTGTAAAATGTATTTATAAAGGTATCTACATTTATATCTGTACTTGGGTAATAAAGAGTAGGTACCTATTCTATTCTTTTAAATTCTAATCATGCACTGTTCGCTCAACTCGTGAATGAGGTGAGAAGTGTTACCCACAGTTCTATAGTAAAACCCCGGAAAAAATGTTGCGTAACGTTGTTGCAGTGTTGCTGGCAACATTCTAATGTTCAGTATCAGTAGGTACGTATTTATGGTTTAACAAAAGAACGGGCGGGTGAAGGGCGAGCGCCGGGCGTGCCAGGGGACTGTCTTTGTAATTTTGAAAAGCGCTGATTCTCAGCCTCGTTTGAATAAATATCCTTAAATAATAATATCCTTGGACATTTCACACATAAATGACTTTTGACTTGATTTTGAACAATATTGTGTCCGCTGTACTGTTCACCCAAAGGGCCCACACATTTGGCCGGCAAGAGTCCACTTGCAGAACATAATAATTATAAAAACTGGACCTGCCGGCTGCGGACTGCAGCGGCCGGCGCGGCGGCCTGAGCCGAGCGATGTTCGCACAAAAGTAAAACTATCACGGCGATATTTTTTCACGCACTGGATTTTCAACACTCTACAAACACACACTGATAGATTTTCAACTCTCGACGCTAACACCGAGAGTTAAAAATCCAACAGTGTGTTTTTTCGACGCGCTAGAATGCTCTCAGTTGTTGTAAGGTTTGATTGGCGAAGCTCTGCTTGAGCTATGTTTTTTTCAACTCAACTCGAGATGAAAAAAAATAATAAGTTGTAGCAGTATACTCCCAGATCCCAGATCCAGATATGTCCCCGATCTTCGAAAATAAAAAAAAAAACCGGGGGGTGTTGACACCGAGAGTTGAAAATCCAGTGCGCGGTCAAATCCCGCCGCGATATTTTTACGTTCGTGCGAACGTCTCGGCTAAATGTGTGGGGCCCTTTACGGATACTTGTACTTGTACTTATGTATTCTGTGACAGAGCGTACCTACTGGGACTCGAGACCAAGTAAAGGCTTTGTGTTGCGAGCCTTTATGGGTATTAGAACGCTGGGGCTCATAAAATTGTTGCATGTTTCTCTTAGCAAATCAAGTATATACAGGGTCAAATTGAATTAGCTAGCGTAACTGCAGACGTGATGGGTATCGATATCTAAACAAGATCAAACAAAAAATTAATTAATTTGATGAGTTTTTTGGGGTCATCAACCGCCGCAGGTCAGTGGTGAGCAGTCACTTGAAATATCAGTAGGTAGTGCTATTCTGTAAAAATCATATCGTCAAAACTTAGGTGAAGTGAGCTTGAAGTGATCAGCTATCGTTGCTGTCAATAGTGTCAGTCCCCAGCATCGGTGCATTGCTGTCAATAGTGTCAGTCCCCAGCACCAGTGCATTGCTGTCAATAGTGTCAGTCCCCAGCATCGGTGCATTGCTGTCAATAGTGTCAGTCCCCAGCACCAGTGCATTGCTGTCAATAGTGTCAGTCCCCAGCACCAGTGCATTGCTGTCAATAGTGTCAGTCCCCAGCACCAGTGCATTGCTGTCAATAGTGTCAGTCCCCAGCATCGGTGCATTGCTGTCAATAGTGTCAGTCCCCAGCATCAGTGCATTGCTGCCAATAGTGTAAGTCCCCAGCATCAGTGCATTGCTGTCAATAGTGTCAGTCCCCAGCATCAGTGCATTGCTGTCAATAGTGTCAGTCCCCCGCATCAGTGCATTGCTGTCAATAGCGTCAGTCCCCCGCATCAGTGCATTGCTGTCAATAGTGTCAGTCCCCAGCAACAGTGCATTGCTGTCAGTAGTGTCAGTCCCCAGCATCAGTGCGTTGCTGTCAATAGTGTCAGTCCCCCGCATCAGTGCATTGCTGTCAATAGTGTCAGTCCCCAGCAACAGTGCATTGCTGTCAGTAGTGTCAGTCCCCAGCATCGGTGCATTGCTGTCAATAGTGTCAGTCCCCAGCATCAGTGCATTGCTGTCAATAGTGTCAGTCCCCAGCAACAGTGCATTGCTGTCAATAGTGTCAGTCCCCAGCATCAGTGCATTGCTGTCAATAGTGTCAGTCCCCATCATCAGTGCATTGCGTCAATAGTGTCAGTCTCCCGCATCAGTGCATTGCTGTCAATAGTGTCAGTCCCCAGCATCGGTGCAATGACAGCTCACTTCACCTAAGTTTTTACGCTGAGATTTTTACAGAATAGCATTCCGGTAGGACTTATAAAAATAAGTTTTCTTTGTGTAGGAACGTCACATTATGTGATGGCTATCGATATCTAAACACGATTAAACAAAAGAAAAAGAAACTCAAATCATACTTCAATCAACAACACCACCAGCGGTCGTTAAAAGCAAAAAAAAATATATATATATATTCTGCCAATCATGTCTAAATTATTTAGTTTCGATACCTAACTAAGTAATTTAATTTGACCTTGTATATAACCCAAGGTGGACCCTTGAAAAATAATATTATGAGTCTCTCTCTAGACTTTAGACTTCAATTTATTCATTACTAGCTGACCCGACAGACTTTGTCCTGTCTTAGCTATGAATATTCCAATGTAAACGCGCGAAGTTCCCGAAGGCGCAAGCTGAGAACATTTTGAATTGTGTAAGAAAACTTAATTTATATTTTAAGAATTTATCTACGATTTTTGTTGAAAAGTAAAATACCAGGATAAAGTTAAAGTAAAAAAGTCTAAAATATGAAAAAGATTAATAGGAGCTAACAAATTTGAAAAAAGAAAATTGTTTTGAGTATGAATGTCGATGGCTTTAGGAGTAGGGGAAGACCAAAGAAACGATGGATGGACTGTGTGAAAGATGGCATGGCTTGAAAGGGAGTGACTACTGAGATGACGACTAATAGAGAAGTATGGAAGAATGGGACATGTTGCGCCGACCCCAAATAAATTGGGATAGTGCGTTTGTATTTGTATCAAATCTCCACATATTTAGTACAGTAGTGTTAGTAAATTAACTCTGTAACAATAAACTGTTTAGAAGTTTCTTTCATACTAACCTTGTCCTGCATCCGTTCTGAAGTGGCAATTGATTTTTATTTTACAATACTACATAGCTGACCCGCCAGACGGTGTCCTGTCAAATTTGAATAAATCGAACGGCGGGAAAACAACTGATTATAAAATTAATTTGAATTTGGAATTCTAATAGAATAAAAGATCGGGAATCTTTCATTACAGCCAAATGTTTTGTGAAAATGAATTTTCTTCATATTTTTTTTGTGACTTTTCCTATATTTTAATAGTTATTCTGCTATTCGGGACGAAGAAAAATACAACAAATCAAAAACCATGAAAATCCGTTAAGCCGTTCTCGAGTTATAAGTGTTCGAACAAACCCGACTTTGTTTTATATATTAAGATTATTACAACTCATAACAGATGACCTGGGGGGCTAAAACGGCCACTTTGACAGAATCTTAATAAGATAATAGGTATTATGAATCATATTTGAAATCGTAAAACGGTCATAAACTGACAATTCATAATTTATTTCATAGCCCGCAAATTCATAAGTTTTATATTTTATATCTTAGTAAAAAAAATGTAGGTAACATTACTTACTACATGGAATAATTTGTAGTTAGTTTTTAGTATTAGATAATCAGTGTTTTTCTATCTATAATATGTATGTATTTACAAAAAAAAAAAAAAAATGTATACATCAGCCATCTCGTTACCGTAACACAAGCATTAGGTTGCTTAGCTTGGGACTAGATGGCGTTGTGTGAAATGTCCAAGGATATTTATTTTTATTTATTTAATTAACAAATGCTTCCTCTCTCATAACTCAGTTATTCTGCTATGCCCGACAGGGTTCCACGTGATCCATGCAATAAAAGTATTGAGTATGTAGGTATAACAACTAGGTTACTGTAGTTAGGTAGTTCGTGCCAAGAAATCAATGGCTAATTTTATGAACTCTGTAATTTAAACTTTTTTTTTTGTAGACAACTAGCCATTCAAAACGCCAACATCTGCAAAATAACAACAAAAAGATATGATTCCGGCCAGGATCGAACTGGCGGCCTTCTGCGTGTAAAGCAGATGTGATAACCACTACACCACGGAACCCGTCGGATACTCAGATTAAATGTCTGTGCGCATTGGTACTTACGTCACAACTTTAAAAACATCAGATAGGTACGTACCATCGCGGACATTTGCCGTTTTCAACCGTATCACCTTGCCTTACGAAAATGGTTAATCCAGGAGAGCTTCTACACTGTTAAAGACTTTTTGAATAAAAGCACATATCGATTTGGTGTCCACTAAGATACTGCCGGTCGATTCTGTACAAATCTCACCGTGAAAACTTAGGTGAAGTGAGTTTGTTTTTGCTAGGAATTGACACTATTGACAGCTCACTCCACGCTCACTTCACCTAAGTTTTCACGGTGAGATGGTTACAGAATTGCACTGCTGGTTCTTCCTCTTATTTCTTGTAACTTTGTCTTTAGTAATAATTTTGATAATTTAAGTAATTGAAATCACTGTAATTCTAATAATTGTAATTTAAATGATTGTAATAATTGTAATTCAAATTTTCTTATAAATTGTAATAATTGAAATAGTTCTAATACTTAATTTTAATTTTATTCAAATAATTGTTGTAAAATAACTATATTTTTGCATGCCTTTAATGAGGGTGAAATATGTCCTGTGCTATAATTTAATTTAACATCTTATGTACCCACCGTATTTCAGGCAAATAAATGATATATGATTATGATTATGATTAGCAAGAAGGTCGAAAAGTGGTTCACCGGAAATACCTATCCGCGATGGTACATCAATGTCGAGTCAGGGAAATTAATTGTTCAGTAGTTTGACACAGAAAAGCATCTGTAATAATTTTGAAGATTAAATGCCTATGTATTTAATTTGATAAATATGTAGGTGCATTTTGTATAGGTATAGTCATCTATATAAATAAAAAGAGAAGTCCTGACTGACTGACTGACTCATCAACGCCCAGCCCAAACCCTTGGACCTAGAAAGCTGAAATTTTGCACAGAGGTTCCCTTTATAATGTAGACAAGGAACAAGGAAGGATTTCCGGTATTATGTTCCCTTGGGATATTTTCCGACATCCATGCGGGCGAAGCCGCTGGCAAAAGCTATTCTAAAAAAAAACAAGTTTAACAAAAACAATGTAAAAAAAAGCATGTAATTTAATTAAATACGTTACACACACCACTAAACAATGCTTTTACAAATAATTATGTTTTTAAACAGAATAAATTAATTAATTAATACACAAATAATGGCGACATCACAGCACGACTTTCTCTACGACACGACTCGCTTTCAGACTTATTCGGCCATCTGTGAACATACAAAAAAGAAATAGAATAAAATATGATTTTTTCATAAAAAAGGTTTACTTAAGTACAGGGTCAGGAATAAAAGAAAACAGAATTTATTAAATAAGTACCTTTAATCTATCTGTAAAACTCTCACGGTGAAAGTTAGGTCTGTGCAGTGAGCTAGAAGTGAGTTGTCAATAATGTCAATCCCTACCGTCAGGTGGAGTGACAACTCACTTCACAAATTTTTTCAAGGTGAGATTTCTACAGAAGAACTGACCGGCAAGTAATTTTAATAATAATTCTCATGAAACATAGTACCTATCCTTGTTTCTACGTCAGGATATTTTCTTATAGTTTTACAAGAAACAAGGGCTGTGGCCTAGGATCTATTTTATATGAATAATCGTGTATTCTTTTGTATAAGCGTTAAATAAAAAAATGAAAAGTGAGTGCCAAAAAAACATTACCATTGTTTTAAGTTTCATCATTAAAGTTCGATGGAACGGAATAATAAAAAGCTTACAGGTACCTTTAGGTATTATTATGTAACACCAAAATGAAAGCTAGCATGCATTTAAATTTATTTTTTAAATTTTAAATTTTTGACATCTGTAATTTTTGGTGACTATTGGAATTTTTCTTTTAATTAATGACATTTTTGGCAATGCTACTATACAATAGATAAGTTTTTTAATAATAAAGAGTTATAATAATGAGATATATTAATGCTGCAAAAAAAAAATATGACATTGTAATTTTTAATGAATATTGGTATGTTTCTTTTTATTAATGATTGAATTATCTTTAGCAGATTTATTTTGCATATTATTAGATTTGTATGTCTTAAGACAAAACATAGCGTACTATTTTATGTGTAAGACCTAATTGTATACCTACCTATGTTTCACAAATAAAGATTATGATTATGATTATGATTATGATTAGGTAGCCCTAGGCACTTATGTTTGTTAGTAATGTAGTTTTACAACAACAACATCTTTTTTCAAGATTTTTAAATACCTACCTAATTCAAACAAACAAAATTGCTTACCTCATTTGGAATAATCCCCATGAACCAAGGCATTCTATTTTGCACTCAAACACACACACAGAAAAGCAAAAAACAAAACACGCAAAAAGCAACATAACACAAGAAAAAAAAAAACAAAAACGTCATGCGACAGGTAGGTACCTACTGTAAAAATGATTACGTCACTCACAACTACTAAATGCAAGTATGCAACTACTAAAGACTCTTAGAAACAAGCGCGATATAATCGCACGCGACACAGAGGCACCGCGTAGCGTGTTGCGCGACGAGCGGTGCCTTCGTGTCGCGCACGATTATACCGCGTGTCGCGCCTGTTTGTACGAGCCTTTATTTGATACTTTGATGATATCACACCATGCTTCTATAATGTTACCTACTACCTAAGTCTAGCGACCCGCCCCTGCTTCGCATGGTTTTTGGGACAAGCTTGACAAAACATCGAGATTTAATGTTCCCACTGCTGGGACACAGGCCTCCTCTCTGTGAGAGGGAGTGGGCTGTAATCCACCACGCGGGCCCAGTGCGGGTTGCTAGATGTCACATAGTCACATGTCTTTGAACTTTTGGTTCTAGGACATGCCGGAATGTCTTACACACTTATGCCTTCCGAAATAAATTCTATAAATGATGGTAGAAACCAAACCAAAATCGAAGCAGCGAAGCAGCGTCGAGAAGTTCAGAAGAACAACGTGGTCAGACAGTCACGAAAAGTGACTTTATTTAATCGTCGAATTTTTAATCGTCTTTAACCTCTAAGGGGCTACCTCCACGAGCGAGAGAATCGCGACGATATTATCGTCGTGCCACGTATACGCGATATCATCGCGGCGATAATTTGTAACCATAGCGTGACTATCGCCGCGATTCTATCGCTCGTGGAGGCAGCCCCTTAGGGTGCGTTTCCACTGACGCGGAGCTGGGCGGAGCGGAGCGGAGACGTGCAGGAATCGACCAATCATAATGGTTGAAATCCTCATCGCGTCTCTTGCCTCGTCTGTAATTGGACGATTCCTGCACGTCTCCGCTCCGCTCCGCCCAGCTCCGCGTCAGTGGAAACGCGGCCTTAGGCCGCTTTAACTTTAGTCTCATAGTAAAAGGGACTCTATGAACCACTTTTACTATGGGACCAAACTACAAATCGCGAAAAAAATCTGCTGTTCCCTACATTTTGACGAGATGCGAATATTTAAATAAGAAGTAACCTACCTACATCATATAAAATATTACAGCCCAAAGGCTTAGGACCAAGCAGAGGTTTGGAGGTTTATCAGCCAGTAGGTACACAGGCGCCGCTCCACAGCGGCCCATGGCTAAGCTTCGCACGTGTACCATCGATCACGAACTTTTGACGTGAACCACTTTTCGACCATATTTGAAAAGTGGTTCACCGCAAATGTACGCGATAATTTGGAATGAGAAATGAAAAAAACGTATGCGGTCGGCGGAACCCCGTCAGTTCCTTCTCCCGTATGATTTAAAAAAGTCACGAGTGACAAACCCAAAATGTTATTGCTTTCAAAGATAATTTTGACGACCGTTACATTTAAGAGAGAAAAATAATCCTTCAAGTGTAAAATAAAAAAGTTAATTTAAAAAATCCAAAAAAAAGTGAACTTTAAAAAAGATGGAAACAAGATGACCTATTTTGTCTCCAACCTCATGCAGTCGGAGGCAATAGGTCTTTATTGTTAAAGAAGATGCTTCCTTCATGAGATTGTTTGGAGATAAAATTGGTCATCATCTTGTTTCCATCTTTTTTAAAGTTCACTTTTATGCATTCGGGTTTTATGAATTTTAAATTAACTTTTTTGTTTAAAATATGCAGGAGATTTTCTACATGCGTTAAAGGTTAATTAATATTTGCTTTTTATTATCCTTCCTATATAAAATAATCATTTAAATACCACAAAATAAAACAGCACACACACGAAAGCATTTTTTGCCGTGTCATAAATACAGGTCCAAAAGTTTCTGTTTAAATAAAGGCGATTCTTTTCAAATGGACAATGTAACAGTAGTAAATTATGTATTGTCTAGTGTATATAATAGTAGTATAACCACTTCAGTGGTCACTGTCCTCATAACTATAAACAACTTTTACTATGGGGCCAAACCTGAAATCGCGAAAAAAAATCAGCTGTTCCATACATTTTGACGAGTTATGCGAACATAAATGAGAATTAGGAGGGATTGGAGGGTTAGGATTTAACACGTCCAAGCCTGCCAGTTTACTGAGCGGTTAGAGATTGGAGCACGTACAAGCCCACCAGTTTACTGAGCGGTTAGATATTGGAGCACGTACAAGACCGCCAGTTTACTTAGCGGTTAGATATTGGAGCACGTACAAGCCCGCCAGTTTACTAAGTGTTTAGATATTGGAGCACGTACAAGACCGCCAGTTTACTGAGCGGTTAGATATTGGAGCACGTACAAGCCCGCCAGTTTACTTAGCGGTTAGATATTGGAGCACGTACAAGCCCGCC
This sequence comes from Cosmia trapezina, assembly GCA_905163495.3. NCBI lineage: Eukaryota > Metazoa > Arthropoda > Insecta > Lepidoptera > Noctuidae > Cosmia > Cosmia trapezina. The sequence goes on along the minus strand of LR991049.1, from coordinate 2,735,239 downwards.
AGTTTACTAAGTGTTTAGATATTGGAGCACGTACAAGCCCGCCAGTTTACTGAGCGGTTAGATATTGGAGCACGTACAAGCCCGCCAGTTTACTAAGTGTTTAGATATTGGAGCACGTACAAGCCCGCCAGTTTACTGAGCGGTTAGATATTGGAGCACGTACAAGCCTGCCAGTTTACTGAGCGGTTAGAGATTGGAGCACGTACAAGCCCGCCAGTTTACTGAGCGGTTAGAGATTGGAGCACGTACAAGCCCATCCGCCAGTTTACTGAGTGGTTAGAGATTGGAGCACGTACAAACCAGCCAGTTTACTGAGCGGTTAGAGGTTGGAGCATGTACAAGCCCGCCAGTTTACTGAGCGATTAGAGATTGGAGCACGTACAAGCCCGCCAGTTTACTGAGCGGTTAGAGATTGGAGCACATACAAGCCCGCCAGTTTACTGAGCGGTTAGAGATTGGAACACGTACAAGCCCGCCAGTTTCGAGTTACTTAGTGCATAAATTAACACATTTATGCCAAAAGAGTGTAAATATTTTACACATAGGTGCGAATAGCACACAAGTATTACGTGTAGTGTAGGTATGCGTATGTTTGATAGCACACAAAAGGCAGATAATCTGGTAACCCATTTGACCATGGTAAGTGGTCACCGCCGCCGCCGGACATCTGCAGTACCAGGACCATCAGAAATATTTTTTTTTAGGCTTATTTGCGAGGACTCTTATTTTTATTTCTATACGAAATTATGTACTTCTGTTGTAAGCTCATTAATCATCTGGCAGGTACGTGGCAGAAACAATCATACCACGTATCTAATCTGTGGTGTGTACGATAGAAACCCGAAATTAATTTCTTGTGGAATCCAGAAACTTTTGGACCGTCACAAAACCATGCAGCACTCACCTTTGCCCAGGAACCCAGTCCCACCCGTCACAAACACACACTGGTCCCTATAGAACTCCTGAATCTCAGTCTTTGGTCCTTTACCCTTGGTGAGCTTCTGTTTCTCCTCCTCCTTGGCATCCATCTTGTCCTCCTCGGCGTAGTAAGTGTCCTTGTTGTCCGGGACGAACTCGTGGTCTTCGGAGTAGTCCAGGATGGGGGCTGTGGGGTTCATCGCTTGGTTTTCTACTTCTGCTATGCGGACAGAGTTTTCTAGTTCCTGTTGTAGGGTTAAATTAGGTTAGTTAGTTAGAATAATGTGGTGGTTATAAAAGAAAAAAGATCAAATAATTTCTTTCTGAAATAATCTTATTACCGCCAAAGAGCATTGTCGGTGTAATGACAGATTTGTCTTTGGGATGACAATACATGATCTGCGAAGCGTCTGGGATTGTAGATGATGAGCATAGGTTCGGTGACGATTACTACCAGGTGAGCCGTTGGCTTTTAGCCATCGACATAAGAACAGTACATTTTAATACAAGTGGAGAACGTTTGTTATTGCGATCGAGGCGGAATTAACACCCGAGCCGTAGGCGAGGTTGTTTTTGAGCCGAGAACTGCAATAGCAAATGTCCACGAGTATCAAACGACATTTTTCAATACACTTTTGAAGAAATAAAATAAAATAACGGAAAATAATTATTGTCATGAATTATTAGCAAACTATGATTTAAATTTTCTTTTTTTTCGCGCTTTGCTTTCGCCAGGTTGAAGGAGAAGCAAAGGTATAAAGCCGATAAACAGCCTAATATGAAAAATAGAAAATTCAAATATTTTTGAGTTTAGAACACAAATAAATGTTAATTTGTTCATAAACGTTTGATTGATTGTAATAATCATAGTTTTTGATGATATTCAATAATATAAATATTCAAAAAAATATTAACACCCGTAAAGACGCATATTCTCTTTGCCAAGATTAAAAAAACATTCACCTCCGAATAGAGAGTTGTGAATAGAGGCATTGAACCAATTTGGACTAAGTATAGGTATAAGTTATCTGTGGCAATTTTTATTCCCGCACACGTGCGGGAAAATAAAAAATCGCACGCGTGTGAAATACATTGCATTGTGAACCTAATCGTAGTGCGATATGAACCAGTTTTCCAGGAAATCAGTCTGCCTAGCCTTTTCCCAACTATGTTGGGGTCGGCTTCCAGTCTAACCGGATGCAGCTGAATACCAGTATTTTACATGGAGCGATTGCCTATCTGACCTCCACAACCCAGTAACTGGGTGTAATATGATACCCCTTGGTAAGACTGATTGTCAGAGTTTCGGGCTTCTGGCGACCCGTAACGACTGTCAAAGATCCACGAATGACAGCCTGGACCAACGGCTTAACGTGCATTCCGAGGCACGGAGTAGTCTCGGTCTGTAAAGTTGGTCACCCATCCACGGACCAACCCCGGCAAGCGTAGCTTAACCTGATGGATCGACCCGTGCGGCTGTTATTACTTAGCCACGAGCTCCTCCAGTTTTCCAGGAAGTGTATTGAAAAAGAATATCAGGGTTACTTACGTGCAGATTATCCTGGAGCTCTTTGCTGAGATTCCTAACATTCTCTAGTTCTTTGATCATCTGTTCCGTGGGCTTTCCGTAAACATCTATGTCTATCTTCTCGCCCTTGATCTGGGCTTCCACCCACTTCTCCATCTTGTCGCGGGTTAGGGGGGTAAGCGTCAGTGGGGACTCTTCCAAAGTGTGGTTCATTCTGGGGAAGGAGAGAGGAGATTTGATTAGCATGAGGCTTAACCCTTCGCCGGAACGTGGATCCACGCGAGACATAATGGCTTTTTCATTGTGTCTGTAATTACGACATTCAACTCGTTAATACCTACTACGGAGTACGTACAACCTATAAGGGTAAGCGCATACGAGCCACCGGCCATAACCACCATGGCTGTCACTTCTTGCTGCTATCTGAGCCACCGGTGGCTGTGGTTGGTGGATCCTATGCGCCTAGCCTTTGGGTTCGATATCTACATCTGAAAAATCGCTAGTAGACATTTGTTGCGAGCGCTGCTGCGGAACGTGAGCTGATGCAGGAGCAGCAGGACCCCGATCCGACCGTAAATATGGCTCATTGAGATAAGAAGTTTTGGCTTTGTAGAGCATCGTTTCTCTCACTCATGAGTGTGTGACAGACTCATTTAGGGTTCCGTACCAAAATGGTAAAAAATGAACCCTTATGGTGTGACTCAGTCTGTCTGTCTGTCTGTCTGTCTGTCTGTCACAGCTGGATATCTCGAGAACTACTAATGCTATCAACTTGAAATTTGGAACATTTTTAGATGACGTTTACCCAAATATTTAGCAAATAAGAAAGAAATAAAAATAAAAATACTAAGGCTTGTGGGGTATCATATGAAAGAACGCTGTTTGCACATTCTCAAACTTTTTTAAAATTTTTTTTAGGCCGCATAGTTTTCGACTTTTGATGCAAAATGTAAAAAAAATGGCCGTTCCCCCCCTTATCTCCGAAGTTTGCAAAGAGAAAAATCTGAAATTATTCAGTGTGATAGAAGTTTATGTAAATATTACAGGAAAAATAAAACGATGTCTCTAAACAGCACACTTTTTCAGAAATCGGAACGGAACCCTCGGTGCGCGAGTCCGACTCGCTCTTGACCGGTTTTATTTTAAAATAATATATAATAATAATAACTGTATACCTACCTGCATAAAAAAACGGCATAATTAATTAGATGCTAATTATAATTACAAAGATATTAATCTCACAGAAAAGGAAGCCTACACACACGTCCATGTATGTACCTACCAAGTACCTACCTACCTAACTAAATGACATTCAATTGCACTTTACAACATAAATATACGTACCTACCTAGCTATTAAGTATTTCCCTGTACAATATAATATTGTTACCACTACCTACCGACTTGAAAGCAAACTTTCACAAGCCGTAACTAAATTGCCGAAACAAGAACTGCCGAAATAATGTCTCCGGTGTCAAAATATTCCAGTATTTCATATTTAAGACCTCTATAACTACATTTTAAATTTGAAAGTAGGTCCTCAAGGTTTTAGGTCCGGTCCTTTAAAACCTTGAGGACCTACTTTCAAATTAAAAATGTTCTCTCACAGGTTATTTATATTTTTATAAGTAAAACAAAAGCGTCTTTTAGTAGGTACCTACCTACATTCTCTACAAGATGAATATTGTAATATGAAAACCCGAAGAGTAGGTACGTAGTACCTACTCATCAATATGAACAAGTTTTTCTAAGGAATCAATCCGGAATTTGCAACAAAAAACACGAAATTATCAGCATCTTTTTTCTATCCTCTCGACCATTGTGCTAATCACCTTAGTGATCAACTCGGTTCTGAATAATATATAGGTTTAAAGAATTTTTATTCTCATAAGAACTTAAATAACAATGAGATAATAAATAAATATCCTTGGACATTTCACACAACGCCATCTAGTCCCAAGCTAAGCAACCTAATGCTTGTGTTATGGTAACGAGATGGCTGATAAACTACTTAATACATTTTTTTTTTTTGATACATAGTGCTTACATCTAAGTAAAATAAATTATCATAAGTAGGTAAGTATTTGCCTCTGGGGTGTTGGTGACGTTTGTATAGGTACATGTTTCTTGAGTTTTGTTTTGTGAAGTAAGTAAATACTTAAAGCGAACTACCAAAGCCTATCCGCTTCTGGGCCCCAAGTCTGCTATTTTTTAGAAATTCGTCATTCCAACACGATCCCATTGTCACTACATTGTAATTTTGCTAAAAGTTCGTAATCTGCTAAATTCATCATTTCTTACAATGAAGTGTCAGTGGTTGACCATTGGAAAGTCATAATGACGCCATTATATTAGTAGATTACCAAACTTGTCAAAATCAACAATTATGAAATCAATTATAGACCATTCTGACACTATTGTAATAGCAGACTTGAGGCCCTGTAAGTGTACACTACTGGGCTACCACTCGCAGCCTCGAATCCCACAACGGACTCGGCTAAGCGACAATCAGCTAGCCACGGGGCATCGTGTGTTACCCAGCAACTGGGTTGTGGAAGCAGTCGCGCCATGTAACTGGACTGTACCTACTGGTATAAGAATAGCTGTAACCAGTTAGACTGGAAGTTTATTGTACGAGTACTTGCTGGACATTTTATTTCATAAGTGGTTAAGGAAGCAAAGCGATGGCGAAGTAGATCGGACGGTTAAGCACAGGATTAACACTGGATGGATGAAATGGACGCAGGTCACGGGAACAATCTGCGACTCCTGCATTCCCCTTAAACTTAAGGGGAAGATATATAAAACAATTGTTAGATCTGCTGTCTTGTATGGATCAGAATGTTGGGCCACAAAAGGTATGAATGAAAAGCAATTGCATGCAGCTGAGATGAGAATGCTAAGAGGGATGTGTGGTGTTACACGAATAGATAGAATAAGAAATGAGTACATAAGAGGAAGTTTGAAAGTTGCACCGGTGACTGAAAAGTTGTGCGGAAATTGGTTGTCATGGTATGGGCATGTGATGCGGAGGAATGAGGAAAATGTCGTGAGGAAAGTTTTGAGTATGAATGTCGATGGATATAAGAGTAGGGGAAGACCACAGAAACGATGGATAGACTGTGTGAAAGATGACATGGCTAGAAAGGGGGTGACTACTGAGATGACGACTGATAGAGAAGTATGGAAAAAAGAACATGTTGCGCCGACCCCGAATAGATTGGGATAAGGGCAGGAGAAAATGAAGTGGTTAAGGAAATGGTAGCCATTTTGTGAAATCAATCCAAAATTAAACATGGCGAATTACCTATACTTATATTATTCGATACGTCACTGTCCAATTGTAAAACCAAATATACTGAAGTACGAAGCTTTAATGTTTACTGTGCTATAATTATGATTGTTATTTGTACAACAATCATCTTTTTAGTTTCACACTTATGTGCTAAACAACCCGCCATGAGTATGAAGCACTTTTCACAAGTAATGCTGGATATTGAGCCATGATATCACTTTTTGTAATAAAAACACATTTTACATAATCTATCTAGCTGACCGGACAGACGTTGTCCTGTTTCCTAGAACTCGATCGCTATTACAATTTTTGCGAAGAGTAAAGTAAAATAGATTACCTACCATCCAGGGACAATAATTCAAACACACGCAAAAATTTGATCAAAATCGGCTCAGCCGTTTAGGACGAGTTCATTGACATACACGCGTACAGAAGAATTTATATATGTCATAATCAAAGGTCGATAATATGCAGTCTCTTCGCGGAATGACTGGTTTATTCGGGGTTTGCCCGAAGGCTTTGACCAAAGCCTTCGGGCAAACCCCCAAAATAAATTCCAATTTCGGCCTTTGACTAAAGTATTTTGAGTCAAACCTAGAAGTTCCTAATTTTTCAGTCAAACGTCGTAAGTAAAATAAACTGTTTCGGGCTTTGCCAAGTTGATCCTAGAAGTGACTGGCAGACTCGGTCAAACGTCAAAAAACCCTAACCCAAGCCTATGTCAGTACACCGACACCTACCCTAGACAGGGTCATAAAAAAGTTAGCTAGCGGAACTCCGCAGATGGTCACCGCAGACGTGATGGTATCGATATCTGAACATGAGATCTTATTTTTAGGGCTCCGTACCAAAATGGTATAAATGAACCCTTATGGTGCGACTCAGTCTGTCTGTCTGTCACAGCTGGATATCTCAAGAACTACTAATGCTATCAACTTGAAATTTGGAACAGTTTTAGATGACGTTTACCGTTTATTTTTTTTTTTAATTTAAAGTGGGGCTACTTTGGCGTGTGGGGTAATCATAAGAAAGAACGCTGTTTGCACATTCTTAAACATTTTTTTCTTTTTTTTAAGCGGCATAATTTTCGTCGGAATCGTTGTATTCATCATTATGAACAACTTTTACTATGGGACCAAACCTGAAATGGCGAAAAAAAATCTGCTGTTCAGTACGTTCATGTTAGCATAATTCGTCAAAATGTAGGGAACAGCAGATTTTTTTTTCGCGATTTCAGATTTGGTTCCATAGTAAAAGTTCATAATGATGAGTACAATGACCCCTTAAAATAAGTTTATTTCATATAGCATATTTGGCTTACAATGCCTGTCGAGGAGTCTCCATTTAGGCATATAAAATGCCTGTAGTTGAAGGCTCCGCTCTTCCCTTACATCAGAAACTTACGAGTACAAATAGGTATATGTATAAAGAAACAAAAAAAAAAGGAAAAAATACGATCAATTTATACGAGTGTGTGCGTAATTTATATGTGTGCGTGTGTATGTGTATGTGGGGGTGTGTTTGTGTATGTGGAGGTGTGTTTGTGTGTGTGAGGGTGTGTGTAGGTATGTGTGTGTGAAAGAGATTTTGGGTGTACATGAGTAACTAAAGAAGCAAATAACATCACTCTTATAATAATATTATTAAGTCACACGTTGCAGAAGTAACTCTACGTCATTATAGTTTAAAGTGTGAAGCCATGTTATTAACTTCTTTTTACATTCATATTTTTTTTTATCATAAATATATATTAATTTATTAATTTTATTGTATAAAAAAGCTGAGCGCTTATTATATTGTCTACTGGCAAATTCTGTCCTAGTTGGGGGAACGTTTACTATGCAGTGTTTATTTCTTTTTCTTAGTATTTTACCATCATATGGTATATCTTTGTGCATTTTGAGGATGATAAGAAGGATATACAATTTTCTCACTGACAGCAGATTACATAGTTCGTATAGCTTGTCAGTAGAGAATCTTCTTTTTTTGAAATACATCACCTTAAGTATCGCTCTCTGAGCGCGTTCAACCCCTAGAAAACTAGATTTTGCTGCTCCACCCCACACAGTTATGCAATACACTATAACAGACTGGACCAAAGATACATAAATTTCATTTAATAGATTCCTTTGGTTATTCTTATTTTTATTTATATTTACATGTATTCTCCTTGGTACAACATATCTCAGCTCTTTGAATATCCATATAAGTTTCCTTACTCGACTCATGACTTGTTCCAGTTGGGGATACCAGGAAAGACGCTGGTCAATAATGACTCCTAGATATTTTGCTTGGGTAACTTGTTGGATAGTTGGGCAATTGCAGCTAGTTCTATCCTTAGCAATGTCGCACGTATGGATTCTTAAATTAAATTCCTTGTCTGGTTGTACCCGATCATAAATATTAAAGCAGATGTAATTGGTTTTGCCAGCGTTCAGGGTGAGAAGATTTTCTTTTAACCAAGTTGCAATAAGAGCAAGCCCATCTTCTGCACTATTTTTAACATCATCCCATGTTTTCCCTGTGAAGACGACAGCTGTATCATCGGCATAAGAGAATACTTTGGCATTATTAATCTTCATGTTGCAGAGGTCATTAATATAAATTAAAAACAGTGTAGGTCCAAGTACACTTCCTTGAGGTACGCCGTATGATACATCCGCGTCCCCACCAACGATTTGTCCAAGTTTCACTTTTTGTGTTCTACCAGAAAGATAATCTTTTAACAGTGCCAGAGGTATTCCACGAACTCCAATAGCTTCAAGCTTGCGTAAAAGAATGGGAGTAGAGACAGTATCAAAAGCTTTTCTTAGATCCAGAAAGGCTGCCATACATTTATTTCCTTTATCCAGCTGTTCGGTTACTAGTGAACTTAGTGCTACAACAGCATCTTCAGTTGACTTTTTTTGCCTAAATCCAAATTGAGAAGGTGACAGAATATCAAATCTATTTAGATACTGCAAAAGGCGAGTATTTATCAATTTTTCTATAATTTTAGAAATTGCAGTTAGAACAGAAATAGGTCGATAATTGTTGACGTCGTCTCTACCACCACCCTCATACACAGGTGTAATAATGGATTTTTTTAATGGAGCTGGAAAAACACCTTTTTGGAAACATAGATTGGCAATGTGCGTGATAATTGGTACAACTTCGTTTTTAGCAAGTTTCAGGAAGCAAGTAGGTATATTGTCCCATCCGGGGGCGCTGTCAGATCGCAGATTCATAAGCGTAGTACAAACTTCGGATTGATCAGTTTCCAGAAGTACCATTGAGTTTAACTGTGCCGGCGAATTATTAAGCAGTTTACTAATTAAGTTAGTGCCAGATGTTATGTTTTGGGCCAAGTCTCTGCCAATACTTGCAAAATATTTATTTATAAAGTTAGCGGATTCTATGGGAGACGTTTTAACCTGCAGCAATTCCAAGTTCTCTGTTCGTGATTTATTAGTATATGTGATATTTTTTATATTTTTCCAAAGTAGTCTATTGTTTTTGATGGTTTTAGTAATTTGGTCCCTATTATATTTTCTTTTTAACTTTTTTAGGAGATTATTGCAATAGTTTCTATACCGCGTATATGTCATTTTGGCAATTTCATTGTGAGGATCATTTCGAGTCTTTTTCTGTAACGCATTGCGATTCCGAATACATCTCAGAATACCCTTAGTAATCCAGGGTTTTAATAAACGTTTATTGCTTGGTATTGTAATAGTACGTGTATTATCAGTCAAGGATCCAGTTATTTTTTCTATTAAAGAGGATATAACTACACTTGGGTCATCAATAAACAGAAGTTCAGCTAAATTTTTATTCCCCAAATGTAGGAGAGCCCCGTTAAAATCAATAGTTGTTTTTATTTTATCTGGTATGATTTTGTCTTTTGCTTTAGCCAAAGAAAGAAAGGTGGTATAGTGGTCTGTAGTGGTAGTGCGTAAGATAGCTATAAATGCAGAAATTTTTTTCGGATTAATTTTTAGCATAAAATGATCAAGACAGCTCATTTCTCTAGTAGGTAGTGTATGGCCGGCCAGAATTCCATGCGACGATAACATAGTAAGGTAATTTATTCTATTTTTGCGTTCATAGTATTGTTCAGTTACTCTGGTTATTAAATTTATATTTATGTCCCCTGTGATCACAATGTTTCCTTTTTGTACGTTTAAAGATTCCAAATGTAAACTTAAGGAGTCAATAAAATTATCTGCGCTTAAATTTGCAGGGGACCTATATACACCAAGGACAATGTTATTTAGTACCTCAACTTGAAGACAAGATGCGTGCAAGAGTTTAACTTCTGTAACTTTATGTTTTAAAGATTTTTTGACATATGCAACGACTCCGTCATGTTTACACTTACACCCTCTATATACCCTTCCTTGTGTATTTACAAACTTCTATCGTATATTTACCTACTTCCTACTAAGAATTAAATGGCATTCTACTACGTGATTCACGCGAGCCAATAATCTTGCTTAGTAATGATTATAAATTGACAACTCGTTTGAGTTTATTATGTAATTAGTAATAATTACTTAATAATTATTAACTAGGATATGTTACGCAGCTTGTTCATACAGCAAATTATACCTACAGCATTGGTTTTTAATTATATATACCACCATTGAAAGGGAATAGATTAGAATTAGGGCGAGCAAGCATTGCGTTGCGTTTTTCTACCGCATAAAGGTTCTTACAGACAGAGGTGATATCGCGAGCGATATTGCGATATTATCGCGTCGCAACACCGCTACGCGACACGTCGCGACGCGATATCGCCTCTGTCTGTAAGAGCCTTAATCTGTGCGTGCGATTCCATAAAATGGCATGTACAATAACTGAATGCAAGTTTTGCCATTCAATAAAATCGCATGCGACTTACACCAGGCAATCAAATTTACAGGCGATTATTGCATGCAAGTTTTGCCTAGACATGATATTTCATTAAAAATTGAACGCTTCTCAAGATATTTTGCAAGTTGTTCTTGATTTGATTTCTTGCCTCAAAATAGCAACAACGATTACCACACCGTCATTTACCGCACTCATATTTCAATGACAGCACAAATGGCAGATCATGTCAGAATTGAATGCGATTTTATTGTACAAGCAATTATTGTATGTACTGTGCGATTTTCTTGTACATGCTTATAAAATTTTCAAAGTTGCCCGTATCGTGCAACATTACTGTACGTGTTGTTTAGACGGTGCCAGATATTTGCCTTTCAATTTTATGGTATGCCCCAGGCAATAAACTGTTTTATGGTATGCCCCAGGCAATAAACTGGCGCCGTGTAAATGGAGCTTTAATGAAGCATAGGATAGGAAAACGCATCGAAGTCGATTTTCTTTGTTTTCCGATTGGAATATTGATGGCAGCAATTATCGATTGAAGGCAATTGGCTGACATCGCCGGTCTAGTCGTGTCTGCCTCATTGAAATTGCACTCATGTCAAGTTCATCGACCTTGTGACGGCTTACTGTAGTTTTACATTACACAACATCTCGCTTGCATCCCCCAAAGGGGTACACAGAAGTGTAAGGTATGTTCGGGTAAGATCTGCGCCATTTTATTCTGCCTCGACCGTCGGGGCAGGATAAATGACGCCGAATTTGATTTTTACGGGATGTAGCGGCATCTGAACCACATGCGAACTACACATCACACTGACGTCACGCAAAATCCTGCATCGCGCAAAATGAGTTTACCGCGTGAATATAAAAAATATTAAACATACAAAATCCCGATATCAACCGACACAACACCCGTCTGGTCGGAGGATCCTCCCTTTTCTATAGAGGATGAGTGAACTTTACACCCTGTTCCTCATGCCTCTTCGTCCCAACGTTTGAGCTTACAACTTAAGTATCCTAACATGCCGCTAGGGTCGCGGGTTGTTTGGCAAAGATACCGTGGCCCTGGCATAGGCAACTGAAGGAACACGGGTGGGTTTTAGTCAGTAAAAGTCTGACACACCCTTCCGCTCCACCCAGAGCGGGAGAAGTCATTTGATGATTTCCCATCCACAAAAAAAAAAGGTATCCTAACATATGCAGTTCACCCACGTTTCGCCAATGTTACCGGGCACAAATCCAGGTTCCGGGCTGATGCTTCCTAATAATGAGTATATCTTTCAGTTTCAGGAAGATTATCAATTTTCCTCTACAATCCGTTGGTTTTTCTGCTGTTTGTTATAACCTATCCGCTGGTTCAATAATAAGGTAGGTAAGTAGGTACGTAGATAATAACTAGTTAATTCGCTTTGTCAATAATGCAGTTAATTAAATAGTCTAGTCTTGTAGCGCTTGTGATGTTTTCCAAGACAAAGGTAAGGTTAGTAATTTATCGTAATTATGACAAATGTGTAGTAAGTTAGTCGTTTTTTCCTTCTATTGAACACAAATGAAATGAAATGAACCTTTAGGCGCGATTGGTCCAATTCGCGATTAGTCCAGTGTTCAAAAAAATGTCCAAATCGCAGTTGGTCCAATTCGCGGTTAGTCCAATTCGGAGTTGGTCCAATTCGCGGTTGGTCCAATTCGCGGTTGGTCCATTTCGCAGTTGGTCCATTTCGCAGTTGGTCCAATTCGCGGTTGGTCCAATTCGCAGTTGGTCCAATTATTTTTAACCGACTTCTGAAAAAGGAGACTAAAGACTTATAAAGGTAGATCATCCATCCTAATATGTATATGAATGTAGGGTCTGGTGTCTTGTGTACACAGCATACTTCTTATTCCATGCATGTCTCTCAGCCATCGTGCCAGTATTCACTCCCTTTCTAGCTGTATCTATCACCTTAACACAATACACCCATCGTTTCTTTGGTTTCGCCCTATAACATGAGCTACCTAAGTATTTAAGTAGAAAAAAGAATTTTTTTTATTTAAAAAATTTTTTTTTTAATATTTTTTTTTTTATTATTTAAAAATGTATATAAGTAGTTTATCAGCCATCTCGTTACCATAACACAAGCATTAGGTTGCTTAGCTTGGGACTAGATGGCGTTATGTGAAATGTCCAAGGATATTTATATTTATTGTTATTTTATTTTATTTCTTTCTTTACATTTTTCTTCCCGTCCACATTCACAATCAAAGCTTTCCTCACGACATATTCCTCATTCCTCCGCATCACATTGTTGCTACTCAATTCTATGACTATGACAATCTCATGACAATCAATTTCTACAAGATTTGTTGTCTGTAGGTACACCAGTATACTTGTTAAGTAATATTTAATGTCACCGTCGCATCGGTAGAAAAATATGTATTTTTAGTTCCAATGTTAGTTTGTTTTTATAACAAGGACGTTGGTTGTACATAATACCTACCAAACCAACCTTCTGACGCGTAAAGCCTCAGATGGTACTATCGGCCAAACTGCCGCATGCTCACTTTTAAAACGCAGCTATATGACAGTGGTCTTGAGTGGTTAGCTTGCGTGATCTGTGGAGCTCACGCAACGCGTCATTCGGCCAGCCAGTAATAGGACTCGCCCATCAAGGAGCGCTGTCCCATATTAGACGCATTAATAATGTATTATACATAAAACAAAAGGTTATCATTCAGTTTAAAATCATTAAAACTCGGTTATAGTCGCCTTAATTAATAAAGCTTTTTATTTATTTATATTTATTGTCGCTTTAAGGTAATAATTGCAAAACACGGCTCACGACTCGATCGCCCTATGCATGCGTTTTGCCCAATAGGATGCACATTTGTTTTTTTTTTATTTTTTGCTAATGTTTGTTGTTACACGACCAGTACTCGCACAAATGCATTTTGTCTCTAATTGGGTGAAACCAAGAAGGTGTGGTCTGTCACTTGCTGCGCTTCCGCAGAAATATCTTCTATAGCATGTTTAAGTTTTGCCGATAGTACATCATTATAGTAGACCTTACACGAGGTTAGTTATGTAAGTACATAAACTTGCACAAAAGGAAACTACCTACCATCATGATGTCGGAACTGAGCGCTTAAGAAAAAACGAACGTCAAGAAAAATATCTTAGTAGGTAGGTAGGTTAGGTTTATAAGGTAAGGAGGAGCTCGTGGCTAAGTAATAACAGCCACACGGGTCGATCCATCAGGTTAAGCTACGCTTGCCGGGGTTGGTCAGTGGATGGGTGACCATTTACATACCGAGACTCCTCCGTGCCTCGGAATGCACGTTAAGCCGTTGGATCTTTGACAGTCGTTACGGGTCGTCAGAAGCCCGAAAGTCTGACATCCAGTCTTACCATGGGGTATCGTATTACCCAGTTACTGGGTTGTGGAGGTAAGACAGGCAGTTGCTCCATGTAAAATAGTGGTATTCAGCTGCATCCGGTTAGACTGGAAGCCGACCCCAATTGGGAAAAGGCTAGGCAGATTGAGGTAGGTAAGGTATTATCACAAGAATATTTTAGTCTTGTGGTATTTTATATGTTATCTAATTATGCAGGAATTCGTTGCCGAACTGCACGGAAGTAGGTGTAGCATCATGAAGTCATGAACTCTAAAATTATGATTTTCTAAAAACTCATAATAACTTAAGGGCCTACATCCAAGCGTGGTTTAGCTCGGTGTGTGAGTGAAATGGCGTTATGGCTGTCTACTTTGATGCGCGAGATAGAAGACTTTCACGCGCACCGGAATTATGTCGTAAAAGTGCAAATAAAATCGTTTAAAATTAGAAATTAACTATTTAATAATAAATAATCCATCACTGGATGCAGTTTGGCATTGAAATTTTATGGTATATTTTGAGTTATAATTGTTAATGAAGGGATAAACAGCTTTTAAAGGTTATTAAGAGGTATGTTTGAAGCTTTTTTTGATGTTTAATTATGTTTTGAGTTCCATCACTGTATGCGAAAAGGACTTGAAAATATCATATTTTTAGGGTTCCGTACCTCAAAAGGAAAAAACGGAACCCTTATAGGATCACTTGTTTGTCCGTCTGTCTGTCTGTCAGTCTGTCAAGACCCTTTTTCTCAGGAACGCGTGGAGGTATCAAGTTAAAATTAATATCAAATACGTAAGTCTGTGTTCTCTTGAAGTCCTAAAAAACTCAAGCTTCTAAGTCAACGCAATAAGAAAATACGGCCATTTATGCGACATATTTTGATACTCACAAGTAAATCAAAACCTATAGGGTACTTCCCGTTGTTCTAGAATCATGAAATTTGACATGAAGCAAGGTCGTACAACACAAATAAAGGAAAAAGTCCGAAAATTGTTAATTTGTAATTCTATCACATAAAAAATTTTCAAGTCTGTCAGTCTGTCAAGACCCTTTTTCTCAAAGACGCGTGGAGATATCAAGTTGAAATTTATATTAAATAGGTAAATCTATGGTCTCTTAGAGTTCTAAAAAAATCAAGCTTCTAAGTCAACGCAATAAAAAAATACGGTCATTTCGCGACACATTTTGATTCTCGCAACTGTCGCAAGTAAATCAAAACCTATAGGGTACTTCCCGTTGACCTAGAATAATGAAATTTGGCAAGAAGCAAGGTCTCCCAGCACAAATAAAGGAAAAAGTCCGAAAATTGTGAATTTGTAATTTTATGACATAAAAAAATTTTTTTTTGGGATCCAAGTTAAGTTTGTTTTTGGGATATATTCTTTTCAACTACGGAACCCTTCATTGTGCGTGGTCCGACACGCACTTGGCCGGTTTATTTTATTTGCCAAAGTTATTTACGGTTTATGAGATACATCGCTTTAAAAAACCACCTTTTTGACCGTTTTCAATAAAATCTCCGCCTTATAGCTGATTCGGGGTCAACCGGTCAAGAGCCGAGCGCTCTGCAAACTTATACCTATCTACTACTTGAAGTTATGAGCGTACATTTTTATTCTTGATTAGATAGGTAGGTAGTAATTGTGTGCGTCTATCTGACAGGCCCCAACGAGATTCATCAACGGGTGATAGCTTTTCATAAAGACATTATTTTGTACCTAAAGAAAATAAATAAGATATATTTTGTACCTCGACAGTTTTTGATTAAATGACGTTTTTATGAAGTGTCTTGCTAGCGGGCCCTTTATGGTTATTTTTATTGTTATTATACTTACAGATCGCACAATAGTGTTAGGAGCTTGATACTATTATGTACCTTACAAATCCAAAATCTCGACTTTCTGTGAGCTACACTTCAGAAGATATTCGTTATTTAAACAAGCGTCCAGCCAGCGGGCCCCTTTTTAAATACTACTATTTTATATCATACAATAGTGTTAGGAGCTTGATAATATTATGTACCTTACAAATCCAAAATTTCGACTTTCTGTGAGCTATACTTCAGAAGATATTCGTTATTTAAACAAGCGTCCAGCCAGCGGGCCCCTTTTTAAATACAACTATTTTATATCATACAATAGTGATAGGAGCTTGATACTATTATGTACCTTACAAATCCAAAATTTTGACTTTCTGTGAGCTATACTTCAGAAGAATAATAATAATAGAATATTTTCTGAAGAGCTCACAGAAAGTCGAAATTTTGGATTTGTAAGGTACATAATAGTATCAAGCTCCTAATACTATTGTGCGATCTGTAAGTATAATAACAATAAAAATAACCATAAAGGGCCCGCTAGCAAGACACTTCATAAAAACGTCACTTAATCAAAAACTGTCGAGGTACAAAATATGTCTTATTTATTTTCTTTAGGTACAAAATAATGTCTTTATGACAAGCTGTCACCTGTTGATGAATCTCGTTGGGGCCTGTCAGATAGACGCACACGTAGTAATTTCAAATCAGTAAAGTTTTACTAGCTAATTAACAACCCTGTAGGTATCTGTATCGCGCCGTGCGTTTTGATTACCTAGGTAGATAGAAAGACCTAGTTTATTTATTATTAAGTAAGTAACATGTTTTATGAGAATTATGAGTCATCATTCATTATCTAAGTACCTACCGTTTTAATGGTCAATTGGTCACTGAACCTAATGTTATCGCCGCATCATCGGCTGACCTCTTCATAATAATCGTGATTAAAATACTATAGTATAGTTAAAATCTCGCTTCAGACTTGGTCATAAATCATAATCGGAGTAGGGATGTGCGCTAGTTGCGCGCGCTCAAGGCCATTATCGATAACAGATGATGACGATGACTCAGACGAAGAATTTTAATTTTCTATTTTTAGTTTTATATATACGTTCTTTTGTTTATATATTGAATATGCTTTGTAGTAAATTTGGTAATAAAAAAAAAATGTGTATTTATTTCTATCACCCATTTATCCATACTAATATTATAAATTCGAAAGTAACTCTGTCTGTCTGTCTGTCTGTCTGTCTATCTGTCTGTCTGTCTGTCTGTCTGTCTGTCTGTCTGTCTGTCTGTTACCTTTTCACGCCTAAACCACTGAACGGATTTCGATAAAATTTGGCAAGGCTATAGATGGTATCCTGGGGACGGACATAGGCTACTTTTTTTTTCAAAAATAATCCTACAGGGGGTGATATAGGGGATGAAAGTTTGTATGGGAAACTCAGTATTTCTTAAGTTAGGGATGTGAAAATTAAAATGTATGCTTTTGACAGGAAATAAAGAAATATGCGGTTCAGTGTTTTTGAAAAATCATCCCCTAAGGGGGTAAAATAGGGGTTGATTTTAAAATTTACAAAACTGCATGGATTTCGACAAAATTTGGCAAGGCTTTATAAAGCATCCAGGGGAAGGCCATAGGATACTATTTTTTTCAAAAATAATACTACAGGGGGTGATATAGGGGATGAAAAGTTTGTAAGGGAAACCCAGTATTTCTTAAGTTAGGGATAACAAATTTATGCTATTGGTAGGAAATTAAGAAATATGCGGTTCAGCGTTTTTGAAAAATCATCCCCTAAGGGGGTAAAATAGGGGTTGATTTTAAAATTTACAAAACTGCACGGATTTCGATAAAATTTGGCAAGGCTTTATATAGCATGCTGGGAAAGGACACAGGCTACTTTTGGTCTTAAAAAATAATCCTACAGTCGGTGATATAGGGGATGAAAGTTTGTATGGGAAACTCAGTATTTCTTAAGTTAGGGATGTGAAAATTAAAATGTATGCTTCTGATAGGAAGTAAAGAAATATGCGGTTCAGCGTTTTTGAAAAATCATCCCCTAAGGGGGTAAAATTGGGGTTGATTTTAAAATTTACAAAACTGCACGGATTTCGACAAAATTTGGCAAGGCTTTATATAGCATCCTGGGAAAGGACATAGGATACTTTCAAAAACAATACTACAGGGTGTGATATAGGGTATGAAAGTTTGTAAGGAAACCCAGTATTTCTTAAGTTAGGGATAAAAAATTTATGCTATTGGTAGGAAATTAAGAAAAATGCGATTCAGCATTTTTGAAAAATCATCCCCTAAGGCGTAAAATAGGGGTTGATTTTAAAATTTACAAAACTGCACGGATTTCGATAAAATTTGGCAAGGCTTTATATAACATCCTGGGGAAGGACACAGGCTACTTTTGGTCTTAAAAAATAATCTTACAGGGGGTGATATAGGGGATGAAAGTTTGTATGGGAAACTCAGTATTTCTTAAGTTAGGCATGTGAAAATTAAAATGTATGCTTTTGATAGGAAATAAAGAAATATGCGGTTCAGCGTTTTTGAAAAATCATCCCCTAAGTGGTTAAAATAGGGGTTGATTTTAAAATTTACAAAACTGCAAGGATTTCGACAAAATTTGGCAAGGCTTTATATAGCATCCTGGGAAAGGACATAGAATACTTTCAAAAACAAGTACGGGGGGTGATATAGGGGATGAAAGTTTGTAAGGAAACCCAGTATTTCTTAAGTTAGGGATAAAAAAATTATGCTATTGGTAGGAAATTAAGAAATATGCGATTCAGCATTTTCGAAAAATCATCCCCTAAGGGGTAAAATAGGGGTTGATTTTAAAATTTACAAAACTGCACGGATTTCGATAAAATTTGGCAAGGCTTTATATAGCATGCTGGGAAAGGACATAGGATACTTTCAAAAACAATACTACAGGGTGTGATATAGGGGATGAAAGTTTGTAAGGAAACCCAGTATTTCTTAAGTTAGGGATAAAAAATTTATGCTATTGGTAGGAAATTAAGAAAAATGCGATTCAGCATTTTTGAAAAATCATCCCCTAAGGCGTAAAATAGGGGTTGATTTTAAAATTTACAAAACTGCACGGATTTCGATAAAATTTGGCAAGGCTTTATATAACATCCTGGGGAAGGACACAGGCTACTTTTGGTCTTAAAAAATAATCTTACAGGGGGTGATATAGGGGATGAAAGTTTGTATGGGAAACTCAGTATTTCTTAAGTTAGGCATGTGAAAATTAAAATGTATGCTTTTGATAGGAAATAAAGAAATATGCGGTTCAGCGTTTTTGAAAAATCATCCCCTAAGTGGTTAAAATAGGGGTTGATTTTAAAATTTACAAAACTGCAAGGATTTCGACAAAATTTGGCAAGGCTTTATATAGCATCCTGGGAAAGGACATAGAATACTTTCAAAAACAAGTACGGGGGGTGATATAGGGGATGAAAGTTTGTAAGGAAACCCAGTATTTCTTAAGTTAGGGATAAAAAAATTATGCTATTGGTAGGAAATTAAGAAATATGCGATTCAGCATTTTCGAAAAATCATCCCCTAAGGGGTAAAATAGGGGTTGATTTTAAAATTTACAAAACTGCACGGATTTCGATAAAATTTGGCAAGGCTTTATATAACATCCTGGGGAAGGACACAGGCTACTTTTGGTCTTAAAAAATAATCCTACAGGGGGTGATATAGGGGATGAAAGTTTGTATGGGAAACTCAGTATTTCTTAAGTTAGGGATGTGAAAATTAAAATGTATGCTTCTGATAGGAAATAAAGAAATATGCGGTTCAGCGTTTTTGAAAAATCATCCCCTAAGGGGGTAAAATTGGGGTTGATTTTAAAATTTACAAAACTGCACGGATTTCGACAAAATTTGGCAAGGCTTTATATAGCATCCTGGGAAAGGACATAGGATACTTTCAAAAACAATACTACAGGGTGTGATATAGGGGATGAAAGTTTGTAAGGAAACCCAGTATTTCTTAAGTTAGGGATAAAAAATTTATGCTACTGGTAGGAAATTAAGAAATATGCGATTCAGCATTTTTGAAAAATCATCCCCTAAGGGGTAAAATAGGGGTTGATTTTAAAATTTACAAAACTGCACGGATTTCGATAAAATTTGGCAAGGCTTTATATAACATCCTGGGGAAGGATACAGGCTACTTTTGGTCTTAAAAAATAATCTTACAGGTGATGATATAGGGGATGAAAGTTTGTATGGGAAACTCAGTATTTCTTAAGTTAGGGATGTGAAAATTAAAATGTATGCTTTTGATAGGAAATAAAGAAATATGCGGTTCAGCGTTTTTGAAAAATCATCCCCTAAGGGGTTAAAATAGGGGTTGATTTTAAAATTTACAAAACTGCAAGGATTTCGACAAAATTTGGCAAGGCTTTATATAGCATCCTGGGAAAGGACATAGGATACTATTTTTTTCAAAAATAATACTACGGGGGGGGTGACATAGGGGATGAAAGTTTGTAAGGGAAACCCAGTATTTCTTAAGTTAGGGATAACAAATTTATGCTATTGGTAAGAAGTTAAGAAATATGCGGGTCAGCGTTTTTTAAAAATCAACCCCTAAGTGGGTAAAATAGGGATTGATTTTAAAATTTACAAAACTGCACGGATTTCGATAAAATTTGGCAAGGCTATAGATAGCATCCTGGGAAAGGACATGGGCTACTTTTTGTCTTAAAACATTATCCTACAAGGGGTGATAAAAGGGATGAAAGTTTGTATGGGAAACCCAGCATTTCTTAAGTTAGGGATATGCCCTATGTTTTCCACATGAACGTTCCCATTGGATATTTTCCGACATCCACGCGGGCGAAGCCGCGGGCAAAAGCTAGTAAATATATAAAACTATCGATATCACTCATCGACTGCAGTAATGCACAGGACTACGTGTGGGCGTGGCCTGCCCATAAGGCCCGTGAGTGGGAAAGAGAGCGAAACACTCGAATGATTTATGACCGAGTCTGCAGCGAGATTTTAACTATACTATATTCATGAAGACGCCGTCTGAATACGTAATGAATATGTATCTATTTAATTGTCAATAGTTTGCACTACCTTTTTATAGACCACCCAAGATATTAATATTACTTACGAGTAGATGAGGACATCTGATAATAAATAATTGTCTAGTGAATAAGTAGGCTACTTTTTGAATAAGCGACCCTTTAGGTAACACCTAATAGTAGATACATTAGAACTAAGTATGTATTATTAGGGTTCCGTACCAAAATGGTAAAAAAGGAACCCTTATGGTGTCACTCAGTCTGTCTGTCTGTCTGTCTGTCTGTCTGTCACAGCTGGATATCTCAAGAACTACTAATGCTATCAACTTGAAATTTAGAAGAGTTTTAGATGACGTTGACCCAACTATTTTGCAAATAAGAAAGAAATTAAAATATTTATATATTTTTTGCAACAGGGACTGAAAGGGAGTCTTAAAAAATCAAAGTGGGGCTACTAGGGCATGTGGGGTATCATATGAAAGAGCGCTGTTTGTACATTCTCAAACATTTTTTTTCTTTTTTTTTTAGGCCGCATAGTTTTCGACTTCGGATGAAAAATGTAAAAAAAAATACCGTTCCCCTCCCCCCCTATCTCCGAAGTTTGCAAAGAGAAAAATTTGAAATTATTCTATGTAATACAAGTTTATGTAAAGATTACAGGAAAAATAAAACGATGTCTCTAAATAGCACACTTTTTCAGAAATCGGAACGGAACCCTCGGTGCGCGAGTCCGACTCGCTCTTGACCGGTTTTTTTATTCTGTGCTAACGGCTACCATAGTCAAAGAATCAAAAGTGTGGGCTTGTGGCTAAAAACCTCACGGGTCGATCGTTCAGGTTAAGTTACGCTTGCCCCGGTTGGTTAGTGGATGGGTGACCATCTTTACATACCAAGACCTCTCCGTGCCTCGGAAAACCCTGCTGTCATTCGTGGATCTTTGACAGTTGTTACGGGTCGTCAAAAGCCCGAAAGTCTGACAACCAAACTTCAATCCAAGAGGTATACCCAGTAACTGGGTTGTGCAGGTCAGAGCAGTCGCTCCATGTGAAATACTGGTATTCAGCTGCATCCGGTTAGACTGGAAGCCGACCTTAACTTAGTTGGGAAAAGGCAGGAAGATGAATCAAATACTCAAAAAAGCAGGTTTATATTTAATTACGAACAGTCAGTTGACCGTTTTTACCTGACTGTCAAAAAAAGTTAGGTATGCTTTCACAGTTTTAATTTATAAGTTATTTATACATTATATTTGATGATATTTCACACTGGATAAAGCGCAGCGACCTCTGCATATTTACTTATAAATATGCCTAAGAGGAAATAACACAATATAAATTCAATCCTTTTATAGTGCCTGTCCATTATGTAAATACGTCGGAACATGTCGCCCAATATAGGGTCGATTTTATAATCGTAACTACATAGTTTGACAGCTCTAACTTAGCTCTCACCTGTATCTCGCTCAAAGGAAATGTATTATGTATTATTAATTGAATTAAATTCTTAGATTAATTATTTAGATTAATTATAGATTAATTATTTAGACCTTTAGATAAGTAAAATTAAAAACTAGATTAATATTAGGTATAATTTTTTGTACAACTTCTTTATGCATGCGGAGTTTACCTGTAAGTGATTGTTGCACTGTTGCATATATATTGTTGCATGTAACCTTTAACATAAAACTTGTGTAAACAATTGTTGGTAAACCAATAAAAAAATAAATAAATAAAATCTCTCCTTTTCTCGCACTGATTTTAGTTTACCTACTTGGTTAACAAGATAATTTAGCACTAATGATTAATTCCTCAAATATTGATTAGAATTTTAAAAAACTTAATTGAGAAACGAAAAAAGGTTTAAGTTGTACTTAAGTACAGATTACGACGTTTTCAACCTTAAATTCTCAATTCAGAAACCGGGTATTAGCCGACGTAAAAAAATCGCGGCGGGATTTTATCGCGCACTGGATTTTCAACTCTCGGTGTTGAGCTGAGCTTCGAGAATCCAACCTAACAACAACAGAGTGCATCCCAGCGCGATGAAAAACACACTGTTGGATTTTCAACTCCCGGCGCTAAGCAGAGAGTTGAAAATGTAGTGCGTGAAAAAAAAATCACCGCGATTTTTTTACACCCGTGCGAACGTCGGCTAAGTATTGATTTAACCCGTCGCACGCCAATTAGCAGACATAATAGATTTTTATTGTTATCTGCACACCTGGGTGTCGATCGACGTTTAAAGAGTTAATTGAAGAAGTTTCTAGATATTTTAATTAACTAAAAATAAGATTTTAAAATGCCAAACATTATTTTTTTTAATAAAAACAATACCAAGGCTGCAAATAAAAAAATCAAAACGTCAAAACAAAAAATTGATCTAAGTATAAAAATATGTTTTTAATAATAAACGAAAGTACTTATCCAACCTTAATCTGCAATCAATAATCATACGTTATTTATTTATGAATTATTAAACCGAAGTGAATCTATAATTAAGTAGTATAAGAGTATTAAACACTAATTATAGCGGATCATTCTAGTTAATTTTGTAAAAAAAAACCGGTAACGGATTCATGCGGATTTGTTTGTACAATCGGCCTCTAAAAACCTTGACCATACACTGATACACCGTCAAAAATGTAGCGTCAACAACGTAATTTAATGTGAATTACTGTCATTTAAGCCGTTACTGTTTCCGGCTGTCATTCTGTTGATGAGAGTCAGATGTTTGACAGTCGTACGACGGGTACCTAGTCAAAAGTCTGACAGTTATTTTACCAAGGAGTTTCGTGTTACCCAGTAACTGCTAATTTATTTATTTATTTATTTATTGACACACCAACGACTTATTCACTAAATCATTACATTCAAATATTCTATATCAACAGCTTTGTGGTGAATTTGTCACTTATAGGTGTGTACAGCACTTGTATAATCAATAATAAAAATTAAAATGGAAATAACAAAATTAAAATTTACAAAGTTTACATTGAATTTAAAATGACAAGTAGTTAAATTAAAATACAGTATAATTCAAAAATTTAAAAAAAAACATCAATTAAATTGGAATAGTAAAACAATTATAAATTTAAACTATAAAAATACAAATAAATTAGTTAAATTGGAATATTATAACAATTGTAAATTGAAACTATAAAAATAACAAATAAATTAGGACATCATTACATTAAATTAAATTGAATGAAATTGTACAATATTAAATACATTGGATGGAGTCACACAAATACACAAATAACATTTTGTAAAAGAAATAACAAACAGATCGATCAAGAACTGAGAACGTATCGTCTGAATTCATTCAGACTGTTCGAAAATATGTCCAAGTGGTTAGTACGCGTGCTCAGCTTATTGTAGCTGGACAAAAACCGGTATAGAGGAGCTGAACGATCAAGATTAGTTCTATTTTTAGGCATTTGAAATGTTTCTGTTTTAAAATTGGATCTGTATGAGGTACGGCGGGACACTTTTAGACCGATCTCCGAAACCAACTCCGGTACATTCGCCACATTGTGGAAGGTCTTATATAGGAAAATTAAGTCTGAGCAACTTCTTCGTTGCTCCAAGGAGCTCATCCTGAAATGACAGAGCCTTTGAGGATATTCCGCTTCGCGATCACATGTCTGTGATCTGTAGCGGACGGAGGTATCTCGTAAACTTTTTTTGGATGCACTCTATTCTGTCGATGTGGACACGATACGGGATTCCATACAGGAGATGCATATTCCATACAGGAGATGCATATTCCAGTATACTCCTCACCATAGAGTTATAAAGAACCTTAAGGGTGCTGATTGACCGAAATTCCTTGCATGTTCTTTTTACAAATCCCGACATTTTATTTGCTTTGGCGACAATGTGGCGGCATCTACATCGCCACATATGAACTACGCATCAATGACATGACGTCACGCAAACCTGCATCGCGCAATTAGAGTTTACCACGCGATTAGCATATATACAACGTCCCGACATCAACCGTCGGGCAGTAGCCCACCAGACACAACACCCGTCTGGTCGGAGGATCCTCCCTTTTCAATAGAGGATGAGTGAACTTTAGACCGGAATAAGTGGAGGAGCATCGCGAGGGCTGCTTTGGCCAAAGAAAATGCAGAGTCATCAACCACGACCACTCTGTCAAGAGTGAACGACTAAGGAGGGGGGGAACTTTACACCCTGTTCCTCATGCCTCTAAATTGGTGACCCCGAGCATGAACGTCAGCGCAGCCTTCGTGCAACTACATCAGCGTGACGTCATCAGCATCACTTCCTCAAGCTTTCGAGCGGCGAGTCACACAGCCAGCCAGCATCCACGGCTTCAACAGGTATCCTGACCACCAGCATGCAGCGGACGCGCATTCCTGGTCATCACCTTCAGCCTCAACCCAGCGCTGTACACTCCGACTCACTGGAGCATAACGCAGCGCCACCCCGACTCACTGGGGTATCACCGCAAACAGTTCAGACTCACCGTGAACTATGCGGCACCCGGTTCCGACTCACTGGAACCACAACTGGCACTGGCAAGCATCGCAAGATACACGACTCAGCCCACTATCGACCTCCGGTCTCCGGAGGGGAGTGATGTGGCGGCATCTACATCACCACATATGAACTACGCATCAATGACATGACGTCACGTAAACCTGCATCGCGCAATTAGAGTTTACCACGCGATTAGCATATATACAACGTCCCGACATCAACCGTCGGGCAGTAGCCCACCAGACACAACACCCGTCTGGTCGGAGGATCCTCCCTTTTCAATAGAGGATGAGTGAACTTTACACCCTGTTCCTCATGCCTCTAAAACAATAGTGTCAAAGTGATTTATAAAGCATAGTTGACGAGTTGACTAATCTTTCTATAAAAATAAATAAATAAACTGGGTCATGGAGGTCAGATAGGCAGTCGCTCCATGTAAAATAACCGTAAAAACGTATTCAGCTGCATCCTGTTAGACTGGAAGCCGACTCCAACATAGTTGGGAAAAGGCTGGGCAGAGTGACTGTCAAAAGCGGTCAACGTTTTAGCAAGGCGACTGAATAGAATACGAATTGCAGTAAACACCCAATCTCCCTTACATTCACAAAACGAAGGATTTCCTTTCTCTTGAATATTGTGGCAGTGACTTTTGACTCGTTACGTTTTTAACTTTCCGTTTTGAATCAGAGGACATGCTTATGAGGAATAAAAATAAATATAGGTAATGCTATTGTATGATCACCCCCCTTGCAAGCACCGGTAGCGGGTAACCACATCGTGACGCTGACTGTACCTAATAATTGTCATTTCTTTAATACTTAAGTAATCCGTTTTTGCTAAATGTACTTCTTTTTAATTTTTTTGTAAACAGGAGTCAAGGGTTTGAGCTGAAAACCAGCGCTTAGCAACCCGCTAGGGGACATGCATAGTGCTGACGCTTAAACCTTTTGCTTCCGGTATTATAGTTTTGTGTATGTACCACTACTACTACTACTAGCTGTAATACTGGAGACAATAAACGTATAATCTAATCTATTCTATTCTATTCTTATAATATGCATTTTAATATTGTAAACGAAGCGGTCTCTAAGCTACCTTTCAAGGAGTGATCCATCTGTACCCACAGATGAATTTACACCAGTCGATGCACGAAACGATGAGACTTTTTATTATCATCGATTTTCTTCCAAAGTAATCATTCCGGCCGTAGGCGATTATGCGATCGATCGATCTTGAAGCCATAACAGCTAACAGACGAATCTGATGGGAAAACTGACCATATATGGCAGATTGGCAGCCGTAATATCTGAGTGGCAATTTAGTCCGGTCAATTTAGACCAAAAAATGAGAGTGAGGTTACATAAAGTCCCAACAAGCTGAATTTCAGTGAAATTGTTCAAAATATAATTATAAACAATCCCATCATTCCCCTGTAAGGAAAAAATTTTATTCAAGGTCAAAAGTCAAAAAAATTAGTTTTTCGCGATTTTCAGCAAAACGGTAAGTTTTATCATAAAAGTACCTCAGACAAAAATTGTAGATCATAAAATTATCTATAAAAAATGTATCAATACTTTTTTTCTTACGAGCCACTGTTTCTGAGATATAACGATTCATAAAGTTATAAAAGTTGTTATCGTCATAATATACATGAGTACGCCACGTATATACATCTAGAGTTGTTATATTAAAAAAAAAAAAAAAAAAAAAAGAAGCTGAAGTTTTTAAAAAGAGTAATTCAACTCAACAAGAAGTTATTACCAACGGCATCCGCTTTCTTCTTTCTATGTACGGAGCTCCTAAAAAACTACCTGTTTAGATAAGCATCGATATGTATGTTTCGTTAAAAATACTAAAAATAAAAAACAAGTTCAATTAGCTTGTCTTCCTCCAACCTCAGTTGCTGCTCACCAACATCTTTTTCGAGTATATTACCAAGTTCAAGTGTGGCTTGGTTATCAGCTAGACCCTACAGACTGGGGTTGGAAGTTGGTCAACAACATATTAGAGCCAGTTCAAACTTTACTTCCACCTGCGCCGGAAAAACTGCTGAACACTATTTTTTGCAACTGCAAAAAGGGATGCAGTGCTAAATGTGGTTGCAAAAAAGTCGGACTGTCTTGTTCTTTGGCATGCACAAATTGTCAAGGCCGGTCGTGCTCTAATATTTAATCACAAACAATGGAGGATTCGTTTGACTCCGACGAAGTATCATGCGATACATCGCTATTGACGCAATTTACTTGCATCCAAAATGAAGATGAAGAAGAAGCAGGAGAAGAAGAACAAGAAGAAGAACAAGAATTTGAAACTTACGAATAAGACGAATAAACTTCAACACTTTTTTTTAATTTACATCGCTTTTATCTTTCCCAATCTTTGAAAATTTCCGTTATTATGCAATAGTTTTACATTAAACAGGATCACAACTGACCCGTGGAGTAGGCCACTGGGGAAACCACGTTAAAAAAACGCGCTAAGTACACTACCTCATAGGTGGCGTGGAAACGTGTGCATATTATGACGATAACAACTTTTATAACTTTTTGAATCGTTATATCTCAGAAACGGTGGCTCGTAAGAAAAAAAGTATTAATACATTTTTTATTGATAATTTTATGATCTACAATTTTTGTCTGAGGTACTTTTATGATAAAACTTACCGTTTTGCTGAAAATCGCGAAAAACTCATTTTTTTTACCTTTGACCTTGAATAAAATTTTTTCCTTACAGGGGAATGATGGGGAACTTCTAGACATTGTTTATAATTATGTTTTGAACAATTTCACAGAAATTCAGCTTGTTGGGACTTTATGTAACCTCGAATGTCTAAATTGACCGGACTAAATTAGGTACATTCAGATTTCTGATTGCCAGTAGCCGCCGTTCGCACGGACGTAAAAAAATCGCGGCGGGATTTTATCGCGCATTGGATTTTCAACTCTCGGTGTTGAGCCGAGCTTCGAGAATCCAACCTAACAACAACAGAGTGCATCCCAGCGCGTCGAAAAAACACACTGTTGGATTTTCAACTCCCGGCGCTAAGCAGGGCGTTGAAAATGCAGTTTGTGAAAAAAAATCGCCGCGATTTTTTTACGCCCGTGCGAACGTCCGTCGGCTAACGGCTGCCCTAATTATTAGGAATACGTGTGCCGATTATATGTATGTAGGTATACATATGTACCTACAATTATTAACACGTTCCGGGGCGGTAGGCTATAGCCGTCATAACAATAAAACTTCTAGTCTATCGTTAACCACATGTGAACCTGTTAACATAATTTATATACTTATCTTCTATCAATCTATCTGCGTAAGCTTTTCCTTGGGGTCGACTTCCAGTCTAACCGGATACACAAACTAGTTGCAAACTTGCTTGTATGTTTGTTTTTTTTTTATTGTTTGTAGACGTAAGTATGTTTGTATAGTATACCTACTCGTTAATCTCTACCAGTCGGATTTGAAAAATATTTGTAGGTTAACCTGTTGTTGCATTATGACGTCTAAATTGTTAAAAATAACTCTGACAACAATATTTAATTTAAATATTTCCGTATCCATACTAATATTATAAATTCGAAAGTAACTCTGTCTGTCTGTCTGTTACCTAAACCACTGAACGGATTTAGATAAAATTTGGCAAGGCTATAGATGGTATCCTGGGTATGGACATAGGCTACTTTTTTTTTCAAAAATAACCCTACAGGGGGTGATATAGGGGATGAAAGTTTGTATGGAAAACTCAGTATTTCTTAAGTTAGGGATGTGAAAATTAAAATTTATGCTTTTGATAGGAAATAAAGAAATATGCGGTTCAGCGATTTTGAAAAATCATCCCCTAAGAGGTTAAATGGGGGTTGATTTTAAAATTTACAAAACTGCACGGATTTCTACATTTGGCAAGGCTTCATATAGCATC
Source organism: Cosmia trapezina (assembly GCA_905163495.3). NCBI lineage: Eukaryota > Metazoa > Arthropoda > Insecta > Lepidoptera > Noctuidae > Cosmia > Cosmia trapezina. Next base: position 2,705,964 of record LR991049.1, on the reverse strand, counting down.
CTGGGGAAGGACATAGGATACTATTTTTTTTCAAAAACAATACTACAGGCTGTGATATAGGGGATGAAAGTTTGTAAGGGAAACCCAGTATTTCTTAAGCTAGGGATAACAAATTATGCTATTGGTATGAAATTAAGAAATATGCGATTCAGCGTTTTTGATAAATCATCCCGTAAGGGGGTAAAATAGGGGTTGATTTTAAAATTTACAAAACTGGACGGATTTCTACAAAATTTGGCAAGGCTTCATAAAGCATCCTGGGGAAGGACATAGGATACTATTTTTTTTTTTTCAAAAATAATACTACAGGGGTGATATAGGGGATGAAAGTTTGTAAGGGAAACCCAGTATTTCTTAAGTTAGGGATAACAAATTTATGCTATTGGTAGGAAATTAAGAAATATGCGATTCAGCGTTTTTGAAAAATCATACCCTAAGGAGGTAAAATAGAGGTTGATTTTAAAATTTACAAAACTGCATGGATTTTGATAAAATTTGGCAAGGCTTTATATAGCATCCTGGGGAAGGATATAGGCCACTTTTTGTCTTAAAAATAATCCTACAGGGGGTGATATAGGGGATGAAAGTTTGTATGGGAAACTCAGTATTTCTTAACTTACGGATAACAAATTTATGCTATTGGTAGGATTAAGAAATATGCGGTTCAGAGTTTTTGAAAAATCATCCCCTAAGGGGGTAAAATAGGGGTTGATTTTAAAATTTACAAAACTGCACGGATTTCTACAAAATTTGGCATGGCTTTATATAGCATCCTGGGGAATAGGATCCTATTTTTTCAAAAATAATACTACAGGGGGTGATATAGGGGATGAAGGTTTGTAAGTGAAACCCAGTATTTCTTAAGTTAGGGATAACAAATTTATGCTATTGGTAGGAAATTAAGAAATATGCGGTTCAGCGTTTTTTAAAAATCATCCCCTAAGTGGGTAAAACAAGGGTTTATTTTAAAATTTACAAAACTGCACGGATTTCGATAAAATTTGGCAAGGCTATAGATACCATCCTGGGAAAGGACATGGGCTACTTTTTGTCTTAAAACATAATCCTACAAGGGGTGATATAAGGGATGAAAGTTTGTATGGGAAACCCAGCATTTCTTAAGTTAGGGATATGAAAATTCAAATTTATGCTTTTGGTAGGAAATAAAGAAATATATGGTACAGTTTTATTTTAAAAAACGTCCCCTAAGGGGTACAATAGGGGTTGACAAATGTTTGTGTACCTACCTCTTTACGAGGAAATTATTTGAACGAGTGGACACTCGGACAAAAGTTATTTGTTATTAGAACGTGACTGGCATAATAAATTTTAAGTAATTAACAAAGTCCCCCCGCCGCGTAAGTCTGTCTGTTTGAATGCGATAATGTCAAAAAGTACCGAACGGATTTTCATACGGTTTTCTCCAATGAACGGAGTGATTCAGTGTAATTCATAATGGTTTTGTGTAAATTGGCTGAAATATGACGACGACTGTTAAAGATGTCGGAAAAAATCATGCCGACTGGTAGCTTTATGCCTACTAGACACGGTAACGATATGTCGTAGCGATTTGAGTTTGCACAGTTACATCGGACGGCCCTATGTTTTCCACATGAACGTTCCTATGGGATATTTTCCGACATCCACGCGAGCGAAGCCGCGGGCAAAAGCTATTATGTGTATTGAAATAAAAATTATATAAAATAAAATTTAATTCAGGCAAGTAGGTATGTACTTGTAACAATAATTCACAATGCTTGCCACAGAATCAAATGTCAACAATGAATACAAATAAAAAAATTAAAATAAAATGTCAATGAAATCAATAATAGTATATTATATTTTCAGTTGGAAAATTTGACTGTGACGTATATCGATGTCTGGGAGAATATGTTATTCAACTAAAATGTTATGTTGGTGTTTTTGGGATAAATTCATCCCAACTATATTATATTGGTAATATTGTTGGTAATAATATTTGCTTAGAATATTATAAGGTCCCATTAAAATAGGTGGACAAAATTTCACAGGGTGTTGTAGGTACCTATGAATATGAACAACTTTCACTATGGGACTAACTCTGAAATCGCGAAAAAAATCAGCTGTTCAGTACATTTATCTGCACCAAACTCGTCAAAATGTAGGGAGTACCTGATTTTTTTTTCACGATTTCAGGTTTGGTCCCATAGTAAAAGTTCTTCATATTCATGGGTAGAACACCTGTGATTTGTCCACCTGTTTTAATGGGACCTTATATGAATACTTAATATACCTACATATTCTCGAAAACGGATCTAACGATTTCGATGAAACTTGCAATAGAGGGGGGGTCTCTAAACTGGGAAAATTCGTTTTCATTCCTCATACTCGGAAAGTAGTGTTTGTTTGATCCGAGTAGCGGGTCGAAGACGCTGCTCCGCACCCTTGGTCGGGAAAGACTCATAGTAATTGCTTCCATCTCTAGGGCGGGAATGAATATTAAAAATATAATTAAATTTAGTTAGGTAGTCGGGCTGCGGTCTTGTAAGTGTACCAAACAGTCAGTGTGAATAAAAAAAAATAACTAGAGTAAGCGGGACGGCCTGCGGCGGTGACGCAGTGTGTTCCATCTTTAAAATTTAAAAAAAGAGTATAATTTGGCGGGATACTAACTCTGTAAGCTGTACCTACTTCGTTCAAATAAATAGGCACACATGTATTTTTATCAATAAATATTTTAGAAAAACTGCTATTTTTTACTTTCCTTATATTCGAAATGAAAAGTAGAGTGTTTAACACGGGTGAAAGTCACCAATTCCTACTCGCACTATAGCCGCCCTCGCTGCGCTCGGCCGTCTAAATACCTCGTATGGGAATTGCTTCCCTTCCACCCTTGTATAACAATCTACTATTTCACTATTTTCACCCCAAGCAGAGCTCGGTCGGCCAGCTACTGTGACGTTTACTAAAAGTCAGTGATGACAATAAACAAAAACTTAAACAGCTCCCTAGCCGACGTTCGCACGGACGTAAAAATATCGCGGCGTGATTTTATCGCGCACTGGATTTTCAACTCTCGTCGTTGAGCCGAGCTTCGAGAATCCAACCTAACAACAACAGAGTGTCGAAAAACACACTGTTGGATTTTCAACTATCGGCGCTAAGCAAAGCGTTAAAAATCCAGTGCGCGAAAAATAAATCGCCGCGATATTTTTACGTCCGTGCGAACGTCGGCTAACTGCGTAACACACTATCGATCGGAATCTGAATCATTTTGAAGCAAATTGCTAATCTATTGCTTCATATGATCGAAAAATTAGGCTTCTCAACACCGTAAATAACGCAATGAATGTTGCTGAACTGTCAAAATGAATCCGATTCTGATTGATAGTGTGTTACGCAATTAGGGCGGTGTATTTAGTGTAGGTAGGTAATTATTTTGTTATTGAAAACTTATACGAATAAATTAAACTTAATGGTAACGTAATTTGATCATTTCTTTCTACAAGTACCTAATTCACGTCACAATGAATCTAGAAAACAATAGTTTATATATTAAAATGTAAAATACATTTAATTAATTATCATAATGTATTAAAATGTAATCAATTATGTCAATGTGAGTCGCTGCTGTACGTTATTTATCAAAAAATAAAACTAATAATCAGTGCTAAAACTTTGATACAAAAAATTTAATCTAATAGGTAGAGGTTATGTTAAGATGAGCGATAATTACCGCAAGCGCAGGGTTTCCCGTACATCTGCGAAGGTCGAAGACAACACGGATTTTGGAAAAACCCCATAACGAGACTCTTCATGGACAATACATGGCGTTAAAAGATACCTATGCAGTGGTGCTTTTCCATTTGCATTTGTTTCCAATTGCTGACTTGCTGGATTTTTTTTTTTTTTTTGTAAAATAAAAGCCTAGCATTACAATTAAATTACAGCCACTTAGTTATTTATAAACACATCGTTTGTAGCTGTCTGTACCCGGTATTACTAGAGAACTTGAATGTCAGTATGTTGATCCCAGGTTCCATGGAGTCAACCTAAGCAACTAGTTTTAAACCAGTTGCTAAGTACTTAGTATTTATAGGATGTTACTGTAAGCTTGGAAGTGAGGGGCTCGTGGCTAAGTAATAACAGCCGGTTGATCAGGTTAATCTACACTAGCCGCGGTGGTTTCGTGGATGCTTGACCATCTTTCAATACCATAACATATCTCCGTGCCTCGGGTCCCGGGTGCCATTCGTGGATCTTTGACAGTCGTTACGGATCGTCAGAAGCCCGAAAGTCTGACGACCAGTCTCACCAAGGGGTATCGTATTACAAAGTAATTGGGTTGTTTGTGGAGGTCAGATAGGTCAGTCGCTTCATGAAAAATACTTATATTCAGCTGCGTTCGGTTAGACTGGAAGCCGACCCCAACTTTGGCGTCGACGTCGTAGTTATGAAAAGCTTGTAGTAATTTATGATCAGCCAGTAATAATCCCACTGGCCCTGGTCTTCTCCTACGGAGCCACGAACATTGACCAGCACGTTTAGACCATAATCTTCAGGTTTCCTTTACCGTAAGTAAGAAGTATCCAAAAATAACTTGAAGTAAAATTAAAACGATCAAGTCACTTTGGTTCTTAACAGGATTCAGGATACATCGAAGCTCGGTGTGTAAATGAAATGGCGTTATGGCTGTCTATTTGACGCGAGAGATACAAGACTCACGCGCACCGGAATTTAAACGCGCTTCGTTTAAATGTAGATTTATGACAAAATGCTATACTTATACAGGGCGACTTTGAAAACATGCGACAAAATTTAGGGGGGTGTTCTACCATCAATATGAACAACTTTTACTATGTGAACAATTTCGAATTCGCAAAAAAAAATCCGACATTCTTTTACAAAAGGACCAATCAATACCTTTAACTATAATATGGGAAGGTAATTTTTTTTTTGCGAATTCGATGTTGGTCCCTTAGTAAAAGTTGTTCATATTGATGCGTAGAACACCCCCTTAAATTTTGTCGCATGTTTTCAAAGTCACCCTGTATAAATTTTTCGCTTAGTAAGTTCTTAAAATATTTAAATACCTTCGATTTAAAGCAAATTTTACAGCACAATAGGGAACTGTTTATGTGTATAATCGTATAAAACAGAAAATAGATGGTGATACTTTGGATTTTTTTTTATCGAAAGAATTACAAGCCCTCATGTTTCGGTTTTATTACAGCGATAGACAATATAGTCAAATAATACATATGGAAAATTCGTATGATTTAAACATAGACTTATAAAAAAAGATGGATTCCGCGCCACGCATATCGAAAGTGAAGCACAGTAAGTATGCCGGACCGTTTGTACAAACACGCCTCGCGCACACATTTATATCATAGTATGCCGACCGGCCGCCATTACGCGTGTCACGCACGTACACGAGCGACGGCGTCTTTGCACCTACTCAAATCACGCACACATAGATCGGTAGGGTGCTTCACTTGCGATATGCGCGGCGCGGAGTCCATCTTTTTTTATAAGTCTATGGATTTAAACATATACATTTGGTTTTATACAAATTTTAAAAACACAAAATTTATCGATGTAGCCCCTTAGCATAAACATAACACGCCTCTAATCCCTTCAGGGGTAGGTAGAGGTACATATCTACACCATCATTTCGCCAGATATGTTTAGGTAGGTAAATACCTAAGTCCCATTTAATAGGGAGAGATCCTATTTTGCCAGTAACTGGGCACAAATATGGACTTTGTCATTTAAATTGATGCTAACCCTGCAACCTTCATAATGAAAACTCCGATTGCGATCACTTTCAGTGCTCGTGCGCAGTTTGCGCGACAATTTATTTTATAACGTAAGCTCGGAAGCGTTTTTGTTTAAATAAACATTGCATTGTATTTAAATGGTGTAAGGACATAAATATTCTACGAATGAAGAAATACTTTTGTCTGATTTTTGTAATAAATGAGTTATTTATTTAAAACTTCAAAACTTTAACAATGTTATAAATTTCTCTTTAGTTTATTTCTGGTGGTCGAGTTTTCAGGCTGTATTTATAAAACAAGTTGTTCAAAAAGTATTAAAAAACCGGCCAAATGCAAGTCGGACTCGCGCACGAAGGGTTCCGTACCCAAAAAAAAATCACGTTTGTTGTATGGGAGCCCCCCTTAAATATTGTTTTTTTTTATTATTTTAATTATTCACTTTACTAAATATTCTGTGAATATTTCAAGCGTGTTGCCGTTATCAATATCGAGCAAAAAAAAACACTTTTGTTGTATGGGAGCCCCCTTAAATATTTAGTTTATTCTGTTTTTTAGTATTTGTTGTTATAGCGGCAACAGAAATACATTATCTGTGAAAATTTCAACTGCCTAACTATCACGGTTCATGACATACAGCCTGGTGACAGACGGACAGACAGACAGTCACAGACAGCGGAGTCTTAGTAATAGGGTCCCGTTTTACCCTTTGGCTACGGAACCCTAAAAACCATTTCCAAAGAAGAAAAAGATCCTTTGTCACTATCTCAATATACTTAGTACCTAATAATAACAATGTCTTCGCCTTGCTTTATTTACTCACAAAAAAACTTTTTCACTTTTCCGATAAATATTAGAGTTAACTTACCTTAAGAATTTTCTTTCACGCCTTTCGATATGTACGTAATAATTTTATCACTGTGCTTTGTATGAATAATTAATAATTAATGTAATAAGCCACGCGTCTTTATGCCATGGAGGACAGCAAACGACTGTACTCCAAGTGCAGTATAAACTGCCGAATAAGGATTATAGAATAAAAGCCAGGGGCGCGCAAGCGTAGGAGAGTTTCAAACTCATACTCAAAGAATTTATTTCAAACCAGCTTTTGCCTCGGCTTTGCCCGCATGGATGTCGGAAAATATCCCACGGGAACAAAAATCATCCCTTATTCCTTGTCTGCATTATAAAAGGAATCTCTGTGCAAAATTTCAGCTTTCTAAGTCCATGGGTTTTGGCTGGGCGTTGATGTGTCAGTCAGTCAGGACTTCTCTTTTTGTTGATAAGTCCAGCACCCTAATTGCGTAACACGTTAACAATCGGAGTTGGTTTCATTTTGACAGTTAAACAACATTCATTGCGTTATTTACGTTGTCGAGCAGACTAATTTTTCGAACATAAGAAGCAATGGATTAGCAATTTGTTTCAAAATGATTCAAACTCCGATTGATAATGTGTTACGCAATTAGGGTGCAGGTTTCCTCACGATGTTTTCCTTCACCGATGTCAGTGATGTCTAAGATAAACTCAGAAAGTACATATGAATTGAAAAAGTCACATTGGTACGCACGGCTACAGATCAAGCTATCAATTTCCAGTACATAAGCTGATACCGCATGGTATAGGATTTCCTAACAATGAGAGGTCAGTGTAAACTGGAAATGTATAGCTTGATGTGTGCATGAGAGCCATCACGAGCTGATACTATCATACTGCGATTAACCAATATAATATTTGCAAGTACTTTTAGTAAAAGAAATAAGTATTTTTAACCGACTTCCAAAAGGAGGAGGTTATCAATTCGACTGTATTTTATTTTGTGTGTTTATTACGCGATTTCTCCGTCAATTGTCGACTGATTTTGAATTTTTTTCTTTTGGTTGAAAGGCTATGTTTTCGAGGTGGTCCCATTGTCACTAAGTCAGAATCTGATGAGGGAATACCATGGAAATCAAGGGAAACCCTCAAATTTTATAGGCATACCTATATAGCGATTACATATACGAGTATATATTATACATATATAGCGATTTGGGTATTGTTTTAAGGTAATTCGTGCATTAAAATTTGCTCTCGGAAAGCACCATTAATTTGGTGAAGTAGAACTGATGATGAAGACCACAGATGTCCATCGGAACTACTGAATTATGTAAGTACTGAATTATACCTTAGTACCTACCTATATCACTGGTTGCGATTCAATTACTTTAATTAATATCGTTGCTAAGTAGGCTCGTCACAATGCATATGGTGATGGTGACTCAACCATCAGCTCCAGTTCTCCCGGTTCTTACTATGAGAACTCCTCAATAGTTAACGTCCCTGCATCGGGAAAAGCAATATTTTGTAAAAGGTGATGAGCAGTTGACATTAGGCTATTTTAAGTTAATAAATTATAAACTGACCCACTAATAAGGGGAAAATTAAAAAACTTTTTTACAAAAAAATACAACAATACACTACAAAGTGAAAAATAACTTTAATTTCGGAAGTCGGTGGCAAAAAAATTAAATACAGATCCAGACACCGACTTCCGAAATTAAAGTTATTTTTCACTTTGTAGTGATTTTTTTCGAAGCCGGTTTTTTAAAGCAAGTTTTTTAAAGAACTTATTAGTAGGTTTTTTAGTCCCGATCAATCGAAAACTATCCCTACTATTATTTTGTATATAAGTATTTAAGATTACATATTTAGATACCAATACCAGGCCGGATAGCACGGCACGCCAGCATCAATGACATCATCCGTCGTGCTCTTGTCACCGCCGGGGTGCCAGCTGTTTTAGAACCCATTGGCTTGGCACGCGACGATGGGAAGAGACCAGACGGAATGACCATAATGCCCTGGAAGGTAGGTAGGCCTTTGGTGTGGGATGCAACGTGTGTCGACACCCTTGCGCCATCCCATCTTCCTAGCACGGTAGGCTGTGCTGGGGCGGCTGCTGCAGGTGCGGAAAACCTCAAACGGCGCAAATACTCCAATCTTATTGGGACTTCTAAGTTCGAGCCGTTTGGGGTTGAAACACTAGGGCCATGGGGTCCGAGTGCCCTTTTAGTTTTTCGGGACATCGCCAAGCGGTTGGTCGACTCTACACGTGACCAAAGGGCTGGCCTATTTTTTGGCCAAAGAATTAGCATTGCCATACAATGTGGCAATGCTGCCAGCCTTTTGGGCACCTTTCCTTTCGACAGCGATGCGGATGAATTTTTCGATGCCCTATAATTATTTCCCTTCCTTTTTGTATAATACTTGTAAATATTAATTTTTATTTGGGTACTGAAAATAAATAAAGATTATTAGATACCATTAGTAACAGTGCATCAATTGCTGCAACAATTGGGTACCTACCCAAGTAGTATTAAAATTTTAATACAACTGGGGTACCCGATTGATGCAGCCTACTGTACATTTTAATACAACTGGGGTACCCAATTGATGCAGCCTACTGTACATTTAAGAAACCCAATAATAATTCAATAACATTTTTTTCCTCTAATAATTAATTTACTTTTAATTGATCTAGCTAGGGTATGTGTGATGCTGATGTGTGATTCAATTATGATGTTTTTGTCTTTTTTTTTCCTACACGTTTGAGTGATATGCTAACCTGTATCATAAAAGATACACAATGCTACTTTTTAGCTTTTTTTTTTTTTTTTTTTTACTAGCCATTTTTGCCCCACATCTGGGCAAAGGCTTCCCTACTGTCTTTCCACCTCTCTCTGTCCAGAGCTGTCCAATCTTTATTAAAGGACTTTTTTGACTGTTTCTGTAAATTCAGTAGGAAAATGCAAAAAACTTTGCCCGTGGTCCTTTATTATGACTATTTGGACCAATTACCGGGAATACAAAACGAAAAAGAAGTGATCATTTTAATCAACTTAAACATAACATCAGGCCTGCATTGTCCCGAAGGGTTACACAGAGGTTTACCATGTACCTAAGTATACCAGTAGAGTACACCCACATTTCGCCATGTCATAGGCAACAAACATGTGTGTGTGTGTGTGGCATGTGTAGACATATGCAGGACCAACGCTGGGGAACGAGCGCCTCTTCGTCGCCTTGTTGATACTTATAACACGTATTTTATGAAACTGGATATATTGGAACGAAGTTCCTTATCGCGCGTTGTGAAAGGGGGCTAGACGGAAAAAATTCTCACGAAAAGTTGTCACGACACTTTTTGCTATAGTAAGCTATTGTAAGCCGTGCGGCGTGCGCATGTTTCTCTGTCTGTCTCTCTCTCTCTCTCTTATAGAAAGCAAGCCAGATATTTTCATTTCTATTTCGCATTGAACAGTGTGGTGTCGCGATGATGATGATGATGATGATGATGATGATGATGATGATGATGATGATGATGATGATGATGATGATGATAAGTATAAAAATAAAATTTTATTACAATTCCTTCACTAATTAATCGAAAGGAACTTCGTTCCATCCGGGTGTCCCTTGACACCTCTCAAGTTTTTTTTCTCAATCTAAGCAATCGTTTAAGAGAATGCCTCTTGATGTTTTATCTGGCGAGGTGATTTAAGTTATGTCAAGCTAATCTTAGCAACACAGAAGTATTGTAGTACTTAGCAACTATTATTTTGTCTTTTTTTTTCTCTTTCATCACTTTCAACCTTTACTTAAAATGTGGACAATGGTGTGGGTTACATGTTTGTTAAATCTTAGTTTAAGTATTTTCTTGTATTTTGCAGCATGTAACTGTTTTTTGTCCCTAATAATCAATCTGCCTAGCCTTTTCCCAACTATGTTGGGGTCGGCTTCCAGTCTAACCGGATGCAGCTGAATACCAGTATTTTACATGGAGCGACTGCCTATCTGACCTCCACAACCCAGTTCCTGGGTAATACGATACCCCTTGGTAAGACTGGTTGTCAGACTTTCGGGCTTCTGACGACCCGTAACGACTGTCAAAGATCCACGAATAACAGCCGGGACCAACAGCTTAACGTGCTTTCCGAGGCACGGAGGAATCTCGGTATGTAAAGATGGTCACCCATCCACTGACCAACCCCGGCAAGCGTAGCTTAACCTGACGGATCGACCCGTGCGGCACTTATTACTTAGCCACGAGCTCCTCCGAGTTTTTTGTCCCTAATAAATAAAATAAAATAAAATAAAATAGGGGGCAACCCTATCGCCATCAACCGGGCACAAATCCAGACTCCGGACTGCTGCTGAGAAATTCCTAATGGAAAAACCCATTATAACACTTTGCCCGACCTGGGAATAGCGGTACCGCTAGCGGCCACTACACCGACGCGACGGGCGGCGCGGGCGACGAGGCAGTGTACACACATTTTTATCAAATAGGTACTAGCGGACCCGACAGACGTTGTCCTGTCTGAACGATCCTAGAACCCGACTGCAGCGCCATCTACCGGGTCCAATTGTGTTTTCGAACCATCCAGGAACCTATTCAAAATTTCATCTAAATCGGTCCAGCCGTTGTCATACCACGTTTTATCCGTTTGAAGTATCCTATGTCCGGTCTCCTGGTTCTAAGCTACCTCCCCACCAATTTTCAGCCAAATCGGTTCAGCTGTTCTTGAGTTATAAGTAGTGGAACTAACACGACTTTCTTTTATACAACGTGTAATGCTAAATGCGCAAAACCTCTTAAGGGGTCATTGTACTCATCATTATGAACAACTTTTAGTATGGGACCTAACCTGAAATCGCGAAAAAAAAATCTGCTGTTCAGTACATTTTGACGAATTATGCGAACATAAATGTACTGAACAGCTGATTTTTTTTCGCGATTTCAGTTTTGGTCCCATAGTAAAAGTTGTTCATAATGATGAGTACAATGACCCTTTAAAAGATTGCCACTGTTTACACTTACACCCTGTATAGATTTAAACAAAATGTTCTCCGCCCCTGCTTCGACACAATCGCGAGCGCTACCTTCGCTCTGACGTCACAGCTCCAGATCAACATACGATACAAACATGTACCTACGCATGTAGCAGTTTAGTGCGAAATACGTGTTACTGCGATACAACTAAAATTATACAAATTAATTAGTAGTAGGTTTCTGTTACAATCCGAAGCCTGATTTATTGTCCTGCTCGCGACAAAGACCACCAATGGACAATGGACAATGGCTCGTGATATGGAACTATAAACAACCAAAAAACCGGTCCAGAGCGAGTTTTAGCTTTATTTTTCCTGTAATCTTTACGTAAACTTCTATCACAAAGAATAATTTCAGATTATTCTCTATGCAAACTTCGGAGATAAAGGGGGGGACGGTATTTTTTTTTACATTTTTCATCAAAAGTCGAAAACTATGTGGCTTAAAAAAATGTTTGAGAATGTGCAAACAGCGTTCTTTCATATGATACCCCACAGGCCCTAGTAACCCCACTTTGAATTTTTAAGACCCCCTTTCAGTCCCAAAAAAAAAATCTTTCTTGGTAAACGTCATCAAAAACTGTTCCAAATTTCGAGTCACACAGACAGACAGACAAACTGAGTCGCATCATAAGGGTTCCTTTTTACCATTTTGGTACGGAACCCTAAAAATTCTAAAAATTAAAGGGATTGCCATTTCGTGGGGATTATGAAATTAGAGTGCAGGCATAGGTAGACTTATAAAAAAAAGGAGGACTTCGCGCCACGCATATCGAAAGTGAAGCACAGTAAGTATGCCTCACGCACATATTTACACCATAGTATGCCAACCGGTCGCCATTACATGACACGAGCGACGGCGTCTTTCCAGGTACTCAAATCACGCACATAGATAGGTACGGTGCTTCACTTACGATATGCGTGGCGCGGAGTCCTCCTTTTTAGGGTTCCGTACCAAAATGGTAAAAAGACAGACAGACTGAGTCACACCATAAGGGTTCCTCCTTATGGTGTGACTCAGTCTGTCTGTCTGTCTGTCACAGCTGGATATCTCAAGAACTACTAATGCTATCAACTGGAAATTTGGAACAGTTTTAGATGACGTTTACCCAACTATTTTGCAAATAAGAAAGAAATAAAAATGTTTATTTTTTTTTTGCAACAGGACTGAAAGGGGGTCTTAAAAATTAAAAGTGGAGCAACTATGGCATGTGGGGTATCATATGAAAGAGCGCTGTTTGCACATTCTCAAATAATTTTTATTTATTTTTAGGCCGCATTATTTTCGACTTTTGATGAAAAATGTAAAAAAAAATACCGTTTCCCCGCTCCCCTCCCCCCCTTATTTCCAAAGTTTGCAAAGAGAAAAATCTGAAATTATTCTATGTGATAGAAGTTTATGTACAGATTACAGGAAAAATAAAACGATGTCTCTAAATAGCACACGTTTTCAGAAATCAGAACGGAACCCTCGGTGCGCGAGTCCGACTCGCTGTTGACCGGTTTTTTTATAAGTACGTCTATGAGTGCAGGAATAGATTGCTATAGCCTGATGAGTATGCTTTCCTCTAAAAACTTCTATGAAGACCTACCAAGCTACATTGAAGGTGGCTCCACAAATGACGATACACGTACCAAACCTACCAAAGATACCTAGCAAAGTAAGTACCAAAGTATATGTGAATCGGAATAGTATGCCTAGCTATGATCAGTAATAATAATAATAATATAATAATATCCTTGGACATTTCACACAACGCCATCTAGTCCCAAGCTAAGCAACCTAATGCTTGTGTTATGGTAACGAGATGGCTGATAAACTACTTATATACATTATTTTTTTTTGTAAATACATACATATTATAGATAGAAAAACACCCAGACTCGGAACAAATACTTGTAGGTCGTACAAATATTTGTTCCGTGCGGGAATCGAACCCGCGACATGCTGCGCAGCAGTCAATCACTGAACCACTGCGCCAACCGTGTCGTCAGTGTTCTGTCGCTTTTAAGATTGGTAATTAGTGATACTCAGAAAAGTATGATTTAAACAATGTTACTGCAACAACTTACCAAAACGCAAAAATATAATTTGCATTGTAGAAAAAAGAATGGAGTAAGTTATAATATTTTTGTAAGTTTCCTCTCGGATGTTTTGAAAGGCGACAAAATACAGAAGGTTATCAGGATATCTACTTCCTCTTAATAAGAAAAAACCGAGGCGAGGCGCGAGGGTTCCGTTTCGATTTCTGAAAAAGTGTGCTATCTAAAGACATCGTTTTATTTTTCCTGTAAGTAATCTTTACATAAACTTCTATCACATTGAATAATTTCAGATTTTTCACACAACAACACAACAGAGAGACAGAGAGAGAGAGTGGTAACAGAGAGTTTTAGAAGTACGTTGACAGAGTTTTCAAAGAGCAAATCACTACATATTATAAAACAAAGTCGCTTCGCTGTCTGTCTGTCCCTATGTATGCTTAAATCTTTAAAACCACGCAATGGATTTTGATGCGGTTTTTTTTAATAGATAGAGTGATTCAACAGGAAGGTTTATATGTATAATACATGCATAATATAGTAGAAAAACACTGATAATTTTAGAGGATTCTAATGTGATGTCGTAAATAAACACATTTTTTTGCGCTTACATTGCAAACGCTGGCTGAACCCTACGAGATAGATCAAAATAATGTACTACAGTATTGTACAACTTAAAAAGGTCTGCAAAAAAGTCCACGATGGTATATGTCTATCTCTTAGGGATAACCCACAATAACCATTTTTATCCTTTACTGTTTACGAGAAATAATGGCTTATTTACGAAGCGATTTTAAGCAATACAGCATTAATCCATATCCAATTAAGTACCTTAAATACATTGTGCATTTACTATAGACCAATATGGCCCTTTAAAGCATGTAATTTAAATGAATATTTTCGAAGATATTACAGATTTAAAAACTTTTTACAAAAAAAAAACAACCGACTTCCAAAAAAACACTACAAAGTGAAAAATAACTTTAATTTCGGAAGTCGGTGTCTTAGGTTTTTTATTTATTTTCGTTTTTTTTTGCCACCGACTTCCGAAATTAAAGTTATTTTTCACTTTTTAGTGGTACCTATACCACACAAATCTGAATACCACTCTGCAAAGTAAATTAGAGCATCATCCACATAGACTAAATGGGAAAAATACGTATTAAATTATTAAATCTAACTCAAAAGCCACACTTATCAGAACTTGAAGATATTTTTATGAGACAGTCTCAGGAGTATACCATTTCAAATAAAAACTTTGCAAAAGGGCAAATACGTCGCGATAGAGTACGGCTAGGATACATTGTTTTATTACCGAGTTCCGATGCCTACCTTCCGGCTTCTTCATCAGATCGGTTCGATGGTACCATTTTCATCAGAACCATTTCGTCATAGTCGCTTAACTATTTTAATCGAGATATCTTATCGCCACCCGTGAAATAGGTACTTATCGTCGTTGAGGAGTTCCCGTGGCCATCTGTGGTCTTCTTCATCAGTTCCACTTCACTAGATGATACTTTCTGAATGCAAACGCTTGATTTGTTGATGAAAATACCAAAATCGCTCTAAGTATAGTCTGTATATATAAAATTCAAAGTCCTGACTGACTGACTGATATATATCAACGCACAGCCCAAACCGCTGGACCTATAGACTTGAAATTTTGCACATAGATACCTTATAGAGTGTAGGCATCCACTAAGGAAGGATTTTTGGAAATTCTATCCCTGAGGAGGACAAATAGGGGATGAAAGTTTGTATGAAAAATCTTATTCCTTAGTTAATAGACTTGAAACCTGGCATGAATATTTATCTAATTAAATTATAAAGTTTGTCATTTTTAGTTTGCCTAAACTACCCCCTAAGGAGGGATTGGGGGGTGTCAAAGTTTGTGAAACAAACATGAAGAATAACGTGTATCAGTGTTTTTTGAAAATCTATCCCTAAAGGGGTGAAAGGTAGTCAATTTTATAGGGCAGGTTTTACTGCGGGGCTTGATTAACTCTAAAATTGGTGTAAGTAATCTTTCAGTCAAGTTACGGAAATATGCCAAACGATTTTTTAAAAGGGAGTGAGAACAGGGAATATAGTTTATATGAAAAATCTTATTCGTTTGGTTAATTAACTTGAAACTTGGCACAAATACTTGCATAAGCAAGTAATTAAGTTTGTCATTAATAGTTTTTCCCCCGGAACCCTACCCTTCCGGTAGAGGGGGAGGGGGAAGTGGAGGTGGTAGTGGTGAGCAGGGAAAGGGGTAATGGTAGGGTGTAGTGAGAGGTGGTGTAGTGGAGTGGTGAGGGGGAGGGTTTGGAGAAGGAAAGAGTGGGAGGGGAGGAGTTGGTGAGGGTGATGGGCGAGGGGAAAGTGGTGAAGGGAGGGGAGGCCAGCGGGAAGGGGATGTGGTGAGAGGGTGAGCGGAGAGGGGTTGGAGAGGGTGCGGGGGCGGTGAGGGGCTTGATAGGGGAGCGTAAGAGGGCTAGGAAGGGGAGGGGGGTTAGAGTGAGAGGGGGAGGGGTAAGAGGGAGAGGGGGGACGAGTGCAAAAACAGGAGTAAACTTACGTCGTGCGTCGGAGCTGACACACACTTTTTTTTGTTTGTTTGAACGCGCTAATCTCTGGAACTGCCAGTCGGACTTTGATAATTATTTTTGCATTTGATAAGCCCAATTTTTAAAGAAGGCTATAGGCATGTTTAACATTCACAACACTCTAGGACCATTAGGTGCCGAGCAAAAAGAAAAAAAGTCAAAGAACGCTAAGTGAAAACGAAGTAATAAGCAGGCAATGCGATGCGAGGGGTTGGTCGGGGAACAAGAAATTTCACACGGATGAAGTCGTGGGCAGAAGCTCTCAATATAATAAAAAGAAAAGTCCTGACTGACTCACTGACTCATCAACGACCAGCCCAAACCCTTAGACCTATAAAGTTGAAATTTTGTTCAGAGGTTCCCTTTTACATTATAAAGGGAACCTATGAACAAAATTTCAACTAGAAATAAGGAAGGATTTTTGTTCCTGTGAGATATTTTCCGACATCCACGCGGGCGGAGCCGCGGGCAAAAGCTAGTGTGTTATAAAACATATTACATCCTCAGCATAGTTTGAGAGAGGGCTCTAGCTAGTATCTCCGGTGGTTGCGAAATTCACGAGTGCAACGCGCTACCTTTTGACCTGTCACAAAGAAATCCCCTCAACAAAATATCAATCTGTCTTCCTAACCTTTTCCAACTATGTTGGGGTCGGCTTCCAGTCTATCGGTTGCAGCTGAATTCCAGTATTTTCTGACCTCCACAATCCAGTTACCTACTGGGTAACATGATACCCCGTGGTAAGATTGGTCGTCAGACTTTTAGGCTTCTGATTACCCGTAACGACTGTCAAAGGTCAAATAATAGATAGATTACCATGTTGGTCTCATGGAGAAAGTTGTTCAGTTTGATGATCTGTACCAAACGTACCAAACCTTTAATTAGATGATCACACCTTTTTGACATACTGACATATTTTGTAACAAAGGCGCTGGACTGGACTCTACTCGCTGTGAAGACCACTAGATGAACCAGGGAGTCTTTAAATTTTCCAAGAAATTTACTGTTCCATTATTATAAAGACTTTAATAAACGTTTGGCGTGATTGTTGCCCACCGTTGACCCATGAACTTCATTAAACATAATATATTTAAATTTTAAATTCATTTCATTATGTATTATGCATGTACCTACGTCTGTCCGTTCAGGTGACCTTTTCGTATTATAAACTTTAAATTAAGTATTTGATGAAAGGAAAAACTTTACTTTTTGATGTATTTGGAGCAAAAACTTTAATGTCGTTTTTTGAAAGAATGTTATTAGAAATTGCCAAATTTGGTTCGGCAATGATGTCTTACTCATGTCGTCGCTAATTTAACTAACTGACGTATCTGACATTTTGGAGTAAGCCGATAGCCGACTTATCTATAGTAATTTGATACATTTTCCAAGTCGAATCGATCTGTCTAATCGTCGTATCTGTACCTATGTCTAAGTCGGCGTTCGCACGAGCGTAATAAAATCGCGTCGGGATTTTATCGCGCACTGGATTTTCAACTCTCGTTGTTGAGCCGAGCGTTGAGAATCCAACAGTGTGTTTTTCGTCGCGCTGGGATGCACTCTGTTTTTGTTAGGTTGGATTTTCAACGCTCGGCTTAACAACGAGAGTTGAAAATCCAGTGCGCGATAAAACCCTGCCGCGATTTTATTACGCTCGTGCAAACGCCGACTTACGGTCTCCACGATAATGAAAAATCGAGACCGATAAATCTACAGTTTACAAAAAAAAAGAAGAAAAATAGCTTGCCCTGTAAAATTTTCTTCAAATCAGTTACGTCACTTAGTTAGATTAGCGACGATGTGGTCCCTTGAACCCTGAAATCTACAGTTTACAAAAAAAAAAGAAGAAAAATAGCTTGCCCTGTAAAATTTTCTTCAAATCAGTTACGTCACTTAGTTAGATTAGCGACGATGTGGTCCCTTGAACCCTGAAATCTACAGTTTACAAAAAAAAAAGAAGAAAAATAGCTTGCCCTGTAAAATTTTCTTCGAATCAGTTACGTCACTTAGTTAGATTAGCGACGATGTGGTCCCTTGAACCCTGAAATCTACAGTTTACAAAAAAAAAAAAGAAGAAAAATAGCTTGCCCTGTAAAATTTTCTTCGAATCAGTTACGTCACTTAGTTAGATTAGCGACGATGTGGTCCCTTGAACCCTGAAATCTACAGTTTACAAAAAAAAAAGAAGAAAAATAGCTTGCTCTGTAAAATTTTCTTCGAATCAGTTACGTCACTTAGTCGTCACTTTTAATGACATGGAATATCATTAATAGCGAAACAGGAAGGTCAAGCAACCGAAGTAGTGACTACAGCCTTGCTATTGATGACAACATAATTAAATCAGATTCCCAAGTCGCCGCGGCCTTTGAAAAGTTCTTCGCTGAGATTCCCGTATCAACTACTAAATCTCTAAGGTCATCACCCACTGCTGCAGAGTCTTTACTTAAAGAAAACGTTTCAGTTTGTGATTCTGAGTTTAAATTCCAATATGTTACCTGTAGAGACATAATTAAAACCTTTCACTCGTTAAATATTAAAAAGACTGCTGATCTATGGGGTAATTCTGTGGACGTTGCTAAATCAATTATAAACATTGTAGCACCTACTTCAGCAGTTATTTTTAACAATTGTATTGACCGTGGAGTTTCCTGATCTTATGAAATATAGTAAAATAATACCGTTGTTTAAATCGGGTAGTACATCTGACCCTACTAATTATAGACCTATTTCAGTGCTACCTACTTTTAGTAAAATTTTTGAAAAAGTTATTTTAGATCAACTGCAAAGATTTTTTAATAAACATAAATTATTACATAACAAACAGTATGGTTTTACAAGGGGTCGTTCGACTACTGATGCCGGTGTTGAACTTTTAGGTCATGTTTATAATGCATGGGAGGATAAATGCGATGTTTTGGGCATTTTTTGTGATTTGTCCAAGGCATTCGACTGCGTTCTTCATGAAACATTAATCAGGAAACTGCATCACTACGGAATCCGGAACGCCTCTCTGGATCTTCTCACTTCTTACTTAAGTGATAGGATTCAAAGAGTTGATGTTAACGGGAAAAGATCACCCGGATCCGTAGTAACAATGGGGGTCCCCCAAGGCTCAATTCTTGGCCCGTTTTTGTTTCTTATTTATATTAATGACTTGCCTTACCTCATAAAGGATAATCATGATATAGTGTTGTTTGCAGATGACACTTCACTTTTATTTAAACTCAAACGTCAGCAGCTGGTTACTGACAATGTAAATAGCGCCCTCGCAAAAGTAGTTAACTGGTTTAATGTTAATAACCTACTTCTTAACGAGAAAAAAACTAAGTGTATTAAGTTCACTATACCTCATGTTAGACAAGTAAAAACTAGTGTTCTCATAAAGGGTGAAGAGTTGATTCCCGAAGATACCACAGTGTTCTTGGGCATAACTTTGGATGCCAAACTTCAATGGGGCCCCCATATAGATAAATTGTCGAAAAAGCTTAGCGCTGCAGCATACGCCGTTAGGAAAATTCGTGATTTAACTTGTTTAGAGACAGCCCGTTTAGTTTACTTTAGTTATTTTCATAGTGTGATGTCGTACGGTATTCTGTTGTGGGGAAATGCCGCCGATATTCAGACAATTTTTGTTTTACAAAAAAGGGCTATTCGTTCAATTTACAAATTAAGTCCCAGACACTCCCTCAGAGATAAATTTAAAGAAATTAATATAATGACTGTGCCTTCTCAGTATATCTATGAAAATCTTTTGTATGCTCATAAAAATATCAATTTGTTTAAAAAATACAGTGACGTCCATAATGTGAATACTAGAAACAAACACAAATTTGTTGTTCCTACAACCAGGCTGAAGAAAATAAGTGGTTCGTTTAGTTGCCAATGTATACGTTTTTATAATAAACTACCTAGCCACATTCAAGAACTAAGCCTTAATAAATTCAAAAATTGTATAAAGCGGAAACTTTGTCAGAAAGCCTTTTATACTGTCAAAGACTATATTGAGGACAAAAAGGCTTGGGTTTGAGCTGCTCCAATAAATTTACACTATTAATGTTGATTTAAATACCTTTTTACATATTCTATACAATGACATGAATATTTTGTTTGTTATACTATTTTTAATTATTGTGAATGTGAAGACTACGTGGATCATTGTTTTTTATTTATTTTATCCTTTTCTCAGTTTTAGTTATAGTCTGACAGTTTGAGTAATTTATGCGGCCTACCCAAATGTCTTTTCTTTGGTATTGTTCGTCGAATCGTTAAGCTCCTTAAGTTTTGAGTTGAGCTGCACGATTACTGACAAATGCGTGCACTGACTGGACAGGTCCACTCAATCTGTGTGGTTCTTTCATCAAAAGACCATTTCTGACTACAATCTACATGGTCTTCACATGATCTGACCAAGATTATGTCTGGACTTTAAAAGAGACTGTGACCTCTGAGTTTGTTTCGGCGTTTCTTCTCAGAGTAGTCAGATAGGAAACGTCGAACTCATCTAGTTTAAAAAAAAATATGTTTGACGTGTAAAAGTGTTTGTACAAACCTACTTACAGAAAATAAATCATTTATCATTTATCATTTATCATTTATCATTTATAGTTAGATTAGCGACGATGTGGTCCCTTGAATGTGCGTAATCGTAAAGTAAAACGCACGAGTTTCTTTCTAATAAGGTAACACGTACGGTTTATCATGATGCTCCGTCTAAAACCAACGGTACTTTTTTAAATCTTAAAAAAAAAAGCAAAGAAAGCAAAGCAAAGAGTTTTTATGTCTGAAAAGTGGTCAACATTTTATGAATAAAATTAACTTTGGGATAAAATAAAATTAATGAATTAAATGTTAAACATTTAATTCTTTGATTTAATTAATTTTGGCAATAAATTACAACCATTTATCTGTAACAAAAACAAAAAAATATTAATTAACTTTAATAATACTGGCTGTTTTTGTGCCTTTGCCTTTAAAAAAAAAGCGCTCATGCGTGCGCATCGCTAATTTGTGAACAAGTAAAAATTATTCAGCGCGCTTTTTCTTTTCGCTGTATTGTTTTTATTTGAAAATGTCGTCAAGTAATGATGAATTTATTCATTCGACACCGCCAGAAGTCTCAGAGGCAGCGAAAAAGGCTACTATAAGCCTCTTGCCCGAAAAATCGACCGATAGATACTTATAAGCGGATCAAAATTTCATCGTATGGAAAACAAGCAAAGATGCAAATTCATTTTCATAAAGTGTGTTTTTAAAGATTTATTCGTTTAAGAAAATCCGAGTTTTATTTATTTCCTCGCAAATATGTTATAAAACGTCGTATGACATACGTGCGCTTTGATAATTACAGCCTCTGCTTTCTTGTAGCCCTCGCCTACGGCTCGGGCTAGCAATATCGCCTCGGCTGTAATTTTCAACTTACCGCCATTGATATGGTCGTCCGTACATTTGCCTGACGCGTTCGCTACACAGAAACACTAACGCCATCTATTAGAACTACTCTTAACTACGATGTTGATCGGCGCAGGCTGCTCGTAGATGTAACCTTGTAAGAGCGGCGTGGTATTTTTCGAGATATAAAGAAATTATGAAAACTTTTATTTTTCAAAAATTATATTTATTGCAGTTTGTTTGTATAAATAATAAAATTTTCATTGGCCTTTTTGTTATTCTTGACATATTTTCCATTTTGGATTCGTGGTGTTTTCTGACATTGTATATCTTTCAATTATTGACCTTTCATAAATGTAATTTATGATTAATAACACAGGTTGTTCCATTGAGTGAGAGTTTGTATAAAATTAAATTTTATTGTAATATAATTAAATCTTTATTTCATCGGTTACAACGCACGCCGCTGCAAAGTTATGTCGCACAGCGGTACGGTCTTGTGGGCGTGGCCTCGCGTCGTCTAAGACAATTTACTTGATGTGCATAACTCCAGCTTCCTCATAGGTGATAGAATAATTCTACCTATGCCAATATTTAAAGCATAATAGCTGCCATCGAAGTACCCAGTCTTAATTTAGCTGCCGCAAAAACTTCGTCAATATGAGTCGTTTAGTGTGTGTTAGCTAGAGTGACGTCACCCCAGCTTCCTCATTCAGAACAGCCAAACCAGTGAGGTTAGAGTTTTGGAGTAAAGTCAGAAAATTAAAGCATAATTGCTGCCATCGGCAGCAAAATTTTCAAATCTCTGGTCATAATACTCTATGAGTTATTAAACTTTTAAACATGTGTAAGCTGAAGTGACGTCACCCCAGCTGCTCAGTCATATCTTCCGAACGACATAAGATATGATTATGTAATATAGCTCAAAAATTAAAGCATAATAGCTGCCGAAGGCAGTAAAATTTTCAAATCTCTGGTCAAAATACTCTCTGAGTTATTAAACATATAAACATGTGTTAGCTGACGTGACGCCACCCCAGCTGCTCAGTCATATCTTCCGAACGAAAGATCATAGGATAATGTTTTACAGCTCAAAAGCTAGGTCATAATAGTTGCCGTAGGCAGCAAAATTTTCAAATCTCTAGGTCTCGTAGTTTCTACGTAATAACTAAAAATAGTTTCCGCGCCAAAAAATTCAAATTATTACCTCGGAGCATGTAAGGAGCGGCGTTGCCGTTCCGTGCGCTACATTATTGCAATCAAGTTTGTACTTAGCAGAAATTGTATTAGAAGTCATTATAGCTTGCGCTCAAAACAATTTTAATTTTGAATATTGAAGATCTTAGACTGAGAGCCGACTGAACTATAGTGGAACTAATAATCTATATACCTATACAACGTGTAACGTTAAATGCGCAAAACCTCTTAAGGGGTCATTGTACTCATCATTATGAACAACTTTTACTATGGGACCAAAACTGAAATCGCGAAAAAAAAATCAGCTGTTCAGTACATTTCTGTTCGCATAATTCGTCAAAATGTACTGAACAGCGGATTTTTTTTTCGCGATTTCAGGTTTGGTCCCATACTAAAAGTTGTTCATAATAATGAGTACAATGACCCCTTAAGAGGTTTTCAAATTTTTCGTCATGGGTGTCATTTTCATGGTGTTTGTGGTCGCTGAAGACGATAGTTGGGTCAAAATGAAAATCTAAGATGGCGGCTGCAAAAATTTTGAAATTTTTGGCAATGGGTGTCATTTTCATGGTATTTGAGGTCAATGAAAACGATAGTGGGGTCAAAATGAAAATCCAAGACGGCGGATGCGAAAATTTTTAAATTTTTTGTCATGGGTGTCATTTTCATGGTTCTTGAGGTCGCTGAAAACGATAATGAGGTCAAAATGAAAATCCAAGATGGCGGATGCGAAAATTTTCAAATTTTTGTCATGGGTGTCATTTTCATGGTTTTTGAGGTCGCTGAGAACGATAATGAGGTCAAAATGAAAATCCAAGATGGCGGATGCGAAATTTTTCAATTTTTCGTCATGGGTGTCATTTTCATGGTTTTTGAGGTCGCTGGGAACGATAATGAGGTCAAAATGAAAATCCAAGATGGCGGATGCGAAAATTTTCAAATTTTTCGTCATGGGTGTCATTTTCATGGTTTTTGAGGTCGCTGAGAACGATAATGAGGTCAAAATGAAAATCCAAGATGGCGGATGTGAAATTTTTCAATTTTTCGTCATGGGTGTCATTTTTATGGTTTTTGAGGTCGCTGGGAACGATAATGAGGTCAAAATGAAAACCCAAGATGGCGGATGCGAAAATTTTCAAATTTTTCGTCATGGGTGTCATTTTCATGGTTCTTGAGGTCGCTGAAAATGATAATGAGGTCAAAATAAAAATCCAAGATGGCGGATGCAAAATTTTTGCAGCCGCCATCTTAGATTTTCATTTTGACCCAACTATCGTCTTCAGCGACCACAAACACCATGAAAATGACACCCATGACGAAAAATTTGAAAATTTTCGCAGCCGCCATCTTGGATTTTCATTTTGACCCAACTATCGTCTTCAGCGACCTCAAACACCATGAAAATGACACCCATGACGAAAAATTTGAAAATTTTCGCAGCCGCCATCTTGGATTTTCATTTTGACCTCATTATCGTTTTCAGCGACCTCAAAAATCATGAAAATGACACCCATGACGAAAAATTTTAAAATTTTCACAGCCGCTATCTTGGATTTTCATTTTGACCCCACTATCGTTTTCATTGACCTCAAATACCATGAAAATGACACCCATGGCTAAAAATTTCAAAATGTTTGTAGCCGCCATCTTAGGTTTTCATTTTGACCCCACTATCGTTTTCAGTCACCTCAAGAACCATAAAAACACACATGACGAATAATTTTAAAATTTTCACAGCCGCCATCTTGGATTTTGATTTTATACATGTTACATGTTTTAATATTAGAAAAGGGTCGTGACGGAAAAATCTTGAATTGTACCGGCGCGGCGTCCGTACATAGTACAATATTAAAGTGTGTAGTCGGCTCCCAGTCTATAATCTAGTTCAAACTACAACAAACTGATAACGTAGCGCACAGAACGGCAACGCCGCTCCTTACCTGCTCCGAGGCAATAATTTGAATTTTTTGGCGCGGAAACTATTTTTGGTTATTACGTAGAAACTACGAGACCTAGAGATTTGAAAATTTTGCTGCCTACGGCAGCTATTATGACCTAGCTTTTGAGCTGTAAAACATTATCCTATGTTCTTTCGTTCGGAAGATATGACTGATAAGCTGGGGTGGCGTCACGTCAGCTAACACATGTTTATATGTTTAATAACTCAGAGAGTATTTTGACCAGAGATTTGAAAATTTTGCTGCCTTCGGCAGCTATTATGCTTTAATTTTTGAGCTATAATACATAATCATATCTTCTGTCGTTCGGAAGATATGACTGAGCAGCTGGAGTGACGTCACTTCAGCTTACACATGTTTAAAAGTTTAATAACTCATAGAGTATTATGACCAGAGATTTGAAAATTTTGCTGCCGATGGCAGCAATTATGCTTTAATTTTCTGACTTTACTCCAAAACTCTAACCTCACTGGTTTGGCTGTTCTGAATGAGGAAGCTGGGGTGACGTCACTCTAGCTAACACACACTAAACGACTCATATTGACGAAGTTTTTGCGGCAGCTAAATTAAGACTGAGTACTTCGATGGCAGCTATTATGCTTTAAATATTAGCATAGGTAGAATTATTCTATCACCTATGAGGAAGCTGGAGTTATGCACATATTTACTTGTAGCAGGAAAGTAGAAAAGAAAATTGTTTTAAATAATGTTAGAAGTTGATTTATTGACATATTTTTGACTTACAGGTGATATGAAATGTTATAATTTTTTTTGTTCTGTTTTTTGTCGTAGTTCACGCAACCCGTCACGACATAATTTGGCTTTTTTGCCTTTAAAATTTACGACCGCACCCGAAGATAGCCGATCGCGGACTAGTTCACTTGGGTTTAGGGGAGGATCATTCGAGGACCACGTTCGTGGCGTCATTTTAACATGCCGTCCGCCCAGTCCTTACGCAGTAATATATAACGCAGTAATATATAAGTCAATGCTTACCGCACTTATATCATAATGTACTATAACAGAATAACTAGGTTCTCTGTGACCATTACTGAGTCTTTAACGTAAAATAATAGAATATATCTATGGACGTATTGTAAACACGAATCCAGGTCCATCCAGGTCATTCAAGAAGTGTTATAATCATTTATTGATCTATGTACCTATTGGTTTTTTCGTCAGGAGTTTCTCGATTGCAAATCGCCGGGAGTCTGAATTTGTGCCCGAATGGTTCGTCACATAAGGCCAAGGCTGAAGCCTCATTAGTCCGTTGCGTCGTCGTCGCATTTAATGACGCTTGCTCGTTCTAAAAGACACTTTAGAACCGAGCAAGCGTCATTGAAATGCGACGTAACGCAACGCACTATGAGTTCTCAGCCTAAAATAGCCATTAACATTGGATATTGGATATTGCCGTATCTGGCAAAATGTGGGTGTGTATTGTACACAAAGCTGAGCTGGTCAAACCTTCGGGGTGCATGTGCGTGATGTTATTTATGTACAGTAAATAGTTTTCCGCTGAACATTCAAATTAGTATGTTGTTGTACGTGACACAAGAATATTTCTGGCCACAAAAGCGACATCTATCGTTGCTATATGTGTCTTACTTAGACGTAACTTTCATCAATGATCTATCATTAAAGTTCATTGTACACGCCAGAGATGGCGCTGCTATAAATGAAGTGAGTATTTATATTATTCTGTCCCGTCTGTAGCTGCATGTATTATGCACTTCTCATAAAAAAAAATCTAAACAGTAATGAAGTACTATATTTAGGCGGCATTTAAATAAAAAACCGGTCAATAGCGAGTCGGACTCGCGCACCGAGGGTTCCGTTCCGATTTCTGAAAAAGTGTGCTATAAGACATCGTTTTATTTTTCCTGTAATCTTTATATCACACCTAAAATATAATCTTTATGTAACTTCTATAACATAGAATAATTTCAGATTTTTATCTTTGCAAACTTCGGAGATAAGGGGGGGGGGGGCGGTATTTTTTTTTTACATTTTTCTACAAAAGTCGAAAACTATGTGGCCTAAAAAAAACTAAAAAAATGTTTGATAATATGCAAATAGCGCTCTTTCATATGATACCCCACATGCCTTAGTAGCCCCACTTTCAATTTTGAAGACCCCCTTTCAGTCCCTGTTACAAAAAAAAGTATCTATGAATATTTTTAAATCTTTCTTATTTGCAAAATAGTTTTCATCTAAAACTGTTCTAAATTTCAAGTTGATAGCATTAGTAGTTCTTGAGATATCCAGCTGTGACAGACAGACAGACAGACTGAGTCACGCCATAAGGGTTCCTTTTTTACCATTTTGGTACGGAACCCTAACAATAACCAGCTGGCAGTTTAGGCTCACAATGGTGTCCACAATTCCAAATTTGAATTTTCATCGAATAAATGAATGTAGAGATTGTTTTCAATGTGTAGGTATTGCGTCGGGAATTTCTGCATTTAATCACATTTTTTTTACAAAAATATCGTTTTAGTGTTATCGGCGGCAATCTCTCGCGTCCGAGTCTAGGGGTCTACTCCCTAAGCACGCAGCGAGTAGTTTCGGCCTTCGGTACAGGCGTTTTCTACTCCGTAACACCTACGGACAGATGATTGGTTCGGGGCCCGAACGAAGTATGAATGACAACACGATTTGACAGTTGTCCCAACTCCCGATGTGTTATTGCCCGTCCGAAAAATTTAACTTTTGCACTTGTTTTGATGGATCTTTATGTCAGACGGACGGATGAACGGACGGACGGGCGGACGGACGGACTTAGGGAGTAGAGCGCCTGGTCCAGGCCATGGTGCGGAGCGAGAGTGCATGGGACCTCCTTCTGCGAAGCAGTAATGCTCGCGAAGCAGGAGGCGGAACGCGTGAGGGAGAGGCAGCCTCACGGCCTCAGTCGCCGCAAGAAAACGCCCTGGGCGGCGGGAATCGAGAGGCGATTTCCGGCCACCGTAGGCGCGGGCTTGCGGACGGTGAGTAGTGGGTAGCTCGCCGTCCGTTAAGGATCAGGGGGCCTACTCCCTAAGCACGAAGCCCGTAGTTTCGGCCTTCCTTACGAGCGTTTCCT
Source organism: Cosmia trapezina (assembly GCA_905163495.3). NCBI lineage: Eukaryota > Metazoa > Arthropoda > Insecta > Lepidoptera > Noctuidae > Cosmia > Cosmia trapezina. Next base: position 2,678,072 of record LR991049.1, on the reverse strand, counting down.
ACTCCGTATCACCTACGGATGGATGATTGGTTCGGGGCCCAAACGAAGTATGAATGACAACACGATTTGCCAGTTGTCCCACGCGCGCCTCAAAGAGATGTCAGCAAAAGATGGGGTCCAATAGGGCCGATCCCGCTGGGGTCGCAGGTTGTTTGAAGAAGATACCGCGGCCCTGGCATAGGCAACTGAAGGAACACGGGTGGGTTTTAGTCAGTAAAAGTCTGACACGCCCTTCCGCTCCACCCAGAGCGGGAGAAGTTATTTGATGATTTCCCACCCTTAAAAAAAAAAAAAAAAGGGTTACGCTTACGTATCAAAATGGTAAACTCAGTCAGTCTGTCCGTCTTTCACAGCTAGATATCTCAAGAACTACTAAACTATCAACACAGATAATCTATTAACTATCAACTTGAAATTTGGAACAGTTTTAGATGACGTTTGCCCAACTGTTTTGCAAATAAGAAAAAAATTTAAATATTTTTTGTTTTTTTTTTGCAACAGGGACTGAAAAGCTCTTGTCGTGTCTTAAAAATTCGAACTGCAGTCACTAGGGTATGTGGGGCATCTTAAGAAAGAGCGCTGTTTGCACATTCTTAAACATTTTTGGAACGAAGTTCCTTATCGCGCGTTTAGTCCAGTAGACAAAAGAATATGCCCTTCGATAATTCCAAAGTTTTTTATTTTCACGGAGTGGATTACTTTCGTGAATTCATTGCTATGTACAAAAATGCTAACAGTTTAGAGTTATGCTATAGGTATTAAGTAGGTATTTCCTATTATTTCGTGTTATAACAATAATATGATGATTAGATGATGATGATGATGAGATTCATGATTGTTAGAGATTCAACACTACCCACTTTGTAAAAAGGTTACATGTTCTACAATCTGTTTTATATAAATAAATAAAGATTATATTATATACTAGCTGTGCCCGCGACTTCGTTCGCGTGCATGTCGGAAATCAATAATGGGTCGCTTAGATAAGGTGTAGGTATCACTCCTCCAATGAAAATGAAGAATCTTCCGATCTTGCCTGGTGGGAACCGCTACCTGGGGTTCTCTACCACAGCCCTTGCGAATGCAGTTACTGTGGTTTATAATAGCGGGGTTTACACGTATAGTTCGGACTGCTGGAAACAACGCGCCATCCAAACTGTCGTTTTGGAACGAACAGCGGGGTTTACACATACAGTTTTGTTTGGCTATGAGCGCCCTCCACACGTACAGTTCGGAGCGCGGGAAACAGCACGCGGCGTTCCATCCCTCGCTCCGAACTGTACGTGTGGAGGGCGCTAACACTGTAACTGTAACTGCGGTTTGGACCGCAGTCCAAGATGCGCGGTCCGAACTGTACGTGTGGAGGGCGCTAACACTGTAACTGTAACTGCGGTTTGGACCGCAGTCCAAGATGCGCGGTCCGAACTGTACGTGTGGAGGGCGCTAACACTGTAACTGTAACTGCGGTTTGGACCGCAGTCCAAGATGCGCGGTCCGAACTGTACGTGTGGAGGGCGCTAAGGCTTCACTGTACTATCACACCCGCGCGTCCGAAACTTCACATTGGTGAATCATTTGGGTTAGGTTAGAATAGTGACCATTACCTCTATTGCTGGTGAATCATTTGGGTTAGGTTAGGTTAGGTTAGAACAGTGACCCTTAACGCGCGATGGCGAGCGAGCGAAGCGAGCGGTGCCGCGGCAGCGGCCGCCGAGCGCCATATCCCCTCTATTTTTGGTGAATCATTTGGGTTAGGTGAGGCGGTGAATGTCTCGTATATTAGACGATGAAAGCCTCAGGGTCATTGACCTTGATTTCAAGGTCAATGGTACTCGTACTGTAAATTTTTTTTTTTCGGCGTCTATTATTTTGCGCACTTTTTTGTTTTCAATAATACACTAAAAAAGGTCTTTTGTACCTAAAAAAAATAGCTAGTATATAAAATCGCCGGGTGCGTTTGTACAGTGGTTCCGGCGCTAACACTGTAACTGTAACTACGGTTCGGACCGCAGTCCAAGATGCGCGGTCCGAACTGTACGTGTGGAGGGCGCTAACACTGTAACTGTAACTGCGGTTTGGGCCGCAGTCCAAGATGCGCGGTCCGAACTGTACGTGTGGAGGGCGCTAACACTGTAACTGCGGTTTGGACCGCAGTCCAAGATGCGCGGTCCGAACTGTACGTGTGGAGGGCGCTAACACTGTAACTGTAACTGCGGTTTGGAACGCAGTCCAAGATGCGCGGTCCGTGTGGGGGGCGCTCATGGATCTGTGGACTGTGTTCCAAACCACGGATGGATCTGTGCAGTTTGGACTGCGGATCAAACTGTCGTTTCGTTTATACCGCGCCGTGAACATCCATTTTTATGGAGGCAAAACTTATAAAAAAGATCGAAGTCCATAATTAGTTGACCACGGATAGCAACTACCCAGTAATTTTCTTTGATTTCTGTACAAATCACAGTACGTATACGTTACGTTACGTACGTTATTGAGGAGTTCAATTATCAGATCTTCACCATAGTAAAGGGGACCATCTCTGGCGAAAACTATTTCAAACATTGGGTTTGTGACATACGGACGGACAGATGGGCAGGACGAAATGATAAGAGTTCCCTTTCTATGTACTATTTAGCTACGGAACGGAACCCTAAAAACAGGCGAATTGAGATTTGAGAACTTCTTCCTTTTTGAAGTCGGTTATAAAGATGCCTCAAATAGTCTCGACCTTTAAAGAGAAACCCAGTTCCAGAGACCAGAATTCCAAGACAGCATCTACGAAACTACTATAGGTCCGATAATTTTAATACAATTTTTTTAATTTTATGACTGGAAAAGTGTCACTCTTCTGCGGAAAATCATAGCACCGCGATTTAGAAAATGACGACAATTGTTCACGCCATCTATCGGATACAGTGGTTAACTGGAAGCTCGCTCTGCGTACAATAAACTTACAAAGTAAAACCCAGTTTGATTTATAGAAAGTGTGTGTGTCAGCTCTGACGACGACTGGAGTTTACTTCAGTTTTTTGTGCCGTTCCGACTTTCTATTTTTCGGTCATTTCTGTCGGGTTTCTTCAATGAATCAGTGCTATACAAAAAACAACTTTATGATGTAAAGGCGCTCGTCCCCCCTCTCACCCCACCTCTTACCACCCCCCTCCCTCACCCCTCTAATCCCCTCACTGCATCCCCTTCCCCCTACCTCCCCCTCACACCCCGTCAGTGTTTCCCCCTCCGCCTCACCACATCCCCCCTCCTCACCTGTCAACCGTACCCCCTCTCCATCTCTATGTTGTTGTTGTTAGTTGTTATGATTATTATATGACATTGCATTATTTTTAAAATACAGAAAATAGTTGTTTACCTGTAGATTACAGGAAAACCTATAAGAAGTCTGTGGTCATAAAATAACATGGTAAATCTCTCAATATTGTGAGTACAAACTTACATTTACAGTTGGAATGTATGGGAGAACATTTTTTTGAACTATTTACAATGTTAAGTTTGTTCTAGGGATAAATTCATCTTAACTACGGAACCCTTGATTGTGCGTGGTCCGACACGCATTTGGCCGGGTTTTTGATCAACCACCAATAGAATCAATCTGCCTAGCCTTTTCCCAACTATGTTGGGGTCGGCTTCCAGTCTAACCGGATGTAGCTGAATACCAGTATTTTACATGGAGCGACTGCCTATCTGACCTCCACAACCCAATTACTGGGTAATACGATACCCCTTGGTAACACTGGTTGTCAGATTTTCGGCCTTTTGACGACCAGTAACGACTGTCAAAGAACCACGAAAGACAGCCGGGACCAACGGCCTAACGTGCTTTCCGAGGCACTCAGTCTGTAAAGATGGTCACCCATCCACTGACCAACCCCGCCAAGAGTAGCTTAACCTGATGGATCGACCCATCAGGTTAAGCACCAATAGAAAGCGATTTTTATTGAAATACTTAACACAGACACAGGATGTGTTTATAATATTTAATTTTAATAATCTTTTATTTCATTTACATACCCTACCTATCATTTATATTTTTAAATATTTTTATGAAAACATAAAATAAAAACCATCATAAGATATAAATAATAAATGATTATGGATATTCGCTAGTACCATTTGGCGTCAATAGATGTCGTTACGTGTATGAACTTTTCGTAATGAAAAGTTTTTCTTGAACACTTTAAATTCATATATCTTTTGATATATAGAAGCGATTGCAATTAAACAAAAACTAAGTAAAACTCTGAGTTACACACAATATTTAAGTATAAATTTGAACCATATTGGTTTCGTACTTTTTACGTGATGCTTGAACGAAAAAACCTCTCACAGACAAACAGATAAACAGACAAACAGACAAACAGACAAAAATTACAAAAATTGTAGAAATGGTATTTGTTGGTTATTCTATAACACCCCAACTATTTTTTTTTTTAATATTTGCTATGTACAGAAACGCCTCGTCTACAGATTTATTATATGTATAGATTATATTTAATATAAAATTTAAATTAAAATACTACACTGTTTCTTAATTAGTACTATCTAAAGTATATATTACTGAAAATGCTAACAGATAGGTACTGTGGAACAATGGAAATCTGAAAATGTCCTTTAACTCATTCAATAAAAAATTTAAGTTTTTCAAATCATTTCCTATACACTTAAAGGGATTTATTAGTTATACCTTACAACAAAAGTTCTAACAGCTAAGTAATATGCTTCACAAGTAATTGTATTTTTACTTTGCAATTAGCGAAATATTGAATTTAAGTTTATAAATTTGCGCCCACATATTCGTGATAATAAGCTCTGCTACCATACAAAAGTTTCAACTTGTACGTGCTATGCCTTTTTGTTTAATAAATAAAATACAATTTGGATATTGTGGCGCGCGGTGTAGGTACGACAATTCGTGCAGCGCGACGCGGTGACAATCAGACCCACACTCACTGCAAACGTGCACGCGGCTACACATCAAGCTATGCATGTCCAGTTTACACTGACCTCTCATTGTAAGGTAATCTTATACAATGCGAGATCAGCTTATACTGGATATGTATAGCTTGATCTGTAGCCGTGCGTACCTACCTCTATTGAATGATGCGCAAAATCATTTCATTACAGTCACATCTCACAAATGACTAATACGAGTACAGTCAGCGTCAAAAATATCGGAACGAACAGACTGTTCAAAATGATCTCAAAAACTAAGACAATTAAACTACTCAATTGGGTAAAGCTCTTGTCAGAATTACAGTGTAATATTATCGTATACTGTCTTCATTCTGAAAACAGTCTGTTCGCCCCGATATTATTGACGCTGATCCAATCCAGTCAGTTATTTTTTCTGTTCCATTCCGTGACCGTGACTTCGCCCGCGCGTAATTATCAACAATTGTCAAAAATAGTCAAAATCGCGGATTCCGGGATTCACAAATTTAGAGTTCTGATTATAGGATCGAATGTATATTTATGTATTGATCGTCAAAATGTCGTGATTCCGGAATTGATAAATTAAGTATTTTTTTTACCATTACTGGGTAACTTGTTTATCACTAAATTTTCACAGGGGATCATCTACTATGAACAACTTTCACTATGGCATCAACACGTAAATCACGAAAAATAAATCAGCTGGTCGAGTAGGTATTGAGCTTTTGTATCAAACATCGTAATTTTTTTCGTGATTTCAGAGTTGGTCCCATAATGAAAGCTGCTGAAACTGTAAATCCAAGATGGCGGCTGCGAATATTTTTAAATGTTTCGTCATGGGTGTCGTTTTCATTGGTTTCGAGGGTGTTAAGGCCGATAGTGACACTAAAATGTAAATCCAAGATGGCGGCTGCGAATATTTTCTAATTTTTCGTCATGGGTGTCGTTTTTTTGGTTTTCGATAGTGTTAAAGCCGATAGTGATACTAAAATGTAAATCCAAAATGGTGGATGCGAATATTTTCTAATTTTTCGTTATGGGTGTCGTTTTCATTGTTTTCGGTGGTGTTAAAGCTGATAGTAACATTAAAATGTAAATCCAAGATGGCGGCTGCAAACATTATTAAATTTTTCGTCATGGGTGTCGTTTTCATGCTTTTCGAGGGTGTTAAAGCCAATAGTGACATTAAAATATAAATCCAAGATGGCCGGTGCGAACATTTTCAAATTTTTCGTCATAGGTGTCGTTTTCATGCTTTTCGAGAGTGTTAAAGCCGATAGTGACACTAAAATGTAAAGCCAAGATGGTGGATGCGAATATATTCTGCGCCTGCTTTAAAAATGTTGATGGTTTTTTAATTACTATCACACGTGTTTTCAGGTTGTTACGCGATACGCTGCACTGCCGCAGGGTTAGTTAAGTAGGCATCAGCCAAGCGTCACGCATTTTGACTCCTCTATCGGCTTTAGGACACTCTAAAACCATGACGGAAAATTTTCGCAGCCGCCATCTTGGATTTACATTTTAACGTCATTATCGGCTTTAACACCCTCGAAAACCATTAAAATGACACCCATGATAAAAAGCTTGAAAATTTTTGCAGCCGCCATCTTGGATTTACATTTTAACGTCACTATCGGCTATAACACCCTCAAAAACCATGAAAACGACACCAATGACGAAAAGTTTGAAAATTTTGCAGCCACCGTCTTGGATTTACATTTTAACGTGGCGTTAAAATGTAAATCGCCTTTGAAACCCTCGAAAAGCATGAAATCGACACCCATGACGAAAAATTTAATAATGTTCGCAGCCGCCATCTTGGATTTACATTTTAATGTTACTATCAGCTTTAACACCACCGAAAACCATGAAAACGACACTCATTGAGAAAAATTAGAAAATATTCGCATCCACCATCTTGGATTTACATTTTAGCGTCACTATCGGCTTTAACAGTCTCGAAAACCAAGAAAACGACACCCATGACGAAAAATTAGAAAAGATAGAAAATATTCGCAGCCGCCATCTTGGATTTACATTTTATTGTCACTATCGGCCTTAACACCCTCGAAAGCCATAAAAACGACACCCATGATAAAACATTTGAAAATATTCGCAGCCGCCATCTTGGATTTACAGTTTCAGCAGCTTTCACTATGGGACCAACTCTGAAATCACGAAAAAAATTACGATGTTTGATACAAAAGTTCAATACCTACTCGACCAGCTGATTTATTTTTCGTAATTTACGTGTTGATGCCATAGTGAAAGTTGTTCATGAGTAGAAGATTCCCTGTGAAAATTTACTGATAAAAAGTTATACTCTAATACTCGTAGTAAAAATATACTTAATTTATCAATTCCGGCATCCCGACATTTTGACGATCAATACAAAAGTAGGTACATTCCATATTAGCCAAAGCCTTAACGTAAGCAAATATACATTCGATTCTATAATCAGAACTTAAAAATTGTCGCTCCGGAATCCCGGGATTTTTTCGATACATAAGTGCAATCCATATTAACTAACATCTGCACTTAAGTAAATTATACATTCGATTCTATGATCAGAACTCAAAATTTGTGAATCCCGGAATTTTTTTGATACAGAAGTGCAATCCATATTAGCCAACACCTGAACGCAAGTACCTAACTAAACATTCGATTCCAAAATAAGAACTTAAAAAGTGTCGTTCCGGAATCCCGGCATTTTCTCGATGTATAAGTGCAATCCATAGTAACTAACATCTGAACTTAAGTACTTAAAACATTCGATTCTATAATTAGAAGTCAAAATTTGCCGATTCCAGAATTCTGGGATCTTTCAATCCAAAAGCCCACTCCATACTTAGCCAATACCTCAACTTTAGGTTAATACGCATCCGATTATCCGATCTCTAGTAATAATGTAATGTCCCAAACCCCGGGAGATTAATTATAAAAAAATAAAAAATAAAAATAAAAAAGCCTTTTATTTCCAGTAAATTTACATTCCTTAAAATCTATGTATGTGTTAGTTTTGTTTAGTTCATTCTATGTTATTTATTTGTCTCTTACTTAGTATAATTTTATGTGTATCCTATGTATTATATCATAGTATTTATAGTTAGGTACTTCATTTTTTTATTTAATCTACAGGAACCCCAGAATGGGTGAAGGCCTCCTCCAGTGATGCCCATTTGACTTTGTCTTCAGCTACTTTTCTCCAGTTTGGACCAGCTATTGCTTTTATATCATCTTCCCATCTTGTAATAGGTCTACCTCTTGTTCTTTTGCCTAGTAGGCCATTCCAGAATGTTACTCTTTTGGGAGATTAATTATCCCGGAAAAAATGTTGTCCTAAAGAAGTCTCCACTGTTTGTCTCCGTTCCTCGAAGTTCTATTCCGTTCTTTATTTATTACCAGAGATCGTATGTTCGGACGCATATTTACCTAAAGTTGAGGTGTTGGCTCTATAGAGGAAAAATAGAATGGATTAGATGGGGTATAGGATATTGATAGTAGGAATTATAAATACAACTAGAACTTACTTGTTGGCTCCAATCGTCGTTATGTATTCCGGCAGCCCATAATATGGTCTCTTGTGTCTCTGATCGTCTAACTACAGAAACCTTTATTCGTTTGTCAGAGGAATATTTTTGTTGCGACTGGAACGTATGTCCTACTGGTGCGGTCATTTGTTTCTACGAGTATCTCAGATTGACTTACGCGGCTTGTTATGGAAAATAGTTATTCGCAATTTAAACAAAAGCCATAGCACGTATATGTTGAAACTTTTGTATGGTAGCAGAGCTTATTGTCTCGAATGTTCAGGCGAAAATTTACAAACTTAAATTCAATATTTCGCTAATCGCAAAGTAAAAATACAATTACTTGTGAAGCCTGAACATTCTTGTGAAGCCTTGTGTTGTACTTAGCTGTTAGAACTTTTGTTGTAAGGTATAACTAATCCCTTTAAGTGTATAGGAAATGATTTGAAAAACTTAAATTTTTTATTGAATGAGTTAAAGGACATTTTCAGATTTCCATTGTTCCACAGTACCTATCTGTTAGCATTTTCAGTAATATATACTTTAGACAGTACTAATTAAGAAACAGTGTAGTATTTTAATTTAAATTTTATATCATTGTTATGACACGAAATAATAGGAAATACCTACTTAATACCTATAGCATAACTCTAAACTGTTAGCATTTTTGTACATAGCAATGAATTCACTATAGTTATCCACTCAGCGAAAATAAAAAACTTTAGAATTATCGAAGGGTAAATGGAAAAAATATTATATCTCTACTGGACTAGTTGTGAAAGGGGGCTAGACGGAAAAAAGTCTCACGAAAAGTTGTCACGACACTTTTTGCTATAGTAAGCTATGTATGTATGTATTGTAAGCCGTGCGGCGTGCGCATGTTTCTCTGTCTGTCTATCTCTCTCTCTCTTATAGAAAGCAAGCCAGATATTTTCATTTCTATTTCGCATTGAACAGTGTGGTGTCGCGATGATGATGATGATGATGGTGATGATGATGGTGATGATGATGATGATGATGATGATGATGGTGATGATGATGATGGTGATGATGATGATGATGATGATGATGATGATGATGATGGTGATGGTGATGGTGATGATGGTGGTGATGATGATGATGATGATGATGATGATGATGATGGTGATGATAATGATGATGATGATGATGATGATGATGATGATGATGATGGTGATGATGATGATGATGATTATGATGATGATGATGATGATGATGGTGGTGATGATGATGATGATGATGATGATGATGATGATGATGATGATGATGATGATGATGATGATAAGTATAAAAATAAAATTTTGTTACAATTCCTTCACTAATTAATCGAAAGGAACTTCGTTCCATCCGGGTGTCCCTTGACACCTCTCAAGTTTTTTTCTTTCTTTGGGCCGCATAGTTTTCGACTTTTGATGAAAAATGTAAAAAATAATACTACTAAATGCATAATTTTTAGAAAATCAGGAAGCTAGAGTTTGACCTCACACTTTTTGTAGAACTATATACAGGGTGATTTTTTAATGACCAGCCAAATTTTCACAGGGTGCCCATGAATATCAACAACTTTCACTATGGGACCAACTTTGAAATCGCAAAAAAAATATCAGCTGTTTCATACATTTTGATCGAGTAGGTATTGAACTTTTGTAGGAAACCGCTGGTTTTTTTTTCGTGATTTCAAAGTTGGTCCCATAGTGAAAGTTGTTCATATTCATGGGTAGAACACCCTGTGAAAATTTGGCTGGTCATTAAAAAATCACCCTGTATAAGGTGTATCTGTTCAAACACGAAATCTCTTTAGGGGTCATTGTACTCATCATTTTGAACAACTTTTACTATGGGACCAAACCTGAAATCGCGAAAAAAAATCAGCTGCCCCTACATTTTGACGAGATTTCATGTAGATAAATAAAAAAATAAATAAATAAATATCCTTGGACATTTAACACAAAGCCTAAATTTTTATCTAGTCCCAAGCTAAGCAACCTAATGCTTGTGTTATGGTAACGAGATGGCTGATAAAGTACTTATATACATTTTTTTTTGTAAATACATACATATTATAGATAGAAAAACACCCAGACTCGAAACAAATACTTGTAGGTCGTACAAATATTTGTTCCGTGCGGGAATCGAACCCGCGACATGCTGCGCAGCAGTCAAGCGCTCAACCACTGCGCCAACCGTGTCGCCAAAAATAAATTATATGTACTGTACAGCTGATTTTTTTTTCATGATTTCAGGTTTGGTCCCTAAAGTGGTTCATAATGATGAGTACAATGACCCCTTAACCCCTCACACGTCAAGTGAACACACGGGTGTTCATAAGGAAAAATATTTTGATTTAAAAGAGTGTCCGTGGAGTTTCTTGCCCGTTCTTCTCCATAGATCTACGAGTACGTTTTGGAATGGGCAACTAGCTTCAACTTTCTGACTAACTGACCGACTCTTTGACAATTCAAAAGTGCCAGTAATTGGTTTAATTGAAATAAATGCTTTGAGTTTGAGTTTGAGTTTTGAGTTTTCGTGTTTGAAAAGATACACCTTACATACAAGGTGTAAAATAAATAACCCACAACCTCTTAAGGGGTCATTGTACTCATCATTATGAACAACTTTTACTAGGGGACCAAACCTGGAATCGCGAAAAAAAAATCAGCTGCTCCCTACATTTTGACGAGTTTGATGTAGATAAATGTACTGGTCAGCTGATTTTTTTTTCGCGATTTCAGGTTTGGTGCCATAGTAAAAGTTGTTCATAATGATTAGTACAATGACCCCTTAAGAGGTTGTGGGTTATTTATTTTACACCTTGTATAGAGCTCTTTGTGATGGTGATCTTTCCAGGGAAGTAGGACCTACCAGCGGAGTACCTACTATCACCACATTTGCTGCCTTCAAGCAGATACAAGATTTTTATTTGTGGAAACATGATGTTGAACTTGATGTAACTTTTGAACTTTTGAAGGTGCAACAGCTGGGTGCAAAGATGATTTTACCATTATTTAGGCTATCGATTTGTGTGGCATACAAGATTACACATAAAACAGCATCCCAGGAAATCAGCAAAATGTCAAAGTCCATCGTCACAAGGAGGAAGTTATCAAATGAGTCCAGTATGAGGCTCCCTTTCCTTGCCTCCATCCGTAAACGCATTAAGAGGAAACGTGGATGCTCTTTTCTCCATACAAAAAGATACAAACGCTCTCGCCTGTTTTCTTTCTGGTTAATGACCATAAAGCAATGATTTTTTACAGAAATATAAATATCAGTTAATTGTATGCCCCTATGTTTTCCTTTTTGATGATATATTATTTTTATAGGAACTAGAACCCTCCAAAAATGCTCAAAATTGCCTATTCAGACCGCTGTCAACAGACGCCTAGTGTACCAATTTGACAACTATGTATTAACGAAAAAAGAAAAACATAGGGGCATAGTATATATCCTTCTTATTCAGTTTATGAAATATCTTTTAAATTGGTCCAATATTTGAGGAGGAAATAGGCGAGAGCCAAACCTCGAAATGTGACTTTTTACATAGGCTATTTAGTCGGATCTGCAGTTGTCCTTATCGCACGAATTCGAGGGCGGAGCGCTCGCAGAGCGACAGCAATACCTTCTTAAAATACCTAACTGGCCACCCGCCTTTCCTCTTAACGCATAATGCGGCTTATTCGATGACCCGCCACACCACACGGACACTGTGTTGTATCGTGTTGAATGATCGCTATGTAAAAATATGGACTTTCTTTCATAGTAGGAAAACACACTGCCTATATACGTGGTAGTGAAGAGCAAAGCGATGTCGATGTTAACAATCGAAAATTTGTATTTTTTTTTCGTATATTGTTGTAAGCATCGAACGAGAAATGAAGCCAGTTATCTTTATCCCGGGCGAGCCTTTTGATTACAACCGGGAACAAATCCAGGCTCCGGACGGCTAGTAAGAAATTCATATAATGGGCCCAATAAAATGTTGCCCGACTGGGGTATTAAAGATACCATAATTATTATTATTCGACAGTGGGTTTTTTATTTTATTGACCAATATGCTATACTTACGCTGACTAAGATATTATTTGACAGAATAAAGTTCTTAATTAGGAGCCAGTAGGTTTTGAAGATAACATTTTGGTACTTAATTGTGTTTCTTGGAATGTGGTTTGAGGTGTTCAGTAAGTAGTTTAGAAAGTATTCCTAAAGTAAATAAGAGGTAAAAATCTAAAATTAGCCAGACACTTTCACTTAGTGCAGTATAGAACAGATAAGTTACATTCTACTTATTTTATGTAGGTACCTAGAAGTGCATTCAATTATCCTATAAAGTTATCGATGTTTTTTATCGATGAATCGATTTAAAGTTGCAATTTTGCTTCTCACTACTATTCAATGTTGTTTTCACAGAATATGAAAGTAATGAAGCGTTTTCTACAAAAAGTTCTAAGTATTTCTACTTTTAAGTCGAAACTGAACCTTAAATTAGTATGAATTGAGTTTATTATTGACTGTCTTATTAGTCCCACATAGGTCTCAAGGGTAAGGGACTTCTAGAAGTGAATGGGAACTCACACATTCAGATTAAATGTTCGAGAAAATTAAGCACTCAAATGTGGACTTAACACCCACGAGAGAAAGTCGTATTTCATTCAAAAGTCCTTGAGTACTTAATCCAAAAAGTTATGAAATCGCAAACACATGGAATAGGTTCTTGCATAAAACCATAAGTCGAATGAATCATTACAGAAAAATCTGTCTTCTATTACGTAACCCATAAAGTCGTAATTCTAATGCTAATGACATGTACTTATTACGTTTTAACGATAGTGAAAGTTGATTTTCGTTCCTAGTTTGTATTCAGTTTGGCGGCAAAACTGGTGGTCGCTGGTTATGCTTTTAATTTTTTAATTCTGCGTTTTTAATGATGGTGGTTACGATATGTTCTTGGTGACATGATTTTTTGTTGTGAAATAAGTGACATTCATATTTTTTGTGCTGTGTAAAATGCAATTGCTTTTTAAAATGAGCGCGGAGTCGCTCGTGTGGTTCTTCCTACTTTCTTTTGGTGAGTTAACTATTTAAATATGATTTGTAAACACTAGGGCCATAGACTAATAGTTTATGGCGATAATTTTGTCATTTGTATGTATTATTGCGACATTTCTCCACTTTTGGGATGGGCAGAACAGAAGTCAAAGTACCAACTTACGTGAGTAGGTAAGTAACTAAGTAGTTTTTATTTCAATTATTTAACTTTGAACTTTTGATTTGAATAAATAATTAAAGATCTAGTAGGGTAGGTAGATCTGTTGCGTGTATCACAGTTGCTCAGTAACTCAATCTTACATCACAGTTCACACTTAGAACCAAGAGGTTGTAGATTCAATTCCCAGGTCAGACAAAAACGACATGATTCTGGTATTGTGTGTATAAAAACTTACTTAAGGGGTAGGTAGAGGATAGAGTAAGTAAGTAGGTGCCTACAAGCACTTTCGCCATTAAGTAAGTAATGCCATTAGCCGGGCACACAGAATAGGCTACTGCTGAGAAATTCCTAATGGGAAAACATGTGAAAATAGTTATCTTAAATAGTTTGAATTAACTACGCTGTTACCTACTTATTTAATAGACTAAATCTGTGGGCACATTGAAGGGTGTGGTCAGACCATGGAACTGCACAAGTTTCTCCATGGGACCAACATCGTAATCGCGAAAAAATTATCAACTGTCCCATACAAAGCTTCTTCACCTACTCGACTCAAATGTACCTATGTGACAGCTGATAATTTTTTCGCAAAACGATATTGAGCTGATGGAGAAAGTTGTTCAACTTGATTGTCTGTACCAGGGGCCTACTCCCTAAGTCCGTCCGTCTTCCCGCCCGTCCGTTCATCCGTCCGTCTGACATTACGATCCATCAAATCAAGTGTAAAAGTTAAATTTTTCGGACGGGCAAAAACACATCGGGAGTAGGGACAACTGGCAAATCATGTTGTCATTCATACTTCGTTCGGGTCCCAAACCATTCATCCATCCGTAGGTGATACGGAGTAAGAAACACGAGTAACGAAGGCCAAAAGTACGGGCTTCGTGCTTAGGGAGTAGACCCCCTAACCCTTCAATTTGATAACACCTTTCTGCAGCCTGTATGTAGAGTAAACTCACGCAAATAAGTGATAACTAGTGCTAATTTCGTGATAGTCCGTTTCGTTAAGTTTTAACAAAGGTTTCGATTATTACATATACCTAAGTCTTAAAATAGTAGTCAAGTAAGTTTACTATCCTAATTACTTATTGTAAAAGAAAGACTGCTTTAAGTTCCTACTTAATTAAAATAAAAAAGAAGATTTTACTAAAGTATAGAAGTTTTATTACTTACATATTTTATTTTATCACGAAATTTATGTTGTAGTACCTATCTAAGACAAGACACAGTCAGTGTATTGGCTGTATTATTGTATTGTGACTTGTGTCTAAACACACTATGCCGAAGTTACGCGACCGAAGTTCGGCATGATTACGTCTGCTATTTGAATTACTGACGACACACTATGCCAAAATTACGTTGCGTTCTAGCGTACAGCCGAACTTCGGTCGGGCGTAAGTTCACACATTATACGCGACCGAAGTTTGGTTCGATTGCCGAAGAAGATCCGGGGCGGGGGACGGGGGGATTCAAGACACCGAAGTTCCGCAACTGAATTTCCGTCGCGTAAGTTCGGCGCTTAGGTATGGTGTGTCATATCAGCCGAACACGACGGAACACGTAACATCAGCCGCGGAACTTCGGTCGCGTAACTTCGGCATAGTGTGTTTAGACACTATGAGTGTGTTGGTAAATAAATACCTTTGCTTAACTCAAGGAAGGCAAGCGTGACCATGTTTCAATAATTACTTACATAAATTCGGGTGTTTTTTGTACTTAACACCTTTTAATATTCCAAACTACGAAAGATTAAATTCCAATTCAGTATTAATAGCACCTCACCTCTGCTAAAATTTACTTTGTTTGCGGTCCAAGGTTAGGTGCATAGGTCGGAGATAGTGGGATTACCATGTGTCCATCAGGAACTTCTGAGTAGCAACCTGGAGTCTGGATTTGTACCCGTTTGATGGCAATAGGCTCGCCCGCTATTATGCTATGGGAGTTTAACATATCTGGTGACATCATAGACTTATAAAAAAAGATGGACTCCGCGCTGCGCATATCGAAAGTGAAGCACAGTAAGTATACCGGGTCCGTTTGTACAAACACGCCTCGCGCACACATTTATATCATAGTATGCCGACCGGCCGCCATTACGTGACACGAGCGACGGCGTCTTTGCAGGTACTCAAATCACGCACACATAGATCGGTAGGGTGCTTCACTTTCGATATTCGTGGCGCGGAGTCCATCTTTTTTTATAAGTCTATGGGTGACATGATAATAATATGTGTCTTAATTCTTACAGTGATTGTTTGAATAAATGTTATTCAATTCATTCATCATTATACAAGGTGTAATAATTTATAAAATGCACCTTCATTGTACTCGTCATTATCACCAACATTTACGGGACCAAACCTGAAAAGCGAAAAAAAATCTGCTGTTCCCATTGACTTAGGTACACATACATATAAATAATTACTGTTTTTATATCAATGGCTGTTCCCCTACATTTTGTCATACAAATGTAGGATAGATATAGGTAGGCAGGTACAGCGGATATTTTTTTGCGATTACAGGTTTGGTCCCATAATACACCTTGTATAACCTAACCACAACAAAAACATACGACAGTAAAGTAGGTCAAATCTTATATATTATGTCCGCTTGAGCCGTGGTTATGTAACCACTAACCAGTAGAAATACCTACCTATTTCCCTTGCTAAGTTAGTTTTAACTCACAACTTAGTTGCAGTTAATTCACATCTTCAAGACGGTATAATGAATAGAAAGATAGAAGAAGAAGATTAAATAAACATTGGTTTATTGCCACAGAAACACGCGCATGTCTTAAGATAACTGGAATAAATGATACTTAGTACTTAGGTACCATAAACAAAACAATCAATAGAAAGAAACAATCGCTCAATCATTTCAATACTTGAATGTATTAAGTTCTAGGTGATGACGGCAACGGTCTAGTCAAGCGCAAAATACGAGCAGATACATCCACATCCCGCCAGCCATAGCTATTCAGACTTTAGGCGGCAATATGCGCAACAAGCGCTAATTAGAAACAATTAAACATAACACCACGCCTTACCTCCCCGAACTCCCCGAAGAGTTGGGCAGCCCAACCCTTCGCGGAGATAAGGTACACTTACAGTACACCAACATTTCGGTAGTTCTGTTTAAGTCCCATGTAATAGTGGGCGAGTCTATTGCCATCAATCGGGCACACGTCCAGAGTCAGGGCTGCTACTGAGGAATTCCAGATACAAAAACCCAATAACACTTTGTACGACCTGGAAATCGAACCCAAGACCTCATACACAACCCCTTGACCCCAACCCCCACCTAACCCTTCCCCCCACCCTTCAACCCTTCACCCCTCAACCCTTGACCCCTTTTGTCCCTTGTGTGGACTTCAACCCTTTCGAGTACCACTACACCAACGAGACAGTCCAATCCATTATACAATTATTGCGGTTTTAATAGTATTTTGCCCTAAATAATAACACCCGCACAGGTCGATCCAGTCAGTTCGTGGATGGGTGACCATCCACTAAGTATTGAGACCCATCCGTGCCTCGGAAAGTTCGTTAAGCCGTTGGTCAAATCAAATCAAATCAAATCGTTTATTTGTGGGTCCTGGCTATCACTCGTTCGACTCTCGTTCGTTTCTCTTCGACTGTCGTTACGGGTCGTCAGAAGCCCAAAAGTCTGACAACCAGTCTTACCAAGGAGTATCGTATTATCCAGTAACTGGGTTGTGGAGGTCAGATAGGCAGTCGCTCCATGTAAAATACTGGTATTCAGCTGCATCCGGTTACACTGGCAGCCGACCCCGACGTTGACGTTACTGTCATAGTTGGGAAAAGGCTATGCAGATTGAATAGCATTTTGCCCGACCTGGGTATGTATTAGGTACCGAACCCATTACCCACCATGCTCAGCAGTCGAACTGTACGACACTACACCAAGAGGGAGTGAGTTTGTCTCTTTTTCCTTAGATATTTCGTTCGAATTCGCATTTTAGGGATAGCCTTAATTATTGTACAAAATTAATACGGTTTTCTATGGCGTATCCAGGAATGAAACGGCAGCGTTCCATACAATTTATTTGGCTTTCACCAAAAGGTGGCATAGCGATGGAAATCTTAAAATGTCGAAAAAACGTTTTCACGTCATTTTTCTAAAAGGTTTGTCTTCCTCTTTTCACCCATAGACAAATACTAAAAAAAAATAATTTTCATCCTTGACATGTCATTTGGTAAACTCGCTAATTGGTGTCAAAACTCTGTGCGGACATAATAATGCCTCGTTCGTGAGATTGCAGCCAGTGACACACATACTTACAAGGTTAAGTTAAGTAATGTTACTTATGCAGCGAATAAGACAATCTTGACTACAATGTATTACTATTAAGTATTAAGTATCTTTACGATTATTTAAACCTACATAGAGTACATAAGAGGAAGCATAGACTTATAAAAAAAGATGGACTCCGCGCCACGCATATCGAAAGTGAAGCACAGTAAGTATGCCGGACCGTTTGTACAAACACGCCTCGCGCACACATTTACATCATAGTATGCCGACCGGCCGCCATTACGTGACACGAGCGCCGTCGTCTTTGCAGGTACTCAAATCATGCACACATAGATCAGTACGGTGCTTCACTTTCGATATGCGCGGCGCGGAGTCCATTTTTTTTTATAAGTCTATGAGAGGAAGTTTAAAAGTGGCACCGGTCACTGAAAAATTGTGCGGAAATCGGTTGTCATGGTATGGGCATGTGATGCGGAGGAATGAGGAAAATGTCGTGAGGAAAGTTTTGAGTATGAATGTCGATGGCTATAAGAGTAGGGGAAGACCAAAGAAACGATGGATGGACTGTGTGAAAGATGACATGGCTAGAAATGGGGTGACTACCGACATGACGACTAATAGAGAAGTATGGAAAAAAAGGACATGTTGTGCCGACCACAAATAGATTGGGATAATGATGGCGGTTATTTAAACCCGAATAAAATTGGTAGCTGGCGTGGATTTTGGGTAGAAAACCTGACATGTTTAAATATACAGTCAAGGGCAAATAAATCCGCTATGACGTGTTTGACCAGACCCGGAATTCGACCTCGGGACCTCGTGATCCGCAGCCGCTAACAAATCGGCCAGCGAGAAATCGTTGAATTTGACCACCGCACCGTGAACGGGACGTCAACGAGAACGAGATGACGGCGCCGCAGTAGCGACAGTACCTACCTACATGTACTATTACGTGCCGTTCCCAATACGGGAGTTTGTCTATAGTATACAGGGTGTAAGGGACAGCCCTCCGCAAACTGATAGGGTGAATTCATTTTATCATACTAAGATGACCGGTACTTGAAATTATTTCAGGAACGTTATGGGAATCAAATAAACCTGATTTGTTTGTGTTTTTGTGCACAAATCAGAGTGTCTGTTACTGGTTGGGAGGGGTAGGTAATAGGTATGCGGTGAGTTCGATGAACTCTGTAGCTAGACAGAAAGTGAACAGCTGATTTCACGCGTCGTTCGTTAGGAGTATTTCAACATCCATTGCTGGTTTTTTCTTTTTTGGTTTTTATTTTGCTGCTTTTTTACATAAATGGAGTGCTGCGAACACACAATGTATTTTTACATTGAAATAAAGAAAATGTAACTGAAAAAACTAAATAAAAAAATGAAAATTTTCCTGAGAAAATTTCCGGTGGAATATGATTCAAAATGAGGAGCTGAATGCACCCTATTAGTTTGCGGAGGGCTGTCCCTTACACCCTGTATATAACCTATCTTACGAAAATCAGTAGAAAACCCAAAGCACACTAAGACTCGACAACATATTGCATAAAACCGCATAAGTAATAAGTACTAGATTATTCGTCATTGTGGCTACAACATCGATGACTCTTCATGTTCTTAGAACCATAGACATGTTTCGAAACCTTCCCACCTACATAACATAAACATATAAGCATATGCTGTATTCCATAAGGGGATAAGCAGAGGTAGTATAGTGGGTACTTCATATAAAGTTAGTTTTATTGTCCCAAGCAGGAGAGCCTATTGCTATCATCACCATCTAGCGTTTTCCCAACTATGTTGGGGTCGGCTTCCAGTCTAACCGGATGCAGCTGAATACCAGTATTTTACATGGAGCGACTGCCTATCTGACCTCCACAACCCAGTTACTGGGTAATACGATATCCCTTGATCAGACTGGTTGTCAGACTTTCGGGCTTCGGATGACCCGTAACGACTGGCAAAGATCCACTAAACACACGGCCTTGGTATGTAAAGATGCTTAACCTGATCGATCGTCCCGTGTGGCTGTTATTACTTAGCCATAAGCCCCTCCGCCTATATAGCCATCAACCGGGCACAAATACAGACTCCGGACTACTACTGAACATAATGAAAAGCGCCATAAACACTTTTCCTAGCCTGGGGATCTAACACACGATCCCCTGCATGGTCGTGCAGCCGAGCTGGCGACCACGAGCCAGCCACTATTACCGTAACTATAGCAACATGTTTCTTTTTTTTCAGCCTCGTCTTCGTTGGCCTCGGTGATCATCCCAGAAGAGTTGCCGTCGTTGCTCTCCGTCGCCTACTCCAATATACCGCCTATTAAGAAAGGTAACACTAAATTCACATAGTTAAATTACTAATAGGTCAGTGGCATAATATTAGTTTAGACGGCTTCTTCTCCTTAAACGGTGAAGGAATACATCGTGAGGCAACCATGTCTCAGAACCAAAAATTCGAAGACTTGTCGTGACATCTACCAACGCTGAGCCCGCGTGGTAGAATACGGGCCATTCCCTCTCACAGAGAGGAGGTCTCAAGGTCTGTGCGGGAACAGAAGCTGAGAAGTCACTGTCAGGTCACCGGGAATGTAAAGAAGGTGATTTGTGTGAAAGATCAGCAGTGGGATCAATAATTATAGGTTGATTATGTTATGTGTACTTAACCAATATTTTGATTTAAAAGAGTGTCCGTGGAGTTTCTTGCCCATTCTTCTCCGTAGCGGTACCTACTACGCTTTGGAACGGGTGACTAGCTTCATCTTTCTGACTGACCGACCCCTTGACAATTCAAAAGTGCCTGTAATTGGTTTATTTCAAATAAATGCTTTGAGTTTGAGTTATGTTTGGGTCAGATCACCGTGATTCCAAAATAAGATGGATGGATTGTGTGAAAGATCTATCCAGCCAACTATTACAGACTCCTTGTCAACACTTGGTATAAATATTGACCAAAAATATGAAATTATTTCAGGCACGGATTCTCGCGTCGGCTTCGGCTTTGCTTTCGGCAATCATGCTGACTTCCAAGTCATGCTTGAGCTGGGACCACAGACTAATACGCAGGCTTTAAGTAAGTCCTTACCTAATAAGATTTTTACTGCACCTTTGGCGCCAGTCCATAAGATTCTAAAATAGGATTAATAGGACCAAAAAGCAAGAGCATTTTTTTTTTAAATATTCTGGTCATTTTAGTATAGACCAACGAAGGAATTTTCTGTCCCTGTTTACACAATAGGAATTTGGTTGAGAGGGTGGGTATAGAATGAGCATTCGCTCGTTTGGTACCGACCTCTAGATTAGCCCAAAAAGCATATTTAAACTGTGTGTGTGTGATTAGCCAGTATGATTAGCCCATTGCCTGACTTTTGGGACCGATTTCTTCGGAACATCAACGGCTTTTCTTGGAGACATCAATCTGAACAGAACGAACCTTCGCCAGATAGGTCTGAACGGAGGCGCACATACACAAATCGATAGCATCAGTCTTGAGGCGGTAAGGGCTACACACGATTCGGATTTTGTTCAAGATCAGATAAATCCAATCAATCTGCCTAGACTTTTCCCAACTATGTTGGGGTCGGCTTCCAGTCTACCCGGAAGCAGCTGAATACTAGTATTTTACATGGAGCGACTGCCTATCTGACCTCCACAACCTAATAACTGGGTAATACGATACCCCTTGGTAACACTGGTTGTCAGACTTTCGGGCTTCTGACGACCCGTAATGACTGTCAAAGATCCACGAATGACAGCCGGGACCAACAGCTTAACGTGCTTTCCGAGGCACGGTATGTAAAGATCAGACAGATCCATAGATCTATATTTCTATAGACTACTAGACTACTACTTCTACTGAAGATAGAACTGAGCAGGTATGATAGCCTGAACTGACGTTATTTATTACCGAAATGGCACGACCAGCGAACCATTAATTTATTGTGTTTACGCAATAATTAACATAATTCTGTTACTTTCACAGCTGGTCAAGGTTTCCAGTCGACTTCTTCCAATGCTAAGCGACAAGCGAGCTCGCCGCCACCCGCCAAGTACAACAAGAATAAGGAAAAGGTACTTAAATAACAATTTAAATATTGTTCTTACTGGGACACTGGCCTTCTCATTGAAAGAGTGTTGTTCAACAGCGATGGCCCCAATTTAAGAGTTGTTTATAGCTCCTAATAAAAGGGACGCTGGAATCTGGATTTGTCCCCGGACCCCCGGTTGATGGCAATAGGATTGCCAACAACCAGACTGCCAGCCTGCTACTAACAAATTCTTGATGGAGAAACCCAATGACACAACAGACTGCTGTGACTTACAATACCTAGCCACCACCATCATCATCATCTACCTGTATGACAGTCTCTTCCACGGCTTATATTTTCCAGTACCTACCATCAGACGGCAGCAAATACCTGCAGAACTGGGCGCAGAAGATGAAGTTCCCCCCGAAGCTAGCACAGAATATGCTGCCCAAGCCGGGAGAGGTTCCCAATCTGGAGGACTCTATGGTCGAGCTGGTGAAGAACGAGAGAGGAGAGTACGAGATACATCAGCCGAAGCCCGGGAATCTTTCACAGAAGGTAAATAAGTTTCGTTAGGTACCAGAAGATCAAGCTTTGGAATGATGAACTGTATTTATGTGGAGGGACTGGAGACCTTATCACACTATATCGCACAATATTATAAAGGCGAAAGTTTGTGTGTGTGTGTTTGTTACTTCTTTACGCTCAAACGGCTGGATCGATTTGGATGAAATTTGGTATGTAGATAGCTTATACCCTAGATTAACACGTAGTCTACTTTTTATACCGGTCTACGCGGGTGAAATCGCGGGACGCAGCTAATATTAGATATTAGGTAAGTACTCCGTTCCTAAGAAAAATTATTTTAACAGACAGACAACAAAGTGATTCTTTAAGGGTTTTTTTTTTTGTGGTGCGGATCCCTAAAAATAACGTGAACTATATACAGGTAGGTATAGGTACCTATTTAGTTAAGTTTTATCAGAACGGAACCCTTAGTGCACCGTCAGACTAATAGGATCGCTCGGCAGATTTTAATTTTGGCGATCCCTTATCAAACAATTAATAAATTCTATTCTTTTCTATTCCCAGGTTCTAGAAGACTTGAAGCGGCTGTACAAGATCAAGAGCGAGGCC
Source organism: Cosmia trapezina (assembly GCA_905163495.3). NCBI lineage: Eukaryota > Metazoa > Arthropoda > Insecta > Lepidoptera > Noctuidae > Cosmia > Cosmia trapezina. The sequence continues at coordinate 2,654,929 of LR991049.1, read as the reverse complement.
GCGAAAAAGATGGGTGTGCAGAGCGGCGCGACGCAGAAGCGCAGTGAGGAAGAAGTGAAAAAGATCACGGAGGATCTGTCCAACGTGGATCTGGACTGAGGCTTTTTCTACTGTTTTGTAATAAATGTGTTTAGGTTAGAATTCTGAAGTTTTATTGGCATAGCTAAATGAACACGCTTCGCAGAGGAGTCGAGTTTTTTTTTGTATTATTTTTTTGACTGGCACCATGTTTGTTTATTAGATCTTATACTTATTCCTTAATTCTAGGTGTTGAGCAGAGATTCGAGAATCCAACCTAACAACAACAGAGTGCATCCCGGTGCGTTGAAAAAACACACTGTTGTGACTGCATTCGAAAGGGCTGTGTTACCTACAGAACCCCAGGAATGAAGAATCTTCCGATATTGGGTAGGAAGCACTACGTCCCACTATAGACAAGATCGGAAGATTCTTCATTTTTAACCGACTTCAAAAAGAAGGAGGCTATCAATTCAGTTGTATTTTTTTTAAGGTATGTTTGTTACCTCAGTACTCCTCAGTACATTTATGAAAAGATCCGGAAAATTCTTTTCTTTGGAGGAGTTATACTAGTATACCTACACCTTATCTAGTGTTGCATTATTGTTTTCCGACTGCACGCGAACGAAGTCGTGGGCACAGCTAGTTTTGTAAAATGTGTTTAGGTTAGAATTCTGAAGTTTTATTGTGGCATAGCTGAATGAACACGCTTCGTAGAGGAGTCGAGTTTTTTTGTATTATTTTTTAGACTGGCGCCATTTTTGTTTGTTAGATTTTATACTTATTCCTTATTATGATTAGCCAGAGCCAGGTGAGGATCAAGACTTCTCCTGGGAGATAGAGAGATGTGGGGTCGCCATATATATTTTTTTATAATGGTATAGGTATCTCGCAGGTCAACCTAGGAGGTTGTCGGCTGCTTAACCGGACTTTCCTGTGGATGCCTCAATAAATTAAGGCCTCCAGCCTGGGCATACAACTTAAAAACTAAGCGACCACTCGCAAGGGCACCCGCTGTGGGGTACCAGACCTCAGCTTAGAGCGTCGCTGGGGAGGGCCAGGGCAGCAAGGGACAGGCTGGATCGGATTAAAGCTCGCCACATGCTGCGCTACGTATTTATGTATCTGTCTTGGTCTGGCTCCTAACCCTAGACCTGTTTCGGCAAAGTAAACTCTTACCTACTTGGTGAGTGATATGTAGGTTCGAATGACGTTTTTGCAAAGGTCGCCATTTCGAAAAAAATTACGGGTGGTACGCCAGTTCGAATACTCAGTAAATCGAAAACCGCTATATCGAATGACGTTATCGCGAAGGTTTCGAAAAATTTTGAGAGCAGTAGGTACCTGCGGCAATTCGAAAGTCAATCAATCTGCCTAGCCTTTTCCCAACTGTGTTGGGGTCGGCTTCCAGTCTAACCGGATGCAGCTGAATACCAGTATTTTACATGGAGCGACTGCCTATCTGACCTTCACAACCCAGTAACTCGGTAATACGATACCCCTTGGTGAGACTGGTTGTCAGACTGTCGGGCTCCTGACGACCCGTAACGACTGCCAAAGATCCACGAATAACAGCCGAGACCAACGGCTTAACGTGCTTTCCGAGGCACGGAGGAGTCTCGGTACTGAATTATGTACCTACGCCAATTCGAAAGTCATGGTATCGAAATCCGATGTTGAGTTAATTTGTCTGGGAATCTAACTCACGACCCCAATGAGACGAGACGATCTTGGTGACGATCTTGGTGAGATGGCCTTTGGTTTGGGAAAAAAAAAACAGCCAAGTGCGTGTCGGACCACGCACAATGAGGGTTCCGTACTTGAAATGAATTTATCCCAAAGGCAAACTTAACTTTGAGTTGAAAAACATGTTCTCCCATACATTGATATACGTCACGGGTAATTCTCCAACTGCATATATAAGTTTGTATTCGCAAAAAACTATTCTTAAACATAACATCACGTCTTGTTTCCCCGAAGGGTTGGGCAGAGGCTGGTGTACTTAAACACCCACATTTTTTGGCAGAAAAAATAAATAAAAACTATTTTTTTTATGTGATAAAACTACAAATAATCAGTTTTCAGACTTTATTCTTTACTTGTGCTGTGAGACCTTGCTTCTTACCAAATTTAATGATTCTAGGCAACGGGAAGTACCCTATAAGTTTTTATTTACTTGTGGGTATCAAAATATGTCGCATAAATGGCCGTATTTTTTTATTGCGTTGACTTAGAAGCTTGATTTTTATACAACTCCAAGGGATCATAGACGTACGTGTTTGATATTAATTTCAACTTGATACCTCCACGCGTTCCTGAGAAAAAGGGTCTTGACAGACATACGGACAACGAACCGATCCTATAAGGGTTCCGTTTTTTCCTTTTGAGGTACGTAACCCTAAAAAGAAAGACAAATTAAAAGACAACTCAACATCGGATTTCGATACCATGACTTTCGAATTGGCGTAGGTACCTACTGCTCGCAAAATTTTTCGAAATGGCGACCTTCGCGATAACGTCATTCGAACCTACATATCGCTCCTCCTACTTAGGTACCTATTGTTACAACCAGCGTTCCTGTTTTCCAGTTTGAAGGGTAGATATAAATTAGGTGGCCGAGATTAAACAATGCTTGTGCAGTCCTTAATTTTCCCTATCATCGATTATGGTGATGTGTGCTACTATGACCTGAATGCAGATCTCCTCAACAAACTTGACCGTCTTCTTAATAACTGCATTCGATTCGTTTTCAATTTGCGTAAATATGACCATGTCTCTACGCATCGGTCGCTTCTAAAGTGGTTGCCCATACGCCAGCGCAGAGAGCAAAGGGCGCTGACCACCTTGTTTTCATTTCTTGACTCTCGCTCTTCCCCTAGTTATCTAGCCCCCCACTTTCAGTACATTTGCGCCAACCACAATAGAAATTTACGTTCATCTCACAATCGTCTTCTTCTATGTCCCACTCACCGTACAGACTTCATTCACTCTTCCTTCTTCATTCAGTCTATCTCTCTGTGGAATGCGCTCCCCCAGGAAATCAGGATGGCAACCAACCGATTATCCTTTAAAGTTAAAGTTCGTGAACACATTCGCAAGAAGCTGGCAGTGTCATCACAACGGTAATGTTTCCCCATTGTTGGTATTATTTGTATTAGTATATTTATGTATATTTATTTGTGTTTATATTTATATATAATTAGGTATATATTATTATGTTTATAGTTTTTAATAGGTATATGTGTATCTTTATATTTAAATAAATATTTATTCCTTAATTTTTCGAAAGTGCACCTGCCACTGCTTGTCTCTGCATCACCCAAAGGTTGACTGGTACAAAATGCCTATGGCATTAAGTCCGCCTCTGTACATTTGTGCTTGAAGTGTTAAATAAATAAATAAATAAACGCATATGACATATTTCACCTTGATTGTACTTGTACCTATTGTATTAGGTTGAAAACTAAACCTCATTAGAATTACTTACTGATTTTATAAACCCTTTCTTTACTACTTGACCAAGGTTATGGAATTCCCTAAACATAATCGTTTATGTACAATGATTGATCAGCCAATACATAATTACTGTGAGAATACTAAAACAATACTCCATTGGAAGGTACTTACATACTACCTAAACATTTATGTCTGTCATATTGTTCTTAGCACTTGTTCTTGTGCGTTTGTAAAGACACCACCTCTTGCACATTTAGCTAATTACATAATATTGTTTGAAAATGTATAAAAAGTTCTGTTTGTGTCTATTTTGCGTGATTTTGAAAAGTAAGTAAGTACCTATGTTTGTACCTTGGATATTCCTGTATTTCCCGAAGGTGCAGGGCTGACGACAGTGGTGGACAAGGTGTAAACTTAAATAACGCACAACCTCAAGAGGTCATTGTACTCATCGTTATGAACAACTTTTACTAAGCGACCAAACCTGAAATCGCGAAAAAAAAACAGCTGTTTCCTACATTTATGTTTGTATAACTCGTCAAAATTTAGGAAACAGCAGATTTTTTTTTATACATGGTCCTATAGTAAAAGTTGTTCATGATGATGAGTACAATGACCCCTTAAGAGGTGCGTTATTTAAGTTACACCTTGTAGTAACTCAGCACCTTTTGCATTTCGACAGTTCTGCTAACTAGAAATCTATCATCTAACATCTTGCGCTAACCAAACCTGGGGGAGGACCCTTTTTTTTTTGAGGGTGGGAAATCATCAAATAACTTCTCCCGCTCTGGGTGGAGCGGAAGGGCGTGTCAGACTTTTACTGACTAAAACCCACCCGTGTTCCTTCAGTTGCCTATGCCAGGGCCGCGGTATCTTCTTCAAACAACCCGCGACCCCAGCGGCTGGGGAGAGGACCCTGGACCTCACGTTCGTGGTTCACGTGGCTTGTAAGCCACTAATTAATTAACTGATATTTTTACGGTTCCGTACGAAAATGGTAAAAAGGAACCCTTACGGTGCGACTCAGTCTGTCTGTCCGTCTGTCACAGCTGGATATCTCAAGAACTCCAACTTGAAATTTGGAACAGTTTTAGATGACGTTTGCCCAATTGTTTTGCAAATAAGAAAGAAATAAAAATATTTATATTTTTTTGCAACAGGGACTTAAAGGTGGTCTTAAAATTTCAAAGTGGGGCTACTAGGGCTTGTGGGGTATCATATGAAAGAACGCTGTTTGCACATTCTCAAATTTTTTTTAAATTTTTTTTAGGCCGCATAGTTTTCGACTTTTGATGAAAAATGTAAAGAAAAAATACTGAAAAATGTAAAATATTCTATGTGATAGAAGTTTATGTAAAGATTACAGGAAAAATAAAACGATGTCTTTAAATAGCATACTTTTTCAGAAATCAGAACGGAACCCTCGGTGCGCGAGTCCGACTCGCTCTTGACCGGTTTTTTTTATATTATGTTAATGACCTACCACCTAGACCATGAGGCAGTCACCTTTCACCGTTTTACTCAAATGAACAGGTATTCCAAGTGAAGCTATATTCCTGGTGATACCGGAAGATGTTCCTGCGGGGTTTGCGGCTATCTATGGATTTGCTCCACCCATCACTAAAGGTAAATGACTTACCTTGACTAACACCCGGCTTCTGATAAGCCTGGACGAAAATCAGCTGACAGATTGTTGAAACCAGTTGAACTCATGTCAAGTGATTTGATTGGTTGGAGGCTAGTAATTTCAGTCAGCCAATATCTGCTGATATTGGCTAAGGCGCGGTATTAGCTCAATATTCTCGAAAATTGGTTTCTTCGATTGTCGAGTATGACGTAACGCAATGAAACTATCCGACGCAAAAATACAGTAAGAAGTAGGTAGTGTTTTAAAGAAAAATTAAGCCGAATAGAATAGTAAAAAATAGTTTGACATTCCCAATAAAAAATTTGGAAGTTGCTCCATAAAAAAAATCTTTGGCGTCGAATTTTTTAAGAATTTAATAGAACTAGTTAGCAGCTCGTGGCTAAGTAATAACTGCCGCACGGGACGATCCATCAGGTTAAGCTACGCTTGCCGGGGTTGGTCAGTGGATGGGTGACCATCTTTACACACCGAGACTACTCCGTGCCTCGGAAAGCACGTTAAGCCGTTGGTCCCGGCTGTCATTCGCGGATCTTTGACAGTCGTTACGGGTCGTCAGAAGCCCGAAAGTCTGACAACCAGTCTTACCAAGGGGTATCGTATTACCCAGTTACTGGGTTGTGGAGGTCAGACAGGCAGTCGCTCCATGTAAAATACTGGTATTCAGCTGCATCCGGTTAGACTGGAAGCCGACCCCAACATAGTTGGGAAAAGGCTAGGCAGATTGATAGTTAGCAGTTTTTTAAAACTTTAACTGGACAATTATTTAATTTTAAATTGTGTATATTCTGAATAATCTAAAGAAAACCCGGAAAGTAAATGCACATTCGCAGCTTAGGTAGTCACATCTCGACAACACAAATATTATTTTCAATTTTCAACCTTATTTTAAGCCAGCTAATGGTAGCAATAGATTACACGGTTGTGTGCCGTTTAAGGCGCAGATTTCCTGAAAACGATCAAAAATGTGGTTTTTTAAAGCTGTGTATCTCATAAACCGTAAATAATTTTGACTTTAAAAAAAAATGTGATATTTTCAAGTCCTTTTCGCATACAGTGATGGAAGCCAAAACATAATTAAACATACTTTAATGGACCAAAAGAAACTTTAAACATACCTCCTAATAATCTTTAAAAGCTGTGTATCCCTTCATTAGCAATTATAATTATAATTTAAAATATACCATGTTTCAAATTCCAAACTGCATCCAGTGATGGATTACTTTTTATTAAATAGTTAATTTCTAATTTTATACGATTTTATTTGCACTTTTACGACATAATTCCGGTGCGCGTGAGAATCTTCTATCTCGTGCGTCAAACTAGACAGCCATAAAGCCATTTCACTTACACACCGAGCTAAACCAAGCTTGGAACCAGGGCCTCAAAATCATAGTCAGTCCGCGCGTTAACATGAGTTTGACAGGCTGTTAGCTAATTGTGTAGGTGTTTGGTATTTTTATGTGATCACTGTGAGCTACCTCTGGCATAATATTTATTTTGACAAGGGAGCTGGTTCTGCTACTGCCGTGGTGCCGTGCTGAACGGCAGTAGCAGAATCAACACCGTAATAGACTTGATTTAGGCTATGCTTTGACTGTCTTTTCTCGCTCAGTCTGTAGTCAGTCAGTAAGTAAGGTAGCTATTTAATCATTTAATATAAAGGTTTATGTAGGTACTTATCAATAGCTTCATACAATATAATTATTAAAAGTAGGTACCTACTTAGACAGTCGAAGACTTACACATTCACCAATTATAGGTTAACCAGCATTCTCAAACTTAAGTGTAAAGAGAAAACAAATCTTTCCTACCTAGTTAAGTACTAGCGCTAATTTTAGTTAAGTTGGTGAACAAGAGAACCATATTATTTTGTTTTATTTTTAGGAAACGACCATCGGTTCGGCTTCGGATTTCGTCTGGGCAATCATGCAGACTTTCAAATATTGTACGAGTTTGGACCTCAGTCTGTTACCAAGCCTTTACAGCCCTCAAGTAAGAAAATTAAAAAAATAATATCTACCTATTATATTCCCATCCTCAGGCACCCCCGTGTGGAGACTGTTGCCCTGCGGTCATTACCTATGCACGCGGCAGACATGACCCGCCCAATCCCTTTTCAGCTTGGCAGCCTTTTTCTCTACGTCTAGGATCCCCGTATTAGAACGCAGCGTGGTATTTCGTATTCTGTCAGTTCGTTTTACACCCAGAATGCTACGCTACTTTGCTGTTTGGCAAACTCCATGACGGAACTTTCGCGACTCGGTGAGCGATCAGGTCTGATCACATAGGTTAGGAGGAGCAGAAGACCGGCCCAGGAAGAGGTGGCGAGACGACCTAGACGCGTACCGCAAGGGTCTATTTTTTTTTTTTTTTCTTAAAACCTGTCGAGTGGGGTATCAAAATAAAGGGTTTTAAAAGGTGATTACAAAAACATATAAGTACAACTTATATGGTTAAAAATACCCTTTTTTTTTTGAGGGTGGAAAATCATCAAATAACTTCTCCCGCTCTGAGTGGAGCGGAAGGGCGTGTCAGACTTTTACTGACTAAAATCCACCCGTGTTCCTTCAGTTGCCTATGCCAGGGCCGCGGTATCTTCTTAAAACTACCCGCGACCCCAGCGGCGTCGGCCCTATTGGACCCCATCATTTGCTGACATCTCTTTGAGGCGCGCGTGGAACACAACGCGCCGTCGACTCGGGCCTGGTCCTTACCGGACGGCGAGCTACCCGCTACTCACCGTCCGCAGGCCCGCGCCTACGGTGGCCGGAAATCGCCCCGCGATTCCCGCCGCCCAGGACGTCTCCTGCGGCGACTGAGGGCGTGAGGCTGCCTCTCCCTCACGCGTTCCGCCTCCTCCTTCGCGAGCATCACTGCTTCGCAGGAGGAGGTGACGGCCTCCCATGCACTCTCGCTCCGCACCATGGCCTGAACCAGGCTCGGACGCGAGAGATCGCCGCCGCCGATCGCCTCCGTGAGAACACGGCGGTGCTCTGCCCAAGCCGGGCAGACCTCCACTGTATGCTCCACCGTGTCCTCCGGGCGATCCACACAATGGTGACACCCGGGCGTTTCCTCCCGCCTTATGCGAAACAGGAACCTCCCGAAACAACCGTGTCCGGTGAGGACCTGCGTCAGGCGGAAGGTGAGGACGCCGCTCTAACCACTCCTCAAAGAGTCCCTGAAGTGACAAATCGTAAAAAACACGTACGATAATTAAAACGTCTGCGAAATCTTTCACAATTGTAAAAAAACCAAAAAGCGGGACCCAGTCCATTTTTTTATATTTTCAAACTCAAATGGGTCCCGCCTGCTTCCAACTTTTATTTAATTTAAAATGGGCTTGTTTTTAGCTTTTCAGTTTTTTTTTTAACTTTAGTCTTTTACCACAGTCGGGTTTTTTTAGTTTTTTTTACTTACTTTTTGTTAGTCTAATAACTATTTCAATATTATGATGTGATGATTTTTCCAGGGGTTCGCTCCACGAGTTATCGACAACGCTTCGTGCGACGTCGGCCTGTGTTCGAGCTGCTCCTTCGCGCGGGTGTTATTAAGAGGAAGTCCTACGACTTCAATGTTATGCAAGACTGTGATGATGAACCTAGATAGGTAGTCTTAGGGCCTCTAGGTATATTAGGTTGGTATATTTTATGGGCTACGTTCGACTATGTCCGTGCTAAGTTCTTAGGATAAGGTAACTAAATAAAATAAAAGTCATCGAATTTTCTGTTATTTTTTATTAATTTTCATAAAAATGTCTGACTTACTACTGTACATTATAATCTAGAACAAGAATTCCCGCCAAAAACGACAGCCATTTTGTTAATTAGATTAATTCAAAATGGTGAAGCGTGTTTATGGATTAATGATGTACTTGCCTTCTAAAGCGTAGGTAATATACGTAGATAATATAAAAATTAATTGATTACTATGAAAATATATTTTAATATGACTGTTAAGTATCTTAAAACAGACGTCGTTTCGATTTGGGATAGGACAGTGAATAATTTTAATCAAGTCAACCGCACGTGACCGTACTCGTCAACTACGAAAACCCCTTAACATAGCCGTGGACACGGCGTTGACGTACCTACTGTACTCATACTAAATTTTACGGTAAAATGTTGGAATTACAAGTCAACATCCCACTGTTCATACGGGTAAAAATAGTTATATTCAGTATGAAACTGCCGTATGATCCCAAAATTATACAGTTTAATATCAAAGGTACTGAGCAATGCAATCTGAACGTTGGGCAAGTCAATACTGATGCCTCGATCACACGTACCGAGTAGATGGGCGAGACAGTGCTCTCGGCCGAGTTCTCGGTACCTGTAAACACATCACCGAGTGCTCGGCCCGGCGGGGGCAGGGTTCGGAGGTAAAGGGCGAGATGGTCACTCGGACCCTGTTCTATTTACCTACTAGACCGAATGCCCACCCCCGCACTGACTCGCTTGCCCACCGGCAGGTATAAACATGCACTCTATGCGTAGGTACTCGTCACTCGGTACCGGTTTCCGGTTGCGATTTTAGTGAAACGACTGACTGACTTTGTGCCGCTAAAAATCCGTGTAAACCCTAGCCCTCTTACAAATAAAACACGGAATAAAGTTATATCAGGAATAACAAAGGAATAACCATACATTTTCATAGGTTTAAACTTGGAATAACTTTATTCTGTGTTTATTAGTAAGACGGTAAGTGTTTAACCTACTCGTCCACCCAATTCTCTCGGCCTAGTATAATTTTGGTGTCTCGCCGACTCGGTCGGTACGTGTGGATCAAGGCATCTATGATCTAATCTAAGAGCGGTTCTGCACTGCCTCCGATCCAAATCCGAGAAATGTCGACGTCGGTCCGAAGTGACGAATATTCCTATATTGTATGAGTGGTTGCGCACTTAAATCCGAACTCTGTATTAAGAGCGGTTTCGCACTATGTCCGATCCGAATCCGAATTCAAGATCCGAGTTCAATCCGCAATTGGGAATGTTCTAAATTCGGACGGACAGAGTTCGGATCGCAACCCTTCATACAAATAGTACTGTGGCTACTTCGGACCGACATTTCTCGGATTCGGATCGGACGTAGTGCGAAACCACTCTTACGTCCGAATTTAGAACATTCCCAATTCGGATTAAACGGATCGGATGCAGTGCAGAACCAGAACCGCTCCTGTCCAAGTAGGTAGGTATGTTAGTACTCAATTGCAGGTAGATAATTACTAGATACCTATATTACCTATATTATTATAACTTATATAATTATGTACTATGTGAAAATAGTTAACGCTTACAATTATTTTCTTACTTAAAAAGACATTTTGTCTTATTGAACTTGAATATTGAACTACAGGGCGCGCGATAATATCACTTCTTTGACAATTTAATTAACACGGGTAGGGATGATGCCTGGGTAAAAAAAAAATCAATTTAGTCCGTCAGTCAGATAGGTAACAAAAAAATATTAGACACGTATTTTTTGCTCTATCTTAGTAAAAAGCGACTTGGATAAAACACATTAACGTTCGAGTAGTGGGGGCTCGCTACGAGCTACGTCACAAATATAACAAACTACATATAAAATGTAGCAAGGAGTGACGACATGTCACATTTTAACTCAATGTATCGCTGTATTCTATTGATTACGTAAAAAAAGAAATAATGGTGCCGATTCTGTTGTGCACAAACTAAACTTAATTTAGGCTATTGCTAACTTTTTCTTTCTATTAAAACAAGAAAGAGACGGACGTAAATTAGAGCTGTCAAATTTATAGGCCGACCGTTTAACTCGCGTATTGCCTGCGCGGTAAGAAGGGAGCGAGGGGAGATGTTAGCGGATGGGTGAAAGGGGTGCGCGGAGCAGAGAGCTGCTCTGGTTGATACGCAGGCGATACGCGAGTTAAACGGTCGGCCTATAGTTGAACTACTGTTTCCATAGAAATTTAGACGACACGTAAAACATGTCGACTAAAAACACGATGAAGCGCAAGGCGGAAACTACTTTGACATCTCTAACTTAGTTCATAGCTATAGCCGTCCTTTTCTCGCGCTGCCTGTTAGTAAAAGATAGCGATTCTCTAATTTTTGTTTAGTTTTTGAACAAGATAATCGGCACCATTGTGTGTCTAATATTTTTAATAATCTACTTACATGACGGACACACAACAAATTCAGTTACAACTACACATGTATACAATTAAATTGAAATAACTGAAAACCTGAAAAGGGGTCATTGGTACCTACTCTTCACTATGAACAACTTTGGTTCTGCGAAAAAAATCGGCTGTTCCCTACATTTTGTCGAGAACGAACATAAAATGTATGGAGCAGTAGATTATTCCTACGTACATACAAACATTGAATGAGGAAAGCCAAAGAAAAAATGAATGGATTGTGTAAGGAATGACATGAAAGAGAAGGGAGTGAATGATAGCGTGACGGTTGACAGGGGAGAATGGAAGAAGAAAACCTGTTGCGCCGATCCCACGTAACGTGGGACAAGGGCTGGAAGATGATGGTGATGATGATGACATACAAAAATTTAAATGGTGATCAGTGCTAAGTTTTGAATGCGATACTTACATAAAGTGCACAAGCGGCTGTTATTTAAATTAATTATAATTGAATCTGTTGTCAATTGTTGGCTTCGTGTTGCTTACTTCAGTATTTTATTGTTTTTATGTAAAGCTGTTGGTTTTTCACATGATAAATAAATAAATCTTGGCTGTCTGTCAAAATGCCTGCAAGTTGCACCTAATTTGGAAAATACGTTATCTACATAACTAATGTAGAATGTTAAGGTAGGTACCTAATTATATTTAATTCATAAGATGACTTGTACAAGTTTAGCACTCGTTTGCATAAACCTAATTAGGTGATCTATAAAGGTGCCAAATGAAACCCTATTACTAAACCTCCGCTGTCCGTCTTTTCTGTCAGCGGGCTATATCGCAGCAACCGTATTAAGTGGACAAAAATTAAAGGACCCCGTACAAGAAACGTGATTTTTGAAATATGTAGTGTGTATGTGTTTATATTGTACGGGTGGTAAGGAACCCTATGTGTGCGAGTCCGACTCGCACTTGGCCGATATTTTTCTAAAACTCATACCTAGGTACTGAAGAAAGTGGTTGTAATAAATTAGTGTTATGTAGTGGGATATTCTACGTTTTTCATTCAATTCCAGATAATATCACTTGTAATTCAATATTATATAGGCCTATCTATCTGTAAGGTGAGGAAGGCGTGAGATAATGTACGGTTAGCAACAGAAGTCGGTTAACACTGCTACTTTTTGACATCAACTAAATTAACACAAAATGATTCGATAACCTGCTTTTTAGCATTTCTTTTATTAGATAACAGTTAATTTTCTTTAGAATTTACATCTGTTCCGATTTTAATGAAGTATATTTCTCAATAATTAAGATTTAGAAAACTCAAGTGATAATCGACTTTTGTCGCTAACTGTACCTGTGCGTGTGTGCTGTCTATCTCATGTCCGCATATTTACTTTTGACTATAGTTTAAAAGAATGAAAAAGCCACATAATATTACAGAGTAGTATTTTGAGCAAAGAAAAAGATTATCAGTTTTTAATTTAAAAAAGAATTCGAGAAAAGGTATACCTACTTAATTAAAATGTAAAAACGTATCATGTACAATGAGAAGACCGTGGGTCTGTGACCAAGTCGAAATCAGTCCAAGTGGATTAAATTAATTCGGTCAAGTCATGTCAAAAATACAGTAACAAAAAAAAAATAACCAAAAAAAAATTCAATAAAATTTTATTTCGCCTAAATTAAAAATTAGTGTGCTTTGTTGCTATACAAAAGAAAAAAAATACAGAGTCCAGTTACTTAAAAATTACAAGAAAAATTAAAAACTTAGAAAATATTTATAATAGTATTAAAATTAGTCTTTTCCACAGATGGCAATACAATTGAACATTAAATAAAAGTTAATTACTAGACATTTCTTCATAACCGCGCGGTACACAGCGTTTATTAAAAAATTGAGTCACTATTATTTATTTATTTACAAAATTAAAAGGATTTCGGAAGCGACATTTTTATTTAATTAAACTTAGTACTAATACTTCGTCAAATGCCTTTTATATCTCTTGTTTATGAAAAAGAGACCATATTATTAATCATTCTTGGGCAGGTGATGTGTAGGGCAGGTCAAGGTGACTGTTGAACGCTCACATGGTACAAAATCTTTTGGCAAAATATTGACCTGCTAGCTAGAGAGGTTTTCCCGTTATTACTAACTCAGCGCGCTGTTGGATTTTCATCTTTCGGCGCTGAGCCGAGCGGTGAAAATCCAATAACGTGTTTTAATTTAGGCATATTCTTAGTGGAAACGGGCAACGGTTAATAAATGGTCTCTTTGATTAATCATTCAGAATTAATCGGAACTTAGGGCGTCAGAAACTAAGAACTAACGCATTTGGCAACAGTATTAGTTTCTGAGATAAGTCTTAAGAAATAATTCATATATTTTTCTTTGGACGCGTATATTAGTCGCTAGCAAATCCACACAAACATTTTTCTATATTAAATACACGTTTGATACCAGAGCCAAGTTACATTTATCAAAAACAAGTTATAATTACAAAAAGATGTGAAATGTAACATTGACTGTAACACAGAACGCGTTTTGTGACATTTTTGTTACAAAAAAAACTTAAATAAAACATTTATACATTGGACTTCAAAATGTAGGTTCGTAATTCGCACTTACAATTATTATATGTTTATCCGTTATTTATTGCTTTATCCATATCTTCACGGTTTCTTAAAAGGGAACTCAATTTTAAGCTGAGAGTAGTAACAATCTGCTAATAACAATAATAAATTAACATAGACTTATAAAAAAAGATGGACTCCGCGCTGCGCATATCGAAAGTGAAGCACAGTAAGTATCGGGGTCCGTTTGTACAAACACGCCTCGCGCACACATTTACATCATAGTATGCCGACCGGCCGCCATTACGTGACACGAGCGACGGCGTCTTTGCAGGTACTCAAATCACGCACACATAGATCGGTAGGGTGCTTCACTTTCGATATGCGTGGTGCGGAGTCCATCTTTTTTTATAAGTCTATGTAAATTAATCACCAATTCTTATGTCAAGTTTGGGCTAACCCATTTTTATAGAGGACACAAACGGGTATAAAAAAAATCGATTCTTTCCATAATTTCCATTAATATTATATTTTGTTAACATAATTTTCATATTATGGCCTTGCTTTGCGAAATTTAAATACAATTCAACGTAATATCTTCAAGGAATGGTTATATTCAGTCATTATTTAATCGTTTATACATCAATTAATATTTAATCATTCAATTTACAATAATCAAAAACGCATAAATTCAATAATATTAGTTTTAAATAAGTAAAAACTTCTCAGTGGTCTTTGTAACAATTTTTTTTTTATAAAATCGACAGCCAATCATAATATACATATAAATACACTACATACTGTCATATACAGGGTGATGTGAATTTTTTATTGGCAAATTTTGCAGACCCCGAATATGACAGATATTATTTATATCAATAAATAAGAAATTGTTAGTAAATCGACGGAAAATTTCGATAAAACATTTGAAATGTTTCTAAGCATAAGCTGTATAGAGGTATATTTTGACATTTTCTAGTACACACAAGTAATAAATTAATAAATGCGCAAATCGATATGTGGCAATAGACGACCAAACCAGAAGTTTCGGTAATACAATTGTTATTAATTTTAGTAGTTTTGGAATGAATCATTTAAATGCAAGAGTTGTATATTGGACTTTGTATAAATATTTGAAGAGGCCAGTACAGCCTGAGCAAGTCTCACATCAGTAAGGCTCAATTTACATTGCAGCGGAACGAAATTCACGGAAACGGAAAAGCAAATTTTTACACGAAAGTGGATCAAAGCATAATGAACTTTATGTCAATTGTGTAACGTACAAACTAGATTTAAGGAGAAAAACAGATCGCGCGTCTTCCGGGGAATTCTCGGGAATTCCCGCAGCTAACAGCTCGTTTCTAGTTTTTATGTTAAACAATTAACGCTTTAAAGTTCACGCTTTACACAATTTCGTTACAAAAATTCGCTCCCATTCCGTTCCGCGGTAAAAATTGAGGCTTGAAATTCTGCATAAAATAAATAAATTAGACAATGGTGCCAGCCTTTTGCCTAATTCTCCCTCATAATTTCCTATTTAAAATACGTAAAGCAGATTTTATCCGGAAACTTTTTTCATAAAAAAAAGTTCTGTCAAAATCCGACTAGTATTTTTTTGGATTGTCCAGACTGAACAAAATTCCTGTGTGTCTTACGGACACATGGACAGCTTTTTTTTTTAATTCACTTACACTCCGTTTATTCGACAAATAGCCTGTTAGCAAGGAATAGGTAGAAATTAGTTCCAGCAGAGATGAACGCTTGGAGCTGAAACTTTACTTGAGAAAACGGTTCGTATTCGTGTATGATTGGCCTATTTTTTTCTAATGTTATTGTAACATCTTTAGAAGTTAGTATACAGTTACTATGATGTATGGCATAGACAAAAGAAGTTGGCCACCAAGGACGAAAAGTAATTAAAATTTTTTTTTTAAATTAAAATTCAGAAAATAAGTTTTTTACAACCTGAAAAACTGTTTTAAGCGCGCCCGCAGTACACATCAGAACACACAGATGGCGCTCGTTCACGTTTAAATGTAAAGATGGCAGCTCCGTCGCTGACAGCGACTTTTCAATGGACTCAAATTGACAAATTTTCTTATAATATTTAATTTAAAAACGTTATTTACATGTTACTTATTCTGACGTCATTCGCGACTTTTAGGTGCAGTAACGGGGCGTTAAAATGGCGCAAGAGACTCTTATACAGGTATGAGTGACAAGAGACGAGGTCATACCTTGACAAACTCTTTCTAAAACTCAGAGAATGGACTGAGCGTTAGCCTCACATAAGTGACCACTCTCTAGCAAAAGACAAAAAGCTACTGTGCGGCCAGTTGTGTGGACCAATCAGAATTCTAGAAAGAGACAACCATTGTCCGCACATTCGCTTTGTCTCTCTCGTACTTTTCGGTCTGTATTCACTACACTGAATACCGAACACACAGACCAATCTCTATGTATATGAGTATGATATTAACAGCCGAGTACTGAACCAATTTATTCGTATTCTCTTTCAATGTAACAGGTTATCGTTGCGCAACCTACTTATTAATACTAAAGTTACTTAAATATCACTTTTTTAACGATTAACGGTTTTATCTTATGCTCGTTTAGGCGACCGACAAATTTATCGACTACGCGCCGATGCCCGACTTCGCTCGAATCGACAATGTAGACGTTTCATCATGGACAGAATTCTTCACATCTGTCTCTTTTCGACAAAATGTATTTATTCCTAGTAGATTTTGGTTAAAAATTGAGTTCTCTAATTTATTTGGAGGTCATCTATAATACAGGGTGTAAGGGACAGCCCTCCGCAAACTCACAGGGTGCATTCAGCTCCTCTTTTTGAATCATATTCCATCGGAAATTTTCTCAGGAAAATTTTCATTTTTTAAATTTTTTTTTCAGTTACATTTTCATTATTTCAATGTAAAATTGCATTGTGTGTTCGCAGCACTCCATTTATGTAAAAAAACTGCAAAAAAAAACAGCAATGGATGTTCAAATACTCTAACCAACGACGTGTGAAATCAGCTGTTCACTTTCTGTCTAGCTACAGAGTTCATCGAACTCACCGCATACCTATTACCTACCCCTCCCAACCAGTAATAGACGCTCCAATTTGTGCACAAAAACACAAACAAATCAGGTTTATTGGATTCCCTTAACGTTCCTGAAAAAATTGCATGTACCGGTCATCTTAGAATGACATACTGAATTCACCCTATCAGTTTGCGGAGGGCTGTCCCTTACACCCTGTATTACGACATTTTATCGCTTAGAACATAATTCTGCCAAACATTAAGGTCAATTCGACAGTTACGCGTAGATCTTGACACTTCACAATTAACACTATTTACTTTAGACCCGTCAACGTCTAAAGGCAATTTCCACACGTATTAAGGCTTACCATACACGGTCAGTTGTCCCGTCAGATCCCTCTAACCTCCGCAAAACCCGTATCTTCCGCCTAAGATGACCATTAGAACCAAATCGTCTTATTCGTCGTTACGAGTATGTTCACGCTTCCTGAGAGATTGATATCTCCATGTATGGTAGCTGACTTTACACAAATTATTATCCACACAATTTTTTACCCCCACCACACTAGACACTTTTGTTAACGAGTACACAATGTCAGTGAGTGAGTTCACAGTTAGTTCAGTACTAGCTCTCGTTGGCCGGTTCCCTCGTGTTGGGCGGAAGGCTTTGCGGCTGCGCGAACTGGTTCACCATCTTTGTCTGCATCATGTTGAGCAAAATGTCTGAGTATTGCTCAATCAGCGACATGGCGGGGTTACTCGCGTTTGTTGCTTCTGTAAAAGACAATTCGTTATTTAAAATTCTGTAACCTAAAGCTAGTCGCTTGCGATTTCAATCGACGGTACATGAGGCAGCTTCATGCGTTTGGCGGTTAATGTCAGTATTATCGCCGTGCGGCTCCCTGCACGGCGATAATACTGACTGGTGTAAATACCCCATTGCATAACGTAACCTCACGTATGTACCTATTCCTCAAATGGGTATTATATACACCCACATTTAACGACGTAAAAATATCGCGGCGATTTTATTTCTCGCACTGGATTTTGAAAATCCAACAGTGTGTTTTATCGACGCGCTAAAATTCACTCTGTTGTTGTTAGGTTGGATTCTCAATGCTCGGCTCAACACCGAGAGTTGAAAATCCAGTGCACGATAAAATCCCGCCGCGATATTTTCACATCCGTGCGTACAGTGGTACCCAATTGATAAAGCGCGTCGTGAATCTTCGTTCACACAGAAAAGAAAGTATGGCCCCGAAGATTAACGAAAGAATGCTTAAAACTTACAATCAACCTTAGATCACTACTATAAGGTTCATATTACACTGCAGCTGTTAGTTCCGTCTCACTCGCAAGTATGGCGGCTGACTAACATCATGGCGGCAGCTGCCGACCAATAGCGGTACAGGAAAAAGAAGCGCGGTGCTGGAGCGTGCCGATTGGTCAATAGCATTTCCCGCGCTTTGAAATTTCATCTTCTGCGCAGATACCTCGGTAAGCCATATCAGTTGAGTACTACTGTAATAGAGGACGAGACTACTTGTTGCCTATTTGAACTGTATCTTTGGGCTAGTGGTGGTGGGCGACTGTTGCGAATGGAGCCCTGAGTGCGATCCACAAGTCAGGGAAACTGTTACTGGGTATTTCCATTACTATTTTTTCATAGTCTAAAATACGGTAGGGTTAGCGCCTTAAATACCATGTATTAAGGGGCTCTTAATACATGGTATTTAAGGCGCTACTCCGACCAAACGACCTTGAGCGTTCGGTTCTTCTCTGTCCCACCGCTCAGTCTAGCTGTCCCGCTCCCTGCACACGCCCCTTCATCATAGAATTTACAAAATTTTTGGAATTACTTATTTTAATTTTTAAAAAATCCATCTTTCGAAACAAAACGTGAATTATTTATACGGGTGGCCGGAACATTGACGTCCAAAGTGGCCGGAACATTGACGTCCAAAAATAAAATTTCGGTCCCTCGTATCGTGGGGTATTCGAATCACCCCCATGTATGTTCCGCGACTTTTCATAGTTTTCGAGTTATGAATTTTTTTCTGAATGTTTGAAAATTTTCGACCTGACCAACCTAAAAAAATTCTAAAAAAAAAAGTAGAGGGTTTTATCGAGTTTCTTTTTTTGCAACTGAATTTTCATAAGTAGTACTTTTATGCATAAAATAATCAGCTTCGTAACTGTGATGAAAGTTATGAAAATGTTGATCTAAAGTGAAAAATTTACGTTCGGTAAATTATTACTTAAATTTTCAACTTCAAATTAAAAATCTAAACAGGTGACTTCATGGTTCTCAAGTAGGCTTCAAGAATGCGCCAGACTCTCAGCTTTCATAATCATTAAAAAACGTAGGACTTAATGGGGCTAACTTTGGCCTTAATCGGCCTTCAAAGACTGCGAGGTGGAAAATTCTTAAAATTAGCTATCTGATTAATAATTTTTTTTTCCATTTTCTCGCTCCTAAGGTTATTTAGTTTGCTAACCAAAAATGACTGCAGGAAAGCTAAGATTTAAACACGGAGATTTTTTTAAATGTTAGTTTAATGAATTTTGCGCGATCCGTTCTCGTGGACTATGGGTTGGAAACGAGGGTGCAACTCTTTTACCTGCAATAACAATGGACCGAGAGGAAAAGAGACCGAATTATTGCTATCTCTCTCACGCAAGGCGCGCAACCGAAGCCAACGCAAAACAAGTACCTCAGTCGTACTCACATTGTGTTTACTGCTATACGCGTGTCGCCATTTTGTCTTTACCACACTCGCTTTGCCCACGGACTCCGCTGCCTACTTGTTTGACTACTTTGCTCGTTTATTGGACTGTGTTTTGCATTCTGATTTGGACTTTTTTTACGTGGAAGTGTAAAAAATGAGTTACACGTTAAGTGAATATGCAGAAATGCATTATTTTTATGGAGTTGCACAAGGAAACGGCCATGAAGCAGCGCGACTGTATCGCGAACAACTTCAACGTCGTGGTGGGCCGCAACCTGAGCGATATCCCGACCATCGTGTTTTTATTAACACGCACAACACTTTGATGGCAGGCCGCATTCCTTGGTCGACGCGGCAGTCATGAAGGAATCCCTAGAGCTAACCCGGATCGCAGAGAAATGGTGCTGGAAGAAGTTCAGCGAAATCCGTCTACGAGTACGAGAAGTATGGCTCGTGCTCTGAACATCCCAAGGACTTCTATCCAAGACATTCTTCACGATGAAGAATACCACGCGTTCCACATCCGACGAGTCCAAGCTTTACTGCCTACAGATCACCAATTGCGCGTTGATTTTTGCCAAACCATGTTACGAAAAGAGCAAGAGGATCCTGGATTTTTCAATAAAGTTTTATGGTCAGATGAGTCACGATTTGAGCGATCCGGAATATTCAATATTCATAATTACCACTCGTGGGCGAATGAAAATCCACTCGAAGTGAGAGCTTCGACATTTCAACATCGCTTCAGCGTTAACTTGTGGTCTGGTATCCTCAATGGCGAACTAATTGGTCCGTTTGAACTGCCGTCCAGACTTGATGGAGAAACATACAAAAACTTTTTGGAAAATGAACTTCCATTGTTGCTGGCAGATGTGAATCTCGAACTCAGACGAACCATGGTGTTGCAAAATGACGGCGCCCCGTGTCACTATGCAACCCAGGTCCGAAATTACTTAAATGAAACATACCCCAACAGATGGATCGGACGCAGCGGACCAATTAGGTGGCCTCCACGCTCACCTGATCTCAACCCCATCGATTTCTTTATTTGGGGCTATTACAAGTAAATAGCATACGCCCGAGACTGTTCAAGTGAACAAGAGCTGAGGCAGTTGATTGCAGAAGCGGAACGTGTTGTGAGAGAGAACAGAGACGCTTTTAGACGATTGCCAGACAATTTCTTACGTAGGTGTACTACTACACCTACGTAAGAACGAACGAACGTAAGAACGTGAGGTGTGGTCTACTTAGGAATTATGAAGTCACCCGTTAAGATTTTTAATTTAAAGTTGAAAATTTGAGTCATAATTTACCGAACGTAAAATTTTCACTTTAGATCAACATTTTCATAACTTTCATCACAGTTACGAAGCTGATTATTTTATGCATAAAAGTACTACTTATGAAAATTCAGTTGCAAAAAAAGAAACTCGATAAAACCCTCTACTTTTTTTTTAGAATTTTTTAGGTTGGTCAGGTCGAAAATTTTCAAACATTCAGAAAAAAATTCATAACTTGAAAACTATGAAAAGTCGCGGAACATACATGGGGGTGATTCGAATACCCCACGATACGAGGGACCGAAATTTTATTTTTGGACGTCAATGTTCCGGCCACCCTGTATTTAGATTTTTTATCCTTAAATTATCTCTCCATTAGTGTAATCCTCAAATGATTAGAACGTCACCTTTTGCAAAAGATGCACAATCAATAATTTATGTCACTACTTTTTTACAAGGAAATTTTAAATGTAACCTATTTATAACACTAAACACAAATAAGAACGTGCAATGCTATGATAAGATGTCGAACGTTACTAACGTGCTTTTAGATGTAGATTATTACTCGTAATTAATGAGTTAATAGCCTCTGAATAATGCACTATCGCAAGGTTTTGGTCGGGGTAGCGCCTTAAAGTGGCGATGTAGGTGTTCTACACGAGGAGCTCGTGGCTAAGTAGTAACATCCGCACGGTTCGATCCATCAGGTTAAGCTACGCTTTTCGAGGTTGGTCAGTGGATGGGTGACCATCTTTACATAACGATACTCCTCCGTGTCTCGGAAAGCACGTTAAGCCGTTGGTTCCGGCTGTCATTCGTGGATTTTGACAGTCGTTACGGGTCGTCTGAAGCCCGAAAGTCTGACAACCAGTCTTACCAAGGGGTATCGTATTACCCAGTAATTGGGTTGCGGAGTTCAGATAGGCAGTCGCTCCATAGAAAATACTGGTACTCAGCTACATCCGGTTAGACTGGAAGCCGACCCCAACACAGTTGGGAAAAGGCTAGGCTATATAAATGTAGGTGTTCTACAGATTCCTAGCCTCAGAGTGTATATGGCAGGCGGATCAGCGGGTGTTGTGGCTCAACGGAGAGGCCTACCTTTGGCCACGAGGTGCTCCAGCTTGTGGCGCGTGCTGTCCACGTGCAAGCGGTACTCGCCGTCCGTGGAGGACAGGCTGCTGAGCGCCTGCTCGCCGTTCTGCGCGCGCGGCACCGCGCCGCGCAGAACCTTTTGCGTTTCTAAGATTGCTGCTTCTAGACCTGTGGAGGAAAAAAATTGTTTGAGTATTTATTGTGAAACATACATTCTATAGCATTACTATAATAATACCTATTTGGGACACAAAGAAAATACATATTTTACAAATGCACAGTCCAGCACCCTAATTGCGTAACACATTATCGATCGGAGTTGGTTTCATATTGAAACAAATTGCTAATCCATTGCTTCATAATTATGTTCGAAAAATTGTCTGCTCGACATCATAAACAACGCAATGAATGTTGTTGAACTGTCAAAATGAAACCAACTCCGATTGATAATGTGTTACGCAATTAGGGTGCTGAATTGATGCAATCAGATTACTATACACATTGTATCAATCGTTCTCGATCGACTGTAAAATTGGGGCTTCTGTATCACACAGCTCGAGCGGCGGCGAGAGCATGTGATGCAGAAGCCCCAATTTTATCCTACTGATTTTGGCCGCGGCTTCGCTCTCGTAAACTTGTAAAAGACAACATTTTCAAAAATTGTTCCACGGAAAAGCACTACTGGGATAAAACCGGACCCGGCAGGTGGCGCTGCAGTCGGGTTCTAGGATCGTTCAGACAGGACAACGTCTGTCGGGTCCGCTAGTAAACAATATTGTTTGTTTTTTGTTAGTACTGAAAGATGAGTTTACGAAGATCGAGGATGACTGTATAATTGATGATGATGCCTCACCGCTGATGTCTGCGGCGGCGTTGGGCTCTCTCTGCAGGCTGGCGTACAGCTGCACCACCTTGCTCGCCGTCTTAGTCAGCTGCTCCGTCAGCGCAGAGCACAGCTGCGATGACGACACTGGAACAAATACACGGCACTTGTTCAAGATGTTGTGCCAAAACGAACCAACACTCGTTCTCGCAACGAGGGTTTTCATGAAAATTTCCGCCACCAGGAGGCGCCACTTTGACAAGAGATCTTCCATTTCGACACAGAATATAAAATATATGATATACACGGCTAAAGGAAATAGGCGCTTTGTCACTTTTGACAGGTGCCCAGACCTGACGTCTCAGTGCTGCCACCTAGTGAACGTCATTTCAGAAAGCCCTCATTAATTCGGTTAATTATCAAATATTCCAAACGTGGTCCTATAATAATTTATTTACTGATTTATAAATCCTAGAATTCACTCCAATTATAGTTATTAGCTTTCATGAAATGTCGTATTTCCTCAATATAACTTAGACAGCTGTATTGATGATTATTTTAAAAACTATACATATTATAATAAGGGCAACTAGAAAATTCATTTATTTTTTATTTATTTTACAATTTATGTACGCACAGAAAAATAGATAGATATACATGATACTTATAATTAGGAGTACAAAGGTACTGCTTATTTCTATAGAAATTTCTTCCAGCAGACCTGCGAAAGGAGAAATGAAAAGAAATGTAGACAATAGTGTGTGAGAACAAGAAGAGAAAAATATGACTAGTCGAAGTCTTAAACTAAAATATTAAATATACCTACACATATAACGGAATACAAAATTAACATATACTTATATAAATACATAAAGCTAAAATATATAAACATACATAAACTATATATAAATACTCACATTTGAGAGGAAAGATAATGCTCTTTTACTCGACATTTGAACAGCGACACAGTTTTTAAATCGCGAATGCTAGGCGGAAGCGAGTTCCACAATCTTACAGCATGGACAGAGAAGGAATAAGAATAGTAGCTAGTTTTATGAGGATGAGATTTAAGGAGGGATCTAAGGTGTGATCTACACGGTGCGTCGCTAGGGCGAGCGTAAAAAAAAGCCCTATTTTATGCCCTGGTTGGAGGCCTTAATTTATTGAGGCACCCACAGGAAAGTCCGGTCAAGCAGCCGACAACCCGCGAGATGCCGTTCCCCAAAACAAAACGTTTCCTGAAACTGTTAGTGCCATATTGACTGGCAGAAGCTGTACTCACAGTTGGCTTCCGCAGGCGCGTCCTGTTTCGGCCTCTGTCGCGTGTTGGCTGTGAGCCTGGCCGTCACTTCCCTCGCTTTGGCCGACAGGTCCCGCTCACTACCGCTGCGACCTAACACCAACAAAATGCAACTATTAGAAGACATCAGTGTTAATTTTATCATGCACAGACACAAAATTATTCAATTTAATTTAATACAGTCAAGAGATTGTTTTATTTTTCAACTGTTACCGTCTTATTACAAAACAAGGTTCATCTTCAAACCCAGATTTAAACCAGGGACCCTTTTTTCCGACACATTAAGGACGCTGTTACAAATGGGTAGTCAAATCATTACTTTTTTACACAAAAGTGTGTTTATTAAATAAAATGCTTTGTATTCTTAAAATGATTTTTGCCCAAATTGTTGATAAATGTGCATGGTACGATTCTATACTATAAATGTAATTTTAGATGGGTAAATTTTCTCAATAAATGTACCGAAGTAAAAATGTTCACTTCGGTACCGTTATTGAGAAACTGTACATATCTAAAATTGGATTTATAGTACAGAATCGTAGTCTGTACTTTTTTCAACAATTTGGGGAAAAAACATTTTAAGAATACAAAGCATTTTAATTAATAAACACACTTTTGTGTAAAAAAAGTCATGATTTGACTACTTATTTGTAACAGCGTCCTTAAGATGTCAGTTTTACAAAACTGATAACTTAGTACCGGACTAAGTTGTCAGTTTTGTATAAAGAACTGTATTTATATCACAGCTAGGTTCTTATTACAAAAACTGGCTCGATGGTTTAAAAAACCATGACAGAAGAAAAACCTCGTTTTATAATAAGACCGTTCCGGGTTTTTTTTTTAAGTGAAAACTTCTTTAGGCGCGTTGAGCGATTTTTGGTAGGGGGCAATCTTATGAGTTCGCGTCACCGACACGCGACATGCTCGTGTTGCGCTGTAAAATTTTCACTTCTGTCCCCATGACTGCCAATGTTTTTTTTATTGTGTTCAGTAAAATCAATCTCGAAACTGACAACGCAACCCAGAGGGCCGCAAGTACAGTCCGTGAGGTTTAAGCTGAGCTTTGCATTTGTGTGAGTGCCCATAGATAGTGTAGGTGTGATGTCCGACATTGAGCGCGATTTGTCCTTTGCTTGGTTTAAAACCGGTTCATACTGCTTCTTGGTAATCGGCTTTTGTTCTTTTAGTACGAGAGGCCATGACGCATCGTTGTAAGACGTAAAACTAAGACCATTGAAGATTTCATCTTACGTAAAACGATAAGACAAACATTTTGGTCATGGGCTCTCGTACCATTTTGGTGATCAATCACACAAATGCAAAACCCACCTTACGCCTCACGGACTGTACATTTTAGCAAATTGATTGATTGCTGAGCCACAGTGCGAGACGCATCACAGACGATGCCTCGCTCCTGTCCTACTCTATGTACAGTCGCCAGCAAAAGTCCATGGATAGAACAGAAATAAAATCGTGTGAAGCGAGAAATGACGCCACCTAGCGTAAATCAGTTATCGACTAACAAAACTTAATCATGCTGTTACTAGATGGCGTTGCTTTGCTTTAATAAACGATAAAATATTTTTAATAGTTAATTTTTGTCTCTTCAAACATTCAAATAATTTATAACTGTTCTAAATACTATTAATTTAAAATTGAATATCTATTAAATCATATACTTATAAGTATATGATTTTCTGAGTTTTAGTTTCCAAACTTGAGAGGGTAGGTTGAATATGGATTTATAAATAATTGGTAGGTAGTTTAATTAATACTTAGATCGATGAGTTATGACTAAGCTCAATTGATTCGCTAAGTTCATTTCAATTACCTCGTTCGAGTGCCTTTTGTTCAGTTTTTATTTGTAATCAGGTGAATTACTTATTTTACCATAATGAGTACGCGTTGTAATATTGATTTGTAACGAAATCAGCTCAAATAATTGCTTTGCATAATCAAGGCAAAAACTTGTCAGAAATAGCTAAAGAGACCGGTGTAAACGTAAGTAGTTTTATTTTTACACTATTTTAAAACTACAATAATTTTTTTACCATTCTACATAATAATCACTATTTGGTATTATATATTTCTGTTTTATTGTTGCAGAGAAAAACAGCTGTTCTATGGGTACGACAATTTGAAGAGAAGGATTTTTTACAACACCATCATAGAACTGGTAGACCACGGCTCAAAACTCAAACTCATGTGGTCAAACTATGATAAGGGACTATGAAGAAAATGGATTTCTGCCGACTAACCACTATGCTGGTTTATGTGTCACAAGTGTTGACTCTGTCCGCCTGCTCTTCACAGTGGAGGGCTGCATTATCGGAGGCATGCTGTGAAACCCTTGCTTACGGAAAACCATAAAAGGGCAAGATTACAGTTTGCTTTGGATCACACTTCGATTGGAGTAATGTCATCTTTACAGATGAAAAAACTTTTAAGTGCAGTGAACACGGACGCTTATGTTTGTGGCGGCGAAATATTACGCGTTTTAAAAGTAGTCACGTAGTGCCCAATATGCAATCTGGTCATAACAGTGAACATGTGGGGATGGATGAGTGCAGCCGATACGGGAGAAGTAGTCAGGCTACCAAGTCGAGCAAATAGTGCAAAGTGCTGGAGGGGACCATATTGCTTATCATCTATGGGGTGTTATCGTTCAACGGTGGAATAATCAAAATGAGCGTTCTTCAGATGCGTTAGAGGCTCATTGTTTACAAATATGGGAGAGTAGGTATTCGTGGTTCAGATTTGTGTAAAAATTTAATTAATTCAATGCGTTGCCATATAATGCAAGCTGTTTATCAGCCAGACCCGAACTATTAGTACTTAAATAAAATTATACTTAATTAATATTATTTTACTTAGTGCTTATTATTTATATTAACTGGAGACCTGGTTATGTGTGTAACCTGTGTAACATATTATTTACGTATTTTTAATAACTTAAAAAGTTATGAACACTTCAAGTTCAAAGTAAACATAATTTTTAGTTTTTTATGTTATTTGCTAACCATTGTTTTTGTGCAATTGAAAATTGTAAATTGTAGTTTTTAGCCTACCTATTTAATCCATTTAATCCGTTTGACTTTTGTGATAAAATAATCTGGTCTCCTGTTGGTTTTTATTGAGGTTACATAAGCTTCAATCCTCTTTCCAATTTTGGAAACGAATACTTAAGCTATGGCCTCAATAAGAAGTTATACATAATATTATAATGTTATACGATATTTAATAAAGTAAATGTTAAATTTGAATAATAAACTGTAAGAAATAAATCTCTACATTTTTTTAATAGTGCCTTTTTGTTGCTAAGTAACTACCAACTCAAATACCTACTAAATTATTAAAAGTTGAATACCCACTCGTTATTCGTATCGGTTTCTTTTGATAATAGACTTAACATTTATGAAGTGTTATTGAATGTCTTAATAGACCGGAGGTATCAAGACCGCTTGCCGTGTATCAGGTTGGAGGTTCAAATCCAAGGCACGGCATGTGCTTTTTTGGCATGCATTATATTTTTTTTTAAAGAAAGTATTTTTCTATTTTGTTTTAGTAATATTTATAAACAATTAAACAAGAAAAATAAAATATTGTAATAACATTTAATAATATTTATTATTGCTATTATTTAACAAAACGTTGATCTTATTTCACTACAAAGATTACAATTTACAATACAATTGCATTGACATTTTACAATTTGACTTGATCATTTACAGTTCTCATAATATGACATGACATATTTTGCCAACTGACACAAACGGGTTCCTAGACAAGTGACATCCTATAACGCAACATCAAACGTTGTAGTTATAACTTGAGGGTATGGATTAATTTTATAAAGAAAACGTAAGTAAGTAAAATTAATGGATACCGTCAAATTATAACATCTATCGATTAGACAGAGACCTAAAGATAAAGTTACTCGGACGATAGTAGATAACAATTTCATCACATTTCTTAAGGTCTCGCTGGCTAGTTTGTGAAACTGCTGGTATGAGTATGACGACGTTTGGTGAAGCGATGGTTCGAATCCAAGTCGAAAAATGAACTCTTTTTGCAGTATTCTTTAAATTATTCGTAACGGGTTCGATGTTGTAGCAGTATAACATTTTAAAACTTGAGGACACATACTGACGCCTGTGTGCATTTAGTTAGGACAAAAATATAAAAAAACCTATAACCTACAGGTATAACCTACAGATGACACTGGGTATTGTCATTGTGTAAAGTTAAGACTTTAAAGGACATGCGATTTTTATTATTCTTGTAGAAATTAAAAGTAAAATTGCCTTGTGGTAGAAAAAAATGAAAAAAACCATAAAAACTTTTGTCACCTACAAGTGACACTGGGAATTGAACAGCTATTACATTTCGTAAATAATTAATCATAGTTGTGAAGAAACCGACGCCATCTAGTTTGATTTTTGAAAACTTCAACTCAAACGTTCACAGGAAAATAGACACTAAGGTATCCATGCAATTTTGCAGGTGATTGTACATTAACTGTCCATGTGGTCGAGTTCTCGGAAGTCAAAGTCAAATTATGTATTTGTTTAATTTTAATTAGACCGTTACAAGGCAATTGACTTTGACTTTGACTTTGAGAAATCAGTCACATTGATAGCATTAGCAGTGAGCTAATTAATTCAATGTTTTTCATCGATACAACGCCGAAGAAGTGGCCTCGTTAACACCACCAAACCAAAGACAAAATTCAAAATATTTTATTTCATATGGACACTCATAAAACGTCAGAAGCTCCACGATTCCATTTGGTAATTTCCTATGGAGAAGAGCCGGCAAGAAACTCCACGGTTACTGTTACAAATTATTGGCTTATACAATGTTTAGCGCTCGTCGGCTTCCGAGCTGGACTCCTCGAGCGCCGAAGAGACAACCTAGCCATACTTCACTCACCGATCCTCCTCTGACTGTGGTCGACGGACGAGGCGCGCGGGCGCGGCGTCGCGTCTCCGTTGTTGCGCTCGTCGGCTTCCGAGCTGGACTCCTCGTTCGCGCCGGTCGCCAGGCTGACTGTTTAGTGTTATATGTGACGTTAATTGCGTGAACGTGCGGAGTAACCATACTGCTGGGTTTTGGAGTGAATATTTATTTGGCTAAACCGTTATGACAAAACTTACGAACCAACAGTGTATAATAGTTCAGTTAAATACGTCAAAATAATCCAATGTTCTGAATGTGTTAAGAATGAGTTGTAAGCAAAAGTTTTGGCTTTATTGCCAAAACTTTTGGAGAAAAGAGATGTTAAATTCGTAAAAAATCAGCTTGAACTATTCAAAAACATCAGAATTACTTCGCTAAATGAGAGAAAATAATGCGGGTTGGTATGTTTTGCATATTTGAGTTCCCATCATTGTCATGATAAAATATGTTGTTTTATCTCAGTAAAGCGGGTGAGCCATACTTGTAGATGTAATGCGTATAGACACGCGCTGTTGTGTGCGTACCTGCAGGTAGCGCGCTCCCGAGCTTACGCACACAAAGACAATGTGCATGTAACATTTACACATACAAGTATGGCTCGCCCGCTTTCGTGAGATAAAACAACTATACAGTCTCTCGTACAGTCTGGCGTCAATTTTGTGAACAAAGTAATCAAAGTTTGATCAACTTCTCGTGACTTTAGTATCCTGTGCGCTAACTACTTAGTTCTAACTGCTGCTCCAGGGTCAGAGAGACTCATCCACATTACACTATGTTGTGCTGTACTGTAAGCTAACACAGGTCATGATAAGCTCAAATGTTATCGTTGGTTGGTTGTTGTTATGCAGAATATGGCGTTTCTTGCTCTCACAATTGCTTTGTTCGAGAGAACAAAAAATAAACGAACAAGACGATGGCTATGACCATCTCCGCTCGTGTCGCGTGCGCTCTCCATGACGTCCCGTAGCACACTGAATGTGTTGCTTGACAATTGCATAAATATAATTTTTCTGCATCGTTTATGCATCTTATTATTTACATTTGCTTTTAGGAACTTAATACTACGGACATAAGACACCACTGAGGGTCTGTCCTACGAAGCAAATACTCAACTCAAACTCAAAACTCAAACTCAAAGCATTTATTTCAAATAAACCAATTACAGGCACTTTTGAATTGTCAAAGGGTCGGTCTTGGGTCGGTCAGTCAGAAAAATGAAGCTAGTTGCCCATTCCAAAGCGTAGATCCTGGAGAAGAACGGGCAAGAAACTCCACGGACACTCTTTTAAATCAAATATTTTACATAATATTGGTTACATCGTTCATATTGAAAATATAGATGTGAGAACAATGTAGAAAGACGTGCACGTTAAAAGCGTCCGTAATGAAAAAGATAAAAACTAAAAACAACTAAATTAAAAATAAGCCGTGGCAGCTAAGAGACGACCAGTCCCAACTGACGGCGCCCGTTCACGAACATGACGCATGGATCAGCACCAATTAGCTCAACCATTTTGAAGGGAACTTAATGATCCAACACACACGCCACCACCAGCGAGACATTTGAGTGAGCATGACATACTCTCAACCGCCAGGGCACATTCAAGTCAGTGAAAGACGAACCCAGTAAAAAGTAGCTTTATATTAGCTACATAGTGCTCACACATGTGCTATGCATTTATACAATATTAAGACAATACAAAGAGGAGACGGCCTAAGCAACTGTGCACTGTGATTCTCAACTAGGCCCTGACGTCATCATGTAGGCGTGGCCTTAGTCAGTGTATTGTTGGCGTTCGTCCTGTGCACAACTTTGTAAACGTTCCTATTTTCTAAACATAATTCTTCCCGACATTAGATGGCGACACTTGGTGCCATGGGAACTAAAAATATTTAGGCACGTAGAGCTCAGTACTAACATATTTTAATAACCATATGTACCTACTGAAATTTCTTTAACAGTAATTCCTAAAGACCCTTTAATGGCCAAAATATTATTTTTGTAGTTTTTATATCATTTGTAATTTTTTTCTGAATACGAACCTGTTGCATCCTGCACTTAGTGACATCTAGTGTGAGATAGTTACGTAACTACAAAGTAAAATGACGGAACGAGCCAACAGATTTGGCTACTGACCGGTAGATGGAAAATAGACAGATCTAACACCCCCTGTGTTAGATCCCGCCCACCCCGCAAATTGTCACGCGTTGATTCATTGGGAAATCTAATTACAACATCTCCTCTTTGTATTTGCTCCGTGGTCTGTCCTATACCGTCTAACAGTTGTACAAGTAGCCACAGAGCCACACAAAGTTCAGCGTTTCCAGTTCCAGTTCCTCATTAGCTAAGAAGAGCACAGCATAGCATAATGTTGATGAGTTATCGAAGGGATTCGGTGGTGAAATTAGCAATACTGTTAAAATTTTAGTGTACAATATAAAATATATTTGAAGTATCGAACCTGCGCTGTACGCGTTGGCGAGCCCTCGTCGGCGCGCGGTGCTGGCGGCCTGCTTGTTCATGGAGGAGATGGTGGGCCGCATGAGGCCCTGCGGCCTGTTGGACTGCGTGCGCGCCGGCTGCGGGTCCGACTCCGAGTCGCTCTGCGGGGATTGGGTTTCATCAGATCATCCAGTAAACAGTGGCAATATTTTAAGCGCTCATTGTACTCATCATCATGAACAACTTTTACTATGGGAATAGTAAAAGTTGTTCATGATGATGAGTACAATGACCCCTTAAAAGATTGCCACTGCTTACAGTGACATCCAGTACGTACATAAACAAGGCCATTTCACCTTGTGGGGTAGGCAGAAACTACAGAACCACCACCTGCTACGATCCTTACATAAATATTTTGCTTCGTTCACGATCATACACCTGGGGGTGTACTTCCTAAGTCCGTCCGTCCATCCGTCCGTCTGACATAACATCAAAATAAGTGTAAAAGTTAAATTTTCCGGACGGGCAAAAACATCTCGGGAGTAGGGACAACTGTCAAATCGTGTTGTCATTCATACTTCGTTCTGTCTCCGAACCAATCATCCATCCGTAGGTGATACGGAGTAGGAAACGCCCGTAACGAAGGCCGAAACTATGGACTTCGTACTTAGGGAGTAGACCCCCTGACCATGAGGTCCTGGTTTCGATTCCCAGGTCGGGCAAAGTGTTATTGGGGTTTTTCTATCAGGAATTTCTCATTAGCAGCCCGGAGTCTGGATTTGTGTACGATTGATGGCAAAAAAAACTGGCGAAATGTAGGTGTTATGTTTTAGAGGCATGAGGAACAGGGTGTAAAGTTCACTCATCCTCCATAGAAAAGGGAGGATCCTCCGACCAGACGGGTGTCGTGTCTGGTGGGCTACTGCCCGACGGTTGATGTCGGGACGTTGTATATATGCTAATCGCGTGGTAAACTCTAATTGCGCGATGCAGGTTTGCATGACGTCATGTCATTGATGTGTAGTTCATATGTGGCGATGTAGATGCCGCCACAATGTCATGTTTATATAAACAAGATCAGTGTAGGACCTTCTAGGTGTCCCATCCCGGTGTTTCTACTCACATCTGCTTTGTCCCTTGCAACACCCCCCCCCTGTCCCCCGGGTCCCTTGACTGCTTTGTCTTGTACACACAGATACACATCTAACTATACAGTTCCAGTTTACACTAACCTGTCATTGTAAGGAAATCCTATACAATGCGAGATCAGCTTATACTGGAAATGTACAGCTTGATCTGTAGCTGTGCGTACCTTTCGTTAGTCGTCTTTTATTCATTCTCTCAACAATATATGCAGTGTGTAAAAAGACAACCAAGCCTGTGATCTACGCATAGTGTTCATCTTATCACAAAAATAAATAATTAATTCCTCAGAAACAACTTTCATTTTTGGTGTTAAATAAACCGGCATTAAACACGTTAATAATAAAGTTTAAAAACCTACCATATTGTTATTTATAAATACCTGATTAAGCACTCCAACACTAGAACTCCTGGTCATATTGGACTTGGTGGTATACCGCGGCGCTGGTCGCACGAAGTTGTTCGGAGACTTACTGCTGGAGCCGTTCTGTGGTGTCGTGGGCTTGGACGACGGGCCTGTGGTGCGCGGAGCAGTTAGAGAAGGAACTAGAATTGTCAAAGTTGTGCCAAAACATAACTTCCCTCAATAATTCAGTTAGTTACACGGAATAGAAAAAAAACAAGTGGAAGTTGCCCACGCAGCTATCCTGAAAAAAAAATGTAAAATAATAACAACCTTCGTCAGTTGTAATAAGTCTTAATTTTGTATGAACAATAAATATAAATAAGCTTTTCGTCAAAGTTGAATTGGTGTTCAAACAAAATTAAGACTTATTACAACTGACGAATGTTGTTATTATTTTACATTTTTTCCGCATAATTGTAACACGCGCCGGATAGCAACTTGCACTTGTTTTTTATATTCCGTGCAATATTCTAACTCCAGCAAAAACATACAAAGCGTATGCTTAGAATTTAGAATAGATTAAATCTATACAAAATCGAAATGTTTCAGAAATTGGAGAAAACTTTATGTGGGTTGGAATGTTTTGGCAAGTGACTCCTTGCGTTGTTACTTTTTAAATTGAAGAGGAATAAATTGAAGGTATAACAGTTGATAGTTACAAAATAATAATATGAAAAAGGTACCGATTTTCACATTAAAAATCATTTAAATAATAAACCAAAACTTTAGGCAAACCTTTAGCCAAAATAATGTGAAGAAACATGTTATGAGAATTAATAAAAGGGTTAAGTTAACATTATTCTATAAATAACAATTAGTCAACTCTACATAAAAAGCAATGTATTATGCGTTAATAAATACTTAGGCTATACTACAGTTAAACTAAATTATTTTACTACTAGTTAACAAAAAGCATGCTTCATAATAAAATATGATTAAGATAAGGTGCGTGCTGTCAAAACGAAGTAAGAAGAACAAAGAAGATCAAACCTTGAACCTGACTGAAGGTATGTTATGTGCAATTTAGTCGTCTGTTTAAGCCGAGAATATGTATCTACTTGACAATACAGGGTGTAAGGGACAGCCCTCCGCAAACTAACAGGGTGCATTCAGCTCCTCATTTTGAATCATATTCCACCGGAAATTTTCTCAGGAAAATTTTCATTTTTTCATTTTTTTTTTCAGTTACATTATCATTATTTCAACGTAAAATTGCATTGTGTGTTCGCAGCACTCCATTTATGTAAAAAAACTGCAAAAAAAACAGCAAAAAAAAAAAACCAGCAATGGATGTTGCAATTCTCTAACCAACGACGCGTGAAATCAGCTGTTCACTTTCTGTCTAGCTACAGAGTTCATCGAACTCACCGCATACCTATTACCTTCTCCTCCCAACCCGTAATAGACGCTTCGATTTGTGCACAAAAACACAAACAAATCAGGTTTATTGGATTCCCTTAACGTTCCTGAAAAAATTTCATGTAAAGGTCATCTTAGTATGACATACTGAATTCACCCTATCAGTTTGCGGAGGGCTGTCCCTTACACCCTGTATACCCTGTTCACACGTCCGTAGCTACTAAACTACTTACCCCACGAATAGATTATTTATTATTTATTTATTTTATCAGTAGTACACTTACATTACAAACATAATTTAAGTTGGTGCAAACATAAACTCATTAGAGTTTTACCGTACACCAAAATCATCGACCACATAATATAGACACCTATTTAAAAACAACCTAGATTCATAGCTAAAATGAAACGATAATAAAAATAAAAACAAAAGTGAGGGTACTATGTAGAATAATTATCTATTCTAACAAACGAGCGATGATGCGCCTTTAAACATGAACATTAGCCTTTATTTAAAGGCATCAAAACCAAATATTAAGTAGATACTCAATCTGTACACACGCAAAAGTAAATAGAAACTATTAACAACGACCTAGGTTCACCATACCATGTTAGTTAGTTTAATCTTCTGTTAAAATGTTAAAGGGACATTAAGACTAGCGAGTGTTTCACATGTTTCACATGATTAACGCCCGGTTTCTCGACGGCTATTCAAATCTAAAATCAACTAACAGACTGGTTAAATTAACAGACTAGTCAAATCAAATTGGGTTGCTGAAGTGGCGATTACGATAAAATTAATTAATCAACGATCAATGTCAACTGATTAAAGAAAATAGATTATGTGTATGGCAACATCGTATTCTTCATTCATTTTGATAAATAACTCGTTCAATTGAATGTCAAGTTGACACTGTTGACTATGGCGGCATTTTATTGAAAATTTGAATGTTTGGTTTTTTTTCTTTTCCTTATATCTCGAAAACGGTGTGTCCTATCGCGAAAATAATGAAAATTTGGCCCCCCTTTATAATACCCTTAAACACCTAAACCTCAACACGAAGGTAGCAAAAAAAAAAAAGAAGATTTTTGTACTAATTTGATTGTTGTGTTAAGTGATCAAAGATTCAAATCAAAGTATTTAATCAACGTTCGTGCAACTCGTTTTCGACTTAACAAGAGATTTTACACATGGTTAGTTAATTTTAGATTTGAATAGCCGTCGAGAACCCGGGCGTAAATGTCGGAACGTAAATACCATTAACATAATGTCCGATTATGAACAGTTTTGTGAAATTGGCCCTTAAGTTAAAGGATAAACACAATAATTTAGCCAACAGACTATCATACTCATGTCAAGTGATTTGAATTGCGAATGAAAGTTTTAGCACGTTAATATACAGTGTGAGTCTTCATAATGTCCACATAATCGAAATGAGGGAAACTATGCTTAATTTTGTCGACGGAAAAAATTATTTAAAAAAAAACAAAAACTTTTTTATAGCATTTTTTAAGTCTTGTTTGCTGCTGTGACCCCTGTATAAACAAAACAGCATAACTTTTAAACTAAACGATCTATCACGATGAACCAATGATTGGAAATAACAGGGCGTCCTCATAAAATAAAAATAACAGGGCGTCCTCATAAAATAAAAATTAAAGAAAAACAACCGCCTTTTTTAATTTTTTAAACATTTTTTCCATCGATAAAATTAAGCATTGTTACCCTAATTTCTATATGTGCACATTATGAAGATTCACACTATTAAAAAAAGTAGAGACATAGTGAGTCAATTGTTAAAAAGAACGTGATCAAAAAGAAACTAGCAATTACAAGTTTGAGCGGCATACATTATAGCCAAAACGTATAACATCCAACACCAGCTTATAATTCCATATGAATATGATCCAAAAAAACCGGTCAAGAGCGAGTCGGACTCGCGCACCGAGGGTTCCGTTCCGATTTCTGAAAAAGTATGCTATTTAGAGACATCGTTTTATTTTTCCTGTAATCTTTACATAAACTTCTATCATATAAAATAATTTCAGATTTTTCTCTTTGCAAACTTCGGAGATATGGGTGGGGGAACGGTATTTTTTTTTACATTTTTCATCAAAAGTCGAAAACTATAGGGCCTAAAAAAAAGAAAAAAAAATGTTTGAGAATGTGCAAATAGCGTTCTTTCATATGATACCCCACATGCCCTAGTAGCTCCACTTTGAATTTTTAAGACTCCCTTTCTATAGGGCCTAAAAAAAAGAAAAAAAAATGTTTGAGAATGTGCAAATAGCGTTCTTTCATATGATACCCCACATGCCCTAGTAGCTCCACTTTGAATTTTTAAGACTCCCTTTCAGTCCCTGTTGCAAAAAAAAACATAAATATTTTTATTTACTTCTTATTTGCAAAATAGTTGGGTAAACGTTACCTAAAACTGTTCCAAATTTCAAGTTGATAGCATTAGTAGTTCTCGAGATATCCAGGTGTGACAGACAGACAGACTTAGTCACACCATAAGGGTTCCTTTTTTACCATTTTGGTACGGAACCCTAAAAAATATCCCAATATTTCATGGGCGATTTTTATGACAGGTAATCAACATATCCCACTCCTAAATATTTAATAGAACTGATTTATCTCCATCATAGTTATTTCCACGAGGATTACAGTAACATTACGTTTGACGTAATTAAACAGTAGACCCAATAGAACCTCGCATTTAAGGTATCTCTGTAAAATACGGCGAAACTAAGTAACTTTGTGTCCATCTTTTACAGTAACTGTAGCATCTTTTTGATAGGAAAAAAAAATACACAGTAATCTACAATACATAAGAAGTGATTTCATTTGTCCTGAAATATATTATAGTTTAAGTATAGAAAGAATAGAAACCAGATCCAGATCTACTTTTTCTAGTGTTTACCATATTACTGCTAAAATTTTCATTAAAAGTGTTTATAAATAAGGAATGATTTCATGTTATTACTTTTTTAATCCATTCAATCGATTTTTTGTAAATAGATAATTGCTTCATATTTTGTAATAAATTACCAGCGTTGTCATCGCGCTTCTGTTTCTTTTCTATGCAGTCCGACAGTGACCGCGCCCCCTAATAGTAGTCCCCTTAATCCCGAACAATACCCAAATACCCAACTTTACTAAACTCAGTTAATCCGACCAAAACATAGTTAACTCCAACCAAACTTAGTTAACACCAACCGAAACCCAGTTAGCTCCAACCAAACTTAGTTAACACCAAACCGAAACCCAGTTAACTCCAACCAAACCCAATTAAACCTAACCAAACTCAGTTAAATCTGTCTACAACCACTAGGACCACCACCAGACGCACCTTGCGGTGTCCTCGGCGCAGGCATGGGCTTGGCGGCGAGGTCTGACAGCGAGATGGCTCGCCTCATGCCCGTACCCTCCTCCTCGCGGTCTGACACCGACAGGTGCGAGCGATTCGCTGGCGAGACGGCTGCTTACAAGTAACATGCGATTATAGCGAGCTGAAGGTTTTGTGGAATATCGGCAGTTTGTAATATATCTTTTTTACTGTGGGAGCCCTATGTCTAACACCACTGTGTACACAACGGTAATAATGTTCTTGTTTATTGTGTTTTAGTTGAGTATTACATCAGAATATAGTTTTAAAACTGTATTTATACTGACTGTTTTAATACTGATTGTTTCAAAGCAAACAGAATTGACAAGTATTTTTTTGAGTTCTGAGCCAACTAAAAATTTGTAAAAAAACGCAAGAAAATTTTAATTTCGCGTTCTACCACAGCGGAACCACCTTAAGGGCGAACTCGAACAAACTGATATGTCTAGTATAAGTCTTATCCTGCGTTTATTTTTGACAAATTTTCCATTACATTACAGAACTGTCAAGACGGCAATTATATTCCACAAATAAAAGACATCTTTGGTAAAATCGCCCTTAAGTGAACTTAAAAAACTACGACCAAAATAATATGACTGTTTATTAAAAATAGGTACAATTTACTATAAGCACATAAAAAGTAAAGTATCCTAATAATAACATAACCATTCAGATTGCTATAACTAATCACAACAAAAACACATAAAAAATACAAAACATGCATGGATGAGAAAGTCTTCGCATAAGTATGTTAAAAATCATGCTGAAAAAAAAACCTGAAAAATAATATAAAAAGCGATGGCAAGTGACATGTCGTGAATCTGCCGTGCGATATAAAAATATATATATATTTGCATATTAATTTTTGTCTGTGATTTTAATTTCTGGGCGAATTCACAAAATATCACCTTATTTTGTGGTAAGTTTTAGGTTTTTGTTATTGGACCGTAGATATTTTTAGCCAAAATTTCACGAACATATTACAGTCAATAATAACTAGTTAATATATTTTTATTACCTCAATACGAATACAAAATACTTATCATAGTTTATTAACTAATAGTTGAAAATTATATTAAGTATTATATCACTTCTTAAGGATGATGCGCCAGGGTAGCCCGCGAAATTCATAATTTCTTACGTTTTTTGCAATTTGTAGGTCAGTGTGAGCTTGTATGTTGATTAAAATATGATTCGCGGCCGTAGCTAATATGACTTTACAGAATTATAATCATGATTAGAATCAGCAATACAACTCCATAAGTTAGCATTTATCTCAAATCTAGCGATTTCATGAAATCATGAGGTTTGAGGTAAATGCTAACTTATGGAGTTGTATTTCTGATTCTAATGATTATAATTCTGTAAAGCCATATTAGTTACGGCCGCGAATCATATTTTAATCAACATACAAGCTCACACTGACCTACAAATTGCAAAAAACGTAAGAAATTTTGAATTTCGCGGGCTACCCTGGCGCTTTCGCCTTAATAGATTGTATTGTACGTGTTGTTTTTATTTAGAAAATGTCGCTTTTATGCTACAATGACAGTTGAAAAAGTTTATTTACTAATATTATAAATTCATAAAAATATCTAGAGCCTATAGTTTAA
Organism: Cosmia trapezina; assembly: GCA_905163495.3. Taxonomy (NCBI): domain Eukaryota; kingdom Metazoa; phylum Arthropoda; class Insecta; order Lepidoptera; family Noctuidae; genus Cosmia; species Cosmia trapezina. The sequence goes on along the minus strand of LR991049.1, from coordinate 2,615,527 downwards.
AAACCCAAAACAGCGACTTCCACGTCTTGTCACGCAAATAAAAGGGACCATAACGACAGAAAGTAACTTGTCACATGCAGTCCCAAACCTTGCGTCGGCGAGAATTTCGATGGCAATACCGGATTTTGTACGGGAACCTTCCTCGCCAAACAAGAACCTCTAGGCGAACCGTACAGTACCGGCCTTATTTTATGCGGGAAAAGACGATTTTCCATACACAATCTCGGTGTAGGATCTCTAATGATCTTTCTGAATGGAGGTTTCGGTCTGCTAAAACCGTAAAAATGAAGTCTTTTCGGAGAATTTGTGCAACTGGAGCTTGTGGTAGACGATTCATAATTTTCGCTGTCAAGGTGGACATCGGTTTTTGGTATTACCATTTCGTTGTAAACTCTTTGCTTAAGACTTTTTGGTGGGTTTGCTATTTCTGGTTGTATGGCGTTGTTTAGCACTACGTCTTCCACGGGTCCTGTGTTGCCAGCTTCATTCGTTATGTCTCTTCCGACGGTAACTAGGCCCCCAATTTGATCGGAATCTAAAATGTCTGGTAGACTTAAATTTCTTTTGATTTCTTTATTATCCGATGTTGTGTCTGTATCTGTGTCAGCTTCTTCTAAAGTGAGAGACGCAAAATTATGAACGGTTGACGATTGCTTCGTCGCTAACTTCTCGAACTTCCTAGATAGTAGTTTGACTACTCCTTTTCCATCATTAATATTAGCTTTTAAAGGTCTCATTCTCCATTCCTTGAGTATCTTCTCTTGTAGAATTCTTTTCTCTTCCATTTCTACTAATTTGTTGATGATCTCTATTTTTCTTTCTATGTTTTTATATTTCTTTATTTCTTCGCTCATCTCTGGCGATATGTTTTCTTTGGTTTCGCTTTGCCTGCTGTGCGACGGTCGTGATAAATCATTTCTAGCAAGTTTCAAATTGAGTTGGTCTTTAGCATTTTTTGCATATAGCTTATTATCTTGTTCAGCATAGTAATCTAAGGAGTCTTTAGCGAAATCATTGGCGTCGACATCGAGGGAGTCCATGCTCACCTGCTTCAGTCTCTCCATACGTTGCATCGCGTACACTTCCAAGCTATCCATCTGTATTTCAGACTTATTTTCATTCACGTCTTTTTCTTTGACAAACACGTCGAAATGTTTCTCACTGTTATCTGGTTCCACGTTAGAATTGGCATCTTCTGGCTTCTTATTGGCTAAATAGTTTTTGTTGTGCAGACCGTCGAGTTTCGCTTTATACTGCGACGATATTGATGACGTCAGACCTGATTTTTCTATGCCCGCTTTCAGTTTGTTATTCATTTTGACAGAAGACGTTCTTTTGATCGGTTTCGGTGGCTTGTGCGGCACAAACTCCATGGTTATTTTAGTATTGTTGTTCTTCTGGCCGGAACCTCTTTCAAGGCTCTTAGTAGCATTATTATATTTGCCATTAGATTTTTCTTTATTTAACTGATTTTTATTGACCTTTGTCGAGGTGTTTTTCCTTATTTGCTCCTCGAACTTCTCCAAATTCTTTTGAACATGAGAATTTCTTTTCTCCATAAGATTTTTCAAGGGGTTTGGTTTGGAAGCTGGTTCTAAGACTACTTCAAAACTACAACTCTTAGATTTGACCATAGCATTCTTTTCACAGCCTTCCATTTGACTCTTGTACTTATCAGCGAATTTCGGCTGCAGAGACTTGCTAGCGTTCACCATGTAATCAGTCTTATTCAACCTCGGTATCTCATCGCTAAGTTTCTTTTCTTTATTATACTGCTGAATATTATTTCCGTCGAAATAATACGCAATATTCTTAGCTGGCGGAGGCTGTTTGGTTGATGAGTCGTATAAACTCTTAGATCTAGTCACAGTTTTGTGTCCATCCATCGGTACATCAAAACCGTACACTTTATTAGCAGGTGCGGCTGGTTTCGGGTTTGTAGTGACAGTATTAGGTTTGTTCTCTCTGTAGTTAGGGCTGGACGCATCTCCTAAATAATTGTTATACATGTAACCGAAATAAGCATTGTTAGGACTGGAGCCATAACTTTTAGACGTGTTATCGAATTCGTAACAACTTTTACTATTCCGCGGCATACTTTGGTTCTTCTGTTGTTTCTTCGGCTTAGCGCCTTCAAACAACATTTCCAACGGCGCACTTTTGGTACATTCCGAGTCGTCAGACAGCACACTCTCTAAAGAATTACAGTTAGTTCTACAGAGCTGGTTGTCATTGTCCAGAAAGTCATCGGACAACACGGATTCCTGGCTGCAGCTGTTCTTCATGTACTTCTTCTGATTTAAAAAGAAACTTGCGCTACTGTGTCTGTGTTTTTCTAAATACTCTGTGTCGTGTATATTCTCATACGAACAGTTCTGCGAATCGTTCAAATTGTATCTACTGCTATCAAACTTCGCTTGTTGGAAAGCTACTTCGTTACCATATTTGAGGAAAATCTCATTAGAAATACTAGAACAATTAGAGTTATCACTAAGCACAGATTCGTTAGACCTCGTGACACATCTTTTAGTCAAAACACTTTGACATCTGTACATGTTACTGTTATACTTCATCGAGTCCTCGTCGATATCGTCGAGGTTCGAAGGCATGTTCCTAGGTAGCGTAGAGCTCTTCTGATTGGCTATGTAAGCGGGTTTCGCGGGCACTACCGGCTTCTCACTGCCGTAGATTTCATAGTTGGACACAGTCCGTCTTGGCACATTTTTGGTATGTTTTTTACAAACTTTCTTCGAGAATAATTTATTTTTACAACTCGCATCTTGGCTGAGGCTGCAATCTTCTAAGGAGTCTGAGGAGAAGTTCCCATCGTCTTTTTCTTTCGTAGGTTTTAAATCGAGGTCACCCTGACCTCTCGCAACATCGTATTCATCCAAATCACCATATTTCTTAGTGATTTCTGCGATCATCTTTTCAGTATCCGATTTGATAGTATCGACTATACTTTTACCGCTATCTCTAAGATTTTTGTTATCAAAACCCACGAAGAAGCTTAGGGAATTCCTCTTTTTGGGATCTAAGGAGTTCGTGTCAGGTTTCTGATTCTTTTGGTTAGCTTTATCAGCCCACTTACACTCTTCAGACACCGGTGACACAGGACAGGACTTATAGTTCTTGAATATACTCCGCGCAGGTTTTACAGACTTAGGCGGAGCTGGTTTCTCGTCGTTCTTCGTTAGATTTAACGTGAAATTCCGTGGTTTAGGTTCACGTGGCTCTTTCTCAGGAAACAGGCGGTTGAATACTTTAGATGGCACAGGTTTCGTCATGTCGATAGTGAATGCTAGAGGTTGCTTTTGAGGCAACTGTTCTTTGAACACCATAGGTTTAGTATCAAAAGGGGTGTAATGCATGTTGCGTCTATCTTTCTGAGTGGGTGGTATATTAGCGTGCGGCGGGACGTACGGAACCACGTTGTCTAAATAGTCGGGTATGATCTTATGGTTCAAATTCGCGGGTATCGCATAGGGGTTCTTGTTTCGGTAGTCGAGGTAGGGGTTCAAACTATCGAAATAGTTCGAGTTTAAACTGTCTAGGTTCTCTTCCGGACATGGTAATATTCCTGGTCAGCGTTAAGGAAA